>LR990661.1:10193645-11506145 GCA_905147715.2 Xestia xanthographa
TTCCAACGGAACGTCTTCCGGTTCGCGGTCGCCACTCCAGAACTTTTCGGCCCCATCGGCCATCCGTTAAGCGAGCAATGTGCTCTACCCACTGCCACTTACGTTTGGCAATTCTTCGGGCTACGTCGGTAACCTTGGTTCTCTTGCGGATGTCTTCATTTCTGATTCGATCGCGCAAGGAAACTCCGAGCATAGCCCTCTCCATTGCCCTTTGGGTGACTGTAAGCCTTCTCTGATGAGGCCCATTGTGAGCGACCACGTTTCGGTCCCGTATGTAATCACTGGCAACACACACTGGTCATAGACTTTCGTCTTGAGGTGCATAATGCATAGTCAGCCTATAATGTAGCCGCAGCTGGGACTCTGCCTAGGCCTCCTTTCTTTTTCTCCTTTCTTTCTATGAGAGGGAATGGGCTATAATCGACCACGCGGTCCCAGTGCGGGTTGGTAGATGTCACATGTCTTCGAATTGATGGTTCTAGGACATGTCGGTGTCAAAACGGTGATGAAATATATTCCTGCCTGGGTTCGAACCCACGACTTCCTGTTGGTAAGTAGGGGCTGCCACCAATGGGGCACCGCTGTTCCCTTACCTGTATATTTGAAAAGTCGCCTTTCATTGTCGTTTAGATAAGATTTCAATTTGAATATTTTTAAGTAGGTACCAGAAAAAGGCCTATGATCAAAGCGCAGTTTTCAAATTGGATTAATTCTGCTTGAAATATTTTTGGTATGAAAACCAGATAGGTGCAGTAATTAGTCAACGATTCGAATCACAATTTGTATAAATCTATCCTCGGTGGCAAGAGCTATGAGAGAAGATGAGCTGTTCTCAACGTTTTGTAGATCTGATCCAGCCATCAACTTAAAGGATTTTTCACAACCAATGTCCTATGACATGGCTAATAACGTCATTATACGAGTACATCATTCACATTTCTCCTAAAATAAACAGCACAGAGTTCCAAACGCTAAACATATTTATGCCATTCAAACAGACCAAACTTTTCAATGCAAATCCACTGAAATATCAACCTTTAAGCTAGACATGACATTCAGAAAAATCGTCTCAAGAATCCACTCGACCTATGTGCGTCATGCCACAAAAAAGTATACAGCATGTGGGCACGTGTCTATAATTTTGTTTGCCAGTGTACAGGGCGATACTTCGTACAGTGTCGTGTGCAAGTGTAGCCAGAAATATTTTTAATCCAAACAAAATACGGCGCTCTTCAAAATAAATATGTCGGTCGGATCGAGTTAGGAGGGGTGCACATTATTCTGGTTGGGAGTGTAATTTGGAAGTACTTATTTGGGTGATCTTGTTGTTACATTAATTGGGGAAAATAAATAAGTTTGTTACTTTTTCAGCGTTACGCCTAAATTGATGTATGTCTGAATTATCCACTGAGAACACAGTCCATTGATTTTTTAGGATTCAAAATGGTGAATGATTAATTTAAGAAAAGTAAAGCCTATAAAAACGGAAGGAATTGCCAAAATGTGAAGTCTAACCAAATATCACTCCATGATCACATTGTCGAAAACGATATATACAACAGATTTAAAAATTACGAATCGAAAATAATCATTGGAAAATTTACGCTACGCTACGTTACGTAGCACTTAAAAAGGTTTAGTTCCGTTAAAATCATAAGAGATGGCGCTACCTATACCTTACTACGCCGTGGATGTAATTAATCACTAAGTAGATTCACTTTTATTTTGATGTTCAGCACAAAACAAATTAAAACCTTATATAATTGTGGCAGTCGCTTAGCATTTTAATGGGCACGTGTCTGATTAAAATTTATTTTACCATTTTCGTATCTTTAGAAAAAAAACAGTTTTTTTTTGTCCAGTAGTTATAAATAATTTTGAAAGAACTGGTAAAGTACGTAAGTAGGTACGAAATGAAGCGTGCTTTGGACATCAAGGTACTTGCCGTCTTCTTTCTTCTAATAGCTAAAATAAAAACTTATACGTTAAATTACTGTTAGCCTGTTATACCACTGCTGGGCAAAGCCCTCCCCCTATGACCTCCAAATCTTTCAATCCAGTGCCAATGTTGACGCTGCGGGACTGTTCGAAAGAGATACCGTGGCCCGGAACACAAAGGGCGATGAAGGAACATGGATGGGTTTTAGTCAGTAAAAGTCTGACACTCCCTCCTGCTCCGCGCAGAGCGGGAGGAGTCATTTGATGATTTCCCATGCGAAAAAAAAATGCCAATGTTGACCAGTGGTCGTTGGTTCTGTCCAGCTTGTCCCGCTCTCTCTCTCATATCGCCTTCTGACTAAAAAACCAATAGCTTTATACCAGAGCTGTCTAATTAGTATAAGAAACAACACTTAAGAAACGTAACTTTAAAATACTTCATTAACACTATCATCACTACATATTATAAAACTAATTCCCCCGCCGCGTCTTTCTATCCCTATGTATGCTTAGATCTTTAAAACTACGCAACGAATTTTGGTGCAGGTTTTTTTAATAGATAGGAGTGATTCAAGAGGAAGGGTTTAGTATATAATTTGTCAAGCGGGCGAAGCCGCGGGCATCAGCTTGTTTTCTAATAACAATAATTTCGTACTTGGAAATATTTCAACTAACTTTTTCCCGACAACCATCAAACCAAGTGTGAAATCCTCTTAAACCGATATAAAAATCAACGTTGACCAGAGGCGGATCACTTAGGACAAAAAGAGATCTTGTTTATGTTACGTACCGCGAAACTGAGAGTATAATATGGGTGACTGTACTCCGGGACAAGTTATGAGCGAACAGCGAGTTGAAGAATCGATAATGTCATAAGAAAAAAGAAAGAAAAGTATTTATTTGTCGCAGGGTTATGACGTGCTTTTAACCTTTTGACCGCCACATATATATTATCTTTATATTATAGTATACGTGACAAAAAAGCGCGTGCCCTTTACGCCAAATGACACAAATCATCATCTACCTAGCCTTTTCCCAACTATGTTGGGGTCGGCTTCCAGTCTAACCGGATGCAGCTGAATACCAGTATTTTACATGGAGCGACTGCCTATCTGACCTCCACAACCCAGTTAGTACCGGGTAATACGATACCCCTTGGTAAGACTGGTGGTCAGACAGCCGGGACCAACGGCTTAACGTGCTTTCCGAGGCACGGAGGAAACTCGGTGCAGGAAGGATATGTAATGGGTGGTCACCCATCCACAGACCAACCTAGGCAAGCACGGCTTAACCTAACGATCGACCCGAGCGGCTGTTATTATTTAGCCACGAGCTCCTCTCCTATGCATTACACCACACAATAAAAGAGCTCTGTTTACGCGTGAACCGCGGAACGATACTCGATTGTAACTGTTTCCGAGATGGAGAATAATCGAGCAAGCGCGATACGACATCTAACAGACCATGGAACGCATCTGACGGTTATATCCCGAGATTGAGAGGGATTGGACCGCTCCCGGCTTTAAATACGATTGGTTTGTTTTAAAAAGAATGTTTCGAATTAGAAATGGGGAGGACATTGAGAAAGTGGACCAAGGCGTGGCGTGACGGAGAAAATCTTTTTCAAGGAAAATACATTCTTCCTGTACCGAGATTCCTCCGTGTCTCGGAAAGCACGTTAAGCCATTAGTCCCGGCTGCCATATGTAGATCTTTGACAGTCGTTAGAGGTAGTCAGTGGCCCAAAAAGTCTGAAATCCAGTCTTACTAAGGGGTATCGTATTACCCAGTACTAACTGGGTTGTGGAGGTCCGATAGGCAGTCGCTCTATGTATAATACTGGTATTCAGCTGCGTCCGGTTATACTGGAAGCCGACCCCAACATACTTGTGAAAAGGTTAGGCAAATGATGACGATCCTTCCTCTACTAATAAAGATACTCGCCTATCACACAAATCAATATATATACAATTTAATCAATCTTATATTATACATTTAATTTTAAAATGGACATTCCAAAAATTACACAAGTGGCACAAACAAAGTTTTTAGGAGTAGTAATTGACGAACATTTAGACTGGAAAGCACAGGTTGATACTGTATGTAATAAAATAAATAAATTTGTCTATGCTTTGAGACAAATAAAAAAGTTACTAATATAAAAACGGCTGTGATGTCATATCGCGCATAATATGTTGAGTCCTCACTACGGTATGGACTTATGATGTGGGGAAATAGTACTGACCACAATAGAGCATTTGTCGCCCAAAAGAAATGTTTACGAGCTCTTTATGATTCCATTTGACTTATCATGTCAACCAATATTTAAAGAGCTTGGCTTGCTACCGTTACCTTCATTATATGTATATGAAGCAAGCATGTTCGTTCAAAAACACAAAGAATTGTTTAAAACAGCAGAGGAAGTAAGCTCTCGTAGTTGGCGTGACCAATACAGACTTGTGCTAGATGTGCTGCCTCGATCAGCGAAATATAATAAAAACTCTGTGGCTATGTGTATACGTTTGTATAATAAATTACCAAAAATGTTTAAAGCTTTAAATTGTAAATTATTTAAAATACAATTATATAAATGGCTCAATAGTAATAATTTCTATTGCATTAATGATTTTTTTTTAACATGAAATCATGATGTATCTTTAGTAAATAAGTTTGCATGCTTTAGTATTAAGCAAAACATGTCCGATCTAATGTTTATCTGTAACACCTTGTATACCATGTTTTATGCAAATAAAATATCTTATCTTATCTTATCTTATCACCATAACATTCTCCTTTTTTAAGTTGGCTAAAAACTACTTAGAATAGTCTAGTTCAGCGGTTCTCAAACCACTCGGATCCAGCCTGTCCCCTTGCTGTCCTCTGCCAGCGACGCCCTAAGCCGAGGCCCGTACCCCGCAGGGGGTGCCCTTAGCATGTAGTCGTTTAGTTTGTAAGTTTTATGCCCTGGCTGGAGGCCTTACACTTTTGGCACCCACAGGATTGTCTGGTTAAGCAGACGACAACCTATCTAGGTTGAACTGCGAGATGCCAGAAAAAAAAACAGCGGTTCTCAAACTTTTTTAGCAACCTAAATATTTGACGGAGTCCTAAAACACGTTTGTTGCCTAAGATAATAAAACAAATTGAGAAATGGAATTGACAATGGATTACTACAAGTAATTCATAGCACGTCTTTCTACATCGTTCTCACATTTATGTATAATCTCAAAATTAATGGTGTAACCAAGATTTTGTAACAATATTTTGATTTTAAAAGAGTGTCCATGGAGTTTCTTGCCCATTCTTCTCCATAGAGATCTACGCTAGGGAATGGGCAACTACAGTACTTTCTCAAGTTATTATGCCTTGTGACTGGGACTGTAGCTTTGATTTTCTTTTTTGTATTTTTGACTTTCAAAAGTGCCGTAATGGTCTAATTGAAATAAATGCTTTGAGTTTGAGTTTGAGTCAGCTAGATCTCGCTGCTTTACAATTTACTTGGTTAAAAAAAAACCGGCCAAGAGCGTGTCGGGCCACGCTCAGTGTAGGGATCCGTAGTTTCCCGTCCGTCACAATAAGTGTTCCCACTTATGAGTTTAAAGAATCAGACAAAAGGAAACAGAAATCAGACAAAAAGTTGCACAAAATAATTTCTGGAAAATTATTTTGTACAACTTTTTGTGTTTTTTGTACAAAAACTGTTGTTTCCATCAAGTTCAAAATGATTTTCCTAGAAAGTCCTTATAAAGTTCTACTTTTCAGATTTTTTTTATATTTTCTAAACTTATGGTTCAAAAGTTAGAGGGGGGGGGGACACATTGTTTTTTACTTTTGGAGCGATTATTTCCGAAATTATTGACATTATCAAAAAATGATTTTAGAAAACCCCTATTAATTTTTAAATACCTTTCCAACAATATATCACACGTTAGGGTTGAAATTAAAAAAAAAATCACTTCCCACTTTACATATAGGGGGGCTACCCTAATAAAACATTTTTTTCCAATTTTTATTTTACCACTTTGTCGGCGTGATTGATATACATATTTGGTACCAAATTTCAGCTTTCTAGTGCCAACGGTCACAGAGATTAAGCGAGGACGGACAGACGGACGGACAGACATGGCGAAACTATAAGGGTTCCTAGTTGACTACGGAACCCTAAAAACATTATAATTTTAGTGACTGTCATAGTAACTTAACTTTCTCTGCAATCTTATTTTCTTTGCTACTTATATTTTTTAATTACGTATATGACTAGTATTTTCGTGGAGCCCTAGGGCTCCGTGGAGCCTCTGTAGGTTCCGCGGAGCACACTTTGAGTAAGGCTGGTCTAGTTGGTAATGCACGAACGCAGATAACAAAATACTGTTTAGAATCTGGTTGTGAATAGAAGTTGCTAAAGTTTTTAATTGACCTATCCAACAAGACTATAAAAATCATAATATACTACCGAAAACCGTTAGCTCAACCCGTTTGATGGTCAAACTCAAAACAATACGTTTTGATTCGTTTTGACTTGAACATCAAACAAAAAAGAAAAAATCTTAAACAAAATCCGTTATTTTATTACAACCGCCATGTTTTGTTTTTAACACGTTCCCAAACGTTTTAAATATAGAACAATCATTTATTGACATGCGTGATCTGAAGTTGAGGGTTTTCATTGATGTGTTGTTTAGTTCGTTGGTGGAAATATAGATGGCGTTAGTTGTATGAAAGCTCAAGCGCAGTAGGTAGGTGAAGGTTCTTTAATGTTTTGCAAAATTCCGATAAACGTATTGTGTTTTGTACAATATTTTATATTCATAAATGTCACAAAGGCAATTTAAACATAAGAACATAATGAGTATCTAGATTTACATTGGTATCTATTACCTACCTATTGCGAGATTTTGGTGAAAATAATTTGTGTTATTATATAGATGAATGTTTTTTACCAGTAACTACCCCTTTTTAAGAAGTGTAAATTAAAATGACCGAATCGTAAACGAAACCTAGACTAACGCAGGTAGAGCTGCATAGGTAGCCTCTGTCTACCCTTAAAAGCAACTGCGTGATGTTATACATACTAACTTAAGTAGTATCTACTTCTATAATTAATAATTATTACCTAAGATTTAATACCGTGTTGTCGTAAAAAGACAAAGTTGCACGTGTATTAGTACTGATATGTTTTTTTCTATGCTACGCATGAAATTGCCATTTTTATTTTAAAAAAAAAACAACTCTATTCTCTAGAGGTTATACTTTAGTCACACTGATCACCAAAGTCAATTATATAAAGAAAAAATTCAAGAGCATAACGTAACGAACCGATAGAACTTCGTATACCTATTTAGCTTACCGTAACGTTATAGTCTGAGTATTCTACACTTAGCGGCTAAGTATAAAGCTGATTCGTATCCTATAGCGTTCCCACTGCTGGGACACAGGCCTTCTCTCTATGAGAGGGAGTGGGCTGTAAGCCACTACGCGGGCCCAGTATGGGATGGTGGATGTCTCATGTCTTTGAAGTTTATTGTTCGACCTTTTGACGACCCGATTAGCGCAGCGGTAGTGCGGCTGCCTTACGTTCTTACGGTCTCGGGTTTGAATCCCAGTTGGAGCAAATGTTTGTGTGATGAGCATGGACATTTGTTTCCCAGTCATGGATGTTTATATGCATAATAAGTATGTATTTAGAAACAAAAAGTATCTGTGTAGTATATCAACTATCTGGTGTCCACGACACAAGCCTCATTGCTTAGTGTGGCACTAGATGGCGTTGTGTGTTAATGTCCAACGATATCTGTTCTAACTGCTTCTACCAGCGGCTTCGCCCGCGTGAAGGTTGATAATTGTCCCATGGAATCTTACTACCAGTATAAAAAGTATTGTATGAGTTAATCCAGGTTATTAACTATCTGCGTGCAAAATTTCATCCAAATCCTTTCAGGAATTTTTGCGTGAAACACAAACTTTCGTATTTATAATATTAAGTAGGAAGTAGGATATTTGGCAGTTATCTCACCATGTTTTTCTCCGCCGTGTTGAGAGAAGTGCTAAGATAGTTTATACAAAGCAAAGTGCCTGCTTGGGTTCAAACCTAGGATCTAAGATTGTTGGGTCGCAACCAACCAATACTTGGCCACCTCTAGAATAAGTATAAGGTGAAAATATCAGAACTGATTAGGTCCCTAATTGTTGTAAAAGGTTCAATTTCAGCGCAAAATCGTATGCCTAGCCTTTTTTTTCCGAACTGTGTTGGGAAAAGGCTTCCAGTCTTTCTGAATGCAGCTGAAAATCAGTATATTACATGATGCGGCTGCCTATCTGACCTTCACAATCCAGTAGATAAGTACTGAGTAATATTTATTGGTCCTCTTGGTAAGACTAGTTGTCAGACTTTCGGGCCACTGACTACCTACCTGTAACAACTGTCAAAGATCTTTAAATGTCAGCCGGGACCAACGGCTTCACGTTCAAATAAATTAAATTAATCGTCTTATATACTAGCAAATAATATTAGAAGCGTAACTTTACAGTATAATATTGATGATTTTTTTCAGACTTATAAAATATTATAAGTAATTCTACGAGACTCATTTCTACTTATTAAACACACACTTCTTATTACAAGAATTTCAGCTGTCTGTAGAATACCTACTTCATTCAAGAGTTCAATTTGGAGCTTCCAAGAAACGCTCTACGCTTTAGTAGCGCCGTCAGACGTGTTACGTTTTGTAGAAACAGGTAAAGCCGTTTAGTTTGTTTTTGTGAATATGAAGTTCAAGAATGAAGACAAAAAATAGGAACATTTTTTTCCGTTTTTCATTGCGAAATAACGTGTGGAGTAATGTTACGGTTATATGGACTTGTTTGAAGTTTGTCAGATATCAAAATTAAATGAAGTAAGATTTCTTGTTCGTTCCTTCACGAAGAGCAAAGCGGTCGACATCTCTATAATTAAACACGGAACTGAGTCGGTATGCAATCGTTCGTGTATGGCTATGTGCAACCGTGGCGTATGTGCCGTCGTTGCGTAACATGCGATGCTTTAGTTCTCCAGTGTTTACAGTGGCGGAGTGCGCGAGTGTCGCGTGTCCCCACCGCATCGATCCGCTCCGCCCAGCGCTCGCTCCTCCCACCTGCGGCCTGCCCCCCCGCGCCCTCCCGCACCCCCACACCGCGCACGCCCGCCGCGCCGCCCTCACACCCCCGCACCGCTGGCCTTTGTCGCTTGCCGCCCGCGCTCGGTCACCTGTGTCGCACGTCCTCAGTCGCAAAGCGGCCGCGACGCGCGCCACCCGCTTCGCACTACGCGCGCATATTATGACAGTGACGTGATGGAACCCAAAGAGTACGGTGCGGTTCCCGGCCTCCCGGCCGGTCTGGACTATTTTATGATGCCTCGAGTGACTCAACCTGCGCCTCAGTTCGATTTCCGCAAGCTCGGCGCCAGCTTCAGCGGCCGAGACGACGACAAGAGCGACGAGCGCCGGTCGCCCGAGTACCCGCTGGACAGGCGCGACCCGCCGCCGGCCCCGTGGCCTCTCGGCCTCGGCGTCCAGTTCGTCAACCCCGCGACTGGCAAGAAGAGAGTTCAGTGCAACGTCTGCCTCAAGACTTTCTGCGATAAAGGCGCGTTAAAAATTCATTTTTCGGCGGTGCACCTGCGAGAGATGCACAAGTGTACAGTGGAAGGATGCACTATGATGTTCAGTTCGCGACGGTCGAGAAACCGGCACAGTGCTAACCCGAATCCGAAGCTGCATTCACCGCACGTGAGACGTAAAATATCGGCACACGACGGTCGGTCAGCGCAGCCATTCCCGCTACTGCCCGCACTGGCGCGGCTGCCCATACCTCCTCCCGGGCTGCTGCCGCCCGAGCTGGCGGCACGCATGCCGCCCCAGCTCAGCGGGCCTCCAGGACCTACTCCACTTCCTCCGCGTGTGCCACTCGATGACCTCCGCAACTTCAGTGAAATTGAAAAAATGTACAGAAAGCTTCCACATTCTGATGAACATCATCACCGCAGTGCTCTAGATCTTGCCAAACCTCATATTATGCACGAAGAAGAGTCTAATTATTATAGTGAAATTAATGATGATATTTCCGATGACGATAATAAAGATAGATCTGATGAACGGACTACATCTCCGGTTGTAGAAAGATTGAACTACGAGGATGAACCTGAAGATTTAAGTGTGAATAAAAACAAAGACGAAACCAAACCCGTTGTTGTGAAACCTGATAGTGTAAACAGTCGCGCTGACCCCACCGCCTCGGACGATAAGACGTCGTCCCACGTTCCTAACAAACGTAAGAGGAAGAGCGGCAACCCCACCCGGTGTTCACAGAACAATGAATACACTGTGTCCGATGAAGAATATCAAGCGGATTTATTTAGAAACCTGTCAACTCCCAGCTCGAGTCGCGCTGAGGAGGAACCCTTATCGCTCAAGAAACAAAAGCCTGAAAGCACGGAGTCATTTCAGAACGGTGAGGAAGCTACTGTGGACTCGGAATCGGTGACGCGAGTGAAGGGTGAGAGTGAGTCGGACGATGAGTCGAGTGCCCCTAGCGTTGTCCGCGAAGGGCTGAGATTACGTTCCGATCTGTATACCCCGAGCGACAGCGGGAGTGACTTGCATGCTTTGGAAGAGCGCTTAGCGCGGGCGCGCTCACCGTCAGCTAGCAGCGACAGGACAGATGACAGGTCAGATATCAACGACCTAGAAATACCCATAGACGACGAGAATCCCGACAGATGTACCGCTTGCGGGAAAGTATTTCAGAACCACTTCACGCTGCGCATGCATTACAGAAATGATCATTTAAAATTGCTTCACCCGTGTGAGGTGAACGGTTGTGACGCCGCCTTCCCTTCTCGGCGGAGTCGAGACAGACACAGCTCGAACGTTGACCTGCATCGGCGGCTGTTGTCCACTGGCTCGCCGGAACAGAAACCCGCGTTTGAAGTCAACGCAGAACTCCTAAATAAGTTATACGCAGATATAAAAGGGCTCGCATCAACGTTAGAGAGCCTGCGATACGGTGGCAACGAGGAAGCAGCTCAGCTTCCCAGCTACGTGACTGAAACTATGAAATTCTACAGTCGGAACTTGACTGCTCTACAAGCAGGCTTGTTTCCACAGTTCGGTGATCGGGGGTTTTTTCCGTCCCCTTTCCTGATGGGTAACGGAGTGCCGCAGGCAGGTGGCGGGCCGTACGGGGCGCCGGCGGGCGCGCAGTCGGCGCGGGAGTCGCTGTCGCCGCTGTCGGCATCGTCCCCGCCGGTGATCTCCCCGGGGCGGCTGGACGCGGCGCACGCGAGGCCCCGGGACGACGCCAACCTGCTTTTTCGCGAGACCTCCGAATCGTTCAAGAAGATGACCTCTCTGTGCGAGCGGCAGGAGCAACTGTACCAGCACCATGTGCCGGTGTCATGACGCTCGCGCCACCCGCGCTCGCCCTGGTGATACCTCACGTCTTGAAGCGACACAGACTCTGTATATTTAATTGTTAATAATTTTAATTGTGTTAATTCTATTTCGTATTTCGTTTTTGTATTTTCTTGTGATATTTAGACAAATATATCGTAATGATCGATCCCACGAACTGTAAGTTAATAGGGATAGCAGCTTGGGTGTTGAGTTGGCGTTTGTGAAGCGAAGTGCAATACGGACTGGAATATTATAAATATTAATGGACTTGACGTACGACATGATATCGTGTAGAGTATTCGTAATTGATGTTGAAAGTAAACGTTATATGATCAGCTTCATTTATTGTTCTGCCGCAATAAACTCATTGAGGAAAAAATATACAATTGTTTTTATTTGTGTGGTGAGTGTGCCGAATTATTGACGAGATAATCTGGTTACGCTTGTTAATAGCAATGGCGTCGGTTGTGGGCACTGGAGCTACTCAACTGGAAACATAATAAGCATCTGCCTACACACTTTTTGTTCCTTTTCACGTTAACAATGGTCGGGTTTTAAGTAAAAGTTGCCTTTGAAGCTTGATTGGATAATTGACTAACCGAGGCTTTTACTAATTCTTGAGCTTTTAACTTCAATAGATGGTGATTTGGAAACCCGTTAAATTGAACACAATAACAATATGATAATGTTAGCATTCAATTTGTAGCTATGAATAAATCAATAAACTAGTTTGGATAATGGCGTACCTCTACATTCACAGTAGCCATATGAATAAATTAATGTTTTTAATATTATTTTATGTTATTATTAATTACGGAGAAAGTAATTATGTATCGTTAGGTGACCATTTGAAATATTTGAAAGAATTATTTAATGATGTTACTGACTTCATAATAATTAGACGAAAGATTTTTATTATTTTATTAGTTAGTTTATTGGAGTGAGAAATATTTCGTGTCTGGTGATTTGCAATCACTTTTAAAACTAAAAGTCGACAAATTTTTGTAATCTGAAATCAGTTTAAAATCTTATTGAATACTTTATTTAAAGTAGAAACTTTGTTTCGATATTATGAGGTTTAAACTAGCGATCTATTTCATCAACTGATTGATTTTCAATAAAAATCGGGTACAAAATGGATTCTCAAATCATCATTTTTAGGGTTACGTACCCAAAGGATAAAAACGGAACCCTATTACTAAGACTTCGCTGTCTGTCCGTCTGTCCATCTGTCTGTCACCAGGCTGTATCTCATGAACCGTGACAGCTAGACAGTTGAAATTTTCACAGATGATTTATTTCTGTTGCCGCTGTAACAACAAATACTAAATATAGTCAATGGTACGGAACCCTTCGTGTGCGAGTCCGACTCGCACTTGGCCGGTTTTTTGAATCTAACAAGATACAAAATGATGTTGTCACCAGACGCGCTTTTATCAATCTTTACAGAAACTTATCAGATGCAAGTTGGCGGGGGCCTGGGGGGAGCTATGTTATTCTGTTCTAGTGTAACGAAATAACACAAGAGTTTGATGAATCTGGGGTACGAAAGTAAGAATACCGTTTCTTGGTCATCAATGTTATTAACATCATTAAAGACTTCTTTGCTGGTAAAGGAAAACATCATAAAGAAACCGGCTTACCTTCGAAGCAAAAAAATAAAAGTCAAAAGTAATGTGACATTTTTTAAAAATTTTTTTTACACCTGCCGACCACTGGGCACGCGTGGTGGATTTCAGCTCTCACTCTCTCTCTTTCATAGTGAGAAGGCCTGTGTCCCAGCAGTGGGAACATTACAGGCTGATTATGTTTAAATATTGTCTTATCTTATCATCTTCTGCATTGAGAAAATTTTATCAATTCAGCCTATAGTTAATACAATCCAATAATAGAGTTCAAATTGTAGCTAAATAGATTTACAAAAGCTCTTTATTTTCAAGATAGGTATATTTAAAGCTGGCCCTGCAAAGAACTAATACATATCTACAACTACATCTAACCTGAGGAGTGCGGATATTACTAACGGGAGAGGTTCAGCTGTGCTACTAAGACTACGGGATATTTTACTACTACAACTACAATAGCCCATAACGTCCACTGCTGGACATAAGCCTCTCCCATGATGGAAGGAATTTGCCGTAATCTCCACACTCGGCAGGCGGATTGGAGATCGCAGTGATGAAAGACTAACAGAAAACGCTGCTGCCCATTCTCTGGTCTACGGAGGCGCAAGGTGTTCTGCCTCAGACATTAGTCGCCTTATACGACACCCGTCAGTGTAATGGGTTGGTTCTATTCTACTCTGCCGGATACCACACGGCCAGGATATTTTAGAGGCATTAAAATATGCGAGTCGTCAATATATCTACTAACACCTGGTAATGTGTATCGAAACCAAATGTAACGCATATCTATTATCCGTACTAAAGTAATAGTGGTATCGTATAACCCAGTACTAACTGGGTTGTGGAGGTCAGATAGGCAGTAGCTCCATGTAAAATACTGGTATTCAGCTGTTTTCGGTTAGACTGGAAGCCGACCCCAACATAGTTGGGAAAAGGCTACGCAGATGATGATGATATTATCCGTACTTAGCAAATTTCACTAATCAAACGCGATCAGCAAATCTAATCTGTGTTCAAGAGCTGTCGGTGACCTATGATTATTATGGAATATTGAACCTGATAGCTTTTGAACGAGATTTATACAGGGTGTAAACAGACTTATCACGAAGCCGTCAACCAAGCATTCTGTACATCAAACTAAGTAACTTTACGGAAAAATTATTACTGGGAAACGACAATTTTTTGGGGTAAAAACACGTTTTACGGTAGCAATCAATGTAATGCACTCAAAACATGCTGATGGATGCATCGAACGGGTCATGGGGGTTAAAGTTATAACCTTAAAAACTAGTGAGTATTTAAAAAAAAACTTGTGAAAAAGTTGGAACTTTGACCCTCAAAATCTTCGTAACTGGAAGATTCCCGCGTATGGTCTAGAATAATAAAATGATTGCAATGACGGGGAAAAAAGGTAGTACCTTTCGACTTCATTATGTGTATTTTTACACCCATTATTTCATAGCTTCTTTTTCCAAACTGAGCTTCAATTTTTTTTTAATTTTTTTATCTAAAGAAATCCTTTATTCTGACAATAGGCTAGTTTCATAAATCATCAATAAATTGCAACTCTATTTAGTCCGTTAGTTAGAGTATTGGAAAATAATGGACACTTTTGTTTTTTGTAAATCAATGAATATTGACAAAGATAAAACGCATCAAAACTCGAGAGTGCTCGTGATGTCACAACGCACTAAAAATTATAGCACGGCGTCACGTATTGAGAATTTTAAAAGCGTCGAATTGTCATCAATTTTGGTTTACGTAACAAAAGAAAAAATACGTGTCAAATATTTTTTGATAATCTAACTGAAGGACTAATTCGATTTTTTCACGGCACAAGCCTATTATAATGACCGTAGTGACTCTCCATGTATCGGTGTGAGAACATCACTAATTGTTGCGCGAACCTCCATGATTTAATAATAGGGCTGTGGACGCACTAAATATTCATTATTTCATATTTTAGGGTTCCATAACAAGGGTTCGTGATTTGGGTAGCTTGCGTGCGCGTTATATGATATGGATGCAACGGAAATTAGGGAAGAAGTGTTATTGATAATTATGGAAGTTACGTTTTCTATACTAATATTATAAAGAGGTAACATTTGTTTGTAAGTTTGTATGTAGGGGGTAATCTCCGGAAGTAATGAACCAATTTCAAAAATTCTTTCACCATTAGAAAGCTACATTCACCCTGAGTAACATAGGCTATTATATTTTATCCCTGTACTCCCACGGGAACGGGAACTACGCGGGTGAAACCGCGGGACGTCAGCTAGTAGATAATATTTTAATGGTTTACCATGAAAATTGTTGGGATAAGTTTTAGTTTGGCTGATTAGAACTATTGTTACTTAAGTAGGTAGGTGATATGAAACTTGCGAGTTCTATGTCAACATTATAACAACCATGTTGTTTTTACTATTTCTTGTACTTTTTGACTGCTGAGCATGACGTCCTAGGTTCAGTTCTCCGGTCGGGCAAATTACATGAGATTTAAACATAACTCGCGAAATGTAGTGTTATAGTTAAGTACAACTTTGCCTAATCCTTCGGGGACAACAAGCTTTGTTATGTTATGTTTAAAATAGTTCTAAATACTACTACTACTACTACTACTACTACAACAGCCCATAACGTTCTAAATACTGTGAGTTATAAATTCAGAATTGCTTACGTGCGTTTGTTATCGTAACAGCATTGTTCAGAGAGCGCCACTAGATAGCGCCACCGGGTATGATGAATGAAACGTCAAACATTTGAAATGATAATGTTAATTAATACGATCATTTGCGGTTTATTTTAGAAATATTGATATTAATTTCTAATAATTACCACGTTTAAAATCTGTTAAATGCTGCGCTGAAAATAAAAGTAGATGAAGTAATTTTATTGCCGATCAGTGACCGCACATTAAAATAAAAGTTCAAAATTTTCAATCAGAGTAAAACGGAATGTCCTTTTTAGACCTCATGAAGGTCGTAACATTCACGTGTTTCAAGAAATATACAGTTTTAGTATTTTTGATTTATAAGAAATATTTGTATCCAAAATTGTAAGTAACAAGACACATTATGTCCCAAATCAAGACAATCACACAACATTCCTCTTGCGAAATTCTTCCAAAATTGTCATCCCACACAAACCGTATTAAATTCCCCAGCTCATAACTAAACAAAGGTTAGACGGAGGGTTAAACCGCACAGTTTGTCAAACCCTAATTAATAAACTACCGTTAACTGTGCACAAACAAACTAAGTCGGCCCGCGGCTGTGTCTGTCTATTGCTTAAACTGCTGTATTAAGATCAAGTTGTTACTATTAGGTATGGTAACTTTGTGTGATTGCGGTTTAGATTGAATCTAAGTTGCTATAGAGGGCATTAACAAAGTGGCAATGTAGTACGCCTGTTGGTCCCAGCTGTCAATAGAAAAAAATCTAATTAGTCCGTCAGTTAGATTATCTAAAAATATTAGACATGTATTTTTTCTTTTGTTACGTGAACCAAAATTAACGAAGATACGACGTTTTTAAAATTCTCAATACGTCACGCCGCGCTATAATTTTTAGTGCGTTGTGAGTAGGTACTTGTGAGGTCACGAGCCCCCACTCTCGAGTTTTGATGCGTTTTATCTTTGTCAATATTCATTGATTTCATCATCAATATCATCAGCCTATTAATGTTCCCACTGCTGGGACACAGGCCTCCTCTCTATGAAAGGGAAAGGGCTATAATCCACCACGCGGGCCGAGTGCGGATTGGTAGATGACACATGTCTTCGAATTTTTGGTTCTAGGACATGCCGTATGTTCTAGGATGCTGCATTCATTGATTTAGAAATACGTGTTCATTATTTTTCAATAGTCTTACTGACGGACTAAATAGATTTGCAATTTATTGATGGTGGAAACTAGCCTCATTCGTTACAGGTAGTCAGTGCCCTAAAGTCTGACAACCAGTCTTACCTAGGGGTATCGTATTAGTATTACGCAGTACTAACTGGGTTGTGGAGGTCAGATAGGCGACTGCGATAGCGACTGCTCCATGTAAAATACTGGTACACACCTACCAATATAGTTGGGAAAACCCTAGGCAGATAATGATTGAGTTATGTATTACTTATCGCCTGCCATTGCGAATACCTAAATTAAAATTGTCTGAAAATAAAGTTCCCAGACCGGAATTCCGGACTAATTTTGCGTTTGTTTAACACATTATTATGTACTGGATGGATTCAACAATAGTGATGACTGATCTAAAGAAACAATTTAATAAGATTGCGATAACCGTGTAACCGTTTGTGGCTTTGGTTTCGACATTGAAAAATATTGTACGACCTAATGTTATACAGAGTCTAATCTGGAAAAGAGTGTGTGTAACACACGTGTGTGTGTGTGCATACATGGTTTACCTTTTGGGATAAACAACCTAGATACGTTTACGTAAATTATTAATAACCTAAATCTCATAATATAACACAGTATAAGTACAACTTAACTTCAAAGATAATCTCTCATTCGCAGATTACAGTATAAGGCACACAGTTTCTTAATTAACGTTTTGACAAAATGTACAAAGACGTGCCTGGGGGTAAGTAGAGATCTTAGGAATTTGCGCGGGGTGAAGAGGGGTAAAAATTAGCAGCGGGGTAATTGTGCAGGGTAATTTTAAGTGGTGGATGAATGTGCTTTTTGGATGTAGGGTAAATATTATGGTGGAGTTACCTATGTGATTTCGGAAGCATTGAGAACTAGACTAATCAATATTGAGAACTATTGATACTTACACTTTGAAAATCCTACAAATATTTAAAAGTAGTTTTTTCTTAAAAAAGCTTGATTTTAACAAGATATTCTTGTTAGAAGACTTGTAACGTGGCACACTAGTGATGTGTGATTAATTTAAAAGGGAATATTTTCGAAAAGTGTGTTTTGGTAATTTGTGGTATTTTGGCGAGGTCTTTTTCCAGTTGCAGTGGTCGTTTTATCCAGTCATTTAACTCATCATTATCTGCCTAGTCTTTTTTCAACTATGTTAGGATCGGCTTCCAGTCCATTCAGTGCAACCAGATGCATCTGAATACCAGTATTCTACATGGAGTGACTGCATATCTTTCTATCTTTAAACAATTTCATATCTGACCTCCACATCCTATAGTCATTTAACAATTTCTCAGAGATCTACATCTCCGCGTTCCTAATTAATTTACCCGGAAAATGCTTGAAAACATGAAATATTCTGAAGAAACCAAATGCCTGGAGCGGGGCTTTAATCTGGCTTGTCTTTTTCAAATGTCTCGTCCCTCAAAGTGAGAATATATAATGATTCTTTTAATCTCTTTAAGAATTCTTAAAGGAGTTCAAACGGATAATAATGATTAGCTCAGTTACGCTCCGGGGCTATTGCTTGCTTTTACTCGTGCTTATGTATATTTTAATAGGGAATTTTGTTTTCTTAATTATTACTGTTCTTTATGTTGTTGTAGGTATTTTTAGAAGTTTTGTTTCTACTACTACTACATTTAATTTATATTTCTAGGTCCAGTTGAAAACTAGCGTCGGGCAGTAGTTGCCTGGCATTTTGCTGAACTGGGCCTATTTGGCGCAGCCGTGAGGCATACGGTGTCACATTGTTTTATTTTTTGTTTAGTTTTAAGTTTTTTATTCATTTATTTTGTTATTCTTTTTTTTTATACTATGTGCACTTGTGGCGTGTGCCAAATAAATGTATTTTCTTTCTTCTTTATTTTCTTAATTTATCCTTGGTAGTTTTGTACGAACGTTACAAATGCTGAATTCAGATTTAATTGTGTCACTGCAGTAATCTTTCGGGATATCGTCAAGCTGTTGGTCGACTCTCTCCGTGACCAGACTGCTGGCCTATTTTTTGGTCATCAACATTGCCATCCAACGTGGCAACGGTGCCAACCTTCTGGGCACTATTCCCGTTGACAGCGATGTGGACGATTTTTTCTTCTTCTTTTTTATGTGTCCGATTACATACATTTTTAATATTATTTAAAAATAAGTAAGTAGGTAAATATATATATATATTTTTTTTACTGCAGTTTGAAGTTACGAATCTCTTGAGATTTAAGATGGGCAATGGTCAAATTAGGCATCTAGATTCCAGGTTGGGACACTTAGATTTTCATAACAGAATACCATAAAACTGCTGTCTCCCACTTATTCCCACACTTGTGTGCTAAGTGATCGCCCTTTTCACTCACCGAGGCAACTAGAAATGACGGGTCATGCCATTTCAATTTTAAAATGGCTACGAGTTTCACTTGTCGCGGTGCACTTGATGCGAATTCGATTTCACCGCGATCTCTAGTGAAGTGACTGCTGAATAGTTTGCAGAAGCGAACGTAGTTCTATGGGCAGATTTTCTTTTGTTACTATGTCATAACGGTTTGAGTATGGACCCCATGGCAATTAGACCATCAATTGCCATGGGCTTTTTGGATGCTTCGATGAATAACAACAAAAACAGCCCATAACGTCCACTGCTGGACATAAGCCTCTCCCATGATGGGAGGAATTTGCCGTAATCTCCACGCTTGGCAGGCGGATTGGAGATCGCAGTGATGATAGACTAACAGAAAACGCTGCTGCTCATTCTCAGGTCTACGGAGGCGCAAGGTGTTCTGCCTCAGACATTAGTTGCCTTATACGACACCCGTGAGTGTTATGGGTTGGTTCTATTCTACCAGTTCAGTCAAAATGAAGATGTCTTTGTTTTTGTAATATTTTTACATCTTTTTTTTTTTTTTTTTGTGATTTTTTTTTAAATTACCGAGCCACGTCTTGCCTACGAGGCGCGGTAATTTAAAAAAAATCGTTTTAGTCCAAAGCGATTCTTTTTTTCGAAAAATTTCGATGTGTGGGATTTCATAATGATGTACCGAGTACATGGTACCTAATCGTTTTCGCGTTGTCCACTCCACCCTGTATAATTATTGCCGTACTTTAATATACCCTGCCAATCATAATTATGGTCAGTATTGCGCAGAAATTGATATTTTACTAGCTGGTCCACTTAACTTAAGGGTTCTAATTCCAAGCTGGGTGCTGGTGCAAGTTACATAATTATTTTTGATCCGTAAAAGCAACCTGAAACTTTCAGTTAATTGTCTCATAAAAATTCTACTCTGTGACAATATCAACACAAAGACGCTTCCAGCCATTCTTTCCATGTACCTGATCTATGAACTCTCATAGGGAGGGGAACTGTTGAATAATTCACGTATTTGTGATCAAAGACAATTGAGCCGTCAAGTGTTGGGCTCGGTACTGCCAACCGTCACATGTCTCGTCACGCTTTTTATGTTGGCAGCCCTGTCAGCTGAGGATTTACATGTTCTAGATATTGGATCACGGTTACTTTTGAATTTTTGTATGGAGATTTTTGACGTTGTGTTTTGTGGAATGAAAATTGTCATTCGCGAGAACTCTTTTAAAATTAACCCCTGTTGTGTCTATTCAACGAGATGACATGTATTAATGTGGACCAAGCACGGAGCGCTGTACCGCGAATCGGTAAACGTAAGGTGGGGCGCCCTCAGGCTCGGTGGAGCGACGATCTTCGCAGAGTGGCTGCGTAGCAACTAGATGAGAGTTGCCGAGAATCGAGTTGGATGGCGTGCCATTGAGGAGGCCTATGTCCAGCTGAGGACTGCTGTAAGCTGATGAAGGCCGGAGCAATGGGTAAGGAAGTGTGTAAGGATCGTATCAGAGTGTTCAATAGTCAGTAGAAAATGCGTGAATTTACGTAGATATTATATGTAAATTTATCTACAATTCTTTCACAGTTATTATGTCTTATGACTTTGACTGTTGTTTCATCTTTCTGTTTATAACAATTCAAAAATGGCTGGTAAAATTACTGTAACTATACGTCTAATATATTTATTTCAAATATAAAGGGTGTAAAACACCTCTTAACGAGGCCAAAAGGCACTTGTTCTCCTCGTCATTGCGATATATTTTTTTGTTCACACCAAACCTGGAAATCTTCTAGTTACCTTCTAGGTATTGGGGGTCAAAGTTCCAACTTATTGACAAGTTTTTTTTTTAATACAAGGTTTTAATGTAAGATTTTTAAACACCTCCACGACCCCCGTACTATTCAATCCATCCATCAGCACAATGTTTTGAGTGCATTACATTGAGTTCTACCACAAAACATGATTTTTCACCACAAAAAAAAAAGTCGTTTCCCAGCAATATTTTTTGCGTAAAGTTACTTGGTTTGATGTTCAGAATGCTTGGTGGACGGCTTCGTGATGAGGTCATGATGTAAATTTACGTATTCGCACCTTTTCTACAGTTCTTTCATAGTTAAAAACCTTGGGACTTTGTAGTTTCATTTTTCTGTTTATGACAATTCAAAAATGGCTGGTAAAATTACTGTAACTGGTATGTTTAACCCGTATGCTCCCGGCCGTGCCTCCAGAGGCACGGTGCATTGTTATTTTAATTGTGTCTGTAATTGCGGGTATTGAAGTGCTACAACAAATGCGCTGAATTAGAGTTTTTCTCCTCAAAGTATCAAATTTATCTTGGGTGTTACCGGAAAAAATACATAAAAAGGCTTGAAGGTTTCACATAGAAACATTCTAAATATTTGACCAGCTGTGGTGATCAATCATACTTTACTTACATATTAGTAAATTTGTCTGACAGTTCGTGTTAGTAAATATATTAATTGCCGTGATCATGTAGAATTAAATGTCGAGGTGAGTTACTCACCCAGTGTGAGTTTAGTTCTGGTATAGTCATCTGGTCAACAACGGTAGTGATGGGACAACGATATAATTCGGTTGAGATCTTATAAAGGGTGTAAACAAACTCATCACGAAGCCGATAACCAAGCATTCAGTACATCAAACTTTTTTTTTTGGAGTGAAAAATCATGTTTTGTTGTAGAACTCAATGTAATGCACTCAAAACATTGTGCTGATGGATGAATTGAATAGTACGGGGGTCGTGGAGGAGTTTAAAAATCTTACTATAAAAACTTGTATTTAAAAAAATAAAACTTGTCAAAAAGTTGGAACTTTGACCCCCAATATCTCCGTAAGTAGAAGGTTCCCAGGTATGGTCTAGAACAAAAAATTGATCGCAACAACAAACAATCGACTTCGTTAAGAAGTTTTTTACACCCTTTATATCAATGTCATGAAAAAATACGCGATCTTTCAGAATCAGAATCAGAATCAGAAATCTTTATTTGTTAAACATAGGTATTTACATAAAGGTGTTAGGTTAACATAATTATTTGAGCGCTATGTTTTGCCGCGAAGGCATACAAATTTTAAATAAAATTTAATTATAAAACTAAAATACTTAAAAAACTAAAAAAAAGAAACAATTAAGATAAAACGAAGCATAAACTAAAAAAAATAGATGCATGTGTGTGTGTGTATACACACATGCATCCCAGAAAGCATTTTCAACACACACACATACGTGTGTGTGTTGAAAATGCTTTCTGGTGGAATAGTGTCCATTAATAATTATTTGTCTTACCTTGGGGATTTTTTAACAAAAACTCTTTTTTTTTAGGAAATACTGGTTGATGATAATAGGCGAGAAGACAAAAAAAAAATCTAATTAGTCCGTCAGATAGATTTCCAAAAAATACTAGACACATATTTTTCTTTTGTTACGTTAGCCAAAATTGACGAAGATATGAAGCTTTTAAAATTCTCAATACGTCACGCCTAGGTATTATAATTTTTAGCTAGTTCTGACGTCACGAGCCCCCACTCCCGAGTTTTGATGCGTTTTATCTTTGTCAATATTCATTGATTCACAAAAACAAAAAATATGTGTTCATTATTTTCCAATACTCTAACTGACGGACTAAATAGATTTGCAATTTTTTGATACTGTCGTCATGCCTTTTCGCTGGCCCTGTATTACGTGGGGTTTTGACATAACTGAAGAAATGTGGGCCTATACTATTATACTATTACTATATACAACTCTGCCTAACACTACGGAGATTAAAGGCGTGTTGTTATTTATAAGATAGATAATCTGATTCGATAATATTTCGTGGGAAAAAATATCGATAACCGAAAGCTAAGGTCCATCCCTAGTTAGTTATAATTTTGAAGAAAAATAAGTACATAAATGAGGATAGATTTCGCTACGGTATATGTTTGTCACGGCGCGTTTCCTGGTGATTGCGATTAGAAGTGGTTCCTCAAGGTGAAATGATGTAATGTGTGCTAAAATCATTGACTAATTAATTACCATTTTGTGAACAGTATTAAAGTTAGACAAAAGATCGTGATATGTGTGACATTTAACTAAATGTTAGTTTTTTTCTTGAATGTAATGCTTACTTAGGTTGTTTTTGTTTAGAAACACATTTTTCTTTAAAAGTCCTAAAGCTATGTTTTAGAACACAGACCTTTTTCGTCTTCTTTCGTATAGACGGCACGACTTATTTAAATTAGCTTGGCTAGCTAAATTCTATTCAAGATTATGGAGACAGTTTTTTTTTTACAAAAAAACATAAAAAAACATTTTGGTTGATCATTCTGGCCTCCTCGAAAATAAAAGCTACCATTTTCCATCCCATATTATTTTTTCCTATTAACACATTAAAAAAAAAAAAACACAAAAGCTACAGAACTTAACCTGCCACAATTCTGACATACTTCTTATGCTTTCCTCTACGTTCATGCCTTGCCTCTAATAGTTTTTACGTCTCATTTAGGTAAATGATAATAATATAGATGAGCTTATTTGACTAAAGTCAGAAGCAATACGATTTCCATTCAAAAACACTAAAACAAAACACGATCAACAAACGTCACATTTCGGCTCCCCAAAAAACAATTGAAAGTTTAGCACACCGTGAGAATCCCTTACTATCTTCTCTCGCAAATCGACAGATATTGGCTTTTATCTGAACGCGACCCGTCAATTAGACGCTATCGGGCGAGTTGCTTGCGACTACCTCACTCGACTCGCACTTTCCACTGGCTCAGTCGTGAGAACTGTGGTATGGGTATTACGCATATGAGTGTGTATTGTTTCTTTACATTGTATGGGGAAGTTAATGTAGTATTTTTTTTTATGACAAAATTGTTGAAGTGTTTGATATTTTTTTTTTTTGGTTTGTAATTTTGTTTTAGTAGTGGTTTAGGTTTTGGTTAGTCTGGTATCTTAAAAAATAACATGTCTTTATGACTTTGAATAGCCAAATAAATATTCAAAAGTTAAAAAAAAGTTATGAACTCATTTAATTTTAAAACTTTCATTTTAGCTTTTCAGGAGTTTTTACAGAATCTTTGTAGGGTTTGTTTGATCGAAAATCACTTGTCAAGCATTTTCCTTTGACTTTTCGGGGTCAGTTTCTAGCCTAATTGCTTGCAGTTGTAATAACCATATTAGTCAGTAATTAGCTCTTATAAATGTTTAATTAGTCATTATCGGTCAAATTTGACACTTACTTCCTTCAATTAGAACTCAATTTGCTTTTATAATGTACTCAATTTGTTGCACTACACTTTATAGGTACATAAACATTTTTGAGGTATCCCGAACATATACATTAATTTTATTATTATTTATAGCTATACTTAAGTATTGCTTATGAGTTTCTATTATTGTCTAATGAATTAAAGAAGGAAGTATTGTTGTGAAACTATGGAACGTCGAAATCCTGTTGCAGCCGTAATTTGAGGAAATCAAGATATTCTAACTAATATTTACCCGTTTACATAAATAAATACGTACAAACTTTTCAGAATAATTCCGGAATTAAAGCTTAGTGTCCGGATTGCGGGGGGAATTCTAAAAACGTTCTATAAATATAAAAATATTTTTGGATGGAATCGACAGCATCGCTTGCATAGGTATGTAATGTAAGTAGCGTTAATAATTCACAATTATTTAAAGCACACCGCAACCACTGGTTCGAGCACTTGCTTCCAGCACTGGCGCGGGCACTTGCTTCCTGCACTGCCTCGGGCACTTGCTTCCGGCACTGGCGTGGGCACTTACTTCCAGCACTGACGCGGGCACTTGCTCCTAGCACTGGCGCGACCGCTTGCTCTCATCAGGTGGCGTGAATACTGGCGCGAGCACGGGCACTGCATTAGACCGAGTTGCCGTTTAACATTAAGTTTTCACTAAACGAACAAAACATTAAAAAAAAGTTATTCTACCCACAACTTTTCTATCTCAAAAAAGGTACCAACCGTCTCCAAAAAAGGGTGACCGCTAAAATCAGCCAAAAAATCACCATAAAATGCAGATAACCATAAAACCACGCCATAGAGCAAGGGGTGAACGCGATAAATCCCATAAACGTAGCGTTAGTAAGCATAGGGTTGTAAGACGAGTGTTAGCGAATTATTGTTATGGTGTTTTCATGAGTCCAGTAGGTAAGTGCAAGTGATGTGGTGATAAATTTTGTTGAAGAAGAAAACGGAAGTTAGAGTTTATAGAGACATTTTTGTTAACAGGGATAAACTTATTTGACTTGTAATTAATTAAAGCTCTCCTACTCTAGTAGACGTAGTGTCCCATTTGATCATTGGTGACAGAACTTATCATCTGAATTAATTAGGGAAGTACCACCAATTGCTTCGGTGAAGGAAAATATCATGAGGAAATCAACATGCCTGAGAGATATTTTTTGACGACATGTAAAGCCAAGTCAGAGCCCAATGGGCGGACCCAAGACCCAAGACTTTTTGATATCTGCACACCAATTGTGTAACACACTTTTACCATAATCCAAAGAACTCTGGGAAAATTCTCAATGCTACATAATATCCAAAAATCGGCTGCTCGACAGTGTAGATAACGCAATGAATGTTGTTAGAGTCCTATTACATTTTTTACGCAAATTCATGATTTTTGACGCAGTAATTTTCAGCAGCAGTATGATATTTTAATTATTTGCTTATGAATAACGATAGTGCTATTCTCTTTCTAGTAAGTTGGAGTTACACATTTTCATTTTTCTTTTCGTGTAATTTACTATATATATTTTACGAACTCAGTTTGCAAGAAAAACCGTCGGTGATGGAACTTTAACGCTCAAATTCACATTTAGTTCTTATAAAAGCTAAAATTACTAAAATATAACTTGAATGTTTTACTTGTTTATTGGAGTTCTAGATTTAATAGAATAAATTCCTTGAGTTTTCACGGAAAACATAGTAAAGAAACGAACGGAGTACGGACGACGATTGTAGCAAACTAAAGAAAAACTGACATTTCTACATCCCAAAACTAGAGACAAGCGCGCAACCTCATCAAATCCAACGTAATGAGGCGTCAACTAAACAGTACATTACACTACACGTATTTCCTGCAACACATCCTCGTAAACAATACGAAACAAAACAGACAGACGGACCTACATTCTACATACATTCTACACAAACAGGGTTGTCGCTTGTCACATTACGCCCCGCCTGAAGGGTATTCACATGCAAAATTCACCGAACATTAGAGGCAACCATGACACCCGGAAGTGATATTTTTGACATGTGCACATTCTGCACCATAGAGTATAAATTTCTATGCTTTTTAGTGAATTGGTGTCGTCACATTATTTTGAAGGTTTGAAAGATGTGTGAGGGGTGATCGAGGGGAGTTTCTATTTAGGGTTTTGTGCGATGAATGAGGTAAAGCATTCGATCATTGACGTGGTGCAGGGGATGAATTTGGATGTATAGAGTAATTGACTGTTAGGTAGTCAATGTTTCTGGTGGATTGTTCGCTTTGCAAGCTCATTTTAAAATGTCAGGAAGCTTTTTTACAATCATAATAATTATTATTACTGATTGCCTTGGTTTTCGAGTGGTCGCAAGCGTGACTCCTGGGTTCGATTTCCGGGTCAGCCAGCAGGATTCAGCTACATCTGCCAAGACTGGGAGTCGATGCCAACATAGTTGGGAAAAGGCTAAGAAGGAAAAGAAGATGATGAATAAATAAATGATTTACTACTACTTTCGTCTTAAGATACAGGAAGACTATGACGTTTCGTGATATCCTAAGAAAAAGAGGTATAAAACAAATGGACCAATAAAGTTTTTGGAAACATACTGCTGAGCTTAATACCATTAATAAAATGCGGTCCTCACCTTTTACACACTCGATTCCATCTAACACCCAGTTTATAAGATGCGACTAGATCTTTAACGTTTTCAATTACAAAACCTGACCTTCAGGTATACACCATTATGTCTGCAAACATCAACAAACAAAACCAACTCTAAAATAGCATGACATTGTCGAAGAATGACAGACCACTATTGGCACGAGAATGCACTGCAAAATATTTTTGTATGATTGCCTACGTGTTGGACTGTTGGTGGCGATGGCGTAGTAGCCAAAAATAACATTAATCCGCTGGGTTATGATATTCTATAGTCTAGCTGTTTAGATCGACAGGTATAGACGATAGTGTCAGAGTAACGTTGGAACGTATAGATTCTGAGATATAAGCTTTATAGTGTCGTATAGATTTAGTTAGGTTAGTAGGTAAACTAGGTTTTTGTGGTAACCAAATCTCGCTTTTTATTTTTACAGTCAAAGCCATTAAAAGGCACTTTTGAATGTCTTACAAGGAAATGGAATTAATATTCTAGATGAATATTACGGATGGGCTACAAAAATTCATATGCTTTTCAGTATTTTGTATAATAATATACCTTATTATATATAATATACGTAATTAGACGGTCGGACGGACGAACTAAAGACGGTCTGTTAATTTATTTACAAACTACAAATAAATCTAAAATAATAATAAAAATGTGTACAAGTATCAAAAAGGGAAAAGAATTTCAGGGCGTCAAAAAATTCGTCCACATCGCTGTCAATAGGAACAGTGCCCAGAAGGCTGGCAGCATTGCCACTTTGGATGGCAATGCTGATACATTGGCCAAAAAAAGGCCAGCCCGGTGGTCATGTGCAGAGTTGGTGCTGTATTAGAATAGGCTTGTGTCCTGAAAAAATATAATTAGTCCGTCAGTTAAATTATAAAAAAAATATTTGACATGTATTTTTCTTTTGTTACGTAAACCAAAATTGACGAAGATACGACGCTTTTAAAATTCTCAATACGTCACGCCGCCGTGGTATAATTTTTAGTGTGTTGTGACGTCACGAGCCCCCACTCTCGAGTTTTGATGTGTTTTACCTTTGTCAATATTCATTGATTTACAATAACAAAAAATACGTGTCCATTATTTTCCAATACTCTAACTGACGGACTAAATAGATTTGCAATTTATTGATGGTGGAAACTAGGTAGCTTTTAAAATTATACGAACTCAAGAGATATCGGTTTTCATCTTTACGATGTGCTTCATTGTAAAGGCACATTACAAGTACAAAATCGATACTTCCATTTTCATCCTGCCACAATATTCTCGTTACGGTACATAGAATTGAATATAAAGCTATTATCACGGTATCAATCAATTTCGTAGCAACTAGGTCCTTTGTCGCGCACTACCTATCTGTCGCGATCTGTCACGGTTGCGCCTGCGCTGCGACGCGAAGCATCGTGATCGTACCATAGATAAACATCTCTATTTTTCTGTCTCGTGACTGTGGGTCTTTATTTTTTTTTTATTTTGTTTTTTTTTTCGGTGCGTGCGTGTTTCTTGTTTGAGTAATCAAATATCTGTTAAGTGACTTTCTTTTGAAAGTTAGATGTGTTTGGATGAGATGGTGTTGGGATGAGATAGCAGGTGTTTTTTGGTACTAAAATAAATAGTTGTATTACTGTCAAGTGTCAACTCAGATGCTCATGTTGCACTTTTGAGGGCGTAATGAACGCCACTGACGCTGTTGCTTGGCCACTTACAATAAGGCTTGACAATAAGACAGCATAGCTTACCAGCCCATATCGTTCCCACTGCTGGGACACAAGCCTCCTCTCTATGAGAAGGTATGGGCTTAATCGCACTACGCGGGCCCAGTGCGGATTGGTAGATGTCACATGTCTTGTTTTGGTTCTAGGACATGCCAGTTTCCTCACGATGTTTTCCTTCACCGTTTTGAGAGCAGTGGTGATGAAGTAAATACACAAAGTAATGCGCATGCCTGGGTTCGAACCCACGACTTACAGCTCGTAAGCCGGGGCAATAAGACAAGCTTAGCCATATTTTTTAAGAGCAGTGGTGATGAAGTAAATTACACAAAGTAATGCGCATGCCTGGGTTCAAACCCACGACTTACAGCTCGTAAGCCGGGGCAATAAGACAAGCTTAGCCATATTTTTTAAGAGCAGTGGTGATGAAGTAAATTACACAAAGTAATGCGCATGCCTGGGTTCAAACCCACGACTTACAGCTCGTAAGCCGGGGCAATAAGACAAGCTTAGCCATATTTTTTACTTAGGGTGTAAAAAACCTTTTAACGAAGCCGAAAGGCACTTGTTCTCCCCGTCATTGCGATATTTTTTTTCTACACTATGCCTGGTAACCTTCTAGTTACAGAGATATTGGGGGTCAAAGTTCCAACTTTTTGACAAGTTTTTTTTAAACAAATTTTTAATGTAAGATTTTTACTTAAACACCTCCACGACCCCCGTACTATTCAATCCATCCATCAGCACAATATTTTGAGTGCGTTACATTGAGTACACAAAACATGATTTTTCACCCCAAAAAGAAGTCGTTTCCCAGCAATAATTTTTGCGTAAAATTACTTAGTTTGATGTACAGAATGCTTGGTTGACGGCTTCGTGATGAGGTTGTTTACACCCTGTGTATTTATTTGACTTAAAAATAATTACTGTAGTAATTAGAATCAGTTCAATTAACTTTCAACAATAGACGATGACAAACCTAAATGAAAAGGCTGCTCATTTCTAATTAATCACAGCAAACCACAAATTCATTCCCCATTAAAAGCAACATTACACTTAGCCCCTAAAAATAACCTCACAAATCTCTATACCTAAATCCCGCTGCGTGTCTTAACCTAAATCGAAAATAGTTTTTGAAAAATCCATAGATACAAAAACACACACATTGCGCACTTGTTTACGGGACAAACTCTATGGCGATGGAGGGGGGAGGGAGCTGTGAAAGGGGGAGGGGGGCACACCACAGTCGCAACAGAAATAGAGTTTGACGTTTGTATCCGCGGTGGCGCCTGTTCATTGTCAACATTTACAGAGTAGTGTGAGGGACAGAGAGAGGTGTTGAGTTTTGGTCGACTTTTTCAGGGAGGTGTTTTTTTAAAGTAAAGTAAAATAAGTAGAATTATAATTTAATTAATTTTTGCACATATAAAAAACTTTCTTAAACACAGACTACATTATATATTTGGATGCGCGGGAAAGCAAAATAAAAGCAACAAAATCAACTTGGAAAATAATAGAACGGGACGCTGTAAGACCGCGTGGAGACACAGGGTGAAATCGGTCTTTCTTAAGGGTTACAGGGGTGCACGGTACCTTGATTTCCTCGTCGGCAGCTCCTCAGCAAGATTCACAGCGGTTTTCACGCACAAAACACCAAGTTTCACCAATTTTCCAGTTTTTCTTAGGAACGCAATGTTCTCGACACACAGGTTCATAGCCAACGTACAAAAATCTTATGAATGTCTAATGACGGATCACTTCCGCCGTACGTTTGCCATCTCGCTTCCACGAGTACGATAGGTTCCGTGCTAGGAAGGGATGGGAGATAAGGATGTATTACCAACCAATTCGTAATGTTGCCAAATAATTAAATTTAATATGTGATTTAAAGTTGGCACAACCAATATTATTATTTTTATATCTATATTTACATTATTTACACACTAACTCTGTAATAGAAATAAAAATATTTACAAGACGTAACAAAAAGGGTTACAAGGTCGTCGTAAAATTCGTCCACATCGCTGTCAACAGGAAAAATGCCCAGAAGGCTGGCAGCATTGCCATTTATTTATTTATTATTTATTTTATTTATTGCCACATGGCAATGCTGATTCTTTGGCCAAAAAATAGGCCGCCCTCATGGTCACGTGAAGAGTCGACCAACCGTTTGGCGATTTCCCGAAATGCTAGGTGGGACTCGGACCTCATGGCCCTAGTGTTTGAACCCCAAACGGCTCAAACTCATAATTACCAATTAAATTATTGTATTTGCGCCGTTTGAGGTTTTCAGCACCTGCAGCAGCCGCCCCAGCGCAGCACACTGTGCTAGGAAGATGGGATGGCGCAAGGGTGTCGACGCAAGTTGCGTCCCACACCAAAGGCCTACCCAACTTCCATGGCATAAATAAATTACCTAAAGAATACTGGTGTTTTATTTTTATTTTTTTTAAATAAAAAAAACACCAGTATATAATAAAAACTAAATGCTTTTGGAAAATCAGAAAATTGACATCCTTAGTTTACTTTTCTTTCGCTGAAAATGTATAGGTGTATCTATAGTTTTAAAAGTCTTATGTTTTGTTTTACGAAATTTTAATTTAAAACCAGTATCTCAATAGTCACAACCTCTAAACATTGACACTACTCTGCACACCTAAGGAGGGCGCGTTAAAATTGAAAATAAATTCAATATCAATTTGAGCACGAGCCAAGTGCTGTATCGCGTTTGTGTCGATACGTGACGTTTATGTGCCCACTCGACAACGAGCCAGGGCTACCTACAACGTTATATTTTTATTATATTGGTATTGGATGGGGTTGTGTAAAGAATTGGTCCTAGTGGAAGAGATAACAGTGGTGGCGGCCCCGACTTACGAACAGTAACTCCTGTGTTCGAACCCAGACAGGCGCATTACTTTGTGTAATAGGGAATATGCATAAATTTTCTCTTTTTGATTTCGATACTTACGGAATGTTAAAGTACTATAAAAATAATGACTAAAAGCAAAAACAAGACATAAATCGGCCAAACAACACAAAAGTTATAACCATTTAAAGTGTTGTTTCTATCTCTTTCTAGATATACGGAATTTAGTATGGATTTTGTACGTCGATGCAGAGAATGACGTCATTCGCTTTCTCGGATCTCTCTGTCTAATCAGCAGTTTCTGTCTGACTTAGTATTTTTTCATAGATATTAAAAAAATAATTTCACTTTGCTATTTCTGCTGTTATTATGCTTTGTTTAGAGTGATAAAAAAAATCATGCATATACCCTATTTATTTCATCAACACTGCTCTCAAAACGGTGAAGGAAAACATCGTGAGGAAACCGGCATGTCCTAGAACCAAAACTTCGAAGACATGTGACATCTACCAAACCGTACAGGATCCGCGTGGTGGATTATAGCCCATTCCCTCTCATTGGGAGGAGGCCGTGTCCCAGCAGTGGGAACATTATAGGCTGATGATGATAACGATGGAAGAGGTAACTAATAAGTGAGAAGGTTGCTCTTTCTACCGATAGTTTCTCAAATTTACGAGCTGTTGCAGCATCCGTCTCACGCGTCCTAACCAAAGTCATCGGATATGTTAACTTGTATCATGGAATTGAAAAGTTAGGTGGTATTTCAAACACTATTTTAAGCTTAGCTGAGGAACTTGTGGCTAAATAATAACAGCCGCTCGGGTCGATCGTTAGGTTAAGCCGTGCTTGCCTAGGTTGGTCTGTGGATGGGTGACCACCCATTATATACCGAGTTTCCTCCGTGCCTCGGAAAGCAGATGGAGGACGCAGCTGGAGGTCAGATATGCAGTCGCTCCATGGCATGTAAAATACTGGTATTCGGCTGCATCCGGTAAAACTGGAAGCCGACCCCAACATAGTTGGGAAAAGGCTAGGCAGATTCACGGTTTAAAACTAAACTTGTATTGTCACTTACGGGATATCTTCTTCTTCTTTTCTTTTCTTCTTTGCTTTCTTTTTATCTTGTTTTATCAACCTGCGATCATGGCGCTTGGAACAGGCAGCGTCGCAATATCGGGAGCTCAAAACAATTAATACCTAATCACGAAAGATATCCCGTAAGTGACAATATAAGTTTTGCCTTTATTTCATTGGTCAGTCCTACAGTGTTTTTCACATAGACACAATTGTATTGTATTGTATAACGGGATGGTGTACGCAACTCCACGTCAAAGCGCGTATTTTGCTTACGGGTGGGAAATTTATTCGATCCACCATAACTCCCCGAGAAAGGCCAGCAGCGCCTTGCTGACAATCTCGCGGAGAGTACCTGGGTTACAGAAGTTCTTTGCCCTACACACGTAGACGCAAATAAATTAGCTGTTTTATCTAAACAATTTTTTTAAAATCTTTGCCCCTTTTTAGGAATTAATGAAGAATCAAGAAGAATTAAGGAAGAATGAAGACATCCGCAAGAGAATCAAGGTTACCGACGTAGCCCGAAGAATTGCCAAACTTAAGTGGCAGTGGGCAGGGCACATTGCTCGCAGAACAGATGGCCGATGGGGCCGAAAAGTTCTGGAGTGGCGACCGCGAACTGGAAGACGTTGCGTTGGAAGGCCTTCCACTAGGTGGACCGGTGACCTGGTGAAGGTTGCGGGAATCCACTGGATGCGAATCGCACGGGACCGGTCAATGTGGCGACACTTGGGGGAGGCCTATGTCCAGCAGTGGACGTCTTTCGGCTGAAATGATGATTATGATGACTCTAACTGAGTTATGTTTAAGACCAATATAATAAGGACGAGGCTAATGCCATCAACCGGGCACAAATACAGACTGCGACCTGTTTCAGTGAAATGCTTGATGCTCTTAAAAACCTCATACACTGACCTGACAATCAAACCCAGGACTTCATGCTAAGTATCTCGGAGTTTCCTTGCACGATCGAATCAGAAATGAAGACATCCGCAAGAGAACCAAGGTTACCGACGTAGCCCGAAGAATTCCCAAACTTAAGTGGCAGTGGGCAGGGCACATTCCTCGTAGAACGGATGGCCGATGGGGTCGAAAATTTCTGGAGTGGCGACCGCGAACCGGAAGACGTTGCGTTGGAAGGCCTTCCACTAGGTGGACCGATGACCTGGTGAAGGTTGCGGGAATCCGCTGGATGTGAGTCGCACGGGACCGGTCAATGTGGCGACACTTGGGGGAGGCCTATGTCCAGCACTGGACGTCTTTCGGCTGAAATGATGACTAGGAATTTGTCCTGTATCGTGGGCAACGTTTAGAAACATTTAAACTCACATACGCAAGCAGCTAGACCCAGAACAACTACCGGTGTGTTATACAAATATTTGATCCATGCAGGAATCAAACCCGTGACAGCCAGTGCAGCAACCAATTTCTCAGCCACTGCGCCAATCATGCCGTTAAAATTATGTGATTCTTCTGATACAATAGGCTATAGTTCCCACCATCAATAAATTGCAAATCTATTTAGTCCGTCAGTTAGAGTATTGGAAAATAATGGACACTTATTTTTTGTTTTTGTAAATCAAAGATAAAAACGCATCAAAACTCGGGAGTGGGGCTCGTGTCGTCACAACGCACTAAAAATACTAAAGATAGCACGGCGTGACGTATTGAGAATTTTAAAAGCGTCGTATCTTCTTCAATTTTGGTTTACGTAACAAAATAAAAAATACGGGGCAAATATTTTTTGATAATCTAACTGACGGACTAATTAGATTTTTTCAGTTGACAAGCCTGCTTGAAGAAAAAATTCTAAGCGTATTTGTTGATATCAACTTTCCAGCTACCGAAATCTTGTTTGTTTATTCTTGACAACCCTGTCACCTTATGTAGGTTTAATTTTAATAGAAATTCATCGTTTATCTATCGTCATGGATTCTTTAACTAAAACGGAGATTAAAATTTATTGGAATTCATTTGGGTTTAGATACCAACTGTCAAAATACAGTATTATGATGATCTTGGTCTCATATCTTTTCATTTGACGACGAAAAATTTGGAACATCATTTTATAAAAATTGGGGCAATGATTTGGGGTAATGTAGTCTTACAGAAGCAGATTTTCTTGGAAACAAAGACTTTGGAATTAAGTTCAAGTCATCTAATGTTATATCCGGAATATTTACTACAGAGTTGTAATGGATTTCTACGTCATCGATGTAATGACTGGCATAAAACTTTTATTGCCAACTGAATGTAAACTTACATAGTGTTGAGTATTCAGAATTTTACAGTCCAATGAAGAAATATTTAAAGAAGCTCTACCTGCCTTTAAAACTCATTGTGTGCCATCAAAGAAGGAAAAGTTTGGCTTATTCAAACCATGACACAGAAACGGAATGTGTCTCATACTTGTGGTAAGGTTTGTTCAAACGTTCCTGTCCCTACACACAGACTGAGCAGATACTTTAGTCTTCAATCTTCAATCGGAAGGTTTAGGCAGAGGTGTCCCTAAAAGTACACCCACATTTCGCCAGTTTTGTTTAAGTCTCATGTACTAGGGGGTGAGCCTATTGCCATCTACCGGGCACAAAAACAACTCCGTGGCAACTACTGAGAAATTTCGTGACCAACACGGGAATCGAACCCAGTTCAGCAGTCACTCTTGCGACTTCTAAACCAACGAGGCAGTCTTCAGTTCTATGTTGATCAGAGTTTAAAATTTGTCAGTACCATTTTGACTGAACCTCTACTTACGGTAAGAAAACAATGTGATCTATTCATAGTCGAGTCCAGTCCTCATCATCATCCACAGCCCGAATTCACCCACGACTGGGTATAGGCTTTTCTTTTCTTGTGCCCATCTCCACGGTTTAGTCCTCCAACAAAAAATATCCCTTAATTTAATAGTACATTTTGATACAAGTGGAGAAAGTTTGTTATTGCAATCGAGGCGGAATTATAACACACGAGCCGTAGGCGAGGGTGTTTTTGAGCCGAGAATTGCAATAACAAATGTCCACGTGTATCAAACGACGTTTTTCAATACACTTTTGAAGAAATAAAATAAAATAACGAATAATATTTTTGTCACGAACTATGAAACTATGATTTAAATTTTCTTTTTTTTTCGCGCTTTGGTCTCGCCAGGTTGAAAGAGAGGCAATGGTATGAAGCCGTTAAACAGCCTAATATAAAAAATAGATTTATTTTATATTTTTGAATTCAGAACACAAATTAATGTTAATTTGTGTATAAAAGTAACTATTAGTTTTAAATAATCATGTTTATCTATGATATTCTATTTAAAAACACAATTTGAAAATTCAAAAAATATTTATGCCGTAAAGACGCGTAGTGCTTTGACAAAATAAAAAAAAAAACATTCACCTCAGACTATAGACATTGAACCAACTTGGACTAAGTATAGGTATAGTTATCTGTGGCAATTTTCATTCCCGCACACGTGCAGGAAAGTGGAAAAAATCGCACGCGTGTGAAATACATTGCATGTTGTACCTAATCGTAGTGCGTTATGGACCAGTTTTCGAGAAAGTGTATTGAAAAATAAATTGCTAAACTAAATGAAATCCTATACAACCCTAATACCACAGGTTTAGTCGAAGATCGATGCGTATTGGCCGATGTGGGAGCAGATTTTATTTATAAGAATGTATCAGAGTCGTCCGGATTGACACGGCTTTTCAGACTAACTTCATGTCTCAATTTAGACGTATGGAAATAAATATTCTACAAAGGAATGTTTGCCTTGTATATTTTGCTTAGTAATTGTTTTATGAGTTTTGATAAAAATCCTACACATGACTTCACGCCTGTAATCATCGAAGCACTATGCAGAAGTGTACCTAATATGTAGTACCCACATTTAGCTAGTTAAGTATGTTTTAAGTCCCATGTAATAGTGGGGGAGACTATATTACCATCAATCGGGCACAAATCCAGTTCTCATGGCTGCTACCGAGAAATTCTCTAACATTATTCACCTATGCAAAAACTACAACTAAATTCCTGAAAATAAAAACCGGATACACAACACACTTTGAGTAAGCTACAGATAATGTCCAATATAAACATGAAACAGTTTTAAATCTTATGAAACACTTTGCTCTCAGAATCCCTACTGTAGCCAACAAATATGTCCTGCTTTGTTGTTTTAAGATGATTAACGATAATTGCTGACAGTATCAAGGTTTCTGTGTGTTGGATCAAGACTGTTTTGCGGTGGTTTATTTGTACCTATCAAGATTGTTTGTGTGATTTTTTTTATAATTTCAGATTCTGACATAGACTACATCTGAATTGAAGCCGTTAACGTCCGCTATGGACCTACAAAAGTAGCCAATTAGTTTGCTTCGGGACTGTTTAAAAACAAAATGGAGTCTCAGCTTAATGTCTAGTGTTTTGTCTTCTGTAAACCCAGTAAACTGCTGTTTATACACAGAAAACAGCGAGTACTTTTTACATCATCATCATCATCATCAGCCTATTAATGTTCCCACTGCTGGGACACAGGCCTCCTCTTTATGAGAGGGAATGGGCTATAATCCACCACGCGGGCCCAGTGCGGGTTGGTAGATGTCACATGTCTTCGAATTTTGTGGCTCTAGGACATGCCGGTTTCCACACGATGTTTTCCTTCACCGTTTTGAGAGCAGTGGTGATGAAATAAATTACACAAAGTAATGCGCCTGTCTGGGTTCGATCCCACGACTTACTGTTCGTAAGTCGCGGCCGCCACCGCTGGGCCACCGCTGCTCTTTGCAGTGCTTTTTTACTACAAGATATTACTGTTGTGAAGTTTTATTTTGTAACTCATCATCATTCTCTTGCATATTTCTATCCCAATTTATTTCAGGTCGACGTAGCATTCTTTATCTTCCATACTTCTCTCTTTTATTTTATTACTAGCTGATGGCCGCGGCTTCGCCTGCGTGGATGTCGGTTATCGCGACCAAAAGAAAAGCTCCCCTAAGGATAATATTTTTCCGACACCTCCAACAAATATCATTATATTTTAGCCAATGTATACAAAAACTTGACAAACTATATACCTTTCTCGAAAACCACTCTATTCATTGGTGAAAACAACATGAAAATCGGTGCAGTGGTTTTTGAGTTTATCGCGAACAGACAGACAGACGCGGCGGAGGACTTTGTTTTTAAAATGTGTAGTGGTGACTAGTTTGTTAGTCTTTTTATGTATAAATACGTACCTATATCATAGTCGATCGCAGAATAGTAGTAGACTGGCTCGTGGTTCGAGTAGTCTCAACCGCTAACTGCTGAGCATAAATAAATAAAATAAACAAAATAAATAAATATCGCTGGACAATACACACAGCACTATCTAGTGCCACACTAAGCAACGAGGCCTGTGTCGTGGACACCAGATAGTTGATATACTACATAGATACTTTTTTTTTTTTTAAAGTGAAGTTCTGGGTTCGATTCCCGGGACGGGCAAATACCTATTTGGGTTTTTCCATTAGGAATTTCTCAGTAGCAGCCATGGAGTCTGGATTCGTGCCCGGTTGATGGCAATAGGTTCGCCCTTTACATGGGACTTAAACATGGCGAAATGTGGGTGTAGGTACTATTAGGTACACTTCTGCTAACCCTACGGGAATTACAGGCTTAATGATGTTATGTTATGTTAGATCGCAGTGTATTGTTGACATAGAACACAAGACGATGTTGCTATCCGCTTCCTATGCATGTTTGACTGTGCTAAATAATCTCAGCCACCACAGTATAACAAGAGGGCATGTAAACATAAGACTCAGCCAATAATGTTGTTATTGTTACAATTTTGATTTATAGTAGTTAGAAGATAAATCAAGGGTTAAACTAACAGATGAGTTCATGTGATGAAGCTCAGGTACTGTTTATTTATTTATTGACACACCAACGACTTATTCACTAAATCATTTACATTAATTAGATTATATTTCAACAGCTTTGCGGTGAATTCGTCACTTATAGGTGTGCACAGCACTTGTATAATCAATAATAAAAATTGAATGGAAATGGAAATATGATTACAACAAAATTAAAATTTAAGTACAGAGTTTACATTGAATTTAAAATGTCAAGTAGTTAGATTAAATTAAATTACAGTATAATTCAAAAATAAATATAAATAAAAATTACATAAATTAAATTGAATAGAAACACAATTATAAATTAAAAACTATAAATATAACAAATAAATTAGGGCATGATTATTACATTAATTATAATTAAAAGAACAGAATATATTAAAATTCGAGTTCAAAAATTAAATTAAATTAAATTGTACAATATTGAACACATGAAAAGAGTCACAAAAATACACAAATTAACATTTTGTAAAAGAAATAAACGAACAAATCGATCAAGAACTGAGGACGTATCGTCTGAATTCATTCAGACTGTTTGAAAATATGTCCAAGTTGTTAGTACGTGTACTCAGCTTATTGTAGCTAGACAAAAACCGGTATAAAGGAGCTGAACGACCAAGATTAGTTCTATTTTTAGGCATTTGAAATGTTTCTGTTTTAAAATTGGATCTGTATGAGGTACGGCGGGAAACATTTAGACTGATCTCCGAAACCAACTCCGGTACGTTCGCCAAATTGTGGAGGGTCTTATAAAGGAATATTAAATCTGAGCAACTTCTTCGTTGCTCCAAGGAGCTCATCTTGAAATGACAGAGCCTTTGAGGATAATCAGCTTCGCGATCACAAGTCTGTGATCTGTAGCGGAGGAATCTCGTAAACTTTTTTTGGATGCACTCTATTCTGTCAATGTGAACACGATACACAGGATTCCATACAGGAGATGCATATTCCAGTATACTCCTCACCAGAGAGTTATATAGAACCTTAAGGGTGCCACTTGACCGAAATTCCTTGCAAGTTCTTTTTACAAATCCCGACATTTTATTTGCTTTGGCGACAATAATGTCTAAGTGATTTATAAAGGATAGTTGACTATCAAGTTGGACTCCCAAATCTCGAATGGTATCGACTTTCTGAAGAGGTATGCCGTTTATGTGATATGTAGAAGGCTGAATCAACTTTTTCCGTGTAAATGTTATATGATAACATTTTTCAGCATTCAGAGTCATCATGTTATTATGACACCACTCAAGAATTGCGTCCAAGTCTTTCTGAAGCAAAGTAATGTCGGTATTTGATTTAATTTCCTTGTATAGTTTTAGATCATCCGCAAACATAGAGCATTTTGAGTTTTTAATGGAGTGTATGATGTCGTTCACAAATACCAGGCAAAGAATAGGACCAAGATGCGATCCCTGTGGCACCCCAGATGTTGAGTAATAAGGTGGCGACTGATAACCCTTTATAATAACTCTCTGTTGTCGTTCTGAAAGATATGATTCAAACCAGCGTAGGAAATGACCATGCATACCATAGTTCTCGAGTTTTTTAAGTAGAAGCAAATGATTTACTTTGTCGAACGCGCTACTGAAGTCGGTGTAAATTGAGTCCACTTGCACACCGGAGTCTACGGATCTGCTAATATCATTAATGTAGTGAACTAAGTTGGTGGTAGTGGATTTATTGGAACAGAAACCGTGCTGTTGCGTAGCCAATTGAGTTTTAATGAGCGAAGTTAATACAGGACAAACTAATGATTCGAACAGTTTCGAGAAAATTGAAAGAAGAGATATGGGCCGATAATTTTTAACATCATTTGGCTCCCCTTTTTTGAATATTGGAACTACGTGTGCGATTTTCCACTGCGTGGGAAACTTAGAAGACATAAGGGACTTATTAAAAATAAGTTTGAGCGGTAATGATAAATATTTGGCACATTGCCTTATGAAATGCGGCGGAAGGCCGTCAGGCCCTGGACCTTTGCAGGAATTTAGTTTTTTTAATTCTTTGAGTACGTCTCGCTCTGTAAAATAATGGCTTCCTAGTGCAAGCTGAGGGTACTCTTTTGACTTTGTTTGTACCGCGATTGTACCAGATGAAAACGGAGATGCAAAGGTGGCAGAAAAGTGTGAGGCAAACAGATTACTCACTTCTTCTCCAGAAGTTGCCACTTTCCCGCTCCAATACATCTCAGATGGAATGTCATTAGACTTGGCTTTTTTGGCCTTAACGAATGACCAGAATGCCTTCGGATTCAGTCTGATGTTATATTCAGTACTATTGACGTATGTGCTGTAGCACTTTTTGATCATGTTTTTAGAACGTTCCTCCAATATACGGTATTCATATTTGTCCCTGGGATTTTTGTACTTCTTAAAACGAACTCTTAATTTTTCCTTTTCGTTGAGGAGTCTGATCAAACATTTTGAAAACCATACAGGAAAATTGTTATTGCGTCTATTATATCTAGGAACACATTCATCCACTATTTGATACAGTTGTGCGTAAAACGTGTCTAACATTAAGTCCACTTCCGCCAGATCCGAAAACAAACGCGCCCAATCGATGCTCCTCAACCTCTCATTTACGAGTGCATAGTTGGCTTTCCAGAAGTTATATTTAAGAGAACTCTTACTTTTTAATATTGCGGGTGAGATATTCTTGATGGTGATGTCAAGAGGAGGGTGATGAACATCGACCAGCGACATTGGATTTTTACATTCACTGACAGATCCACCGTGGAAGTTACATAAAATAAGGTCTAAAGTTCTGTTGTAACAGTTCCTAACAGTGTTAATTTGCCTAATGCTATTTGACGACATAAAATCAACCAGTGAGTAGCCTAACCTGTTCGCAAAGTTCCTAGCAGCTGTACACGGTGAGCTGGAGAGAGTATTGTCCGTGCTCCAGTCGATGAACCCGAGATTGAAGTCCCCAGCAATTATTACATCTCCTCCCGTTGATTCAATCACTGCATCCACGTTGTCCAGGATCAAGTTAAGTGGGGCATGTTGCACAGGTGGTGGCAAATAAGCCGCACAGATGTATAGGTTGCCCTTTCCATTATCGGTTTTGAGCTTGACCCACAGATCTTCAGCATCTGATTCCCATTTTGTTATGCGTGTTGAGTCTATCGCCCTCGAAACAGCGATCAATACACCTCCGCCTTTTTTGCTGCCAAGAGGAGTAGAAGCTCTGTCTCTACGATAAATGATGTATCGGGAGTCGAATAATTCGCCATCATTTACGCTATCATCAAGCCATGTCTCTGTTCCAATTATCACATCATAGTTATTAAGTTGTGCAGCTAGCCTGAGTTTATGCAATTTAGTCTTAAGACCTCTGAAGTTCTGATAATAGATGGTGAATTCTGACAGCAAGATCACGGTCTTTGTGCGTCTTTGATCCCTTTATAGTAAAGAGACAGCCTCCAGGCTTTTTATTTGCTTAGCTTGTTGTCCATCCTCCTTCCTTATCAAGATTTTGCCATCTCTGACCCAAACATACTTGTATCCTTTTTCTTTCGCGACTTTTCTGGCAGCCGCATGAATTTTTTTGTTTAGGGGTGACAGGTGCTCCGATACGAAGACAGGCTTAACTAAGTTACCGTACCCAAGGTGTTGAGAGTTAAGTTTTTTGTCGGGGTGCGCTTTGTTATAATTCATTACTGAGGTTAGAATGGTATCCCTCAGCAGCATGCTACGCAGCTTGACAACTACAGCTCTGGGGTTTTTGCTTTCTGGGTCCAGTTTCCTTACTCGTACTACAGACAGGATGTCGTCTTCTTTGACGGAACAAGTAACTACATTTCCAATTTGCTGAACAGTCTTAACCAGATTTTCTGCTTTGCTTTCCGGTATGCCGTTGATTTCTAAATTCTGTTCACGTGCATGCTGTTCAATCAAGTTTACTCTTGATGAAAGTTCAGAGACTGTGTGCCTGAGGGTATCGTTCTCCTTGTGAAGGATTTTATTGCTGTTCCTACAGGTCTCCAGTTCGGCTTTCATCCGGTCGAACTCTTCACTCATAATATATATACTGTTACTAAACTGACACACTTTCTATGAGACGTAAATCTTGGCTATGAATACTGTTAAGCAAGTGGAGTTAGGACTGTATGGTCTATTTCTGTATGGTGTCGGACGTTAGGAATAGCACCATCCCATATCTTCCCGTGGGTGTCGTAAGAAGCGACTAAGGGACTTACCAGAGAATGGGCAGCAATGTTCTCTGTGCTTTTGTAACAACCGCACTGCGATCGCCAACTCGCCTGCCAAGCGTGGCGATTATGGCAAAACCCCTCTTTGGGGGAGGCCCATGTCCAGCAGTGGACGTCTTTCGGCTGAAACGATGATGAATGAGTTAGGACTGTGCATCCAGTTCCCGTGTATTGTTTTCACATTGAGCGTGCAAAGGATGTGTTAATCTACACTAATATTATAAAGAGGAAAGATTTGTATTCTTATGTGTATGTTTGTAATGGATAAACTCAAAAACTACTGCGATGATTTCAAAAATTCTTTCACCATTAGAAAGCCACGTTTTTACTGAGTAACATAGGCTATATTTTATCCCCGTACTCCTACGGGAACGGGAACTACGCGGGTGAAACCGCGTGACGTCCACTAGTAATAGTATAAACTGGATTGAACTTTTTGTCAGTTAACATCACGCCTGTAATCCCCGAAGGGTTAGGCAGATGAGTACCTAATAGTACCTACACCCAATTTCACCAGTTTTGTTCAAAATTAAAATCAAATCTTTTATTTCAAGTAGGCCAGTTACAGGCACTTTTTAATTGTCGAAACAAAGATGAAAATTAAATGTAGCTACAGTCTCAGTCACAAGACATAAAAACTGTGAAAGTACTGGTAGTTGCCCATTCCCTAGCGTAAATCTCTATGGAGAAGAACGGGCAAGAAACTCCATGAACACTCTTTTCAATTAGAATATTGTTACAAAATCTTGGTTACATCATTCATGTTGAGATGGTACATTATGTGAGAACAATGTAGCAAAATGTGCACGTTAAAAGTGTCCATACTAAAACAAAAAAAAAAAAAAACAAATAAGCCGTGGCAGTGGTCCACATTAGCCCTGGATAGAGAAAACTGGAAGTCATGGGGAGAGGCCTTTGCCCAGCAGTGGGATGACGCAGGCTAACAGTATCAGTATCAGTAAGCCGTGGCAACCAAGAGCTGACCAGTCCCAACTGACAGCGCTCCTTTATGTCCCATTTAAAAGGGGGTGAGCTTATTTGGACACTTCTGCTGACTTAGGAATCGAACCCAGTACCTCATGCTCAGTAGTTGCCTACTAACGAGTTTGAGAATTTTATAAAACAGTATTAAAATCTAGGATCTACATTATTCCAGGACATCATGTTAGTATTGATTAATTGTTCTAGTTGCTGCTGACAACTTTTAAGTCACTCCATCTCACTAAAATTCCTCCGATAGGGTTAACAACTCATGGTGCTTGATTTATCCAAATCTAATAAGGAAATTGTCTCCTCCGCCAATTTCCCTAAAACCCTAGCTGTAGGGTGTGATATACGTGCCGGGGTCCGTCACCATACATAAATAATGAGCTTGTCCGTCTGATGGTAATCGCGACCTCCGGAGATTTAACACTTTTTGTTTCGACTGTCCGGTTGAGTACAGGATGTTGTATGTGATGTCATTTCATTGACTTTTCTTACTTGAAGATCCGAATACCATGACATGTGTAAATACACACATCAAAAGTATCTAGGGATCAACATATATTTTTGCAATAACTTTTCTCCTGATTGATATTAATTAAAATTTTCTTTAAGGATTCATCAAATAAAGTGTTTTCGTTTGTCACAGTAACGATAAACCAAGTCACCTTTGCATTAATAAAGAAATTTGCCATTTTCCTAATAAAGGGATTTTTGACATTTGAACCACTAACATTAAAGTTCGAAAAAATGACTGAAAACACAGTTTTCTTTAAAATTTTATTGGGTAACTTAAACAATTAATAATCCGTGTTTCTACCGCGAACACTAACAACACAAGAACATCGGTTTGGCATACTCAAAATGAGTTCATCCAAATCACGCTGTGGAATGGCCGCCCATGTTCGTTGCAACAACAAAAAAAGGTCTTCTTGCGACTGAATACCCTCCATATTCGGCAGAGCTCTTCTCTGTAGCATATCCCATGCATGCTCAATCGGGTTCAAGTCTGGCGACTGAGCAGGCCAGGGCAGGACATTGATGTTAGCTGCGGCGAGAGTCTGTCTTACAACTCTTGCGGTGTGCGGTCGTGCATTATCATGCATTAACTGAAATAAGGGACCGATTTGCACTTGTAGAGGAACGATGACGTCTGATACAATCGTCTCAGCATAAATTTGAGCGTTGAGGTTGCCTCTGATCCAAATCAACTCAGTTCTTCCGCCGATCCAAATACCCGCCCATACCATGATGGTTCCACCACTATAAGGATGGACTTCCTGGCAGGATTTTAATCGCTGTTGGCGTCCAGGGGTTCTCCAGTGTCGTATACGTCTTGTATCCGGTCTCATACCAAAACGAGACTCATCAGAAAAGCACACGAAACGCCATTGTTCTTCTGCCCAATTTCTGTGTTCAAGAGCCCATTGATATCGAATCCTACGATTGTGCATTGCTATAGGTGGTACCCGTAGCGGTCTTCGGGAATGAAGGTTCACTTCATGCAAGCGGTTTCTGACTGTTTGGTCGCTAATTAAGTTCCCTGAAGAGTGATGAAGCCTCACGGCTAACATCATGGCGGTTATTGTTGGAGCTCTTCGAGTTAAGATTTGAATGTATCGGTCTTGTCTCCGTGTGGTGCAGCGATACCGTCCTCCATGGCTCTCAGCCACGGTACCAGTGCTTCGGTAACGTCTCCAAAGTCGACTGATAACACTCTGACTTGTATTCAGAGCTAAAGCTACAGTACGTTGCCGGGAACCAGCTTCTATCATTCCCACGGCTCTGAGCATTTCTTCCCTGCTTAAATGACGTCGCCGCTCCATAATAACGTTGGTTTTAATCAGTAGTAGGGAAACAGTAGCACTAATAATGTCTTCAATGCGTTGTATGTTTTTATAGGGAAAATATTGACAGCTTATTTTCATCTTTTACTCGAATTTGATTGAGAGTTCCTGATTCAAATTATGAAATGCACCAAAAAGGATCCATATAAATTTATAAAATCATAAATTTATTACAAAGCCACATCTCAATCTCAAGAAATCCGCATCAAAATGCTTGATCCCTAGACACTTTTGATGTGTGTATTATAATTATTATTGCCTCTATGTTTAGAGATCTCAACCGCTAATTGTTGAGCACGAGGTCCTGGGTTCGATTCCAGGTCGGACACGGTGTTTTTGGGTTTTGCCATAAGGATTTTCTCAGTAGTGGAGTGGATGGTACTGTGGAGTATAGATTTATTCAAAGAGTATGCGAGGACTGAAAATTAAAACATCGGATTTGCAGTAGGAATTGAAAAAGAAAATAAAAAATTCTAAAAATATTCATATATGCATTTTTTATTTTTTATTTTTACTCATTTATATTTATTTTTAAACTAACAAAATATTTTGCAATGTTTAATGTTGTGTTTTGTACAGACTTCACAATGATTATGTTTGGTTATAGGCTAACCAGAAGTTGCATATTGCTTTGCAAATATCAAACAATGAGTCAAGCTATTGAAACAGTAGGTGTGTCAGCAAGGCTCTAAGCTGCATGAAGTAGGAACGTGCTGGGCTAAAGTTCATCAGTAAATAAGTAATGACAGCTATTAGCTCATAGAAACATGTGGGTATTTATTAGATTACATAACTGTGACAAGCTTATGATTTTCAAAGGCCGTTCATAATTAATGATAGGCATAGAATCCCTATAAAGTGAATGAGAAACTTTATTTTTGCAAGAATAAGCCAGCTAAACCATTTTCTTTTCAATAATGATGCAAGTTGGCAGCGGGCGACACGAAGCCGCCGCAGACGACGTGTCGCAGCAACACTACTGGTTTCTATGTATTCCTATGAAATTCCTTCCGAAGCAAGCGACATGAAGCTAGCGACGCGTCGCCGAGCGGCAGAAGACGCAAGTGTCGCCAGGCCGCAGATCAGTAGTGTCAGTGACGCCGAAATGCTGGGTTCGAAATCATGACTGCAGCGACATGAGGCGGCGACGTGTCGCGACGACATGAAGCGACGAAACGTTGTCTGCGGCGGCTTCGTGTCGCCCGCTGCCAACTTGCACCTTTAGCCTGCATATTTTATGCTACACAGAAAACAAGCAATAATGGTTTTCCGATTAATCTCGTCCTGATTATACTTAAAAAAGGTAAATACTACAAAATAATTAATATGAAATAACTTAGAAGTATTCAACTCAGAACCTTTTTAGTAAAATGTGCCACCAATTTATGAATTTAAAACAGACTATATTTTCACATTACAATACCTATCTACTCTATCAATTTTCCCATCCATCCATCTTCCTTACACTCTAAAAATAAAAATTCACGACCATTCATATATTCATACAGCTGTCAAAACTGACAGTTCACTTTGACATCACCCTGTAGACATTGTAGGGTTGCCGCAATGTATCGCGATAATATGGGTATATTTCAAAGACACCTATTTTATTCAGTAGCCAGGATATGTGTTCGACATTGATTTATTTATTGTTATCTGCCTCACCCCTTAGTGATAGGGTTTGAAGACAGATACTTTTGGAAGTATTGACTTCTTTGGAAGTAGGGTTGGTTCTAAGATGCAGGAAATAATTATAGGTAGGTACAGTCGTGGTCTTTTCTAAAGTTTAGGCCTATTAGTAAAGCAAAATAACAATAACTCTCGTTTGGTGTGCGTGGTCAGTGCGCTCGGCCGATAGGTATCTTTTCATTCATTATTTCTATACAAAGTCAACGGGGCGCATCTATGTTGTAAGTGCAAGCAAAAATTTGCTTAGTGGTGATCAGGCGGGAGAGTCCACGATAGTAGGTACGTATTAAGTATCAATCTGTTATGTCGCATAAAAGTGGATGAAGAAGGATGATTTATTGTTGAGAGAATTAGGTTTAATTAATCCTTTTTAGGGTGCCGTAGTCAACTAGGAACCCTTATAGTTTCGCCATGTCTGTCCGTCCGTCCGTCCTTGCTTAATCTCTGTGACCGTTAGCACTAGAAAGCTGAAATTTGGTACCAATATGTATATCAATCACGCCGACAAAGTGGTAAAAATTGGAAAAAAATGTTTTATTAGGGTAGCCCCCCTATATGTAAAGTGAGAAGTGATTTTTTTTTTAATTTCAACCCTAACGTGTGATATATTGTTGGAAAGATATTTAAAAATGAATAGGGGTTTCCTAAAATCATTTTTTGATAACGTCAAAAATTTCGGAAATAATCGCTCCAAAAGTAAAAAACAATGTGTCCCCTCCCCTCTAACTTTTGAACCATAAGTTTAGAAAATATGAAAAAAATCTGAAAAGTAGAACTTTATAAGGACTTTCTAGGAAAATCATTTTGAACTTGATGGATGTGTGAGACTGCACAAACAGACTCACGATGTCCGCGATTACGCGGGAGTGTACTACGTGAGCTCGACAAATTGATGTGCGAATAACGCTTAGGCGACAAAACTGTACTGCGACTCACCATAGTTCGAATGCACGCTTGTGCGACACACTGATGATCGACATCACGCTAGTACGACATGAAGACACATTTGTATTCATAATCATTTGTAAATATGATGACCTTGATGGCTTAGTTAGTTACAAACTCTTGGTAATGTTTCCGGACGGTGGATGATTATGATCATGATGATGATGATTGTGATGATGATGATTTTGATTACGATGATAATGATTGTGATTACAATGATAATGAGTGTGATACCGATGATGGTGATTGTGATAGTGACGGTGATTGTGATGGTGATGGTGATTATGACGGTGATGGTGATTGAGATGGTGATTGTGATTGTGATGGTGATGGTGATTGTGATGGTTATTGTGATTGCGATGTTGATTGTGATTGTGATTGTGATTTTGATGGTGATTGTGATAATGATTGTTATAATGATGGTGGTTGTCATCACAATCACGATAGTGATTGTGATGACAACCACCATCATCATATAATAATAAATTGTGATGATTATGAAATTGGCACTAAGATAGTTTATAACCTGGATCAACATGTAGGACACTATTTATCCCTTAAGTATGATTCAGTGGGACAGTTACCGAACTTCACGCGGGCGAAACCGCGGGCAACAGCTAGTTTGGCAATATGCCTTACATCGAAAGCAATAAACCATAATTTTGCTTAACAATACATTTGTTGAAGCTACTTAAACATAATACCTATGTATACTTCGTTTATTGGTAACGTGATTAGTGTTTGGGATATGAATAGTATATTTATTTATTTTATTTATTTATTCATATAACAATTCGCATTGTGCTTGAATTGGTTTGTACATTAAAATATATTTTTATGAATATAAAAAACAGTAAAATAACAGTAAAAGATCAAGCAAGACCAAGAAGGAAGTTTGTTTATGGTCAAAGAGCAAGTGAACCAAAAAGAAAAAAAAAACAACAAGATAAAGAAGAACAAATTAAAAAGCATTTAAAAAAAAGATTCAATGGATTTGTTATCATTCTTGCGTGGCCTGTCCTTTATTTGTTATTCAAAAAAGAAGTAATAATTTTTAAATTAGATCGATTCTTTTTGTTTAATTTGTTTTTTTTATTGCATATCTTAAAATAGTTTTGATTATATTCAAAAAAGAAGTTATAAGTTCTAAATCAAATCGAATTGTTTTTGTTTAATTAATATGTTTTTTTTTTCATATCATATATAGCTTTGATTATTTCAATTTAGTTTGTTTTATTTATACACTAGCTCCCTCGGCGAACTTCCATACCGCCGCAGAATAAATAACAAAAGCAATTGCTACTGCTACTGCAACTAAAACTGCAACTACTAAGTACTACAACTATTACAACCATACATTTCGGCTATTCATTTTTATATATGTAGATGAAGTTAATGCTTTCTTATTTTTATTTAATATCTACAGACGGGAGTATTGCATAATCGTTTGTCGCACTTGGTTAGTTTCAAACTACTGTACTGCACCAACGTACTGTCGAATTAAAGTACTGTCGCACTCCCGTAGTGTCGCACTACCGTAGTGTCGAACTACTGTCGCGCTATCGTTTGTCGTACTAGCGTGATTTCGATCTTCAGTGTGTCGCACAAGCGTGCATTCGAACTATGGTGAGTCGCAGTACAGTTTTGTCGCCTAAGCGTTATTCGCACATCAATTTGTCGAGCTCACGTAGTACACTCATTACGCGGAGCCCTAATCAAAATACTACTTGTCCAAACGACAAGGGGAACAACTATTAGATACACTTACCATCACGTTGGTACTGGTGATGTGACGTAGTCCCTGGTCACGTCGTATCTGGGTGGGGTGTAAGTGTAAATGTGTTTGGTGTCGTGCATGTAAGTTATGTAGATTCGACGGTAACCAAAGGACGCCCCACAGCGCGTACCGTCGACTCCCTGATCAAACCTTCAGATCACACACGTGGCACTTTTCAGTCAAGGTCCAACTGAATCTTATCCCGGTTTGCTAACCCAATTGGGGATTTACAATAGTCCAGCACTGAATTTAGGAAGTTACCGGCGTCCAAATGACACAAGCCGGCTAGGTACTTAACCAACAAATTACTCGCGGTCACGACCCAAAATGGCGAGATTTCTCAATTTTCACTCAATTATCAACAAAATATCAAACACCGATCAAGATTGTATCGGATTAACATTAACTCAAAGTTTCAATCAATAATTACACGAAAGCAGCGTGCATCAAAAACGAACAACGGAAGCGTGATCCTTCCCAATCAAAATGGCACTGACAAGCAAACGTCATCGCACTGACAACTGAAACGTCATCTGTCAAACGTCAAAAAGGTGCGTTCAGAAACTTGGTGGATGAAACAATGGAAACAACAGTTTTTGTACAAAAAAGACAAAAAGTTGTACAAAATAATTTCTGGACTAAGTTTGTAGTATATTCGTATATGCAAGCATTTTTACATAATGGATACCCACCTTTAAACTCATAAGTGGGAACACTTATTGTGACGGACGGGAAACTACGGAACCCCTGAGCGTGGCCCGACACGCTCTTGGTCGGTTTTTAGATCATGTATCTAGTATGTACAAAAAGTTTTCCAATACAATGGGATGACTAAGGAAATAATAATCAAAGATCCTGGAGCTAGAAAACATGAACTGGATAATGTTTGCAGAAGGAATAGAGTTCTCAGATATAGGTACTCATTTTCTAGTTTATCTTCAACATAATTTAATGAACTTAGTAAGCAGGAGGTTCCAGAGGACGCCATACAATATAAATTCATAGGATATTCAAGGTATCATGACATTATGTCAATGAGAAATTAAAATGAAGCGCAGCAGATAGCTATTTGAAAGTCCACCCAACTAAAACACTCTTGCACACGGCGTAAAATTTGTCGTAGAGGAAATATTACTCATGAATACAACATGTAGAAGATCTCATACAATTCAAGTACACTATGACCTTTTATGAATGAATATTCCTCCAAAAGTAACTACATTCAATGAATCTACAACAAAAAAACACCTCACACGTTGCTAATTGTTGATCAAAGCCTCACACACAAACTACTTATTAGCTAACATAAAAATTGATTACGAATCCACGTCTAAACATAATAAATAACAAACAAGCAGATATCAATCAGTAAAAAGAATGTATTAAGGAAGCTAAAACGTCGACAGACGGTAGTTTGTAATAAAAATGTTAGCGAATCGATCATTTGAATAGAAACGTGAGGTTTATCACGAGATCCTAACTATTATGTACTATTATATTTTGTACAATCGTAGATTGTGTGATGGTCACTAATTGTAAAAGGTTTTGTCCTCCAACTCCATTCGTGACGGTTTGCATATTTTTTTCTTATAGTGATTTGCTTGTCCATTGCCCATTATATCATCTTCAAAAGATCTTGTAAGAGTGAGTGAGTAGTAAGTGAGACGTTGTAAGTTAAGGATGCTTCAGGGTAGCCCGCGAAATTCAAATTTTCTTATGTTTTTTGCAATTTGCAGGCCAGTGCTAGGTTGTATGTAGATTAAAATATTGTTTGCGACTGTAAGACGTATGTAGTTACAGAATCTTAACCATCAAAATCATCAATAAAACCCTCCAAGTTTATAAAGGTGTAAGAACAAAAAAAAAACAGAAAAAGTCATTTTTACACCTTTATGAACTTTGAGGGTTGTATTGATGATTTTGATAAATATAATTCTGTAACTACACAAGTATCATAGTCGCGAACAATATTTATCTGCAAATTGCAAAAAACGTGGTAAAAATTGAATTTAGCAGGCTACCCTGGAGCATTTACCTTAATCAAAAATGTGTAAGCATAACTTAACAACACGCCTGTAACCCCCAACAGGTTAGGCAGAGGTGTAATAATACATTACATTTCGCCAGTCATGTTTAAGTCCCATGTAATAGGGGGCGAGCCTATTGCCATCAACCGGGCACTAATCCGGACTCCGTGGCTCATCATCATCATCAGTCTATAATGTTCCCACTGCTGGGACACGGCCTCCTCTCAATGAGAGGGAATGGGCTATAATCTGTCACGCGGGCCCAGTGCGGATTGGTAGATGTCACATGTCTTAGATTTTTTTGGTTCTAAGACATGCCGGTTTCCCCACGATGTTTTCCTTCACCGTTTTGAGAGCAGTGGTGATAAAATAAATTACACAAAGTAATATGCCTGTCTGGGTTCGAACCCACGACTTTCTGTTCGTAAGTCGGGGCTGCCACCACTGGGCCACCGCTGCTCTGACTCCGTGGCATCTACTAAGAAATTCCTGATGGAAATATAATTACGTTTTGCCCGACCTGGGAATCGAACTCAGGACCTCATCATCGCTCAGCAGTCGCGATAACGGTCACCAACCCAACGAGGCAGTCAATGTGCTTAAAATAAGGTTAGTTTATGTTTTCGATTAATGAAGCATTTGTTCTGGGTCATGTATTAGTTTAACCGCGAACTGGTAGACGTTGCGTTGGAAGACCTCCCACTAGGTGGACCGATGACCTGGTGAAGGTTACGGGAATCCGCTGGATGCGAGTCGCACGGGACCGGTCAATGTGGCGACACTTGGGGGAGGCCTATGTCCAGCAGTGGACGTCTTTCGGCTCAAAATGATGATGTATTACCTACTTCGCTGGAGCAGCGGTGGCCCAGTGGTGGCGGCCCCGACTTACGAACAGTATGTCGTGGGTTCGAACCCAGACAGGCACATTACCTAGTGTAATTTATTTCATCATCGCTGCTCTCAAAACGGTGAAGGAAAACATCGTGAAGAAACCGGCAGGTCCTAGAACCAAAAATTAGAAGACATGTGACATCTACCAATCCGCACTGGGCCCGCGTGGTGGATTACAGGCCATTCCCTCTCATAGAGAGGAGGCCTGTGTCCCAGCAGTGGGAACATTAATAGGCTGATGATGATGATGTTGATTACTTCGCAAGTTGTCTCTTCCGTCATCATATTTTACGTCAGTTACTTTCTTAGACAATACATGTCAAACTCGGTTGTGTAATTCTAAAAATCACCTTGGCCTCTTACAATTAAATTGAAGTTCCATTGGTTAGTCAACCTATTGGTTCCTGGACGTAAATTGCGCAAGAATCTTAACACCTGACACAACAATACTTGTTCGTAGATCAGTTCCGATTACATCAACTACAAAAGATTCATGACTATTAAAGACATTATAATTGATTCCATTCTTGTTAACAATACGGTTCACGCATATCATTTCGTGCCATTCATCTATGAGATCACTAACTTTATCACTCACTTTTTGCTTTACTGAAATATCACTATGTTTATTTATATTCAGTGATTGTATGGGAACGTACTTAGTCAGTACTTCGTGATTTAGTCATGAATTGATGACGTATTCGAGTCCCGATCGTTGTATAATTGCTGGGAAGTCGTGAACTCTTCGAGTGTTACTTTTGCGTAAATGGCTGATTGTGTTGTGACTAATCGGGGGCTTGTTTCCATTGTTACGCTTTGGTTGGGGACGGCTTCTTCTAGTATCACTGAGTAGATTCTTTACTTGCAGTAACTTGGAGATTTATTGATGCACTTCAGATTACTAAATTGGCATTTCTGACGTTAGATTCTCCAACATGCGGTTAGTCTGGCTCTAGTTTTAATTTCTAAGCATAAGAAGATTTGGATTGGAGATGTAATGTGACTATAGTCATCATCATTTCAGCCGAAAGACGTCCACTGCTGGATATAGGCCTTCCCCATGTGTTCCACATTGACTGACCCCGTGCGTCTCGCATCCAGAGGATCCCCGCAACCTTCACCAACGTCTTCGGTGGGCTATATTCATACATAAATAGACTCAAGCCTTTTCTCATAGGGGTAGGCAGAAACAATAAAACACAACCTGCTACGATCCTTACATCATCATCAGCCTTATAATGTTCCCACTGCTGGGACACGGCCTCCTCTCTATGAGAGGGAGTGGGGTATAATCCACCGCGCAGGCCCAGTGCGGATTGGTAGATGTCACATGTCTTCAATTTTTTTGGTTCTAGGACATGCCGGTTTCCTCACGATGTTTTCCTTCACCGTTTTGAGAGCAGTGGTGATGATATAAATTATACAAAGTAATGTGCCTGCCTGGGTTCGAACCCACAACTTACTGTTCGTAAGTCGGGACCGCCACCACTGGGCCACTGCTGCTCTTACATACCTACCTCACATAAATTAAAATATTAATGAAATCTCCTCAAGTTATAGAAAACCTGCGTTTGCAATGATGGATTGGGTTTCTTCGTTAATAAACTGGAAGGTGATGAAATTGCACGTTGATTCCAAAGGACCTGTTCTCATTGTGAAACTGTACTTCATCATCATCTGCGTTTTCCCAACTATGTTGGGTCGGCTTCAGCTGAATATCAGGGCTTTACCTGGAGCGACTGCCTATCTGCCCTCCACAACCCAGTTAATACTGGATAATACGATACCCCTTGGTAAAACCGGTTGTCAGATTTTCGGACCACTGACTACCTGTAAAGTATAGTAGTAAAGTGAAACTGTACTTTATTTAAGGAAAATATATATCGTATCGTGTGACATTGGATACAAGCCCCATCTCAGTGCACGTCCTTTACTCCAAACGAGGACATTCGCACGTCTCACAACATTATCCACAGCATTGCTATTAGCATAGCGAATGCATTATTACATGTCATGTGCAACTCCAACTCGTTGATAAATATCTCTAAACATTTGATAGCAATAGCGATTTGTTTCCTACTAATTGCTGGGTGATTCGTAATTCGTGCTTGTTATTATAAATTGTGGTTGTTGCTTTTGGTTTAAGATGTAGATAATGCAGTAGTGTTTGGTGCACGACTGGCATTAATCTGTGGTTGCCTAGTGCTTGTTCACGTCAGGTTTTCTGGAGAATCTGTCTTGTCCATCGATCTGACACGGCCTTGTCTATAGGCTTTAAAGGCATTTAAAGGGTTTGTAGGTCAATAGATGCTCTAGTAAGTACTTCTGCTTCTTCTACTGGGTACTCATATTAGGTATACTATGTAGACTTGGCTCTTGCCCATCATTTTGTCTATTGTCCATCGATTTGACGTGTCGTTGTTCATCGTCGTTAAGGGCATAGATTGGTTTGTAGGTCAACAGTCGTAGCACCTGATGTGGTCGCTTCTTTCGGTATGTTTTGTCACTATATAGACTAAGGAATCGATCGGAAAGATATAGTAACTCTACAAACGGCTTTTATAAATAATTATCGTGTAAAGTGTAATGGGGTTTTGCCGTCGAAAATTTATCATTAGCAGCCAGCTTGGTTTTGTGCCCGACGTCGTCGGCTAGGTCGCTCCCTATTACAAGGGACTTAAACATAACTAGCGAAATGTGGTTGTGCTATACAGGTAATTTCTGTCTAAAACGGGAGTTTTTATCACGATTACGCATTTTTTAATTCTTATTCTGAAATAATATAGCTTATGTACTATCGGGGTCTTTTCCGCCTGACCATTTGAATTTTTTTTCGCTTATAACATGCGGAGGCGCCGGAGCCACGCCCCCTTAAAGTTTGGGCCTATTAGGAAAGCGTCAACTTTGGCGCGCAAAATAACAATAACTCTCGTTTGGCGTGCGTCGTCAATGTGCTCGGCCGATTCGGTATCAGCAAAGTCAACGGGGCGGGGCTAGAGAGCGTTTTTATGTTGCGAGTGCAAGCAAAAATGAGCTTACTGGTGGTCAGGCGGGAGTTACCTCGATAGTACAATGGCGAGCTTTACGCATCATTGGGTTTTCTTACAGCATACCTTATTTCGATCACGAGATTTGCAGTAGAGGATATACATAAGTGCATTAAGGCATTAAGTCCGCCTTTGTACAGTTTTTACTTGTGCATAAAGTTTCAATAAATAAATTAACAGTCGTTACATTTCATTTACTTAAATTAATTAGTTTTATTCGTCATACAGAGTTTATCACTCCCATCGTATCTACTACTAATGAGATAAGTATTTTTTTCATCCTTATTGTATACCTACCCACGTACCGTGTCATATGCTTACAATAATTGATGACTTGTTCTGTCTGTACGTTGATTACCACTAGACGAATCACACCATTGCACCCTTTGACCCAATGCTTGACAAATGGCTTTAAAATTGTATTATAATTTCAATAGAAACCACCAACCAAACTAAAAGGAACTCTAACAAAAGTAGACAGATCAGAGTTTTGATCGCTGAGTGCTAATTTGAAGTGTTTTTATTTTAATTTGTTAAGTTTTTTGGTTCATATATTCTGGTTTGTTAACTCTCTTGATTATATTCGATTATAGTCTTGTTATTGTTGTTATAAATAACTTACATGAAGTTTATCTTAACAAGTAAAATTGTAAAAAAATAACGAGAAAGAATGTCTGTTACTGCACAAGTATGTTGTTGAGTAAATTAAAGGGCCTGGAATAAGTCGTTACAGGTAGACAATGTCCGAAAGTCTGACAACCAGTCTTACCAAGGGGTACCACCCCTTTTTTTTTTTTTTTTTTTTTTCGGATGGGAAATCATCAAATAACCCCTCCCGCTCTGGGCGGAGCAGGAGGGAGTGTCAGACTTTTACTGACTAAAACCCATCCATGTTCCTTCATCGCCCTTTGTGTTCCGGGGCCACGGTATCTCTTTCGAATAGTCCCGCAACCCCGGCAGGCATCGGCCCTTGCGGACCCCTTCCTTTTTGCTGACTCTCTTTGAGGCGCGCATGGAACACGAACGCGCCGTCGACACGGCCTGTCGTCATGAGACGGACGGACGGCGAGCTAGCCCATAGCTCACCGTCCACAGGCCCGCGCCTACGGTGGCCGGGGGCCACGTGGTGGTGGCCCCCGACGCCCGGGGCGTCTCCCGCGGCGGCCGGGACGTTGAGAGGTTCTCTCCCTCTCACGTTCCGCCACCTCCTTCTCTAGCATTACTGCTTCGCAGAAGGAGGTGACGGCGTCCCATTCCGTCTCGCTCCGGACCATGGCTTGCACCAGGGCCGGACGCGAGAGGTCGCCGCCGCCGATCGCCGCTTCGAGGACACGGCGGTGCTCCGCCCACGCGGGGCACACCTCCACCGTGTGTTCCACCGTGTCCTCCGGTCGATCCTCACAATGGAAGCACCCGGGCGTTTCCTCCCGCCCGATTCGGTGCAGGAACCTCCCGAACACTCCGTGTCCGGTGAGGACCTGCGTCAGGCGGAAGGTGAGGACGCCGTGGCGTCTCTCAAGCCACTCCTCAAAGAGGGGACTTATCGCCACAATTGTGGCGTGCCCTGCACGGGGTTGCGACAGTCGCTCTCTCCATGTCGCCATGAGATCCCGCCGGAAGTCTGTCCGCTGAGCGACAATTTGTCGCTGCAGCGGAGTTTCCCCCCGGCGTAGCGCCTCCGCGCGCCATTCATGTAGGCGCGCGAGGACTATCGCCTCCAGATCCCATGGCGGCAATCCGGCAAGGAGGCTCGCCGCCTCGCGGGAGATCGTGCGGTAGCCCCGGGCCAGCCTTACGGCTACCACCTTTTGGGGCGCGTTCAGGTAGTGGGCGGCTCGCCGCCTCAATGAATGCGCCCACACCGGGGCCCCGTAAAGGGCCATTGACCGCACGACTCCCGCGTAGAGCCTCCGGCAGGAGGCGTTTGGCCCCCCCAGATTGGGCAGGAGCCGCCTGAAGGCAGCCCCAGTCCGCTCCAGTTTGGGGGCCAAACGTCGGAAATGTTCCACGAAGTTCCACCGGCTGTCAAGGACAAGTCCCAGGTACTTTAACGTCGACTCGACGCCGATGGATACCCCTCCTACCGTCAGTGAGGATCCCGGAGGTGGCGCATTCCGAGGCCCATGAAAGCACATGGCCTCGGACTTGTGCAGTGCCACCTCGAGAGGGGTACCACCCCTGGGGTGTGGAGGTCAGATAGGCAGTAGCTCCATGTAAAATACTGGTATTCAGATCGCCGACCCCGAAATAGTTGGGTAAAGGCTAGGTAAATGATGACAGAAGGGCCTGGACAAGAGGTAATCGGATTCAAAGAGATGGTGTCGAAATCTCCATAATGTTGACATAACGCTGTCACCTCCTGCTGCAAAGCAGTCATGCTAGGGAAGGAGGTGGCCGAACGTGAGTTGGAGAGAATCTCACGTCCCAGCGGCCGCAGGAGACGCCCCGGGCGTCGGGGCCACGTGGTGGCCCCCGGCCACCGTAGGCGCGGGCCTGAGGAGGGAGAGCTATGGGCTAGCTCGCCGGCCGTCCGTCTCATGACGACAGGCCGTGTCGACGGCGCGTTCGTGTTGCACGCGCGCCTCAAAGAGAGTCAGCAAAAGGAAGGGGTCCGATGCCTGCCGGGGCTGCGGGACTGTTCGAAAGAGATACCGTGGGCCCGGACTACAAAGGGCGATGAAGGAGCATGGATGGGTTTTAGTCAGTAAAAGTCTGACACTCCGTCCTGCTCCGCCCAGAGCGGGAGGAGACATTTGATGATTACCCATCCAAAAAAAAAGGTTACGATTCCTATCTTACAGTATGACCCGTATTAAGTGTGAAGTTCAAGTTGGCGCAGCTTGTCAAGCAAAATGCATCGATACGCCGCCTGCGCTGATAAGTTGGTTGAAGTGTAGTCCAATACAGTTTTGACTTTTCTGTCTTCATTGTCACTGATAGAATGAAATTTTGTAAAGGCCCTTAGGTACGTCACCTTCTTTTAGAAAAAAAACCTTTTTTTGGATATTTAATTTAAGATTTTTTTTTGTTAATAGATTTAAATTAGAACTCAATAGTAGAAAAGAAAAATAAAAGTTCAACAGCTGCTATCAGAATAAAAAAAAAATGCTTTAATAACTCGACGACTTCCTTCCACAATGTACCAATCAAATCCTAACAAATCACAAAAGATAAAAATCCAATCTATATAAGAAGACAATTCTCACTTAAAAGGTCCCATGATAAAAAAACGAGTCATCCAACGCGGGACGATAAACCGACTTTCGTATCATCTATCAATCGTACATGGAGAAACCAGCAGGGGAGCTACTATTAAATTCGTCATTTCCCACCATTGAACACACTGGACACAGTAAAACACAGTGTAACATTCTCCAAAGAAACAATCAAAGGTAGGATCGACACGGTGTCTCTAGATGGAACAGTGTCTATCAACAAATAAAAAGAGACACCCACGACATCTTAAATAGAAAAAACAATTACATTCATGACATCTCACAGAAGTTTTTTTGGTCGCCATCTTGATCTGGTGTTTCGACATTGAATGACAGTATTAATTTCATTTTGTATTACCGCATGCAGAGTGCCTTATAGGCTGCGCCTTGTCTTCGGTGCGTAGGATTCTTCCAACTAGAAAAAGATAAAGAAGACGACAGATTAATAATTATAATTTGAATACAGAGAGCAAAGACAAGCGGCAATTTTTTTCAAAGTATTTCCGATTTCTACACCGAATTTCAATGTCTGATAATTATAAACTTTTTTGGTTGCATAAACCTCACGACTTTTAGTAGACACAATAGTTAAACAATTGACTTAATCTCCTGGAGATTTAGTCGTTACTTAATCTCCAGGAGAAGTCAATCCACTTACATTTTAAATTTTCTTCCGATCAGACCTACAAAAAATAATTTATGGATAAGCTACTCTTCGTTCTAAGCAAGGTGTAAAAAGTCCGAAGACCTAAATTCAGTTGTAATATTTTACAATATTTCAAACCATACTTAAACGATAATGATACTTTTAGCTTTCTTTCAAGCACAAGGGAACAAGACTACAAGAGAATACAATTAGGGGTAACTGGTTGATGGTTCGAAGATCATTAAAACCAATCCTTTGCATCTCTTTACGCTTACTGAACCGCAAAAGAAAGCTCAGTAAACTTTAGAAAGGTACAGAAGAAGCTATATACAGGGTACAAATTAACAGACTCATTACGAAGCCGTCAACCAAGCATTCTGTACATCAAACTAAGTGACTCTACGTAATAATTATTGCTGGGAAACGACTTTTTTTTGGGGTGATAATCACGTTTTACATTAAAAATCAATGTAAAGCACTCAAAACATTGTGCCTATGGATGAATTAAATAGTACGAGGGTCGTGGAGGTGTTTTAAGTAAAAATCTGAGATTGAAAAACATGTATTTAAATAAAATTAAACTTGTGGAAAAGGTGGAACTTTGACCCCCAATATCTCCAAAAGTAGAAGGTTCCTAGGTATGTTCTAGAACAAAAAAATAATTGCAAAGACGAGAGGAACAACGAGCCTTTCGGCTTCGTTAAGAGTTTTTTACACCTTTTATATGACCGCACCTAACAAAAAAAGGTAAACTAAGGTACCCACCTCTTGTAAAAGCAACATAACGAATACCAATACCAATTACTCCACAGTCACCGTCGATGGGAACCCATCAGGGCAACACTAGACACAATCACAAGTCAACACACCTTATCAATTGTCTCCACCACTAACAGCGAGTCATTTTAACAGTCCGGCTGAGATGGAGTCACGTAACGAATTCGGATTGGTGCTTCTTTCTAATGAACTATTTAATGTCAAACGTCTCGATACGGAGAGCAAGGTATGAGCGGTAGCGATTAAGGATTTGATTAAGGAAATTCTTAGTATAAGACTGGCTTATGCATATAAGGTAAGCCCTGAGAGGATTTATGCGGTGCATTGGATTTACAAATCTCGTAATTGAAGCGAGCATTGAGAAATCAATAGGGCGCAGCGAGTCAATAAAGCGAAATAAAATAAATAAACAGCATAAATTCCTCCAAGATTTTTTTTGTAGGTGAGTTTTTTGTATTTTTTTGTAGTATTACATCGCACTGCGATCGCCAATCCGCCTGCCAAGCGTGGCGATTATGGTAAAAACCCCCCTTTGGGGGAGGCGTATGTCCAGCAGTGGACGTCTTTCGGCTGAAATGATGATGAATGATGATATGGGTTCTTCGACTTTACGCAGCAAGTCTAAGGATTTCTTTATAGAATGAAGTTGAATGAAGTTGAATTGCTGCTCCCAAAAAATATAAAAGATCCTTTCAAGGTTAATTTTTGATGTTGAGAAGCAATTTGAAGTCATACTTTTTTATATTTTATTTTAGGCAGGTTTTTGTGACATTTGTCTCCTCTCCACACTTGCACCACACACGTTTGTCGTCGACCGGCGCCTGCGCCACCGTGTCACAACAAAATAAAGCCTGTCCCTACCCAGTTCCCACAGTAGCCAATACTTAGACTTGTCACCAAATATTGACAAAACAGAAGTTCAATACTCGAGTCATCTCTGATCTGCTATAATGGCCGACAAACCAGTTGCAGTTTCTAGACATATTCCGACGCTGCAACATTAAAAATCTTCTAGTTAAATACTAGTTCCCTACGGTAGTTGTCACTAGTTCCACCATCCCCATTTCTTGTTAAATGCAGAGACCTGTTTTTACGGTTCTTTCAGTGAAAATCTCGTATACTCTCAAAGGTTTTTTTTCCTCCCACTTCTGGGAAAAGTGCTTGTCCATATTCCTCCAGTCCTTTTTATTTCCCCTATGCCAAACCTAATAAACCAGGGAAAATAATATCATCAGAAAACTCTTTTCCTTATAGCGAAAACCTCCGTGTGGTATCCGGCAGAGTAGAATAGAACTAAACCATTACACTCACGGGTGTCGTAAAAGGCGACTAATGTCTAAGGCAGAACACCTTGCGCCTCCGTAGACCAGAGAATGGGCAGCAGCGTTTTCTGTTAGTCTTTCATCACTGCGATGTCCAGCAGTGGACGTTATGGGCTGTTGTTGTTGTTGTAGCGAAAACTGCGCAATCTTCAATCGCTATCGTCATCATGACCATAAAATTGTCAACGAGCAAAATGGGAATTCTGTATTCATCTCTCTTGTGGATGTGTCGTCCGAAATTGTAAACTGGTTAAGTTTTTTTCTCAACACGCTATCGAAATAACTCATGTTTTAAATAAGTTATCGAGAAACGTGTCGGTATTAATACTTGGCTCTTAAAACTGTTTTTCGTAATGAAGATTGATTTTTGAGAAGTTCTTGGCCTATGACTGTTAAATTCGGACTCTTGGCTTTTCGATGTGAACTTGTGTTTTGATGAATATCACTTTGAGAAAATTATTTCTTCGATTCTTTTTATTTGCATTTTGTTCACATGTTAAGCTTGGCCCCTTGACTTTAACACATTAATAGAAAAACAGAATAAACAGCAAAATACCACAAAGCCTTTTGACACCCATGTTTCAAGATTTGATTACAAAATTTTCCGGTTCCAAGGTACATCCAATCCAAAGTTCATTTTTTTGGAGCAACATTTGCAAGTATTGGTGGGTTGAGGAGGTGTCTGATCGCGCGGTCGCTTCATGTTTAATGCATTTAGCTGCATCCAGCTAAAGTGGAAGCCGGCCCCAACATAGTTGGGATAACACTAGGCAGATGATGATGACTCCAAGTGTTAGTAGACAATAATGGATTGCAAAAGCTGCAACAATTAAGAAGTGTTATTTAATGTCGCCACTCCAGAACTTTTCGATGGGGCCGAAAAGTTCTGGAGTGGCGACCGCGAACCGGAAGACGTTGCGTTGGAAGGCCTCCCACTAGGTGGACCGATGACCTGGTGAAGGTTGCGGGAATCCGAGTCTGGCTGGATGCGAGTCGCACGGGACCGGTCAATGTGGCGACACTTGGGGGAGGCCTATGTCCAGCAGTGGACGTCTTTCGGCTGAAATGATGATGATGCATGTTACAAAATATTGCTCAACAAAAAGATACTTAGTTGTTATTTTACGCTTTTCTGGAGACGTCGTCGTCTTCAATCTTTAATTTGAATATCATAGGGTCATACTAGTTTCTATACTATTCTATGCTAAAAAGGCATGTCGAAATGTATCTTATTCTCAATGAAAGTTCTTTAAAAACCTGTTTCGAATCTAAAAACTAGAAATATTCCATGACACACGATAAGTCTTGTGATGGTACTTTCAAATTGTCTCCGCCACGGCATCGTAAGCAATTGTGGTAAAACTTGTCTTGCCACCAATTAGTAGATATTAGGCATAAAATGTTTTACACGCAAAAAATAGCGTTGACTCCATGTGAATGAATGGGGAAATGATTATTTTGTTACGGCTCTGGTAAGGCGTGTCGCAGGAAAGAATGGAGGATGAACATGACTGTCACATGAGAAACTTCGACCAACATGTCTGTGCAGGCGGAAAAACTGAGAAGTTAAAATAAACAATCAGATGAATTGATAACTTCGGATCCTCCTTTTGGAAGTTGTTTAATAAATGAAGAAGCTTGACCTATACGTATTGTTGCATTTTTTTTTACAAGCATCGTCACCTCATTGCCTCAAGGCCTGATAAAGAATTAGATGACGCGTCATCCACCAATCCACACGGTATTCTCTCGTGGTGAAATATGGTCCTCTCCCTCTTACAAGGAACAGGCTTGTATCCCAGCAGTAGGAACGCCAAATACTCCACCAGAGGGAGAGGACCATATTCCACCACGAGAGGATCCCGTGTGGGTTGGTGGGTGACACAAGTCTTACCATGTTTGCCTTAAAAGGGTGTGGGTTATATATGGTTTGATGTAACTCATTGCATTTTCTTATCAAATAAATCAGGATAAATAAATCTACGTCATCATCATCTGCCTAGCCTTTTCCCAACTATGTTGGGGTCGGCTTCCAGTTTTACCGGATGCAGCTGAATACCAGTATTTTACATGGAGCGACTGTCTATCTGACCTCCACAACCCAGTTAGTACTGGGTAATACTATTAAACCCCCTGGTAAGACTGGTTGTCAGACTTTTTGGGCCACTGACTACCTATACAAATGACAGCCGGGACCAACTGCTTCACGTGCTTTCCGAGGCACGGAGGAAACTCGGTGTGTAATGGGTGGTCACCCATCCACAGACCAACCTAGGCAAGCACGGCTTAACCTAACGATCGACCCGAGCGGCTGTTATTATTTAACCACGAGCTCCTCCCGACCAACATGTCTGTGTGCAGGAGAAAAACTGAGAAGTAAAAATAAACAATCGGATGAATTGATAACCATTTGTAAGTTGTTTAATAAATGAAGAAGCTTGACGTATTGTTGCAGTTTTTTTACAACCATCAACACCCTGAACTGCCAACTTTAAGTGGTCGTACTGTACATTGTCTTAGGACCCGACCAGAAATGGTAAGACTTGAGTCAACCACCAACCGACACGGGATCCTCTCGTGGTGGATTACCTACGTTCCTCTCCCTCTCACAAAGAGCAACAGGCCTGCTCCTTGTCCCAGCAGTGGGTACGCGATTATATAACGAAGTCCTTTTCACCCTTTATGCCTGAAAAAAGCGTGGGTTACGGTTTGATGTATCTCATTACGTTGTTTTCGTCAGATAAAACAGGTGTTATAAAGCCCATTCATAATATATAAAGAAAAGAGTACCTAAATGCTAATTAATACAACGTGTAGACATTCCAAAACAGAACTGAATAATTAAAAATATTGGCACCTCTGATCAGTTGCGGTTAATTTAAAAACACGACTAATTAGCTTGAAACTGTGATTTATTTCTTCCTTAACATTTAACAGTTATAGTCATAATCCTATAATTAACATAGTAAATAATAAAAAAAAACATAGTGTGTGTTAAATAACGGGTTGCAAGCAAGTCACGAATGTGCATAAATACCTATTTTAGTTTTTATAGCAAATGTCTTAAATAATTTAGTCATTAACAATAACATCATCTACCACGATTTTTCAGAACTACATATGTTGAGGTCGGCTACTAACTGGATGCAGCTGAATATTAGTATTGTACATGGAGTAGCTGTCAATCTGACCTCCACAACCCAGTTAAAACTGGGTAATACGAAACCCCTAGATAAGACTGGTTATCAGACTTTTAGGCTAGTACCTGTAACGACTGTCCAAGATCTACAAATGATAGCCGGGACCAACGGTTTAACGTGCTTTCCGAGGCGCGGAGGATACTCGATATGTAATGGGCAGTGACCCATCCACGGACCAATCTATGCAAGCACGGCTTAACCTAAAGATCGACCCAAGCAGTTATTATTATTTAGCCACGAGCACCTTTTTGTAAGCAAAGGTCAGTCTATGACAAAAAAATGGCGGACAAAAATATTTATTATTTTATTTTTGATTCGTGACTGTCAACAGCGAATAACAATTTTGCAATTACGATTACAACTATCCATTGTATGGAACAAAAAATTAATAGATTCACCACCGAGACGAATGTCAAATTATATTAATTGCAATGACACCGTGCAGGCGTGTGAATCCCCAATTTGCGAGAAAAGGACGTGACGTAACGGTTCGCGATTTTTGTGCGCGCACGCACGCTGTTTTGTGATAGAATTTAGAAATTTTCAGTTATCCTGTTGTCATACACTGCTCTATTATGTACCTTAATAAGATTTTAATTCGAAAATTCAGAAACGATAGCAAACCACGATAACAGCATTTTGAGGTTTGTTTTTATTTTTTAACCTTACTCCTAAACTTTAGAAGTGGAACCATTTCATTTGATAAATGCTTTGAGCTATTACTACTACGTATAGAGAAGACAGCGCGAACAAAATCTGTGCGCAGTGCGGGGCGCGCGGGGGGCGGCTAGCCCCGTATATATAGATGTTCTGTGGCGAGCAAGCGACTGAGTACCCATATAATAGGATTGTCCGGTTAAGCAGACGACAACCTCTCTAGGTTGAATTGCGAGATGCCATTTCGGAAAAAAAAACAAGCGAGTGAACTGCAGCCAGCCGACTGCAGTTGAACGGAGCACAGATTTTGTTCGCGCCGTCTTCTCTACGTAGTAGTAATGGCTCAATGGATAAATGATGTTTATTGTGCATTTGCACATTAATTAAACATCATTTATCCATTGAGCTGTTGAAAAAAGACGACGTGTAAAAATGTTTGTGTTGTGGAAAAATATTTATGTTGCATATTTATGTTTGCATTTTCACACGACGTCTTTTTTTAAAACTAGATGAGGCTGGTGTTTCGTACCTGGCGACTCTGACAAGAAACTGCCGAAACAAACTGAGAGGTCATAGTCTTTTATAAGGTGCAGACATAATCTTGGACGGGCCTGCGGACGGCGAGCAATGGGCTAGCTCGCAGTCCGTCCGTCGTACGACGACAGGCCGTGTTGACGGCGCGTTCGTGTTCCACGCGCGCCTCAAGGAGATGTCAGCAAAAAGGAAGGGGGACTCCTTTTCAAGGGCCGATGCCTGCTGGGGCTGCGGGACTGTTCGAAAGAGATACCGCGGCCCTGGAACTCAAAGGGCGAAGAAGGAACATGGATGGGTTTTAGTCAGTAAAAGTCTGAAACTCCCTTCCGCTCCACCCAAAGCGGAAGGGTCATTTGATAATTTCCCAACCGAAAAAAAAGATATAATCTTGGACAACTCACATGAGGACCTTTCTTCAAAAGACCATCTCAGAGGAGATGGTCTTTTGAAGAAAGAACCACACAGATTTATTTTCCATCAGTATTCATTATGAATATTTGATAAATTATGCTACAGGACATTTATTATGTAGAGAAGTACCTATGGAAAAAGTACATGCTTATGAGAGATGGAGAATGATGATGAAATTTACCATAGAGGTGTATATACGTATATCCCCCAATTTACATGTAACTTGAGCATGTCCGGCTAATTGTAGCTGCAGTAAATACCCAGACTTCAATGTAATCCTTTGGGGAAATATATCAGGCGTGATCTTATGTCGACAAGCACGTTACGCCGTTGGACCTGGCTGTCAATTGTAGATCATTGACAGGTGTACCCCTAGTCGTAGAACATTGACAGATGTACCCCTGTACCCCTAGTCGTCAGACGCCTGAAAGTCTGACAATTAATCTTAGAGGTCAGATAGACCGTCGCTCCATGTAAAATACTGGTTATCATTTAGATCTGCATGCAGTTAGACTGGAAGCCGACCCCAATATAGTTGGGAAAAGACTCCTCAGATGATCTTGATGTAGGTACCTCTAAGTTATAAGGTTTGACAAACATAATATTTTCTGGAACAAGCATTTACTCTTTAAATAGCTGTGCAATATATAATTTAAGTTATTATATCCAAATGACGTAAGGTTCTAAACATACCAACTCAGTTGGTTTTCCCACTAATTTTAATTCCTGTCACACGATTTTATTTGCATAATTTGATTTTAATTAGATAATTATTGTGATGTCGCAGACAGCGAAGAAATCTTAGCAAATTCTAGTTTTATAATCTGACAAATTATCAATCATAATAATCGTACCTATAATCATTTGATAACAGTCACAAAATTCACACCAACACACGTAAATTAAGCAGAATAAATGTATGTTATTCTCACCTTTGGAGGAGCTGTTTAACCGTAGAAATGAGTAAAGAAGGTAATTTAAATTTATTTGCCTTTCATAACTAGCCACCGACTACTAAATAAATAAGTACTAAAACTCAGTATAATCTGCAATTTGCAATCACAAATCCAATCATCCTTTCTCTAATAAAACAAAATCGTAACCATAAATGTTTACTACTTTTAAATTAATGTCAAATAACTAACACCAGTATCATAAAATTACATCTTATGCAGAAGTTTACCTATAGTAGGTACAACCACAGTTCGCCTGATACTATGTTAAGTTCCATGTAAGAGGGTACGAGCTAGACCATATTGCCATCAACCGGTTGCAAATACTGGCTCCAGGCTACTAATGAGAAACTCATCATCTGCCTAGCCTTTTCCCAAGTTTTTATTGGGGTCGGCTTCCAGTCTAACCAGATGCAGCTGAATACCAGTATTTTACATGGAGCGACTGCCTATCTGACCTCCACAACCCAGTTAGTACTGGGTAATACGATACCCCTTGGTAAGACTGCATGGTTGTCAGACTTTTTGGGCCACTGACTACCTGTAACGACTGTCAAAGATCTACAAATGACAGCCGGGACCAACTGCTTAACGTGCTTTCCGAGGCACGGAGGAAACTCGGTATGTAATGGGTGGTCACCCATCCACAGACCAACCTAGGCAAGCACGGCTTAACCTAAAGATCGACCCGAGCGGCTGTTATTATTTAGCCACGAGCTCCTACTAATGAGAAACTCCTAATGGAAAAACCCAATAACACTTTGTCGGACCTGGTATTTGAATCCAGGATCTCAGGGTCAGCAGTCTCGCTAACGACTATTAGACCAACGAGGCAGTCACTTTTGTGTAGGTTAATTTTGCATATTTTTTTTACTAGCCTGCTCTGTCTCACTCCTAGGCAAAGGCTTCCACTCAAACACTCCACTATTTCCACCTGTCGTGAAACCGCGCGTCCTCCTTCCAGTTTGGATGGAACTTCTCCAGTTCAGTTTCGGTTTTTTTTTTAGTGTTTATGGAGTACCTAGTTGTACTGAAAATGAAAATGGATAGTTCCCTTTGCCTACCAAAATGAGTGAAGATAAAAAAAACTCTGCTTATATTCTACGGTTGGCGCCATTTTCCAGAAATTGTCTTTGCGAGTTTAGTTGTTTGTTGCACAAAATGAGTAAATTCGACCCTTTTTTTAGGGTTCCGTACCCAAAGGGTAAAAACGGAACCCTATTACTAAGACTTCGTTGTCTGTCCGTCTGTCCGTCTGTCCGTCTGTCCGTCTGTCTGTCACCAGGCTGTATCTCATGAACCGTGATAGCTAGACAGTTGAAATTTTCACAGATGATGTATTTCTGTTGCCGCTATAACAACAAATACTAAAAACAGAATAAAATTAATATTTATGGGGGGCTCCCATACAACAAACGTGATTTTTTTATAATAATTGGTACGGAACCCTTCGTGCGCGAGTCCGACTCGCACTTGGCCGGTTTTTTTAAATTAACACCACCGGAACTCAGTATAATTGCACAAAATGCTTCGGAGAACATTTTACCGGAAAAGTCAAAAAGTCGTTACATATCTACATAGTAAGACGAATTTATTGCGTGGAGAGAAGAGAAAAAAGCAAATAGTTTTTCAGAAAATGTTATGTTGGCATACTTCTCCGAACTCTCAGCAAAATTAAAACCGTCTACGTTATGGTTGAGATTTTTATTATTTTATTAAATTGCTTCATTTTTAGGGTTCCGTAACCAAAGGGTAAAAACGGAACCCTATTACTAAGACTTCGCCGTCTGTCCGTCTGTCCGTCTGTCCGTCTGTCCGTCTGTCCGTCTGTCCGTCTGTCTGTCACCAGGCTGTATCTCATGAACCGTGACAGCTAGACACTTGAAATTTTCACAGATGATGTATTTCTGTTGCCGCTATAACAACAAATACTAAAAACAGAATAAAATTAATATTTATGGGGGGCTCCCATACAACAAACGTGATTTTTTTGTAATAATTGGTACGGAACCCTTCGTGCGCGAGTCCGACTCGCACTTGGCCGGTTTTTTTAAAAATAGTCGTTCAGTACACCTACTGAACGACTATTTTTAATACAGTTGCGAAAAAAAACTGTATTAAAAATAGTCGTTCAGTAGGTGTACTGAACGACTATTTTTAATACAGTTGCGAACACAGTTGCGTTTGACAGTCGGAACAAGTTGCAATGAACAAGTTGCAACTTGTTCCGACTGTCAACCCTCGCCTTCGGCTGCGCCTCGGCTCGGGTAGACATTTGTCGGAACTCTTTGCAATGACAGCCTTTCCGCACTTGTAATGAAATATACTAATACACAACACCAGTAGCATAATATTACATAATAGGCACAATTTTACCCATAGTACAGTCACAATTTGTCTGCATAGTCCCATGTAAAAGGAGACGAGCGAGAGCATAATTACCATCAATATAACCGGGTACAAATCCAGACACCAGGCTACATCTGAGCGGCGGCGGTGACCTCTCGCGCCCGGCCCTGGTTCAAGCCATGATCCAGAGCGAGACGGAATGGGACGCCGTCACCTCCTTCTGCGAAGCAGTAATGCTAGAGAAAGGTGGCGGAACATGAGAGGGAGAGAACCTCACGTCCCGGCCGCCGCGGGAGACGCCACGTGGTGGCCCCCGGTCACCGTGGCCGCGGAGCGCAGGCCTGTGAATGGTGGGCTATGGGCTAGCTCGCCGTCCGTCCGTCTCATGACGACAGGCCGTGTCGACGGCGCGTTCGTGTTCCACGCGCGCCTCAAAGTGAGTCAGCAAAAGGAAGGGGTCCGCAAGGACCGATGCCTGCCGGGGTTGAGAGACTGTTCGTAAGAGATACCGTGGCCCCGGAACACAAAGGGCGATGAAGGAACATGGATGGGTTTTAGTCAGTAAAAGTCTGACACTCCCTCCTGCTCTGCCCAGAGCGAAAGGAGTCATTTGATGATTTCCCATCAAAAAAAATCAGAAAATCAGAAAAAAAGGCTACATGTGAGGAATAGCAACCCGTAGTCAGGAACCAGTATGACAGACCAGACGGCAAGAACAAAAAAAAACAATCTTATGTGACTGTATTGCCTAATCATTGCACGGACTAATCGTAATAACACGACCTCTTCACAGTTTCACACATAAATATCTATCTCCACACTTAACACCTGTCCTCGATGTGAATTAGACGCTTTACGACATTATAAATAAAAACGTCTTGAAACAATCTTGCGTTACTCCATCGTGTACGTACTAAAGGCCATCCCAATTAAAGTAATCGACATTTGCATAGAAAATGCGCGTATCAATACGAATTTACGGATGAGGTAGGTTTTTGATCGAACGACCCACTGAACATCTCTCCGTGTACCTCGTCTGCGCAACCACGACCACTCTGACAAGAGTGTCTCGACTAAGAAGAAGGTTTTTGATGTGGTGCAAGTCAGAAGCTTCTGGCGTGCCTAAAAATTTTCATCAATACAAGGCACTAATGGCTGGTTTCTCAATTTAAGGCCTGAATTCTTTCCACGCTGACGGTCGGTCGCGTGACATCAGCCAGAACAAAATACGGCTGTCGGTCGCCGCTGACGTCAACGTCGTAGTATGGTGCTATATAGAACACAATGTATACTCGTACGCGACCGACCGTGCGCGACAAGAATTCAGGCCTAAAACATGTCGCCTTACTGCAAGCTCAGCCTAGCCAGTCCACTGTATAGGCTGTGTAACACAAGCTTCGCCACAATAGGTGCCCCCGTTTTACCTTCCGCATGCAGTCCGTCCCACCCTTCTTCTTAAGGTCTACGATTTAGCTGAGAAACGCCCCACAGTGACATTGACTGAAACGCGCTTAGTTAATGATCCTGTCGTCCAAATTACTTATATTATTTTCTGTTATTCCACAATCTCCTAATTATGTCAAAAATTATGAAAAAAAAAACAAGTGGATTGCTACTTCATTTCTAAATTTTAAATTATTCAACCCGCTCTCCGCTATATCTCATGCCTTAACTTTGTACAAAGTAACTACTCGTCACCTGATTAGCTCGCCGCTCACGGCGGTCGGTTTTCTTCTAAAATTAAACAAATCCACAAACGACGGTGTTTTGTCAACTCGTGACTATTGCCAAGGCTGCGATGATCATCAGCGCACTTCAGGGTTGACAGTATCGTTAAATTGTTGTTTGATTGTCCTCGTGGAGTTTTTAATATGGAGCTAGTTTTATGGCCACAATATTTTTGTGACAGGTAGTTACTTCAGTGATTCACACTGTACCGCTCGTCCGCGCGGGCGGGAGGCGGCGAATATTTTTTAGCGGTGCACCGCCCGCGCCCGACCGCGCGGATGAGCGATGTCGTATAATAACCGCCTTACTATCTAAGATTAAGCACTGCGAAGTCCCATATCTTCCGGTGGGTATCGTAAGAGGCGACTAAGGGCGACCAGAGAATGGGCACCAGCATTCTCTGTGCTTTTGTAACAACCGTACTGCTATCACCAACCCTGCCAAGCGTGGCGATTATGGCAAAAAAAACCCTTTGGGGGAGGCCCATGTCCAGCAGTGGACGTCATCACCAACCCTGCTAAGCGTGGTGATTATGGCAAAAAACTCCCTTTGGGAGAGGCCCATGTCCAGCAGTGGACGTCTTTCGGCTGAAATGATGATGATGTCGTGAAGTGTAATTTCTTACGTTTTCTGCTTGAAGATCCATTTACGGTCCCAGAATGGTCTTGTACCACTAAATGCATTTAAAAATTATGCAAAATTAAAAAAAAACCTTGGCTTCCAGCACCTCATAATACCTGCAATTATAAAAAAGAAATAAAATAAAATGAAATTATTATTTCATTTTATTAGCAGAAAACGTAAGAAATTACACTTGTCAGCGTTGACGAAATCGATAAGAAAAAAATATTACCTTTTTTTATCTTAATTATTTTATTTAATCTATGTTAATGTAAAATAATCACAATAATAAATCTTCTAAGTTATGTCACCTAAAATTTTAATAACTAATTAATTCTAACGGTGTCGATGTTATTCAAAATAACACATTAAAACTGATGCAAAATGCATTTTTGAATATGCAAAAGACAAAATAATAATCAGTCTAATATTTTATGGAATATAATTTACCATTTAGACAAACCCTCTCATAGAAAGGAGGCCTGTGTCCCAGCAGTGGGAACATTAATAGGCTGATGATGATGATGATGATGAGACAAACTAATAAATTTTCTCACGCGAAATCAATTAATTTTACATTAAGTGTTGTTTTGACTAGAAATTTAGAAGTTACGGTGAAAGTATTTTTTATGAATGGGACTTTACTATATGTTATAATTACCCATACAAATATTTAATGATTCATTCATTCATATAGTCAAACTATCATTGTATTTCTTGTCCATTTGTTAATATCGTCTGATTGACTTTTCGATAGGTACACTATTCAAAGATGGCCCGAAAACTACTTTGATATATTTTTTGTCCGTCTGGAACATCGAATTGCATTGTTGCATTGCAAATATTTTGACACAACAATACTTACAAGCTTTAAAAATTGAACTTTAATTTTTCTTTGTGTGATATTTTTGCTTTGTAAGATTTCTTTCTCTCTCCAAACTAAGTATCGAAATAATGATTAATGCAAACTTTTTGTTTAGTTTCAATTCGTAAAATATTTTTTTAATTGATAATTTTAACTTACATGTAGGTGGGTCTTTGTTTTTGTCTCTTATACCACTTCCACTAACCACTTCCCATGCAAATTTAATCTCTTCTTTTTTTCAGAGTGTGGATTTGGAGATGTAAACTGTGACCACCTCCTGACATGCTCTCTATGCCAAAAACATTCAGACAAAGTGACATCTGCGCGGCTTCCGACGGCATCTAAGTTTGGACAGTTCGGGCCAATGGGGAGACACACTGGTGCCGATTCCCTTGTTTACAAACTAAACCAAATTTAAGTTCAGTGCATCTTTTTCTTTCTATTTCATTAAAAAAAGGACAGAAGATAAATTTTAGTTATGTTCTGTCAAATTAATCAGCGCCATACAAGTTTTAGACGCGATTAAAAAGTTGACTACTAAAATTACATCAAATTACGTCAGGTGCTGACTAATTTGACAGGATTAAACTAATATTTATCTTCTGTCCTTTTCATAATGAAATGGAAACAAAAAGATGCATTCAATTTAAATTTAGTTTAGTTTGTGAACAAGGGAATCGGCACCAATGTGGAACTAATTCGTCATTGGTTGAAAATGTGGTAATGTCATTTTATATTTCAAAATAGCTTAACCTCATTGATCAAAATTGAGACCAGCTATGGTGGCGCTATCTTAGATGATGTTTGCCTATGTCTCGCCATTAAAAATGCTGTCTGTGCCAGCGACATGAAGACGAAGAAGTCCTTTCCATGAAACGAAAAAACAAAGAACGATCAACAACAAAGACCAGTTACTTCCTCATCCTACCAGCCCTACACCGCTGATGACAATTGCGGGTAATCACGGTGGGTGACGTCACGAGCGTGCAGCGCCGCAACCTTCACGCCTGTCAACTGATTGCGCGACGTTCGACTCAAGTTAAGTACTTCACACACTAGATGTAGTCGCGGTCGTGCGATGTGTAACGCGTAGGGATAAAAAAATCACGATTTACGTGAGACTACTTGGGTAGAGTGAACTAGGCAGGTGCACTGTTAACAGCAGTTTTTAAGTGGATTATATTGTTTGATTCTACGAGTACGGCCACCTGGATATTCTTGAATGAATGACGTCATCATCATCATCGTCACTCCTGAATGAATATAAGTGAATTTTATTGATTGGATTCCACGAGCATGAAGGACTTCTAGAAAAAGATTTACATTCACTTTAGAGTCAGTTTAGGTAAAGTAAACACAACCTAGTCTGATTCAAATAAGCAACCTAAAATATAAAAGGTAACTATTGTTACGCCAAGAAACCATACCAATCCGTCTAGCAGAAGATCCGCAAAAATGTCACGTTCGATGTGCATTTCATCAAAGAGACACGTGTACGGTCTATAAGGATGATAGAACCTATGTAAAAGTCTTAAGGTCGATTTTTGCTAAGCCGTTTTCTATACAACATAAACTTCTTACCAAAAGTTTTCGCGACCACAAATCGATTCAGTGTGTTGAATACTTTACTAACGTTGACATTGCTCGTGGTCACATTAGTAAAATTAAATCATAATTTGTAACAAAAAAGGCACAATAAAAACTCTATTAGGCATAATGTAAAATATAGTGTGTTGCGTTTCAAAGATTAGTTTAGCTTGATCACGACCTTCGTGTTGGTGAATTTTGACATTCTATGACATTGTGGAGTAATGTAGCCTTAAGTAGTGCTTGACATTATCAGCTATGTTATTGTCTTGGTCAAAGGTTAATGTAATTTTAAAAAGCCTTAGTTCTACACTGACGTGTCCATCATCATCAGCAGCTTATTGCTGGAATGCTGGACATTGGCACCACCAATCATGGGTTATCCTATGAAGATCGCTTCACCTAGCCAGAGGTTCTCTCATTGTGTGCTGTTTCACGGTCTGCAATCAAGAAAACGACCACCTCGATAGTTTCTTGCCCGTTCTTCTCCATAGAGATCTACGCTAGGGAATGGGCAACTACAGTACTTTCTCAAGTTATTATGCCTTGTGACTGGGACTGTAGCTTTGATTTTCTTTTTTGTATTTTTGACTTTCAAAAGTGCCGTAATGGTCTAATTGAAATAAATGCTTTGAGTTTGAGTTTTTGAGTTTGATATCCTATTTTCTGGAGTATCCTCGATATAAATTTTGGTTACCTACTGGTAATTTTATTAACATTAAAAATAATTGAAGTGATATGTAAGTCCATAAGTGAAATTCGTGATGTCGTTTATTCACTTCATTATCGTCTATGCTTTTTTATTTTTTTCTTCGGATGGGAAATCATCTAATGACTCCTCCCGCTCTGGGTGGAGCAGGAGGGAGTGTCAGACTTTTATTGACTAAAACCCATCCATGTTCCTTCATCGTCCTTTGTGTTTCGGGGCCACGGTATCTCTTTCGAACAGTCCCGCAACCCCGGCAGGCATCTGCCCTTGCGGACCCCTTCCTTTTGCTGACTCTTTGAGGTGCACGTGGAACACGAACGCGCCGTCGACACAGTCTGTCGTCATGAGACGGACGGACGGCGAGCTAGCCCGTAGCTCTCCGTCTACAGGCTCGCGCCAACGGTGGCCGGGGGCCATGTGGTGGTCCCCTTATCTTCTACCCTTGGGACACGGGGTTGCCTTCTACTTGGGGTCGGCGCAACACGTTTTCTTCTTCCATTCTCTCCTGTCAGACGTCACGCTATCTTTTACTCCTTTCTCTTTCATATCGTTCCTAACACAATCCATCCATCTTTTCTTTGGCTTTCCTCTCCTAACCAAGTCAACCAACCTACTTTTCAAGGTAACATAAAAATCAAGATTCGTGCCTGATCTACTTAAACATCGTGTCATCGGTCCCTGTACTAGATCATTGCGCTAATCGTGCGCAATCCGGTTCATCTTTTGTCTGAAGGTAAGCATTGTTATTGCTATTGTTTAATACTTTGATCGCTATCAGATATTGATCAGTTCATGATGAAATCGGTCCGTCTGTGATGCGTATAGTCGTGTGGGCTCCATCATTGGGTGGTGAAAGCGAAACATGGAACTAATCAGCATTAAATTGTGTGTAGGTTAATATGACAAGTTGAAAGTATGTCAATATTGGAGACGTGTCTTATGTAGTCACAATCCAAAGTAATGTAGAAGGTCCTCCTTCTTTAATTACTTTTGATTGTCTGTTTCATATCATGCACTTTGAAACTGAGTATGGTATTCTGTTTAAATACATTCCGCTTGCTTAACTGTGAAATTGCTTCGACAGTGATTTTTAACTTCGAGAGTTGCTTATATTCAATTAAGTACCTGCACTTTAAATATCTCATCTAGAGGAGCTCATGGCTAAATATTAACAGCCACTCGGGTCGATCTTTAGGTTAAGCCGTGCTTACCTAGGTTGGTCTGTGGATGGATGACCTATTACATATCGAGTTTCCTCCTTGCCTCGGAAAGCACGTTAAGCAGTTGGTCGCGGCTTTCATTTGTAGATCTTTGAAAGTCGTTACTGGTAGTCAGTGGCCCAAAAAGTCTGACAACCAGTATTAACAAGGGGTATCGTATTACCGAGTACTAACTGGGTTGTGGACGTCAGATAGGCAGTCGCTCCATGTAAAATACTGGTATTCAGCTGCATCAGGTTAGACTGAAAGCCGACACCGACATAGTTGGGAAAAGGCTAGGCAGATGACGTTGCATATCTCTCCTCATAAATAAAAAATGAAGAACTTGTAGCACCTGATTCTTCATTTTTGACTATTGCTACTTCTGTCAGCATGTTTACCGCTACTGAAGCACAGACCTCCTCGTTGGAGAAGGAGTCACTTCTGGTAGACTTGACTTGAACCACCAGATATCTCCAAAATCCTCATTTTCCTGCAAAAGAATCACTCATTGTTAAAACCATCCACTAATTACATTTCGAAAGCTTCCACAATTTCCCATAACGAACTTAACTTCATTATTTTAACAGAACATATTCACAGAACGTTGCAGTGAACTATTTTTCTTCAATCAACACGTATGCATTAAAACTTACGGCAAACACTAGCCAGTATTACGAAAAAAATAATGTGAAGAGAGAATTTCGGGTTTTGGTTTAGAGTTCCGTATGTGTGACTGATTTGTTTTCTTAATGAGGGAGTAGATGAAGAAGAGAGTGATATTACTAACGTAACTGCTGACAAGAGAGAAGCGAAGACGTCAATATTTTGCGCGGATCCCAAGCAATATGGAAAAGCGCAGCTTGAAGTTGAAGTTGATGGTAATCTGATTGTAGAAAGTGCAAGTGCTGTGAGACTGCACGATGAATGCAAGTGATGTTTGGTTGTAAGTACCAGTACCTCCCTAAGAATGGTTAATAGGAATGCCTATTACCTACCAAATACGAATCACAAATGCAATTTGGAAAAATATACGCCTTAGTAAACTGCGATGGGCTACGTTGTAAGTTGAAAAGCATTTAAAGAAGTGACCAGTATTAAAAATGAGGTTATAGGTAAAGACCAAACACTTTGAAGTCAACCAATTTATAAAAGGAACCCCAAAAATAAACAAACTAACCAGAGACAATGAGCGTACCATCATGAATCATAGAGTTTGGCAACACACGCTAATGGTACATGTACCATAGACTTTTAGTTGTTATGAATAATGATACTAAAATGAGTTTCTTAACTTTAGGTCGTCTATCAAAAGTAGTTCAGCTACATTTTTGCGAGGTCAGTTTTGATTTTGAGTTTAGATTTTAACCGATAAGTTAATAATTGATGATTTTGTTTGTTGTTATTGTTGCAAAATACGTTACTGAAGCTACAGAATACTAACTTGGTATTGGTGTTAATTTTGTTACTGGTTTTATTAAGAATTAGTAACTTCGATTTTTGTATTTGGTTCTGTGCGAAGTTTTTATCATCATATGAATCAGAATATGACTTTATTGGAAAATCCAGAATTCATACACATAATATTTACAATTTTTAAACTTTTATAATGTGTAGGTATTTTAGGTTGTTCCTGAAGTAATTCCGTTTATACACTTCGGAACAAATTACATTTCATAATGCTTACCTTCTTCTAGAATTATCGAGGGTACTCATTTATTTCTTCAACTTGTTCTAGTTACGAGATGGGCCGGAGCCTTCTAGAATGATTACTCATTTGTTTCTTCTATTAACAATTCGTCGCTTAAGTTCTAACACCGCGGAAGTCATTTTTTTGACAAAATACGTATTGTATGTCATTCGATAGAGAATCGCAAGGCGCATCGTTTGACGAATCAAACACGAGAGTTTGAACCAATGGTGAGTCGTTATTCAAAAAAGAAAAACACCGCGTGTGTCAGTGTTGTACAGAACGCCACAGCAACAGCTCGTAAGTCGGTTTTATTCCATAGTTAGACGTGTTACGACAAGTGCTCCGGATAATTTCATAAAAATATATTGAAATATTATATTGAATAAACCTAAATATGAACAGTTGTTTGAGGCTAAATAAAACGGATTTTTTGCTCTCCTGAAAAGTTGCGTATTTTGACTTCCGCGGTGTTAGAACTTAAGCGACGAATTCTCAGTGAATCCGAAGTAAATTGTCATGTGTGCTTATTTATGATGACCGGTTATGCCGTGACATCAGGGCTTACATTATTTGTTGTTATGTTGTATGTTGTTATTACCTATGTCTGTGTTATTGTAAGTGAGCAGGTTCCATCCATGCCTTTTGCGATGCTATTCAATACAGTAAAAGTTACCCGTAAGTACAGTCATGAATACACGAGAATCTTCATATATCCAATAAGGCTAGGTCTTATTATGGGTTGCCATGGAATCATAATACGATAAATTTCGGATCAGTCTTCAAATCTTAATTTGAATACTTACTCCATTGGTTGATTAAAATTGACCTCTGATTAAAGTGCTGTAGTATATAGTATTAAGCCGTGTGGTATCCGGCAGAGTAGAATAGAACCAACCCATTACACTCATGGGTGTCGTATAAGGCGACTAATGTCTGAGGCAAAACACCTTGCGCCTCCGTAGACCTGAGAATGGGCAGCAGCGTTTTCTGAAAGTCTGTCATCACTGCGATCTCCAATCCGCAGGCGCCAAGCGTGGAGATTACGGCAAATTCCTCCCATCATGGGAGAGGCTTATGTCCAGCAGTGGACGTTATGGGCTGATGTAGTAGTAGTAGTAGTATATAGTGGAGGAGCTCGTGGCAAAATAACAACATCCTCTCGGGTTGATATTTAGGTTAAGCCGTACACTTGTTGACCACTCCGGGTGAAAAAGCCGTTAGTCCTTGTATTTGTAGACCTTTGACAGTCGTTACAGGTAGTCAGTGGCCCAAGTGGTTCAAATGCATTCGGTTAGACTGGAAGCCGACTTCAACGTAGTTGGGAAAAGGCTAGGCAGATGATGATGACTTCGGTATGTGGGTGATGACCCATCCACAGACAAACATAGGCAAGCGCCTAAAGACCGACCCCATCGGCTGTTATTATTTAGTAACGAGACTTATCAAGTAATAAAAAGGTATTCAGCAGATATTATCTCCACATATTACCACAGTACTACTTAACTACGAGTATATTCTCAATCGAAGTGACTATAATTCCGCGTCTTTCAAATTAGCATAAGTAGCCTTTTAAAGTCACAGAGGCAAGCAGAGGTCAAACTGCCGACGTAAAGGCAGTAAATTATGTAAAACTTTTGTCACCGAACGTATAAAGACATGTTGTGGGTCTCTGATTAATGTGTCTGAGGATTATCTTTGAGTGTAAGTTAAAAGGTTAGAGATTATTGTGATTGCGTCGTAAAATGAGTAGCAAGTAGGAAATCTTATAGAGATTCGTTAATGCCTTCTTTATGATAAACTTAGAGATGTATTTGATTGGCTGGTCTTAGAATTAGAACCTCTATCTACATTTTCTAAGTATAATAACTTACACACATCAAAAAAAGTTTGCGATCAGTTTGAAAAATCGAAATCTTTTTTGTTACGGTATATTATGTTTTCTTCTTCTTTTTAGATTTTTTATTTAATAATATGGATTCAGAATATAAAAACAATAAACCAAAACAAAGACAACACACAACAAAGAGTTTTTCTTGTTAAAGTTTAATTTAAAAAATTATATCAGCTATGCTAGTGATCACAAACTTTTTTTGATGTGTGTAATTTATGAGTTACTTTATCTTTGGTCGTAAGCGCGACTGCTCAACATAAAGTTCTGAGTTTTCCATCAAAAATTTCTCATTAGCAGCCCTGGAGCTTGGACTTGTACCCGGTGACTGCCGAATTGTGGGAGTAGTGAAAGATACACCTCTGTTTAAATCTTCAGTGATTACAGGCACGATGTTAAGAGTGTAGCGGTCATTGCTACGCCGTCATTTCAACTCATCTAATTACAAATATCCGGTTTGTTGCAGGCAGGGACAACCTTCTGACCAGAACACGCTAGAACTTGAAAGCAAAATCTAGATTCCCTCAAAGACCTAGATTCTGCTAATTAACTCGTTATTGTCTACTTGGCTTGTTGTCCAGTAATTTATCCACCGTCGTGTTTACTTATTTGTGACCTAAAGCATACTAGAGGTGTTGAGAAATTTATAATATACGAATATATGTTTCAAGGCGCAGTTTCATTCTTCGTTTACTCCATACACCTCAAGGGCGTGGCTAATATGCATGCTACTTAGTAAAGTTTTTTAATTTATTTTATTTAGTATTCATTTACCTAGTTTTTATTTTTTTTATGTTTATTTAGTGAAATATACGACGATTTATAACGAAAATGAGCGCGTAAAATTTTATAAATTGACCTTTGGGCGTATAGATATTATGGAAAAACTACTGGATGTATCTACTCAAAATAAATTATTTGAACTTATGAATACATTTTCTATCCCTGTATGGTGTCACTTTTTCCATTTTCATACTACGTAAGTTATTTATTTACGCTGAAAGATGAGTTGCAATTAATGTTGAAATATGAAAGTTTCTACGCTCATACTTCCTAATCAATATTATTTTTCCAATTCTGCTTTCATACAGAGCTACATAATGACAAAACCAGTTGATACAATTTTTAGTTTTGAACCTACACCGTCAAATAGATGAGTAATCACCATACTACTTCTGTATGGAACAATGACCGACTTGTGTAACCTTAAGTTTATATTATACATTTGTTTTTCAACAAAACATTACAAAGTAAGTAAATCCGCTTCATTTGCGTGAAGACCACACAACCTCACTTATATATTCGCATTTAGCTACCGCATAATATATACGCTCACGCACAGTCTAGATCAATTAACATCATCATAAAAGCAAGGACTTTCAAGTTACGTTTACAACCTAAAACATAAATTATTGGCCCCATTTGTCCATTAATATGATTGTCTGATCATCAATAAATATGTGTGTTTACGATAAGTTTCGCTTTGTCACAAAATAGATAAACGCACAGAAAGTACATTCTAAGAAAACGCGAGTTTGAACAGTCTCCAATTTAACAAGGAAGATCAGATTTTCCACAGCTTAGAAAAAAAATATCAATCATCAAAAAACGCTACAAATTTCAAGTAAACTTTTCATATAAGAACAAAGAAAGAGACATTTTGAAAAAAAAAAAAAAGAAAAATATCGAATTTCAAACCATACGCTATAAAATAAAATAAAAAAGTAAAATAAAATAAAATAAAATAAAAACTATTTATTTCAGATTTACGGAATCCATAGAATGTTAGTACAGTAAGAAAAACTTAAACAACTAGTGTTAGTAACTAAAATGAAAGAAAACAAGACACAGAAAAACCATTATTTTATCACATGGGCCCTGACCCAGTGTTGGACATACCGCGTGTCCAACCGATCCGCAATAACGGCCAGGATGGAGTTGGTGCTGGCGCGCAGCTATACGCGTATGATTTGAATTTCGTTTTTTTTTCTTTTTTTCGCAAAAAAAAAAAACTAAGTACCTATGCCAATTGCTTCTACTCTCAGTTAGTGAAAACATAAAAGTGATTTAATTTAAGTTTCACTATGTGGGCACGCGTAAAAATCTTGGCGTGTCCAGATGACGAAATAATAAGTGATACTGATTGTGAGTTTCACCAACTGGACACACGCGTGTCCAGTCTTTCGTGTCCAGTTTGTGACTAACCCATTTTTTTGGAAAGTGATAAGAAAGTCATCCTCATCCTCATTATTCGCTTGAGGGTGGGTTTCTTCCGGGGTTGCGGGACTGTTCGAAAGAGATACCGTGACCCCGGAACACAAAGGGCGATGAAGGAACATGGATGGGTTTTAGTCAGTAAAAGTCTGACACTCCCTCCTGCTTCGCCCAGAGCGGGAGGAGTTATTTGATGATTTCCCATCCGAAAAAAAAAAAGGGTGGGTTTCTTAGTGCTTGTTGCACTTTCATCTTCTTGTTCCTTTGTAAGTTCTCAAAATTTGATCGTTGTGTTGACTATCGATCGGTATTATGGTGAAATCCCACGGACCCGAAAAAAGAGCTTTGCTTATTAGCATTATTTCCCGATCATTATAATATAGATCTCTTCAAAATTTGAGTGAAACGGTTTCTTCTAGGCTAGCCTGCTCCACTCTAGGGTGCGTCATCGCTTCACATCAGGCGAGTGGCGGCCAAACGTAAGCCTATTTGATGTAAAAAAAACTGTAGTGTGGCTTGAAGCTTCATCCATTTACGTTTCAAAGTCAACCTTCTGGTTTTTTCTGTGATCAAGTGGAAATGAATGTGATCGGCGGCAAGTTGTGTCACTTGAAACGATATTAATATTCATAGTGATGACCGAAGAGATATGATATATCCTTGTTCATCTCGCGTATTTTAGTGATTAATATTATAATGGAGGTGGCTACCAGTATTTATTGAATTGCCTACAAAATCGCCATCTTCATTCTCTTGCCCTTATCCCAATTACTTATACATATGTCCCAAATGTATTCTTCTTTCATACTTCTCTATTTTTTCTCTAATTGCCGACAAAAACATATGTGCATAATTTACAAATTGTCTTTTAAATGGCGATAGAAGAATGTCCGGGGTTTGTGTGACCTTCGCAGCGACTTTCCCTATAAAATGCTTGCCACTTCCTTTTCATACTTGCCTTTTATCATCTCTCTTTCCCTTTCTGCAGATACTGGTATCTACACGAGTCTTATCTTCCGTATTTCTTCTTTACTTTACCATTCTTCTTCTTATTTGCGTGTCGACTGTCGATGACAACTTTAATTAAATTAGCCGAGACGTCGAGTTCGGCACTTTCAGTATCTCATCATCTCTGTGCACACAACAGACCAGGTAGGACATAATAAGTCTCATCCATTTTGGATCCACTCCACATTTACACTCCAATGAAGAGTCGTTTGTGAATCTTTCCCTTAACAAGTTTTCAAGGTCAATAACTTCACCTTTTGAACTAAGATTATCTATCTCTCTCTGAAAATTAATAATTAACAGAAATTTTGCTATTTTCTGTCAAAAATTGAGAGTTTAAGTATTGGTTTAAAGTCGAAAGTTGAATCCTAGAACAATAATAATTCCTTTGATTATATGTAGATACATACAAAGACTTTTGTAACCGCTTGCTTTAACGAATGGTAAAGTTGCATACTTTTGTCACAACAAAAGCGCATGATATAATCATTACCTCAATATCCAGCTGTGACACAAATCTTCTCCACAAACTTACACGGAAATCGAACCAACGACCCACAATTCACACATTCTTTCACAGTGTCATCAGAGCTCACCCACTATTAATAAAAATGTCATCATTTCCATCATTCCTAATAGAATTAAGATTAAATACCGGTAGCTTACAATGATTCAAAGGTAACGGTTTTTATAATATTGTGATCATTCGAGGTCAGAGGTCAATGTTCTTTCTGAAGGATGTGCCATTTTTAATGATTTATTGATTGGTTGGTCGACATGGGGCTTTCTTTTGGTGTTAGGATTGCATTTTGATCGCTGTTTTGATTAGTGCTGATTTGATTAGTAAAGCTTTTATTTTATGATGGATTTAAACGATGTATCTACTACTACTACTACAACAGCCCATAACGTCCACTGCTGGACATAAGCCTCTCCCATGATGGGAGGAATTTGCCGTAATCTCCACACTTGGCAGGCGGATTGGAGATTGCAGTGTTGAAAGACTAACAGAAAACGCTGCTGCCCTTTCTCTGGTCTACGGAGGCGCTAGGTGTTCTGCCTCAGACATTAGTCGCCTTATACGACACCCGTGAGTGTAATGGGTTGGTTCTATTCTACTCTGCCGGATACCACACGGCTAACGGCGGATGTGTCTGCTTGACAGCAATGTTATAGACCTTGTTCCCAAGTCGATTTGATGGAAATGGTCTAAAAAGATAGCCACGTTATATGAAAACAGTCTATTTCTGCATCACTCAAAGAGAGCAGCCTAGCAGAGAATGTCTTTGGGATGAAGTCCGCATCTGTGCATTTGTGTTTAATATTTTAATGCTTGCCAGACTGTTGTAAACAAGCTCTTCACACACCTCCACATCGGTCTCCACCGGCGGTTTACAACAGTGCATCATCATTTCATCATTTCAGCCGAAAGACGCCCAATGCTGGACATAGGCCTCCCCCAAAAGGGGGGTTTTGCCATAATCGCCACGCTTAGCAGGTTGGCGATCGCAGTACGGCTGTTACAAAAGCACAGAGAACGCTGCTGCCCATTCTCTGGTAAGTCCCTTAGTCGCCTCTTACGACACCCACGGGAAGATATGGGATAGTGCTATTCTTTACGTCCAACACCATACATACCTACCTATACAACAGTGCGTGCTGTTGTAAACCGCCGGTGGAGACCGGAGAAGACAGTGATATTTTCTCTTTTTACGCAGTCTGGAAGAAATAATCTGAAAAGCCTTTCCAAAGAAATAAGATTTCTAAAATCAATTCTTAATATATTCGGACACCGAACTTTAAACTCATAAATAAACACGTTGATAGGCAATGATACTATACGTACAGCGACACATCAATTTATATATATTTTCAGTATAACATGGCCTCGCTTTGTATAGATTTTCCATACAATGAGAGATCCGCTTATATTGGGTTTGTTTGGCTTGATTGGTCGCTGTGCGTACCTTAAGAGGGGAACAGGTGCTGCGATTTTCCTCACAAATGTATTCCCCTTTTTTCTTCCTAAATAATATCTGTAGAGCAATCATTTTCCTTTCATAAAATCAAGGTCTATTGTAGACACGTCGTCATTTCCTTTTTTCAGCGACTAGTAACTAAAAAAAATTATTCTCCAAAAATGACAAAAAATGCTCTATTTTTATTTTTTACTAATTAGAGGACTACCAGACAAATTCGAAAAGTTTTAACATAAAAGAAATTGATAGGAACCTAGCTACACTCTTTCGTAAAATTTTAATATTAAAAATAATTTAATCGGCCCAGTTCTCTAGGAGAAAAAAGGGGAATAGGAAACGTCGCGCGTTGGTCTCGTAATTTTTTTTGTGAAATAATCCGTCTGAGCAGTTGTCCCATCACACTTGGTGGCAGAGGCCCTACTCTCTAACGCTTCGTCCGTATATTCGGATCTATCCATCTCTCTCACTCGCACTCATCTACAGACGTGCGCGAGAGAGACAGATAGATCGAAATATACGGACGAAGCGTTGGGAGTAGAGCATCAGGCTTGACGCAGCGCGGCGGCAATAGTTTCTTCAAATACCTACCTCGCATGCCCTGTTCCCTCTTAATATTTTATAATGTTCGCAAGTGAACGCGTGAGCAAAACATAAAATGTTCTGTTACGCAACAGTAAACCAGTAATAATATAATTTAAAACATAGCTTTTATTGCGCAATTTGCGACAAAATTAATATGTTTCGTCTCTTGCCTTGAAACTCTCTTGGTGTAGTGAAAGGTCAAGCGGTTGGTACAGTTCTGTACAACAGTGAGTTAATAGGATGATAGGTAATAACTGTTTCGCGTGATTGTACCTTGGGTCAGCTGTTTGGTAATAGTTTTAAAGATATTTTTTTTGTAATGTGTCTTCTATTAATGCTTGTATGTATGAATGAATCGATTGGTCCAAAATTTATCTATACTTTTTTATGTGACTTCTTGTTTAGAATTTTCGACACAGGAGCTGTACCACTCGAAAACGCTGGTATAAAAGATCAGTTGAAGCTGGCGAAGTGCTTCCACGGTGAAGGAAAACATCGTGAGGAAACCGGCATATACTAGAACCAAAAATTCGAAGACATGTGATATCTACCAACCCGCACTGGGCGCGCGTGGTGGATTATAGCCCATTCCCTCTCATTGAGAGGACGTCGTGTCCCAGCAGTGGGAACATTATATGCTGATGATGATGAGGTGCTTCCTGTCTCCTGGCTTCCAGTCTAACCGGATGCAGCTGAATACCTACCCGTATTATAAATGGAGCGTCTGCCTATCTGACTTCCACAACCCAGTTAGTGGGTAATACGAAACCCCTTGGTAAGACTGGTTGTCAGACTTTACCTGTAACGACTGTCAAAGCTCTACAAGTGACAGCCGGGATCAACAGCTGCATGATTTCTGAGGCACGGAGGGGACTCGGTATGTAATGGGTGGTCACCTATCCTTAGACCAACCTAGACAAGCGCACATATGCTTATAGCATTTACCTACTGATAATTACTAAGCAAAGCCTACATCAATAAAAAACACAAATCACTTCGAACAACTACGGTGATTAGTCAGTTGATATTAAACTTTATCACCACGCTGTGAAGGTCTATCCTCCACGCCGTCACGACTTCCAACAACATACGTTAGTGCTGCTATTAGCTGTGATGCTTTCCGCATACATTTTTCCTTAATTTTCAATTGAATTGCTCCGTGATTAAATTTTATGGATACGGTAGTGAAGGGGACCTTTTGTATTAGTTAATAAAATGATAATATGGATATTTTATAAAAATATTTTTATTAAATATCTAATCAATTAGTGGTTTGGATTTGTTTACCGAATTTTGCTTCGTTTGTAGAATTTTCTGATCAATTTGTGAAGAACATTCTCACTCATGTAATTCACGGAGGGTGAAGCAGAGTTGAACCTAACAGTACACCGATATTTCGCCAGTTATATTTTAGGTCCCACGTAATAAGGGGTGAGCCTATTGCCATCAAACGGGTACAAATCCAGGCTCCGTGAAGGTGACTAGGAAATTCCTAATGGAAAAACCCAACAAATTTTGCCTGACCCGGGAATCTAACCCAGGTCCTCATGATCAGCAGCTGTTGTTTGATTGTTTTATCTTGTACTTCTCGCTGACAAGGCGAATCAATAGTTTCACTTGTCACAACGAATACAACTACTTACTTAGTGTGCAACTTACTAACACGCGAAACAGACGTTACATGTAAGAATCACCAACCTTACAACACTATAGTACTAAATAAACTTTTGGGTTACTGTGTGAGGTGTTTTAAATGTTGGTAATACTCTCTACTTAACACACAAACTATCAGTGTACAATTCAGGAACTAATCTGTCCCGTACATATCTTAACTCCGTTAATTTTTTAACCGACTTCTAAGTATACTTGTCTCAACTTTGACTACAGTGATCACGATCTATCCCAGTTTCATTACTTCTATTTATGCATGACGAAATACTATTTCAAATTATATTGACATCTCCCATTCACATTATGTCCCACAAATAATCACGACAAGTCCTGTACCTATTAGTTTCATTGAACACGTAAACATTGTTGGCAACTCAGTTTTCAAACATGTAAACAAAACATAATATATGAGGGTGTAAAAAGAGAATGCACTAATCCTATCTATTGACATTGTTTATAAATAATATTGTTTTGTTTTTGGAATTTTTGTTTTTTAATTTAAAAAATAAAGTGTTACTGACTGATGAATTTTACAGTTTTATTTCAGACATTCTAAAACAAAGACATTAAGAAAATCAGTTATTTTGGGAAAAAAGAAAGAAAGAAAAAGCATTTATTAGCCCGCACATGACAAAACACAAATTAAAATGGTTAAATTAACAGTACAACTAATAAAAATAAAAAAATAAACAAAGAGAAAAATAAAAAAAAACATGAAATTAATGAAATTGGTCCTGTACGAGGCCAAAAGGTGATTTTGGTATTTGTTCATTATGATATCAGTACAATAGAGGAATCAGTCCTTACAGAACGCAAGGTTCGGAATGATGTAGTTACTGAATATGTGGTATTTGTACGTCGTTGTTCTACCCTGTATAACTTTAATACCCAAGCTTAAAGTTAGGCTTGCGCAAAAATAAATGAATAGTTAGAAAAACACGTTTCTTTCTACTACAATATGACTTCCTAACACATTTATAAAGTTATTGTGGCAATGACCACTCATTCCAAAATAAACTTAATTTCCATTACAATAAAGTTAATATTTGCCTAGACAGAAATAAAATGAATGGGAAACAAACACATGAATACACAATAGGACAAATCCATCTAAATGACTCACCCATTCAAAGAGCCACTATTTACAGTAAGACCCAGCATTTAAAGAGATCCAACAAGTTATTACGCATTACCTGGACACCTGAAATGTCTAATAAACTCAAATAGTCATATTGAACTGCGTGTAAAGGCGCAAACCCACTGCGCCGCACGCTGTGCACGGCCACGCGGCGCGTTTCAGCTGCGTGGATTCATTTGTTTGCTAACGTGGGTCTACGTTTCCACTGCACACACACTACACGCCCAGGATTATGTTCAACTGTAGCGTGCGTGGCCCACCGCGGCATAGTCGTGGGTAATTATTCGTGTCTAGCGTGTACCGCATGCACAGGACAACGTTGAGCTATGTGAGCGCCTTATTCGAGCATGCCACGCATGTATTAATGACGTCAATGCATGCATAGCTTGTCCGTGGTTTGCAATGGACACAATCTCATATATTTTCTTGCAAAGTGAAGTGCGTAGCCTCTCCGTGTGCTGCGGTGGGTTTTCGCCTTTATTGTGAAATTGTCAATATAAATTATTACGAGCTATAACTACCCACGTTTCATTACTTTTGATAGCCATTTAAACCTTATAATGTTTGCTTAATAATATGGTTACTGAGAATCGCCGTTGAGTAGGTAGGACTAGATGACAGTTACGCAAAGATTGCAAATTAACTTAGGCAAGTGTCAAAGATATATAAGGAAGGCAAATCAAACAGGAAAAGGTAAGAAAAGATAATAAGAACGGTCAAGTCATAAAAGGATAAATTAGGACTGACTGCCTCGTTGGTCAAGTGGTCGCAGCCATAAGGTCCTAGGTTCGATTGCCAGGTTGGGCAAAGTGTTGATGGATTTTTCCATCAAGAATTTCTCAGTAGCAGCCTGAAGTCTGGATTTGTGCCCTGTTGATGGCAATAGGCTCGTCTCCTTTTGCATGGGACTTATACATAACTGGCAAAATGTGGCTTGAATATTAGGTATGCTTCTGCTGAGGTGGTGATTGGCCAAAAAACCACAGAGCTATACTTGCAAAACAGATGGAAAACTGTTTTTATTTTTTTCGGATGGGAAATCATCAAATGACTTCTCCCGTTCTGGGTGGAGCAGGAGGGAGTGTCAGACTTTTGCTGACTAAAACCCATCCATGTTCCTTCATCGCCCTTTGTGTTCCGGGGCCACGGTATCTCTTTCGAACAGTCCCGCAGCCCAGATGGAAAACCCTTGAGGCAAAAGGGGTTTGGAATGGAAAACTGTAAGGAACATGGAGCTTTGGATAAACAAGATGAATCACCTTTAAACAACTATGAGTGTTAGTTAACGTAAGTAATAGGGTAGACGACAAAAAAATCGAATTAGTCCGTCACATAGATTTCCAAAAAATATTGGACACACTTTTTTTCTTTTTCCACGTAAACAAAAAAATGAAGACGAAACAATGCGTCGAAAACTCGTGTGATGTTAAATTTGAGTACATTTTTTACTCAAATGTGACGTCACAAGCACACTCATGATTTTCGACACGTCTTATCTTCGTCAATTTTTATTAATTTGATAAAACAAAAAACATGTATCCCATAATTTTTGATAATCTAACTGATGGACTAAACAGAATCTATTTTTTTTTAGTCAGTCATCATCCCTGTTGTGAAAATCTGTGAAAAGTAAGAATCTAAGAATGTTTCTCAATGTTAATAATTTTATTTTATTCTTCTGTTTTAAAAAATATTACGAAAGTTTGTGTTTTAAATGCTGTCATCTAATTTAATTAGGGCTTAATTTGTAAGCTGAGTTGTTTTAACTTTATTCATTGTGCTTGCTGTGGTCTTCTACTATAAGTGAAAGAGCACTCCTATCTAATACCTTTTGCTGTCTATTATCTCTAATAATGTTTTGTTTATATCCTTTGTTGGATATCCTTAAATAAAATAAATAAATAAAAATCATCATCATCATCGCTTCAGCCGAAAGACGTCCACTGCTGGACATAGGCTTCTCCCAAGTATCGTCACATGGACCGGTCCCGTGCGTCTCGCATCCAGCGGATTCCCGCAACCTAGTGGGGGCTTCCCACTAGGTGGCTGGATTCCAACGCAACGTCTTCCGGTTCGCGGTCACCACTCCAGAACTTTTGGCCACTTAAGTAAATAAAAATACGCTTTTCTGCACCACAATGGCGCAGTGACTATCATCGACTTACCTCCGAACTCACAACTGCTCATCATTTTCAAGGAGACTTACCAACCTCAAACAATTACCCAACCCTGCATACAACACCCATCAAACAAAAAAGGGGGCATAACCCTAATTCATCAAATCAATGAAGCAAACAGCTCAAGGTACCACAAATTCAATACGTTATTCAATCTTAAACAATTACTTAATCAAAGAGAAGTAATCAATAGTAATTAAACAGTATGTCTTCATACAAAATGTCTGGTAGATGGCAGCGTGGCAAAATGAGTCATCGACCTATAACTCGTAAACTGTAAAGCTTTAGAATCGTGGCAATACTGAGATGGTGAACGTTTTATCAATGTAATGAAATATCAGATAGTTCAGGATTTTGTTGAGGTTATAGTCCTGCATCCATTGGGATAATTTGCTCTTAGAATCTCAACCTAATGAATATTGTGATGCTTCACTCAAAGCCTTTTCATTTTATTCGTACCAATGAACTGGGAATATACATATTCTTAAGTAATTACGTTGCACACACCTTGGCCAGATAACAACCAATCTAACTAACATCTTTGGAAGTCCGCCATATTGGATTTAATGTGACGTCTCTAGCTCTAGCTAACCATACATTGTCATCCAATCTAAACATGTATTCAAAATTTGAGCTAAATCGAAAACCGGAAAGTGGGTCAACTTTAACTTCTAAGATTTTTTAACATAATTACACATTACACGTGAAGCTAATAAAAGTGTGTAAAATATAAGGTCAGCGATTCGAGCTTTTTGTAAGAACTGTCATTTGTAGACAATAACAGTCACATAACCAAAGATGAGCTTGGAAACGGTAAATAAGTATAGAAAAAATAAACAACTGGAAGAAATCATGACATAACTACAAACGTGAACAAAATAACAACATGATCATTACACCGAAGTACCAATTGACATGCGTCTAAGTACGCTCATTACTATTAAACAGAGCTTATTATATGATTTAAGTTAATGTTGCTTAAGTGTCCCCATAGGCGAAGTAAGGTGTGGTAAGTACTGGACACCGCTGTGAAGTTGTATGGTCAACTGATTTGACATAGTGCGTATTCTTTGATTTAATGTGATGAGTTTTTTTTATCAGTATGTAATATATCGTATCTAGATGTAGATCTACAGAAGAAAGCTCAGTATCGCATTTATAATACAAAAATAAAGTTTTGATTTGACGAGTCTTCAAATAATTCGTCAATTTACCTATTTCTTGAAGCTTATTGTGGACCTGTCGTACTACCTCAGTCCACGTATCAAAAAATCCTAGTTTATCATTTACAGGTGACCAAAATCTTCCTTATTTCTGAATTACGAGGACTCTTTTTAAAATCAGCCATTTAATTTTAAGGAAACAAAGGGCTATAAAGACAGATTATCTTTTGTTTGGAAGAAAACTTTGAATATTAGTAAATAATCCTAATCGCTTGGTGACCAAAAGAGACGTATCGGATGTCAAACTCCGTAGGCGTGTTGACACAGGCGAGTCAAGTGTCGGTTAGTACTATCTTACAACACTGGCTTCTAGTGCCCACGTCACTGACTCACACAAGTGCTAATATGGTGTGAAGCACAATGGATCGTGACAATATAGCTTTAATTAAATTAAATTATTGTCATTTAAATCGGCTTGTGGGCTTCACAGCCAGAGGAAGTGATTGTAATCCTTATTCAATATAATATTTGGTAAGATTGAATATTATATTGTGTAGTTGTATAAAACCTTTAATAACTGTCATGCTAAAGCATAATAAAGACATTCATTATATTCTGAGCCTTTATTACTATGCTGTAGGAATTTTAAGCCAGATGTAGCTAAATGCAAGTATGACCCTTTACCTCTTCCATAGTTTCGTCTACGAATTTGATTACACATTCCAATGTTCCAGATTACGATTGTTAACAATTTTACAATCGTAATATTAACATCGGAGTTCTAGATATTGAGCCGTAACTGTAGTGAGTAGTTTCTGCCCACTTTTCGCACTAAGCAAATTATATTTGTGATAGAAATGGGTCCACGTTAATAATGCAATCTTGGGAGTTAACGACCTTCTGCTCATCTACTCGACGCCTTAAGACCAACGGGGTCTATTACCGCAGTTAAGAATAAATACTAGCTCAAAAGCTTAGCCAATTCGCTTACGAAATTGTCGTCTAAAGCCCACGCCGACTGACTCACTGTACCCAAATAAGCTATCGATGCACATTGACAATGAGTACTATCGTTCATTAGCGTATAGAATTAATTAGGTACACAAACACCCACGCACTACTCGTTCATTCACTGGCGTGGACTAGCGAGCGAGTGACTAACACAGTTCGGCCTTGACCCTTATTTTGAACGCAGCTTTTGTGATCTATTTTTGGAATTTTACAGTTTCTTGATTTGTGATTTTAATAAATAAATCGTAGTATCGATTTTAAAGACTTATGCATCATTATCATTAATTAGTAACTAGTTGGGTTTTTCTGTTCGAAGATTGTGCTGGGATTAACATAATACCCGATTATATGACATATACGTTATTTTTTGTCAACCAAATGTGAGTAGGTACGGTATTTCCCACCAAATGTTAGCAATTTGGGCTTAAAGTTCAAAGCTATTATTGACATTATCATCATAATAAGAACTGTGAAAATGTCCTCTAGGCTCTAGCAATTTTCGCAGAAGACCACTAAAAACTCCATAATTTTATCATTAGATAACCCGTACTTTTACATTCCACAAAGATTCTCACACACGCGAATACAATTTATGGCATAAATCACATAAAAGACACAGTCTAAAAAATACAGTAACACAATCTGATCTGCAATCAGTTGTAATTGTCTCAATCTGTGGTCAAAGCGCCTCAGGACATTATTAACATTGCGACGAAGGCAAATAAACTTGCGCACACACTTGCCTTACTGATCGCTGCGTTTAACATTACACGGTAAATGAACGCGCTAAGTTATGTCAGGCAATTTGCGTGCTGATGACGTGTACGGAGTGAAAGGGATTACTCAGATTTTTTTTTGTTGATGACTCAGTGTTACAATTTCTTATACTATAAGATAACATAAGTTGGTTTGCCAAATATATATGCAGCGTATAATGTTGCCATGGCTCAGCGGCTGGATCACAGGCTCTCTTTTCGATGACAGGGAGTGGGCTATAGACCTCCAGGCAAGTCCAATAATAAAAAATAATAAAAAAAAATCATTGAATTTTTGGATCTAGTTCATGCCCGTTTCCTTACGATGTTTTCCTTCACCGTTTTGAGAGATAAAAAGCTAGCATAGCCACTTAGTGAAATATTTGAATAGTGACATGGTGTAAACCCATAAAGATTAATCAAATTAGGCAAAGAGCTTATGCAAATCGTTGTCTCGTGTGATAAAAGATCATTCCAAGTTTGTCATGGTATAAACGACTAAGTATTGCAGTCTAAATCTATTAACTTAAAGCACAGTTATAACCTGAGAATGTCACTAAAACGATAACAATCTAAACTATTAATAATCACAAACGATCGCGACGATTTCAAATCTATTGTGAACGTCCCTTTACAACCTTGAACTATGACAGGTCCCGCCAAATAGCTATGGTCACGCTATTACGACTAATGTGGGCAAAGCATGACACACTCAGAGCCATTGTTGCCCAAAAAATATCAGATTGTACATCATAGGAAGCATTTTTTGCTTTACAAACCGTAATTAGACGATGCAAGGACACGATTGCCGAAAGAAGACGAAGATGCCCGAAGTGTTAAACTTGTTGCGTAATAAAGATTATATCGATTTGAATATTAGAGGATTTAACGGTTTGGTATTAAAATTTAGAAAAGGAAGCACGCTTTCTGTTAAGCTGGTGATGAATCAAGCGGTAATTAATTCGTTTTTGGGATTCAGCTACTTATAGGTCAAAATCTGCATGTAAATTTGTAATTTGTCAAAACTTTAAAATGTCACGTCCATCCTTTGATCTATGCGACCGAATATGGTGATCAAACGGCAACGATGGCCGTTTTATATTCATTGATTGCAGCACATTCGTTGATTGACAAGGCTTTATAATTAGCAAACAAAATCGAAGCTACGTACGTAGCTGCCTGGACTGCCATGTTGCGGTGGGTGCTAGCGCTACTATTAAGCGTGCAGTCATAGGTCGATTGATCGATTCCCAAGTCGAACAGCATTGGGGTTTTCATCAGGAATTTCGAAAATGTTGTGATTAGTTTCCGGAGCTACTGAACATAATCCAAAAAATATTATTACTACGTATAAATATTCTTTGCCCTAAAAATCTAGATACAATATATGTTTAGGTATACAATAGGTACTAAATTTTTATCAAGGCGAATTCAAATTTTGGAGCCCTTACGTGGAGATTCTAAATATGGGCGCCTCATCCTGACATCAGAATGACTGCCCAATTTTTAAATTCATTTTGTCAGTTATTAATTAGGTACCAATTATTTAAACAAAGGTATCAAATAGTAGCAAATAGGTATTAGATTTTAGCAATATTTTAAAGTTGTTCGGTCAGTTTGGCCAGTCATTCTGATGTTCACAAAATTATTATACCAATGGGAGTCTACATTATTCCTGAGCGCTATAGGCAAAGTCGCGGGTTTTAGTTCGGTTTACTTTACTAGTTTCTTCCCGCCACGAAACCTCTAAATAATCAGTACTATTACGGATCCTCTCGTTTATCTATCCTCTTCATATTTCTATATCCGCTATTGCTAATTATTAATGGAAATCTCCAAGTAAAGTGATACTTAAGACTATTACGGAAACTATCACGTTATCTAGATACTTAAATTAATTAATTAGTGACTGGCCTTAATAGCGGTTGACATTATGCAAATAACTGTTTTGATGAGGTCAATAAATTGTTGGCACAAAATACAAAAAATCTGTGTTTACTGATACTGTTAGTCTGCGTCATTCAACTGATTCGCAAAGGCCTCTACCCATTACTTTCAGAACTTTCGATCCAGGACTAATGTAGGTCACTGGTCGTTGGTTTTGTCCAGCTGTTTGTTTTGACAAACTGACGAACTGGACCTCGTAGACGAGGTCTGCCGCGACGCGTTCTGACTGTGTCACGGCTCCACAAAGTAGCTACTCCCGAAAGGGGAACCTTGCCTCACCCATTGAAAATTACCATAGACTTACTCGAGTTAGACCTAGTGGCTGGGGCAGAATGGATACAGGAGACAGATCAGGTCAGGTGGTTGAGGCACAGCTTGAGAGAGACCAATACCTAGCAGTGGACTTCGATTGGCCGAGTTGATTGTTGGTTGGAGTTAGTCCTCAGTGTGGGTACGGGCAGGGCAGAGGAGCTCGTGGCTAAATAATAACAGCCTTTCACGTCGATCTTTAGATTAAGCCGTGCTTGCCTAGGCCGGTCTGTGGATGGGTGACCACCCATATATACCGAGTTTCCTTTGTGCCTCAGAAAGCACGTAAAGCTGTTGGTCCCGGCTGTCATTTGTAGATCTTTGACAGTCGTTACAGGTAGTCAGTGGCCCAAAAGTCTGACAACCAATCTTACCAAGAGGTATCGTATTACCCAGTACTAACTGGGTTGTGGAGGTCAGATAGGCAGTCGCTCTATGTAAAATACTGGTATTCAGCTGCATCCGGTTAGACTTGAAGCCGACCCCAACATAGTTGGGAAAAGGCTAGGCAGATGATGATGTGGGTACGGGCAGATGTCTGGGTTTCCTGTTAACTATAAATAGACAACTTTTAAAGACTTTTCAGGTAGTTGGATCTCAGTATTGATCTTGAGGAAATATGATATGCATTTATAATAATAATTGTTAATAAGTTGCGATTTAATCCGTTTTATCCAAGCATATACTTGGATAAATTATAATTGAATTGATTATTTGAAATCCAAATCAGATTCCCCCACAATTCTTTTACAAACCCGTCAAGTGCAACACTAATTCAAATTTCAAAAACGATTACTAGAGCAATTAATAATAAACACATTTAACAACTAATGTTGTAACTGACAAACTATATCGTGGGATTGGTCCCGCGACAATCTCCCATGGTACCACATTGCATCAGGTTGAATTTTGCTCATAAAATTTTAGCACTCCGCCCACGAGACGTCCGAGTGTATTAATAAATGATATCTAATTTATTGCTAGGTTTTAGAGTTAATGCGACTGTCTGATGAGGACGGATGATGAAAGGAAATTGGTGCGAAGTTTGTACTCATCGATCGTGGGATATTTGAAGTTACCTCGGGGTATTTAGGGAATAAACCGTTGACGGCAACATGCCTATGTTCCATATTCAATTTATATGACAGTTTAGAAAGATTGTTGTAAGAAACATTTGATGATGAGAGCAACAATGTTGCGCAACGTTCTTTTTGGAAAGATAAAAAATTTAGGAAAAACGTCTCATTCCTGATTTTTTGCGAAAAATGCCGGTTCCCTGTAGTTATATTATTCTGTGACTTTCGCGCACCCATTTTTGATGACCTTACGAGCCTGTTGATAATTGCCTAGGTTGGTGCGTGAATGGGTGATGTAGGTACGACTGTCACATCCACAAAGTGTCAGATCCACAAAAGGTAACGTGCTCTCCAAAAAGCACGTAAGTAAGTCGTTACAGGTAGTCAGTGGCCCGAAAGTCTGAGAACCAGTCTTATTAAGGGGTATCGTAATACCCAGTACAAACAGGGTTCTGGAGGTCAGATAGGCAGTCGTTTCTTTTAAAATACTACGGTATTCAGCCGATGAGACCGGAAGCCGACCCAAACAAGCTGGGAAAGGCTAGATGACGAGATAGCGTTATGTATTGTTTTATTAGGACCTTTTCCACGTATTCTGACACTCGTCATTTCAGTTCCTTCATTAAGCTACTTACCGGTTAATTTACGATTCTACAAAATAAGTGCAGACGCCACCTTATCAAGCTACTACAATCTGTCATAATTTCTTTATTAGATTTTCAACGTTATCTCTAAAGCATTACGTTTTAGGTCGATTGGGAAAATTTGACAGTTACGGGTAGTTTGATGTGCGCCGTCTGTACACATCAAATTAATTAATTAATCTCCTAGATAGATTACGCAATTAATTCTAGAACTTAATTATCCCAACCATAATGTTTAATTAGAAACAACAGTAAAACATTGTAAATTCCGTAATTAATTTAAAGTCCAATCTTTCAAGACTTTTGTGTGCAATAAATATCTTTTTTTACTATTTAAATGACTGCAAAATTTGACAGATTTCTTTTATAGTTTTCCGAACATGTCTATTAAGAGTTATTAATTGAACAGATAACTATCATTACATGAAAGAGCATAGTATTCTCGTTTTAAGGGCCTATAGTCCCTCAAATGGCTTAGCATGATCCTCCCCGTTACGCCTAAAATACTGCAGCATTAATTTTAAAATAAATATATAGTAAAGTTGAGGATTAATGCTAAGTACTATGTGTGACGAAAACACGATTCCATAAACTTTTCTCTATAGAAAAAAAATCCAAAGTTACCTCCAATATCTAATAATCGAACAATAAACCGTTGGTATTCAAAAAGTACTTCAAATTAGATCATGAAACTTTGCATACTAACTGAAATAACTATAAAGCAGATCTTGTATGTTTTATTTTTTTAGTCCAATCAATAGATTTTTAGTAAATCGCAAAAAACCTCATTTCGCACTATTCGGCCGTAGTGACTGACGTAACAACCGCTTTGTAGTGCAAGCTGATTAGAACTTTATTCTAACAGTATTTCAAACGAAGTTTGAACCACCAGTAATAGAGTTGCTAATTTTAAGGCTAGAAGTGCCTTAATAAGACTAACTTCGTGCGTTTACGTCGGTAGTCGTGTAGTTCCGGCTGCGAATCGTTTTTCCCAGGAATGACGTCAAAGATGACGGGTTAGGTTAGGAGTTCGTACCACTCCGTGAGATGACCGGCTGCATCTGTGGATGACTGTAGTCATGTTTCCAATGATTGTAGGAAAATAAATGTGGTCATCTGCATAAGACAGTATGACATGTGACATCGGTATGGTCAACGTAAAGATGATATCATCAATTTTTTTTCAATACACTTCCTCGCAAAATTGGTTCTTATCGCACTACGATTAGGTTCAACATGCAATGTATATCACACGCGTGCGATTTTTTTTACTTTCCAACACGTGTGCGGGAATGAAAATTGCCACAGATATAACTATACGTCTTAGATTTAGTCAAAATTGGTTCAATCCCTATACTCGGAGGTGAATCTTATTTTTTCATTTCGGCAAAGCAATAATGCGTCTATATGGCGTAAATATTTTTTGAATATTCAAATTGTGTTTATAAATAGAATATTAGATTTCATGATTATTTAAAATTAATATTTACTTTTATAAAAAAAAATAACATTTATTTGTGTTCTAAGTTAAAAAATATATATATATTAGTTTCCTAATAATTCATTACAAAAATATTTTTCGTTCTTTTAGTTTATTTCTTCTAAAGTGTATTGAAAAACGTCGTTTGATACACGTGGACATTTGTTATTGCAGTTCTCGGCTCAAGAACACCCTCGCCTACGGCTCGGGAGTTAATTCCGCCTCGGCTGTAATAACAAACTTTCTCCACTTGCATCAAAATGTACTATTTCCATTTTTATGAAAACTGTCTTCGTTAAATGAATTTAGAAGAGCAGTTTACGATTTTCTACTGTCTTAATTATTCGTTCTAATAATGACTATTAATTGGACTGCGTCGTTGGTCTAGGTGTCGCAAGCACGACTGTTGAGCATAAGGTCTTGGGTGCGATTCCCGGGCCGGGAAAAGAGTTACCTACTGGGTTTTTCATCAGGAATTTCTCAGTAGCAGCCACGGAGTCTGGATTTGTGCCCAATTGATGGCAATGAGCTGGCCCCCTTTTACATGGGACTTAAACATAACTGGCGAAATGTGGGTGTACTATTAGGTACACTTCTGCCTAACTCTTTGGGGATTATAGGCGTGATGTTATGTTATGTTAATTATGAATTCGTTAACTGCTTCCATAATAGGCTAGTTTCCACCATCAATAAATTGCAAATCTATTTAGTCCGTCAGTTAGAGTATTGGAAAATAATGGACACGTATTTTTTGTTTTTGTAAATCAATGAATATTAACAAATATAAAACGAATCAAAACTCAGGAGTGGGGGTCGTGACGTCACAACGCACAAAAAGTTATAGCAAGGCGTGACGTGTTGAGAATTTTAAAAGCGTCGTATCTTCGTCAATTTTGGTTTACGTAACAAAAGAAAAAATACGTGTCAAATATTTTTTGATAATCTAACCGACGGACTAATTAGATTTTGTCAGGACACAAGCCTATTGTGAATTACGTGTTTTTAAATGTACACTTTGATGAATGCGTCACGATTTCAAGTATAATGCCGAAACATAATATTGAATGACAAGGAGTTATTGCAGACACGTGTAGACGTGATTTATTTTCAGACTGAGTAGGTAGGAATTATTTAAGCATCTATTAATAAAATTCTAAACTCACTGACAACACTCAGCCCAAATCTGGGTATGGGGCATAAGCAGAAGAGTCCTCACTGAGCGCTGAGGAAGGAACAATTTCTAAAAATTGAGTCCCTAGAGATAATATGAAGGTTTGTAGGTATATGAGTTCCTCCCGATGTTATGTTAAGGCTGATGATCTCATGACGACAGGCCGTGTCGACGGCGCGTTCGTGTTCTACGCGCGCCTCAAAGAGAGTCAGCAATATGAAGGGGTCCCAAGGGCTGATGCCTGCCGGGGTTGCGGGACTGATCGAAAGAGATACCGTGGCCCCGGAACACAAAGCGCGATGAAGGAACATGGATGGGTTTTAGTCAGTAAAAGTCTGACACTGCTCCGCCCAGAGCGGGAGGAGTTAGGTATTTGATGATTTCACATCCGAAAAAAAAAAAAAAAAAAAGGCTGATGCTCCAGGGTAGCCCGCGAAATTCAAATTTTCTTACGTTTTTTGCAATTTGCAGGCCATTGCTAGGTTTTATGTTGATTAAAAATATGATTCGCGGCTGTATGACGTATGTAGTTACAGAATTATATTCATCAAAATCATCAATACAACCCTCCAAGTTCATGTAACTCGATTGAATAACTATTTCATGAAAAAGTCATTCAATCGAGTAAGAAAATTAATTAAGAAAATTTAAAAGCGTAAGAAAATTTGAATTTCGCGGTCTACCCTGGAGCATCCACCTTAACCGATGGAAAATCGGGTTAGTTAGTTGTAACAAGAAGCCATTAATACCAATTAAATTTTTAGTATTCCTCCAAAAAACACTTGTATTGAACCCCAGTGATTCTTCTAATGACTCATTCTGGGTTCAAATTGTAAAAAAGGTACAGTCACGAGCACAAAAGTGTTAATTTTTAAAAAGTTCCACTTTTAAAACTGATTTTCGGCTACTTACTGTATTGGTTGCAATTTCATGTTTGCACGTATCGTATTATTGCATTTACAATCTTTAATTCCACGCGAAAATCACTTTTTAATTACGGTAAGTGCAAAATACCAACAACATTATTTGTAAACAACAGCGTGTATATTTATTCATTGAATATGTTATTGTCCTGCGGTAGCATAACTTGACCAACATAACTTGAGACCTCAGAGTGGCACTACTTTCAAAGAAAAATTAGGGGAGATGTAGGTAATCGGAGTCAGTTGGCAATGGTGGTGACCACAAAATAACAAAATCCGAACGCGAGCAAGTGATGCCAGCATACCTATGCGCTGGCTTTACGTCATTTCCGTGCGCGGGCGGAGACTCAGTTAGTTCGCGCGACTGCACTGGGTGGGACTCTGCTCGCAATTATGTCAGCGATATGTGTTGATCACCATTGTCCACATGCTGATCACCATTGCCAACCGATGCTGACAATGATGATCGATCGTTTTTTTTTTTAAATCTTTATTTTTCCAGAATTACGAAACCAAAGTGATTAAAGTTGATCTCATTTGATAGTTAAGTAAAGTTTATTAAAAGAAAAAAACAATAAATAGTTAATTAATAGATATGGTTTTATTTCAATTCTCGCTTAAGTGATCCTCATTACCTACATCTCCCCTACAAGCACCTGTCAAATTCAGTACATTTTAAACGTAGTTCCTAATTTCACCACGTCTCATGGTAAGATATTATGTTGGAGTCATAATAAGCTAAGCGTGGTAGTGTCGCGAACATTTGTCTTTGTCGCAGAAGCTATCAGTTGCAGAAATAGTGACGTGCAATCACATATCGATTTGTTAGATGAATATTTATTGCCTACAATTATATTGAAATGATTGTTTGCGTCAAAATGATCGGTGATGGTGTTTTATTGTTTTGTTGTTAATAAATTAATAAGTTGATATCGAAAGATTAAGTAATGATTTTATAAGGGCATCTTTAATCATTTTGGTAGGTGTCCTAACACACAAAAAGGTGTGTTTTATTAAAAAAAACGTACCTCTTAATAATTACTTTTTAATGAAGATTTTATTAAAATCTTTAATATTTTACATTAAAATGCACATGGATTAAAACTGGCCCAAACTAATCCATAACCTATCTTAGTATTTGCAAACCAAATTGACATATTAAGACTAGCAACTAGTAATTAGCGTAAATTATTCGTCCATTACGTTACTCGACATTTCTATGCCGAAATCAACTTTCAAAACCCGTCGCATCCCTACCTTCACCTTATGCCATGTCCTCTGCTTGCAATCGTCTTAATAAAATGACAAATTCGTAATGCACCTCGTAGATTGGCTGCGGCCGTGAGAATTTCGGCTTTCGGCCTTACTTTGGCCTCTAACGGTGATTGCGAACATTAATAATTTCTTGGCTTTTGACACGAACGTTGAATGAACGAACGATTATCACTTGTTGTTATAGATTGTTCGCTGTTAGGCTTAAGTCATAGGAGTTGTTGGGAGCCGGTTTGGTGGGAAATGGACTGTGTACTCACGGCCTTTGCGGTGTGAATGTATTTTTTGGTGATAAATAATCTGTGTGAAAAAATTGTTCGTAATTAATTGACAAGTAAATTGATTGGGGACATCGAAATAGTGCTACTATGCGAAAAGAAAAAAAAATGTCGCATCAGGCATGCAGACATGACGTGCATACGAAAATGACAAAAAATATCCCTTCGTCGGCAAGCCGCAGGAGAAGTTAGATTTCGAAGAAGGTTCCAAACATATCTTTTTAAACCCCTTGTTAAAATCCTCCCATAAGAGTTTAGCATGGAAAAAAAATTGTAGAATAAACAATTTGCTTAAAAAAAAAATGCGACCACATCCAAATGTCTACCGTTTTGGAGATATTTTTTTTTTTACTTATACATATATATTTGTATAACATCATATCTATACCCTATGGTGAAATTTTCGGAAAACTCGACTTTAGGTGCAAGACCAATAGGTAGATTTTTCTGACGAAATCTACTTAAAAGCAATAAGCATACAATGTAAATACAAAAGGATGGGGCAAAAAAGTTGACAGCTTGCACGTCGTGAATGCGACAACCAGGTTACCAATCAACATGATGCTGTGCTATCGGAGGCCCACTGCATAGCGCTGGTTATCAGTGCTCATCCGGGAAAAGTCGTACGGAAGCCAAGGTGGCATAAATAAAAGGTGTAAATCACCTCTTAACGAAACCGAAAGGCACTTGTTCTCCTCGTCATTGCGATATTTTTTTTTGTTCCACACCATACCTGGGATCCTTCTAGTTACGGAGATATTGGGGGTCAAATTTCCAACTTTTTGACAAGTTTTTGAAGTGAAAACTTCTTTAGGCGCGTTGAGCACTTTTTGAGTGAAGGAAAAACATTGAACTGATCGTCACGTAACGTAACGTGCCGTCACGCTTCGTAGCCGTTCGTAGCACTCGTAGCAACCGCTACGGCGTAGCACCACATATGCATGCGCGGGGCAAAACCAGTGCTACGACTGGGGCGGGGCCTGTGTACTTTTTGTTTTCACTTATATCGGCAGTCCCCAGAGACTGCTGCGAGTTTTTTTAAAACACAATGATTTAATGTAAGATTTTTACTTTAAACACCTCCACGACCCCCGTACTATTCAATCCATCCATCATCACTGTTGGTGAGCAAATGGACTGTAATGGACTGAATATTTGTGCTTGTGTGTAGGTGATGGAAACACTGTAAAATATTATTAATTGATATTTAATAACAAAAAGCGATAAAATTATGTACAAGGCAAAGGACTGACACTTGACAACAGAACATTCTTCTGACCAAAAGTCATTATATAAAAAATACATTTCTCAAAGAAAAGGCACACCAGCCAGTCGCCAACAATCACAATGTTTTGAGTGACTTACATTGAGTTCTACCACAAAACATGATTTTTCACCCCAAAAACAAAAGTTAGTCGTTTCCCAGCAATATTTTTTGCGTAAAGTTACTTAGTTTGATGTACAGAATGCTTGGTTGACGGCTTCGTGATGAGGTCTTTTACACCCTGTATGTGGAGTAGGTATGTTCTCGTCGCATGGGTGATGAAATGTTTCTTATCGTTTACATCATCGTCTTAATTCTTATCCATACAGTGTAAAATAATTTCCCAAGACGATACCTCATCCCTGACAAATAATTGAACTGGCTGGACAGGTCCATTCAATTTTGTGTTGTTCTTTTTTAATTTATTTTTTTACTTTATTGGGACTTTTAACAGTTAGGCCCCGCGCACACCGCTGGAGGCGCAGCCCAGCGCATTTGAAGACAACAATTTAATATAAACCTTAACTACCTTGATATACGGTCGCGCGCATGCTCTTGTAGTAGCTTGACGGCGCTCCGAGTACTGCGTGCGAATTTATTCTTATATTGACCTTATGTCAAGGTTCTTAAGGTTTATATTCAATTGTTGTCTTCAAATTCGCTGCGCTGCGCCTCCAGCGGTGTGCGCTGGGCCTTACACATTACAATGAAAGTATGACAAAATAAGTTTAAAACTAAATAAACGTGTAACCCACACCAATATCCGCGAAATAATGTTAAGGAAATAGTTAAATGCGTGCATTACTAATACAGAAAATTAAGTACGAAATAGTAAGTAAGTATCAGATGGCTACTTTCTACAAAAGATCTTCCCAGACACTAATCTGCATGGGTCCTCACATGAATTGAACTATGTCTGGACTTAAAAAGAGACAGTGACCTCTGAGTTTGTTTCGGCTGTTTGTTTTCAGAGTATAGTCAGGTACGAAACACCAGCCCCATCTATGAAGTTATGAAACAAAATGATGTGACGTGTAAAAGTGTTTTGTAAAATCAATTTATAACACATTTGCTCGTAAAGGGTCTCTTATTTCACCCATTTCAATATCGTAATGTATCTCATTACGTACTTGTGCAGTAATGTAAATGCTCCTAAAACGAACGGTACTTTTTCAAATCTTAGCAAAGAGTTTTTATGTCAGAAAAGTGGTCAATATTTTATGAATAAAATTAACTGTGGGAGATGAAATATATTAAATGAACATTTATTTCTTTAATTTAATTAATTTTGACAATAAATTACAACCATTTATCTATAATAAAAACACAAAAATATTAATTTACTTTATTAGTAATACTGGCTGTTTTGTGTCTTTGCCTTAAAAAAATGCGCTGATGCGCGGGCATTGCTAATTTGTGAACAAGTAAAAGATTTATTAGTTTAAAAAAGTCTGAGTTTTATTTATTTCCTCGCAAATATGTTATAAAACGTCGTATGGCATACGTGCGCTTTGATAATTACAGCCTCTGCTTTAGTATAGCCCTCGCCTACGGCTCGAGCTAGCAATATCGCCCCGGCTGTAATTTTCAACTTACCGCACTTATATCATAATGTACTATTACAGAATTAAATATAAATGATTCAAGTTATCACTTTTATACCCAGATACTTTCCTAAGGAAGAGTGCAAAATCACGAGAAGTTGAAACTCATAATGAAATCCAGTTATTCGCACATAAGATAACAACAATACAATAAATCCATCACTGTATCAAATTATAAAAAAAAAGGCAACATATACAAGCTATAAAATTTGTTAACACACTACACTACACGCAGTACACGCTGTATATTACCTACTTGGGCCACAGATTAAAAAATCAGTCTCCCACGGTCGTTACAAGTGCTTTATCTTAGTGCTAATTGCACAGGTTAGCTTTTTGTCCAATTTGCGACGTTATACTCAACACATTGAGGAAATCAATTTGCCATAATGGAATCCAATTGTTCAATTCATTTATTAGAAGAAAAAAAAAACTTTAAAATTCGATTGTAGGAACTGAATTTTTCCTTAAGGTCAGGTGCATCATGATTTGCTTGTAAAGTGTTACTGTGTAATATGTATAATCGCGGTGTTGCCAAATGTCAAATATTATGAGATTAGTGATGGTCATCGGTGAGCGGGAATCGATCAGTTTGTTTTTAATCGATTATTATGTAATGCGTGCTGGTTAGAGGACCACGCGAATTCGTGTGAGGTAATTGTTGAGTTATGATATCATAATAATTATGTTTAGTACCGTGGTTGTTGTTGATAACTCGTTTTTACATTGTTTATCCATAACAATAATGCAGCGAATTCACCGTTTGTACTTATGTTAAAAAGTAAATAAATAACATAGGGAATTAGATTAATCATACATTTAATAATAATAATAAATCCTTTATTTTCAGGCTACTTTGGCCCATAGATAAATACCTTACAGACTAACATAATATATCATAATAGTACAAAACTTGTGTTAGTAAATAAGACTTAAAACTATGTTAGTAGCACTTCACTTAGACACACTTCACTTGTGTTGACTGTCCAGTGGAACTTGTTGTGATTTAAAAGACCATTACTTACCTATATATTTTGTAATTAATCTAATTAGAAACGAATTATTATTTTAAAGAAAGGACAACAAAAACAATTGATATTCGAACAAAACAAAATTCAAACCACCAAAACAAAAAAACAATTCAAGTCAGATTTACAAATATAATTCAATCAAAACACGCTTACGTACCCTTACATAAAAAGTTCAAACATTCGGGTCCAGTACAAATATTTCATCAAAAGATATACGTGGCTCTGTGTCAAAGCATACTTGATCCGCTTCGGTAGATAAATGTTAACGTTAGTTCCGACAAAAGGGGAAAAAGGAACAAATCCATGGGAAAGTCCTCGCAAATATTTGAAAAGTTCGCGAGAACCAAACGCCACCTGCGGTCAGGCTTATTGTGCACTTCACTGTATGTTTGTGGAGTTGTTATAACCGCTAAAACACACACAATTCGGTGGCATTGAAAATAAATGTTTCTACTGACGAAAATTTTAATGACTTCAGATACAACTAAGGTTTTACGGAGAAGAATTTTCTTATAGAAATGGAAATAATTAATTAATGAAAACAAAAAAAAAACACCGATCAACACATTGAACATTGGAAGCTTGCAGATCAAACGTTAAACAGCCACTACCAACGCCGTCAATGTGGTTGAGTTCTGGTCAAACAAATTTAATTAAAAAACTATGGGAATTATCGACAAAGAAAGGTTAAAAACGCCTTACAAATCCCTTCGAATAACTGTTAGTTAAATAGTTCTTAACACTCTTGGTTAATCACTAGAAGATACGTAGCTTATTAGTCGGTGCCTCTATTTTGGTTGAGAACATTCAAATATACAAAAAAAGTCATGCTTCAAAAATTATACCAACAGCTCTTTATACATCCCTGGTCCAAGAATTTGCACACACACCCTTATTTTATTTCGCGACTCAATACGTTCTCTATTTTGGGTCCTTCGGCTAAAGTGTTTGCTCTTTTCCCTCCGTGGCTCGTGGCTCGTGGCTTCTAAGGGTTGGTGAGAAGAATACCGAATCGCTCTTTAGCCTCGAGTGTCGAATGGCCGTTTCTTTCGGCTATTTTATTACTTGTCGTGGCTGAATTGTAATTGTGTTAGCTGGACGTGGATGTCGATGGGTTAAGGGGTGATTATATTTATTTATCGGGGTTATTGTTTTGGTAAGGGTTATTTTTGTGGTGTTGGTAAAGTGTTGTTACCCAAAGAAATTCTTTTCATTTTGTGACATTCTCGACTTGAGGTTTGATCGAAATATTTGCTGGCTTTTATGTTTTTTTCTAATTTCAGACTGTGTATTTCATCTACAAACATAGTTAAACGAAATTGAATACTGATGGCCTACAAGTTATAACATCATCGAGTATTTTGTCGGCGATACTTACATACGAAAGGAAACGAATTGATCATAAATACATTTTTAAACTGAATTTGTCACTAACATTATCATCAACACAGAAAACTGGATATTTAACATGTTTACTATTTGTTTTGCCGATATTTCGGCGCTGTTCACCATGATCACGGACAAACCGATGTTTATCCATGAACATGGTGCTTGCAACAAAACTAATAATCCCGTTTTCAGTGTTAATGATAACCATGAAATGTTACAAAAACCTTCCACATATCAAAATACAATCAATGTCAATGGTCTATTTATTAGATTCAACAACTAGGACAATAATATTTTAGTGTCACAAACAATAAATAAATAAATATTGCTGGACATTACACACAGCGCCATCTAGTGCCACACTAAGCAACGAGTCTTGTCTTGTGGACACCAGATAGTTGATATACTACATAGATACTTTTTTGTTTGTAAATACATACTTAATATGCATATAAACATCCATGACTCGGAAACAAATGTGCTCATCACACAAACATTTGCTCCGACCGGGATTCGAACCCAGGATCCTAAGAACGTAGGGCAGCCTCACTACCGCTGCGCCATTCGGGTCGTCGCGTACAATACATTTCATAACTATCTAATATTGTCATATACAGGGTGGAATTTTGTAATGCCACCTGGAGGGAAAGTACTCTTAATACCGGAGATAGCAAATTTTACTCAAAGGAAACATTCCTTCATTTTTAAAAAGAAATTAATCTGCATTCAAAGATTTTGAAAAATTCGCGTGCCACACTCGGGAATCGAACCGTCTAAATTCCAAAAAAACTAACATCCTGTACTTTTTTTTATGGCACCAATCGATAGGGTCAATCATAAGGATCAAATCCCTCTAACAAACATGATAAATTAAATGAAAGGAAAACCATGAAATCTTAAGTTATAAATTCAATGGGATAAATTCAATAGGTACGGTAAAGCACTTTAATAAAATGATGGACCTTTACAATTGAAGAGAATAAGATTGCAGAAGAAGATTGCAATTTGCATGTGTTTTATTGTGCAAATTGCAATATTCCTATGTAAATAGTTCTTCGTCATTTTAATTAATAAATGTCGTCAAAAGAGAATTGTTTACTATGTTCGTAATTGGATGGACCTTTGACTAAAAGTCCTTTTGTGACGACGCAGACCTGCCGAAGGTCTCTTGACGGCACTCTGTGTTCGGGAACGACTTACGTATAAATTTTGGGCTAGAAGTTCCCGCCGAATAAAATGAAGAAGGGGTGGTTCTGAGCTGGCAAACCAAGCAAGTACGTGCGCTTACCTTGATGTTCACGCCAACGAATCCTCTGACGTCCCGAAGCTTCAGGAGCACGCGGTTGCCGCCGGCCGGCGAATGCACCACACCGTATTTCAATGAGAGTACGGCGTGAATCGATAGTCCCACACACTCCCGCGGGAATATCGCACCTTACACAATCCAGGCACAATAGAATTCGGTTGATCTTCAGTCTTTTTAAAAGGGGTTTTGGTTAAAAAGTTTTTACACCATCGAGCGGCGTGGGCGCGCGTTCCGTTCATTCTCTAATTGAGTTGGCGGTCCCAGGACACTGGTAAGCGCATGCGCTAAACGGCGCCCTGATTGGTTGTTCGCTCGACACCACCGAGAACACGTAGTCGGCGGGAAAATTTGAATTTAGGAAGCGCGAACAAAACGCATTATGAAACTTGACGAATAGTGAACATACCGCCCACCAAAATACAGCTGGTATTTTCCGGATAAGTTAAATAGATAAAGATGAGAATACACTACGAATAATTGATAAGTAATAGGCTAAAATTACATGTTAAGCACTTAAAACTAATAGACTAAGTTAAAGGTTGCAAGTTAGTCAGTAGCAGGTTCGATGGGAAGAGGACACAACTTTACGAGCGGGCGCTTGATAAAAGTGTTTTGCGTTTTGATCGTAGCTACGCGGACGATGCCGTCCTGGCCTGGATGTAACTCGGTTACCCTTCCCAGAGACCACTGCAAAGGAGCCCGATTATCATCTTTGATGAGGACGATAGAATTCATCGATAACGGTTTTGAAGTTTTCGTCCATTTTGCGCGCAGCGTTAACGAGTGCAAATACTCGTTCTTCCAGCGAAGCCAAAAGTTTTGAAGAAACGATTGGATAAGTTGCCATCGGTTAAGGCGGTATAGTTTTGTATTACCAAAATCCGCGTCTGGGACTGCCGTTAACGGTTCCAAAGTCAAAAAATGACCCGGGGTTAAAACGTTTAAATCGTTAGGATCCGCGCTCAACGGACATAAAGGTCTCGAATTCAACACGGCTTCGATTTGAACAAACAGCGTGCTAAGTTCTTCGAACGTTAACACCTGATTGCCTACGATGCGATAAAGATGCGATTTTGCGGCTTTTATTTGGATCTCCCACACGCCACCAAAGTGAGGTGCGGAGGGAGGATTGAAATCGAATTTTATATTGAGAGCTTGTGACGCTGGCTCGAGTGAAGATAGATAATTGCGAGCGCCAATGAAGTTTGTGCCACAATCCGCGTGAATCACGCTACACCGACCGCGACGACCGACGAATCTGCGTAACGTAGCCACAAAGGCTTCAGTAGAAAGAGACGACACAACCTCAAGATGGACTGCCTTTGTTGACAAACAAACGAATAGACAAAGATATGCTTTGTCCATCTTGGCTCCGCGGTAATTCCCGACCTTGATGCGAAACGGTCCGCCGAAGTCAACACCGACCACCGAAAACGGCTTGACTTGGGTCACACGGTACGATGGGAGATCCGCCATGTACGGTTGTAACGGTGTAGGATTTGTCTTGTAACAACGAATGCACTGGGACAAACATCGACGAATGGCGCGTTTCGCGGATAAAACCCAAAAGCGTTGCAAGACTAGGTAATGGGTCGTATTATGTCCAGTGTGGCAATGACGACGATGAACGGACTCGATGAGCTTAAACGTGAAAGGATGATTACAGGGCAGCAACGCAGGATGCTTTTGATCGTATTCGATACCAGCGCGAGAGATGCGACCGCCCACCCTGAGGATGCCCTCCTTGTCAAGAAACGGATTGAGTTTGCGCAGCGATTTACATAACGGGTGATTAGAGTTAAGTTGGTGAATCTCATCGGCAAACGATGTTGATTGGACGTATTTAACGATGGACAGCAACGATTTATAGTTCTCGGCTTCCGTGGTAGATTCACTTAAGTTACGGTTACTCGGGCTCAGAAGGAACCGTCGCAAGTACGATATTATACGAATAATTTTATCAAGTGACGAATAACGTGTTAGAAGAAAGTCGAGGGTGTGATTATCACCTGATGCGGGTTCAGTGACTAGCACGACAGACATACGTTCCTCGGTACGCACTACAGCCTCTTCTGTGTCGTTAAGAATAGGAAATTTCGAATTTTCTGGCCAATGGGTGGAAGTTTGTGATAGCCAGGACGGACCTGACCACCACAACGTATTATGAAGCAGATCATGTGGCAGCTGTCCCCGTGAACATACGTCAGCTGGGTTGTCGGCGGAGGCGACATGATGCCACGATTCCGTAAGGACAACATCTTGAATAGCGCTAACCCGATTGGCAACAAACGTGGTCCATCGAGAGGCATGCGAACGAAGCCAGGATAAGACGACTGTCGAGTCAGACCACAAGTGAATCGAACGAAACGAAAGTTTACCATCGTAAGTGTCAAGAACGAATTTAACAAGATCCGCGAGAACCACAGCCGCACACAACTCCAAACGTGGCAGCGACAGCTTCTTAATAGGAGCAACACGAGCTTTAGCACATAACGGTAGCACCTGTATGGCGCCGTCAGCGAATAGAATACGCATATAAAGAATTGCCCCATATGCTAGCTCGGAGCTATCACAGAACCCGTGGAGTTCATACGCCTGCACGCTTCGAGAAGCAAGACAGCGCGGCACTCTCAAGTCTTGTATGATCGATAACTGATCACAAAAGGCCCTCCAAACAGAAGCTATGTTCTCGGGAGGAGTTTCATCCCAAGAAACACCGAGTAGCCAAAGCTTCTGTAGTAAAATTTTTGCTTTGATGCTTAGAGGGGAGAGAAATCCCAACGGGTCAAAAACCCTTGCGATCTCGCTTAAGATATGTCGCTTGGTACACGGCCGACCAGAGGGCTTGACATCAAACAAAAACGCATCAGATGCTGGGTCCCATTTGAGCCCAAGCACCTTGATTGTGGAGGGTAGGTCGTCAGAAAACGATTTAGGATCCAGCAGACACTCTTCTGGAGGGAGATCCGACAACAACCGCGGGTCGTTACTGGCCCATTTTCTAAGTTGAAAATGACCACGTTTAAACAGATTTATTACCTGTGATTTGGCCTCTAGAGCTAACTCTATGGTCGCAAATCCAGTGGCGACGTCATCCACGTAAGTATTCGATTTGAGAATCTGTTGAGCTAGAGGAAAGTTAGCTCCTTCATCTTCAGCCAACTGCTGGAGAGTCCTGCAAGCCAAATATGGCGCGGATGAGACACCATAGGTTACAGTATTCAGCTTAAATTCCTGTAAACCCTGTCCAGGTCCGGTTCTCCATAAGATTCGTTGATAATCGCGTTGATCATCAACGATAAGGATTTGTCTATACATCTGACGAATGTCAGCCATAAAGACAAACGCGGGTACACGAAAGTGGAGAAGCACGGCAGCGACATTGGTTTGTAGTTTAGGTCCTGTTAGCAACGTGTCGTTTAAAGATTTTCCTTGAGCGTCTTTGGCAGACGCGTCAAAGACTACTCGTAATTTAGTTGTGGCGCTATCCGGTTTTAAAATACAATGGTGCGGGATATAATATTTACCCTTGTTTAGGTCTGTCGAATCGACCAAGGACATGTGACCAGACTGCATATAGTCATCCATGAACTCTAAGTACTGTCGGTGTAGGTCGGGATCGCGTGAAAGGCGGCGCTCCAGCGCGTGAAACCGGCGAAGTGCGATATCCCGAGAGCTCTCGAATATAGGTTCACAACTATCCTTGAAAGGAAGTCGGACGACATACCTACCTGAAGAGTCACGGCCGTGCTCAGAAGCATAAATCTGCTCGCATGCTATTTCATCAGGTGTAAGAGACGGAGCCCTGGGCATGCTGTCAATCTCCCAGAACCGCTGAACGAGAGTGCACAGCTCATTATCAGGTTTCGAAGAAAACTGAAGAAGTGACGAGGTCACAAGAGAGGTTCGACCTAATAACAACCAGCCGAAAACGGAACGGAAAGCAACAGGCTGATTAACAGCACCCTTGACGCGTTGATTTAAAAGCGTATCAGCGAATACATCTGCGCCCAACAGAATGTCGATAGGTCCTGGAACATCGAAGCCAGGATCTGCTAAAGGTAGCGAATGAATGTGTGACCAGCCCACGGTATTGAGTTTAGCTATTGGCTGATCACCGCATATGTGAGAAATAACATGAAGATCCACGTTAAACAAACGTTGATTTTTAGATGCAATCGAACAATTTACTAAGCCGATAATGCTAGCAGCAATGCCACCTAAACCGTTGATATTAGTTTCGCATGAAGTTGGCTTAAGATGTAAACACTGTGCAGCGTTCTTAGTAATAAAATTGTTCTGACTGCCCGTATCGAACAGTGCACGGAAGGAGTGAAACTGTCCGTTCGAATCTTGAACTTGAATTATTGCTGTGGCAAGCAGCACGGTAGAATTTAAAGAAGATTTAGAAGGGAAAGTTTGATGAGAATCCCTAGTGACCAGGGTCACTGCTTGTGACTCAGCATCACCAGAGGGACGGTCAACTCGATCAGTATGAAGCAGCGTATGATGCTTATGTTTACACTTCATACAACGAAAAACAGATTGACAATCCTTAATTTGATGTGAAGATCTAAGGCAGTTAAAACACCACTTCTTCTCAACAGCCACCGACATACGTTCTTCTGTTGTTTTCCCTAAAAATGATGTACATTTAGTAATCGAATGATCGCTTGAGCAAAATGCACATTTAGACGGTTTATTATTTTGAGAGTTATCTTGACTATTGGATTCGGCCTTTTTATTGGAAGTTGAAGGATTTTCAGCATTGTTAGAATTTACAGAACTATCAGCTAAAAGTGAATGCGAGGTATTAGGACGCTTAGCAGCTTTATTTGCTGAGGCTGCGGGTCCAGCCTTGGTCTGGTGAGTGACCTTACTTGCGTTAACAAAGTGACTATCACGCATAAGTGCCTCACACTTCGAATGGAGAAATTGTTTTAGTTCACTTAAAGTATGGAATTCCTTATGGCCACACTTTTCTTCAAATTCACAGCGAATTTTAGAATCCAGCTTAGAGAAGATGTGATAAACTATAGTAAAATCCCAATGTTGAACTGGAAGGTTAAGCTTTTTCAAAATACATAAATTCTCATCAAGTGAATCTAACGTTGCCCGAAAGTCGGTAGCATTCTCGAGTTTGAAGTTAACATCTAACACGTCTTGCCAACACGTGTATGCTAGATCACGCTTATCTTGATACCGCGCAACCAACGCCGCATATGCGTCCAAGTAGTGATCACCCGTTAGGGGAAATTTTCGAATAAGTGATACCATATCACCACTCAATGATGAAATAAGGTAATGGAATTTCTCAACATCTTGAAGAGACGGATTCGTATGAATGAGCGCATTGAATGTATCAATAAATTCTGACCACTGCTTAATGTTACCCGAAAAGGTAGGTAATTGAATTTTAGGAAGTCGAATACGTGACAATGACGATGAAGAAGCGTTAGATTGATAAGGGATTTCAGACGAGTTCAAATTAACTTTTGTGAACTGACGACAAATTGACCTAACTTGAAGACAGGTATCATCAAAGTGAGCCTGAATCTCATCCTCATCATCTCCATCCTGATCAGATGACTCCAAAATACCAATTATAGCAAGGTGCGCCTGCTCAAAGTCTGAAGTCCATTTATCGAGTTGATCGCAGTACGAAAGGAAAAGATCGGTTTGACTATCATCACTGCGTGCTAAGTGACCTACCTGGAGCGCCTTCAATAAACGATTCAAAGCTATGGTACGTTTTCGACGTAATACAGGTAAGTGTTGGCCAGTATAGTGTTCTACTTCAATGTGTTTTGATTTAGATCTACTTAGTTTACGAGTTGTACGCTTTGGAACAAAAGACATTGTGTCGTGTATTTAAAACAGTTAAAAAGAAAACACCTCTAGAACAATTCGCGTAAGTTATATGCAATGTTAACGTATCTTAATTATAGCTAATAAAGAAATCACTGATAAGATAATAGTTTAGTTCGTAGCGGTAAGGTACACGCCTACGCCGTAGCACGGTAGCTCGTAGCACTACTATGAGGCCTACAAAATCAACAAAAAGGAATGTATGACGCAATGATTGATCACGATGCTAGTGAGTGGGGAACCTGTTTACGTGAGACACCTAGTCGGAGAAATGATTGGCCGTTTACATTTGTACTGAGTTAGGTTGAATAGAAATTACTACAGCCGATTAGGTTATTAGATAAACACCGATAGATTGATAAAATTGCTTATCCAATGATCTGGAGTAACTTTTAATTCACGGAATACAGAATGTAAACGAATTAAGATGAATGACAACAGCTGATCACGAATACCAATGATTAGGGAACCTGTTACGGCGATTTAGCTTGCATGTAGTACTACAGCCGATTAGTAAATTAGATAAACACGGATAAATTGATAGAATTGCTTAGCTAATTATCTGAAGCAACTTTGAATTCACCGATTATGTGATGTACACAGGTTAAACGAATGACAGTTGTCAAATCTGAATGAACAGAACGATGAGTGAATAAGTCGCGGGCGGTGACGCTCAAACGAGGTACGAATGAACCTAGAAGGATCCTATCTATGGTTGACTGATAACCGAAATACGGTTGTGACGTATAAAATGATCGAATGAGTTGAATGGAATAGATCTTACTGGAATTCACCTAAACTTCAACGCAGCGAAATACAAAATGGACGGTCTTCCCCTTTTATAATGTATAATCAAACTACCTGAACTTATGAAAAAGTTACAAGTCATGTATTTTACAGAATTTATCTTGAAATGTATGCTATTTGCGTTAGATGTTATGGGAAATACTGTTAGATAAAGATAATAAAAACTGTTAGGTATGAGGAATCGAGACAGGTATTGAAATACGATTTTCTTATGTACGAAAAATACCAGCGTTATTATGTAGGTACGATAAAAAATGCAACCTCGAAGGAAATCTAAAGTTCCCTGGTTTCGGCACCAAAAAGATGTGACGACGCAGACCTGCCGAAGGTCTCTTGACGGCACTCTGTGTTCGGGAACGACTTACGTATAAATTTTGGGCTAGAAGTTCCCGCCGAATAAAATGAAGAAGGGGTGGTTCTGAGCTGGCAAACCAAGCAAGTACGTGCGCTTACCTTGATGTTCACGCCAACGAATCCTCTGACGTCCCGAAGCTTCAGGAGCACGCGGTTGCCGCCGGCCGGCGAATGCACCACACCGTATTTCAATGAGAGTACGGCGTGAATCGATAGTCCCACACACTCCCGCGGGAATATCGCACCTTACACAATCCAGGCACAATAGAATTCGGTTGATCTTCAGTCTTTTTAAAAGGGGTTTTGGTTAAAAAGTTTTTACACCATCGAGCGGCGTGGGCGCGCGTTCCGTTCATTCTCTAATTGAGTTGGCGGTCCCAGGACACTGGTAAGCGCATGCGCTAAACGGCGCCCTGATTGGTTGTTCGCTCGACACCACCGAGAACACGTAGTCGGCGGGAAAATTTGAATTTAGGAAGCGCGAACAAAACGCATTATGAAACTTGACGAATAGTGAACACCTTTATCTTATCCCATTGAATTTATAAGTTAAGATTTCATAGTTTCCCTTTCATTTATATCGTATTTGTTAGAGGGATTTGATCCTTATGATTTACCCTATCGATTGGTGCCATAAAAGTACAGGATGTTATTTTTTTGGAATTTAGACGGTTCGATTCCCGAGTGTGGCACGCGAATTTTTTAAATCTTTGAATGCAGATTAATTTCTTTTTAAAAGTGAAGGAATGTTTCCTTTGAGTAAAATTTGCTATCTCCGGTATTAAGAGTACTTTCCCTCCAGGTGGCATTACAAAATTCCACCCTGTATATTGTAACCGCTTGACCAAAGATTTCACCTAACAATAATAATTGATTGTCTATTATTAAATATCATGACATACTTTTATAACATTCACTCATCTGCATCAACGACGCCGTGTTGTATAGTAAGGTGTGAAAACACGTTTCTCAATAAAAAAAATGACACATTATAGAAATATTAATATTAAAATGGTTATGATAAATGTATCTATTATGTTGCTAATCTAACATATTATTAAGTTATTGTATGGAAACTTGTTTTATAACAAAACTACATTGAATGGTTGACATCGTCATTTGTTTTGGTTTTGTATTTTTTATTAATTTCATTATCATTATCAGCTTAGCCTTATCCCAACTATGTTGAGGTCAGCTTCTAGTATAACCGGATGCAGCTGAATACCAGTAATTTACATGGAGTGACTGCCTATCTGACCTCCACAACCCAGTTAGTACTGGGTAATACAATACCCCTTGGTAAGACTGGTTGTCAGACTTGCGGGCCACAGACTACTTAACGACTGTCTAAGATCTACAATTATTGAAAGGCGGGACCAACGGCTTAATGTGCTTTCCGAGGCAGAGAGGAAAATCGGTATGTGATGGTTGGTCACCCATCCATGGACCAACCTAGGCAAGCGGAGCTTAACCTGAAGATTGCCCCGAGTGGCTGTTATTATTTAGCCACGAGCTCCTCATTTTTTATTAATCTATTGCTTGAATATAACTTTCGCTTGATATTAAAATGACATCATATTGTTATTGAGGACTAATTTATTCCTTAATATCAAGCTTTCTTTCTTGTCAATATCATTAGAGTTTCGAATAAATTAATTATATTGTTTTGTCACCAAAATCAAGATTGGAAAGTCTAGACAACAATACTTTCGTTTAAGATTCCAGAGTTTTTGTTTGTTGTTCATTTTGATTTTTAGTCAGCGAGATGTGATCTCTGACGGGAGCTGTTTAAGCCCCCTGACGGCTTCATCGAGCCGTCTGAAAGCCTTCCACCTGGGAATACTTTGCCGTAGCCGACTTGGAAATCTCTGAACAGACTTCGAACCCAGGTCGGCCGTAGCAAAGACAATTTCCTCAGATGGGGTTTATGGATGGCTCAGATCTCAAATGTGTATGCGTCGTGTCTCCACAGACAATGGCCCATCTTCCATCTTGCGCCGCATGCCCTGACACCTGCACACTTGACGATCTTATGACTGCATCAGCGAGCGGAGTTCGCATAGGTGAATTTTGGGCCAAACATATCTAATAGATATTTACCATCGACACGCTAAGAAGAAGATTTTTAGTCTCTAAAAAGGAAACAAAGATGGTCGATGAAAACATTTCTCTGGCAGTTTTTTTCCATTTTTTTTTTAAGACTCTCTCTTTGTGGTAAGACAAATAAAAATAAAAGAAACCGTAAACTCTTTTTAATTTCCCCATAAAAACATCCCAAACCAGATCTTCAATAACAAGCACAATTTCTCCGTCATAATATTCACATATTACCACGAATAGTTACAGTTAATTACGGCTACACTATCAGCACAAAGTGATCTCTCTTGGAGACCATTTTGACCCGCCTTGGGCGTCGTTTCCTTGCCTATGACTAAGCTTATGGCCATAGATTATTTTGCAGACTGTACTTCGTATCGTGTCATTTGTTTTCGAATGTATACCATAGATTTATAGGGAGGAACAGCCGCTCGGATCAATCTTCTGGCTAAGCCGCGCTTGCCTAGGTTGGTCTATGGATGGGTGACCACCGAGTGCTCTCCGTGCCTCAGAAAGAACGTTAAGCTGTTGGTCGCGGCTGTCATTTGTAGATCTTTGACAGTCGTTACAGGTTGTCAGTGGCCCGAAAATCTCACAACCAGTCTTACCAAGGGGTATCGTATTAACCAGTACTAACTGGAAGTCAGATAGGTAGTCGCTCCATGTAAAAAACTAGTATTCTGCTGTATCCGATTAGACTGGAAGCCGACCCCAACATAGTTGGGAAAAGGCTAGGCAGACAATGATGATTAAAATATTAAAGTACATTTCGCATCACTTGACCGGCGTTTAATTTTGACGCTTCGAGCATTTTCGTTTCAGAAACCAAGGCATTAACGACTTTAAACTTAATCAATCGTCAGTTAAAAACACAGCCTGGCCTGGCCTGAAACACAGGTTTAAATAAACCTAGATCAGGCAGGTCGCTACCAAACATTTGAATTCGACATTTTCGTTACTTGCAACTGTTATATTATATTGGAGTTTTAATTTACTTTTATGCAGTAATTATACAATTCTTTAAGAAATAAGGGCTCATTTACGGAGACGCGGCGCGTCGTGCGGCGCGGCCCGCTCTAAATTCAAATATGGCAAAAAAAAAAATGGCATATGGCAATGTATGAGAGCGTTTACGGAGAAGCGATTTTACGCGCGTTTGCTGAAATGCAGCGTTGCCCGCCGCGTGCACAGTGCGCGCGCAAATACAAACATATGTCAGATAACACCGCCGCCTCTCCGTAAACGGAAAAACGCGCAACGCGCCGCCCGACGCACCGCCTGACGCGCCGCTCAACGCGCCGCCTGACGTCCGCGCGACGCGCCGCGTGTCGAGAAATGAGCCCTAACACTACTGCACCTAAATGTACTTTTTTGTAATAGGTATCTACTTTTCAAATAAATTATTCTTATTCTATTCTAGTTAAAATGAGAATATCGTACATAACCCTCGTTTCTCAACACGTTATCCTCATGCACACCATTTCCGACAGACGACCCTTAGGCACAAAATGTGGTAAAACTATTAATCTATGCAACTCCTACGCAGCTCTACAAGCTAAGTCTAGGCTAAGAGCTTTAGCTTCACAGCCGTGTCTAATTCCGAAGACAATGCCAGCATTTAGATATTGTTAAATATCATAACGTGGAGCGATTTGGCTAAATAATGTGCTAGGGTTGAGTTTGCTCGGTTTGATATAAGTAGGCGTCAGATGTTATATAAATGCAGGTATTAGCTTGTTTAACTTTAGTTTTGTTTTTTGGCGTCAAATAACTAACTTAGGGTCTGATGACAATCTCTGTGATCGTGGGTGATGTAAAAAGCGACTACTGAGGTGAATAATAGCAGCCGCTAAGGTCGATTTTCTGGTTAAATCACGCTTACCTAGGTTGTTCCGTGGATGGGTGACCACCCATGACATACTCCGTGCATAGCACGTTAAACTGTTGGTCCCTTACCAAAAGGTGTCGTATTACCCAGTACTTAATGAGTTTTGGAGGTCAGATAGGCAGTCGCTCCATATAAAAAACTGATGTTCAGCTGCATCCGGTTAGACTGGAAGCCGACCCCAACATAATGGAAAAGGCTAGGCAGATGATGAGCAGGGACTACTAATGTGCCGTAAAAAGTTAACAATGTATAATGTTAATCCTAATGTTAATGTTCAAAGTCATTCTTGAAATACGAAACGTTCTGAAGGTGTTTGTCACTTACCTAAGATCTCTGGATAAAACAGTAAATCTGTATATAATACACATGTAAACGGGTATTTATCGCAAATTTTACCTTTATTATAAGCCCGACGTTTCGACATTGCCCCAGCCGTGGTCGCGGGAAGACTGTAGAGTCGTACTGTAGTTCTGATCGTGAAAGTTTAAAAAAGACAAGGAAATACTTAATTAGAATTTGCCAAATCTTTGTTCTCTATTAACATCATCATCATCATCATTTCAGCCGAAAGACGTCCACTACTGGACATGGGCCTCCCCCAAAGGGGGGTTTTTGCCATAATCGCCACGCTTGGCAGGCGGGTTGGCGATCGCAGTACGGCTGTTACAAAAGCACAGAGAACGCTGCTGCCCATTCTCTGGTAAGTCCCTTAGTCGCCTCTTACGACACCCACGGGAAGATATGGGATAGTGCTATTCTTTACGTCCGACACCATACAGAACTCTGTTTACATACCTAATTGGAATTATACAAAATCTGTTGTCTATTTACAGTTTACAACAATTTCCCACTTTTATCTATGTTTTTAGGTGCCGTGTTATGATGAAGTCAATTTCGATGTGAAGGGTCACTCATAAGAAAACATCTGCTGAACGGTTACTAGGAAATAATTAAGAATATTTTTTTGTATACAGATAAATTATTAAATTATCCTTAATCACTACACCATAACTTCTCATTCCGTGACACACCGCACAATCAATAATTCTGCTAATCCAATCTATTCTTAGAACACTCGTAGACCGGAAAAATATTATCTAACAATAAGAAAAAATCTTAATTGCTATCTTTCGTGTCAGATGGACGTGCGAAATCGAATCGTGCGCACTGAGCAGTGTTCGCGCATGCGCTGTGTGCACGCGATCGTCACGCTGATGTGACAAAATGGCGTAGCCTACATGTGTTGACAGCTTCATGTTTTTCCGGTTCGTGTTTCCGTGAATTGGAACTTTAAAATGTGTTACAAGTGTGATTGGTAGATTTGATTGATTCGTTGACAGTTTTGGGTATTTAGGCCTTTGGCGTAGGTATTTCGTGAGTCAAATCAATATGATAGGTTTATTGTAATTCTAATATCGTATCTTCTACTTTTACTTACGCATTTCTATATATACTCAGAATATTATAAGTAAGTATCCGCTTTTCACAATCCTATGACCGCGACTTTTAAATAACTTGTAATCTTGCAATATTTCAAATGTTTAGTTAATGACTACTTTGTTGGTTTAGTGGTCGCAGGTGCGACTCCTGACCATGAGGTCCTGGATTCAATTCCCAGGTCGGACAAAGTGTTATTGGGTTTTCCATCAGGAATTTCTCAGTAGCAGCCACGGCATCTGGATTTGCGCCTGGTTGATGGCAATAGGCTCGCCTATTATGTGGGTCTTAAACATAACTGGCGAAATGCGGGTGTACTATTAGATACTCCTCTACTAACCCTTTGGGGATTACAGGCGTGATGTTATGCATTTTATGTTTTAGTTAATCTCATTATTCTTTCAATGTTCCTAACAAAACTATCTACGTACAATCTATCTCTCTATCTAACTACTATTCTGCTGCATTCTCAAGATCAATCTTGTGACAAATTGATCACAAATCTGATTACCATCTACTGTTCCATGTACTGTTCTTACGGTGATACGTTAACCGTATAGATATTGTATTGTACTTCTACTACCTCGTTGGTCTCGTGGTCGAAAGTGTGACTGGTTAGCTTGGACTCCTGGTTTCGGTTATCAGGTAGGATAAAACAGCCCGTAGTTTGAAACCCGTGGCTCAAAAATTACTTAGGACTATTTACTGTACCAGAAACAGTTAAAATTTCCCTTTGGGTGACTTTAAAGTCAGATGGCTTAAACTCACCCAAAGGGCAAAGGAAAGGGCTATGCTCGGAGTTTCCTTGCATGATCAATTAAAAAATGAGGACACCCACAAGAGAACCAAGGCTACCGAACGTAGCCTGAAAAATTAGCAAACTTAGTGGCAGTGGGCAGGGCTCATTGCTCGCAGAACGGATGGCCGATGGGCTGAAAAATTTTGGAGTGGCGACCGCGAACCGGAAGACGTTGCATTGGAAGGCCTCCCACTAGGTGGACCGATGACCTGGTGAAGGTCGCGGGAATCCGCTGGATGCGAGCCGCAAGGGACCGATCAATGTGGCGACACTTGGGGGAGGAAAATGTCCAGCAGTGGACGTCTTTCGGCTAAAATGATGATGTGATCCAAGAAGCAGTTCATCACGACGTTTCAAGAAAATTTAATTCCACAAAACGAAACACGATTACTACAAAATCAAGGACAGAACGGTATCCCTACGTGACAAAGTCCCAGTGCTCTATCACGTCTGTGGGTCTGTACAAAATGTCTTCCCTTCCAAATGGTAATAAGACCAATTTGCCACTGCTTGCTGCACTATCAATAATTAAACGTCGTGACGCTACGTTTAGCTTGACATTATAAAAACGACCTTATTTTATGGAGCTTATAAAGGTTAAGGAGAAACAAACACGATTTGGGTAGAGCTTTTTGGAGATTAGAAGCTGAAATTGCTCAAAAGTTGAGAATTTGCACTGACCGTGGTAAACAGTGTAACATAATCAGACTGTAACTACTGCCTATACAGGTGACCCTTTTATCATTTTCCAAAAAAAAATGGGTATAATAAATAGGTGAACGAAGTAGAAGCAAATGGCATACTTAGCTTTTTTTAAAAAAAAAAAAAAAATGAAAGTTTAAGTACCTACCTATGCCATTTGCATCTACTTCGTTTTCTTTCTTTGTTCTAATATGAAAAGTTTACTTGAAATTTGTAGCGTTTTTTGATGATTGATCATTTTTTTTCTAAGCTGTGAAAAAAAAGAAAAAAAATCTAGGTATGCCATAAGCTTAGAAGCTTAAGCGTAGCGTAGTGAAGCGTATCCTTTAGAGTAGCCTTTTTTTTGGAAGTCATAGAAAAGTCATCCGGTATATACTGCTGAGAGAGACAGCTTCCTGTATAAGAGGGAATGGGCTATAATCCACCACGCGGGCCCAATGCGGGTTGGTAGATGTCACATGTCTTCGATTTTGTTGGTTCTAGGTCACTAGGACATTTTCTCACGAAGTTTTCTTTCACCGTTTTTGAGAGCATTGGTGATGAAATAAATTACACAAAGTAATGCGCCTGCCTGGGTGCGAACCCACGATTTACTGTTCGTAAGTTGGAGCCGCCACCACTGGGCCACCGCTCTGTTCTCTGGTAAGCAATGAATCTTTAGAAATGACTGTTTACAATTAATGACCTCGGGTCATCTTTATCGACTTTTCTGAAAACTTAAATGAGGGCTACATTTTAATTCTGGTTTTAAAAATTTGCTTAAATACCTTCACTTCATGACTGAATGTCTCTAGTGCAGCATCCGTCTTCTCTTATATTTAACCATCCAATATCAAGCTTTAACATCTGATTTAGTACCTATCTAGTGATTTACACCTAGAGTTAGTTCGTCGAATAAATTATTAAGAAAAACCAGTTCCATACAAAATTGCAATATCTTTACGGTAAAAAACAGCAGTTTTTTTATATTAACCTATATGAGTCCATTTATCAAATCAAATCAAAAAACTTTATTTCGAACAAGATATTATAATTCCATATATGTAGGTTAGTAGCGAGTAATTAGGAGCTATGTTAGTACGCCATTTAAGAGAAAAAATCAATTCAAAACAACACCACACAACAGCCCAATTTAACAGTCCAAATTAATTCATCATCATCAGCCTATTAATGTTCCCACTGCTGGGACACAGGCCTTCCGTCTATGAGAGAGAATGGGCTATAATAATCCACCACGCGGGCCCAGTGCGGATTGGTAGATGTCACATGTCTTCGAATTTTTTGATTCTAGGACATGCCGTTTTGCTCACGATGTTTTCCTTCGCCGTTTTGAGAGCAGTGATGATGAAATAAATTACACAAAGTAATGCGCCTGACTGGGTTCGAACCCACGACTTACTGTTTGTAAGTCGGGGCCGCCAACACTGGGCCACCGCTGCTCACCCAAATTATAAATAAATAAATAAATATTGCTGAATTAATTAATACCTACAATTTAACTTAATTTAATATAATCCAATTCATTTCATCATTACATTTAATCTAATTAAATTAAATCTAAATTTAATTTACCCTAAGTTTAATTAATAGAAAACAAAAAAAAAAAAAAAAACAAATATGGGATCAGCTATTTATCGTACAAACTCACATTGAAACGTGTCTACAACCGTATGTGTGATGCTCGCCTACCCTTTCCGCACTAACGGTACCACACCACACTGAATGGAAAGCCACTACGTCAGTGGGAATGGCCGCTTTTAATCTATACTTAAGAATCTAAGCACACCATTATTGTAATACAAAACAATAATTCCCTTCAGAGCGCATGACATTAAGAAATTATTAGGTTGCGCCGCATCCGCGTAAGGGCCTCAGCTCGCGGCTTTTAGGCTTGTTGCAGAAGAACTGTTAGAATGGGAAGACTGTCAGGTAAGTTGTTAGTAGTAACTATACTATAAGTACTACTAGTAGTAGTAGCACTACTACTAGTAGTGTTACTTGTAGTAGTTGTTTTTAGTGTTTTTTAGGGTTCCGAACCCAAACGGTAAAAACGGGACACTATTGCTAAGACTTCACCGTCCACCCGTCCGTCTGTCTGTCAAAAGGCTGTATCTCATGAACCGTGATAGCCAGACATTTGAAATTTTCACAGATGATGTATTTTGGTTGCCGCTCTAACAACAAATAAATAATAAAATAAATATTTAAGGGGGGCTCCAATACAACTAACGTGATTTTTTTCCGTTATATCTAATGTTGTATAGATAATGGTGCGGAACCCTTCGTGCGCGACTTCGACTCGCACTTGGCCGGTTTTTTAATCTTTTCTCACACTAAGAATGTCTCCTATAACGTAGGGACACATACACAAACAGATGACTGACCTGGAGCAACCAACTACCTGAAGGCCATACAAATAGTTGTTCCTTGTGGGAATCGAATCCGTGACATGCAGCGCAGCAAGCAATAGTTCAGCTACTGTACTAACCGTTTCGTCCTTTGCGTTTTTATGGCTAAATAGACATAAAAAGTCACACCATCAGTCTTATTAGGGGAAATCGTGATATTCAGTAACTAAATAGTTTGGTACAGTATTTCATACACAGTCTCATTACCCTGTAGATGGAATCTTTTTGTTTTCATGGATGAAAGACCCAGTAAAAATTCTAAGCTTTTTATGATAAATGAAAACTTGCTTTTCTATCCTAAACATTCATTTGACTCATCAGCAACAACATCGTGTGGAAACCGGCATGTTCTATACCCAAACATTCAAAAACACATGACCTGCCCTCGGCCCGCGTCGAGGCTTAACGTTCACTAGTGATCTCACACAGAAGTGTCCTATGTCCCCAAAGAGAATACTTTAGACTGAAATGCAGTACTGGTAAAACGATACCCATTGGTAACATTGGTTGCCTACTTTCGGGCAACTGACTACGTTGACAAAGATCTATAAATGACATCCGGGACCATCGACTTAACGTGCTTTCCTATGCAAGTTTTTGAAACGTAATAATGTATTTCAGGTGGGATAAATAGTTTAGAGCTTCTACACCACGCTCCTACCTCTAACAAACGCTGTTCATGTTGCCAGCCTAATCCCCAGTGCATAGGAAGACAGGAGACGTATAAGCCCATCTGCACGTGGGCGCGGGCCGCGGGCGAACTGTTCTAGCATTTCACTTGCCTTCAAGTGCATACGAGGCCTTTTTAGTGGATCGCCCAGGGTAATTAATATGTTGGAAATAGGATGAATTATATGGTGGAGGCTCTTGTAAAGTTAGAGCCGTAGGTGTTAGGTATAAGGGAGTAGTTGAGTTATTAATTGGTAGTTTTAATAAGTAACTTTTTTATAGAAATTGGGGATGCATGAGTTGTGTGAGGAATGATATGAAAGAAAAACCGGCCAAGTGCGAGTCGGACTCGCGCACAAGGGGTTCCGTACCATTATCAAAAAATCACGTTTGTTGTATGGGAGCCCCCCTTAAATATTAATTTTATTATGTTTTTAGTATTTGTTGTTATAGCGGCAACAGAAATACATCATCTGTGAAAATTTCAACTGTCTAGCTGTCACGGTTCATGAGATACAGCCTGGTGACAGACAGACGGACAGACGGACAGACGGACAGATGGACAGACGGACAGACAGCGAAGTCTTAGTAATAGAGTTCTGTTTTTACCCTTTGGGTACGGAACCCTAAAAAGGAGTAAATAATAGCGTGACAAAGTCTCCTCTGCCAACCGTCACTCTATCATTTACTCCTTGTCTACACTAATATTATAAAGAGGAAAGATTTGTATTTTTGTATGTTTGTAATGAATAAACCCAAAAACTACTGCGTCGAAGAAGCTACATTCACCCTGAGTAACATAGGCTATATTTTATCCCCGTACTCCCAATGAAACGGGAACTCCGCGGGTGAAACCGTATGACGTTTGCTAGTATGGAATAAAAAAGAACGTGTTATACCGATCCCAAGTAACATGGTACAGGGACTGGAAGACGATGGGGATATTTCGAGTTGATTCTCCACCAACTAAACCTACCTGTCTAAACCTAAAAACTCAACCACCTACGGAAGAAGTTATAAGTGTCAACCTTTAACAGAAAAAGTTGAATTTAAAACTACCTTTACTATGTTAATCTCTTGTCTTAAACGTCATCTTCACATCACTTTTTATTTACGCCGCTGAAGGACAAAGACCTATTTCATATTATAAAGAAGAAATGTGATTGGATTGATGTGAAATGTGGTTGGAGGACATTGTCCATCACGCTTCCTCTTACGTTGTCCGTATTGATTGTTTTTCAACCATTACGTCCATCAGATTTGACATTTAGGTATTCATCATCTGCCTAGCCTTTTCCCAAGTTTTATTGGGGTCGGCTTCCAGTCTAACCAGATGCAGCTGAATACCAGTATTTTAAATGGAGCGACTGCCTATCTGACCTCCACAACCCAGTTAGTACTGGGTAATACGATACCCCTTGGTAAGACTGGTTGTCAAACTTTTTGGGCCACTGACTACCTGTAACGACTGTCAAAGATCACAAATGACAACTGCTTAACGTGCTTTCCGAGGCACGGTGGAAACTGGGTATGTAATGGGTGGTCACCCATCCACAGACCAACCTAGGTAAGCACGGCTTAACCTAAAGATCGACCCGAGCAGCTCACGCTTAGCCACGAGCTCCTCTTTTTCCTCGAGATTTGACATTTATTATGGCTCAATAATGTCCTCCAATTATACATCGCAATCAAATCAGGTTGCTGTGGCAAAATATGGTAGTAGAGATCTACAGTAAGTAGTAGGCTGCGAAAGACTACCTAAGCTAATTAATCTTCTTTCTCGTGTGTCTACTGCTTACCCTGGTGTCAGAGTTTAGTTTATTCTTCGTTCGTCCCACTGAGTTTCGGCCCCCATAAAAAAATGCTGGTTCGTCCCAAACAATATGCTTCCTTCGTCTCAAAATATATTTTTCATAATTTTATTCCCGCTTCGTCCTATTTTATCTACATTCCTTCTACAGCCCATTTTTTTTATATATTTTTTTTTGTGCCGCAAATATGATGACTTGGAAATATGACTGTCTCTCAGGCATGCTGGTTTTCTCAAGATGTTTTCCTTCACCGAAGTAAGTGATAATTAAATACGCATATTGAATCCGAAAAATCAGAGGTCGCCGAGGCGTCTCTTGGGTTCGAACTTGAGACCCGTGACAGTCCGACTATCACACCAATAAGATATCACTGCGACTGAGAGTTGCTAATCAATTAATTCATAATTGATTATCAACTCTCATTTGTACATACCTACTAGCTTTTCAAAACGCAACCTTTACCTACTTTAAGGGGGTTTGTCTAACCCCCGAGGCAACCACGATCTAAACCCATACTTACTAATTTTATAGACATTCCTCAACTAGATGAGCTAAAGAATCTGAATACCATCCACAACCATTGTGTAAAGGCCTTGAAAGGACTCCTGTAGTATACAATATGATCCCTGAGAAAGATCGCGTCGATTACAAATACATTAATAGCTGGGGGCGTGGCCATATTGTTATTTAAAAGCTGGTGAGCTATTAAGTACTTGTATCGGTCGTAATCGTCACGACGCGTTTGTTCTAGCGGTATTGTTAGGTTACGTTACCTGGTGGGTTTGTTGCGAAATGTTTAGGAGCAAAGTACTATAATGGAAAAAAATGTGCATCCCTCGCGTGGTGGATATCTCACTCTTATTTATTTATTTGAGAATAAACACGTAGGTACAATATAACAGACAAATCCAAGCTATTGCACAGCCAAAACATAGATTTAAACAAACAAAACATTTTATTTACAATAAGGAATGATTAAAATTTTAAATACTTAAAATGCAACTTACGAACTACTACTACTACTTACGATTACTTATGTAATGTCCTGTTAAGTATTTTGTGTGTACATAAATAAATAAATAATAACTTAAAAATTCATTGGATTGACATTAGATGCCGAAAATCTTATAAAAGCTGTTACAAATTGTGTCCAATAACATGGGCAGCGCCAGGTGATAAACAGTCACTTTTCTTGGTCCTCATGCGTAGGACACCGATTACATTGCGTATTTTTCTTGCTTGTCGCTAAAATTAGTCCAAAAGATATCTTGATAACGTTTGCTTAAAGCGATCAGAACCACCTGCATAACATCTTTGCAAAAACGCAAAATTACGATACCACTTTCGTTACGTCATGGCATAACGTAGCCTAAATTTGTTTAATATCTTACTGTGAAACAACAATAGTTTCTATGTATAAAGTAGCTTTTAATATTTTATTCATAACCTTTATTAAGGGCAGGTAGTCCCAATTTTCCCAATTTTACATAACTTTGATTCAATAGTAAACAAAGAAATAGTGATTTTTTAAAGCCAAAAAAAATAGATATTATAGTTGACTATATTTACTAAGATAATTTGTGGTTCAAAACATGATATCAAAAACTTCACTCGATGAAAAGAAAATCCGAACAGGAGCCTAATTCGAATATTTTTTTATGTTTTTCTTATTTTACTTGGAGAATATGAAAGTTTTACTTCCAAAAAAAATATCTAAGCAAAGTTAATAACATATAGAACAATTATTTGTGGTTAAATTTTTCAAAACAATTTAATCCTTTTAATAATAAATTATTATATAAGAAAACAGCTTGCGCATGTGGATTCAGTCGCCCGCCAGGCCTTGACGAGGTAGGACCTATGTCCCTTTTGCTGGCGCACGGCTGTCCCGTCGATTTATCGAACGATTTATTTAAAGAACGTAGTGTAATTATAACAGTACAGTCTTTTTTAACCGACTTAAAAAAAGGAGGAGGTTTCACAATTTGACCGTAGGATAACTTCGTCGTTTATGAACCGATTTAGATGATTCTTTTTTTGTTGGAAAGAAGATATTCCAAGAGTAGTACCATGACCATGAAACTGGGATCTGATGATGGCATCTCAGAGAAATCGAGGGGAACCTTTGAACATCGTAGTGCGACTAGTGCGTTTGTTTTTTTGTTCATTGAGTATTTTAGAGCACTACTATTTAAAGAAAGTCTGGACTCGATCTGATGATGGAACCCGAAGACAGTCGAGGGCACTCCTCAACGATTCACAATAATTACCTGGTGTTTGGGCTTGATTAATTTGTATTGATGAGAACTTTACACCTAAATGGGTTGTGGTCATCTTTAGGGGTCTGATGATAAAGACGAAGGACAGTCAAAGGAACTCCTCAACGTTTTACAGTAGCTACCTTGTGTTTGGATTTAATTCATTTCTATTGATGAGAACTTTGCACCCATATGGGTTGTAAGTGCCATTGGTCAGATGATGGAGACCATAGACAGTCGAGGGAATTCCTCAACGAACGAGTTTACAATCTCACGAGATAGATTATAATCTAACGGTATTTACAATTTTACGGTGACACATACAACAAATAAAGCATGTGTCTCTTCGTGAGATAAAAACAATGTAAGAAACCTAGTCAAATTGTTCGTGACAAGTGTCTAAAACAGTGTTTTTATAGTCTATAGAAAGAACGTTCGAGAAAGTACGCTATTGCCGTGTTTGTGATTCTTTGTCGAGTACTTTCTGTTATTATTAGTTTTAAAAGTAAGTGGGTACAAATTCCCTCGAGAATAGTCTCGTCACAGGTGCGCGTACGCAAACTACTTATAAAAAACATCGAGAAATGTTAATTTAATTTCGACCGTACGCCGAGAGCGTAAAGTACCTACTTCCTTCTTCCGTTCGAGTTATTTATTATCCTTTTGCTTATAGTTTCCTTTGTATTTTTTTGTTAATGTTTTTTGTTCGTGCTTTTTGTATGAATTAAAAGATTGTCTAGCGAACAAATACTACACACCGCTAGAGGATTCGCGAATATTTTTTGTGTGTCTGCTAATAGTATGAAAACACAGCGCAGGCACCGCATAGTAAGTTTTGTTTTCGACATTGGAACAGTCAGTTTTGTTTACGATATTCAAGCAGTCAGTTTCGTTTCGATATCCGAATAGTTAACAGTTCTTTCCGATTATAGTTTCAGCTCAGTTTTTCCAGTATTGTCTGCTTGTAGTGTCTTACCATAGTCAAATAGTGTTTCATTTCTTCTCCATCTACAATAATAGTGCAGTATTTTCCAAACCCACCTCTCCGTTCCACGAAGCTAACGTTTACACCCGGAACTTTCGGTACAGGGTGGTTAGTGGCTCAGATTTGGTTCCGTTATAGTTTTTGAATTTCCAAACACGAGTCCACCCGTCTGGTACACAAATAATTGAATAAATTACGACTTGCAGCAATTTGTATTTACAATATCTATTCAAATTAATTTATTACATTTAAATGTTAGGTTTTCGCAATTACTACCTATTATAATAAATCAAGCTGACAATTTAATAAAATAAGTTGACCTACTGCCTACACGACACGCTTACCTATACTGTGACACTTCGCTCAGCTTTGGGTTCAAGTCGGCAACGCGTGTGCACGACTCGTTTCGCGTAAAGGGTGGTAGCGTTAAATACCTACTTTGCTTGGCGTAGACGGCCTTAACTAATTGTTCGAGGTCGTTCATAGTTTGATGGATTATTCTTATATTCTTGTCTTTTCTTTGACTTCTGAGGCAGTTTCGAAATTTGCATCAACAATAGACATAATGCGTTCTATTGCCTATGCAATAGAATTTTTACATTAAGATATTTATCTGCGATTCTAATGCCGGCTGTACTCTCTCGCCGGGACAAGACTGAGGCAGGGCGAGCGCGAGAGTATAGATGGTAGCGCTTGTCCGCCTCGGCCTGTCTCGGTGTTCCTCGCTAGCTCTCCGTCCTGAGTCGGTTTTTGCGCGCGAGTCAAAGGGCCTCGCGCCGCCTCGCGCGAACTGAGAGCGCGTCGCTGTACACTCTCGTTTCTCCCAGTTGAGATGCCGATACATCAATTAAGAAGTAAAATTAAATTAAAATCTACGTACTATGTTCTATGACGATGAAATTATGACCATCCACCATCTTCGTTTACGCCATTTTTTTGTATTTTTATTTCATAATATACTTAAGTAACGATAATAACTGATGGCATATAGTGCAACAGCAGCAGCAACTTCTGTTTCGTCCATTCCCTCGGCGTCCACAATTAAAAATGAAGAGTGATGTCTGCTTGGCGAGAGTGTACGTACATGGTAACTCGTTTCGACCGAGGCTCTCGGGCGAGGCACAGCGAGTGCTCTCGAGCGAGAGTGTACAGCCGGCTTAATAATTTCAATGGTTACGGCCTGTGTTCAATTTTACAATGAGTTTAATGCATATTCATGTAGATTGACAGACTACTTTTTCTACTTTCTCGTCGGTGCTGGTTACCTTCAGGTTTAGGATTCGATTTCCGGGTCGAGCTAAGTGATATTGTTTTTTTTGCATCAGGAACAGTCTGGAGTCTCTGGACAGGAATGGGGTCGCCCCTAATGCATAGGACTCAAATTTAACTTACGTAATGTAGAAGTACTTATAGGTATACCCTTCAGGAATAGGGTATATGCATGATTTTTTTATCACTCTAAACAAACCGTATTAACTTCAGAAATAGCAATGTGACAATGTGATGTGTGTGTGTTTTTTTAATATCTATAAAAATACTAAGTTATAAGCATTTGAAATTTCTGATTAGACAGAGAGATCCGATACAGCAAATGACGTCATTCGCTGCATCGACGTACAAAATCCATACTAAATTCCGTTTATCTAGAAAGAGATAGAAACAAAAGTTTAAATGGTTATAACTTTTGTGTTGTTTGGCCGATCTATGTCCTGTTTTCGCTTTTTGTCATTATTTTTATAGTACTTTAACATACCGTATCAAAAAAAAAAATATGCATAATAAAATCCCTATTACAGTCGTGATGTTATGTTATGTTATATTACCTTTTACCTCGTCTTTTTTCAAATGATCATCATATCGACGGTTGAAAGGCTAATTGATATAAGCGACATTTTGTAAAACTTGCAGGAGGAATGATCAAAGTTATTTTTTTGGGAAAAAAAATCATAAAAAAACAACTATTTGACAGACTTTTATTTATTTAATACAGTATATCCCTAATTATGTAAGGAACATTTTTAAGTTATTACTGTTGAAAATTGTGTATTAATTTAGAAAATTTTTGTTGGTTAGCCCAAAATGCATCAAATTTAGTAATTTTTTGAGAAAGGCAAAATGGCTCAAATGCCTACTGTAAATAAAATAGCTGAAAGTAAACTGGCTTAAGCATCGACCTAGAATAAAATAATACGAGAGAAAATGAATTTAGCACCAAGTTAACTGACAGTTGAATATACCCAATGAGCGTAAGCAACATGATGGTGATGCACCAGAGTGAAGTAGTTTGAAGCAGATGCCCATTAGAGGTACTGTAGGATGAAACAAAATGAACCCTTACTAGATTATAGTAGATATTCATGCTTAGGCCATCATAATTCAGCAACGTCCGTGTGATATTTTTGAGGTTGGTATGCCACTTTATACAATTTTAGACAGTGTCTTATAAATTGAAACAAAAAAAACATTCAAGATGATTCAATGTGTCTTGGTATTAAGTATTAGTTATGGTGACGCAGCCTAGGTAGTAGTATCACCACGGAATACATTGTACCTACTTTAGTATCACTTTATAAATAAACAACAAATAAATTGTAATTTATTATAATTTTACCAAAATGAGTCATGGACGTACCTAATTTAAATCAGTAAGTAACAATCAAACATGACTTAAAAAAAAAACTTTTTTGTTGTAATAAATCAGAAATAGAAAAAAATAACAATCTCGTCAGGAAACAATCAAAAGTTAACATTATTTATCAGAAAACAAGAGAAAACCGAAATTTTTTAGAAAAAAAAAAATAACAACCATAGATTATCTATCATCAAAAAGCAAACGGAAATAAATGTAACATTAATTATAAAACAAAATTTTAAATGTTGACGATGACAAAGAACCTTAGGCTCCTATCTCATCTTCAATATCTGTATCTATCAGAACATCTTTGCCAACGCGGTGCGGTTACGTCGGCCTTCGAAGTCCTCTTCCTCAGATAGAAAATGGACATAACTCTGATAAATTTTGCTTCTGTTGTTCATTTTTTAGGGTTCCGTACCCAAAGGGTAAAAACGGAACCCTATTACTAAGACTTCGCTGTCTGTCCGTCTGTCTGTCACCAGGCTGTATCTCATGAACCGTGACAGCTAGACAGTTAAAATTTTCACAGATGATGTATTTCTGTTGCCGCTATAACAACAAATACTAAAAACAGAATAAAATTAATATTTAAGGGGGGCTCCAATACAACAAACATGATTTTTTTGCCGTTTTGTCTAATGTATAGATAATGGTACGGAACCCTTCGTGCGCGAGTCCGACTCGCACTTGGCCGGTTTTTAGAGTTATTGTTCTCTGCTTCTATATCATCTTCATCTGCTTCAAGGGACTTCCTCAGCAACTCCATCTCACCCTCAGCAATTACTTCCGTTAATGTAGAAAGAAGTTCAGGATCATTTTCTTTGTAATTTTTTTCATTTGTAGTTTTGTTTCTCTTGTTCTTTTTTTTGGATTTGACTTGATTAACTTTGTATCATTATTGTTCTCTGCTTCTATGTCTTTTTCATCTGCTTGAAGAGATTTCCTTAGCAACTCCATCTCACTCTCAGCAATTACTTCCGTTAATGTAGAAATGAGTTCAGGTTCTTTTTCTTTTTGTTTCATTTTTAGATATCAGTTCGTCATCTTCGTTTTCTTTTTGTGGAAATACTATTTCCACACGGATGAAGTCGTAAGTAAAAGCTAGTATTACCATTAATTACATACCGACTTAAATTCAATATCTCTTCGTATATCTTCTATATTTTCTGTATAACTCTTTTCTTTGGTTAGATCTTTGTTAGTAATATCTCTTAGAAATTTGGTGGTACTGTCATGATCATCCTAAAAGGAAAAAAACTTAAATCAACGAAGCTATAATAATAAAATTCTTATAGGTATAAAGTTTTATTTACCTGTGACTCCTTTTCCATATTGCTGTTATCTGGGTTTGAAGGAATCGTATTTACAAATGGAAATCTTTGGATTTGGTCGGATTGACTCAATAATAGTGTAATGTTAGTGTGTGTGTATCTTGTCATATATTCATAACTTAATGCAAAATGGTTCAAACGACACAGCAAAATGGTTCAAATGACACGGTTTTTTAATGTAGTTGAATGCAAAATGGGCTAAACGACATAGCTTATTGTTTTGATTTAATGCAAAATAGGCCAAACGACAAAAACACAACCAGGGCGAAAAAGCCAAATGCCATAATCGACACACGTTATAAAAGTTCGAAAAAACAAAATAGCTTAAGTTATCGAGTCCTCAAATTTGTTTAATTTTGTGTCGTATAGACCAATGAGCTTAGAAATGAGGCCTGTTTTGCTGTGGGTGCTAAGCGCCAAAAAAGTAGTCAAAAAAATTTGAAACCTGACTCAAACGACGGAGAAAAATTTGCTGATTCCGAATATGTATATAACTCAATATCGCAAAAAATGTCGCTTATACCAATTAGCCTTTCAACCGTCGAATGATACAGACAAGATTTTCTATTTTATTGTTTTTTCAAAAGGAAATGCTTAAAATGACTGTCATATGTCAGTATGCTCACTCTTTGGAGCGGAAATTGTCAATCATGATATTATCAACGTGATTTGATATGATTAGGAACCTTTTAAAACTCTTACAGTTACGTTACTTTTGGATTTTAACTTCGATAAAAATAAATTAGCTAATTTAAAAGGAGAAAGAATTACAAAGATTTACTCTAAACGTGATGCACTCATTCAAAATAAGTATAGACAACACCAAAATAACTATTAGTTGGGAGACAATATGCGTCACGTCAACGCAAATTAGCCATTGTTCAGCACAAAACTGTGTGTTGTGTAGCAGGTTTTACACAATTAAATACAAACTATAATTCACACTCTAACTAAATGATTGTTATAAAAATCAAATAAACGACTTATTAGAAAATAAATCAAAGAATATTATTTAGATGTTAATGAGAATATTTAAAAGTATTTAAGGAATAATTAAGCAACTACTACGTCATAACCGTCGCGTATCTATTTGGTACTTATTAACATGTGCCATCTTGCAAGTTGTGGGGGTGGAGCTGTGACGTAAAATATGCTTCACATCCTATCCTGCCCTGTGAGTCCAAAATCATGCAACGACCTCTTCGCTGCCAATAATGACACCCTGAAAGTAGCTAAGTATTTGGCCAACAAATATAAAATACTGCCAAAAAAGACCATGGGAGACCAGAGACTTCTCTGCTGTATTCAACACAAGATTGCGGTCTGTATTCTAGTATTTTTTGTTATTCTAGAAGCATCATGTTACAGTACATACAATCTTGGCCTTTCAATGATTCCTCAAAAGCATTGAACAGCATGTTGAACTTTTAGGACACATTTATAATGCCTGGGAGGACAAATGCGATGCTTTGGGCATTTTTTGCGATTTATCTAAAGCTTTCGATTGCGTTCTTCATGAAACATTAATCAGGAAACTACACCACTACGGAATCCGTAACGCCTCTCTTGATCTTCTTATTTCATATTTGAGTAATAGGATTTAGAGAGTTGATGTTAACGGGAAGAGATCTCCCGGATCCGTAGTAAGAATGGGGGTACCACAGGGCTCAATTCTTGGTCCATTTTTGTTTCTTATTTACATAAATGACTTGCCTCACCTCATAAAGGATAATCATGACATAGTATTGTTTGCAGACGACACTTCTCTTTTATTTAAACTCAAACGTCAGCAGTTAGTTACGGATGATGTTAATAGCGCCCTGGCAAAAGTCGTTAATTGGTTTAATGTTAATAACCTACTACTAAATGAGAAAAAAACTAAATGTATTAAATTTACGATACCCCATGTAAGACAAGTGGAAACTACTGTACTAATTAAGGATGAAGAGTTGAAACCGGAAGATAGCACAGTGTTCCTAGGCATAACTTTGGATGCCAAGCTTCAGTGGGGCCCGCATATAGACAAATTGTCAAAAAAACTTAGCTCTGCAGCATACGCCGTTAGAAGGATTCGTGAGTTAACTGATTTAGAGACAGCCCGTTTAGTTTACTTTAGTTATTTCCATAGCGTGATGTCGTACGGTATTCTTTTGTGGGGCAATGCCGCCGATATTCAGACAATATTTGTTTTGCAAAAAAGGGCAATTCGTTCAATTTATAAATTAAGTCCCAGATACTCCCTCAGAGAAAAATTTAAAGAGATTAATGTTCTTACTGTCCCTTCTCAGTTTATTTATGAAAACCTTTTGTACGCACACAAAAATATTAATTTGTTTAAAAAATACAGTGATATCCACAACATAAATACGAGGAACAAACACAAATTTGTTGTTCCTGCAACGAGGCTCAAAAAAATAGGGGGTACGTTCAGATGCCAATGTATACGTTTTTACAATAAACTTCCGAGCCAAATTCAAGCACTAAGCCTAAATAAATTCAAATCGTTTATAAAACGGAAGCTGTGCCTGAAAGCCTATTATCATGTTAATCACTATCTCGAAGATAAAAAGGCTTGGGATTAAACTGCTCCAATGAAATTTGCTCTGTGAATGTCGAAGCTTCGGACTTCGGTTGTTTATTATTTATTCCTTTCTTTTCCTTTTTTTATTTTTTCTTTTCCTTTTTTTTATACACTCTGACATGTAATGTTTTGACATGTATTTTATTATTTTTTTATTTGACATTTACTGATTTGACATGAATACTTATTTTGTTAAGTATTTTAGTTTTTTTTTTATCATCATTGTGCCTTTTAATGATTTTTGTGATTTTTATTTACATTATTTTTGAATAGAACTTGTTATGAATTTTATATGATTATTGTGAATGTGGGGACCATGTGGGTCGCATTTATATTTTTTTGTTTATTTTTTTACACAACTGTCTGACAGTTTGAGTACTCTAAGCGACCTACCCAAATGTCCTTTCTTTGGTATTGTTCGTCGTTTCGTTGAGCTCCTTGGGTTATAAGTCGAGCTACACGTTAACTGACAAATGCTTGCACTGACTGGACAGGTCCACTCAAAACTGTATGGTTCTTTCTTCAAAAGACCATATCAGACACTAATCTGCATAGTCCTCATGTGAATTGAGCAAGATTGTCTGGACTTTAAAAGAGACTATGACCTCTGAGTTTGTTTCGGCTGTTTCTTCTCAGAGTAGTCAGGTACGAAACACCGGCCCCATCTAGTTTTAAAAAATGACGTGTAAAAGTGTTTGTAAAAACCTACTTGCAAAATAAACATCATTTATCATTTATCATTTATCATACAATCTTGGCATTTCAATGATTCCTCAAAAGCATTTATGATGTCTCTACACAGAGCTGGGTTTTCAGTGAAAGCATATCACATTTTGGGGCCAAAAAATTCTGGAGTAGTCACCGCGAACCGGAAGACGCTGCGTTGGAAGGCCTCCCACCAGGTTATAGCTCGCCGTGCGTCCGTCTCATGACGACAGGCTGTGTCGACGGTTCGTGTTCCACGCGCGCCTCAAAGAGAGCAAACGGAAGGGGTCCGCAAGGACCGATGCCTGCCGGGGTTGCGGGACTGTTCAAAAGAGATACCGTGGCCCCGGAACACAAAGGGCGATGAACGAACATGGATGGGTTTTAGTCAGTAAAAGTCTGACAATCCTTCCTGCTCCGCCCAGAGTACCCCGAGTCATTTGATGATTTCCCATCCGAAAAAAAGGCCTATCTCCAGCAGTGGACGTCTTTCGGCTCAAATGATGATTAGGATGATATTACAATATATTCACAACACAGCGATATCACACTCAATTACACGCAAAAATAAGAAAGTCTAAGACATTACGAACCATTAAGTAAACTATTTCCCACAATTTATAAAGAAATTCGATGCACAAGTAAGTGTCTTGCCGTAAGTAGTTGGAGTATAAACGAAAGGGTCGGACTGTCTATCAAGCAGTTGTAATTACCTTTCTGGGGCGTACGGCGAATTCTCGATGTCATGCCATATGTCCTTCAAGGGGGGACGGACTTGGGAGAACCAATTTTTGGTTGTAATTGATAGAGGTTGAGTGTTTGCTTAAGCTTGATGAATTAACAGAACAAAAACACTTTTTACAATTAGATGAGTGTTTAATTTCCAAATGAGGATCCATTAAAAATAAATCACATTTAACTTAACCTAACCAAAATTAGTATGCAATTTAAAAAAGTCTAAAAGCAATTTGGCAAACCAAATGCAAAAACAAATAATCATGCCTCGATTTCTCATCAACCGAATTTGAATCAAAACAATTCAGTTCCAAAAGCAGACATACCTAAATATTTTGACAAGTACCTACCCACACAATAACAACGCGAATTTTAATTCCCCCGAAACTAATTCAACACGAAACCGCAATTTTCCGAGAAAGATGAAAATAGATCTTACAAATTGTTCCATACAACACCTGAGGAAAACAGGGAAGTGATTTGAAGACGTGACGAAAACAGTTGCTTTCGTCACGTAGGAAAGAAAGATGGCGTCATTTATTTAGTGATTCGTCATTGTAATCCGGCTCTGGCTTGTCGCCCCATCACTTAGTGAAGGACATGCTCGTGTTTCTTTGTAGGAAATGGTTGGGGCCTAAGTACTGGCGATTTTTGAAAAGTGTGAAATTAATTGTTGAATAATTGATTGAGTCAGCAGTGGAAGACTTGTTGGTTGAATAGTTAATTATTTTAGTAATTAGAGATTATTAGACTATTCGTGGTCGGGTGCCATGTCGCCAAGACAGATGGATTAACTTCAACCCGGTTTCTGCAAAGAAAATTGTTAATACCTACGACCAAAATTAACTTATAGCTTGAAAAGAAAGAAAGAAAGGAAAGCATTTATTAGCCCGCACAGGACAAACACACACAAATTAAAATTGTTAAATTAACAGTACAACTAATAAAAGTTTAAGAAAGAGAAAAATAAAATAAATAAAATAAAATGAAATTGGCCCTGTAAGTTTACTAGGCCAAAAGGCCCCTATCTCAGCATGGTGCTTGGCCATTCTTTAGTTGCTATTATGGTCTTCATTTCGTCACAAAATCACAAAAAAAAAAAAACACAGTTTGTTGGACAGAAGTTGAAGTTTTTGTGTTAATGCAAAAACCTAACATCACTGAAAGAATCCCGGAAATGAATCCACACTAATAGTGTATTAGGGACTGGTGTCCGCAACTCCACGTCCAAAGCGCGAATTTTACGAACGTTAAAGAGTTTGCGGATATTTGACATAAGAAAACTGCTTTTCCGAACTCAGAAGTTTTTCACTGTTATAAAGCTACTCTATCTCTCAGTGCTTTATAGACCTATAGTTGTCTTCCACAGAGACAAAGTCAGAAGCTTGTGTAAGAATAAATTAAAAGCCTCATTATCCTCCCCGCTATCTTACAGCCCCTACCCAACTAAGTACTTGATACCTGAGTACACGGACGACATCAAACGCGCGAGCTTTTCCTCGTGTTTTCCTGGACGTATCGCCGCCTGTGCCTAATTGTGTGGAAGTGCCTCCCGACAGGTTAATTTGCTGAAGATCCTTCAGGGATTTGGGTTGAGGGTCCACCGTTTATCCTTTTTGTTATGAATAAGGTACCTACTGCAGTTTATCGTCGATTGGAATCGATACTAGACGGAGTTTAAGGCCCTGTCTAACCCTAAAATTAGCAACTCTATTTGTGGTGGTTCAAACTTCGTTTGAAATGCTGTTAGAATAAAGTTCTAATCAGCTTGCACTACAAAGTTGTTGTTACGTCAGTCACTGCAGGCCGAATAGTGCGAAATTAGTGGTTTTTATTCTTTATAAAATCAAATTTTCGTCTTTTAGACAAAATAAACACATAAGACCTGCTTTATAGTAAGTTCAGTTAGTATACACAGTTTCATGATCTAATTTGAAGTACTTTTTGAATACCAGCGGTTTATTGTTCGATTTGGAGGTAACTTTGGATTTTTTTTCTATCAAGAAAAGTTTATGGGATCGTGTTTTCGTCACACTACATAGCATTAATCCTCAACTTTACCATATATTAATTTCAAAATTAATGCTGCAGTATTTTAGGCGTAACGGAGGATCATGCTAAGCCATTTGAGGTAGTATAGGCCTGACTTTGGTCATGGCGACCAATCTCAGCGATGACTGGCCATAAATGAGAGCGGTATTACAATGCTCAAGTGTATGTGCCGACACACACCTGACCACAGGGAAGTGAGAAGTGTGCTCTCTCTTCCCTCACTCCGAAGTCCCAGTAGTGGGATGAAAATCCGACACGAACGAAGAGAGATCAGATTCTGGGGGTCTACTATCTGAGCACGAAACCCGAAGTTACGAGTGTTTCCTACTCCGTATCATTTACGGACATAAGATTTTTTAGGGGCCCGAACTAAACATTAATGACAACTGGATTGGTCATCTGTCGTTCCCGAAGATCCGATGTGTTTTTGAAAGTCATAAATCCGAAATATTAGGGAGTAGGTTCATTTCAATTAATAAAACTTCGGACGGGCCCCGTATCTATCGTTGTCGGACTAGTTGGTCCTAGGGGGCTACCCAGAACCAACTTAACGTGCTTTTCGAAGGGCGTTGTGCTTGTTGGAGTTCCCAACATGGAATAAGTACCAAGCCATTGAAGCTATATACAACCGGTAACAATAAAAAAGGGGATGATGAAGACCTTTTGCCACAGTCAATCATTTTACTTGAGTTTCATAAATTTATTTTTAAACTAAAAAAAACCAATGACTCACTATTCGTGTTGTTTTCATAACCTAGATATTAAAATAGAACGATTTAAAATTATTACAGTTTCGTTTATTGCTCGCTCCTATAATAAAACCTAGTTATCATTGACGATGTTTATTTAAAAGCGACAGACACAGTTCTAAAAGAAGTTTCACTGTTTATTCAAAAATAGGTTGTAACATAATCACATTTCACTGCAACGAAAAAACAACATCTCTGTCTTGGTTGATCTTGGAACTTTTCTTAATCTGTTTAAGGCGACTACAGGAGCTAAATTAGCAACTCTATTTGTGGTGGTTCAAACTTCGTTTGAAATACTGTTACAATAAAGTTCTAATCAGCTTGCACTACAAAGTGGTTGTTACGTCAGTAATTGCGGGCCGAATAGTGCGAAATGAGTGAGAGCGATTGGACTAAAAACTTTTTGCAAAAAAAATAAAACCGACTTAAAAACACAAAAAAGTGAAAAATAACTTTAGCTTCAGAAGTCGGTGATCTTTTTTGATTCATTTAGTTTTTTTTTGTCACCGACTTCTGAAGCTAAAGTTATTTTTCACTTTTTTGTGTTTTGAAGTCGGTTTTATTTTTTTTGCAAAAAGTTTTTTTATTTTTCCATTTTTAGTCGTAATATCCTATACAAATATATGCTATGCATTTATTTTACATTGTTAACAATACATGTAATGGTAATAGGCTTATGCCCAATAAATGGAATTTAACATATCTAAACTGTCGAAATTTACGTGTATTGTACACATCTGCGTACCCCTCAGAGCATACAGGCGTGATGTTGTATAAACAATAAACATCCAAGCGATTGCAAAAATCACGACTGATTTACCGTCTAGTTTTGAAGAGTTCCATTGTATATCTTCGAAGACCAGCATCAGATCTTCATCAAATTTAAATGCGGCCATCTCATGAGTATACTCTTTCAAATAAAAAAATAATTTTGAAAATCACTCCACAAATGGAGGAGAAATCGGTGTACATACATGAAATTATACCACACGACTGAAGTAAAAATGTTCATAAAATGAAAACTACTGGGGCAAACTATGTAAATTTTTTATGGGACCAAATGGCAACTATTTCGCATCAAACTAAAAAAAAATACGTAAATCGGATCATAAATCTCAGCGTAATCGGTGTACATACGTTAAAAAAAAAAAAGATACCGATCGAATTGAGAACCTCCTCCTTTTTGGAAGTCGGTTAAAAAATAAAACACTATGATGCTAATATGTTGCTTGTAGAATTATTTGCCAAAAAAACAGAACGATCGCATGTATTTTAGTATGGGTTTTACTCGTTTTATGAAATTTTTAGAGATAAGTTCGTGATTTTTTTTATAGAGTAAACGTTGTTGTTTTATGTTTTTTTTTCAAAACACTATCGTACTAGCATATATCCTGAAGAATATCATATATTTTTCTGGTTTTGTTTATTGCAGTGAATCATATGCTTTTTTGCATTATAAAACTCGCGTTTAACTCCTGTAGTCCCCTTTAAGTATTTCAATCTATTCTTGATGAAGTTACGCCAAAAAGGCTTCTCTTTATCTGTAGGCTTATGTTTCAAAATGATGTCTATTGTACTGTATTTTGATTATAATTAAATTCGAGGATAGTGCACAATTAGTTTGATGAAATTATTCATTTACACATGTCTGAAAATCTCCAAAAGGAACCAAACTCCGTATTTCATTCACGTGACAATCAAACATTTGTCCCTTCCACAAGTTCTTAACGAACTTAAGACAGCTATAACCACTTGTGAGTAGGTATAACTGCAGTCCAGGGTAGGGCAAGGAAACAACATCAGAAATGCAATTTACTTTGAAGACACGAGAGAGCACAGTGACAAAATATCGAAAATGTCGAATAACCAAACTCCGTATTTCACTCACGTGACATCAAAACATTCGTCCCTTAACACAAGTTCTTAACGAACTTAAGACACAATTACAGACAATTAGTTGTACTGATGTAGGTAGGTAGGTATACCATCAGTCTAAGGCACTATAGGGTAAGGTAGGGAGGCAACGATGTGACAGGAATGCATTCCGGTCATGCTCCGGGCGGCCGGGATTTCTCAGGACACTTCGCTTTATTGGTTTACTTGAAGACAATCTGAGTTTGAAGTTTGAGTGGTTAAGTGTAGTTTAGTGATTTTGGGATCTGTCATTGTTTGTTCAAAATGCTTAAATGAAATAGTTAAGCATCTGCTAGGAAGTACCAGTTATCAGAAATCTGAAACAAAATAATTTACTGCTATAAAAATCAAAACTTAAATAGTAAAGCTATTTTTTTAAGGAACACCTTACCTCACCTCATGTCCTAAAAAGCAACCATAGAAAAGCTCTTTAGAAGCTGTATCAGTATTTGATTCTGCGAGCAACAATATAACTATCTATCTATTATATGAAAAGTTAAAGATCAGACAAAAGCAAAAAGACAAACAACTCATATTTTGACTAAACAACTCACTATTACAACAAACAAAAACAATTCACACCGTCCCACAATAAAAATAAACAAAAGACAAACGAAAACAATATCCGATCAAAACAAAACAAGACAAGTGAACTAACAATTTGACCTACAACTTCTAATCGATAGCCAACAGTTATCTAAAGAGACCAAATTCTTTTCCAGGGGGCACCGAGTGCTGCTAGATCAAGTTTCTGAATGTTCCCTACATTTTATTTTCCAATAATGATGACTTTTTGCATTTAATACTCGTTCTATTTTTCAAACTGAAAATAAAACAAATGGAGAGATATAAAACTATCTTTATTCACAAAATGGACGTTTAGTTATCTTCCTCCTATATGAATCATTTTTTTTTCTGCGTGTACAATTGGCCTATACGCAAGTTACTATACAAATTAATTAGGGAATGTAATTTTTGATTTTCTAAATTTCACAGTGTGTTATCCTTGGGGCAATTTTCTCCATATTTTTCCTAATTATTTAATTTCCCTAAGTTTCCACGATTTAAACAAAGCCAACGAAAGAGCTAAGCATGAGCAGATGGCTATATACCGGTGGGGTATTATTTAAATCCACCAACACGCAAAGAAGCCGAAGAAGATTTCCTCAAACTTTCCCCAAGAATGATATTTTCCCCAAAAAGAGGTAATATCCCGAATCTACGAACGCTGACGGGACACCATAAGGAAGCTAAGGATGGCAGGGTAGCCAGGGGAAGGAATTAGTGGCGCTTCATTGGATCGCAATTAAAAGAGGAAAGTCTACGGAAGTGATATGGAGTTTGGGAGTACGGGTCAGAGAACTTGGACTAATTCTTGATGACGCCAATCGATTTAGGGAAAAGTTTTTTGGTGGCGTGTTTTGGTGTCGTCATGTTGTTTAGTACCTCCTGAAATTGAAAGAGAAAAGTTAATTGTTTGCTACAAATTGGAGCAGAGCTTCTGATACTACACACATCAAAAGTATCTAGGGATCAACATATATTTTTGCAATAAATTTTCTCCTGATTGATATTAATTAAAATTTTCTTTAAGGATTCATCAAATAAAGTGTTTTCGTTTGTCACAGTAACGATAAACCAAGTCACCTTTGCATTAATAAAGAAATTTGCCATTTTCCTAATAAAGGGATTTTTGACATTTGAACCACTAACATTAAAGTTCGAAAAAATGACTGAAAACACAGTTTTCTTTAAAATTTTATTGGGTAACTTAAACAATTAATAATCCGTGTTTCTACCGCGAACACTAACAACACAAGAACATCGGTTTGGCATACTCAAAATGAGTTCATCCAAATCACGCTGTGGAATGGCCGCCCATGTTCGTTGCAACAACAAAAAAAGGTCTTCTTGCGACTGGATACCCTCCATATTCGGCAGAGCTCTTCTCTGTAGCATATCCCATGCATGCTCAATCGGGTTCAAGTCTGGCGACTGAGCAGGCCAGGGCAGGACATTGATGTTAGCTGCGGCGAGAGTCTGTCTTACAACTCTTGCGGTGTGCGGTCGTGCATTATCATGCATTAACTGAAATAAGGGACCGATTTGCACTTGTAGAGGAACGATGACGTCTGATACAATCGTCTCAGCATAAATTTGAGCGTTGAGGTTGCCTCTGATCCAAATCAACTCAGTTCTTCCGCCGATCCAAATACCCGCCCATACCATGATGGTTCCACCACTATAAGGATGGACTTCCTGGCAGGATTTTAATCGCTGTTGGCGTCCAGGGGTTCTCCAGTGTCGTATACGTCTTGTATCCGGTCTCATACCAAAACGAGACTCATCAGAAAAGCACACGAAACGCCATTGTTCTTCTGCCCAATGTCTGTGTTCAAGAGCCCATTGATATCGAATCCTACGATTGTGCATTGCTATAGGTGGTACCCGTAGCGGTCTTCGGGAATGAAGGTTCACTTCATGCAAGCGGTTTCTGACTGTTTGGTCGCTAATTAAGTTCCCTGAAGAGTGATGAAGCCTCACGGCTAACATCATGGCGGTTATTGTTGGAGCTCTTCGAGTTAAGATTTGAATGTATCGGTCTTGTCTCCGTGTGGTGCAGCGATACCGTCCTCCATGGCGCTCAGCCACGGTACCAGTGCTTCGGTAACGTGTCCAAAGTCGACTGATAACACTCTGACTTGTATTCAGAGCTAAAGCTACAGTACGTTGCCGGGAACCAGCTTCTATCATTCCCACGGCTCTGAGCATTTCTTCCCTGCTTAAATGACGTCGCCGCTCCATAATAACGTTGGTTTTAATCAGTAGTAGGGAAACAGTAGCACTAATAATGTCTTCAATGCGTTGTATGTTTTTATAGGGAAAATATTGACAGCTTATTTTCATCTTTTACTCGAATTTGATTGAGAGTTCCTGATTCAAATTATGAAATGCACCAAAAAGGATCCATATAAATTTATAAAATCATAAATTTATTACAAAGCCACATCTCAATCTCAAGAAATCCGCATAAAAATGCTTGATCCCTAGACACTTTTGATGTGTGTAGTTAAATTTGCCTAAATGATGAAATTTCATTGATTTCAACGGGGTTTTACAAGTAGAAAAGACTATGAAAGGGATCATGATAATAACAACTGAATTTAAATATCAGAATTCCCGTCGCTACACTACGTCATATTTACCTAAATGGAGACTATATATAATAAAGATATGAAATGTCTCTGTTCTCACAGAGACGAAGCGTTAGGTCCCAGCTGCGTGAACGTTAAGCTTATTACGCTATGAGAACATACATCGATGACTCACAAGCCACAACCAACAACAGAAATCAATAACACTCGCACATAAAATCGCCAAACCTAGCAATTTCTATCCCACATTAACATCACCAATTACATGTCGTAGTTCTAGAAAAAAGAACGGCGATAAAACTGAAGCCACCAACGTGTAAGGTCCTAATAACGTATTCAAACAACATAATCCAAGCGAGTAATGATAGCAATCTGTTGGCTATAAATCGTTAATGGCCTATCGATTGTCCACCGCACTTGTAGGTGATGCAGCTCTAGGTGGGGATATCGGCTGGAACGATGGCGAAACGGTTTATTTTGCGATATTGTTTTAATAGTAGAATAGGAGTAGAGGAAGGTCAAAGAAACATAAATGGACTAAATCAAGGACGATATGGCAAGAAAGGAGATGTCCGATGTGATGACGAGTATTAGAGAAGTATAATTAAAGAAGAAAACATACTGCGGCGACTCCTAATGAATTCGGATGAGCAGAGAATGATAATGATGTAATAGTGTTGCTATATCGATGGTGAAAAGTTTGTATGTCGAGAGGAACATTCAAATCTGCCTTAAGGGGCTGACAACACCTAATTTGTTGAAATTGATGTTATTTAAGCAGTTTTTTTTAAGAAAAACTATTTGTTCTAGCACGGCAAAAAAATGTATATGTTAATATTGATCACCTTGGTCGGACTCGATACAATTTTCGACGAAATCGGTTCGATAGAAAATAATTGCAAAGATTGGTCTTAAAATCATCATTAACGGTCCTATGTCTTTATTTTTTTGACGTATGGGTCTGCAATTAAAAACATGAAGTCAACATATTCATACCTAAAACGCTAACGAGTCATATTTCACAAATAATCCATACTTTTTTTATATCAATATTTATTAATTATTTTCTTCTAAAACCTGGCCGCCCAGTAATAGTGACGTCTCGTTTTCTCCCATACAAATAGACAGTGTGCGCGATTTTGGTATTAACAGCGCCATATATTAACGTCTAATAGAAGACTTTTCGATCACTTACTTCAAAGTGATTTTTCATTATTTGTGTACCTACATCAAAGTTGATTTTAGAACAATTTGACATAGGTTTAAAAAAAATTAACGAAACTTTGGTATCTCTGGATCTAATATCATAAATTATAGCAAGTCTGCAATAATTCTATTTTTAACTACTTTAAATTATTGGTCATCAAAGTCCACCATTGACGTATCAAATTGCAAACTGATGTCCATTATATATAATTTAATTATACGAAATTACATATTGCCTACTTATTTGGACTGTATTTATGTAAATGAACGTAATAAACTTTTATATGCCAGTAATAGTGACACAAGAAAGCCTAAACTAAGTAACATTCTATCGGCAAAAACGAAAATAGAACAAAATGTTTAACATTGACATAAGCTACAGAAAACCAGCTGGAAGAAAAATAGAAAATATAAATATGAAGTCCTTTGAAAATGGAATTTCACTGGCTAATTCCAACGGGCGGGCCATGTCTGCTGGCACAGCTGTGGGCCCTAACATCGCAAGACTGGAGCCCTGAGACAGCTAGACAGCGTCGCGGCAGAACGAGGAGAAGATGGCGGGACTTTGGATGGCTTCCTCGCGAATTGGCGAAAAGAAGCACACCACCGTGAGAAGTGAAAGGAATGGGGGGAGACCTTTGCTCAGGAGTGGGACAATACGGACTAACTAAAAAAAAAACTAAACACACAAAAAAAAAAAAACCAAAACTACACCTACACCTAAACTACGGAGCACATGACAATAATTCTGACTTCATAACTGAAAACACATTAACTTATATTACCATTTTATTGAAACTAATAGGTATGTCTTCAGATACGAGGAAAAAATTATTAAAAGTAGTCAAATTAAAAAAACACCTCAAGAAAAACAAAAATATTGCCTGTCCACTTTATCGTACAACTATCGGTCCTCAGCATCGCCCCTCGCGTAGGCCGAGCCTGCAGGCTTCGCCGTCGATACGCGCCTGAACTTTCACCACCCGTCCGCGCCTCCAGATATCTGCAGATTTATACCTCTAATACTTCTTAGGTAAGGCGTTTGCAGTGATAAGAATGTCTCTTGGAGTTAGAGTTTTTTTGAAGTGACTAAAGTCCTCTTTTTGGTTTCGAGAAAAGCCGTTCAGAAAGAGTTGTCAAGATTTCGTCTTAAGATTTTGAAAACGTTTTATTGTATCTATATTTTCCGTTTTAAATAAAAAAAAATATATATCTGTATGTATTTTGTGTGAAATAGCTACAACTCATAGGAGCTGGAAAGGTACGAAGAAGACCTTTTTTTAATTCTTAAAAAAAAATCACTTTGAAATGTAAAGTACGATATACGCCATAGATAAGTTGCGGAATAATTTTTCTGACCCATCTTCTTACATTTCCCACTAAAAGATTTTCAAAATGAGTTACCGATAACTTTATTCGTCATCATAAATAATAAATCAATTACCACATTAAGTAACGAGGCTTGTGTCGTGGACACCAGATAGTTGATTTTCATCATCTTCCTGCCTTTGTAGGTACCTTGTTACTTGGACTCGGCGCATCACGTTTTTTTTCCTTCCATTCAACTCTGTTAACCATGATGCTATCATTGATAATCCATAACTTTATTAGTAACGACAATTTTTTTCAGGTGGTAAAAAATAATAATAATATTTTTTATTTTCACCACAAAAATTAAACAATAACTACATGACTTGATAGGCTTAGTGTACAAATTTTTAATAAGGAATCCTCTGTTGCCGAACTAGGACGGATCCTATATCTCAATGGTGTTGCAACAAAGTTCAAAATTCCAAAAGACCAACCCAACAAAGCCAGAACGACCAGTTGCAACCCAGTACCTCAACCTACACATAATAATGTCGTATTCCCAACATAATCGTGCATTACATCACATGCACGACCCGGCACCGAACTGCACACACCCAGTGACAAGCCGCGCCGCCGGCAGCCGTGCACAATGGCGATTGTTCTCGCATTGATCATTAGATAGTGGTTGCACTCCTCCTGCTAAATCGTATGTTATTATTTATGCTGCTTGAAGCCTAACGACCTGCGCATGCGTTTCAATGGAGGGGGTATCGCTTGTTAAGTATATAGTTTTGTTGGGAGTTGTATGGTTGTTGCTATGTAGTGAGTTTATATGTTATGTAAGCAGCCTTTTACGTTCCTACTGCTGAGACATACAAGGTGTACGCGAAGTTTCACGAAGACGTTAATCAAGTATTCTGTACATCAAACTAAGTGACTCTACACAAAAATTTTTACTAGGAAACGACTTATTTTTGTGGTAAAAAATCATGTTTCGGTAGGACTCAATATAACGCACTCAAAACATTGTGATGGAACTTTGACGACCAATACTCTGTAGCTAGAAGGTTCCCAGGTATGGTCTAGAACAAAATAATGATTGCAATGATTGGGAGAACAAGTACCTTTCGGCTTCGTGAGTAGTTTTACATCCATTATGAGTCTTCTCTGCGAGTATGAGAACCGTAATCCACCAAAGTGTCCCCGTGCGGATAATGGACGTCACATGGTTTTTAATAATCATCAGTATCTCGGCGACCGAGCAAATGGAGAACACACGAATTTTCCCAGATAGGAGACCTAGCTAGATCGATGTTTCGCTCCCGAAAACGCTTAAGTATATTCCAACTTTCATCGAAATACTTAGAGCCATTTTTGAGAACGAGATTACAAATATTGCTCATTTAATAGTAGATATAGGATAGGATAGTCGCATGACTTTGTTGGAGTAAAGTCAGAATTGTTTATTTCCATCTAAGTTTACAAACTGTGTGACTGGTGATAACATTAATATCCTCAGAAACGATAAAATAAAGTAAATCCAAGAATATTATTTGCCTTGCTGCAGTTTCATGTCACAAAAGCGGAGGTACCTATACCTACAATGTAGTTTCATGACAGACAAAAAATCTGAAAAGCGCATGACGAATACCATTGTCTATGTCTAGATCCATCAAAATTTAGCTGTCATCCATTCTAATCTATCTACACAGAGACGAAACGAACAGGATGTGAACACAGACGAGACTTACCTACCTAGTATTTATACTGACCACACATAATCACATATAATTTGTTGTCAATTGAACGCGAGACGATCTTTGACATTGAATCAAAAATCCATCGGTAAAAAGAATCAAGAAAAAAAAAACCACCAAACAAAATAATTTGACAAAAAATAAGTCACGACGAAAAATCATTCGTTGTTCTGTGATTACGCCTGATTACTAGTCTCCGATAATGGTATCGAGCGGCCATTTTATCTAGCTCTATATCGTCCCTCTGACTGAATTCACATTTAGGTTATAAAGGGAGGTAGTGTAGTTTGATTGGGGCTCTTCTATAGCTGGTGTCTGAAAAGGTTACCGGGCAAAACACATGTCTGACAAGCATTGACGGTGGTACAAAAGGCTACCTTGTAAGTCAGAGGCGTCTCGAGAAATCACGTGCAATGATGATTGTGTGTAATTAGAGGCGCAAATTAAATAAATTAAAAGATGGATTTTTTGGTAGCGTGTGTAGAGGAATGTCAATGTCGCAACAACGTCAAATGATTGATTCGTGTTTGTTGAAGTAATTTTTTAATTTATTGGTTGTTAATTATTTAATTTGATTTATTTAATTTACATTTCTGGGTGGTATTCGTAAGCTTTGTTCTAACGTGTCGTTCTCTCAACTCAACTAAAACATCTTTCAAATTCGCAGCTACATCAAAACATTGAAACTATTCGAATAGACAAAACACCTTTTTATCCTCCACCAATTTCAAATCAAACCGTCACCATTAAAGTTTCCTTAATAACCTCGTAGTAGGTACTTCAACAGAGGTGTACAATTAAAAACATCGGATGAAACGCCGCTAATTACCAAAAAAACAATAAAGTTCGAAAGACATTAGACGATTGGCTTCGATATAGAGAAATTGACATAATGCCGATCAAAGGCGGCATTCGTTTTCAATAAGGCAGATTGACTAATAATGAACGTGGCCAGTAATCGGGATCGATCTGTCGTGAGAACTTCAAACCGTTAACTAAGACTTTTACAACTATTGGATGGGGCTTTGAAGTCGGCGAGAAAACGGGTGACGACGAAAACTAAATCATAGTTGAGTCTTACTTTGAACTAGGTCGTAAAGACAAGGAAACAATTATTTGAAATAATAAAGAAAGACACAGCGAAATGCTTGAGTGATTGCGGTGAAAAATCACATGAGTCATAAATAGAATATAGCTACGAATATTTTAAAAACTATTCCTGTCATAGTATTTTGTTTTGTTCAAAACTAAGCTTGGCAAACCAAGCTTCCTCCTCTATCCAGTCTAAGTGCAGTAGATATTTTTAACTTTAAAGAACAAGATACAGATCGGAGGTCAAGAGTTAATTCAAGCGATGGAGTCACACTTCGGTCCTGTTATCGGATATTTGATCGCAATTTTTTCATCTCAGTACTTATTGGTTAAGAATTTCATGACAAATCTGATCATGACATCACCTAAAGTAATATCAGTGGTGTTGATACAATTATTTTGTATCGGAATGTGGGTATCCGTATTTTTTATGTTAAATTGAATACCAGTTCGTTTAATGATACCGGTGCGGTGGTTTCAGCATTGTAAATGTTAGTTCAGTTCATTATATACATGCTTCTGATGACATAATTTTGCCTATATTAAATTATTAACTGCTTTTGAACAAAATGTTCTTCTCTGTCTTAATCAATGCACTCCACAGAGCTGTCTTGTGTTACAAGATTGACCATCAATTCCTTAAATTTCTCATTGTCCTTTGCAAGGTGGAATACCTCAGGGTGTTTTAACATCTCTTTCTATAACTCTATTTCTATTCTTTTCTATTTTTTTGCTTCGCAGTGCAGAGTTTGTGATCTACTTGTTAGTAAAGTAAGACAGAACAACGCTCTCGCTCTGCTACCATCCTGTTCACAGGCCCAACATCCAACAGCGACTTTTACAACAGATACACTCAAAAGAAATCCACCTATTTTGAATTCGTCACGCAATTTGTCAATCAATTTGCCGTCACCGCTCCATAGATCGTCCAAAAGTCCATTATATGTCAATTTATATACATAAAAAATAACTCTTTGCGTTCGCCGCTCGCATATTAATTCCTATAAAATTAATTGCGATGACAAATCCATTAATTTAAATTGCCCACAACTGGTTCCGTCATCAGATAATTTGGTTCGTTTACAATTTTTATAGTGCTGCTTTTAACTTTTGATCTTTAAGTGTTGAGATAATGTGCATGGATGCAGTTTTTGTCATTGTGTCTTCGTTTTTAGATTGATTTTATCTTAATGTGGGAGTTTTAACTTTGGTTACATTTATATTGTTTATTTTGTACAGAAACAATATAACCTGTTCTTGCGTATTCGTAAATTTTGTTGCATATTCCAGAATAGTTAAAAGTATTGTATTAAAAACTTCCTTTTGTATGATAACTATCTATACATATACAAGCAACAAAAAAAGTTTATTAAAAAATAATCCGTGAATCAATATGAACAAATTTATGACATGTTCAATTTTGTTTTCCTAGAACATAATTTTAGACCACAATTATCGATTTGAAACTTATATCCATTAGCAATCTATATCACTTTGCCAATTTAAACTTAATAGCTTTATTAATTTCTTAGTAATCGAGTGTTACAAATAGATGAATTTACGAAGCATCCTTTTGGTTATATTTTTGTCTGAATAATTATACTAAATGTCGTATGTGTTGAGGAAGAAAGAGTCAAATTATTCAGTATTTTTATTTTTAATCCAACAGATAAAATCAAATAGTTTTTTTTTCCTCTAATTGATCAGTTTAAAGCTCGCCATTTTCTCTACGATTTCGTAAATATCAATAACAATGACATTTTATTCAAAATACTATATTTTTACGATCACAACGTGACAAGATCTTTATCTGTTACGATTATTGTGATAGACATCAAGTCTTTTACTGTTATTTCATCGATCGACCTCGATGAAAACACCGTCACCTTCAGAAAAATAATTATTTTCTAATAAAATATTTATATATCCATCGATATATCTCTTAACTAGTCGATATGTCCCTATAACGATGATCCGAATCGAAATGCTTGCAATTAAGTAGCATTTACTCGATACATAACAATTTAAACTATCGATAAAATTGTGCGTGGATAAAGGTATTATTGGTAGGCATAATTACTATGTATAAGTACCATTACTATTTTAGATTCAAACGTTTCGTTTGAATATTTTTTTTAGAAAGTGCCAACAAAATATTTATTTTTTTGTTTCGCAGTTTTTCTTTAATAGATTGGTAATGAAGAGTTATGGATAAATAAAAAATCTATGATTTTTTTGATAGAAGGAAAAATACTCAAATGTCTTTTTTTGTGATGATTATTTTTTATGATTTTCCCCATAACATCGACAACGGTCGTGACATTTTAAAAGTTTATTTTTGGAAATTTCGGTGTTTGTGATTGTTTATTTTTATATTTATTAATATCTGATTTTTATTGGCTGTTTCATTTATGGTATTGGTCTGTCAAAGACAACAAAGTTCCATTCGTCGTTTTTTAGGATGCAAGAAGTCTTATAGAGTTACTTAGTATATCATGAAGAATATCATATATGTTTCTGGTTTTGTTTATTGCTGTGAATCAAATGCTTTTTTGCATTATAAAACTCGCGTTTAGCTCCTGTAGTCCCCTTAATGAAAATTATCTTATATTGTAAACAGATATTACCTAATACTCATAATGTTCTAGATTTATTTTATGTGCCTCAGTCGACTACTTCTATATAATATCGCCAATGATATTCTAACAAACAGATATGTTATACACCTACAAAACCACCGAAAAAAGTGTGCCGCGGGGGAGAGCCAGCTCACATACACGCAGTGACGCAGAATAAAGGAAAAACAGGCCAATTGACACGTTTTCGAGTCTTCACGATTGCGCGCTCATAACATATCTGTTTAATTAAATATCATTGAATATCGCAATTACTTTGACAGCACGTGTGAGGAAGATGAGTAAAACCTTTTTAGGCAATCGTGCCATCAAAACATGTTTTTCTAATAAATTTTAATAATTAGAAATCGTGTTGTGCAATCTACATACATGTCATGCGTCAATTAAGTTTTGGTGTTTATTGAAACCAATTTGTAGAAAGTTCTACGACAAACAAGTCGAGGGGAATTGAAGTTGGTTTTATTTTATTTTATTCGTAATTCGTGATGAACAGACATGAAAATTCATTAAACTCGTATTTATTCATATGGGAATAGAAATAAGTATAAGCTAACTGGGGCCTGAATTCTTAAATAATCATTTTATTTTATTTTAGTGACATCATCCGTATCTATAAACACGTCAAAGTGATTACTTATAAATAACTATGACTATCATCATCATCAGCCTATTAATGTTAAAAAAAAAACCGGCCAAGTGCGAGTCGGACTCGCGCACGAAGGGTTCCGTCCCAATTATTATAAAAAAACACGTTTGTTGTATGGGAGCCCCCCTTAAATATTAATTTTATTCTGTTTTTAGTATTTGTTGTTATAGCGGCAACAGAAATACATCATCTGTGAAAATTTCAACTGTCTAGCTGTCACGGTTCATGAGATACAGCCTGGTGACAGACAGACGGACAGACGGACAGACGGACAGACGGACAGACGGACAGACGGACAGACGGACAGACGGACAGACGGACAGACGGACAGACGGACAGACGGACAGACGGACAGACGGACAGACAGCGAAGTCTTAGTAATAGGGTTCCGTTTTTACCCTTTGGGTACGGAACCCTAAAAACGGCCAAGTGCGAGTCGGACTCGCGCACGAAGGGTTCCGTACCATTATTTAAAAACATTAGACAAAACTGCAAAAAAATCACGTTTGTTGTATGGGAGCCCCCCTTAAATATTGATTTAATTCTGTTTTTAGAATTTGTTGTTATAGCGGCAACAGAAATACATCATCTGTGAAAATTTCAAGTGTCTAGCTGTCACAGTTCATGAGATATAGCCTGGTGACAGACAGACGGACAGACGGACAGACGGACAGATGGACAGACAGCGAAGTCTTAGTAATAGGGTTCTGTTTTTGCCCTTTGGGTACGGAACCCTAAAAAAAATATTATGTCGCAGTACCATGTAATCTGACTACTGAAAAATTCGCCCTGTGAAAAGACAGTAAAGCAAAAAATATTAAATCAGCGACCACGTAATTAAAAGATATAAGATGATGTATCTTTTACACACATGATCGCTGATTTTATTATCACCTCTCAAAAAACTTGGAATGAATGCTTGCTACTTGCCTTATGAATTACGCCATATAATTTATCATCTAGTTAACTTATTTTATTACAATTTTGACATTTAACAAAGCAATTCAACTCATTCCGGATTTTGTCTCTACCATTAGAATATTACGGAATGCTAAATCGATATTTCAATGCACTATTGTGATTTTAAATGATCAGCTATCATGGTGGTTATTATAGTTATCCTTGGCTGCTGTGGCATGGCATTATTGTATTTCGATTGTAAATGCTTGGAATTACAGTCCATTTCGTTGAAAATTTTAAGGAGTTACCTTACCTCAGCAATCTAATGGTATCAACAGTCAACATACTCTTGTTAGTAGGGATATAAGCTTGTATCGGCGACTTCTTAAATATTTTATAACTTTCTAGGAAAAACTTCTTGCAAGTTGAAAGTTCACACTACCTGTAGAGCAATCATCCGGACGCAAAACTAAAATAACATGTTACAAACCAAACGACTTCATAAATATTTTATAACTTTCTAGGAAAAACTTCTTGCAAGTTGAAACTTCACACTACCTGTAGAGCAATCATCCGGACGCAAAACTAAAAATAACATCAATGATATTTAATTAAACAGATATGTTATGAGCGCGCAATCGTGAAGACTCGAAAACGTGTCAATTGGCCTGTTTTTCCTTTATTCTGCGTCACTGCGTGTATGTGAGCTGGCTCTCCCCCGCGGCACACGTTTTTCGGTGGTTTTGTAGGTGTATAACATATCTGTTTGTTAGAATATCATTGAATAACGTGTTACAAACCAAAATTAACACTGATTAGGCAGAATATCATCGTACCAGTATTTTGATAGTGCTGTAGCATTTTGGCTACTCAAAACTATTTTGGTTTTTTGGTAGAAAAAATGGAAGCAAAAATAAACCGTGAAGTTATAAGACGTTCAAGTGACAATTACGAAATCGAATATACAAGCATTCCTTTCTTCATAAAATCACACTCGTGGTAAGTGGAGCGGTCATATCAGGAATCGCAAGACTATATCCCCGGTCAATAATGCCAATTCTATTCTTTAAAGGCCTAATCCATGGCTTTCTTTCAGCCGTCACGTAATCCATCAGCTTCACTCGAATCATTTCGAATTTGGAACGCTACTCTTTTGTCTTATAAATTATTTAAATAGAGAACAATGTGTAGTCAGATGCGCCTTTTGTTTACTTGTAGGAGGCTATTGTCAGAAGCACTTACCGTAAAATTACCCATCTAACAACCACGTACACTATGTAGTATATTATGTACGTTGCCTATTGTCTCTTGCAACGAGTCCGCATTGCGCATATTCCATTGGACGACTCCGTTCTGTCAATTACCTGAAGCGACAAATTCATATACCGTAACATCCGCGGCGTATGTGCCACAGCGTATATCATATTCGAACTAAGAATATGTAGTACTTCAATTTTGTGATTGGCTTTTGTTCTTTTGTAATTACTCTGTGGTAAGGCTGGGTGTTCCGACAAAGTTTCGATTGCGTGTTCTGGAATCTGTTTCGAAATTGTGTCATCTTTATTCTGGTGTTCTTTAGTACTATTTTGTTGGGTCTTGTTGTTTTGCGAATGGTAAATGTAAGTTGGTGAGTTAGTAAGTGTCAGTAGTCACGGTTAGGTGGTTGCATGTTGCTTCACCGAGGTTGCTAAAGCTGTCGTAGATAATGTGCTGTGTTGATGATTACACTGATATGTGTAACGGACTATCTTTACGTGCACCGAGTCCGTATTGAGCGATATTTCTTTTATTCTATTCGCTGTATCATCTATTATGTTCGTAGTGCGTAAATTGCAATTAAAGAAGATTTGTTGAATCATATTTTCGTTGATTGGAATTATAATGTGTATCTAACTCGGGTGTATAATTATTGTGTGTTATTAGAGTTTATTAGCCAAGTTAGTTGAGAAATTATTATTTTCTGCTGTATCTTTCTCGTCATCGGATACCGTATTACTGTTGGTTTAGTTAATATGATGATAGGTTTGTTCCTTTTATTTGTAATTTATGTAAATTTTACATCCATGTCTTTATTTTTTTGTTAATTTATGAACAAATCTTTTCGTAGATACTTTTCTGTGATTTCAGTGGCAGCGACCTCCTCTGATTTTTCGGATGAATGTGAGTATTGTATAATTATCACTTGCTTCGGTGGAGGAGGACATCGTGTGGAAACTTGCAGCATGGCTGAGAGATAATTCTCGACGGCATGTAAAGCTAAGTCAGAGGCCCATAAGTGGTATAAAAACTTTGACACCGGGTGAGGCACTTTAACTAAACGATAAAGAAGAAGAAGTAGTTGCAAGATAAAAAGTCGACAACTAAACAAAATAAAGACAAAAGAGACCGATGACTCATTTCAAAAATCGTCAAAATTCATACCAATCAAACACATTCCAAACTCAAACTCAAAATTTAAGACATGTCTGAAACAATCTCAATAAAACAAAGGAAAGTATTTTGTCAAAAAAGCGGAGTTGTCTCGCTTTAGGGCGCTTGAAGCATGTTATTATGCAGATCCGGCACCGTCGCCTGTGGGGACTGGCGAGTTAGAGTACCAGGCTTACATGGGGCACAAGGACGTTTGAGGAACTAATTATTTATTTTTAAGATTTCATGTAAAATGGCGATCGAATCAGAAATGAAGACATCCGCAAGAGAACCAAGGTTACCGACGTAGCTCGAAGAATTGGCAAACTTGCTTGCACCTTGCTCGCAGAACGGATGGCCGATGGGGCCGAAAAGTTCTGGAGTGGTGACCGCGAACCGGAAGACGTTGCGTTGGAAGGCCTCCCACTAGGTGGTCCGATGACCCTGGTGAAGGTTGCGGGAATCCGCTGGATGCGAGTCGCACGGGACCAGTCAATGTGGCGACACTAGGAAGAGGCCTATGTCCAGCAGTGGACGTCTTTCGGCTGAAATGATGAATGATGATGTTAAATATACCAAAAATTGTGATTTTTACAAACAAAAACAAATTGAACAAACAAACGAACAACAAACGATTGAAACAAAATTTAAATTTTGTTTGTTGGTGTGTCAACAAACAAAATTTAAATTTTGTTTGAAAAGACAGTGGGGAGCAGGAAGAAAATTGTGTTGTTTATTTTTTTGAGAAAAGAACAGACGACGATAATGAAGATAAAGAATGTGATGGAAGTAAGGATGAGAAATGAGAAACCAAGAAAGAGAATACTTAAATAAAGTTGGGGTAGAAAAACAATAAATAGAAGACGGGGTAATTTAAAAGTCAATCGAAATGGCGTAGAAAAAAGTATAATTGATTATGACAAATTGCAATTGTTAAAGTCAGTTTAATAAATAAAAAAGTCGTAATATCGAAAATGTCAAACAAATAATAAAAAGCTGGTGAACCTTTTTACAGTTGTCATGGTACTACAGCTATTTTAATGTCCTGGATGTGTAATGAACAAACACTTATAAACAGTTATACATGTAAATAATTAAATAAACAATTGTTTAAAGGGTGCAGAAAACATCGGGAGGGAAGGACTTGAACGTAAATTCGGACATAAACGTTGAATGCATTAAGAACGGCCCTGTAACGCCACCTGTCAAATAAGACAGTAACTATCTAGGTAACTGGCGATTGTCTAGCCTTTTGAAATAATTTATCACCGACATTCTGATCGCCTGCCTTGACAAGACATCCAGTCAATATACAATGGACAAGAACTTAAATATTTAAACTTAATTGACGTGTCTAGGTGACTACTTTAAATAGCTTAGGGTTTGAAATTAAAGCCATTACAGGAGCTAAATTAGCAACTCTATTTGTGGTGGTTCAAACTTCGTTTGAAATATTGTAAAATTAGGTTCTAATCAGCTTGCACTACAAAGTGGTTGTTACGTCAGTCACTGCGGCCCGAATAGTGCGAAATAAGTGTTTTCTGCGATTTACAAAAAATCTATTGATTGGAATAAAAAGTAAAATACTATGATGCTAATATGTTGCTTGTAGAATTATTTGCCAAAAACTCACAACAATCGCATGTATTTTAGTATGGTTTTTACTCGTTAAAACAAATTTTAAGAGAAAAGTTCGTGATTTTTTTCTATCGAATGAAATTTGTTGTATTATGTTTTCAAAACACTATCGTACTAGAATATATCCTGAAGAATGTCATATATTTTCTGGTTTTGTTTATTGCAGTGAAACATATGCTTTTTTGCATTATAAAACTCGCGTTTAGCTCATGTAGTCGCCTCAAGATAATTTACAAAAGCAAGCTATATTACTCGTGTTGTATGGAAATCATATACAAAAACGCAAGCATACGTCGATGGCTTCCACACCATAGTCAGACAGAAATCTGCCTCTTTGCTCTGCAGAATGCGGGACAGCTCCAACTCCATCCTAAAGACCATAGCAGGAAGGTTGGATTCTCCTTTGTTAGGTGATGTTGTTCAAAGATGCGTTTTGAACAACAGCCTTGTTGTCAAATAGATAATACATAAGTTTACTAACATAGGTATAAGATATTTTTTTGTTTTTTACCCATGTGGATGTTGCTTATCCGATTTAAAAAATATTTTTATTTTATTTATTTTTATTTATATAGGTAGTATTATTACAGTCAAATCAAGCTAGCTAAGAAGTTCGTGGTTAAATAATAACAGCTGCTCGGGATGATCTTCAGGTTTCTTTGTATTGTTTCGTAAGCTAGATAATCTCTTAAATGTAGGGTCTACTTATTGTATTTCATTTCTATAGCCACTCATTTTAATTTTTAATTTTAATCTCTCATAAGCTAACACTTATTTTTGTGAATGCTGGTTAACCTGTAATTGGCGACTGTGTAAGTCCAAGACAGTAAAACCTATGTATACCTGAATGTTATACACAGAAGCTGTTGGTGAACCTGTACTAATAAATAAATAAACCGCGCTTGCCTAGGTTGGTCTCCTCATTACATACCGAGTTTCCTCCGTGCCTCGGAAAGCACGTTAAGCCGTTGGTCTCGGCTGGCATTTATCGATCCTTGATAGTCGTTACAAGTAGTCAGTGGCTCGAAAGTCTGACAACCAGTTTTACCAAGGGTATTGTATTACCAAGTACCAATTAGGAGGTCATATAGGCGACTGCTGTAAAATACTGTTATTCAGCTGCATCCGACTAGAAGCCGACCCCAACAAAGTTGGTAATAGGCTAGGCTGCACAGTCGCCATTTACTGGTTAACCAGTAGTAATAGTAGTTTAAAACATTCTCAACAAACAAAATACTTTATTCATTTTTCAATATTCTCAATTCTCTCATCAACCCAACTTACAAAACCGCGCCATGTAACCCACAGACAAATCTCATCCGAGGGCGGTGACGGAATGTCAAAAATTCTGCTCAAAATGTGACCATCGCTGATGTTATTCGAGTCCGATGGACGCCCGGGGACATCGAGCCTCGGCGCTTTACTTCGCAGAAATATTTTTTGCATACATTATTACGAAGGTGATTCAGCCTATAGCATAGTTCTATGTGATTATTTCAATAATTGTCGGTTATTTTCTAAGATTGATTATATTTCTGTGAAGTAATGGTTTATCTGGTAGTACAGCTTCTTGGATTGTGGTTTATTTCTCGCATGCTAATTTCGATTAGGTACTTACAATGTTGTGACAGTTTTCCTTGTATTCATTCTTCAAATTAACTTGTTTCATGTTCAAACATACTTACGCTCACACCATATTTCCAGGTAAAAACTACAGCACGTTATTTGTATTGGATATACAAACTTTCTGTATATGTGTCTATGGTGTAAATTTGAATTTAAGACAAGTATGTTCTGAAATACTTTTGTCAGCTGTGATTCCTTGTCATTACTTTGTGTACATTCAATAAATGATCTCGTAGTATATCCTTACAACGTGTAGAATTATCCCCTCGTTTCTTTTATTTATTTTATTTTATTTATTTGGCTCACCAACAATTGAATACACTGCTGAAAAAATACAAGATACATTCAATAGAGTTACAGATAAGTGAAGTAACATCTTACAGGTAAGCACATCATGTACGACTTATTTGTCGTTGAATGTCTTCTTAAAATCAGATGAGTACGTTAGTACTCACCACACTCAGTTATGGTTTTTAAATTTAATACATAGTTATTATATAGTTAAATTTAATACATAGTTATTATATAGTTAAATTTAATACATAGTTGTTATATTAACCTGCTGCAGTGCTGCCACGATTCTAAACAAAAATCCTTTTACTCCCCCCACGTTCAAGTTTAAACATCTATAGTCATAAACTCACGGTATGTTGCGTATCTCCTACGCATCTGACCTTTCATCAAAACAACACCAATAAGATCAGTGTAAGTCCTTCAGGAGCGCCCCCTCGCGACGTTTAAGTGTACTGACATTTTTCGTCATTCATCTAAACCTCCCTTCCGTTAGTTACTAAATCTCCAGAAGATTTATGTCATTGGTGTCGCTTCTGTTGTGCACAAACTAAACTTAATTTAGGCTATTGCTATCTTTTACTAAAAGGCAATGCGAGAAAAGGACGGCTATAGCTATGAACTAAGTTAGAGATGTCAAACTAGTTTATGCCTTGCGCTTCACCGTGTTTTTAGTGGACATGTTTTTACGTGCACCCTTCATTTGTATGGAAATATTAGTTCCAACTAAATTTGATAGCTCTAAACTACGTCGTTCTCTTTCTCGTTTTTTTAGAGAGAAAAAGATAGCAATAGCCTAAATTAAGTTTAGACAACAGAATGGACACCATTGGTGTCGATTCTGTTGTGCACAAACTAAACTTAATTACTTAGTTCATAGCTATAGCCGTCCTTTTCTCGCACTGCCTTTTATTATAAGATAGCAATCAGAATCGACACCATTGTCTAACTATTGTGCCTAATATTCAGTCGATAAATACAGTTACTCATGTTGGAACGTATGTTGTCACTATAAAGTGCTCTCTTGTGTCACGTTCAGTAAATAAGTAGGCAGCAGCAACCACCGTTGTTACTGATAACAATCAAACCGCGATCACTAATCCACCACCCAACGGTTATTACGAAACCAGTACAGTGGACATTTACAGCCCATAATTACGGAAAAAAAAAACAGTACTAGACTCAAAATTTATTCACAGAGACGTCGGAAAACTTTTCAACTCTAATCTTTCTATCAATCTTAGTTGTTAAGCAACGTATAATAAAAGTGGTCATCATAATTCGAAATCTCATAGCAGAGCGAGTTGACCGCTACCACCACAGTGTGTGACCGTTCCACACTGTGCTCAACTGAATAATTCATACGCTACCTACGTAATTAAATGTCTTGCCAAGTAAAAAATAACGACACCTTCCTGTAGGATTTCTTAATATATGATTTACTATTACGTGGTACTTGAAAGAGTGGTTAAGTACAAATGGATGAAGAAATAAATGATATGTTTGAAGGAAAAAGTTGTGGAAAAAATGGCTGTATCAACTATAAAGAGTGTTTTAGTTATTAGTGCAGTGTTTCCGCGAAATGCTTGTTTAGAATTAAAAGATTAATGCAGCTTTTACTTAGCGTATAGTAATGGGTGTTCCATATTTATTATTAGAGGCGATGGATTGACTGTTTTTCTTTCGTTAACGGTTGTCGTTGGGTAGAAATATATAACATCTTTAAAGAAGACTTAATGGGAGTAAAGCATCCTCCTATAAATGGAGTTTTCATGACACGTATATTGAAAACAATAAATTAACCTAACACACGTATGAAGAATTTCCCAAAGTTAAATAAAATCATAATAATTCTTGACCTTTAATAACACGTGTAAATGTAATTCATGAAAACAAAAATAAGGTATGAACTCACTGCAACAGCAAAAAAATCGACTGAGCATTAAGAATTTGAGTTGCGTTAAAAAATACTCATTTGATATAATTATGATGAAAAACACTGTAATTGCATTAAGTGCATTATTTTGAAATACACTGCATTAAGTTAAATGTCAAGCACAATATGGTATTTCCTCTTTTTTTTTGCATTTTTTTGTGTTTTTAAATTATTTTGCACTTTAGAATGAAATTTTAATGACCCCACAAATGATTAGCCACGATAAATTTACAAAACGACAGCTCTAAATAAATTATTAATGTTTTTTTGCTACGAAATTTTAACAGACTGTGTCGTCGTTTAAAAAAACACTCTTGTTATAAAGCTCCTTTACTTTCCGTCACAGATCATTTTATCATCGTCCGCACATAAATGCAAAGAAAGGAACGTTTTTGCGAGCACACTCGAGTGTGACGTCACGTTTTTGCTCTAATCTACGACGTTACACTTCAGTGGTTAACAACCTTAGGCACAGGCGTATAAAAAGCTGTTATTGCATTTATTTCAGTTTACTGGAATGTCGTATGGGTAATGTTTTTAGATTTGTATAACGAGTTATATTGTTCTTCTAATACTAAAAGCCATTTAGTTTTATTTAAAAAATAGTCTAAAATTTGTGTACCTGTAAGTTTTTAAGTAAGAAAATATATACATAAAATGGTTAATTCGATTTAATGTTTTGTAGGTTTAAACAGCAATAAAGGCTAATTTTATTTTTATTTAAGTTTTTAAGTTCTAACAGAAAAACTGCTCAGTGGAACAAATAAACAAATAACAAATATTTAATAATTTTAAATTTTATTATCAGAAAAACAAATTTAAAAATTTCACAAGAACAGTACTTATAAAAAAAAAATGAGCATTTCCGACAAAAGTGAATCACTGGTGCCTGTAGTAATGATTAAATCATTGTATCACAGACACCAGCAATAAAAATACAGCAGACAGTGATTTTCATTGAGTGATAGTCTCTTATCTGATAGTGTTTTAAGCTTTCACGGTTTAAAACTAAACTTATCAACCCGCGATCATGGCGCTTGCAACAGCGTCGAAATATCGGGAGCTCAAAACATATAGTAATCACGGAAGATATCCCGTAAGAGAAAATTTAGATTTAGTGATAGTCTAGTGATGTGACCGTCGGACTGATAAATCATAGATCTCGAGTTCAAACAAAGAGTAAAAACAGGACCCTATTACTCTACTAGACTCTAGACTCTACTGTCCGTCTGTCTGTCTATCACCAGGCTGTATCTCATGAACCGTGATATCTAGACAGTTAAAATTTTCACAGATGATGTATTTCTGTTGCCGCTATAACGACAAATCGTCGTATCCTACGAATAGGGGCGTAACTGCATAATAGCTACTTTTCAGGAGACACTTTTTTGTGTTTAATTAAATTAAATGTGACAAAATATGTATTGGTGGTTTAATATAATGTGTATTGGTATTTTATGGTTTGGTTAGCATTATTTTCAATAAATTATCTTTATAGTTTATACGCATTCTGTCCCTTAAATCCTAGAAGACGTAGAAGAAAGACACAAACGTAATTAGGGCTTCGTCTCTACTATACATACGCAATTTAGTCATTCCATAAAAAACGGCCACAATCACCATGAGGGTTTTTTTCTATGTACCCTATATTGGAAATGAATAAGTAATTAAAATGACTTAAAAGTTTTTTATTTAAAAATTAGTTTACGCTCGCCGCAACTAACAATCTCCGCGTTCCGCCGAATACTAGCCGAGCGGCGCTAAGACGAACGCGCCGCGTCCCCGCACCCCCACTACTCGCGTAAAACGAAGGCGCGACGACGGTTGTGGCTTTTTTCTTCGTTGAAAACGTAGTGCTTAAAATTGTGGCTTTTTAGAAAACCTAATTATTTGATAACCTGTGCGGTTTTTAATTGTTTTGTTAAACTGGTTATCTGTGGTATGACGAGCAGAATTGAATTATGCAATAAAAAAAGAAAGCCCTTATGTTCGTTAGGGCACTATTCGTAGGATACGACGAAATATTAAAAACAGAATAAAATAAATATTTAAGTGTGGCTCCCATACAACAAACGTGTTCTTTTTCAGATAATGGTACGGAACCCTTTGTGCGCGAGTCCGACTCGCACTTGGCCGGTTTTTCGGATTTATATGCGTACTGTATAATTATCACTTACTTCGGTGAAGGAAAACATCGTGAGGAAACCAACATGCCTGAGAGATATTTCTCGACGGCATGTAAAGCCAAGTCGGAGGCTCTTGGGCGGTATAAAAAAACCCACGATAAAGAAGAAATGACCTAAGGGCCTATACTACCTCAAATGGCTTAGCATGATCTCTGTTACGTCTAAAATACTGCAGCATAAATTTTGAAATAAATATATGGTAAGGTTGAGGATTAATGCTAAGTACTATGTGTGACGTAAACACGATTCCATAAACTTTTCTCGATAAAAAAAAAATCCAAAGTTACTCTAAATCGAATAATAAACCGCTGGTATTCAAAAATTACTTCAAATTATATCATGAAACTTTGCACACTAACTGAACTAACTATAAAGCAGGTCTTGTGTTTTATTTTTTCCAAAAGACGAAAACTTGATGTTATATAGAAAAAAAAACACTTATTTCGCACCATTCGGCCTGCAGTGACTGACGTAACAACCACTTTATAGTGCAAGCTGATTAGAACGTTATTCTAACAGTATTTCAAATGAAGTTTGAAACACCACAAAAAGAGTTGCTAATTTTAGGTTTAGACAGGGCCTTAAAACAAGCAGAGTAACAAAAAATAAATAACATACCTGTAAAAACAATTAAAATCCAGTAAACGCTAAAAATAAGTTTGATAGATTATCCGAAACTACGCTAATGTTAGATATTTTACAAAATGGCCTCCTTAAATCACTGATGCTCTAATTAATGTTCGAAATTTAAAGGAATACTTATAATTACAGGAGATTCCTGGATTACGGTTGGCTCTGTAATCTTTTGCAATTTTCTCTTAATCGCCTGAGTTTAAAGTGACCAGTTACAAAAGGCCCCGCGTCACTTTACCAGTCAGTATCAAAACTGGTAAATATCTTCAGGGTCTCGTGGTTTATGAGGGTTTTTAAAAACTGGTTGTTTTAAATGGTACCCCGAGACATTTGGACTTAGGGGAAAGGTGTACTAGATGATCCTTTGAGGTGAGATGATCCTTTTTTATTGCAACGAAACTATTAGCGACATCTAGTTGTTTTCATTGGTAAAACGTAGTCCCCGATATTCCCAAGCCGCAGTCAATCGTAATGGCGTCGTGAGAGACAACCAATTTTTTTGTGGAAAGAAACAAAAATTACGTGACGTTGATCTAAGGTAAGGCTGACTTTAAGTTTATATCAAATGTGATCTAGGTAGTCTATTGTAAAGGCTGTTGTTTTAGTACCTTTGTTTATTGCTCTATTTTGTTTTTTTAATGGCGTGGTAACAGTTTAAAAGATATAGGTTATGTTATCGAACATTGAATAAAAAAGTTGATGTTGGGGCGAGATGATTATGATACTGGTGTACAAGATGATCCCTACGGATCATCTTGTACATCATCTTGAACCATTTGTATGTTAATAGATTATGTTTTAATATATTTATGTTTTTCTAACAAATATGACATAATTAAATAGCCAGCAATAGGGACAAAATATTATTAGACTTGTATTCGTTCATTTTATCGATTTCAATTAATAACAAAAAATACTTTATCTTGTTTTAGACTATGCCTCGTAATTATAAAAGAAAAACTAATCGTGGTGAGTGGTCAGAAGACTCCATGATCAAAGCGCTGGATTCTGTACAAAATGGTGTGCCATATAGAACAGCAAGTAAACAGTATGGAGTGCCTGTTATGTCGTGCCTGAATATTATTTAATAAGACTGGCTCATTCTACCTAAGTCAAGGTCTATAAGATGTTTAATTTTGTAATAATAAATAAAGTAAACTATGATAAGTTATTGTTTATTTAATTCTTCCGAAACCTAGGACATTCCCAAACTGGGGGCAACACGATCCCCAGGATCATCTTGCCCCTACCGTAGGGATCAACTTGGACACCGGGGTGTACAAGATGATTCTTTGGTAGCGTTTTAAAAAACGTGAATTATAATATTATTAGATCTAAAATATTAATATTATGAGTATGAAAACAGGTAGACTGATAAATTTACTATGAATAAACGCTTTTACATCTGCATTAACATAAATGTCGTTTAAACTACAAGCATTCTCCCTTAAGTGAATCATCTCGTACACCTTTCCCCTATGTGATAATGCTAGGGCAAGATGGTAGAAATTTGATAATTCGCGGTTAGGGAAACGATCCTTTTAATAATAAGTTGGGACGATTATTGTTAGTGAATTATCCTGTGGAACAGAAGATGCGTGGAGCAACGTTCAAATTTTATTCCAATTAAATTTTTTGGTGACATAAAATCATATTTTCGAGTTCCTTTATGAGGGTTCCGTAGCCGAAGGATAACCAACGGGACCCTATAACTAAGCCTCCGCTGTCCGTCCGTCTGTCTGTCTGTCTGTCAGCAGGTGTTTCTCAAGATCAGGTAGCCTACCATGACGTCTTATAGCAGTATTGTTTTAATCTTATTCCAGAATGGGAAAGATATGGTGCTAGACTTCGTCTATAGCTCCGTCTTTTTCCCACACTGAAGTGACATTAAAACAATACTGCTTTAAGACGTCATGGTAAGCCCCCTGTACTTGGTAGATAGTAGAAATTTTCACAGAACGTGTATTTCTGTTGCCGCTCTATCAAATAATAAAAATAAATTAAAAATTTAAGGGGGCTTTCCTACTAAAATGGTACGGAACCCTTTATGAGCAAGTCTGAATCGCACTTGGCCGGTTTTTTATTCACATTTGTTGAACTTCAGCGTTTTGCAAACTACATTAGAACTCTGAAAATGTTCATTTAGTTTGTATAAAATATTTCTAAGTCAAAACTTGACCTTAGAATATGTAAATAAATAGCTATAATAAAATTACAATAGCATGTACTAATTGTAAGAAATAATTGCGAACGATGAGGACACTTCAAGTTAATGACTTGCTGAAAATTGGTCATAATTACACACAATTAAAATGCTAATTCTGTTTCATCAAAGTCATTCACTTTACTGATTCGTCTGCAAACTACCTAGATATTTGTTCAGACTTAGACGTTATGCACTTTATACCTAGTAATTATGTCTCTACTTGACTTTGGAAGAATAATCAAATTCGCAAATAAACGAATGAGTACAGAAAATGACTTGTATGGCCATCACAATGATTGCCCGTCAAATCCACAGTTCAGCGATTGCGCTACTTGTTTTAAAGTAGCTTTTGCAAACAATTTTAGACCTTCACGCTTACAACCCCCCCGGGTTTGTAAGCGTGAAGGTCTAAAATTGTCCTACTAGAAAAATGTCATATGTCCTCTGTGTCAGTGTCTGTGTAAATATCATTTGTCTTTGCGTACCATCCAGTTCGTACGATGTTTTTCTTCACCGATTTGAGAGCAGTTGGTGATGAAATAAATTACACAAAGTAATGTGCCTGTGGGTTCGAACCCATGGCCATGACTTACTGTTCGTAAGTCGGGGCCGCCACCACTGGGCCACCGCTGCTCAAGCATGTTTAACATATAATTTATACATAGATATGGCACTTACAAATAATGTGACTTTCTGCCAGTAAAAGATTTTTTAAAATTGGATCCTCATGATCCAATTTTATTTCGGAGATTATCCCCTACATACAAACATACAAACAAATTTTACCTCTTTATAACATTAGTGAAGAAGTTTCAACAAGAAAAGCGAGAGCAGAAATAAGAATTAATATTACATTTCACTAAAAATGATTTTCTCAAAGTGACCTCGGCGCGTCTCCTCAGTTTTTATGGGTTAACAGCACCCGAGACAACCATTTATCATGGACCCGTCAAAATCTAATTGTGCCGCCTGGCTAACCACCGCATTGTGACCGTAATTACGCCCTTTATTTTTTTACACAAAGAACTAAATCGACTCCAAAGATTTTTTGTTCCACCATCACCGAAAGACGCAATTTGGTCGATATTCCAAATATTTCACTGTGATATTTCATATCGTCATTTTTATGATGATCCACCAAATTCGATGATTGGGTATTTTTTTTTGGTTATTAAAGGAAAAAAATGTGAATCGTCCGAGATGAAACGACCGCGAGATGATTAGTTTTTTTTTTATAAATCCATGCATTGAGGACACTTTCTATCCGCTGCGCGTACGCCACATTCTGTTCAAATTTTGCGCCCATCGCTAATTGCTTGGGTCGCCGTCAGTCGTCAAACTTGAGTTTTAAAAATATTTCGGTGGAAATTCTCGTAAAATTTTCCATGAAAAAAGTGATTCAGTTTAACGTGATACACTTAATGTTACTAATTAAAAGGGATCTTAAACTTAATAATATGACTAATTTACAAAAGTCAAATGGCTTTTCTTTCTCACAGGGCACAGAATTTTAAAAAAAAAACATACTTCTTTTTTCAAATAAACTTGACGTGTGCACACGTGTTGCTGGACATTATTGTAACATAAAAAAACTATAAGTGGAAGAAATTACAGCAGGATTGGGGACCTATGTCAGCATTATATTAAAAAAGAACTGTTTTTTTTATATATATCTTATGGCATATCATTAAACTATTATCGAAAAAAAACTGCCACGAGCGAAATATCAGACAAAACTCTAAATACATTAAACATTATTAACTTAGAAGACGAATCAGAAAAAAATACAATCAGTTAGGGGTTGGGTATTAAAAAAATCGACTCCCGCGCACGTTTCTGTTACAAAAGCATTATACTTCACGATTTCGTAGATAAATTGGTAGCCATTTTATAAAATTACATGGTTTTAATAAAAGTAAGCAAAATAGGCGTTTCTAATATAGTATTTTTATTAAGGGGTGGGCTGGTAACTGAGGGAGGCGTTAAGGGTAGCTATTAGTGTACTCTACCGAAATTGGAATTAAGAAGCTTACATGAGAAGGAGAGGTCATTAATTCCTTTTTCGTTTTGGGAATAATAATTTTTTAAACCAGTTATCACAGCATAGGTAGGCCGTCTTATGTTTAGCCAAATATTATATAAGTAGATACATTTAAGCTTTTCATCAAAGTATTTTTACGACATTAAAACGATTTAAAATAATTATGGTCTTGATAGACAACGTAACATTTCAAGATTCTATTGTTTAAGTTAATTAAAGCATGCAACAAACTTCATTGAATGAATTAGTTTTTTTTTACATATTACCGAATTTAAAGTCGATTTTTCATTTCAGTTACTGTAGCACGATACATGTGTTTATTTTTTTTCTTTAATTTTATAAATAAAGTCAAAACTGCAGAGCAAATGAAATAGTTTCTCACATAACTAAACACACTGCCTATAATATTTCCCAGTCCCCTATAAAAAGTGATTAGAATCCCATTCCTCCGCCATGTTCCTTCAGACTGCAGCTATCAATCACTCCGTGTGGGATGACTCTAATTATAGGGATTAAGAGCACTACGAAGTACCAGCTATTGGTACCAAACTACCAAGCCGACCCATAATAGAACCGAAACGCGGGACAAAAATTGAACTTTAATGAAACTTGTTATTCGTCATGTTATTAATAGTTTTTGAAAAAAAAACGAGGTGAAAACAAAAGAACATGAACTGGTTGATGAATCAGTTTATTAGGATATTGTTTTTTTTTATATCTTAAGCAAACTATTATGTGAGGCGTTGTTATATTTTTGACTTACATATTTATTTGACTTGAATTAATAATTTTGTACCGAACCGTTGCAATTTATCTCGGTCCTTGTATCCCTCGCTCCGCTCAGGATTCTAAACTAAAACGTCTTGCTATGCTCGGGATTTTCTGATTTATAGAGTCTAATTTTTTAGTTAAATTTTGTGACTTTTTTCAAACTACAATATAAAGGCAACCACAATATATCACACAATAAAAACCTGATCCATCTCAATCCAATAAAGTACGAAAAAATCAACAATAAAAACAAAAGTAAATTAGATCAAAAAAACGTATTACATGCATTTAAGACAAAGAAAAAAGGCCCAAAATCGGAGGCGCAGGAGGGCTGTTATTTTTCGGTCACTATATTTAGGGACTGCACCTTGAAGGGGGTTAGTTAATTAAACATCATGCGCTTGCGCCACGGATCTAAATCTTAGGCAGCCATTAAACCAATGGCTCTCAAAGTTACCGGTTCAAGCTGCTTTCACGTGGATATAATGACTGTGGTCACGTTTTTTATCTAGAACAATATAAATACAAAAAAAAACTTTATTTCAGTCAAAATGCAAACAAAAATAATTGACAAAACGTTGATACTCTAAATTCACAGGTCGAAAATCCTGTAGATGCTATGCTAGATTTGAGCAAAACGAAAAATAGTATTTCACTATAGTATTTTCATCCAAAATCGTAAATAATTGTGTTATCAAAGAAATGCATCAAACTTTGGAAACCCCAGATCCACGATTATTAATTGGGCGTAAACCCCGCGAGATTGGGCTCGCCTCCTGATACAGATTCGACTTTAATTCTGTTGATTACTCGTTTTCAATGGGAACGCTTTTGTTTTGGTCAAAGAAACATTCAAGAAGAAAGACTGATTGAGAGAAACAAACCTTTTAGTTTTTTTTTTACTCAAAATGCAATGTTCCAAGATGGACGCAACGTATCAAATTAAACTATTCTTAAATACCTGTTGCAAAACCACAGGGACATCAAAATTGAACTCAATGTATTGTTAGAAACACAATGTCATAAATAAGGGCTAAAATTATACATCAAACAAAAAGCAAGCCATCCATCGCGTCCAAAATCCTGTCAATAATCATTATGTGGAGCCAAAAATAATGATGATAAAACACCGCTGACGACACGCGTAGTTAAACGAAAGCTTTCATATTCCCCAACAAAAATAGAAGGCAAATTGACAGATGACAAATAAGACCGTTAACACCACGGTCACGGAACCAAAAACCAATGACACAGGACCCATAGATCAACTTACAAACCCCAATAATCATTCTTACGAAATATGAATCAGGGGAGATGGGGAAGATCACAGTAAACTGGTCGACGATAGTAAATATTTCTATCGGGCCTAAATGTGATAAAATACATCAAGACATTGTCATTACAACAAGATAGATGGCCACACAAAGTCGGTAACACATTCTTTTGAACAACAAGATTAGAACAGACATACACAAACTGTTGTCGGAATTAAGGTCTGTTGTTCAATTGAATAGGACAGCAAATGAATGGAAATCAAATAGATATAAACGTATAAACAAATGTGATATAGCCCTGAGGCTATCAGAAGCAATGTCATAGTGTAGACGTTTTAAAAGGCGTTGTGCAATTTGAGACAGTCGTAAATGAGAGGAGATTAATGAGTCTTCAATGCTGATTGACTTTTGAATAAGGAAGGTTTTTTTATTGTTTTTATTTATTTTGTTTTTAAGTCTCAGGCTACGAATGTGAATACTAGATTCAACGTCTATGAATACTATATTCGTTCTAATGAAATATGAATAATGCACTAATGAACGTACGCGCATTTGACAGCGATATCAAAAAAAGTATCTAATAAGAATACAAGAAAAAGCAGTCCACATGAATGACGTCACAAAATATTCTCTCAAAATTCGCAGCACTAAAATCCCGCGCAACTACCGAACACTTTTATTTAATCCCGTACAGAGTACAATTGGAATGGACTCTCGGAATGTAAAAGCAACTACGATTGAGACAAAGGGCGTAGAGGTCGACCCTTCAGAGTGCATGGGTGTGGCGAACTTAAATTTTCGCATTGACAGCCGAAACGGCCCGCAGGGACCTGAGACGTGCTTTTAGTGCCTTTATTCGTTATGGTTAATGCGGCAACTAGTTTACGAGCTGTACTGTTATTTGTGACCTCTAAGGGTACGGTAGCTGCCTCCACTAACGGCTTTTGTGCTATGAGGAAAGGTATTTCGAGATTTTCTGCAGGTATTGTTTAATTGATTGTGTTTGTTGCTTGGCGATGTATTTTATTTAGGTTCTTTTTGTTCGCTGTACGAATCTACTCTACTACGATTTGCAGTTATGTCAACTTGATTCATTTTAGATAAGTTTTCAAACTTTTATAGAATAAATAAGACGTAAACATGATAATATGTCAGGAATTCCTAAAGGCATTCCATATCAAAGGAGTCGATGTTTCGTATCCATTCTCACGTGTTTATTTGTTTGTAAATTGACTCATTACACCTCATCATTCTTGAATCTCAGTTTACAAAATATTGACCAACCCAAATTAATCTTGTCTTTACAAAACCAAATCTATCTCAACACCCATATAGTTGATATTAATATCATCTATTGTCGTGTCCCGAACTTTATTCAAAGCATCAACGTTTGTCACGTCAACGAAGGAATGGGATTGGCTATCAATCAATGCTGTACGAAAATTAGGTGTATTGTTCCATTGCCGCTCCCTTACAAAATGAGATCCCTTTGAGTCGTCAACCAGTCGATGGATGATGTTTTGACAGATATTTTCGGTTCACGGGTCATTTAGTCATTGTTCGTCACCGTTTGAAGCTGTGTTGTAATGTGTTATCTGATTTTAAATGTTCGTTTCGTCTTGAAAGAATGGAGGAGATTATGTGGCCATTATGTTTTATGTTGCTATTGTCGTAAGGTAAATGGCAACTGAAGTATAGGCTGTTATGTCTAAAGGTCAATTTTGTACTGGCAATAGTAAGTCAAGAAAATCCTTGCCTGTCTAATGTCTATCCACATGAACAGTGATTTTATAGCATTTGCGAGTCGAACTGTAAATACAACTTCTAAACACTCCACTTGTAAACTATTAGTTATGAAAACTGCCTAACAATTTTTAAGTTTCTTCCGAAATATCCAATGTACCTAACATTGGATATTTCGGAAGAAACTTAAAAATTGTTAGGCAGTTTTCATAACTAATAGTTTTCAAAACTTTATTGATGCTTGATAGAAACGCATCTTGGATGTAGAGACTCGCGTTTCTCGCAAGCATTATTATTGCAACCGAAATTATTCGTTAGTCATCAGCGATAGAAAGTTAGCGATTTTTTCGTTATCTGTGTCGAGACTACCCAGGGAAATAAAAATTACCAAATAACTTTGGAATCCTAAAAAAAAAATTTGTTGGTACGAAAAACAAACACAAATGCTTCTCCAAAGCACAATATACCTACGATACGTCACCTGCCATTAATCGTGTTGGGCTAAGCAATATTGACGGGTTCATTACGACTATTGTCTTACGGAGGGTGGCAGGGATGTAGTGATTATGTTAGTGGAATGGTGGTTTGGATTTTATGTTGGTAATATTGTACGATGCAATATTGTTATAACGTAGAAAAGTTACTAAGATTCTGTCTCTGTCTAAGAAGACTGTGGTTTTTATTCTAAATTATGTTTCATGGACTGTAGATTATGGCAGTTATTAGAGGAAGCCAGAAGTCTAATATTCTAATGTTACCCAAGGCGTTGGACTGGTTTTGTGCCCGATTGACGGCAATAGGCTCGCCCCCTATAACATATAATAAGTTATGCCTCTGCCTAACCCTTCGGGGATTATAGGCGTGATGTTTTGTTGTTACTAAGGCAGTCGTGTCACACATTGGTATTATTTTACGTGTACCTACAGTTGCTTTCGATTGGAATGGAAGTCAACACTACATAGTTGGTAAAATTCTAATTGGATGTCATGACTGTCAGTAAGGACAAAACACAGCGCCAGGACAGCGACACAGACAGCGGACAACGAACAGAGTTTTTAAATAAAATGCTTTGATCAAAAATGCAAATAAGTCCAAAAAACAAGTTTATCCCACCACAAAAACTGTCTCTAAGGCTGAACGACAACATAGCTAAACAAAAAAAATCTAAGAAAACTCCACAACCATGACCAAACACTTATAATTACAACCTCTCAAGATTAACAAAAAGCCACATATATCAAAAGTCTTCATATCAGTCTTTCGCTATGATTTACTGGACCAATTTGGGCCCCAGAGCCGCGTGACACTCGTAAGCCAAAGAGCGGTATCTCAAAAAATCTGGTTTTTGTTTGCTCCATCAGCTTGAAACGCATCAGATTTCCTTATCAAAATAACCAGACCTTATTGGTAGATAAAAAACCGCCAAAAATGTGCATATAATGTAATATATCATTTTTATGCAGGTTGGTTGAAGAAATAATAACCTGAAACGCTGAAGATTATTGGACGATACTAGCCTGGAGTGCAAATGCGGTGCTATTTCACAAATAATGGGACAAATGACGCCCTATAATGTTTCAACTGGCACACTACAAGAATTTATGAATTCTAGTGATAGTGCCAAACTTCGAAACGTTCTGGGCTGACTCATTATAGATTCCCATCGATGCTTATGATTTTGATACCAAATAAAAAATATATTTTCATATCATCATCTCATCTGCCTAGCCCTTTCCCAAACTATGTTGGGGTCGGCTTCCAGTCTAACCGGATGCGGCTGAAATAACAGTATTTTACATGGAGCGACTGCCTATCTGACCTCCACAACCCAGTTAGTACTGGGTAATACGATATCCCTTGGTAAGACTGGTTGTCAGACTTACAAAAAAGAAAATTTTCATACAAATTCCTTTTATTCTCAAAACAACATTTCTTAACTTACCGCTATTAGGCTTACGGGAGCAGCGTAGTGGACACCACAGTTATCTGATCAAACAAGCCGTAAATAATACGCGGACTGTATTTATCATGGCACCGCCAAATATAAGTAATAGAACAATTTATTGCCACAAAAATGATAGAGCCTAAAGGTATTTTCGTTGATAGAGGCTTTGTTTGGTTAATTTTCTATAGTATATAAACATGGATATTGATCTTGGGACAGAGATGTATTAAAATTTGCCGGACATTTCGGACAAAAAATGTGTTCGATTCTTAGAAGCTTTGGTTAGAGGTATTTTGTATAAGGAAACTAATGAATATTAAATCGCATGTGAAACACGATCGTCACTCATTGAATGCCTGTCAGAGGAAATCGTCATCGAGCTAGACGGCGGCGAAGGTGGTAGGTATATCTCGGCCGCCGCGGGAGACGCCCCGGGCGTCGGGGACCACCTTAGGCGCGGGCCTGTGCGTTCGTGTTCCACGCGCGCCTTAAAGAGTGTCAGCTAAAGGAAGGGGTCCGCAAGGGCCGATGCCTGCCGGGGCTGCGGGACAGTTCGAAAGAGATACCGTGGCCCCGGAACACAAAGGGCGATGAAGGAACATGGATGGGTTTTAGTCAGTAAAAGTCTGACACTCTCTCCTGCTCCGCCCAGAGCGGGAGGAGTCATTTAATGATTTCGCTTCTGAAAAAAAAAAAAGGTGGTATACGATCTGATCTGGTTTGCGAGGCGAACATAGCCAGATAATGCACAAGATAGAGAGGTTTAGAAGGCAATAGGGGAGGCCATTGTCCAGCAGTGGGACACTCAAATAGGTTAACAAAAAAAAAGTGAAATAATAGAACCTGCTGGCTGCTACTGAGAAATTCCTGATGGAAAAACTCAATAGCACTTTCCCGACCTAGGAATCGACCCCAGGCCTCATACTAAACAGTCGCGCCACTAGGCCACTAAGGCTGAGGCCCTACTCTCTAACGTTTCGTCCGTATATTCGAATCTATCCGTTTCTCTCACTCGCACCCATCTGCAGACGTGCGCGACTCGGTGGAACGCAGAGCTAAAAGGCTTATAGGCGACGAGTCGTTGGTGGCTTCGCTTCACAGCTTACCTCACCGGCGTAATGTGGCCTGCCTGTCGGTCTTCTACAGAATGTACTTCGGTGAGTGTGCGCAGGAGCTCCACGACCTGATCCCACCATCACCCTTTTACCACCGGACTAACAGACGTACTGCGGCGTACCATCCGCACTTGGTTGATATCCCGACGTGTCGTACTAAGCGCTTCTCCTTCACTATTATTATATGCACAGCCAAAGTGTGGAACTCTCTGCCAGCGTCTGTGTTCCCACCCACATTTAACCTGCCTGCCTTCAAAGCAAGAGTGAATAGGCATCTTCTGGGCACGCTCGTTCCATCATAGGTCTCATCCATCGCTTTCTATCAGGCGTGATCGAGGTCAAGAGCGGGCCCATATTGTAATTAAAAAAAAGAGAGACGGATAGATCCGAATATATGGACGAAACGTTAGAGTGTAGGGCCCCTGATTCTGATAAAAGTTACCTCTATTACGAAACAGGTGACAATTATTTCAACATAACACTGCAGCAGCTACCAGCATAGTATCAAAATAATATATTAACACAAACTACCAAACGATTACTAGATGAAGAATAGCCCGTCTATGTAAAACAAATTGCTCACAGCAAAATAGAAACAAAATTAATGGTAATCGTTTAGTGATTACAACGTAACATGAGCATTATAATATGTTCACGACCTTTCACACGGGAGCTGACCTGTGATCTCGAGTTCTTAGTACCTATATATAATATTAAGCTTAGGATTCACTGTAAGAATGGCAGTTCGAAAAGTTTATGATTACTGGTGACGGTACAAGGTTATTCGTCTTTAGACAAAAAACTATCGCAATGTATCTAAATGTATGCAAAACTTCGTTCAATCAGCATGATCTTCACTTCTCTACTATAAGTAACACAATTGTGTCGATTCTGTTGTGTACAAACTAAACGTAATTTAGGCTGTTGCTATCTTTTACTAAAAGGCAGTGCGCGAAAAGGACGGCTATAGCTATGACCTAAGTTAGAGATGTCAAACTAGCTAGTCGACATGTTTTTACGTACACCCTTCATATGGAACTATTAGTTCCAACTAAATTTGACAGCTCTAAATAACGTCAGTCTCTTTCTCGTTTTATTAGAAAAATATAGCAATAGCCTAAATTAAGTTTAGTTTGTGCACAAGAGAATCGACACCAATGTCATCATCTGCCTAGCCTTTTCCCATCTATGTTGGGGTCGGCTTCCAGTCTAACCGGATGTAACTGAATACCAGTATTTTACATGGAGCGACTGCTTATTTGACCTCCACAACCCCTTGGTAAGACTGGTTGTCAGACTTTAGGGTCACTATCTACCTGTAACGACTGTCAAAGTTCTAGAAATTACAGCCGGGACCAACGGCTTAACGTGCTTTCCGAAGCATGGAGAAAACTCGGTATGTAATGGTTGGTCACCCATCCACAGACCAACCTAGGCAAGCGCGGCTTAACCTGAAGTTCCGTGAGATCCGAGCTGCTGGTATTATTTGGCTTCGAGCTCCTCAATACTCAAGCTAAGCTACACAATGTTGCATTGAGAAATTTATAGAATGTTCCCAATATTGGAATGGACTTAGCATGCAAGACTCCATGTTTGGTGATACCATGCCCAATATTACTATCGTCAAGTGAATACAGAACTTAAAACTCCGGCCGAAGTAATGTCTGCAACATGCTGTGATGACGCATGCAAATCATTACATGTTTCGAGAAATGATGCGAGAGTCATCGATGAGTGTATGTCGTTACAGTTTTTAGGGTTCCGTATCCAAAGGGTAAAACCGGCCAAGTGCGAGTCGGACTCGCCTACGAAGGGTTCCGTACCATTATCTATACATTAGACAAAACGGCAAAAAAATCACGTTTGTTGTATCCTTTGCGCAGTGCTGCGCGCGAGCTGTCAAAACTCCCAACCGCGCTGTGTCAACAATTTTAGCCAATTTTTGACACATTTTCCGCCCGTTCCGGTAAAAACACCTGTAGTTCAAAAACTACAAGTCCTAGAGCAATTTCAATACTACTGTTGTCAAGCTGATTAGATAAGGAATCTATTTATCTAGAAATCAAAATAAAATACTTTAATTATAAAAACGGTTCGGTTCACGGTTCATGAGATACAGCCTGGTGACAGACAGACGGACAGACGGACAGACGGACAGACGGACAGACGGACAGACGGACAGACGGACAGACGTACAGACGGACAGACAGCGAAGTCTTAGTAATAGGGTTCCGTTTTTACCCTTTGGGTACGGAACCCTAATACTAAGACTTCGCTGTCTGTCCGTCTGTACGTCTGTCCGTCTGTCCGTCTGTACGTCTGTCCGTCTGTCTGTCACCAGGCTGTATCTCATGAACCGTGACAGCTAGACAGTTGAATTTTTCACAGATGATGTATTTCTGTTGCCGCTATAACAACAAATACTGAAAACAGAATAAAATTAATATTTAAGGGGGGCTCCCATACAACAAACGTGATTTTTTTGCCGTTTTGTCTAATGTATAGATAATGGTACGGAAACCTTCGTGCGCGAGTCCGACTCGCACTTGGCCGGTTTTTAAATGTTCTTGTCGTAAGGTAAAAATATATCTCAAGTATTTATTTTTGTCTTTGGAAAATAACCCGTATTGTTGTAAGACGTTGAAAGTTGTTAAGCCGTTCACTGATGAAGTCTAAAATCTCTCAAATACCTAAGAAAAAGATAAATTAAAATTAGCAGGACATTTCACACAACCTCATAAGGAATTTACCATAATAAACAATTTACGACGCAAATATGACCACTCTAAACTTCACAAAGGTCGTTCCCACCATACCATGTGACAAAGAAAAACTTAACTGGCGTTAAAAATGACCTGCGACAGGAAAGACGATCGAGCGATTACATTAGCATTAAAACGGTCACACAATTACTTTTTGATTAGTGTGTCGCCGACAACTGAATTCATTAGTTCAGCTCACCTGATTTTATTTAATTAAAACGTAAGAACGGTGGGTGGTTTAACCGTAGGTTAAGTTGAGGTTAAACAGGGTTTTGTGGTTTTGAAGTGAAGAGTGGTTTTTTGTTCTGTTTTTAAGTTGATGTATAAATTGCTTGTCTTGGCGGTTTTCTTATTGGGCATACTAAGTTGAAAGTAATATTTTCATTGAATAAAATTAGGAAATTAAAGGATTATTTATTTTTGGGTGAATAAAGTTTGCTTAATCATATGCCTTGTTTAAATTCTATATATTCTGTTAGCATTTATCTACACCTAAACAATTGCTCTCATAGATGACATAACACTACACACACTCCTCAAAAAGCCTCACCATTTCACCACAACATATTCTACCTTTTAATTAACATACTTTTGTATGAATATAGTTTGCTTAATCGTTTGCCTTGTTTAAATTCTATATATTCTGTTAGCATTTATCTACACCTAAACAATTGCTCTCATAGATGACATAACGCTACACACACTCCTCAACAAGCCTCACCATTTCACCACAACACACTCTACCTTATAATTAACATTAGGTACTCGGTGCAACCCACCTTTAGCGATAAGAAGTAAAAACGCACAAGTGAAATGTCTCGACGCGGACGCAGCCGAGCGTTGTGAGAACCTTGTCGCCGGTCACTATATGTTAATGTTTATAATTGGACCCTGCTTACTGTGCAACAAAGTGCATTTCTATTTTTGTGTTTTATTAAATGGAAAAAGAAAGAACAGAGTCATTGTCCTGCAGATATGATTGAGATTGTTGAGGAAACTCTCGAAAAAATGGTCTTTTTCTGCATATTGCTGGCACGATATACTCTAGTTTTTGTTGGCCCGACTTCGCCACTTCAGCGGCTACGGTGGTGGAAGTGCAGAGGCCATTTTGACTGCATATGTTACAGCACGCATATGTTAAGCCGTGTGGTATCCGGCAGAGTAGAATAGAACCAACCCATTACACTCACGGGTGTCGTATAAGGCGACTAACGTCTGAGGCAGAACACCTTGCGCCTCCGTAGACCAGAGAATGGGCAGCAGCGTTTTCTGTTAGTCTTTCATCACTGCGATCTCCAATCCGCCTGCCAAGCGTGGAGATTACGGCAAATTCCTCCCATCATGGGAGAGGCTTATGTCCAGCAGTGGACGTTATGGGCTGTTGTTGTTGTTGATGTTACAGCACAGCTGAGGACAGAATAAGTTGTGGAACAGATTGTGATAGAGCACCACATCCACTATCGAAAAAAACGGTGAAGGAAAACATCGTGACGAAACCAGCATGTTGGACATGCTGGTTTCGTCACGATGTTTTCCTCATTGGGCTTGCGCGTGGTGAATACGATCCGCTCAATCCCACAGAGATGAGCCCAGCTGTCGGGACTTTAAAGGCTAATTATGCTTCTGCTACTATGCAGAAAAGTAATGTGTACTTTACCTTTTGCATTTTTATTTTCAGTGAGAATTATACTTTGTATTTAAATATATTCGCCGTTGAAACTAATCTTTACAACAGTGTACAGTGTCTTATGACTAACATACAGTCATGTATAAAGGGTGTAAAAAGACTCTTAACGAAGCCGAAAGGTACCTACTTGTTCTCCCCGTCATTGCGATCATTTTTTTTGTTCTAGACCATATCTGGGAACCTTCTAGTTACGGAGATATTAGAGGTTCGAACTTTTTCACAAGTTTTTTTTTCTAAATAAATATTTCTAATGTAAGATTTTTACTTTAAACACTTTCACGATCCCCGTACTATTCAATCCATCCATCAGCATAATGTTTTGAGTGCGTTACATTGAGTCCTACCAAGAAGTCTCATTTTTAACCCCAAAAAAAATGTCATTTCCCAGCAATAATTTTTGCGTAAAGTTACTTAGTTGGATGTACAGAATGCTTGGTTGACGGCTTCGTGAAGATTTTGTTTTCACCGTGTATAGGCAACAATTGTAAAATGAAGAAGGCCTATTTATACATATTACCCAGAGTGGGAGGACCAAGGTTGTCAATGATGATAGATTTAAGGACCAAGTCGATTAACTGTCTTAAAAGTGTATAGGCTCATTAGGTCTAGGATTAAAGGCGGCGCTATGAAAAATCTACAATGTAAGGTAACATTACAGATTTACGATGCTCCTTGTAAGTGGGGTAGGTACACAAAGATAAAAGATTGTTCAAGTAAGATAGCATAATTGAACAATCTTTTATCTTTTTTTTTTTTTTTTTTAATTCTTTTGTTTATTTGATGTCGTTTTAGTTGTTAACTGGGCATGCAATGGTTGAAAATGAATACCTTAATTTTGACATTAGAGGACTCTTTGAATTAGAAAGCATAACCAAGAATAGAGGAAAATTATTGTTTCTCTGGGACTTCGTCATACTTCATGGTCTCGGCGCATTTCTGGTCACCACTGTCGATTCTGGCTTTCAGGAGTTGCAGGCAGTGGTTTGGAAGTGGCGGGCTTGTCCAATAAAATAAAGCATATTATACAAAATACCAAATTAATAAACCGTAATTCTAGACGGAAAAATAGAAATTTAAACAAGATTCCATTGATCTTTGACAGTTAAAAACGTGCCGTAACGCCATGACTCAACATAACACTCTTACATTGTATAGTTGCATTGTTGTTTGCAATAAACGTTTTGACTTTGACTGTAACTAAACTTCGTAACGCTAAGTTGAAGTGTGTGCACCAAGCCACGGTAATATTATGATACAGTAGTGTAACTCGGCCGCATGATAGAAATAAATGCCTACAGCCACGCGGTACGTAAACTTGCGTTAGGGCTGCCCGTCTCCAGCATTGTAATTACATTTGCCTACTTTCTGTTTCTATTTAGTTTTGTGATTGTGAATATCCTTTTTATATAAATAAATTAAATACTTTGTATATTGAATAGGAAGTGTTCAATAAAAATGCGTGTTGTTTTTTAGGGTTCCGTAGTCAACTAGGAACCCTTATAGTTTCGCCATGTCTGTCCGTCCGTCCGTCTGTCCGTCCTCGCTTAATCTCTGTGACCGTTAGCACTAGAAAGCTGAAATTTGGTACCAATATGTATATCAATCACGCCGACAAAGTGGTAAAATAAAAATTGGAAAAAAATGTTTTATTAGGGTAGCCCCCCTATATGTAAAGTGGGAAGTGATTTTTTTTTTAATTTCAACCCTAACGTGTGATATATTGTTGGAAAGGTATTTAAAAATGAATAGGGGTTTTCTAAAATCATTTTTTGATAATGTCAATAATTTCGGAAATAATCGCTCCAAAAGTAAAAAACAATGTGTCGCCCCCCTCTAACTTTTGAACCATAAGTTTAGAAAATATGAAAAAAATCTGAAAAGTAGAACTTTATAAGGACTTTCTAGGAAAATCATTTTGAACTTGATGGAAACAACAGTTTTTGTACAAAAAAGACAAAAAGTTGTACAAAATAATGTCTGGACTAAGTTTGTAGTATATTCGTATATGCAAGCATTTTTACATAATGGATACCCACCTTTAAACTCATAAGTGGGAACACTTATTGTGACGGACGGGAAACTACGGAACCCTACACTGAGCGTGGCCCGACACGCTCTTGGCCGGTTTTTATTGGTAGATTTAATTAAAAAAACATGTTTTTGTTCGAAAAACAAATCGGGCTTATAAATTTGCGACCGAAAAATATTTGCGCCTCGACTGAGTCGTACGAAATGCTTTATTGTTAAATTTTAAAGTATAGGCACCGAAGTTTTAACACAAGCGTAAGTAGGTAGGTACCTACCGTATCATGATTCATTCAGAACCGCATATAACTACCTATTTCACTCGTCTCAATAACTTTCCGTTACTCTATTCGCTTTATTTATTAATCCAAACACCTTTTTTTTCGTGAGATAAAAGGAAATACTTATCCATTAAGCTACTTATCCACTACCTACTAGTAAGTAAAATTATTTTATAGTCTTACCTTTCAGAGTTTCCAGGTAATTTAAAAAAAACTTATGTCTGGATGCGTTATTGACGAATTCATACAACCAAAAACAGCACAATATTTCCTACTCGTCATATTAACTGATTTTTAGAGAAAAAATCGCGCGGTTATTGTTAAAAAACAACACACCGTCCGTTCGACACTGCGGTACAGCCGTGACTGTCTGCGCCCCAAGTGCACCCTTAGATCGAGGCGCGTAGGTATAGCTCGCGTTTCGTCCGTTTCTATGAAGTCGGAATACTGTATCATAATACTACTGTGACCAAGCTTAACAACAGGCACGTTGTACTTTTTACGTATTCAAGTAATATTTAGCGACTGTCGTCAGTTTTACGATGGTATCTATACGACTATCTAGAGCCTCTAATTATGATTTAGTCGCTTGTTTAACGACGTAACAAACTAAAACCGGCAGTTTTTAGGTCCGACTAGATGGGTTTTCAATTTATTACTAAAGCTTTGGCGGTGTTTTTAGGGTTCCGTAGCCAAATGGCAAAAAACGGAACTCTTATGGATTCGTCATGTCTGTCTATCTGTCCGTCCGTATGTCACAGCCACTTTTTCCGAGCCTATAAGAACTATGCTGTTGAAACTTGGTAAGTAGATGTATTTCTGTGAACCGCATTAAGATTTTCACACAAAAATAGAAAAAAAAATATTGAGTTTCAGTCTTCTTCTTAGCGTGTCGATGGCAATCTAAATTGAGTCGGCCCAGAACTGAGCCACGGTAACGCAGTGTTCGTTGCTCCCGGCGTAAGCATAATATCCACCAAGTGCTCAAACGAGTTTCAGTTCTAAGTATGGACTTAGAACTTTAACTCAATTTTTTTTTTTTAATCTAACCCATACGTGTGGGGTATCTATGGATAGGTCTTCAAAAATGATATCGAGTTTTTTATTGTTATTTTTTTCTAAACTGAATAGTTTGCGCGAGAGACACTTCCAAAGTGGTAAAATGTGTGCCCCCCCTGTAACTTCTAAAATAAGATAATGATACAACTTAAAAAATATATATGATGTTACATTACCATGTAAACTTCCACCGAAAATTGGTTTGAACGAGATCTAGTAAGTAGTTTTTTTTTAATACGTCATAAATCGTAAACCGCAATTTTAAACATCGATCAAAGTTACAACGAACTACAAGAACTTTAATATTATGTTACTTGCTGCTACGGAACCCTTCATGGGCGAGTCCAACTCGCACTTGGCCGCTTTTTAAATAGCTGGTTTGCGTTAATTCTAGTCACTAGACTAGAATTAACGCAAACCAGCTATTTAAATCTATTACTTTGTCGTAGTAAAAGGTGATAGTTTAGTTTTTGAAATAAGTATGGTTTAGTGTACATCGTTATTCTACACTAACTGCTCCGTTGGTAAAATTGAATAAGTTGAAGTAAGTTTTATTTTTTGTTGTTCTCTTTTTATTTAGTTGTGTTTTATTGTTTTGTCCTGTGCGAGATTAAGGCCCTTCTAACCCTAAAATTAGCAACTCTATTTGTGGTGTTACAAACTTCGTTTGAAATACTGTTAGAATAAAGTTCTAATCAGCTTGCACTACAAAGCGGTTGTTACGTCCAGTCACTGCGATTTACAAAAAATCTATTGATTGGAATAAAAAAATAAAACACATAAGACCTGCTTTATAGTTAGTTCAGTTAGTATGCAAAGTTTCATGATCTAATTTGTAGTACTTTTTGAATACCAGTGGTTTATTGTTCGATTTGGAGGTAACTTCGGATTTTTTTTCTATCGAGAAAAGTTTATGGAATCGTGTTTTCGCCAAATATAGGACTTAAAATTAATCCTCAACTTTATGCAAACACATCATATATATATTTCAAAATGAATGCTGCAGTATTTTAGGCGTAACGGAGGATCATGCCAAGCCATTTGAGGGATAAATAGCCCTTATTATAATACTTTTTCTTTCTTTCTGTAAATAAAGATTCTATGAATGAAGAATGAGCAGCGGTGGCCCAGTGGTGGCGGGCACGACTTACGAACAGTAAGTCGTAGGTTCGAATTCAGACAGGCGCATTACTTTGTGTAATTTATTTCATCACCACTGCTCTCAAAACGGTGAAGGAAAACATCGTGAGGAATCCGGCATGTCTTAGAACCAAAAAAAATCGAAGACATGTGACATCTACCAAACCGCACTGGGCCCGCGTGGTGGATTATAGCCCATTCCCTCTCATAGAGAGGAGGCCTGTGTCCCAGGAGTAGGAACATTAATAGGCTGATGATGATGATTCAGAATGAAGAAAGAGAAAAGTAAAAAACAGGATGTTAGGTAACACCCAACTAGAAGAACAATCTTGGTATGACAGATCACCAAGCTCTGTAAAAGTTATCGGTTATCATACTTTTAACGGTAGAAGAGACACAAACTTTTACTATTGATTTTGGTGCACCCACCAGTGTTGAATGTTTCGTCGGTTTCTTTACAAAAAAGCGGTTCCACATTTTATTCATTTTGATTGAATAGTCATCGATTTTACGTCACTATACTCTCTCCGTCTTATTTATTTATTGGATATTAAATTACTTAGTACAATGCCACCAAATATTTAGCCTCTTTAACTCGTAAACATGTTACTATTTGTTCGGTTAACCACCTAAAATGAATGAACTATCGTGTTCTTAACTCAACTTCTCTATAATATTTTCTACCAATAAATCACCAACCGTTGCAGTCTAGTTAAGCAAGCCTTGTTCTAAAAGTTAAGTTTCTAGTTAAGACTTATTTAGAGTATGTTGGGGGACATGTGTGGGGGACGACGAGTACGTAGTTTTTTTTTGACCTGAACTATCCCACTCTTCGGCAAAAGCTTCCCCCATTCCTTTCACTTACTCGATGCTGCACTTCTTCTCGCCAATTAGCGAGAAAGCCATCCGCAAGGAGTACCCGCTATCTTCTCCTCGGTCTGCCGCGACCCCGTCTACCTGTCTCAGGGATCCTGTTTTAGATACTTATTAGTTTGTCAATAATAATCAGTCAAGTCACAGGTAGGTAGTAATTTTCGAAGAACTTTGTATCCTGCTATTTTATTGATCATCGGAGGGAGTTGCTCCGATCATGTTTTATGAAGTTCAAAAATACTTTTGACCAAAAACACCTTTTCTGTTTTAGGAGTGTCAAATAGGCAGTCGCTCTATCTATACTTACTATAATAATATTATAAAGAGGTAACATTTGTTTGTAAGTTTGTATGTTTGTAAGTTTGTATGTAGGGGGTAATCTCCGGAAGTAATGAACCAATTATAAAAATTGTTTCGCTGGTAGAAAGCTACATTATTCGTGAGTGCTATAGGCTATATGTTATTCCCGTACTCCCACGGGAACGGGAACTACGCGGGTGAAACCACGGGACGTCCGCTAGTGTAAAATACTGGTATTCAGCTGCATCCGGTTGTACTGGAAGTCCACTTCAACATAGTTGGGAAAAGGCTAGGCAGATGATAATGAACCTTTTCTGTTTGATCATACTTTCTTATTCCGGGGATTTAGCTAGACAAAAAACCTGGTGAAAGTTGATGACTTACCTACGTGAATATACCTGTATGGTCACATTTGTGATGACATTATTATAAAATAGAGGAGGCAGTTGGTGGAACAAGACCACCAGTGATGATGACGAGGCCAGCTTCCGGATATGTTTTTAATTTTCGTTGACGTGATCTGCAACTGTAACATAACCTACAAATGTTTCCAAGTAAATCAATCATAATCAAACATGTTAATTTTATGGCTAATTATCAACGAATGTTGTCGGCATTTACATCTGGTAAAGGGAAAATAAATTAATAATGTTACTGATGAAGTTATTATGAAAACTGGTTAGGTTAAAGTTAGGATGTGATTGAGTGATATGCCGCCATTATTGTCGGTGTCGTATAACAGTTTATTAGACGTTAATTTAAGATGTAATCTGTGGCGTTTAATAGGAGGCTGATATGTATTGATCCGATGGATGAGGCTTTCTCATTGGGAACTAGAATCCCTTTAGATAAACGTGAGTTTCTCGTAAAAATCCGGCCAAGTGCGAGACAGACTCGCATTGAAAGGGTTCCGTAGCACCAAACGACAATAAAATATTTTGAACGCTTAAGGGTTTACAGTTAAGGGTTTCATTTTGCTGTGTAATGGACATCGTGGTACAAACTTTTACCTAAGCATACCTCTTAGCATCCAAATTTTATTTACAAAAAAACAGCATCATAAAAACATTCACCATGTTCTTCGATAATTCGAAAAGCATTGCACTATATCTAAGTACAGTACACCAAACAAAACGAAGTCGGCAACACATTTCATAAAAGTAACAAAATATTATGTGTAGGTATCGTACATTTAACCTTAATGCTGCGTTTACGACCTCAGATGATTCGACGTGAATCAAAAAATACCCGCGTACATCACTGCTTGCTTGCGGCATGATCTAAAGTCATCATTCTCCTCCCTTATCAATTTATTTGAGGTCGGTACAGACTGCAGCATGTTTTCTTTTTCCATACTACTTTAAAGTACTCGTCATCTCATCAGACACCTTCTTTCTTGACGACCCGATTGGCGCAGCGGTAGTGAGGCTGCCTTACGTTGTTAGGGTCCCGGGTTCGAATCCCGGTAGGAGCAAATGTTTGTGTGATGAGCATGGACATTTGTTTCCTAGTCATGGATGTTTGTATGTATAATAAGTATGTATTTACAAACAAAAAGTATATATGTAGTATATCAACTATCTGGTGTCCACGACACAAGCCTCGTTGCTTAGTGTGGCACTAGATGGCGCTGTGTGTAATGTCCAGCGATATTTATTTATTATTTATTTATTATTTATTATTCTTGCCATATAATCCTTCACACAGACCATCCATAGCTTTTTTGGTCTTCCTCTACTCTTATACCCATCCACATTCATACTCAAAACTTTCCTCACGACATTTTCCTCATTTATGGCTGGTAATCGGTTGGCTTAGTATGGGCATACCAAGCCAACCGATTACCACCCAACCCGATTGCCAACTGTTCAGTCAACGGCGCCACTTTCTGACTTCCTCTTGTGTACTTATTTGTTTCTTATTACAACCATTCGCATAACAACATACATCCCTCTTAGCATTCTTATCTCAGCTATACACACATCAAAAAAAGTTTGTGATCACTAGCATAAGCTGATATAATTTTTTAAATTGATCTTACCAAGAAAAATTCTTTGTTGCGTGTTTTTTTTTACTGTTTTATTTTTTAAATCTATATTTTTGATAAATAATCTAAAAAGGAGAAGAAATCATAATATAAGTAATCTACCGTAACAAAAAAGATTCAGATTTTTCAAAGTGATCGCAGTCTTTTTTTGATGTGTGGCTGCTAATGACTTTCATTCATCCCTTTGGTAGCCCAGCATTCTGATCCATACAAGATAACAGGGCTAAGAGCCAAGTTCACCGAAAAGATAACAGTCTGATTATCTAAAAACAGCTGTTTAAGACACATTTTTGTACATGAAAATGTGTTTTAAACAGCTGTTTTTAGATAATCAGACTGTTATCTTTTCGTTGAACTTGGCCCTAAAAAGGTGTGCTCTAAAATACTCTAAACAATTGCTCCTTCATTTGTTTTCTGCGCAGTAGCTGTCGCAACACGCGTGTCGCTTGCACATGTAGTTCGTGGCGAAGCATTAAACGGTGTGGCGTGACCGATGTTAGGTAACTTCCCTAGTTTCCTTCCGCGCCACCGGTGTTATGGACCGAGCCCGTCCTTCCTTGTTGCGAAAATGCATGACCCTATTTACGGATGGTTATCGCGAGTTGTTCATATTTTGTCATTAATTTATGGCGAAAGATTGGGATTTCGTGTTTATGGTAGCTAAGGAAGTGGGCTATGTCTTTTGTTCTTATGTTTAGTGAATAATAAGGATAACAGGTGGCACTGAGTTACTTTTGTAAATTAAAAATTGATCTCACATTAACATTAACGGTGAAGGAAATTATCGTGAGGAAACCGGTGTGTCCTTTCATAAATTCATTGACATGTGACATCAACCCGTACCAGGTCTGCGTGGTGGATTGAAGCCCATTTCCTCACACAGAGACGAGGCCTGTGGCTCAGCATTTGGAATAGTATAATCTGATTGTTGTTATGCAATGTAATGACATCGATAATGGCCTTCTCTATAAGCTCCTTAGACTTCAGCTGCCTCATGCATAATACCAAGCGTAAAAGCATAACGAATACTAAAATAAAAAGAAATTCTTTGAAACATTATCTCAAATGTTAAAATTAATGAGTTCATTCACCTCAAAATTCGTCACAGATGTCATGATACGATAAAATTATTCAACATTTTAATAAGCAAGAAAAAAAACAACAATTAAAGTTGACATTAATTAAACAAACTAGCTGACGTACATTGTCACAGTGACTGATTCTGTTAGTTAATATTTTTAATATTATCTTGCTTTACGCAGTACCTATAGTCTAATATGTAATTATTTTCTAGGGGAATAATGACAATCTGGTATAAGGACAATCCGTTTCCCTTAGTTGACATTAATTGCGACTAGCGTGAGAAGATCTGTAGCCGATAGTGATAATCCCTATATGTATTTATTTTATGACTCTACAATAATAATATAATTACAGAAGTGACCGAAAGGATAAGGTAAAGAGTGTCAAAAGGAGTCCTCAGTCATCATTATCTGCCTAGCCTTTCCCAACTTTATTGGAGTTGGCTTCCAGTCGCGATGCAGGTGAAATACCAGTATTTTACATGAAGTGACTACCTATCTGAACTCCACAACCCAGTTAGCACTGGGTAATATGATACCCCTTGATAAGATTGGTTGTCAGACTTTTGGGCCACGGAGTACCTACTTACCTGTAACGACTGACTAAGATCTAGAAATGACAGCTGGAATCAACGGCTTTCGAGGCAAGGAAGAAACTCATGTATAATCATACCGTCGTACTCTCAAAAATTGTCTATTGCTGGTTGTAACGTTTCCTGTTGGGGAGGCATAAGCCGGGAGACCTACATCATGTTGGGGACAACAGGTAATGTTACTACCAACTACCACTAGCATTTTACTGTTCGTATCAATCAATCAACTGCAACCCTATTGTATCATAGTCCACTGCTTGACATAGACCAGGCCCAAGATACGCTACAATAACTCGTTTAGTCTACATTTGACAGGTTCTACTTTTGGCATCATATTCAATGTCCTACATTTGACAGATTCTACATTTGACGGATTCTACAATCAACAGATTCTACAATCGACAGATTCTCTTACCTTTTGCCTTCCACCTCCAGTCTTTCCCAGCCACATTTTTTAGATCATCAGTCTGGTCGCATCCAGTGGACAAAATAGTGAAATACTAAAGGTAGTAATAATATATTTTCAATTCATGTATTGCTTTTATGGACATTAAACTTAAATATTTAGTTAAAACATTAAAGTTAGCAGCAGTAGTATGTGCCTCCTTCAAACAAAGAAAGAAACAATAACCCACAAAGCTTCGAAAAAACTCCATTCAAAAGTGCATAAAAACCAGTGCACAAAGAGACATTGCTTTATTCTTGCCGTCAAACAAACGGTGATAGGATCCGCGGTGTACCACCTATCACTTTTTCTATTACCCTGGTACGCCAATGTGATGGACATGGAAAGGGATAGAATGGACCTGGTGACATAAACATGAGTTGTAAAATGGTTCATGTTGAAGGGGTTATAAAAGCCAGTTTAATTATTTTCCCCCCATTTTAGAGGTCCACTTTCCTATTTTTTCCAGGAATCATCATTATCTGCCTAGCCTTGGATTTTTTCCAAGTATAGCTAGTAGAAATGAGAACAAATCAACTAGAGAAAATAGTAGTAATAGTAGAAAACAATTGTGTTATTATACCCCAGAGGATCTTCTACAAAAACGTTGACAGAATATCTGATAAGATTGCAGATATATCTACTGCAGAACAAAAAATTTAAGAATTCAATTTTGTTTCTATCTGCAAAATTATGGTGGGTAATTATTCCATTCTAAATCCATCAGAAATAAAAGCCAAAAAGATTTAGTACCAATGCTATCCCCACGTCTTCCCTGTCCCCAGCCATCAACAGCGCAGTACAGTTGCGCAAGAGTCGCGGTGACCACAGACCGAAACATATACATATTTATGAGGTGACTTTAATACACAATTTCTATGTATTCTTAGTAATGCAGGAAGTAGGAGTGAAGATGTTAACGGTGGGTGACTTGCGTCTGATGCGGTGATATCGTTTAATTGGACTGATTGTTATCTGGGTGTGATTTTGGGGTACGGAGGAGTTCGTGGCTAAATAATAACAGCCGCTCGGGTCGATCTTTAGGTTAAGCTGCGCTTGCTTAGGTTGGTTCGTGAATGGGTGTCCACCCATAACATACTGAGTTTTCTCCGTGCCTCAGAAAGCACTGGTCCCGGCTGTCATTTGTAAATCTTTGACAGTCGTCAAAGGTGTGTAAAAAGTGGCTCGAAATTCTGACAACCAGTCTTACCAAAGGTTATCGTATTACCCAGTATTAACTGGGTTGTCGAGGTCAGTCAGATTGCCAGTCGCTCCATATAAAATACTGGTATTCAGCTGTATCCGGTTAGACTGGAAGCCGACCCCAACTTAGTTTGGAAAAGGCTCGGCAGATGATTTTGGGGTAAGGATTTGAGGATATGGAAGGAATGAAGACATTGTAAGGAGAATTAGTTCATAATGTTACTGCAGTATAAGTGGCTAAAGCTCAGAATAGTATTGAATGTATATCAGAAAATATTTGACTGACTATCTGATAGTAAGCGATGATGCGGTCGTCATGGTTAAGAGCTTAAATAGAAGATTCATATTTCCAATGATAGTATTGCGAAAAGTATTGCAGAAGAGAATTCTGTAGTTACTCCCCCCAAGCTTTGAGATATAAAATGTCAAATAAAAACTTTATTTAAATAAATGCACTGATGGGAACGTTTAATTACGTAAAGTTTAAAGGTAAATTAGGAATCCTATAATCATATAGTACAACTAACAATAACAAATTAAATAATACTGCTGACTTTTATAATACGAAATTAACTAAGGTGATTGTAATCAACGATCAGCAAAACCAGCTCTTTAATGTCAAATACAAAACGAGTCTGCTAGAAATATGGATGACTTAACTAATAAACTAAGAGGTTTTCCATTACGAATGCTCACTCACATTTTGACATAACATTAAAGTATTGACTACGTCACAATTTCAAAGAATCATCGTCTATTAGTTAAGAGATCGAATAGTACCGACAAAGTGTTTGATTTGACAGCTCGAGATGTACCCTCCAAAGGTAATTAATAAGCAGATACAACCACTTAAGATAAGTAAAAATATTTTCATCCCGAAACTGCACCGGATATAGATCGTATCGGCATGACAAAGCGTGGCGCCAAGAAACTTTTACCTCTATCTATACAAAATCCAACTGTATTAATTCGTAGTTTAGGCTCAGTTTTCCTTAAGCCTGGTTACATTTTACCAATATCATCACCTGACAGACCAAATTCAACCGCAAGACAAGCATCATTAAGTACAATTTTACTCATTACTCGTTCCATTTCATTAACTTCGAGAGATTTGTCAGCAACATTGTCTGCTTTATCAACATTAGGCTTTGTCATCTTAGCTTAAGGTTCATTTTCGGTTGCTGTATAATCTGAAGTGGCACAATCAGAATCTATTGATGCTTCTCTAAAAGCTCCAGCCATCTCAAGTGCAGGTGGTATGACTCCTGTGTCTCCGAAAATAAATGAAATGGTCATTGCGAGATAAGATTTCTTGGTACTCTACAATGACTGATATAGTAATGCTTTGAGCGAAGGAAATTCCAATTTCAAGAGTGCGTATTATTAGACTGTATTAATATTGACGAAGAATGAATTTTAAGAGCAAATCACAGATATTATTTACTACCGTCAGTCTGCTGCTTTGCAAAGCTCAAAGCGGTTATCAAGAAAACACACCTCCTGAAAACATGTTTTTTTCCTTGACCTGAAAATCACTGTACTTATGGGACCAAACCTGAAATCGCAAGAAAAATCACCTACATGATTCGTTTTCTGTTCACAAAAATCGACTGGTTATGGAACAGAAAAGTATGTAATATTAAGCAAAAGGAAGGGGTCCGCAAGGTCCGATGCCTGCTGTGGCTGCGGGACTGTTCGAAAGAGATACCGTGGCTCCGGAACACAAAGGGCGATGAAGGAACATTGACGGGTTTTAGTCAGTAAAAGTCTTACACTCCCTCCTGCTCCGCCCAGAGCGGGAGAAGTCATTTGATGATTTCCCCGCAAAAAAAAAAAAGGTTTAGCGATAACAAAAACTGAAACGACCTACATTTTTTTTGTTATTAAAGCTTTTTCTTTCTTGTTTAACAATTACGGATTTAAGTTGTTTACTTTTACTATTTCAGCAGGCCAAGGTTTTCTAAAGGGAAGGGAAATAATTAATTTAAACAATAATTTCCGCTTAAACTGCATTATCCGGCATTTCATAATGTATAATTTATATGCACTACTTTTATATTATTCAGTCGTAATCGTAGGTCGTAATAATGTCTAAAAGCGACAAGGAAAGCGTTAACTGGAACGAAGTTATTGTTTTTTTAATTAACGTGGTTTATTATTTCCTTTATTTATTTATTTACACATTTTATAAACCCGTATGGTGTCGGACGTAACGAATAGCACCATCCCATATCTTCCCGTGGGTGTCGTAAGGGGCGACTAAGGGACTTACCGGAGAATGGGCAGCAGCGTTCTCTGTGCTTTTGTAACAACCGCACTGCGATCGCCAACCCGCCTGCCAAGCGTGGCGATTATAGGAAAAACCCCTCTTTGGGGGAGGCCTATGTCCAGCAGTGGACGTCTTTCGGCTGAAATGATGAATGATGATGACATTTTATACATGCATTTAAATAAAATAAAAAATACATTTAGAATTGTAGCCCACCGGTATCGGTTTCGGGTTCAAGCTACCGGTGGTCAGGGTTCCAAAGAAAAGAACCTCCTAAGAATACGAGCCGTGTTCAGGAGTACCGCTTTCTTAAGGCGATTACAAGAGCTAAAGCGAGTTTTATAATGCAAAAAAGCATATAATGATTTATAATAATAATTTATCATTTATTTTCTCTTCACAAAGCTGACTTAAAGTAAAAATGTACAAAATAATGTCTCAGCTGTATTCAGCCTTTGTGAGAGACTGGTGCCTGATGTAGGTTTTTGGGAAAAACCTGTCACCAGGCCCCTTTCAGGCTAGAATTAGCTTACAGAGATAACGTGTGAGAGTAGGAGTTTAACACTATGCATAACAATATTTAAAAAAACCGGCCAAGTGCGAGTCGGACTCGCACACGAAGGGTTTCGTACCATTGACTATATTTAGTATTTGTTGTTAGAGCGGCAACAGAAATACATCATCTGTGAAAATTTCAACTGTCTAGCTGTCACGGTTCATGAGATACAGCCTGGTGACAGACAGACGGACAGACAGCGAAGTCTTAGTAATAGGGTTCTGTTTTTACCCTTTGGGTACGGAACCCTAATAACAATAAAAGAATTACCTACCTACAATCTTGCAGAAGTTGTGGAGTCATGTGTGTGAGTGTGCATGTATCTGGAGTGAAGTGTTAGCAAGATTCACTGCAATAAACAAAACCAGAAAAATATATGATATTCTTCAACATATATGCTAGTACGATAGTGTTTTGAAAACATAATACAACAAATTTCATTCGATAATAAAAAAATCACAAACTTATCTCTAAAAATTTCTTTTAACAAGTAAAAAACATACTAAAATACATGCGATTATTCTGATTTTTTGAAAAATAATTCTTCAAGCAACACATTAGCATCACAGTGTTTTACATTTTCTGTCCAATCAATAGATTTTGTGCAAATCGCAAAAATAAAAACAATTTCGCACTATTCGGCCGCAGTGACTGACGTAACAACCGCTTTGTAGTGCAAGCTGATTAGAACTTTATTCTAACAGCATTTCAAACAAAGTTTGAACCACCACAAATAGAGTTGCTAATTCATGTAATCGCCTTAATCAAGTCCTTGATCCACTTGCCTAACGAGAGCCTCATCAGGTATTTGTTCAATCGAGGCTCTTGGTATTCAAGCCATTAGCTGATACTTAGCATGAAGTCCTGGGTTTGATTGTCAGGTCAGTGCATTAGGTTTTTATAACCATCAAGCATTTCTCTGAAACAGGCCGCAGTCTGGCTTTGTGCCCGGTTGATGGCATTACAACAACAACAGCCCATAACGTCCACTGCTGGACACAAGCCTCTCCCATGATGGGAGGAATTTGCCGTAATCTCCACGCCCGGCAGGCGGATTGGAGATCGCAGTGATGAAAGACTAACAGAAAACGCTGCTGCCCATTCTCTGGTCTACGGAGGAGCAAGGTGTTCTGCCTCAGACATTAGTCGCCTTATACGACACCCGTGAGTGTAATGGGTTGGTTCCATTCTACTCTGCCGGACACCACACGGCTAACGGCGGATGCATTAGCCTCGCACTTATTATATTGGTCGCCGAAACGTGGGTGTCTGTAGCACACCTCTGTTTAACCCTTCGGGGAATACAGACTTGATGTTATCCAGGGTGTAAAAGACCTCATCACGAAGCCGTCAACCAAGCATTCTGTACATCAAACTAAGTAACTTTACGCAAACATTATTGAAAAGACTTTTTTTTGGGGTGACAAATCATGTTTTGTGGTAGAAATCAATGTAACGCACTCAAAACATTGTGCTGATGGATGAATTCAATAATACGGAGGTCGTGGAGGTGTTTAAGTAAAAATCTTACATTAAAAACTTGTATTAAAAAAAAAATGTCAAAAAGTTGGATCTTTGACCCCCAATATCTCCGTAACTAGAAGGTTCCCAGGTATGGTGTAGAATGACGGGAGAACGCCGAAGTGCCTTTCGGCTTCGTTAAGAGGTGGCTTACACCTTTTATATAACTGAATATTTACAATAGCGCGAATGCACCCGGAAAGGTGGGCAAAGATTGTCACTCACTGGACGCCTGACGGAGGAAATTGCCGTCGAGGTAGACCGCGGCGAAGGTGGTGTGACGACCTGATCTTGTTTGCTGGGCGCACATGGCCAGATATCGCACAAGATAGAGAGGTTTGGAAGGAGAAAGGGGAGGCCTTTGCCCAGCAGTGGGACACAATGACAGTCCAAGAAAAAAAAAATCACAATAGTATTGAAGTATCGATACATTTGAGTTTATTAGGGCATGGGACAACTAATATTATTATGGCGATAACGATAATCCACACCCTAATATGACAATTCTGAAACACGCTTTAAAGGATTAGTTTTCAATGACCGGCCAAATTTTCAGAAATGGTTTAGAATTGGTAATATTTTCGATATAATGAAAAAAAAAAAACGACTTTTTTTTAAATAAAATTTTATCTGTCCACCACTAAAAAGCTAACGTATGGATATTGCAACAGCACAATTCAGTTCAACAACCTATATAGATAGGTAGCAGTTAGCTCACACATAAATTTGGAGGTGCATGCACGCACACAAGTGCATTGATTCCCACTAAGTTTATGATTTAGGAATTTTATAGGACACTTTCAGAATGTTGTTATTTTGTTTTATATTTTTCGACAATAATCTTTAAAATGCACTTTTGGTTTGATATCTAGATATCTTAATTTTAAATTTTGGCTGCTAATTTAAACTAACCCTGTTACCCTGTGTCACGTCAACGTGTTTCCAATCCGTTATATTTCTATATCGCAATTACCCCACACCAGCCCGGGTAAAATCGGTCACACAACGATCGTTCTCCCGGTCAATCGCCTGTAATCCCGGCTTATGCGGGCATACCCAACTTACGCGTGTTGTGCCCGATAATGGGCAGTGCCAATCATTGGCATTGCTGCCACGCCATCCTTTGTTTTTCTTGAGGGTCTGTCAATTGTGGAGGTGTCATTAGCGGTTGATAGGGGATGTTTTTCTGTGCTGTGTTTGAATTAGATTGTGGCTGGTGAAAATAATTGGAGAATTTATCATGACAATTACGTTTTTAGGTATATGTATGTAAATGTACTAAAATAAAAGTAAGGTCAGCCTTATGTTTCGGGAAACGCATTTAACTGTGTTTAGCGTAGGGCTAGTCCTCACTATAGAAAACTTTACATTTGCAAGCTGAATAAAGTACAAGTATAGCTCATCATAAAGAGTGTAAAACACCTCTTAACGAAGTCAAAAGGTACTTATTCCCCTCGTCATTGCAATCATTTTTTTGTTCTACGCCATAACTGGGAACCTTCTAGTTACGGAGATATTGGGGGTCAAAGTTCCAACTTATTACCAGTTTTTTTTTTAAATACAAGATTTTAATGTTAGATTTTTACTTTAAACACCTCCACGACCCCCGTACTATTCAATCCATCCATCAGCACAATGTTTTGAGTGCGTTACATTGAGTTCTACCACAAAACATGTTTTTCACCCCAAAAAAAGTCGTTTCCCAGCAATAATTTTTGCGTAAAGTTAGTTTGATGTATAGAATGCTTGGTTGATGGCTTCGTGATGAGGTCTTTTACACCCTGTATACCTCAACTTCTTAGCCTTTTCCCAACTATGTTGAGGTTGGCTTCCAGCAGTTTTATCGATGGCAACTATCTTCAGTTGCATCCGATTAGACTATAAAAGTACTGGTACCTGTTGGTACCAGTATTTAACATGGAGCAACAGCCTATCTGACCTTCACCACCCAGTTAGTATCGGTTAATACGATACCCCTTGGTAAGACTGGTTGTAAGTCTTTCGGACCACTGACTACCTGTAACGACTGTCAAAGATCAAGAAAAAACTCTGTATGTATTGGGTGTTCACCCATCCACAGACTAACCTAGCGTGAAGATCCGAGTGGTTGATATTATATTTCACCCATCCAAAATTCCTGAAATTGGTTTGGCATCTGGCATATTATAATGACGTCACAACAACAGTACGACGACAATAGTATTTTATTTTTAGTATTTACGCGTATGTGAGCAGTTGTTTTTTTGCTCGTAAGGACTCTCATATGCGAGACCTTTCATTTACGGCCATAAAATAACCAATTAAAAGGCATCAAAATTAACGAAATTGACAGTGATCCACTATTAATTAAATTAATAGTGGATAAGTCACTGTCAATTTCGTGTAACACGAACAAACACTGTAAAGTTGCACTTAATAGATATTTATCTAAAGTTAATCGTAACGGAATGTTTGGGGAATTCTCGTTGGCAAAAGGGCGGGTGAAAGCTTCGGTCGTCTTGTGACTCTGTGTCTTGGATGGAAAGTGACGTAAGTACGCAATTGTAGTTTTTTTTATGAATGACTAGCGGATGTCACGCGGTTTCACCCGCGTGGTTCCCGTTTCCGTGAGAGTACGAGGATAAAATATAGCCCATATCACTCAGTAAAGACGTAGCTTTCTAATGGTGAAAGAATTTTTGAAATAGGTGCAGTGGTTTTTGAGTTTATTCATGACAAACATCCACACACACAAAAATACAAATCTTTCCTCTTTATAATATTAGTGTAGATAACTTAACACATACATCACGTCTGTAACTTCCAAAGGGTTAGGCAGAGATGGACTTATGAACCTGATGTTCCTTTGTGAAAATCTTTGTAAGGTATAAGGAACAGGATGGAAACTTAGCCCTCTATTGAAAGAAGAAAATCCTCCGACCAGGCTGTTGTATCCGTTGGGCTTTTCAATGCAGAATGATAAAAGAAAAGAAAGAAAGAAAAAGCATTTAATAGCCCGCACAGGACAATACACATAAAATAAAATGGTGAAATTATCAGCATAAACTAATAAAAATGAAACATAAAATAAAAAAAGAAACGAAATAAGTCCTGTACGAGGCCAAAAGGCCTATCTCAGCATGGTGCTGTAACATTTAAAAAAATGTCGTATTCTGATAGCCCGGGCCCAAAGTGAAAGTGATGCCACAGTATGGATAAGATTTTAAAAAAAAAGTGTAGACGAATAAACAATGCATAATTATATGTGAAGTATAGTAAATACGAAGAAAATAATAATAACATCTACACCCCACGTAACTATACTGTTCGCCATACTGTTGTATGTTTGCTGTTGTTTAATGATAAATGATGTTTATTTTGTTTGATAGACTTTTTACCCTGTTCTTCATACCGCTATACTGGTGACCCCGATGAGATCTCATGTGTCATTAATGGTATAGCAGTCTGTATGTACCGTACCGTCTGATCTACAACTAACCAGTATTGGTAACCTAAGTAAGTAGGAATAATATGACTCACTAAAATAGTCTCATTAAGCGTAAAAATAAACACCTGTAGGTACGTCTTAAAATTGATTATTGCTCCCAAATATGATCACTCTAAGTTTAATTTCTTACACCACCTCAACAAAAACACAACTAACTTGACTTACCCCACTTCGCGTCCCTCCCTGTTCTTTTGGACCGCAATCAATGTCCACTTGAGTGGCACGTGACACGCGCCCTTATATCCAACTAATTAGATATACTCTTGTGTGACAGACAGGCATTACTGTGTTGATGTTTGTGGTTTCTTGGCGAACATTACTTAGTTGTAATGTGTCTTGGACAATTATTTAGAAGATATGGGTTAAAAGATTTTAAGACTCGTGCAAGTAAGAGCAATAATAGCTTTTACTTGAAGTCTAAGCTCAGACTTTTTTCTCAAGCTTTGTTTTCCTTTTGTCATATTATTTTTTATTCATCTGCCTAGCCTTTTCCCAACTATTTTGGTGTTGGATTCCAGTCTTACCAGATGCAGCTGAATATCAGTATTTTACAAGGAGCGACAAGCGACTGGGTAATACGATACTCTTTGATAAGACTGGTTGTCAGACCGGACACTGACTACCTGTAACGACTGCCAAATTTGTATAGTTGTCAACCGGGACCAACGGCTTAACGTGCTTTCCGAGGAACGGAAGTAACTCGGTATGTAATGGGTCACCTATCCAACCCAACCCAAGCCAACCTAGGCAAGCACGGCTTAACCTAAAGATTAATCCAAGCGGCTGTTATTATTTAGCCACGAGCTTCCGCTTTTCATTAAAGTACACAATTTTTTTTTTTGTGCTGTGAAACCATGAATAATATGTTTTATTAAATCTGACACCAATTTATTGTCATTTAGATACGATTTACTCTTTCGAGCTTTCAAAACCTAAACTTTACTAGAACTTTCCAAAACCAGTTGGACCATTAACACACCGATTAGCTGACGCTTTGCCTACTTCAGAACCACAGATAAACAAAATGTCTCATGTTCCAAATATCGCCATTTACTATACACTTTCATCAGACATGTCAGTCGGAACACATCACACAATGATTTTGCAATAACTTTGTCACAGATAGCGTTATCACTTATCATGCCATCGTTCTTATCAGTGGAGTGTCCATCGATTTATTGTCATTTATTATTGTCTGTTTATCATTACAGTGTAATCACTGCTCTGGACTTGAGAACACTTGGGTGGTTCTCACGGGGTTTGGACGTGATTTTTTTAGATTGTCATCGTAATTTGGCATTTCATGATGCTGATAACGTATTTGGAATATGTGTCTTCAAAGTCACTCTTAAAGTCCATTTTCAAGTTTATGGAGGGGATGGAATGGAGAATTAATCAAGTAACTTAATCAACGTAGTAGTAGAAGCAGCAAAATGAGTCTTATGAGCTCTAATGTTTAGTTTATGATATAATTATATTAAAGTATTTAGACACAAATCCCGAAGTGCCATTTCCAAAGAATGCAATTTAGGCACCTTGACAACACGTGTTATGAATCTTTCGGTAAAACATTAAAGTGGGAAACTCTAAATAAAAAGAGTTCTTCTAATTTATAACAATAACATCATGAGTTTGTCTACATTGTTAGAGTAACATTGTAGACAAACACTTCTCTCCACAATACTTTCGGAGCTTACTTTCGTTAATATTTTAAGGACGTATGATTGATCTTCTGTTCGCAGAGCTAGACGACAGTTAATAATCGCACCCCCTGCTCTAATCTCTAGTATTGTGTCCAAGGCATGAGCGACAGCGACAGCGGAAGAGTTAAAAAAAAAATGTTGAAGAGCTTTAACTAAAGACATGGCTGATAGATCATGGAAGTTGAATTCCCTCTCATTGAGAGGAAGCCTGAATTCCAGAAGAGGGAACATAGACAGTTTGTGCAAGGAAGTTGGTCGGTCTTTTTAACCGACTTCGAAAAAAGACGAGATTTTTATTATTTGTACACCCACAACTATAAGAACTAACTTAATAATGGAAGAATTGATGGAAATAAAGGTAAGTAATGCACTGTTTTAAACTTTCACGGTTTTTAACTACACTTAAAGTACTTGCGATATTTCCTTTAGCTCCCGATATTTCGATGCTGTTGCAAGCATCATGGCTTGCAACAGCATCGAAATATCGGGAGCTCATCAAAGCAAAAGAAAATCACGGATATTATCCCGTAAGTACTTTAAGTGTAAACGTAAGTAAGATTTTCTCCATAAGATAAAAAGTATTTACTTACCAAAGGGACCGTTGTTTTGCAAAAATGTACAAGTGCTAAAGCCACACATTGATGCTTAGCACTCTTAGCTAAAAAACCTAGAACTAGGTACAACTCAATTCGTAACGTTTTGATACCATCAGTTTAGTTCTAAGGAACCTTTCACTCCCTCAAATTCTCAAAACTTGTACCAAACGGTGTTCCTATCTTGAAAATATTTACCGTTGACACCCGAGATTAATATTGTACAGATGGAAAAGCCGAGGGGAATTGAAAAGGTGACTTGAACTTTGCTGACAATTTTTGGGCACAGAATTGTTTTCCGAAAATCTTTTCCGGTAAGTGCCTAAACCTTGTTGTTGAGGAGTTCGTGGCTAAATAATAACAGCCGCTCGGGTCGATCGTTAGGTTAAGCCGTGCTTGCCTAGGTTGGTCTGTGGATGGGTGACCACACATTACATACCGAGTTTCCTCCGTGCCTCAGAAAGCACGCTAAGCCGTTGGTCCCGGTTGTCATTTGTAGATCTTTGACAGTCGTTAGGTAGTCAGAGGCCCAAAAAGTCTGACAGCCAGTCTTACCAAGGGGTATCGTATTACCCGGTACTAACTAAGTGGTGGAGGTCAGATAGGCAGTCGCTCCATGTAAAATACTGTTATTCAGCTGCATTCGGTAAAACAGGAAGCCGACCCTAACAAAGTTGGGAAAAGGCTAGGCAGATGATGACCTAAACCTTGTCAGTGATGCGCCTTATATTGCGCGCTCGGTATATTAAATTACCTCCAACTGTTTGTTCCAAAACTCTTCATTTCCGTGGGTCATAATCAAATTATGAATGCAAGAAGAGAAGAAATCACAAACAAAAAAGTAATTTACAATCAAAATTGCCAAGCATTTTTACCCAAGCCATTCAAACTTATATTGGCAACCAAAAGGACCACAATCCATGGCTCCCAAGACCAAAATGTTCTCCGTAATAGAATTACGGAGTAATCGTACTAATCTAACCTCAACGATCCATCCTGCAAGGAAGTTAAGAAATAATCATCTATGGACATGAAAAACGAATTTCTAAATCTATGCTGTCAAATTAAAAAGTCACGATGTTCGTCTGGAAGCTGGGCTGTATAGTGTGTTTCAACTTGGTCAGGTTTTGTGGCTAGTGAGAATATTGCAGATGTAAAGGTACTTGAAATGGTAAGGAATCTTTATTTCTTTTTGTTAAAAAGTTTTTATTTCTTCAATTTTTTAACTAATATTCATTTCTCTGCCGTATTCATATCTTGTAGGAGAAGAAATGGTATATAAGTACCTACAGAGTAGCATATTTTTTAAACTTTATTAAGGCCTAGGCCTTCAACTCATCTGTAATTTCTTTCATTCCATCGCATTTACTAACACATACAGCTTACATTATGATACTTACTTAAATTCATTTCATCATACTTACTGGATTACCAGTATCACCAGTGGGTATTGATGGTGGAAACTAGCCTTGTCCGTCAGTTAGAGTATTGGAAAGTAATGAACACGTATTTTTTGTTTTTGTAAATCAATGAATATTGAAAAAGATAAAACGCATCAAAACACGAGAGTGGGGGCTCGTGACGTCACAACGCACTAAAAATTATAGCACGGCGTGACGTATTGAGAATTTAAAAAGCGTCGTATCTTCGTCAATTTTGGTTTACGTAACAAAAGAAAAAATACGTGTCAAATATTTTTTGATAATCTAACTGACGGGCTAATTCGATTTTTTCAGGACACAAGCCAATTCTCGTACTTTATGGAAAACACATAGGTGGATAAACAACAGCTATCTTCCTATAAAAAAATGGAGTTTTGAAATCATAAGCCATATCCATATTGTATGGAGTTGAGCAGGACAAGCCTATAGAAAGTCTAAAGGCACCGTATGGCAGGTGGAGCAAAGCTGAGATCGAGAGCCATCCAAGAACTATAAAGAGAAGTGTTGGTGTTGATATTATTGTCATTGCGGAAACATCCTTAATGAGGCTGGCACCAAAAAGAGAGCTTGGCAGAAGCAAAAATAGGCGTATACCCAGCAGTGGGTGAAGGCTGTGAATGATGATGATGATGAAGCCGTATCCAGCACCACTACATCCAAGTCAAAATCCTTTAGAAAACGGTCGTCGGTCCGACTTAGAAAATTACTTACATGCAAACCAATTTCCATAAACCGCAGGTTGGGTATGGGCGGCAAATAAACAGTGGAGTCTTTTGTCCAACCGCCACCGCAGCCCAGACAATGTCTTATGCTCCGAACATTGAAACTGTGGTGGGTGTCGTAAGTACAGATAGGATCACGAGTGTGATCCTGTAGGAATCGGAGAGGAATTCTATGGGAATTACACTGAGAAATTCCCATAGGTGACTGAACTATCTATACTATCTAATATTATAAAGAGGAAATATTTTTTTTGTTTGTTTGTACCGCGTTCCGAAACTACTGGACCGATTTTAACGAATTGTTCACCAATAGAAAGCTAAATTATTAGGAAGTAACATAGGCTATAATAGTTATTTATATCATGCAAATTAGCCGAACTATCACATTTTTTGCGGACGAAGTATACTGTCACTTACGGGATAATTATCTTTCGTGATTTTAAACGATTGTCATCCCGCGATGATGGCGCTTGCAACAGTGTCGAAATATCGGGAGCTCTCAACCATTGAAATTCACGGAAGATATCTTGTAAGTGATCGTGTAAGTTTAGTTATAAACCGGGAAAGCTTAAAACAGTGTTATTTTATTATATTTGGTGACAAGATTTTTGTTGGTCAAAAGATATATATTGTTAGGTCCTTTTAGTTTTGACATCAATATTAACAATAGCAGTTTGTGTTGGGTAAAAGTGAAAATACGTTTAATAACTACATTTTCGAGCCATTAGGGGTTGAAACACTGGGTCCGAGTGCTCATAGGCTGTTAAGGAAATTTCGAAACGCTCAGTTGATACTTCCCGTGACCCAATAGGGCTGGCTTTTGCCTTGGCCAGAGGCTAAGTGTTGCCATACAACGTGGCAAGGCCGCCGGTCTCTTGGGTACATTCTCAGCTGACAGTGTCGGGATTTTATAGTTTGTTGTTAGTTTATTTAACAGTTTTTAATTAATAATGTTTATAGTTAGTTTGCTCTACTTAATAAAGACAATTTCTATGAGTATATCGAAGAAACTGATCTATCTCAATAGATAGCTGCTCTGTTTTTCATCTTAACACAGTTTTCAAGTAATATGCGTGCTTGAACGTGGAAGAAGCATTTACCTGCGTGTCTTCATTTATCATACTTGAACTTGACGACGCTGATAAATACTATAACATTCCAAAAAAAAAAATTCTTTTACTTCCTCCTTAACTCAAAGATCTTGATCGTGATGAAAATCTCCATGTCAACAAACAAAAAAAACTTCGTAAAAAGATCACCTGCTTCAAATTGGTATGTGGTGAGTACTTCGTGATCTTCACGTCATTGTGATCTACGAACATTTAATAGCCATACCTAATCACATTGCTAAGCAAAAATGATCATTACTTTAACGAAATAAGAGCAATTGACACTTAACAAAAACAAAGATGGTTCAGACATTAGAAAGGTCGCGTGCGTAATGAACACAGATTAATATACCGGCCAAGTGCGAGTCGGACTCGCGGAGCCCCCTTTTTTTATTTCATGTTATTGCAGCAACAGAAATACTTAAACATCATCATCATTTGCCTAGCCTTTCCCAACTATAGGGTCGGCTTACAGTCTAACCGGATGCAGTCAATACCAGTATTTTATATGGAGCGACTGCCTATCTGACCTCCACAACCCAGTTCGTACTGGGTAATACGATACCCCTTAGTAAGACTGGTTGTCAGACTTTTTCGGTCACTCGTCGATTCGATTCGGTCGATTACCTGTAACGACTGTCAAAGATCTGCAAATGACAGCCGGGACCAACGGCTTAACGTGCTTTCCGAGGCACGGAGGAAACCCGGTATGTAATGGGTGACCCATCCACAGACCAACTTAGGCAAGAACAGCTTAACCTAAAGATCGACCCGAGTGGCTGTTATTATTTAGCCACGGGCTCCTCAGCAACAGAATACACATTCAGAGAATACACTACTACTACTACTACTACTACAACAGCCCATAACTTCCACTGCTGGACATAAGCCTCTCCCATGATGGGCGGAATTTGCCGTAATCTCCACGCTTGGCAGGCGGATTGGAGATCGCAGTGACATTGACGCGCCGTCGAGACGGCCTGTCGTCATGAGACGGACGGACGGCGAGCTAGCCCATAGCCCACCGTCCACAGGCTCGCGTCGTTGGTTACTCTTCGGATACGGAACCCTAAAAAAAGTGATGTGACCAACTTATGCAATGAGTTTCGTCACTCCAATTATCTTGCCTAGAGCTAGACAATTTTTGAAATGACCGATCTGTCTCTTCGTGCTTCCCAAAGTGAGTTATCGGCCTTTATTTTTTTCTTATGAAGCAAGATTTAGTTTCACACGGTATTTGTCTTGCGACATTTCAACATTTCGTTGATGTCGGTTAAGATAAGAAAGGGTTTTGTATTTTTAAATGCTGTATTGTTTTAAGTTGAGAATATTTTATATTCGCATTGAGCAAGAGCTATTTGTCGTTGTGTTTGCATAATGTGTTGTTACAGTTTTTTTAATTAATCGTTTGTTTGTGGTGAAAGTCTTGGCTTATGGTGGTCACATAACTTATTCTGCCAGCTGCTTTTTGCATAATCTGGGTAATTTAGGCAGTTCAACAAATACTTACATACTATATAAATGGAAGAGCCTAAAAACACATCAAGTAGGTATATTTAAAGAACTACGATTGTACTCACGTTTTTTGTCAAAGTTTGATGCAGGGAGGCAGGGCTTAGGAAGTAGTCTTGGAAACGAAGTGTATTTTATTTTTCATTTGTGTTTTACTGAGAAATATTGATCAAACACAAACACACTGATACATCACACACAGTTTTAAACTTTCACGGTTATTCACTACCCTTAAAGTACTAACGGGATAATATCCGTGATTTTCGAAATATTGGGAGCTCATGGAAACAAAAGAAAATCACGGATATTATCCCGTAAATACTTTAAGTGTACATCACACACGATTGACAGTGATTGTCTCACATTGAGAAACATTTGTTAAATAAGTATTCAGTTGGGGCGTAAGCAAATTGACGTACACACATCAAAAAAAGTTTGTGATCACTAGCATAAGCTGATTATAATTTGTTAAATTGAACTTTATCAAGAAAAAATATTAGTTGTGTTTTCTTTAAATAGAAATACCCTGTTTGAAATGAAAAAATAAAACGAAGAATAAATATGAATAAAGAAAAAATCATAATATAATCTACCTTGTTTTTCAATGTGATCGCAAACTTTTTTGATGTGTGTACGTATTGACACTATTTTTTTGTACCTTACTACAAAGTCCTAAGTTGTAGGTATCATTATATCTCAAACAAGCACGACTAAATTATATTATTGATTTGTAAAGTCCCCGTACAAACAATTTGTATTATTGTCTGATAATCATAAAAAACCCTATGGTTTTTCTTACGAATTATGACAGCATTATGAAAAAACGTGGTAAAATTATCACGCGTAGTACTGATCAGGAAAAATATGGTGATTTATTTATGTACCTAATGGTTTTTCGAATGTGATAGATGTTAAGCCATTATCTGGGATTAATAATCATCATCAGCCTATTAATGTTCCCCCTGCTGGGACACAGGTCTCCTCTCTATGAGAGACAATGGGCCATAATCCACCACGCGGGCCCAGTGCGGATTGGTAGATGTCACATGTCTTCGATTTTTTTTTGGTTCTAGGACATGCCGGTTTCCTCACGATGTTTTCCTTCACCGTTTTGAGAGCAGTAGTGATGAAATAAATTACACAAAGTAATTCGCCTGTCTAGGTTCGAACCCACTACTTACTGTTCGTAAGTCGTGTCCGCCACTACTGGGCCACCGCTGCTCTCTCACTCTCACTGGGATTAATAATACATAATAGATGTAAAAAAAAAGAAACAAAAATAGCGCTTTTATTTCAGCAAAAATGAACTTTCAAGCCCCTCTGACTAAATAAAAACCAACTTGAAATGGTATCACTAATTTATCCGAAACTCAATTTCCTATACAGTATATATGGTTCTCTTTCTTACGAGTCGATGTCACAATGATACAAACTATTTTATATTTTTATATTATACTAGCTGACCCACGCAACGTCGTCTGCGTCACATAAAAGAGAAACAGCTCACAAAAGGAATATATTTTTCCCCGTTTTTGCAATATTTTTCATTTATGCTCCGCTCCTTTTGGTCGCAGCGTGATGTTATATATATAGCCTATAGCCTTCCTGGATAAATGGACTACCCAACACTGAAAGAATCATTCAAATCGGACCAGTAGTTCCAGAGATTAGCGCGTTCAAACAAACAAACAAACAAACACTGCAGCTTTATAATATTAATATAATAATATATATCACGGCAGGGAAAGCCTAGAGGAACACTCTGCCCATATATTGGCGACATCCGCCACCAATCCGCCTTTGTCTTTCAGTCTCTACTTCTCTAGCCATCACATCGCCGTGCGACACCTACAATTCTTCATTGTTGGTAGAGGTAGGTGGGTATTTGAAATCACACACAGCACTTGGCTCAAATTCCAAACGTTTATTTCTATGAAACCATTTAGGTACAGAAACTGATTAATTTATAACGTTCACTTCATTAAACACTTATAATTACATAGTATTTCAATTGTTTTTGCTAATCGTAGGATAACGTGACTGCCCGTTACTCAAGCGTCCATTCTTCCGTGTGGGCGGAAGTCCTCCACACAGTACAGGTAACTCATTACATAATAAGTTCATTAAAACTTACAAACAATACTAGAGTAATTCATAATTAATCATTTTAATAATTAAACAATACCAATATTCTCAAATGCAAAGGTTTTATCAAGTTAAAGCTAATTAGTCGCTTCTATACTTTTTACATCAATATTCAATCTTTTAAAACCATTTCCGGCAAATCAAAGTATTTAGTACAAAGAACACCTACGAAGTCTTTCACTAATAAATTGTTCTGTAAAATAATCTTGTTACTTTTTAGTTTGTAATTTAGTTAGATAATCTGATTTAATTGTAGTTTCAAATTATTAATTGATTTATTGATCAAATCGTATTCGGCCTGTAGTGTTGCCTCATAAAAATCTTGTGTCAAAATGAACAATAATAATTACAAATCCAATGTCATAAAATACTTGCTTATCATAATTTTAACTATAGATTTAGCTAAAGACTTACTGAGTCTTTAGCTAGACTTTTGTTTAATTACTATTTGAAACCACGAACTATCTAAGTGCTAGTTACGCCAATAGATGGCGCTTAACTCATTTGTCAAGTGATGTAATAACTGTACCACGAAGCAGAGATGGCAGGTTCATGGAATAGAATTATGAGTGTTAATAATTAGATTAAATCTTAGCAGATAGAGCCTCTTGCGGCGACATATATAATAATATATAGTATATAGATGATAATATGTTAGCAGGCTAAAATGACAAGAGCTTAGTGATGTGATCGTCGGACTGTTAAGTAATAAGTCTCAAGTTCGAACCCAAGACACGCACCTTTGATTTTTCGGATTCATATTATGCGTATTGTCTAATAATCATTTGCTTTGATGAAGAAAAACACCGTGCTGTAAAACCAGCATGCCTGAGAGATATTTCTCGACGCATGTAAAGCTAAGTCAGAGGCCAATGGGCGGCATAAAAACTATGACACCAGGTTAGGCACTAAACTCACGAGAAAAAAATTACATGAGATAAAAATATACCTAGTTTATTAAAAATATCTGAAACATCGGCTCCGGTCTATCTCGTAACTTTCCCATTTCGACAACTAAACAAAAGACGAGCGAAACAAGTGAACAAGTATGGCCAACTCGTAACTATTTTAATCTTCATAATCCCATTTCGTCAACCATAAATTTCAACTGTTTTCTGTACAGTACAGTCAGCTCCCAAAGTTACAAGGAAACCATTTGTTGATGTTGCTATTTTTTGTCTCTCTCTGGTACTAAGGTTTGTTACGAGAGAACTTAATTATGAATTTGAACAGAAAGTACTAGGAGAACAGAATCAAGAAGGAGATGTTGGTGCCACTGAAATCGTCTTTTTAGTGAATACCCAAAAATAAGTACTAGGAGATCAGAATCGTGAAGATGTTAGTCCCGCGCGTTTAGGATAAAATTAATTAATTAATTTCGCCTAGGACAAAACAAAATATATTATGGTAGCTCAAACTTGTATTTCAAAAGGTAAAAAAAAAAAACAAAAGAAAATCCTCATCTCTAACAACACAAGGAAAAACCTCAAAAACAATGATTATGATTACATACCACGTATACAAACAAAAACTTGACTCAATGACAAATAGTGTTTAATAAGAAATCAATTTCGGTGTTCTCACGACTCGGGCGCAAGGAGACGCCTACTTGATAGATTTGATTATGTTTAGACGTGACTAATCATTATTTAACTATGTTCACGATTATGTACTGTGTGGACATGCGTACTTACTGTTTTTGTTGTGATTACATAGTGTCTGGCCGTGTGACTCTTGGCCTAGGAGAATCCGCTTTATCTTTTTTCAGAAGTCTCATGAAAGGATGGTTGTCATTTTTTTGGTAGAACTCACTTAACAGACAACCGCATAGTAGTGGTAACAATACGCATTACAATAATCGCCTTTACGACAAGGCACGGTCCGTGTTCAATTAATTGACTACCAACTGACTATCAGCAGTGAGATTATGAAGTCACTGAAGCAATGTTAATACTGTTGTGATTTACTTAATTTGATTTAAAAAATGATTGATTTTGACATAGAATTATCAAATCCACTGTGGCAATACTGTCAGAATATGAAATTATTATTGTAACTTTTTTTTTAAACTAAGTAATTCTTAAATGTAATTTCGGGACAGAATATATTTTTACTTTGACAACACTTTGAAATAACGGTTATGACATCATCGTTATTTCTAGGTGGGGAAAATGTCACTTGAATGTATATTGGAGTGTCGAGTCAGTCGTTTTTCGATTGTCAAGCAGTGCAGTTGTGGGAATAAAAAGTATCTATAAGCAAGCAAAAGGTGTTTTCTTTATAATATTGTTGTTGAATTGCAGCCCGAATTTAGACAAGTGCGAGGTTAAGTACGGCATTGACCAACCGGCTGTTAGCAACAACTCTTGACTTACCAGTAACAGACAGATAATATGTTGCTAAAGAGGTTGTTCCACCACTTCTTCCCAGCTAAAACACTAGCAAGTGGATGAAGGGCCAGCCTTTTGTGGCATTGACAGTCTCCGGTTAATTTTGACGTTAAAAAAGTACTGAGTACCAATCATAATGAATAAATTAGAGTTCGATTATCAATCAAACCTTTTTGATATTTGTCTCAGAAATACAGAATAAATCAAACACATTCATACGTACCAATATCTATTTAATGTTCCTTGTCAGTACTAAAACCACACAGCCACCAAAATTAATGAATCTCTAAATTCATCACCGATCAATCTATTCCTTCCCACATCTCCAACGTGACACTAAGGTCACAATATCTGACTGATGAATTGTATCCGTGATGTCACAATTAGACGGGTTCAAGTCGATGCTATCGGGGACCTCGATGACCTGAGGGTCATACATATCTACACACGAGAACCTGTCATTTTATGTATGTATTGAATTTTGTATGGGAATTAGATTGATGGGAATAAGATGTACTATCATGTGTGTCATGCGGAGTTGAGGTAAATAAATGTATATTTAGAAAAAGCTCTTTTAGGAAAATTAAACATTAAACAGAAACATTCACAAAATCATTATATCTAATACGACAGATATTGCTCAACAAATTATATTAGGTGAAGTCAAGGACTTAGTAGATACCTACAATGTAAAGGAAAAGAAATAACATAAGACGGATTGTCTTAATAACAACACTCAAGAGCTTTTTCATAATAAAAACCCAAGTATTGTAACCGTTACATCCATAGAAGCTGTTGAAGAAGCTGCAAATTTGATTGATCACAAGCCTCAAGTAACTGCGCTCCTAATGAATCATCTAGCATACTTGTTACACTTCCCTTGGTGTCATTTTCTCCGCTTTTAAGCCTCCATATCTAATTAGCCTTTACCTTATTCTAAGACAAAGAAAAGATAAATGAAAAGACATTAAGCTCCTAGCTCGAAGCAAGTTCAAATACGGCGTTCTCACAAAATGTCATCGGAATCGCCCACATGTCGCCCCAGGCGATACTTGAGCACCATACCAAAATCTATGTCAAGTACAATATTAACACTTCAAACACACAAAGAATATTTAGCCAAGCGATAATATCCCGTATTGATAAAACCACAAGGACGTTTAGTCTCATAATCGGCGGCAAATAAGATGAAGATGCAAATGATTAAAAGTGAGTTTTGGAAGCATTACCTATTAAGGAATTGTCACGAAATATTAATATTGCTTCGAATTCAATGTCACTGATGAGTTAATGAAATGCTGGTCTTGATTTAATGTCGATATCTTAGTTATTAATTAATGCTCGGTTAGTCTTAATATATCAGTCACGCCTTGAATCCCCGAAGGAGTAATTGAAGGTTTATATCTATACAAATAAATAAAATTGAAGTGTGTTTGAAATATCAAATGCATGGCATAAAACAAAAACACTTTTTTTTAATTTGTGTCTGTCTGTTTGTTCCGCCTAATCTCTGAAACGGCTGGACCGATTTTGATGAAACTTATATTGGCAGATAGCTGATGTTATAAGGTCTAACTTAGGCTACTTTCATTGTAGAAAAATAATTAGGGTTACGTCCAAAAATATTTTTATAACAAAATCCGATTAAAAAATGGTTAAAATATTGTTTCTATAATAATTCCACGCGAACGAAGATCGCAGGCAACAGCTAGTTTACTATTAAGTGCTGGCTGTTTATGGGTACCAAAGTAGCAGTGACTAACCCTAACCCCACTGACATTTGCAGAAAACAAACCACAGTAAGTACTCAAACCAGATTTAGATAGTGATAATGCCCTATCGAAAGAGGACATAGATAATTCTGATTCTGTAGCACCTGCTTGCTTTCCCACGCGTGCTGTAAAGACCAAAGCTTACTCAGAGCTAAACAATGGAGACTTTAACACATTATTCGTTGACTCCAAGAGGTGCTGACGCATTGGGGTTGACTGTTTAGACTTCACAGAATCGTTTTTTTTTTTTTATTTGGGTCAAGCCCGCCACACTATTCCTAAACCACTGTAACTGCTGAAAGCCCGAATCAACAGTGGCGATCACCAGAAAAGCGCCGAAACAATGAAGCTCGACAAAGTCCCAGAGAATGAATTTTACTGTCTTGGAACCCGCAACGAAATTAATCAGAAAAGTATAGTGGAGGAGTAGGAAAACACCGTAATTTCCACTTCCCTCCATATCAGCAGGAGACAGAACTAAACAAGGCCAATAGGCACAAAGGGACGTTTACAACTGGGATAGGTCCAGTTGCCTAGCACACTGAATCGTTTACCTTCATTATCTTACTTACGATCTTAAAATTAACACGGGCATTTGAAGGCGGAATAAATACAGCTCCGATTTTCAACTGCCTATTTCAGCTAGATCCCTTGCGCAACCAATATTACCTGTCACAATTCGCCATGTCAAAACATTTCGAAATCGGCAGGCTAATCAGATAGATGATCTAAATACACAAACAAACGTACCTACATTACTTTAGACTCAACTATGTCAAATGTAATTGAAGAACATGGCCGCACCAAATTTGACCCCGTCAAAACGAAATTTTCGTCAAGATTTTATCAGAAAACATGACATCTGGAATCAAACGACACGTTATTGTCTAAAAGACCTTACCGCTTGTTGAGGCCCACCATACGTGGGAATTCTACAATCGAAATCAGGCTTTATTGTGTCAAAGATAGAGTTTAAAATGTAATTATTACGTGACAAAGGTCTTTGTGATTTCGCCGTCAGAATAGTAGCCATTATCCGAGAGAACACACGTTCGGAAATGGTAAAAAAAGTTCGAAATATGATTAATAGGGCGGCGTTGCGGGACTCTGCTCGTTCGTGTGTGATTCTTTCCATTTGACAGATTGTCTCGACTCTCTGACCCGAGCGCCCCGTTGAGACAATAATGATGCTGTCCCATCACTTCGATTATCGATATCGATAAAAGATGTTGAGTTAAAGCTGCTTAGCTTATTATCTGTGTATAAAGTATAGAAATATACTTTCTTACATTTTTCTATTTGATAACACGACATTTTCACACATTTTCTTTACTTGGCTGCTATTTCTAGTTCTTATCCTACCATGATTTCACTTTATGAGTTGGTTTCCGGATTTCTTGCTTCATAAACATGTGCAGTCTGAAATTAACCCTTATCAACTACGCAAAGCCATTGCCTACGCCAGGCCTAGGCTAAACTATCCACATAATCTCGATATCGATACTTTCACTGATCTCCCACATCCCTAGCCGCGAGGTCGACTGAGATTACTCTCAGCACGAGACTGTCCTGCGTCGGCGCTCGTTCGCGACGCTTTGACATCCCGACATACACCACAAGCATCCATCATACACACCGGCAAATTAACATTAGATCTTATAACCAATACTTTAAAGTTCAATGTAGCGGAAGCATTGAAGTTATGCGATGCAAAAGAAGTTTCTCAGTACGTCATACGTTGATAGACGGCCCAAACAGGTCGAGATGAGAGTACACCTTTTTTTTACATCAATTTTGAATATGCAATATGAAGATATTGAAGGATTATTAGTCATGTTTTCGAAGATATTTATTTTTATGGTATTCGTTTCGTTCGGTACACAGGAAAGTGTTATAACGAACTGTCATGAGATAAATGAAGTATCAATAAAAATTTGGATGCGCAGGAGTTGGTTTGTGAGTAACGGCTTAGATCATAACCATCCTCCTCTTGAGAATTGATTAACTACTTGTATTCAAGTCTAAGGCAGGTAGAATTATCTACCAAATTAACATCTAGATGAAAAGAAAGTTGGCACCTGTTACAAGTCTAATTTATTTGCCGTGTAAAGAAATAATGCAAATATTTTCAATAATGTTGCTCGTCATGTCATAATTATTTTGCTTGTCATGACGATTGCAAGCCGAGCTAGATAAAAGATCAAACGTAAAATATAGTGGATGATTATTGAATTCTGTCAAGCTCAATCACCTAGAACTAATTTAAATTATTACTTGGGTGTATTATCAAAAAACTTTATGACAAAGGTGATGAAAATAAAAATAAATCACATGTAGAAATGGTACTTTAGATTTCACAATCAACATCGAAAGTGAAAACCATATGTTATAATAAAAGACAGTGCTTTAAATATAAAAATATTTTTTTTTATTATAAACGATTTAATAACAAATTAAACCCAATACGAAATTAATCTCTAAAGAGAGAAACATCCGTCATAGAACATCAAAACTAGAAATGATTTGAAAATAATTTTACTATGCAATGAAAAAACTCATAAAATGTAAATGTGTTTGTGAGTAAACTTCCTATAAAAAAGATTTGGAACTGACGCGTGCAGATGACAAACTTTTATATTTCTGTAACCTGATGCTGTAATAGTCTGTCATTTGTAAAAATAACTGATTGCTACTGGAAAAAACAGATCATTCGGAACAATAAAATATCTAAGATTCGATTTGAATCGTGCGCATTCGCAAGGGACTATACTTGGTCCTCTACTGTTTGGTCATAAATCAAACTACATTTAACATGTGCATGGTGTTTTTAGTATTCCTTCAAAAGCTTACTCTTACTCCCTTTAATTCCTTAAATCAATATCTCATTAATCTGACCACATCAAGTCCTATCGTCCACAATAAGAATAAAAATCACCGAGCTTAATTCCCACCATTATACATCAATCTCCTATCCACTTAAGCATTGCGAAATCCATCTGGAATGTGTCTCACGTACTTTGAAGAGTGGCTAATGAAGTGCTTGGTTGATGTGTGACCCACCATCGGGGTTCCTTAATGATACGATTGACAGTACAGTGGAGCGGTCGCCGTCGGCTTGCTCGATTGTTTCTTGACTGAAGACTTGGGGCTGGGAAGTTAGCGGGGAAAGGTCGTGGTTGTTGAGAAAAAAGTACTTAAAAAGGCGTCTTTAGATCCTAATGCAATAACATTTCAAAAGTATTTCTACGTCACTGTCAAAAAAGCAGCTTCTTTCAGTCGAAGGACACGAATCCCGAAAAAAAAGAAACATTTCGACAAAAAATGCTGATGAATACGAGTATACTGCTTTTGTAAGTAAAAATAACGAATCTTCAAGAGAACTGTTTAGTGTTAATGTGTAAAGAGGACAATGATGCTATTTCTACAGACTTGTTCCAGAAAACCACCAACAATATCCTCTCCAACAAACTTCAGGGCCCCAAAAACGTGGGATACCTAAGAGAGACGTATTTAAATCCCATTGACGTCTTGTTCGAGGAACTTTGAATATAATGGCGCTTATCTGAAGGGTGTCTTTGGCATATTAAGTTTTATATTCAGCTGCCTCTATTTTCAAGGCGAATGATTCTTCCATGACTTGTGATCGACGGGTATCGCTCGGGATATGTTTATTCACTGAGTTTTATGGTGATTATTCTATGAGAATGTACTACTTTTTTAGGAATGGGGATGGATGGCCACCCGGTAAGGCAATAAGAGGTGGAAAGATTTTACGATAAATGCATTGTTGGTCTAAATGAGAGTATCAAGTCTGAAATAGATCATTACTGTGAACATGTTCTCCTTTATAGGGTCGATTTTACTTTTTGCGTTTACTTTACAATACTATGTGAAAGCTTTGATATCTCATAACAACAACAACAACAGCCCATAACGTCCACTGCTGGACATAAGCCTCTCCCATGATGGGAGGAATTTGCCGTAATCCACGCTTGGCAGGCGGATTGGAGATCGCAGTGATGAAAGACTAACAGAAAACGCTGCTGCCCATTCTCAGGTCTACGGAGGTGCAAGGTGTTCTGCCTCAGACATTAGTCGCCTTATACGACACCCGTGAGTGTAATGGGTTGGTTCTATTCTACTCTGCCGGATACCACACGGCTAGTCTCACACACATACTGATTCGACAGCAACTGCCTGGTTTGCCAGCTTTTTTGGCATAGCAGAAGCATATTAATCAGTCTTTAAGAATTCCACTGTTGGGCACAGGGTCCTCTCTGTGTTTGAGAGTAGTGGGTGGGTAGTGGGTTAGTGAATGTCACATTCTTCGACAATATTTTTGCTACAATATATTGCTTCCGTCAACTTTGGTCTCATTCCCAACCTCTACCAAGTTATCAAACCCAATTTCGCAACGTTCATTTTATTTAGCAACAGAAACGCGACTAAGACAATAAATCACTTTGCATAATCTCTAAACTTAATGGATCTCAATCTTATCGCTACAGAATCCGGGAGACATAATTTGTCACTAGAAGATTGTATTACTTAAGTGAATGAGCAAATCATTGTACGTAATACTCGAGACTTTAGATTAGACAAGTTTACAGTGCAAGGTGCTGTCCATGATGTCATAGAAGCTACTGTGCATAATAAAGATCTTTATTTAGTAGTAAAAGGTTAATTAATCAATGATTATAAAGACTACCTTAATGTTGGATTAGAAAGTGAAGTGTCATTTTGGTGTCATGTGTTTAATGACTAATTAACGCAGTGAAATCTGTTTGTCTCCAAAGATTACTTTAACGACGGATTAAAACTTTAACGATCTTGCTACACAACATTTGTCATCTAGGTAATCCCCAAATTAGGAGTGTCATATGTTGGTCAACTTTTCTAAAAGAACACAAATGCTTGAGGAAATAGCATAACGGCATGAAGTTAAATATTCAAATAATGATATCAAATATTATGTGAGTCACTAATGGTAGAAAAACGTTATTTTGACCCATGACAAAGATTAACGGTGCATCCAACCAAAATAATAAACCGCAAGTCTATGATCAAACGTCAAATGTATGAAAATCTTCTAAGAATAAGAATCTTGATAGCAAGAAAAACAGTAATGACTAACGACCAAATAAATTGATCGACGGTCCGCAGTAATTTGTCAAATCCAATCACGAAAAATTCCAAATAAAAATTTCGTTAGAACATAATAACGGGGACTTCTTCGGTTTTTTGCTTGGCATCCAATTTAAAAACTAATTATGGGTCGCGATGACTAGGCTTCCATGATCAAGGAGCACCCTACAAAGCCGTCACAAAGAACATAATTTCGTCATGTTAGCGAACAGGTGACAAAAAAGTATGATTAATGGTCATACGTTGTGGTCATCACAAAAGATATGTCAGTCAAATTATACTCGTCTTTATTTACACCAGACAACCATAGCCTAACGAATGAACACCCAAAAACGTTATCGCACTTGAGCATAGCTTATCTCCGGATGAAGATTTTAATTACTCTGTGCTATTCATAGATTCTTGTTCGAGACCCGTGGACATTACCAAAAAGTATTCAACGCCATTATATGTTAGCCATGACCTTTATCGATCGTGATTTGAATCGAGAATCGGTCGTGACATCTAAATAACTGATGTTGAGGTCGGGTGCAATCAATGACGGAAGTGTACAACGTATGTATGACGGAAGGCAACCGATTAAACGTTTTCAACGATACGCAGGCACGACTTTTGATCGTTTAGGTGTCGAAGGCTGGGCAAGCTTTTCAGAAATTAGTCAGAAGGTCTTGGCTATAATGGGCATAATAGTTGGTTATTTGTGGTTACTGGTCAGATTTAATGACAAGGTTTCGTGCACTGTGATTTTGTGCTTTTAGTTTAAAGTGGGTGCTGACCTGTCGGGTGCAACGCCATTGGAATGTACTTATGTAGATGCTAGGTTTTGCTTGCGGCTTCGCTCGCGTGGAGAAATTAATAACGAGATAAAAGTACATGTACACAGTTTTAATTAATTAATTAGACTCACTCTTCTATGTCCTAACTCACGTCATGATCTACCTGTGCTCCAAAATGTTATCAAATTTCATTCAACCACTAAGACGTGAATAAGTAATTGACAGAAACAGTTACTTTAGAATTTTAATAGATAATTTTATGGATTTTTGTTTGAAGTTTCTCAATTGATTGCTAAGACTTGAATCATCTAGGTATGTGTCTCTTGGTATCTTTTTATTATTCTCAGTACTTACAATAAAAAGGTAAAGTCATGCAGCGTCAAACGTATCTCCCCGCGTAAATTGTGAGAAGCAATTAAGGAAAATGTCGCCTTTATTAAATCGGTAGGTAGTATTACATAACACTTCGGCTAGGCGTAATTAATCTTTGTTAATTTGAGGATGTAGCCTTTGTTTAAAGCTCTCAATATATATAGGTATAGACGCCAGTACAACAAGCTATACAATATCTGTCTAATTTCTTTAATAGATTTTTAACTTTATCACTAAAGCATTAGGTTCAAGGTTCATTATCTGCCTAGTCTTTTCCCATCTATGTTGGGGTCGGCTTCCAGTCTAATTGGATGCAGCTGAATACCAGTACTTCACAAGGAGCGACTGCATATCTGACCTCCACAACCCAGTTAGTACTGGGTAATACGATACCCCTTGGTGAGACAGACTTTTTGGGCCACTGACTACCTGTAACGACTGTCAAAGATCTACAAATGACAGCCGGGACCAATAGCTTAACGTGCTAAGTGAGGGTGGTCACCCGTCCACAGACCACCCTAGGCAAGCACGGCTTAACCTAAAGGTCGACCTTTTCTGCGGATGTGAAATCATCAAATGACTCCTTCCGTCAGTCCCGCAGCACCGGGCCTGAGCGGCTGTTATTATTTAGCCACGAGCTCTTCCATTAGGTTCAAGGTTGATTTGGAAAATTTGATAGTTTCGAGTAGATGTAGTACCTTCTTCGCTGTTTTGATTTTTAATTAGTTCTGATATTGTCATCTTGAACAATGTCAACATCAATTTTTTTGCATAAAGGGTGTACAAAATCGTCATCTTAACGAAGCCGAAAGACACTTGTTCTCCCCGTCATTGCGATCATTTTTTTGTTCTACACCATACCTCACCTTCTAGTTACGGAGATATTGGGGGTCAAAGTTCCAACTTTTTGACAAGTTTTTTTTTTAAATACAAGTTTTTATAGTAAGACTTTTAAACTTTAAACACCTTCACGACCCCGTACTATTCAATCCATCCATCAGCACTATGTTTTGAGTGCGTTACATTAAGTTCTAATGATTTTTCACCCCAAAAAAAAAAAATCGTTTCCCAGCAATAATTTTTGCGTAGAGTTACTTAGTTTGATGTACAGAATGCTTGGTTGACGGCTTCGTGATGAGGTTGTTTACACCCTGTATAGTTTCTGACCCACATAACATACTATAAAATCACGCCAGGAATTCCTGAAGGGTAAGGCAAAAGTGTACCTAATATTACGCTCACATTTCGCCAGTTATGCTTAAGTCCCATGTAATAGGGGGCGAGCTTATTGCCATCAACCGGACACAAATGCAGACTCCGTGGCTGCTACTGAGAAATTCCATTACACACCGGGTTTCCTCCGTGCCTCAGAAAGCACGGTAAAATGTTGGCAAATCCTTTCCAGGGAAGGTTGTCAGTGGCCCGAAAGTCTGAAAACTGGGTTATGGACGTCAGGCAGACTGTCGCTTTATGTACCTATTTATTTATTTAGGGAAAACAAACAATTGTACAATATATGTTACAGTAAATATTACAACGTATAAGTAGGTTAATGTACAATCCACGACGTTTCCACATATGACTTATTTTAAAGATACAGTACATACAAATAATAACGTACATATTATTATAAAAAATCAAAAAAGTAATACTTAATAAAATAAGACAGAAATAGAAAATGTACATTAGTTATCTTAGAACTGAAGGTATAAAAAATGAAAGTAAAATAATCATAAAAATAAAGACTAAAATTAATATTTACACAATTGCAGACTATTGACTAGTTTGACTAGTACTTTTTGACTAGTTTGTTAAATTGACTAGTTTCTTAATTTTTTTTTTTGTATTGTATAATACTAGTATTCAGCTGCATCCGGTTAGACTGAAAGCCATCCGCGACATAGCTGGGAAAAGGCTAAGCAGACGAGGATGAATAGAATAAATCGATCAAAAGTCCATCTTGTCATAAAGCGGACCCAAACTGTATTTTTTTCTACTATTTAGTTTCGAAGCAAACTGTCTCTCTTTTGTGGTCACTCACTCAAATAAAGATCTTTTCACGAACAAACTTACAAGTGTTTGATCAACAAAAAGTAGGAAAACAGTTACATGCAGACGTATTTATACTTTTTTTCTATCGATACAATAGATTATTTTAAAATGACGTTCATGATTTATCGCTATTTTTAGTGTATGAGTGCCAATGCTACGTCGTCTGTTTCTCGTCTCGGTATAAAAGTATTAGATGTTATAATTTGGTCTTTCAATATCAATGTGACTAGACTCCGCTGAAAAAAGATCTTCTGTTTTAAATATTAGTCAATAGATAAATCAATTGTCATTAGGTTCCTTAACATATTTTTTTTTTATTTTCTGCCAAAAGGGATACAATTTCATGATCAACATGGTCAGCACAGAATGTTTTCTTTTTTCATAACTTCTTCTCCATTAGTCCTTATCTTATTAGTTGCCTCTTTCTAGACGTGTCTTCTTTCACAGCACACCTATCGTTTGTTTAGTCTTTCCCTACTGATATATCCATCTACAATACGATTGTAGCCTACTTATCCTTCACTATTATTTGCCAATTACTCCAAGTCACAAAAAAATTGTTCTAACAAAAATTGACAACAGGTGCTTCATTTGTTTGAATTTACTTTTCCCTTTAGCACCTTCTATTTCTTTTACTTGTCTATTTTGTTAACCGCAGTTTTGTGGCAACATTCGCACTTAGAAAATAGCCTTTACGGCTACGACATAAAGGTGATGACACTGAAATTGTTACCACTAATATGTTGACAGTGGTAGTACATCAACCAATAAATTGATCTCGTAATCCAAATCAAACCATAAAATAACAAGAGGCGATACAACAGGTACAAATCCACTAATCTTCAAAGAATTCAATCAAATGGCACGTAAACGTGATGGGAGTCGGGCTTGGGAGACAAGTGTGGCTGGGGCCTTGACTTTATCGAGTCATGGTTTGTCAATTACTGGGCCATTGTGAACGGATCGCGGTGCCGGCGATCTTATCGGCGCTGTGACAAAAAATGTGCCGCCTGCACTGTAGTATATGGACGATTTCAGATAAAGATGGGAACATCATTTTGGTGCTGTATTCTATTTAAGCAGGAAAACAGACTTTGTAAAAATGGAGATAAAACAGATAAGGTTATCAAAAATCAACTTGATGATTTTCGCCATGCATCCAAAACATATAAATCACCCAAATATATATATTTCATTATGAAGGGGCACATCAAAGTAAGTAAAGCTGGACTATAATATGAAAACCGATACTATGGCTAGGCATGAAGTTAATTCTGAAACAAATCACTAATACATCCACACACACACACGCTAATATACACTTTATGCATCAATGGTCTGAATTAAATTAATACCTGCAAGAGTATGTATAGAAGATAAAATCGCCCCATAAATTAGTACCTTCATCTGTTAGCGAAGTAGACACAGAAGTTAAACAATGGCGTCAGACCGATTCGGTCGGGCTTTACAGACTAATGGATAAGGGCAGAAGAAGAGATCCCAATGAAGGTTGCAAGAATCTGCTAGATGCGAGGAGTACAAAACCAGTTCCGTGGTAACGGCTGGGGACTATGTCCAGCATTGGACAACTTTTGGTAGAAATGATAATGAAGGACAGGACGATGGTGAATCTGTCTCACCTCAGTCAACAAATTTAGTAAATCATATAAACTTTGCATATACTACAATCCAGCGTTGTCAAACAGATGAAAGCGTACGCAATGATGAAGCGAAGATCGTCGCAGTAGATTGGCAATAATTATTATAAGCGTTTGTCCATCCGTCCACCTACCATCCATTCGGACGGGTCTATCGCCATGAGCTCGATAATTAGTAATTAATGGACTGAAAAGTATTGTAACTAGCTGGGAACAAAAAATGTGTCAAAGTCTGAAGAGTTTGAAGTCACAGTTTTGTACTACCGGAGTGGCTTGTTATATATTTATTAAAAATATTTTCGCTCATGATGAGTTTTATTTAATTACTTACGACTACATACAACCTCTATGCGTCATACAATAAGTAAGCTGAAGTGGCAATGAGCCGGCCATATTAGTCGTAGAACCGATGACCGTTGGGGTAGACGTGTTCTTAAGTGCGAATCGGCAAGCTTAAAGTGACGCCCTTAGGCTTGGTGGAGCGACGATCTTCGCAGAGTGGTTGCGGACCTGGCCAACTGTACCACGGGCAAGGAATGGTAGCAACTGGATGAGAGTTGCCGAGAATCGAGTTGAGTGACGAGTGAGTGATGTAGCCGTGTGGTATCCGGCAGAGTAGAATAGAACCAACCCATTACACTCACGGGTCGACACCCGTGAGTGTAATGGGTTGGTTCTATTCTACTCCTTATACGACTATAAGGCGACTAATGTATGAGGCAGAACACCTTGCGCTTCCGTAGACCAGAGAATGGGCAGCAGCGTTTTCTGTTAGTCTTTCAACACTGCGATCTCCAATCCACCTGCCAAGCGTGGAGATTACGGCAAATTCCTCCCATCATGGGAGAGGCTTATGTCCAGCAGTGGACGTTATGGGCTGTTGTTGTTGTTAAGTTGAGTGACATGCCATTAAGAACGAACAAGTTAGCGGAACGAACTAGTTGGTGGGCGGGGTTAAAATGCATGCTATTTCATCCGACATCACGAGCGAAAGGGATAGACGCTGTAAAGAGCAGAAGGAAGCTACTGCGCGTACACATACACACTCCTAACGCTGAGACATTGTAGCGGTGGCGCGCGGCGCGGGTGCAATTGTGTAGTATCATCGTTGGTTGGCACGTGCTGGCGTATATGCGATTTATGTTTGAAGGACAACGTAAACTCAAACTAATAGGTGTTGGAATTTACAAAATAGGACAATCACTCAGTGAAACGTAATTATTATGCACCCAATTTAGTTGTTATTATGAAAGGACAAGCTCCTACATACATCCTATAATATTCCTAATAGGTAGACCCGCGACTTTGCGAGACGTGGCAATGAGTTCGCTTGCGAAAATGTAGGTAGGTAGTAATGTAGGTAGATATTGTTATTTAGTTTAAAAAATAATTTCATTGATATGACTTTATTTCTATACTTGTTTTTATAGGTTGTGCAACTATGTTACTACTTATGTTAAATACCTAGGTATTTACTTAGCCTAGCTAGTTACCTATAATTAAACCACAGGCGACTCCTGATTAGTACAGCCAGAGTCAGGATAATTGCTTTTTCGACAGCGTGACTTTGATGTGACTGTGAGTCTTGTTGTTGATTCATCAAATAAAAAATTATGTTATTTTGTAAATTGTTTATTGGCTGTTTATTTATTAACAATAGCGGTCTGTAATATTGTCTTATTATACATTTATCAACAATAGGCATTGTGCCGCTGACGTAGTATTGTAGTAAACTAGCGTAATAGATGTTGTTAAAATATGGAGCTAGTACCTATTTATTGTGTGGGTCAAGTAGAGATTTTTTAAATATAGGTACCTACCTACTCAGTAAAAAAAATATTTCGTTGCTATGGCTTCGTTATAGCTGTTGGATGATTCTCTGAAAATATTTCGTGTATGAATAGGTTGACCTTCTATCCAGACAAAGAGTAAAGTAGGTACCTAAGTAACCATTTTTATCTTTGAAATTTTATTTAAAAATATGACGTAGGTACCTACCTTTTTTTTTTTTTCGGATGGGAAATCATCAAATAACTCCTCCCGCTCTGGGCGGAGCAGGAGGGAGTGTCAGACTTTTACTGACTAAAACCCATCCATGTTCCTTCATCGCCCTTTGTTTTCCGGGGCCACGGTATCTCTTTCGAACAGTCCCGCAACCCCGGCAGGCATCGGTCCTTACGGACCCCTTCCCTTTTGCTGACTCTCTTTGAGGCGCGCGTGGAACACGAACGCGCCGTCGACACGGCCTGTCGTCATGAGACGGATGGACGGCGGGCTAGCCCATAGCCCACCGTCCACAGGCCCGCGCCCACGGCGGCCGGGACGTTGAGAGGTTCTCTCCCTCTCACGTTCCGCCACCTCCTTCTCTAGCATTACTGCTTCGCAGAAGGAGGTGACGGCGTCCCATTCCGTCTCGCTCCGGACCATGGCTTGCACCAGGGCCGGACGCGAGAGGTCGCCGCCGCCGATCGCCGCTTCGAGGACAACGTAGGTACCTACCTTATTTGCAGTATTAATCCTTATCTAAATAAGTATGTCCATTATCTTGACAATTGAATTTAGATTAAAATTGTCTTTTACAGCTTAACATTTGATTGAATAGTTTAGAAATTATCACAGAATTAAAAAAAAGAAAAACACAAAAAGGTGAAAAATAACTTTTGCTTCAGAAGCCGGTGACAAAAACACCAAATCAATCAAAGTGTTTTTTATGTTTGTGTTTTTTTTAAAGTCTGTTTTATTTTTTGCAAAAAATATTTTTACTTAGGTATTTATTTTTCCATTTTTAGTCGTTCCCAAACAAGCGGAGCTCGTGGCTAAATAATAACAGCCGCTCAGGTCGATCGTTAGGTTAAGCCGTGCTTGCCTAGGTTGGTCTGCGGATGGGTGACCACCCATTACATACCGAGTTTCGTCCGTGCCTCGGAAAGCACGTTATGCCGTTGGTCGGGCTGTCATTTGTAGATCTTTGACAGTCGTTAGGTAGTCAGAGGCCTTAAAAGTCTGACTGCCAGTCTTACCAAGGGGTATCGTATTACACGTTACTAACTGGGTTGTGGTGGTCAGATAGGCAGATACTCCATGTATACTGGTATTCAGCTGCATCCGGTAAAACTGGAAGCCGACCCCAACATAGTTGGGAAAAGGCTGATGGTGGTAGTCGTTCCCAAACAAGTCGCCATAAATATTTATTATACCTACATTATTAACAATACATGTTATGGTAACAGGCTTATCCACTATAAATGAAACATAACATTTATTTATCTACTTACAACGGTTGTATTTAAACCAATTACTGTAACTAAAACTAGAACTAAAAGAGTAAGAGATAACATTAAAATATACAAAATAACAAAGTAAAGGTTCACACATTCATAAATTGCTCTCACAATACATCTGACATGCCAACAAAATCTCTGTCCATCCATCCGCAAACACAGGTAGGTACCTAACTTTCGAAATCTGGGGGTATTGTACAAATCTGCGTACTCTCTCAAAGCATACAGGCGTGATGTTACGTCATAAACAATAGAAATCCAAGCGACAATGACTACAGATTTCCGTCTATTTTTTTAAGAGTTCTATTGTATATCTCCGAAGATCAGCATCAGATCTTGGCCAAATTTAAATGGGACAAAAAAGAAATAAAAAAATAATTTTGAGAATTGGTCCACAAATGGGGGAGAAATCTGCTAACATTCATAATAAATAAAATCGAATTCAAACGCCAGCCGTAAATCACTATCAAATCGGAATCCAAAGTCCAATGCCAGGGTCAGTAAAATTTGAAACAAATTCAAAATAATAAACACAAACTATCAATAAAGAAATATCGGTATCCAAAATTCAAGCCAGAGTTCAATGTTATAAAATAGTATACTCGTAATACGACAGCATGACGTGCCGGGCGGCAGCTAACCAAGTGAGCATATGTGCACCCACAGACACTGCGCACACTCACGCGCCGCGTGCTTCCCCTCTTCCCCACTGACAGGGGTGGCAACTTGTAGCGAAATGCAATATGATTTACAACGAAAACGGGCGCGCGAAATTCTTTATGCAGACCTTTGGGAGTACGGGTATCATGAAAAATCTATTGGATGTATCTGTTCAAAATAAAAATATTTTAACTTTTGAATAAATTATCTATTCTTGTATGGTTTTAGTTTTTCCATTTTCATACTACTTAGGTCATTTATTTACGCCCAAAGATGAGTTAAAATTAGTGTTGAAATATGAAAGATTCGACGGTCATAACTTCCAAACCAATATTTTTTTTCCAATTCTGCTTCCATACAGGGCTAGATAATGAAAATACCAGTTGATACAATTTTTAATTTTGAACCTACACCGTCAAACAAACGAGTAATCACCAGACTACGTTTGTATGGAAGAATGACTGACTTGTGCAACCTTAAGGAGGCCTATGTCCAGCAGTCGACTGCTGTGGGTTGATTGTGAGTATTGTGACCGTCTTTTCCACGAGGAGATAGGCAAACAATACAGAACACCACCTGTTACAATCCTTCGATATCTAGGTACACCTTTAAATTTTGCGTCTTGCACGTCCATGCATCTGGTTATCAAGCACACTGTACTTCACGTCTGACCTTTCTATAGAACATCACCAATAAGGTCAGTTATAGGACGTCCATTAGGTTTCTACTCGCCTCTGCCTTGTAAACACCTTTTATTAGTCTGATCATAATTTTAATTACATCGCTATACAATATTGAATAGAAAAGATGACAAGACAAAAAATCTCAAGAAGATTTTTCCAACATTCGTCAAGGAAAAATACCAACAAATTCGCTTATCACCAAACAATTCCATATAAAGAGTTCCTCAATACCATTTAATAAAAACAAATACAATGATTTTTAATGATATTGCATTCAAACATTATTATTACACGAAGCCTTGATCTTAGGTCGCGATGATATCACCGATACTCTGTCCGGGAAATTGTCGTTGGACATTGATATTTTAAAAGATAACAAGAGGAAAAAAAATGCAAAACAACTTGTGAAGAAGTAGGTACACGTGCGTACATTGTTGAGAAAAAAATGGCGCAAAAAATTTACATAGTAACACCTCTGTTGATGTTGTTAATCTGATAGGTAAGGTGGTAAGGTGGTAAGGTAAAGTCCTTAGACGTCTTGGGGATTTTTACTAACATCCTAATCTTGGGACCTTCTTTTTCATATTATGATGATTATTTAGTTAAATGCATGCGACTAAAAGAGTAACGGATGGAGAGGAGATGAATGCCAAAGAAAAAATGGAAGAATTGTGTGAGGAATCATATCAAAGAGAATGGAGTAAATAATGCCGTGACATCTGACAGGGGAGAATGGAAGAACAATAAACGTGTTGCGCCCCCCCCAAATAGAATTGTACAAGAGTAGGAAGATGATGATGATGAATATTTAATGAAATCGGTAACCTGTTTTGAGGCAATCTGATAGTGAAAAAGGACCGTTCTATAGTCAACTCTAAAGGACGAAGGAGGAAGGAGAACTCGAAGTGTCTCAGCGAGAAGGAGAACTCGAAGTGTCTCAGCGAGAGACACTTCGAGCTCTCCTTTAGTGCTCGGCCAGAGTGGGAGCGCGGTGCGTGGTGCGGTGCGGGTGCGGCAACGCGCGCGGTTTGCCTGACCAGACTGGCCGCGCGGTGCGGCGAGCGGCGCGGGATCGGAAATCCCCGCTCCCGTCAGGGTTACCAACTTAGGGGTTTTCCCCCCAAATTTAGGGGTAAATAAAAGGGATGTGATTTTTTTAGGGGCGTTCTATTTTTAGGGGTACTTTTAGTGCTGAGCTAGACTGCAAACGCAAATGTAGCTATTAGGATTTCGATTAGACACTAAATAAAATAAATAAATAATAATAAAATAAATGGCCGTAAATAATCACCGTAGGCGCGGTCCTGTGGACGGCGAGCTATGGGCTAGCTCGCCGTCCGTTTGTCTTATGATGACAAGCCGTGTCGACGGCGCGTTCGTGTTCTACGCGCGTCTCAAAGAGATGTCAGCAAAAGGAAGGTGTCCGCAAGTGCCGATGCCTGCCGGGGCTGCGGGTTGTTCGAAAGAGACCGCGGCCCTGGAACACAAAAGGCAAAGAAGGAACATGGATGGGATTTAGTCAGTAAAAGCCAGAGCGGGAGGGGTCATTTGATGATTTCGCACCCGAAAAAAAATGGGAGGATTTACAAGTAATTGTGGGAATTTTGACTTAATTTGAGGGGTAAACATTTTTGGGAGTTGGTAACCCTGGCGCCCGCACTTGCCGCCCGCGCCCTCACTGCGGCCACTTGTATGAACGAGCCATGGTTTGAGCTGCACGCACGCGTGCGGCCCGCGCCAACTAGCCCGCACCGCAGCCCGCGCCCGCGTGCCCACTATGGACACTCCAATGAAGTTCATATGTTTGAGCTTGTCGCACCGCGCCCGCACCGCGCCCGCACCGCACCCGCGTTTCCACGCTGGCCGAGCACTTAGAGTACGAGAGAGTGACAGCCAAACGAAGAACTCCGAGACTATAGGCGAGCGCTACTATAAAGGTTGTAAAACACCTCTTAACGAAGCCGAAAGGCACTAGTTCTCCCCGTCAGAGATTTTTTTTGTTCTACACCATACCTGGGAACATTCTAGTTACGGAGATATTGGGGGTCAAAGTTCCAACTTTTTGAGAAGATTTTTTTTTTAATACAAGTTTTTAATGTAAGATTTTACTTTAAACACTTCCACTATTCAATCCATCCATCAGCACAATATTTTGAGTGCGTTACATTGAGTTCTACCACAAAACGTGATTATTCACCCCAAAAAAAAGTCTTTTCCCAGCAATAATTTTTGCGTAAAGTTACTTAGTTTGAGGTTGTTTACAACCTGTATACATAAATACTTTGACACTCGCCTGCCTTATTAGATTACTTAAAAGCTACTATATCGGAAACACATTGTCCAAAAACAGGCCATTAATGTTAATAGTCCATATGACTTTTATAGGACAAGTTTTCAAGAGTTATTTTTAACAAACTGTGTTGAAACAGCTCATCATCTGCCTAGCCTTTTCCCAACTATGTTGGGGTCGGCTTCCAGTTTTACCGGATGCAGCTGAATACCAGTATTTTACATGGAGCGACTGCCTATCGTCAGATAGGCAGTCTTACCAAGGGGTATCGTATTACCCGGTACTAACTGGGTTGTGTAGTGACCTACACAACCCAGTTAGTACCGGGTAATACGATACCCCTTGGTAAGACTGGTTGTCAGACTTTTTGGGCCTCTGACCACCTAACGACTGTCAAAGATCTACAAATGACAGCCGGGACCAACTGCTTTACGTGCTTTCCGAGGCACGGAGGTAACTCGGTATGTAATGGGTGGTCACCCATCCACAGACCAACCTAGGTAAGCCGGCTTAACCTAACGGTCGACCCGAGAGGCTGTTATTATTGTGTTGAAACAGTTAATTGGCCTAATAATCAGTACATTAGTTTCCCATACGCGTCACAATGACCTATTAATGGTAATCAAAGAAAAATGACGGTAATAAGATTTGCATCTAATTTCCCTAATCGTATCCTAGTTGTGACTAAACCTGGTTCAACAAATTAACTATTGTGAACACATCAGTAGTGACAGAAAATGACATGAGCAGAAGGTTAAAATTAATTAAATCAGATCTTGTTATATAACAAGTAGTAGTTATAGTTCTGCAGTGGCGACCGCGAACCGGAAGACGTTGCGTTGGAAGGCCTCCTACTAGGTGGACCGATGACCTGGTGAAGGTTGCGGGAATCCGCTGGATGCGAGTCGCACGGGACCGGTCAATGTGGCGATACTTGGGTGAGGCCTATGTCCAGCAGTGGAATTCTTTCGGCTGAAATGGTAATATCATAACAACACCGAAGTGCGTATAGCTGAATATTTGCCATCGACACGCTAAGAAGAAGAACACTGTAAGTATGAGTACATGTTTACATACAACACCAGTTATGTTTTAAGTCCCATGTAATAAAGGGCGAGCCTATTGCCAGCAACCAAGCACAATATCCAGACTCCATGGCTGCTACTGCTTCGGGATAGAAAAACCCAATAACACTTTGCCCGACCCGGGAATCAAACCTGTCACCTCATGCTCAGCATTTCCGCTTGCGACCATTCGACCAACGAGGCAGTCCAGGGAGGATTCATTAAAAATAACATTTTATTCCACTACTTTATTCATAAAATATAACTTACGAAATCATATTGAACAGTAATTAATAACTTAATTTGCTTACACTTTTAACTTATGATGACTTTTGGTGAAAATAAAGAAAGAAAGAATTAACTAAGTGGTAGTCGCCTCCTCTGCGTAGGTCTCCCACATGCTCTGCATATTTCTGTCTCAGGCTTGGGTCATTTTTCTGGTGTCCTGAAATACAGACCTCACGTCTAGCTTAGGCACCAGTCTCCCACAGTATAATTATTGTTGTTACGTATATTGTATTATTTGTATTGATACCTCTTTAATGTACCTATATTGTGGTGAGAAATAAATCTTTATTATTATTATTTCCAACTTTCTCTTTGAACATGTCTTCCCACCTTTTCTTTGGCCGATCTTTAGTTTTGGTTTCGTCTCCAGATAGCCATTAAGCTAGCTTTGCTTTCTGCTACCTACTAACTGAATGGATACCAAGGACGGTTATGAGTTTGTAAATATAGGAAATGGAACTTCTGCCCATTTTAATCCACAGCAGCTATCACGATAAGCCATAATTCAGTGAGACTGTCACTGAGCACAACTCTGATTAAATTGCTTCGCGCTAACATCGTGACCTGACGTCATCCGTTACAAGATGTTGCCAGTATCAGTAGTCATACTGTTTCCTTAAGTGACACTTTGTGCCTATATAAGGGTTAGGTAAATGATTTCATTTGTTTAGTAGATCTTTTGAATAGATTAGCAGGTGTAGGGATTATTGTACCTTGTGTGATTAATGTTGGTTTTTGCGAAATGTCTCATGATTTGTGGTATTGTTTGATTGTTGATTTATTTGATTGCTCAGTGTGTTTCTGAAATCTCCTCCAAGACGAAGCTTCCTGAGGGCCAAGGCAAAGTGATATTCTATCAGCGATATAACTGATGGAGAAGTTTATAATTTGTATTAATCTTTATCGTGTGGTAGTGCCTATTATAACTGGTGCCATAGCCGTAGTATTTTGCCGCTCATGTGCCCCTGACTTGGCTTACTTACCGTCGAGAAATATCTCTCAGGCATGCTGGTTTCCTTACGATGTTTTCCTTTACCAAGTGATGTTATACAATATGCACATGAGTACAAAAAAACAGAGGTGCGTGTCTTTAGTTTGAACTTGAGACCTATAACATGACAGTCCGATAGTTACAGCACTAGACTATCCCTGGTTTAATAATTGTATTATAAACTATTGAGAAGCTTACGTTAGTCCTATTCTAAGTCAATAGAAATATGTATCGTTTTGAAAGCAATTGCCATGTATATAATTATATATTATATAGGTCATCAGGTCAAATTCACTACATTCCTGGGCAAATCACCTCTCAAAGTTTTTGTCGTGGAGACAGCATAAAGAACGCACTTTGCGATAAAAAATACTCGTGATTTTTTACCCAAAAAGTCACCCGAAAAACACCCAAATAGAGTATATGCATGATTTTTTTTTATCACTCTAAACATAACAAAGTAAAACATATTTTTTAATATCTATAAAAAATACTAAGTTATAAGCATTTGAAACTGCTGATTAGACAGAGAGATCCGATACAGCGAATGACGTCATTCGCTACATCGACGTACAAAATCCATACTAAATTCCGTTTATCTAGAAAGAGATAGAAACAAAAGTTTAAATGGTTATAACTTTTGTGTTGTTTGGCCGATTTATGTCTTGTTTTCGCTTTTAGTCATTGTTTTTATAGTATTTTAACATTCCGTATCGAAATGAAAAAAATAAAATGTATGCATATTCCCTATTGTCAACTAGCCAACCAAAAGAGCTTCGAAACTCAAGCCTCTGAAATAACAGCCAGTCTACAAAGAGCTAACCTAAATTGGAAAGCAGTAGTCTAAACAAAACTGTTCAGGAAGTTTGCTCCATCATCGTGTCGACTAAGGTCATTCATTTCTGACTACACAGGAGGCGGTAACGCTGGCGTTCGGACGTGTTGTCGATTACCTTCCCGTCGTATTGACTCAGCCGAAACGGAGCTCTCATCATTTGCATAATAACACCTTGTACGGTGGACGTTGTGGTGCGAATTATAAGCGGTAGCGGGTGGAAAAGTAGTGCAAAGAGTGATAGGTACTATAACTGATGAAAATAGTAGAGTGTATTTTGCAGGCAGCGTTGTTGAAAATATTAAAGGAGATTTAAAATGTTTATATTTGTAGGAATTATATTGAGGAGCTCGTAACTGGTTTGTGGATGTGTGACCACCCATTACACGGAAAGCATGTTAAGCCGTTGTACCCGGCTGTTAATTGTAGATCTTTGACAGTCGTTAGGTAGTCAGTGGCATGACAATCAGTCTTACCAAGTGGCACTGTATTATACTACTGGTACTAACTGGGTTGTGGAGGTCAGATAGGCAGTCGCTCCATGTAAAATACTGGTATTCAACTGCATCCGACTAGACTGGATAGGAAAAGGCTTGGCAGAGGAATGACTTACAAGAAGTATTTAAAGGTATCATGAAACATGCAGATGATTTCCGAAATAGAATGAAAATGCAGATTGAAAAAGCAAACTGCAAGTCTATCTACTTCACAATCTGTCTAACCGTTTTCATCTTGTTTCGTGTATATTATGTTTTTTTTTAATAAAATACGAGACATATTTTTGTCAAGTTGTCGGGGAGACGCTAAAAAAACCAAAACATTAGACCTGTTCATCTTTGTCACCTTAATAATGTCTTAATCCAATTCATGAATATTTATATTTACGCTATCGTGTCTTCTAGATTTTCATATGCATCCATTATTTTTCTTAAATCCAATATTTATTCTACTAATTAGTTAGGATTAGGATATCAGATTACAATGTTGTATTTAAATACTTATCTGTCATTTTAAAAACTAGTTTCAAATGTTAACAAGTTTTTGAGTGTATAATTTGTCACTGTATGTGCACCTTTCTAAAAGATTTGAAATATCAAGCAGAGGCATCTATTAATCAATTACTTGAAGATCTACCTACTTAGATAACAGTGCGAATGTTGTTTTTATTAGCTGTATAGCTTCTACGTTACTTGTTTTATTTTATTTAGTAACTAGCGCATCTAGATCTTTATCATGTGGATAAAGCCTAAACTGGTGTCAGTTTTTGGGGGGGGGGGGGGTGTGTGTTTTTGTTGAGTTTTTTTGTTGTTGTTGCAACCGAAATACAGGCATTACCTAGTTCGGTTGCAGTGGCTACATCCACTTATTACGAATTAATACTGCCAAACTATTTTTCTGTAAAAGTTTACTAAGTTTTTTGAGAAATAAATTTATTATTATTATTAGTTTTTATACCGCCTATGGGCCTTGGCTTAACATTCCGTCAAGAAATATCTCTCAGGCGTGCTAGTTTCCTTACGATGTTTTCCTCACATCTAGATGATCACTGACCATCTTATTGAAGGACCTGAATCCAGTCCCAATAGATAAACAGATAGCTACTTTTTATCGCTTATAATTGTCACAGGACTTGAAGATGACTATTTTTAACCAGTTTCAAATGTTATCGTGACTTAGATGAAATTAATAAAGAGTCTAAAAATACTCTTAACGAAGCCGAAAGGCACTTCGCGAACATTTTTTTGTTCTAGACCATACCTGGGAACCTTCTAGTTACGGAGATGGGATGGGATTGGGGGTCAAAGTTCCAACTTTTCCACAAGTTTTTTTTTTATACATGTTTTTAATATAAGATTTTTATTTTTACTTGAAATACCTTAACGACCCCCTTACTATTCAATTCATCCATCAGCACAATGTTTTAAGTTGTAATGTTTTATGTTTTAAGTTAAGTTTTAAGTGCATAACATTGAGTCCTACCGAAACGTGATTTTTCACCCCAAAAAAAGTCATTTCTCAGTAAAAAAATTACGTAGTGTTACTTAGTTTGATATACAGAATGCTTGGTTGACGGTTTCGTAAAGAGTTTGTTTATACCTCGTTAACAGGGTGGACGAGACACCGACACCCAACGGGTTACCACGTATTCAATACAATATCATTCTGGACACATTGCAATTTTTCATCGGTAATTAAAAAAAACCGGCCAAGTGCGAGTCGGACTCGCACACAAAGGGTTCAGTACCATTGACTATATTTAGTATTTGTTGTTATAGCGGCAACAGAAATACATCATCTGTGAAAATTTCAACTGTCTAGCTGTCACGGTTCATGAGATACAGCCTGGTGACAGACAGACGGACAGACGGACAGACAGCGAAGTCTTAGTAATAGGGTTCCGTTTTTACCCTTTGGGTACGGAACCCTAAAAAAATAGCTGTTCCATACTTTTTGACTGTACAGGTATTGCACTTTTATAGAAAACAGCTTTTTTTTTGTAAAATACAATATTGCGTCTACCTGTAATCAGACAAACAGTCATTAATTCTTACTATGACATATTTTTTTCAAGTCATTTATACCTTTCTGGAAAACTAACCGAATATCGCTTACGTCCGTCCCTTTAACCAAACCCTTAAAATTCTAATTTCGACCGGAGTTTCCCTTTAAAGCGTCCGTCCAAAATATTCTCCGCCAGAGACATAGATTTGTTCCAAGATATGAGGTCAAGCGGCATTGTTCTGCCTTCCTGTATTATTACGGACATTCGGACAGATGTTCCGATATGGAACGGACAGTATAATGTAACTGTAACATTATATACACATAAATCAGCCTATAATTCTCCCATTACTGGGACAATGACCGCTCTGTGAGAAGAGGTATCACATGTCTTTTAATTTTTGGTTCTAGATCCTGCCGGTTTCGCATAACATGACGCCTGTAATCGCTGCAGTGTTAGGCAGAAGTGTACGTAATAGTATACCCACTTTTCGCCCGTTTATGTCCCATGTAATAGGGGCGAGTCTATTGCCATCAACCGGGCTCTAATCTAGACTCCGTGGCTGCTATTAAGAAATTCCTATTGGAAAAACACAATAGCATTTTTCTCGACCTGGGAATCGAACCCAGAACTTCATGCTCAACAGTCCTTCACGACCAACGAGGCAGTCTTGCCGGTGTCCTATCGATGTTTCTCTTCAGCGTTTTAAGAGGAGTGATGTGGAAATCACTCCTCTTCAAACCTCTTAAGCCGTATGGTATCCGGCAAAGTAGAATAGAACCAACCCATTACACTCACGGGTGTCGTATAAGGCGACTAATGTCTGAGGCAGAATACCTTGCGCTTCCGAAGACCTGAGAATGGGCAGCAGCGTTTTCTGTTAGTCTTTCATCACTGCGATCTCCAATCGTGGCGATTACGGTAAATTCCTCCCATCATGGGAGAGGCTTATGTCCTGCAGTGGACGTTATGGGCTGTTGTTGTTGATTTGCAAATTAATCACACAATGTCATTCACCAGCCTAGGCTGGGTTCTTACCCACGGGCTATTCGATGCCGGTACCAATTGGGCCACCCACTGCCCATTGTTACTTTGATATCTAATAATTGCGTGCCCCGTCGCGTCGTTAAAATGCTAATGGACATTGGCCAAGTTTGCGTGAATTTGGACGCAATAGACGATTGTACCTACTTACAATGTTTGGTGATGATACGTGTTGTTTGAAACTGTTAATTTGGAACGGTTTGTTAACGAAACTAAGTGGGGCTTGCCATATTTTTTCAACCCCACTAGGTTTCGCTAAATATTAAAACATGTCTTGTTTTCAAACAGTGGTGTTATTAGAAGCATCTTTATTTATCTTCAGCAGCAGTTATTCTTCTTCATTAACGTGTAGTGGTCTCTGATGTCAGAGAATTTAAGCCGTCTCTTGGCCTCAGACTTGGCATTACATACCGTCAAAAAATGTCTATTTAGACATGCTGGTTTCCTCACGATGTTTACTTTCTCCGATGCAAGTGATAAGATGCAATATGAGGTGCGTTCCTTGGTTTCGAACTCAAGGCACACAAAGGGCGAAGAAGGAACATGGATGGGTTTTAGTCAGTAAAAGTCTGACACTCCCTCCTGCTCCGCCCAGAGCGGGAGGAGTAATTTGATGATTTCCCATCCGAAAAAAAAAGGCCCATGACTTGGCCGTCCGACAATCACATCACTAGTAGCCTAGTGTTAAGAACGTTGGGGCTAAATAGCAGTTATTCTAATTTTTATTAACCAATTTCCGAAATGGTTGGTAACCTCAGGCATTTAAAGAAAAGGGATTTGATTTTAATTCCTTCATACTACACAGTGGGTTTCTACGCAATCCTGTCATGTAAATACAAAAAAAAAAAAAAAAAAAAATGTAAATAAAATGATTATTATTATTATTATTAAATACTATAATAGCTGACCAACTTTTATTGAGGCACTATTTTCGGAACACTTTTGGAACACTTTAACTAACCATTACCATCACCTTCCTGACCTTGTTCCATTGTACCTGGGGTCTGCACAACACACGTTTGGCTGTCACTCTCTCGCCTTGGCTCGAAATGTCTCAGCGAGAGACACTTCGAGCTCTCTTTTAGAGTTGGCTATAGAACGGTCCTATATCACTATCAGATTGGCTCAAAACAGTTTACCGATTCCATTAAATACTAGCAGACGTCACGCGGTTTCACGTAGTTTTCCGCGTAGTTCCCGTTCCCGTGGGAGTACGGGGATAAAATATAGCCTATGTTACTCAAGGTGAATGTAGCTTTCCAATGGTGAAATATTTTTTTAAATCGGCGCAGTAGTTTTTGAGTTTATTTATTACAAACATACACACAAAAATACAAATCTGTCCTCTTTATAATATTAGTGTAGATTCATCATCATCATATTCCTACTCTTGTACAATTATATTTGGGGTCGGCGCAATACGTTCTCACTCTCCCTGTCAGACGTCATGGCATCATTTACTCCTTTCTCTCTCATTCATTACTCACACAATCCATCCATCTCTTTTCTTTGACCTTCCTCTTCCACTTTACACTTTAACCAACAATGAGGAACTTAATTCAGACCTACCATCCGGATTCATACCGACACAGAACCAAGACAATTAATTAACAAAAAAAATTACGTCACAAAATTCTTGCATCACCATGAACAGCATCAAAAACGCAATTCCGTTCCTGTACATAACGCTAGTGACGAAACTATACATACCGACTGAGTAACTGGACACTCGTGGTCATTAAATGTTGCCGCTCTGTTACACTGTGACCAGCCATCTACGTATTGTAGCGGCATCTATAACTGGACTGTGAATGGATGTACATTCGTATCTGTCTTTAAGCTGTCGCTTTTAGAGGTTGCGATTGGTCGGAGTGGTGGCTGTGGTTGGAGGGTTTTAGGGGATGCGATTTGTCGTCAGGTCGTCTATGAAGGCGATTCTATTACTTGTGATAATTTCTAAGAGATTCTGAGTTCACAAAGTGTAACAGAAGTCATCAAGTTAATAGTTCTTCCTAACCCTGGCTTGTTAGCTCAAAAGGAGACTTTCTTGTTAAAACAGTAAACCATTTGTAATTTTTATTTTCTTTAGAACATGAATCATAATTTCATTAGCATCAAGATTAATAAAAATAACTGCCGCCTCTTAAGTTTAATAAGATATTATTGACTCATACAAAGCTGTTTTGATACGTTATAAGTGGTCTTCAAACGTCCTTCAAATGTTTAAGTGTTTCTTGATTGAGATGTCATTTGGATGATTTGGCTAATATTCTGCATGTTTTTCGTTGCCAGAAGCAGTGTTGTTGGGTTTTTCCATTAGGAATATATCAGTAGCGAATTGTGGATAAACAATGGAAAGTACTAACAACAACAGCCTATAACGTCCACTGCTGGACATAAGCATCTCTCATGATGGGAGGAATTTGCCGTAATCTCCACGCTTGGCAAGGCAGATTGGAGATCGCAGTGATGAAAGACTAACAGAAAACGCTGCTGCCCATTCTTTGGTCTACGGAGGCGCAAGGTGTTCTGCCTCAGACATTATTCGCCTTATACGACACCCGTGAGTGTAATAGGTTGGTTCTATTCTACTCTGCCGGATACCACACAGAAAGTACTAGCTTCAGGAAAACTATAGCGTTAGTGTGGTACCTATATTGTTGTTCAAAAGTTCTAAGTTACCTCTGTATTTTAGTCTCCGGTAAAAATATATTTTTTAGCTGTTTTCTAGGTTTTGGTAGGTGAGCAAAAGTATTGAAAAAGTCGTCGTTATTATTTTATGTAATCTATAATGAATCGAATTAAAAAATGTAAAAGAACAAAACGTAATATCTATTCCTGTATTACCAAAGTCATTTTCCCAAAGCACGATTCAATGGGTCGGGGGGCTTTCGGGACCAGGACCACGGTCCCGGATTCCCCCTAAATATTTTTTAGCGGTATTTTGGGACCACAAGAAAACAAAACAAATTTATGTCGTGGGAAAGTACGGTCAACCAAACATATTTCGTATCGAGTCGTTCATCAACTGGTCCCACATGCCTACGGCCCAATTGGGACGAGTATTAGTTACCTTTACCGCCCCTAAAGAACAAATCGTATCATCTTCAAAAATCGCATCGTATAAACGTCCCAGCGTAATTAAAGGTGCTGTAGATAAGTTCGTCCCCTCACGAGCCGGCAATCTCGGCCACCATCAATAAGGAATTACTTTTGTTGCTATTGCTGTTGCTATAGCCAGATGATATTGCCATCACATTACACGAACATAATGCTTGCTATACAATACATGTGCTGTAGAAATGTAGGTGCATTAATTTCTTTTCAGAGAGACATTAAGAGATATTGGGGTACTGGTTCGGTTTTGTTGTGTTCGTAGGTTTTTTTTTGTCTAATTATACCTACAGCTACTGCCATATTGTAATTAGTGTCACGTTGGTGTCGATTCTGTTGTGCACAAATTAAACTTAATTAAAGCTATTGCTATCTTTTTTCTCTAATAAAACGAGAAAGAGACATACGTAATTTAGAGCTGTCAAATTTAGTTCGAACTAATATTTCTATACAAATGAAGGGTGCACGTAAAAACATGTCGACTACACGGTGAAGCACAAGGCATAATCTAGTTTGACATTTCTAACTTAGTTCATAGCTATAGCCGTCCTTTTCTCGCACTGGCTTTTAGTAAAAGATAGCAATAGCTAAATTAAGTTTAGTTTGTGCACAACAGAATCGACACCATTATACTACTCTATCAAAAAGGTAACATTTCATGACGTCACTCTTGTATTCAACGAGGAGCTAATGGCTAAATAATAACAGCCGCTTAGGTAAATTTTCAGGTTAAACCGCGATTGCCTGGGTTTGTCCGTAGATCCACACACATTACATACCGAGTGTCCTCCGTGTCTAGGAATACACACTGTTTGATCCCGACTGTTGATTGTAGATCTTTGACAGTCGTTACAGGTAATGGCCCCAAAGTCTGACAACCAGTCTTACAAAGGGGTATCGTATTACCTAGTACTGAGTTGTAGATGTATCAGATAGGCAGTCCTTGCATGTAAAAAACTGGTATTCAGCTGCATCCAGTGAGACTGGACATTTCGACGCCTGGAAAGTACCATCATCCACATCATCAGCCTATAATGTTCTCACTGCTGGGACATGGCCTCCTCTCAATGAGAGGGAATGGGCTATAATCCACCACGCGGGCCCAGTGCGGATTGGTAGATGTTACAAATGTCTTCGAATTTTTGGTTCTAGGACATGCCGGAAAACATCGTGAGGAAACTCACGATGTTTTCCTTCACCGTTTTGAGAGCAGTGGTGACAAGCAAGATAAGTGGTGGTGGCAAGTACCAATGTGACTTATTCAATTCCTATATACTTTCTAAGTTTATCTTGGACATTAAATACATCGTGAGGAAACCCGGTCGTAAGTCTCCCGGTCCGGACCCAGTCTCGACTTGTCCAGGGCCTTTGATTTGGTGGCGTATGATCTCTTGTGGGAAAAACTTGAGAGTATCGGCCTACCATCAGAACTTGTTGCCATCCTCAGGTATTGGTATGCGCACCAAGTCAACAGTGTCAGATGGGCGGGGGCAATGTCGGAGCCATATCGATTGCAGTGCGGTGTAAGACAGGGTGGACTGACTTCCCCCATGTTATTCAACCTTTATATGGACGCGCTGATCGTCGCGCTTAGCAGTCAGCACGTCGGCTGTCATGTAGACGACGTTTGTGTCAATAACATAAGCTATGCAGACGACATGGTGCTGCTGAGCGCGTCGATCTGTGGCCTGAGGAGGTTGATAGCGACATGTGAGGATTACGCTGTTAATCATGGACTGGTATATAATGTTAAGAAAAGTCAGTACATGGTCTTTGAGGCCGGTGGTGCTAGATGTCCGGACTATGTACCTCCTTTAAGAATAAATAGTGTACCCTTAGACAGGGTAAATCAGTTTAAATACCTAGGGCATATAGTCACGGCTGACCTCAGGGATCATGCTGACTTGGAACGGGAGCGGAGGGCTTTATCCAAAAGAGCTATTATGCTGGCCCGCAGGTTCGCGCGTTGCTCGGATGGCGTGAAAATAACTCTTTTCCGAGCATATTGCACGTCCATGTACACTTGCAGCCTGTGGGCTAATTACACGCAAAAAAACTACAGCACCCTCCGCGTCCAGTTTAACAACGCTTTCAGGGTGGTTTTGGGTCTGCCTCGCTTCTGCAGCGCGTCAGGTATGTTCGCCACATCAGTCTGAAATCGCCAACCCATCTTGAGCAAGCGTGGTGCTCAGTGTTCGTGCCTTCTGTGTATGGGACGAGCCCTTAGCCCAACAGTGGGACAGTAATAGGCTGGTATTATTATTGTTTTCGTAAAAACGGGTGTTATAAAGGTAATGGGTAAAAATAGGTAAAAAACCTCTTAATGAAGCCGAAAGGCACTTGTTCTCCCCGTCATTGCGATATTTTTTTTGTTATACACCATACCTGGGAACCTTCTAGTTACGGAGATATTGGGGGTCAATTTCAACTTTTTGACAAGTTCTTTTTTAATACAAGTTTTTAATGTAAGATTTTCCTTTAAACACCTCCACGACCACCGTATTATTCAATCCATATATCAGCACAATGTTTTGAGTGCGTAACATTGAGTTTTACCACAAAACATGATTTTCCACCCCAAAAAAAAAGTCGTTTCCCAGCAATTATTTTTTGCGTAAAGTTACTTAGTTTGATGTTTAGAATGCTTGGTTGACGGCTTCGTGATGAGGTTGCTTACACCCTATATACGCGCGTTTCCCACCAGACCAGACTTTCTAACACTAAGAAAGTCTACGACATCCTCAATAATTTTATCTAGAACACTTGCTCCTATTGCAACGTTACCTTCATCTTCGAACGCGTTGGTTTCAAAACAACTAATAAAATTAATAGTTCTGTTAGCCTGTATACATCTGAGCCATGTGTACGTCGGTAACAATTTGTTATGGACATTAGTTTGTCCATCGTAGTCCGATTGGGCCTAGTTTCCACGACGCACGGCTAAATATTGTGCGTGGTGCGTGTTATGGGCGATAGCGGACTTCTGTTGAAAATGTTCAAGTGATTTACCTCATCATTCTATTGCCCTTATCCTTATCCTTATCATTCATTTGGGGATTTATTATAATACATTCATTTATTTCAGACATGGTCCATAGTTCCATACAGAATATAAAAAAAATAATAACACATAAAACACAGGTCCCAATAAAATAATCCATAAAAATAAAATTACACATACACATCGATTACAATTGAATTAAAATAAATATAAATTAAAATAGTTCACATAAAAAAATAATCAATCAATAACGCACTACTATTTGAGGAATTACCTATTTTTATAAAATATAATATGGTGCGGTACGGTGTATGACTGCACCGTGTACGTACCTACTTTTTGTTAGCTATACGCGAACTATTACGACACTGTTCACGGGCCAAAATATCTTCTGTCACGTACTGAATCTGACACACACTGAGCGCCACAGCAACTGAATACAGTGAATACCACAGCTTCATTTAAGTAGTTCTTATATGTTATAAATAAAATACGGTATGCCTACTTTATTTTCTTTTAAAATGAGTTAAGCCAAGATACTTATCTCTGTTTTTATTTATTGTTACCAGTGTTAGTTTCTAACACAATAAAATACTTATAATAATACTTAAATTCTTCTATAACCGAACTCACAAAAACACATAGTTATAGTTAGTTATATAGTACATAGTTAATTTACTCGTTATATATTTATTTGTAACCATTTATTTATACATTTTGTTGAAACTGTTTTCCGTTACTTACCTACCCCTTCAAGGTTCATTGGAAGATCAGCGTCAGACAGCATCACCTGTCTGGCATAAATGCTGAAATGGACCTTTTTGGCGCAGCCGTGAGGCACACAGCATATACTATGTTTTCCTCCTTATTTTGTAACTTTTTTTATATATATGTGTGTGCTTTAATAACTGACGTCAAATAAATATTTTTCTTTCTTTCTTTCTTTCTATAATATATTTTTACTATACTTAAACCTTAAAATGGCAAAAAAGGAGGTGTCTGATAAGATGACGAGTTATAAAGGAGTATGGAAGACGAAGACATACCGCGCAATGAACTTTTGATAAGAGCAAGAGAATGATGATTTTTACTATTCATAAACAAAAAAGAATACATTTTTGGACTTTTAATGCCATTTTGATTCGTTGATATGTCCTAAAAATAAATAGTAAGTATTGTTATTTAGGCTCGGCGCAAACGGGTCACTAACCACAGCCACCTGTAGCCAGCGACAAGCAGTTTTGTTGAAACTCGCCACACACGTGTGGCCGGTGGCGGCCACTAGCTTCAGCAATGTCGGCGACTCGCGGTAGCGCGCAACATCTACCGGTGGCTGTGGTTGGTAGCCCGTTTGGGCCGAGCCTTATGGAACTAGATTGTCATACTTGACTACCTTACCTTTTTTAATGTGTTTAGGTAGTTAAAATAAAGAAAATCGGCTATAAAGAGCTTGTGATCAGTAACTATCACTAATCACCCCATACACTGAAGCGACTATAAATAAGCCTTTGATATGTCTATGGATAAGGTCATTATCATCACGCTCTAAGGATATAAAGCTGAAGCTAATGAAAGCCTAGATCACGACAACTTATAATTAAGTGTCATATAACGCAAATGCCACCATTGTTACAGTAATTACCCCTCTGTAATGCGACGTAACGGCTCCAATTCAATTACGCTTACCAATTATCACTTAAACCATACAAAAAATCGAATAAGCTACGGCAATATGAACTTCGCTATTCCGATATCAATAACACATTAACATTGGATAACCGTTAATTGATCGAGCGCGGTGACATTTCACCGCGGGAGCCACACACGCGCGGCCCCTTTGATCCACAGCGGCCATCTTGGGTCTGCAACGTCACAAAGAGTACCGCCGCGATTAAATTCGTACGTACAGCAATGCGACACTCGTCTATTAGGTGACCGTTGCTAGTTTTTGAGCGGCACTTTTTAGGGCCCATAAACGGTCTAATTAGGGAATTTAATAATTGTTGAATTTCGATGAAACGTGTGAGGGGACTGTTACCGATGGTATATGACAGACTATTTGAGGTATGTCGGATGTCTTTGTGGCAATTCCCTTGCACCTTCCGTTTGTGACTTAATTTATGTTTTTGATGTCATTAGCGATATGACAGTATCTTGAAATGTCTCGTTTGTATTCTCATTGCATGCATTGTTGAGAAAAAAGTGTAACATGCTGATATTTTTGGACTATAAAGGGTTCCGCTTATTTAAGTTTCATCCATGGTGGCTAAATATGCTCTGTAATAACATGTGTTTAATAAGAGTCACCTGGCTGGTCTAGTTGATTGTGACTATCATTGAATTAGATGTTTACTTTTGAAGAGCTCATTAATGTTTTAGATGACCGTACCAGTTATCATGTACGCAACTACTACCTTATCACGTTGTATAAAACAACTCGTACGAGAAGACACAGTCAAGTTAATATAGCATCTGTGCACTGCACTGTATTCGTGAATCTGCTTGCTATCGGTAGTCTTGCTGTTGCAACTTACAAGTAGCAACAGTGCAACAGTCACACACTAAGTCTGAGGCCAAACGAGCGTAATTTTATAAGCTGTGAGTCGCGGAATTTACGCTGCATTCGGTGTCATACCAAAGTCTTATTGCAACTTACAAGTAGCAACAGTGCAACAGTCACACACTAAGTCTGAGGCCAAACGAGCGTTATAATTTTATAAGCTGTGAGTCGCGGAATTTACGCTGCGTTCGGTGTCATACCAAAGTCTTATTGCAACTTACAAGTAGCAATAGTGCAACAGTCAATTGTACACACTAATGCTGAACCCAAACGAGCGTAATTTTATGAGCTGTGAGTCGCGGAATTTACGCTGCATTCGGTTTCATACCAAAGTCCTGTTGTAACTTACAAGTAGCAACAGTCGGCAGTCAATTGTACACACTAAGGCTGAGGCCAAACGAGCGTAATTTTATGAGCTGTGAGTCGCGGAATTTACATTGCATTCGGTGATATACCAAAGTCCTTTGCAACTTACAAGTAGCAACAGTACAACAAGTGAGTTAATTAATTGTGTAGAGTTAAATAAGTGATTTAATTTTATTTTATTTAATGTAATTTGAGAAATATTTTGTATGCCTACCGGCGGAACATAGTTAGTTTCTGAATTTTTATGTATTTTTACCACCTATTTTTTACTTATGTTCACAAAATAAATGAATTTGAATTTGAACAGTCAATTGTACACACTAAGGCTGAGGCCAAACGAGCGTAATTTTATGAGCTGTGAGTCGCGGAATTTACATTGCATTCGGTTTTATACAAAAGTCCTGTTGCAACTTACAAGTAGCAACAGTGCAACAGTCAATTGTACACACTAAGGCTGAGGCCAAACGAGCGTTATTTTATGAGCTGTGAGTCGCGGAATTTACGCAGCATTCGGTATCATACCAAAGTCCTGTTTGTAATACGACAACGTAAAATGCGTCACCGTGTGGTACAACTCATTCAGTCGTCATGTGGTGAAAAATTATGATAATTTTCTTCAGCAATATTTTATGCGTAGAGTTAAGTAGTTTGATGTACAGAATGCTTAGTTGACGGCTTCGTGAATGATCCTTTTACACCCTGTAGTTACTGGACTGACGTAAGCTAGGTGAAATTATCGTAGAAACATAACAGCGCTTTAAAAACAATTGCCACTATCAGAATATCTTGGTCTACTGGTGACAATATAGTAGAAGTATTAGACAATGCTGGTAATGACGATGCTGTCGCTTTTTTTTAAACTGGCACACTTAAAATTGCTAACAGAAACTATACCAAAGCTACAACAAAACCAGATATAGTGCATAATGAATTGGCCATTATATATTTCGTGACAACATCTTTAAGAGCTCGGGTGTCTTAATTAGCGACGCAACACTTTCATAACAAGCTCCTAGTTTCGTTAAATGTCCATTATGATACAAGATTACTTCAAGATAGCAATCTTTGGGCAAAAACGCTAATGAAGCGCTTTGAGACATTTTGTTTTGTTGTAAGTTTTAGGGGACCGTACGCAACTGTCAAACTTGTATCCTTTACCTGCACAAACAGTAACTTACGGGATGTCGTCCGTCAAAAGCAAAAAAGCTCAAAATAACAAACAATCACGGATGATTCCCGTAAGGTGACAGTATAAGCTTATTTTAAACCGTGAAAGCTTGAAACAGTGTTTGTGTCCTATAAGTTATTACCGTCCACCGCTGGATATTGGCCTCGCCCAAGCGTCGTCACATCGTATCGGCCTAAGTATCTACAAGTAGACTTCTCGCATCCAACGGATTCCGGCGTTCTTCACAAGTTGTTCTAGGTCTACCTTGAAGAAGGTCTTCCAACGTTGTGCTAAACAGTACGTGGTCATCACTCCAGAATCTTTTGGCTCCAGCGGTCAGCTAGTCTGCGAGCACTTTGACGTGCCTATTATTCTTCTTTTACGTGAACATAATTAAATTTTCTTTAACAACGGTATTTGATTCAAAAGCTTTAGCAGCGAACAACAGAATTTTAAGCCCAATCTATCTTTGGTAGCAAACAACATTACAAATCAAGAACCCAACCTAAATATTCTGACTCTGACTTGCCATTTCTTTACAACAATGATTTCCTTAAGCTAAAATTAGTCTGCCTGAATTTCTTCATCATCGCTTTCAACTCTTCTTTCCATTTGTCATAACAATAGCATTTTATAATCCAAGCGACTTATTTCTTGCCATTACTTAATTTAATTCTAAAACTAGTTAGTACTTAGCAGTTAGTTATGCATTAGGATTTTCCACGTTTACTTCAGTCACCGAGCGTGAAGAGGGGAAAGACCAGAAACTGTGACATCGTAAAAACTAATTTTAGTACATAAGAACATTCAATGATAAGCTTTATTGCGGTAGATAAGATAGTAAAGCTTTATGACTACCAATTACATTAATTATAACGGTGAGCTTTCTTTAACTAGAACAGAAAATCTTTGATGCAAATTCAGAAGCAGATATGGCCAAGCAGTAAAAGTTATTATTGGTGTTGATTCTGTTGTGCGCAAACTAAACTTATTTTAGGCTATTGCTATCTTTTTCTCTCTAATAAAACGAGAAAGAGACGGACGTAATTTGGAGCTGTCAATTTAATTGGAACTAATATTTCCATACAAAAGAAGGATGCACGTAAAAACATGTCGACTAAAATCACGGTGAAGCGCAAGGCATAAAATAGTTTGACATCTCTAACTTAGTTCATAGCTATAGCCGTCCTTTTCTCGCACTGCCTTTTAGTAAAAGATAGCAATAGGCTAAAAAAATAAGTTTAGTTTGTGCACAACAGAATCGACATGATTATTGTCTACCAATTTAAACGTTCCTTTAATCTAACTATGACCAAGAACAGAATCTGTCATACTTCTCAACTCTACCTCCTGCAATTATCTTGATTTATTTGGTGTTTGCGCCACAGTCCATCTATAGTTTTTTTGATCTTCACCTACTCCTATAATACTCTACATTCATACTCAAAACTTCTTTGAAATGAAAATGATCCGTAATACTAGACATCATTTTTTTCTCAAATAAAATTACCTCAACACAATTTTACAACCAACAATTTCCATCACAATCTTCTACTCCTTGCCACATAGCAATGCTGGTAAGTATTGAGAAAACCCGGCTAATTACAGAGATACATATCAAATTGTACGAGCATATAGAAACAGAGACATCCCCACCGTGACCGGGTTTTAATTGAAAAAACTCAATTAAGGTAATTACAGCAGGTGGATGAATGACCAGGCGGTTTTGGATCGGGGTTTTGGGGTCCCGTGTACAGATTTGATTCAACAAATCCATTTATTAAGAAATGAGGATCATTTGTTTGGATTTGACAAATGCGAGAATGTTTTTGAGATCTTTGATTTGAAATGTTGCCAGTATTTTTTTGGAAAAAAGGAGCTTATTCTACGAATAGAAGTGCACTATTCATCGCACTCACGACGTGCAAGCTGTCAACATTTTTTTTTAAATTTACATTTTGTTTATGTTCCTTTTTGTTACAATCTGAATGTTTGTTATGTTTATTGTTTCTGTTTTCAAATTTTGTATGCACGTCATGTCCCTGTGATGAATAAAGATTTTTTCTATCTTTCTTTAGAAGTGATACAGCACATGGAGTTAACGGTGTAGATAATTATCAATGGGGTGACCCTGATTGTGATAGGTACGCCAGTGCCTAGGAAAGCACGTTAAGTTGTTGGTCCTTCGCCAGATCTCTCTCCAGTCATGTCGAATTGCCGTCCCATCGGAGCGTGAGAGTGACGAAAGAGTGAGTGCACATGTATTTGCGTACACACTTCTGCACTACAAATTGTCTCGTCTCGATGATTTCAGTTTATGCTGAGTTTCTTCGCCGTGGCTGAAATTCAGTCAGGAAAATTATTATTGCGACAACATTGAATACACAAATTGTAAGACAGTAGGTACCTGCCTGTTGATTCATACGTCTTAGTACAAAATAATATGACCGAGTTGATTTGATTAGCATAATCACAAACAATTTCAATTTACACGTGCGTGACCAATTTTTTGTGCGACAACTATTTCGGTTTTTGGGACATGATTATTGTTTTTAACCGACTTCCAAAAAGAGGAGGTTATCAATTTGTCTGTTTCTTTTTTAATTACCGGATGTGGATGCTCAATTTGTGCGCACGGCAACCAGTTAAGCTATACATAACCAGTTTATGCGGATCTCTCAATGTACGGGAAATCTCTACAAAGCGAGGCCATGTTATACTGGAAATGAATAGCTTGATGTGTCGCCGAGTGTACCAGACATTTTACACGAGATTCACTTGATGACCTTCAAAATCGTGTTTTTTTTTCGTCCACAACAAATCCACAACGTCATGAACAATTGATTGTTCATGACGTTGTGGATTTTAAAGTAGGATCGTTGAGGAAGAAATCATAGGACAAGTCTCCAAAGAATACGGAATCCTCCAATTTTGGAGTTGCTGCTTGCAACTCCAAAATTGGAGGATTCATTAGAGGACAATATTATTTTGTCTTTTCATCACCCAAACGTTGACTGGTAGAGTATGCGTATGTCATAAGTCCTTTTATTATAAATAATACATTCTAAATCATGTCAGATCGTTTCTTGGAGAATGGATTTCGATAATGTAAATCTGAGTCCGTTATTCTTATGGAAATTCTTCCCAAAAGATCATAAACTTCATCGATACCATCATTTCATCTGCATCATTGCGAATAACGTCCCATTCATTAACAATGTCCCATTCATACGCATCCGGTGACCACACGCGGCCGCCCAGTTTACGGACACTTGTCCTGTCTTTATTGGGAATTCGTGTAATTCAGTAGAACGACGCCACGCCTTTACCGGTCCACTTGTCCCAGAATGTGTTTACTTGGAATATTGTCACTTTGTTGATACAGGATGCCTCAGGATGGTGAGTCGTCGAAAACAGAAAACATTAAAGATTTAAAAAAAAAATGTGAACGTAAAAACAGAATTTTTCTAGAACGAATCCTTAGCTGTGGGAAAAATGAGAAGTCATAAGATGACGACTAAAACAGAAGAATCGAAGAAAAAGTTAAATTGGGTTTTGAGCAAAGTAATGATGAAGGAGGAGCAGGTGAAACAGAACCATCTGATATTGAAACCATGGAAATGCCACCCAGTTAGCTACACAATTACAAACAATCAACATTTCTAAAGTGGTTTTTTGACTTGTGCAAACAGTGAAAACATTGCTGTGCATCACCATAGTAATTGCACACCAGGTATTCTCAACGCGAACTTAAAATGGAACTTTACCAGCAGAGAACCGGGATTCCGAACATCACCGTTTGGATCCAGTGATAAATTCAAACTGCATGGCTCGCTGGAAAAACACATTGGTTACGCCTGAGTTCGAACTAACGACCATCACGTAGCAAGCCAGACAAATGGGCTACTACCGTTCTCATTGGAATTACCAAACGATAAAAAGTGAGAAGGTAATTATGATGACAGGTATTCTATTAATATTATTCAACGGGCAACGGGAATATTTTTCTAAATACCTTCTAAGGTAAACGTTATAATTCTTTTAGATATTGCTGTGTTTGAAATGTCGGATTAATGAGGGTTGATGGCTGAACAAAAGACCACGAAGGAGATAGCGGCATGAACTGGAAGTCTTCCTTGAGAATTGGAGCGAAGCAGCACAGAATCGTGACCATTGAAAGGAATATAAGGACGCCTTTGTCCAGCAGTGGGACAATATGGACTATCTATAATTTACGCATACCTAATCACGGTGCAGTTGCCATTGGTGATGCTATGCAATGATTTGCATAGCTGGATTTGATCATCTTCAAATTCTTGGTCTGATGACCAAATATGGTACTGGCATTATGTCAAAGGAAGACCACGAGGTGTAGTGACACTTTAGGGTAGGAAACCTATTCCCTGGACTGTTTCAGATCTTGATTAACAGCTAACAAACATCCTTATTCAAAGTTGTCGGTGTTCATACCATACACCTTCTATAACTCATAACTGTAGTAAGTTAGTACATATCGTTGCCTCTCTTACTTTGTATATTTACTGTGAAATAAATCAATGCGAACCGTTTAGCTTGACAGGTTTATTTCATGCTGTGCAAATACAAAATGAATTGAGATGGGTTTAGAACTTTAGATTATTAACTCTGTTGAATTAATTTTGGTTCCGACGATGTCAGGTATTTAATAAAGTATTGGGAAGTTGTATCTGATTCTGCTTCCTTTTTTGGGGGAGCAGGTTTTTGTAAGGATGCTGCCATAAATCTGGCCTGGTGACAATCTGTGACTCATACGAAGCCAAAAAATAATTGCAACTAATGAGAAATGGAATTGTTCCGCGAAACGGAAGACTTTGCATTGGAAGGCCTTACACTAGGTGGACCGACGATCTGGTGAAGGTTGCTTGGATTCGCTGCATGCGAGACGCACGGGACCAATCAATGTACACTTGAAGGAGGCCTCTGGACGTCTTTCGGCTGAAATAAATGAGAATTGATGCATAGTTGGGAAATGAGGACTTGCTACTTTCGGTGGCATATCGAGTACAAGATATCTTACCAAGCATATTTTGTAAAACTGGCAAAACACCATGCCAGAATACGATAAAATATTTAAATAGTCGACGATGATGCTTTTAGGCCCGAGCTACGATTTTGATTGACGCAAATGATAGTTCTAGATAAGTGGCAGAATTCAGAACTAAAGAGTTTACTTAACCAAATGTGCAATATGCCTACATACTCATTTCAATTTAGGTAGTACCAAGAGCAACTGATCGTAACAATTTGCGTTTTTACGGTCGCCTACTTAATCCAGATTCTTCTATAATACAACAGACGAAGACGTCTGAGCGTGGAATTTAGCTTACAACTATCTTAGAAATACGAGTAGTTTGAATACCAAAAATACCTTGTTGGTGTAGACAAGGCAAATTCGTGTAGTAAGATTACTAAGAGATTTCTCAGAGTAGAATAAATATACTTACGTGTATTTTCAATTAAATAATATAATATGTATTAAGTAATTTCTGAAGAAGAAAACTAAAGAGGATTTACAGTATCATCAATTGAATGAAGTACATAGTTGATTTACTTGAATTGATTTTCAATTCAAATATTTGGAAAAGATTGCGCTGACGGAATCAATATTTTGCCGTCAGAGGTTTCTTTATTAGACAGAATACTTGTTCTGGATAGTACGAATCACCTGTACACCTGCCAATCTCATCATCCCAAAAACTCTTAGATTTCTTTAACATTTTACAGTCAACGACCCCACGTGGTAAGTTTTAAACGCGTCTATAATTAGCTGATGTGCTCGCTCTGGTTTCTGTCGCGGCCGCTGTAAAAATTAATGTAAACAAATACAATCTCTCACGCCCGGGTGGGCTGACAACCGTACAGATTTAGATGGTCATCGAGACCAATGAATTCTGAAGCGTCCCGACGTGTATACAATTTGGTCAGGCTGTATGAGTCAGTGGTTATTTTTTCGGGGTACCGTTTGTCATTTGTGCTTTTGTTTGGATTACTGCTGGAGTCAATGTACATGTATTATCGACGTGTGGTGATTCTTTTGGTTTTTAACGTTGAGAGTTTTGAAAGATGGGTGCGATTTGGGATTTTACCGTCACGGTCGAGAGAAATTTGGTAGCAGGTACAGTAAAGCTGAGTGGCCTGAATGGCCTGAGTGGCCTTAATGCATGAATTTAATGAGTCAATAGCATTACAGATTACAGTTTTTTCTAGACTGTCGTCTCTGTAACCTATACCTTCACGAGATTCCCTTTCCACAGATCGAGGCTCTATGTTAACGCCTAGCAACTTTTCTACAATTGCTAAGGATTCAAAATCTGTAAGTATTACTGCTTGAAGTTCAGCTTCTATGCTTTCTGATGCTTTATCTCCTTCAGTCGATTAAATGGACTCTTTTCCTTCAACTGCTCTGCCTTCATCATAATCTATAACTTCAACATTATTCAAATAATCAAGTTTTTTGATCTGATCTGTACTCGCGTTTCAAATCGACACATGTTTAATTTTAAACAATCTAAATTAAATGTCGGCTTGTGTCTTTATACACTGCTCTTATTTATTACTAGTTACTAAATATCTTTGATCTCTCTAAGTGTTTTTCTGACGAGTGTAACATGACGTTTGAGCGGTACCTAGTTTATCTTTTAATAAGAATTTTGTTGCGGCTTTTTTTCTCTTTGAAGAATATTGTAGTCACGGATACCACCAATATTCATCTTGTTTACAAGACCATCGATAGTTCTTGGAAGTGCTGTGAAAAGAATGAAGAATATCATCAAGTATTTAAGCTGTACCATGAAATTCTTTGATGACGAGCTTTCCTCTAGCACTGGAAATTGTCTCGTAAGATTGTGTTTGACAATGAGGGATTTTCTTTTTAGCTCTTCCCTAGTCGCTGGATAGATGGCACTGAACTTAGTACGTTAATGCAAGGAGCAGAACTTAAAAAAACTGATTTTAACAAAGCGCGAGAAAACTAGGTTATATTCGGAAGGTTAAGCAAACAAAAGTGTCAGTCAACGAGCGTATTTGACGTGACGCAATGTTTTTTTTTCAAGCGTTTTGGCTTTGGCACCAACTATCATAGTCAGTTCAACGCTATCTATAGAGTTCTTGGAAACTAAGTTTTTTTTAATACCTCAAAAGGAAAACCTCTCATTACAACCAAATAGTGGGTACTATTAGACACAGTGGCGTAGCCACCTAGGGGCTTGGTGGTGTAGTGCCCCGGGGCCTTCAAGCTCAGGGGGCCCTCGAGTCCCTAGAAAACCTCGACCGAACTGAACTTTCGAAAATTTCATTTTGTCAGTTGATAGGTCTTTTAAACTCATTTCATTTTATTGCCCAATATTACTACTACTACAACAGCCCATAACGTCCACTGCTGGACGTAAGCCTCTCCCATGATGGGCGGAATTTGCCGTAATCTCCACGCTTGGCAAGCGGATTGGAGATCGCAGTGATGAAAGACTAACAGAAAACGCTGCTGCCCATTCTCTGGTCTACGGAGGCGCAAGTTGTTCTGCCTCAGACATTAGTCGATTAGTCGTTATTGCCCAATACTAAGTATTAATTGTAATTTATGTCATTACTGTTTAATATTTTTATTACCTGCCCTGCAGTGCACGAAAAAGAGCTAATAACAAAGTAGCTAAGCATTTTTAAAGTATTTGTATATTTAATATTTTTACTTGATAAAACCTAACTAGATTATAGTGCGGCCCCATGTTTTATTTGCACCAGGGCCCTTGGTTACCTAGCTACGCCACTGATTAGACATTCTGCTTGTAGGCCGTGTTAATTACCTCCACGCATATTTCAGTTAATGGTATAATTTGAAGTAAACACTATTCTTATTCCAGACCTGACAATTTCTATACGAGTAGGTTATCATTTTCTAAAGTATCTTAGCTCACCTGTTACTAACTAGCGGCTACCTACAAAGCCACTATCTTACTAAAAAGTCACTTTAATAAGAACGGTAATTGTCATCATAAGTAACTACTATTAAATGTTGATGGAAAACTAATTAAACTGATTATACAATATTACCGTCTTACGTGTCTCATTGACATTTCAAATTACCTTTATTTTTAAGCCGGCGTGTCGCACAATGCATTTCATTGGCCAATCAGCTGTCACATCAAAGAAAAACATATGTAACACTAATTATACGGGCTTGTTATATAGGTATCAAGTGTATTGACAAATGGCTAACAATAGTTAAAGCCACACAATCATGAAATACGCCATTCATTGCTGCTTTAACGTGAACGTCTAACCTGAAACACTTAAGAAAATCAGCAATGTATAACGTACAAATTCAAAATGGCTGCTCCTGTACAGTCGTGAACAATCTCATATTAGATCCGCAGTACAAGGCACAAAACGGAAGTTTTTGCGCAATACACTGGCAGGCAGAAACAATTAATGCACCCAAGTGTACATGAGCCCGTTCACGCGTCATGCCCACAGAAGAAAGTGAGCTCGTTACGACATGCGTGTTATTTATTTTGCACTGATGTGTAGTGTATTGTTCTAATTAAGTTAAAGGTGAATAGTGTTTTAATTTGACGGCGAGTCGGTATGAAATGCACTGTGGTGCAGAATTAATGAGACAGTTTTGGAATTAAAGTGCAATATTTATTTATTTTTATTTGAATATGAATTTGTTGTTAAGAAGTTTATAGTTCATACACAACTGTGTTTTTTTTAACTAATATTGTAATTATTATGTAAGTCCAAGTAAAATAACACACTTTTTAAAAGAGTGTGATGGACGCTACTGAACTGAAAGTTAGGAAACTCGTTGCCAAATTTTGGGAAGATTCAATTTAGAATTCCATCGACACGCTAAGGTCCAACCTAAACGTTAACACGAATCGTACTGCAAACAGAACTTTTTGTGGCGCTTTTAAGTGCGCCGGTGTTATAAAAGCTGCAGTAAGTAAGTGCAGGGAGTCAGGGACAAAGGTCACGAGATAAGATGTTAAGTATAGTCAACTAGTATGCTCAAGTGGCTTACGACGTGACATCTGCTTTTATAACATTTCCAAAAGTGTACAGGTGGACAAAAATTCAAAAGATCTTCCAGACTAAAATAAAAGATTAAATACCTATCTAAGTACCTACCTAACTATGACAAGAGGAACTAGCGAATATGAATGCCTGAAGACGGTATACCAGGAATAAGACTGCATTGTTGTTTAGAAATCATAAGAAAAAGGCTCAGTTTTTTTGACCATCCTTCTCTATCCCCCTGCTGGACAAGAGCCTCCCCATGGCTTTCCAGTTTTATTTTTCTTTTGCCCTCTGACCAATCCGTCAGAAATGAGTCCAGATCGTCACGCCAGTGTTTTTTGGGTCTGCCTCGGTTGCCATCTTCTCCTATTTGTCCGGCTTCAACCTTAAAACGGGACCCACCCAGTGTCAATTCAGGTAGAGTACGCAGGCTTATCGCCAACATCGGTGATGCCTGCTAAAGCAGGCGGGCCTAAAGGCCAGAAGCCATTTTGGCTCCCGACCCGCATCTGTCCAAGAGCCATTTTGGCTCCCGAATCTAAGGTTTAGTTTTTGACGTTAATCTGTGATGCAACTTGTTCTTTTCTCGTTTAAACTTGCACAGTCTAGAGGAATGGAGAAAGAGGAAAACTAAAGACGCTTCTAACTTAACCAAATTAATTGTCAATTCGCACGTGCGGTTAAAGTGTTGTGCATTTGATCGCATGTGTATATTCTGTTACTAGCTTATACATGCGGGTTTGCCCGCGTGGAGTTCATTACAGTCCCACGGGATCATAGTACTGGGATAAAAATTATCCTATAATACATGTTAATCCAGGTTATAAACAATCTGTGTGCTTAATTTTATCCTAATCCTTTCAGTAGTTTTTGCGTGAAAGAGTAACAAACATCCATCCATCCTCCATCCGGCTTATTCCACTATTCCCCCCTAAGAGAATCCCCCTTAGGGAGGAAAACTGAACCCTAATGTTAAAATAATCCAGAAAGTCCCCTTTTAATTTTGAGTTATTCCACTATTCCCCCTGAGAGAATCTTCCTCAAAAACTGAACTATAATGTAATAAAATCCTAAACTTTAAATGCTAATTCAAAAACTTTCGCATTTTTAATATTAGTAGGATTCAGAACGCAAGTGTCATATTTCTCACACGCAAAATGCATGCATCTACACAACCAACAAACTTGCCCTATAAACACTTGTAACACCCACACACAAAGAACTAACACTTAAACACTAAACACACCATAAATCATACAAGATAAGTGAATAAACACTATCTAATTTAACTAAATAGTTTAATTTATTGCTCGTAATTCGTTGCTGACGTTTATAATGTGATGTTTAACGCCAAACACGAATAAAAAGGCACTAATTGACTTAAATCAGTTGTGACAAATATTACTCGTATTGGAGATGTGATAAATGCGGGACATTTCCCATTAGGAAGTAGTCAATTGAATTTGAATCTTTGACTTGTAAGATAGAGTTTAAAATTGGTTGGGAAGGTTTTGGGAGAAATAGGTAGAGTGCGTTTAATATGGGAAATTCATAAATATCTTGTTTCGTTGTTTAATATGTGTTTGATTTGAATTTATGTGTGAATGACTGTGTTTTTTATATTAATGGATATAAATACTCGTACAAAAAAGTTTTAAATGTTGTACAGATCGCGGCACGTAAGTTGAACCAAAATGGCGGTTCGTCCGCATGGGTACAATTATTGACAAAAATCGAGTAAGACCCGAAAATGTGCAACTGCACATTCAAGGTCATAGTTAAACTTACGGGATGCAATCTGTAACACATTATTGGGTCTCAATCGACTTTTTTCATAATTGTAGCTTCGCGAACGACCGCCATTTCGGTTCAACTTACGTGCCGCGATCTATACTTTTATTTAAACAATAAGTTTATCAGTATTGTAATACTGCCAAACTATTTTTCTGTAAAATATTACTAAGTTTAAAAAAAATATATTATTATTGTATTCGTTTACTTCTGTCTGAGCTGATGTATTTTCCATGACATTGATTTTATTATACAGGGTGTGAAAGGACCCTTTATAGAGCCGACAACCAAGCATTCTGTATCAGATCAGACTAAGTAACTCTACGCAAAAGTTATTGCTGGGAAACAATCGACGGCTTTTTGGGGTGAAAAATCACGTTTTACGATAGGACTCAATGTAACGCACTCAAAACATTGTGTTGATGGACGCATTGAATAGTGCGGAGTTTGTGGAGGTATTGAAAGTAAAGTGATATCACTAAAATCTTGTATTTTTTTTTAAACTTGGGATAAAGTCGGAACTTTTACCCCCAATATCTCCGTAACTAGCAGGTTCCCAGGTATGGTGTAGAACAAAAAAATGATCGCAATGATGAGGCGAACAACTGCCTTCCTTTCGGCTTCGTTAAGTTCCCTTAGTTCTCTTTGGTTATTGGGGTTTTCCATCAGAAATTTCTCAGTAGCAGCCATATCTCTGCTTAATCCTTCGGTGATTGCAGTTGTGATGATGTTACATCCCTTTCATACTCAACCATTGATTTCTGCCCCATCCATAAATTTAGCTCCAACTACTTAACTCATCACCTGAAAACATCATCCAAAAATATAATTAATCACCGGACCTTTACACAACAACAATTCAGTCTCCAGGCAATCAAACAGACGTGGTTTAAAAATATAAATCAGTTTTAATTCGAGGTAAAATGGGCGATTGTCTTCTGTTGCCTGTCATTAATCTAAAATAGCTGCAGTGAATGGCTGGGGATTTATCGTGGTGTTTTTACAGTGGGACACGTGTCGGTGCTGTCACCACACATGCGTTCTGTTAAGGGGTATGCAGCGATCTGTTTCATGCGAGATTTTGTTAAGATGCTGCTTGATTTTTGCCTTCTTTGTACTACGATGGCCGATTGGGCTGAAAAGTTGTGGAGTGGCGACCGCGTTGGAAGGCCTCCCACTAGGTGGACCGATGACCTGGTGAAGGTTGCGGGAATCCGCTGGATGCAAGTCGCACGGAACCGGTCAATGTGGCGACAATTGGGGGAGGCCTATGTCTAGCAGTGGACGTCTTTCGGCTGAAATGATGATGATGATGTACTACAACACAGTTACTTTACTTTAACTTATGTAAAGCAATATCAAAGAAAATATTGAAAATACTGAGAGTGAATTTAAAAAAAAATAGTTATCTATATAACTATTTAAACAATTAAACGTCAATATTTTGACCTAAAACCGCATTTTTCAAATACGTCTAGGTCTTTCAAAAACGTTGACGCTGCATAACAATGCAGCGTCAACGTTTTTGAAAAGCACTGCGTTTTGTAAAATACTGTAATTGAAATTGAGCTTTTAATCGCGCTTTTTTTCGCGTGGCTTATTTTTTTTCTCAAGCCCTAAAGCTTGTTTTATTTCTTGCATTATCATTTTAACGTTTTTAATTATTATTTTACAGCTTTCAACACGAACATTTTCGCCCATTATAAATCCACCTTAACCCTGCTACCGCCAGCGCAGTTTGTCACGTTGCCAACACTGTCAACAATCGCGATCTGACATTCATCTCATTGGTGAACTAATTGTGAGACCACCGTGAAGCTAATGGATAGTCAATGGCGCCTGACTTCATTAAGTTGCCAGAATTGTTTTAATTCCAATGGATTACGAAATTTTTTGTTCAGGTTCCGGTTGGAAAACTGGCGAGGTTACAAAGGGTTTTTTTTAGTTTTGTTGGTAGGTATATCTTATTTACCTAAGCCTAGGGACCAACAATACGGAAAGTCCATAAGCCTAAACAGACTGTTCAGAAAACCTAACATCGTGAACATATGTAGGTTATAATGGCAAGCCAAGCCAAGGTAGGTTTGTATGAAAGTAGACACTAGTTACTTTCAAATAATTTTAGGACATTACTGTCAACAGTATATCGTAGTCTGAACTTCCGTCTTTTATAAGAGTCTCATACAAAATGTTGTTTTCTTTATGAATCCTTTTCTTTGATGTCCTTTAATGCAGCTGGAAAATTGATAATTAAAATAGTTTCATATTTTGAAGGTGTTGAGACAGTGTTTTTTATTCATTTATCATATTAAGTTATCAATATTAAAACAAAAATTCGATAGGTAAATAAATTAGCTACCCTTTATAATTCAGTTAATTTAAATTAGATTTTTCTCATTTTCTTCTTTTCAGTGGTTCATCACATCGACACGTCTGCCCTCGTCACAGCTTGTCACAGTGCCAAATCTGTCAACAATTTGATTTTTTTCTCTTTAATTTAATTAAACAGGAAGTTCCTTTGTTTACTTATCACCGAGACCACCATGAAATTAATGGATTAGAATGGCGCCACTAACTTCATTATTAATTAAAAACATTTTTTTCTACAAAAAAAAAGATTTTCTGTTGTAATTTCCATTGTTATCTTTCAAATTACGTCTGAGCCATGCTAACGTCATCAAATCCAAAATTTTCATCGAATATTCTCCATTATTTTCCTCGATTTTCATCCTTCATTCACCTTAACCGTTTCGTCGCCGCGACACAAACTTGTCACCGTGCCAACACCGTCAACAAGCCCGGTCTGTCATTCCTGTCATTCGGCTCATTTGTTTACTAATTGCCAAGATACCGACTCGACATTAATGGATTTTGTCAATAGTTCCATGTCGCTAACAAATTGAACGTTTGATGTGGTTTGTCTGTCATTTGTTTGTTTAAAATTGGGGGGAGGGTGACATTGTCAGGGTTAGGTTTTTGAAATGTTTGAATAAGGAATTGTTAAGTGATTCTGTTTAAAGAATTTGTGTTGCTTTTTGAATATTTTAGTGGGTAAGAAATTATAACTATAGCTGTTCAGCCTACTAACTAACTAACAACATTCGATTTGAAATGTAAATAATAAAATGTACCGACCTCAAAGAAAGAAGACTTAACAGTACTAACAATAGATAATAAGGAAAATTACTAACACCCTACTAACAACATTTATAATTAAAAATGATTAGAGATATGGAATAAACGGCTTTATTATTTATTTATTATATTAGCTATTGCCCGCGACTTCGTTCGCGTGGAAATTTTGTGTGGCTCTTTCCAAATTTCATTACGATCCAATCAGACATTTATTCGTGAAAAGGTAACCAATAAATAGAGTTACTTTCGGTCTATAATTTTTCAATATGAATAATAGTAACCTTTTTTCCAGCTACCGTTTTTAAAAAAAGTTTCTAGTTATTAAAGGTCATCTTCTTGTATCTTGATAGAGTTAAAATAAATAAAATCTCAACTGATTAATAAAATATTCAGTCATAAACCTTCATAAAACCGTTCGGCTTAGAAAAAAAAAAGTTAATGTTATTGCTGAAACGTTCTTCAGGATTTATTTATTTTTTCTAACTAATCGTTTATGTTTTATTTCATTTTAGTTACACTAAAATGAAATAAAACATAAACGATTAGTTATATATAGTTATAAATTGTAGGAAAGATTTGTTTTTTCACTAACTAATATACCTATACAGTATAAATGCTAGATATACTGAATGCATAAGCTATATTAATTACTAGATACACAACCAAATGATTTAAAAAGAACAGCTTGCAAACGAAAATCTGACACAAAAAGCAAGAAAAGAATTTCAATGACAACTTCGCAAACACATCTGGCCATAAATATAAACTCACCTGTCCCAAATCCAAAAGTTTATGACCAGCACATCTATTTCGATGGCTATCATTCCGGAGGAAGTTCGTCATCTCGTCATCCCAATGACATACGTCTGTTTCTCTCAACATAAACAAACCTGCCCTCAATCGTGTTCCGAGAAACTTTTACATCGTTTTAAAAACATTTTTCCAGGAGACACTTCTCAGGCGCTCTGTGATCGTGTCGTGGTTAAACTTTATTGTAGGTATCTATTTTTGGCTGAAAGTGTATCGGGAATGACTGTTTAGTTTTCAGGACGTTGCATTCTATTATTTAGAAAGTTTAAAGGTCTTTGAAGGATTGCAAGTGTTTGAAGAGAAGAAAGATCGTTTTCTCCTCTCGTTCATGATAATATATTACGCCATAAAGAAGATCATCTGTGTCAGTCGACTTAAATCCTAAAGCATTCTAACTTTCAGACCAGAAAGACGTGTTTGTTTCTACAACGCGTTCCATGGATATAATTAGAGGTGCAAGTGTTAAGCATCCTTCCTCGATACGCTTCGACGGTTGTTTGTATGAGCAGTGGCGTCCCGACGTCGTCGCCGGCGCCGCCTGCACGATTTACATCACACACCTTCGACAGGGTTCCATTTATCAGATCGGAAACACACGACTTTCAATTCAGTACTACAAACAATAAGACCGATATTGCGGACTGAGTGTATGCCTTGCGGGACGCTGCAATAGAAATAGTACAGCAAATACATGTCCAGGAAATTAGACTTTGTTTACTTTACGTCAGAAGACATACTCCTTTGTTCATCGCCGTTTCGTCACAGATGGAAGACGGCAAATGGCTCGGAGGCGCCTCTGTCGCCTACGCTGCACGCTTCAAATGATGTTTATAGTAGACGTTGACATGAGCAAATTCGTCAGCGGAAGAAACCGCATTTAGGACGGACGGGGCATAAATCCCGCGTGAGTGACAAGTAAAACTTTATAGCACTATAAATTAGTAGATGTATAACCGGACAAAAATAGGACGGACGTTATTGGCGTTGATACCTAGTTGTAAAGTGTGAGCTGTCGCACGTGGTGTGACTTTACGATTGTCTTCTACTATTGTTGGGAAATTATGTTCTCTACTGTACGCCTACATGCTCCAGTATTTTGTTTCTTTGTCATCATTGAATTCGTTGTTGCTGTCATGCTAGGATATGACTATTCTGACAATAACCGTTTCGTCAAAACAACATTGTGCATACATGTTTTTTATTGTTTCATTGCTAACTTTGTCTTTGTTGTCTTAATTACGGACGTTCAACAGCAGTATTTCTTCTACTTTCCTCTGAAATATTCGTCTTCTTCTTATTGTGTCGAGGGCAACCTAAATTGTGTCGGTCCAAATCTGGGCTACTAGTTTAGCGTTTTGAGTAACGTCCATCAGTTTGTGTAATGAACAAACAATAAGACAAGCAGGACACGTTATTTGGTGCCACATCGTTTTTGGAACAGCATTACCAACAAAATATTTAAGAAAACCCACACGACGATATCCACAAGACGTTTAATTCCTTCCAACTCTTAACCCTACCAGTACGATTTTCTCCATCATGAAGATATATACCCAGATGGGTTAATGGAAGGCCCCGAGCGCTCACTAACGTAACTGTCACCTCATTTCATTAAACCTTGATGCTAATGCATCAGTTTGGTGGATTGCCAGTTTAATTTATATGCTGTTTATGCCTCGGGATGATAAATGATGCGAGTTATGTGTTCTTGTCATTGAGAAGTGATGGTTTTTTTGAGCTGATTGTTGATTGTTTGAGGGTAATGTTGCGTGTTGAGTGACAGTGTGTTGGGCTTGATTTTTAAAGAATGCAAGTACGGCTATGTCCTTTTTGAATTTTCGCTACTTGTATACAATGAGTGATAGTTTATTATTCTTGCTAGTTAATTCATGGTGACTTTTGAGATGTTAATACCAGTTCTGGTTAGCGTTCTAATAACAAAGTCTTTTCTTTCAAATTTTTGAACAATCCTCACTATAAGTAAGTCTATCTCTGTAAGTTTTTGATTCTCAACGTAATGTATGTCATTAACAATAATTGCTACGAAATATTATTACTATATTTGAGCTGTTTTTGTAAGAGGTAATCACAATCTATTTTCAATTCTTTGTTGGTGTCAAACTAGTTCACACAAAGTCCTACTCGAATTACCAAACCTTGGCCAACAGTCTTCATCGTAGTGATACTCTAATTAAAAGATAATTTTAGATTTTTTCGACATTTAAAAGTCCCTTGACGTCATTGCGAATAAAAAAACAAAATAATGCACAAAACCGTGGAAGTTACGACTAAACACCAAGACGTTTTATATTGTTTAGTTTCACTGTGACACGGAGCTCGTAATACATTTTTTATCGCCTAATTAACTTTTTGTCAAAGCGTAACTTTTTGTTTGACGTCCTACCAGCTTCTGACAAACGTCCAAAAAGTTTTAAAACCTCTGTTTTCATATTAAAAAATGATACTAGTCGTCTCATATAATGTCATAACATGTTTAATACGCAGTAACACATGTTGAGCTATGTTGAAACGTGTGAAAAACGTATAAAATACTCGTAAAAGAATTAGTCTGTCCACTAAAGTCACAGTAAATGAAAACAAAGTTGCGTCGAATATTTCAGATGTTACTGCTTTCGTGTTAATTTATTATTTGGATTGTTTGTGATGTCTCGGCTGGTATTTATTGTAAGATTGATAGTCCGTCGTCAGATGTCTTTTGGTCGTAATGTATACGAACGACGGACATACGGACGGGACGGACTGAAATATCTCAAACGATGTTTGTTGACACAGTGACTGCGTTCGAGACATTACACAAGTGACAAATTTAGACATTTTTGTTACTTCACACGTGTTCTGTTATATACATTTGTTTACATGTTAGTTCCGTAAACTTGGATGCTGTGACATGTCTTCGTTTTTTGTAAAACTTTGTTTTACAGATGTCATCCGTTCATGGCAGCGAGATTCTCTTTTATCGTCAAGATCAATGGAATTTTGATACCGCTAGACAAGCTATGTACAATTTATGATCATGAGTTTGAACTATTGCAGGCATCGATTGAAAAACCAAGAAAATACTTGATGAAAGCTCTCAGAGAACAATTAAATTACACTAAAATCAATGCTTTTGATTGTAAAAGTAACAACGGTAACCACTTCCCACATTGTAGCAGTTGAGCAGACCACACCACTATACCATGTTCTCCATCAAAGGGCTGTAGGATTCTTACTGCGTGTGTGGTCTTCCTTTTTCTCAGCGTATGATGATAGAACGGACTAAAAAGATATCGTTGATAGCATGTATGATAAAACGTACTAATAATAGGTACCAATGATAGTATAAACGACGTAGATTCCTCTCTACTTAGTTCATTTTCTTTGATTCACCGGGTTCAGCTAGACTGTCAGACAAAATGTGTCCGTACATCCTAGACCGCAAAATAGATCAAAATAGATATCTTGTATCGACTGCGGTCTGGTTGCACCCTTAGTATGGTTTCTTTGATCTAGCTTAGGTCGCAGTCAGATTCAGGTCAAACGACGTCGTCAAATCTGTTGACTCAAAATATTTCACCTCAATCAATCAATCTTTATTTGTGACAGGTCAGGTAAGACAGTGACAGGTAATACAATAACGGTCTTATGTACACATTTTAGTCGAGCTTCATGTCCTATCAATGAAATTGGTGTACAAATACTTATAATTAGTTTTTTAGTAATAAGTCTGAATCTATACAAGGTCCAGTTCGAGTAAATAATGACAATTTAAATGTATTATTAATAAATAATAATTTATTTTTACATGCATGACAATGGTATATGAAAGGTAAAATAATGGTAAGTATATTAATTATTATTTTATTAAAGGGCTGGCAATGTCATATTTCATCATTTAAAAATTCTTCGATAGAGAACCCAACCGAACCTCGAACCTCGTCATTATAAGTCCCAATAAGCATGGTTTACCAACCACTGCCTGGTTTTGCCTTTATACGGATTCGAGACGAGTAACATACATCTGATTTCCCAAGTTCATCTTGAAGAGGTTATTCCTTAGAAGCAGATATTATTCTAATTAAAAATTACCCAACATGAACTTGCATTAACCACAACATCATACACATAAAACTATATTTACACTATCGTATGTCCCGGTCTTGACTTACTTCGCGTTTATGACTAGACCACCCGTACTTCAATTGGTCCGATCGTTAAGACACAGCACTATAACCAGTAGCTGGCCAGCGGTTTTGGGTAATAAGTTACTAATATGAACAAACAAGCTTCGTTTGGCTTATTAATGATGCTTTGTTTTTAATTTTGTTTTATTAGACTGATTTTTAAGCGAAAACGTTTGTAGCATTAGCTCGAGGGATATGCTATGTGTGCTTACCATGTCACCCAGGGTTGTGGAGTTTATATAGGAAGCCGACCTCAATGTTATTGGGAAAAAGGTAGGGAGATGGCGATGTATAAGGGATCATATCTGACCTGTCATGCTTAGGTACCTACCTGTAAAATTTGAATCTATTTTCTTAGTGTTTTTTTGCTCAGTATGCTGTCGAGGCTCCTAGTCGTGATTTCGTATAAGCATAAGAAAAAATATTTGAATGGAAATTTTGTTGGTTCAATACCAATTTCTATTTCAGCTATGTCTGTTGTTTTTGGCTTGGTTATCCACTTCCCAAACTTAACTTTCGTTTGTACTATAGCCATCCGGCTCGAAGGACCAGATATGTAGCGGCGTGATATAGCTACTTGTAACTTGTAGCTGCCTGTACCTGTAAGCAGCTGAAAAAAAGCGATCATAATAATTAAGAATAATAAGAATAAGAATATAGGAATGTAAATTTATGGATGGCAGTTGGCAAGGGATTAGGGGTATACGTACAACAGAATTACCTCTGTGGGTTCGTATTCATGAGTCCACCTACTCATTAAGAGGACCACACAAACTGGAAAGACCCATCGTCACTTAGTGAACACCTATCAATAAAGAAGTTACGCCACATCTTAAAGTCAATGAATTGCCTCAAACTGTACGCATTACTTTTATTTAATTACACAACGACAACCTTATAAGGGCCATGTCAAATGAATAGTAATGTGAACATTACTCATACCTACATTGATGAATTTACGCGTTTTTCTTCGAAAACTACAGAATGCCGCTTGCTGCGAACCGTAAAAACTCCCTTTGGCTGGTTGCAAGTACTACGCACCTGACCTTTCTGTAGAAGCTCACCAACAAAGGCCCGGCGTTACCGCTCACAATTTCTGTCCTTCAAACAATTCATCATCATCATCATCATCAGCCTATAATGTTCTCACTGCTGGGACACGGCCTCCTCTCTATGAGAGGGAATGGCCTATAATCCACCACGCGGGCCCAGTGCGGGTTGGTAGATGTCATACATGTCTTCGAATGTTTTGGTTTTAGGACATGCCGGTTTCCTCACGATGTTTTCCTTCACCGTTTTGAGAGCAGTGGTGATGAAATAAATTACGCCTATCTGGGTTCGAACCCACGACTTACTGTTCGTAACTCGGAGCCGCCACCACAGAGCCACCGCTGCTCTCAAACAATTAATAATGACTAAATAAAATTAATTAACTTGTATTTCCAAATAAAAACAAAGAAGTAATCAGTTTATTGAAGTTAATTTTATCTATCAGCTGTGTAGCAGTGACAATGCTTTAATTTATGCGAGTTTTTATAAGTTAGGTACAGCATAATTAGGCACTTATTTTAATAATTTCGGGCGTCATTGTCAGGTTAAATCCCGAGATAAGTAGGTAAGTAGTACTTACTGAGTTTGGGTACTTTACCTACTTTACCTTTTTGGGGTTTTTTGTCATTATGCCACAAGTGCACATAGGTAATATCAAACAAAAAAAATATAGGTAGTCGAAGCAAGAAAGATATTTTTGTGTTGATTTATTTTATATTTTGATAAAAAACACAGGAAGACTCAATAGTAATACAGATTTGTCAAAAATTATAGCACACTTTTGCTCAAAAATGATAGCACAATTACACGCGTCTGACTTTCTAAACTCATGTAACTGTCACCTAAAACAAAATGGCCGACTTTCCATCTCGCCTCAAAACACTGTCACATAATTCGTTCCTTCGATCATCACGATCACTCAGGGCACTCACGATACGTACAAGTAATTAAAAATAAACCGAATACCTTTAACATTACTTTAAGGAAGTGTACTAATTTAGCTTACGGACGTTGACCCCGTCATACGAAATACACGTGTGTACCATTCCGTCTTTTTTGTCGTGCGTATGATGTTTTTGATGGTGACTGTACTTAATGCTTGTAAGATTTAACTGCTTAATAATAGAGCTCTTGAGTTATTGTAATTATCGAAGTATTTTTGTCGTTGAAATAATATGAGTTGGGTGTTACAACGTGGCGTGGATTATGTTTGGATTGATATAGATTTAACACGTGTCATACTCATAATAATTTTAATGTTTCTACTTTTGAGAATGATAAATATTTAATAAACTCCATGAAAAATAGTATGTAGGTACTTAGTAGAGATCTAGTTAATCTTGGTTAAAGAAATTAGTGATGTTTACTTTTTCTTATATTATCCCGGTGTTTCTGTTCTTTATTTTAGAAAACCTTACAATTTTACATTTAAATTTCACAAAAAAAAACTTTTTTGGACACTACCATTGTCTATTCCACGTAATAAATCACTATCTAAAGAAAATCAAACTTTTCTCACTTCTAGACGGTATTCAGCCAGATTTATAAAATAAATAGGACTTTCATACAAAATGTCGCATCGGCTGACGGAATAGGGTATATGCATGATCTTTTTTTATCACTCTAAACAAAGCGTAATAACATCAGAAATAGCAAAGTGAAAATATTTTTTTATTATCTATAAAACATACTAAGTTAGAAGCATTTGAAACTGCTGATTAGACAGAGAGATCCGATAAAGCGAATGACGTCATTCGCTGCATCGACGTACAAAATCCATACTAAATTCCGTTTATCTAGAAAGAGATAGAAACAAAAGTTTAAATGGTTATAACTTTTGTGTTGTTTGGCAGATTTAGGTCTTGTTTTCGCTTTTCACATTATTTATAAAGTAGGTACTTCAACATTCCGTATCGAAATAAAAAAAAAGAAAATGTATGCATATTCCCTATTACCATGAAGAGTTCATTTTTTTCTACCCCTGTTTCTTAGGAAAAATTGATCAGTTTAATAGTCTGATTCTCCACCTCCAAGAGGTATTACACTTGCTCTGTTGTTCTTGGTCTGTTCATCTGTTGTTGTTTATACCTACCCAATCAATAATAAATTAATCAGATCATCACACACGAATGAAACAGCGTGTGGGTAGGTAGGTATATCATTCCACTCAAACACACACATCTCCCTACACAGTTTTAATCTCGCCCTAAAAACAAACTTAAGCGCATCAAATTAAAAACTCCCCCTGTTTACATTTAGTATCAAAGAGAGGATCAATTAACATTCTTAACTTTGTCCCTATCATGTCATACTTTCTCATAAACACAATGCTGCTGACTGTACCTTTGATGTGCGCAATACAGTCGCTTAGAAGAATGCAACGATAAAAGTTCTAAAAATGTTTGCCTGAACTGGGAGATGTTGGTTAATAATTTTTTGTTTTTTTTTTTATTGACAGGCGTTTTAGAACTTGAAACATTGTCAATATAAATAAAAATAAAATATTTTTGCAACAATATTACGTTTGTTAGAGATTGGCCTGAGAAAGCCGCACGTAGAGAAGAGTGTAAGGCTATGGGGAGGCCTTTGCCCAGCAGTGGGACTATAAAGGGTGTAAAACACCTCTTAACGAAGCCGAAAGGCACTTGTTCTCTTCATCATTGTGATATTTTTTTTGTTCTACACCATATCTGGGAACCTTCTAGTTACGGAGATATTGGGGGTTCCAACTTTTTGACAAGTTTTTAGTTTTTAATGTAAGATTTTTACTTTAAATCCACGACCCCGTACTATTCAATCCATCCACCAGCACAATGTTGTGAGTACGTTACATTGAGTTCTACCACAACACATGATTTTTCACCCCAAAAGAAAGTCATTTCCCAGCAATAATTTTTGTGTAAAGTTACTACTGTACAGAATGCTTGGTTAACGGCTTCGTGATGAGGTCTTTTACTCCCTGTATAGGCTAATAAAAAATGTTTCTTCGACGGTGACTGAAGTTTGGTAAACGCTTGGGAATGTCGCGAAGAAAAATTTGGTATGAAATGAATGTTGATAAGAACAGCGCCAAAGAAATGATGAGCAGACTGTGTGAATGATGATAGGGGAATGATGATGTACTTAGATGATGATTTCTTTAACGCTTATAAACTACATAAAAACAATGAAATTGAATAGTCATGGAATTTATAAAAAAAAAGCTGGGCTTAACTTACGCCTAGTTACAACTTTCAATAGGCTAGTTTCCACCATCAAGAAATTGCAAATCTATTTAGTCCGTCAGTTAGAATATTGGAAAATAATGGAGACGTATTTTTTGTTTTTGTAAATCTATGAATATTGACAAAGATAAAATGCATCAAAACTCGGGAGTAGGGGCTCGTGACGTCACAACGCACTAAAAATTATAGCATGGCGTGACGTATTGGGAATTTTAAAAGCGTCGTATCTTCGTCTATTTTGGTTTACGTTACAAAAGAAAAAATACGTGTCAAATATTTTTTGATAATCTAACTGATGGACTAATTAGATATTTTCAGGACACAAGCCTATTCTAGCTAACAATTTTGCATCTCATTTTCTGCAACATTTTCTACAAAATTTATGGCAATTTTGTAACTTCATATCTAAAAATCAAAAACATAAAAATCTAGCCACAAGTCTACTACTATAGAATCGGTAATTAATAATTACGAGTAAAACCACAAGCTATTTTATTGTCCAACCTTTTTAATTCTATCCAAAGTATCACGTTTCACGCTGATGAATGCTTAATTAAAATCTGTCCTGTGTTAATCTTTTATCCTTGAAAAATCAGTAGACAGTAAACAAGACCACAAAAAAGATACAGACCCCAAACGGAGGCGACCACAGAAGTTGACATTTGACAAAAACGATTTATAATATCGCGTCGACATCGAAATCGTCCAATCTACCGTTTTGCCGACCTTACCGCGAACTGTCCAAGGCGTTTAACGGAAAACCATGTCACAAAATGCCGCCACAAAAATATTAATTAGGCAATTTTCAACTTTATTCCGCCGCTAAAAGGAGTGTTTGAAGATTGATTGCTTGCTTAATTAAAGTTGTTAATTTATATATCACCAAGCTCGAATTTACTGAGTTATAAAATCATTTTGGCATATTTTTTTGCGTACCGTACCGTCCTTTATCGTTGGGTGGATTTCGTTGAATATTTTTTTGTAAATTTAAGGAATTCTTTAGGTGTTATGGCGATAGCTAAACTTCTAAAGGTTGGAAGGACAAAAGGTTGGAATAGATTTAGAAACAAACACATGCAAAACACTATACATTGGTGTCGATTCTGTTGTGCACAAACTAAACTTAATTGAGGCTAGTGCTATCTTTTACTAAAAGGCAATGCGAGAAAAGGACGGCTATAGCTATGAACTAAGTTAGAGATGTCAAACTAGTTTATGCCTTGTGTTTCACCGTGTTTTTAGTCGACATGTTTTTACGTGCACCCTTCATTTGTATGGAAATATTGGTTCCAACTAAACTTGACAGCTCTTAATTACGTCCGTCTCTTTCTCGTTTTATTAGAGAGAAAAAGATAGCAATAGCCTAAATTAAGTTTAGTTTGTGCTCAACAGAATCGACACCAATGTAGGTATTTAGTCTTAAATGTTTTCATTTTTTGTTGACCCATACTGTCCCACTGATGGGCAAAGGCCACTTCTTCCAAGAGCTCTTTTCTTGTGCCTCCTTGCACAAATTGCAAATGATTCAACTTTCTTTTTTCATATCGATGATACGGCTTTTCAAGTTACGTGGATTTGACTGGCCTTTAGTTTGACTGAGTTCAATTAAATCTGCGAAAAAAGAACTTTCATATCCATTGTAGAACTTCCACCTACCCATGTGAAAGTTCTACAATGCAAATGAAAGCTCTTTATTAAGGTGTTCATGTTTTCTGCTGTTGACATCAAACTAACTCTAGCTCAGCTTTGCTTATTACAAAACTTGCAAATAATAGGCTAGTTTCCAACATCAATAAATTGCAAATCTATTTAGTCTGTCAGTTAGTGTATTGAAAAATAATGGACACGTATTTTTTGTTTTTGTAAATTAATAAATATTGACAAAGATAAAACGCATCAACTCGAGAGTGGGGCTCGTGACGTCATAACGCACTAAAAATTATAGCACGGCGCGCGGCGTGACGTATTGAGAATTTTAAAAGCGTCATATCTCCATCAATTTACGTTTATATATCAAAAGAAAAAATACGTGTCAAATATTTTTTGATAATCTAACTGACGGACTAATTAGATTTTTTTCAAGACACAAGTATATTATCAATTAACACAGTTTGTCTTTACATTATCCAAGGTTGACTAGTACAAAAAGAAGTGTCTGTACATTTTATTGCTCTATATATTCATAAATAAATAATATTATAACATTTTATAATAGATAATTCTTCTTCCAAAACTTAGATACGATTAGCAGACAGACTGGCTATCACGTAGTAATTAAATTAAGTCCATCAACCCATAGTGCACAAGAGCGTAAAAGAAAAACAATTCCACGTAAAGTCAACAAACAATTGCATGATAAACCCCAATCGACTGGAGATGGTGCGGTGTTTTTTCAACGCAAGCACAGCGGTTCCGTTCTTACGGGCGCGGTGTGACCGACGCGGCCGGCCGACCGCATGAATAATGCAATATGCACTTGTGACGAATAAGTGCGGTTGTGGTGTGACGAACTGTGATAAAACAAAGACGGTTATATTTTATTATTTGGTACAGCATGCAATGCGAATGTTGATAATTCTACTAATCAGATCCACATCTGATTATTAGAATTATCAACTTTATTTTTTATTCATTTAATGGAAAATAAAGTGTGACTTGCTGTGCATAAACGTAATGATTCTGCTAATTTGTGACAATAATAAAGGTTTTATTTTATTTATTTATTTAATAAACATAAACTATTCAGTATTATTAAAATTTATTACAACAAAAATCTAATCCACATTATCCACCAAAAAAAAAATACAACTTTTTTTACATAATTATTCAAACGTTGTGATTACTTACAAATATTGACAAAAACTTTAGTCGTCATTAGTCAATGTCACCTCGCACTTGAACTTTTTTCTCAAGAGTCTTCTAATTATTATTATGTATGTTAAACGTATTACCATTTTTTCTTATATAAAATAGTAATGTTTAATGACTTGTGAGCAATTAAGATATTAAAACTGTCACATTTAAAAATACCTGTTTTCCTATTAACAAATTGGTGTTTGTAAAACTAAGTTTATTTTATAAATATTTTTGTTTTTACTAGCCAAAAAAACTGCTCAAAACATAAAAGTCTTTGAATCAATTTTCTTCCTTTTTTTAGATAATTATTGCTTCCTGACTATTCGCCGTAGGTAGCCCGCAGTCGTTGCAGTGAGCGAAGAATGGTATTTATTAACAGATCGCGATTACTTATACGGCGAGTGAATCCGTCCACTGCACGCCACGTAACAGGTCCATGCGTGTAGGGTTGACACCTGGAATAAGTAATAATAATTTAATTTTATCATTTTAATTCCGTTGATTATTTTTCAAACACATGCAAACATATTTCTGAATTAAAAACTGCAGGCTTCTTAAGTGATTAACGTTGGGTGAGGCAGTTGTACCTATTATTTGCCGCGATATTGGAAAGGGTCTAATTTTTCGACATAGATAGTATGGAATTGAAAGCCAGTAACGATGACAGTTTTATGGTACTTACTTATTATCGTTTTCTATGTTGGGCTTCACTATCACTACATATTATAAAACAAAGTCTACCGCCGCGTCTGTCTGTCCCTATGTATGCTTAGATCTTTAAAACTACGCAACGTATTATGATGGTTTTTTTTAATATTATAAAGTGATTTAAGAGGAAGGTTTTAGTATATAATTTCTCAAGCGGGCTAAGCCGCAGGCATAAGCTACTTTCTTTCATATTTTCCAAGAAAAATTTCAGTAGACCATTCTATTCATGTACATAAAAATACACTTAAACTAAATCTGGAATAAGCATTTTTCACTAAATATTTAAAAAAAAATGTCTTAAAAATATTTTAAGCAAAACTATCATAATAATTGTTCTATTCTGACATCCCTAGTGCACAGTGGATTTTTTCCACCAATTGTCGTGGAGCGTGACAAACCCGGCGGAGCGCACGCGCCGCCGCGCACCCTCACCTTGCGCAGGCGCATGTCTTATACGACATTACACGAGGATGTGTTATTAGAAAATTATAACATAACACGAGGCTTGTAATTCCAGAAGGGTGGAATAGGCGTATCCTAGAGTATTTCTGCATTTCACCATTTATGTTTAAGTCATTGGTTATTTTGGCTATTGCCATAAACCGGTCACAAGTATAGACACGGAGCTGTTGCTAGGAAATTCCTGTCGACCAAGGAACCGTCGGCGTCGCCCCGGAACACAAAGGGCGAAAAAGGAACATGGATGGGTTTTAGTCAGTAAAAGTCTGACACTCCGAGTTATTTGATGATTTCCCATCCGAAAAAAAGGATCTCATGCTAAACAGTAGTGCTTTCGATCACTATTACTAGAACAGCGAGGCAGATTTAGACTTTAACCTGTGTTACTTGGGGCCAGCGCAACACGTGTTTTCAACAATCCATTGCATACATCCTTCCTTTGGCTTAGTTGACTTCCAATATCATTTGATAAATCGTAGCAAAAAAGGGACCTAAAATATGTCATAAGAGAGCCCGAAATGAATCAAATAAAGTGTATCTAGTTTCAAATGTACACTTTAACACGTCAGTATTATGTTAATGAAGACGTTAAAGACACTTGAATAATATTCGAAGAGCATGACATATTCTGTCATCGTGCACGGTTCAGTGCGCACCCTTATTTCGAGAACGTATCATAATAATAATTTGATAATACTTTATAAATAAATCGTTGCTTATTTGTGTTTACTTTAATACATACTTAATTATTAAGTTTGTAACATTTTATATTTCAGAACCGATGGACCGAATGGATGGCCGACGGGGCCGAAAAGTTTTGGAGAGGAGACGGAATACGTTGCGTGGGAAGGCCTCCTACTAGGTGGACCGATGACCTGGTGAAGGTTGCGGGAATCCGTAAGATGCGTGTCGCACGGGACCGGTCAATGTGGCGATACTTGGAGACCTTTGTCCAGCAGTGGACGTCTTTCGGCTGAAACGGTGACGATGATGATGATCTATAAGGGTTAATACATTATTTCCTTCTTAGGGGCTTCTCTATTACTCATCATCAGCAACACTCATGAAGATGAACGTAAGATTATAAACATCATCAATTTACATCGTGTTTTGAGTATGAACGGCTATGAGTAGAGGAAGACCAATAAAAACTGTGTGAAATAAAATATGGTATGGCTAGAGAGAAGATGACTGCTGAGATGACGAGTAATAGAGAAGTATGGAAGAAGAAGACATGCTGCTCTGAGCACAAATAATTTGCGACAGTACAATACTAGGTGAAGACATGCTGCTCTGAGCACAAATAATTTGCGACAGTACAATACTAGGTGAAGACATGCTGCTCCGAGCACAAATAATTTGCGACAGTACAATACTAGGTGAAGACATGCTGCTCCGAGCACAAATAATTTGCAACAGTACAATACTAGGTGAAGACATGCTGCTCCGAGCACAAATAATTTGCGACAGTACAATACTAGGTGAAGACATGCTGCTCCGAGCACAAATAATTTGCGACAGTACAATACTAGGTGAAGACATGCTGCTCCGAGCACAAATAATTTGCGACAGTACAATACTAGGTGAAGACATGCTGCTCCGAGCACAAATAATTTGCGACAGTACAATACTAGGTGAAGGCATGCTGCTCCGAGCACAAATAATTTGCGACAGTACAATACTAGGTGAAGATTTGCTGCTCCGAGCACAAATAATTTGCGACAGTACAATACTAGGTGAAGACATGCTGCTCCGAGCACAAATAATTTGCGACAGTACAATACTAGGTGAAGACATGCTGCTCCGAGCACAAATAATTTGCGACAGTACAATACTAGGTGAAGATTTGCTGCTTCGAGCACAAATAATTTGCGACAGTACAATACTAGGTGAAGACATGCTGCTCCGAGCACAAATAATTTGCGACAGTACAATACTAGGTGAAGACATGCTGCTCCGAGCACAAATAATTTGCGACAGTACAATACTAGGTGAAGACATGCTGCTCCGAGCACAAATAATTTGCGACAGTACAATACTAGGTGAAGACATGCTGCTCCGAGCACAAATAATTTGCGGCAGTACAATACTAGGTGAAGACATGCTGCTCCGAGCACAAATAATTTGTGACAGTACAATACTAGGTACATAGTTAGGTAATTAAATGGGTTCCATGTTTCCAATCTAGACACAACACAATGACTAATATTGTTAAGAATGCCATCATATTGTTTTAATGGTCTTAACAAAAAGAATAATAAAATGCTTCATAAAATTATAGAATCACATAAAAAGTGCTAAATTCCTCAAATGACGAATACCAATTTAAACTGATTCTCATGGTTTTTATGGAAAGGCTGGATTACCGACCCGACTATGAATCAGGCTCAATTTGTGTAAGTCATTAGTATCATTGTACCTAATAGATAAGTGCTGTTAACAATTTAGATTTGGATGTGAAATACCTAACCAATGGGGAAGGCTGATCAAAGCTGATTGTAGATGGCGGGTCCATAGCTTAGTCCCAATCTGACCAATAAGGTCAAACTATTTTGAAATATAAAATGACATTGACAGATTTTCAACCAATGACGATGTTTGGTACAAGCGATGCTAGCGCCATTAGTTATACAGTTGCCTTCCCCACTGCAGTAATTTGTATGATCATATACACCATTAATCACTAATACCTATTATAAAAAACTAAACTTGTAACTAGTTTTTGACAAAGCATTGTTTCAGGAAAATTCTAAGGAAAACTCACGTCACCGTACAAGATAGTTATTATTATGCAAATAACTTAGACAATGGAGTTTCCCAAGATGAGACATACATTTTAACACAAGTTCCTCTAAAAAACCATTACAGTTCACCCATTTTAACTTGACACATCATGGCGGCGCCATTACCATAGACAAACGTCTACGAAGTGTCAAACTCGGAACTTGTCATGTTAGTTCCCATTTTTGCTGCGTGTCAAGATATACAGGCTGTAGAAAAAAAAATACATCACAAAAATTATCGTGTCGAGTTTTTTGTTAAAAAATTGTTCACATAACTGACTGGTATCTTCTAATTACGCTGACATTAATTATTATTTTGTTGTTAGATAAGGACATTGGGTTTTTTAATTGTTTACAACGTTCTGACCTTCAAACTTAATGTTTAAAGTACCATAGTAATATTATTATAATTGTTTGCAGTTAAGTTACTTGAGTTTAATGACTTTATCAACTTAATTGACATGATTCGTAATCAGACTTTTTTTGTCTGCAAAGTTTGGGGGTCAAGAAATTATTTTATTGGGAACTATGTAAGTTAATTGCGATTGTCGACTTGCTATTCAGTCCAGTAGGTTTTTTTGTTGTTTGACCGTATATGACCCGAAAATGAATGACCATTTCAAAATAATGCAAGTACAATCAGACATCATGTCTTTGAAAAATCAATCGCTGGGATACGTGTAATCCACAGGTCTATATGAACGCAATAAATGGGCCGACCACACATTAGCCCTAGAACCAATGACCGATTGGGGTAGACGTGTTCGTGAGTGGAGACCGCGAATGGGCAAACGTAAGTTGGGATGCCCTAAGGTCTTTGGGTGGCTGGTAGCAACTGGAGATTTGCCGAGAATCGATTTAAGTAACGTGCGATTGAAGAGGCCTTTTTTTTTCGGATGACCCTTCTCGTCCGGGGCGGAGCGGAAGGGAGTGTCAGACTTTTACTGACTAAAACCCATCCATGTTCCTCTATTGCCCTTTGTGTTCCAGGGCCGCGGTATCTCACGATAAAATAAAATAAAATAAATATTGCTGGACATTACACACAGCGCTACGATGATGATGATATGGACGTGTAAACTTTTGACTACCTACTAGTGGTGTAATAAAGCTTGAATAACCTTACCTTTTATACAGGGAGTTCCAAAAATGAAACTACTTAAATAAAATATCGACTCGACTCCTCGTATCATCGAGACCTAGAACAATATACCAAAATGCAAATTCCTACGTTGGTTATACACCGTTAATTTAAGGCCGTTCTGCAGGCCTATTACGTATCTTTCTGATATCCAATGACTACCAAGCTTCGGTTGTACACCGAACACGGAGTGGATGTCACTTTACGGTGACTAACAGCCCGGGTACGGTGTAACGTCTTTCACGAAAGCCACTTCAAACTTAGTTGTCATCAACTTGATGTCCACTATGCTTACATAATCGAAATAATTTAAGTATCGATACGAAAGCGTCTGTCAAAATGAGTTACGATGACTATCAGCCACGATGACAACCAATGACGTCATATTGATCGCGACTGGTACAATACGAAACTAACCTTTTGACAGTTAATTGATGGATACCGAGCCCAGCAATGATATTTAATTAAACAGATATGTTATGAGCGCGCAATCGTGAAGACTCGAAAACGTGTCAATTGGCCTGTTTTTCCTTTATTCTGCGTCACTGCGTGTATGTGAGCTGGCTCTCCCCCGCGGCACACTTTTTTCGGTGGTTTTGTAGGTGTATAACATATCTGTTTGTTAGAATATCATTGGAGCCCAGTTATTATCATTTCGAGCTGTCAACAGAGATACATAATAGGCCTGCTGGAATCAAAAGCCATAAACTCAATCATCTGACTCAGAACCATTGGGACTGTTTTTTTTTTAATAAAAAAAAAAACAAATTTATTACAAATTTAATTTTTCGTGATTTTATTTATATTTTTTTATTGTTATTTTTCAAAAAAAAAGAAATTGCGAAAAATTTAAATAAATGTTGTTTTAGTTCTTATAAAAGAACAGTCCAATCGTTACGAGAGTTCCAGAGCGACCTGAAAATAAGCGTGTATATCCAGAAAAACTTATGTGGTAGACTGATGTGAAAGTTTGATCATAAAATATTTGCCCGAAACCTGAAAGATAGTTCAAGAAAGAACAAGAACCAAGTTCCAATTGGTAAATAAGCAAAATTAATTATGAAATCAATGAAAAAACCCAGTAAATCAATATCAGTCAGTAGGTAAGTGCATGCGTGACAATATGCCGTGTTGTATGACCACGATAAAACGTTAATAATTAATGATTTACTCCTTCCTAATATCGGTAAATGTGTTACTGTTACGAATGTGCGGAAGACTTGGGGAAATTCTTTTTTGTTACGAACGCAGTGGAGTGTGACATGTATTGGTTGTTGTCGTGTTAAGTTCTTCGTTTGTTAGGTAAAGGGTATGTTGGAGATACGACTGTACTGTAGAATATAGACGTTGAGGATTTAAACTACAACCAAACTTCCTGTACGGTCTCATCAACCGTACATTTACTTTGCGAACGCAGCAACCTACTTGGATGTCGTGCGTCACAAATATTACGCTATATTTGTAACTTTTCACGCAAAGCAGAGCGAGTCAGACAACTGTGGAACTAGCCACTTGTCAAGAGAAAGGATCACTACCACTTTTAATTACTGTAACTTTTACTTTCCAATATAACTTTAAATACAACTTGTGGTTCTTTCTGTGTACTCCACAACTTAACTAACACCACTAAGTGATAGTGTACGGTGCTTACAACCATTGGCCCCTACACTTCCAGTTCTTTAATTGATCCAGGACTAAAGTGGACTTCTAGTCGTTGGTTTTGTCCAGAATGTCCTATCATCTTCTACGAGGCTCAGCATCTGCCTAGCCTTTTCCCAACTACGTTGGGGTCGGCTTCCAGTCTAACCGGATGCAGCTGGATACCAGTATTTTACATGAAGCGAGTGCCTATCTGACTTCCACAACCCAGTTAGTACTGGGTAATACGATACCCCTTGGTAAGACTGGTTGTCAGACTTTTTGGGCGACTGACTACCTGTAACGACTGTCACTGATCTACATATGACAGCCGGGACCAACTGCTTAACGTGCTTTCCGAGGCACGGAGGAAACTCGGTATGTAAGGGTGGTCACCCATCTACAGACCAACCTAGGCAAGCACGGCTTAACCTTAAGATCAACCCGAGCGGCTGTTATTATTTAGCCACGAGCTCCTCATCTTCTCCTAGGCTGTAAAATAAATAAAAAAAAGAGAATTAAGAATAACTATCATCAGCTGTTTAACTTGTCCCAAGTATGTTGAGGTCAGCTACTAGTCCAACTGGATGCAGCTGAATACTAATATTTTACTTGGAGTGACTGTCTATGTGATCTCCATAACCAAGACTAAGGTTAATAATTATAATAGTAGGTAACAATGCATTTAAAATATTACTACTACTTGAAGCATTTTAATTCGTTCTTAATTTGAATAATATTTGATAGACGATCGTTTCATTTTGCACGGCAATGAGGAATTTTCCACTGACATTTGTCACAACGCTTCAGTATATATCAATAGATGGCGCTGATCAGCTTTGGGAATATTTTTTTAAGCGGCGTTCTAGTAAAGACCAATGAAAAAAGAATTTATTACGTATTATATTACAGGTCAATGGTAAAATCTTTTAGCAAGGCAAAATTAAACTCTCCTAGACACAATATGTCAAACTCATTGTATAGTAAAATTTCTTTATTATTCATTGTTGACATAAAGTGAGAACTGTAAAGAACCTTTTTACTGTCAAACATTTTTAACCTAAAAATCTACTGTTCTTTTGGGTCACTGAACTGAACTAAAAGTTTTTGCATGGCTTTTGCTATTGTTCTTCTGAGTGTTTTTGCGTTACGTTTAAACTCCTGGTGCGTCGAGTCGAGCTTAGGTTCCTCCATACTTTGTGGACATAAAAACGAGTCATTTTATTATTCCCAAAGTTGATCAGCGCCATCTAGTTCGTTTAAAAAAAGCACTGGAAAATTCCCCATTGGGAAACGAGTCCCTTGAACTGTTTCTTAAATTCTTCTCCTATTAATCATAGTTGAAATCATACACTGATACTGCTTGAGAACATTCTTCTATGGGATACTAGTGTATTCCCCATGACAACAAAGCACATAAAGTCAAAAGTCCACTTTCATCACTATCATAAAACGTCCGTATACAAAAGCGACTGATGTCAAAAAACAACAAAAGAATATCAAGACCTTTGATCTTTTCGCATTTTTAAATCGACCACGCCCACCTTTTTAGTAGATGGTATGCAAAAGAAACTAACTTAGAAAGACCTCTTCATTTCACTAAAATGTGCCGGAATGTTCAGGAATTGTGGACTAAGGGAGGGGAAGGGAAGTTCTTTCTAACTGGCCAAAGGGTCATAATTGGCAAGTCTCGTTAACATTTTTTTTAATAAGCCTACAAAGTTTTATGCGTATTTTATGAAAACGTTTCTTTGTGAATATAAAGCCAATCATGTTTTTAATTGTTTTGAACATTTTTTCTGGCACACTTTTAATGTAGTTTCACAAAACCTTGGGACATCATTACGTTTCAATGTAAAGTAATTTCGTGTCGTTAAAGTTATTACTAGCAACAAAACAATTAGGTATAAAAAAGAGAGAAGTACAGCCAATGTGACCTTTATGATCTTAAATATTTCTCTAGATTTGAATCTGAATTTAATTTCTGTTGTCTTTTTTAATTTTCCAGAGCAGACAAAAAGAGATGCAAAGAACTCTTTGTTAATATCACCAGAAGACATTACCATTACAGTACTGTATCTATTACCCAAATGACATCTAAACCAATCTGAGGTAATACAGAGTTCACTGACCGTCGTCGACCAGTTTTCAAACTTATTGCTTAGGGCATAAGGATGAAAAATAATACACCTCTTTGTCATAGGAGTCACAGACAGCCCCCTGTGCCGAGCCTGCATGGAGGAAGACGAGGCAGCAGCCCACGTGCTCATGCACTGCCCGGTGGTTCCACCATACAGGGCAAAGTACTTCGGTAACCCAGGTACTCTCCGCGAGATTGTCAGCAACACCAAGGCGCTGTTAGCCCTTCTCGGGGAGTTAGGTCTGAATTCTTTTCACGCTGACGGTCGGTCATGACGTCAGCGAGAACAAAATACGGCTGTCGGTCGCTGCTGACGTCAGCGCCATGATGGTGGTATATAGAACACAATGTATACTCGTAGGCAACCGATCGTGCGCGACCAACCGTCAGCACGACAAGAATGCAAGCCTTAGGGTGGATCGAATAAATTTCCCACCCATACGCAAAATACGAGCTTAGACGTGGAGTGGCGGACACCAGCCCGTTATACAATACAATATAATAAGGATTAAAAGTGGCAGACCCTCAGTGAACTCGGTAGCTAGTACTATCGAGGACACGCCCGCCTGACCACCACTAAGCTTATTTTTGCTTGCACTCGCGACATAGAAACGCTCTCTAGCCCTGCCCCGTTGACTTTGTATAGAAATAATGAATGAAAAGATACCGAATCGGCCGAGCGCACTGACGACGCACGCCAAACGAGAGTTATTGTTATTTTGCGCGAGAGTTAGGGCTTTCCTAACAGGCCCAAACATTAAGGGGGCGTGGCTCGGCGCCTCCGCATGTTTTAAGCGGAAAAATTTTGAAATGGTCAGGCGGAAAAGACCCCGACTGTACCTAAGTACTTCTAATAATCCATTAGAAATCCACTTTCCCATATTCACTGGCCGTTACACAACCAGCTAATTCTACACAAAAAAAAGTAAAACCATTTCATTATGCAACCTTTTTAGAACATCCATTTTCGTATGAAAAGCGAATGACATGAAAGGACCAATCCACTAAGTAGCCTGGCCAGGATCAAAGGGTCAATCGTCCGAAGGGATATGCTTTCCAATCAATTTATCATCTTTGATCTTCATATTTGAAAATTACAGGGCAGTTTTTTTGTGGATATTTTCTATGTATGTAGGTACAACTTTGTTCAAAGAATTTCGTTAGCATTAGAATGGAAAGCCTGCTAGATTTTTTTCCTTATTAATCATACGATCTTTTCTCCTCTGTGTGATTGAAGATTTTAATGACGGGATTCGAGAACTATATAGCTAATAAAGTACGAAGTCCTTTTATAGGGTGCTTGTCTCACAAAAATAAATAATTAATCGTTTTTTCGCCGTGAAAGATTTGCCCCAGCAGTCGACAGAGAAACGACAAAATCGCTACATCCAAGATGAAGTGTTTCGCGCAAACATCGTTATTGCAACCGAATTTATTCGTTAGTAATTAGCAATCTAAAGTTAGCGATTTTGTCGTTATCTCTGGGGCCCAAATGAAACTAGTAAGTAAACTGAGTCGACTACCCAAGAAGCGGAGGATGATCATGGATGCTTTGATTGTGATTGAGATGGAACCCTAATTGGTTAATTTAATTTGCAAATCCATTTTGACTGGAAGTCGCCCCAAAATGGTTGGTAAAAGGATAGGCAGATGATGGGCCACTCTTAAATATATATCATGCTTTGCCATGACAAAAGTCTCTGCGAATTAAGGCGATTACAAGAACTAAACGCGAGTTTTATAATGCAAAATAGCATATGATTCACTGTAATAAACAAAACCAGAAAAATATATGATATTCTTCAGGATATAATTATGCTAGTACGATAGTGTTTTGAAAACATAATACAACTAATTTTATTCGATAAAAAAATCACGCACTTATCTCTAAATATTTCTTTTAACGAGTAAAAACCATACTAAAATACATGCGATCATTCTGATTTTTTGGTAAATAATTCTAAAAGCAACATATTAGCATCACAGTGTTTTACATTTTTAGTCCAATCAATAGATTTTTTGCAAATTGCAAAAACCACTAATTTCGCACTATTCGGCCGCCGTGACTGACGTAACAACCACTTTGTAGTGCAAGCTGATTAGAACTTTATTCTAACAGCATTTCAAACGAAGTTTGAACCACCACAAATAGAGTTGCTAATTTAGCTCATGTAATCGCCATAAAGAAGAATCCTTTGAAGCATGCCACCCATCATTACCTACACAATTACCTAATCAAAAGATAAGTAATATTATTTCCGCAATGTCCTCCTGTTCTCATTTATAAATAACAGAGCAAGATATAAAACGTATCACCGCAGTATAACGGCACAGCGATTAGAGTTGCGGTGTCGCGTGCTTGCCGACACATCACAGACTGCAGGCAATTTCCGGCAATGTCACACGGCTGACACTTGGACTTCACTGTAGCTAGAGCTACCTATACTTTAATATAGGAATGTACCTGCATAGTTAATATGACTATACTTTCATTATAGATATTTCTTAACATAAAATAATGCACTGACTGCCTTGTTGGGCTAGTCACTAGCGCTACTGCTGAGCTTAAGGTCCTGCATTGTTATTATGTAAAATAATGCAATAATATGTGTCAAACAGTCTCTGATTTTTTTTTGGCAAATTGTAGAAGTCTTTTCAGATTGAATTTTCACGATTTTTTATAATAGACTTGTGTCCTAAAAAAAATCTAATAAGTCCGTCAGTTAGATTATCAAAAAATATTTGATACGTATTTTTTCTTTTGTTACGTAAACCAAAATTGACGAAGATACGACGCTTTTAAAATTCTCAATACGTCACGCCATGCTATAATTTTTAGTGCGTTGTGATGTCACGAGCCCCCACTCGAGTTTTGATGCGTTTTGTCTTTGTCAATATTCATTGATTTACAAAAACAAAAAATACATGTCTAATATTTTCCTATACTCTAACTGACGGACTCAATAGATTTGCAATTAATTGATGGTGAAAACTAGCCTATTATCTATAATTACCTTTTCCTCATGGGGGTAGGCAGAAACCACAGAACTCCACCTGCTACGATCCTTACATACTCCTTTTGCCTCGTCCACGTCTATACACCTTGTCATACACGCACGTCGGTTGCAAGTACTACGCACCTGAACTCACTGAAGAACCTCACCAATAAGGTCAGTGTATGTCGTTCTTGGGCGGTGCGACTCACATCTGCCTTGTAACTAAAGGGTGTAAAAAACCTCTTAACGAAGCCGAAATGCACTTGTTCTCCCCATCATTGCGATCATTTTTTTGTTCTTCACTATACCTGGGAACCTTCTAGTTACGGAGATATTGGGGGTCAAAGTTCGAACTTTTTGACAAGATTTTTTTTATATACAATATTGTAAGATTTTTACTTTAAATACCTCCACGACCCCCGTACTATTCAATCCATCCATCAGCACAATGTTTTGAGTGCGTTACATTGAGTTCTACCACAAAATATGATTTAACACCCCAAAAAAAAGTCGTTTCCCAGCAATATTTTTTGCGTAAAGTAACTTAGTTTGATGTACAGAATGTTTGGTTGACGGCTTCGTGATGAGGTTGTTTACACCCTGTATGTAGGTACGCTTTTGTTAGTAAATAATTTTTATAATAATTAGAACGGGAAAACGTTTTCTTGATTTATGCCTTCAGATTGAATAGATATCTTATTTAAATATAATTACGTAGTCGACCTCAGGTATCAACAAGGTTTCAAGTAGGCAGTTTGATGAGCGCTCCCTTCATTCAGATAGATATACAACCAAAACTACCCAAAATTCATCACAAAAAACGAACCCTTTGACAAATTAAAACGTCCCTCATAAAGGCCTTTTACACCCCTCCCAATTTGAATATTCTCGTTCACAAAAAACAGCGCGAAACCCTATCCCATACAAATAGCTACGATTTATAAAAGAGTGACCATAAAATATAAGAAATTACCGCCCTTAGATGGCACAGGGCCGCTTGGTATTCATAAAAGAAGGATATTTATGCGATATCGTCAAAATATTTATTATTGTCCGGTAGCCCTATAGCCCTTTGTGACGGTACAGGGAAAAAACTTCGAGGGTGTGAACGAAAATAAGGGATGGGATAGTAAGATTGCGAGTGCAATGTCGATGACGTGAGCTTTTGTTGGGAAGTTTTTGCAAAATATTGTCTTTGTCATATTTAGATTTAGTTGGACCACTGGAAACAGACAGTGAAAATTATTCATACGTGCTAACATTACAATGCGAACTTACTAAATATGTAGAAGGTTATCCCTTAATTTCTAAAAAATCAGAAGAAGTGGCGAGAAGTTTTGTCAACAACTTCATTCTCAGAACGGTGTGCCGAAAATAAATAGCAACAGACCGAGGAAAGGAGTTTCTCTCAGAAATATTTCAACAGGTAGGTAAATTATTAAACATAAAACTCAAAGTTCATAAAGGTGGAAAAATTACTTTTCCAAGGTCAAGATCATTCTTGCACCTTTATGAACTTGGAGGGTTGTATTGATGATTTTGATGATTATAATTGTGTTACTACATACATCTTACAGCCGCGAATAATATTTTAGGTGTGGTGGTACTCTTCTTCAAAAAGGGTGACAATGCCCGGTTGAAGAATTATAGGCGAATTATAGCGTTTGTGGAGTACGAGAAAGCCTTCGATTCGATCGAGACCTGGGCTGTACTGCAGTCTCTCCAACGGTGCCAAATCGACTATCAGTACATCGAGGTGTTGAATTGTTTGTACAAAAACGCCACCATGTCAGTCCGACTTCAGGACCAAGCCTCGAAACCTATCCGCCTGCAGCGAGGTGTGAGACAGGGAGACGTCATATCTCCGAAACTGTTCACCGCTACACTTGAGGATGTCTTCAAGGATCTGGACTGGAGAGGGCTAGGCATCAACGTCAATGGCGAGTACATCACTCACCTTCGGTTTGCCGATGATATAGTGGTAATGGCTGAGACCATGGAGGACCTCAGTACAATGCTCGATGACCTCAGTAGCTTCCGGAAGAGTGGGTCTAAAAATGAACATGGACAAGACTAAGGTCATGTTGAATGCCCATGTCACACCCACTCCTATCAAGATCGGAGACTCTACACTTGAAGTTGTAGACGATTATGTGTACCTGGGACAAACGGTCCAGTTAGGTAGGTATAACTTCGAGAAAGAGGTCAATCGTCGAATCCGACTCGGTTGGGCAGCGTTCGGGAAATTGCGCGGTATCTTCTCGTCCAACCTACCGCAGTGTCTCAAGACGAAAGTCACACCAGTGTGTGTTGCCAGTGATTACATACGGGACCGAAACGTGGTCGCTCTCAATGGGCCTCATCAGAAGGCTTAAAGTCACAAAAAGGGCAATGGAGAGGGCTATGCTCGGAGTTTCTTTGCGCGATCGAATCAGAAATGAAGACATCCGCAAGAGAACCAAGGTTACCGACGTAGCCCGAAGAATGGCCAAACTTAAACGTGGCAGTGGGCAGGGCACATTGCTCGCAGAACGGATGGCCGATGGGGCCGAAAAGTTCTGGAGTGGCGACCGCGAACCGGAAGACGTTGCGTTGGAAGGCCTCCCACTAGGTGGACCGATGACCTGGTGAAGGTTGCGGGAATCCACTGGATGCGAGTCGCACGGTACCGGTCAATGTGGTGACACTTGGGGGAGGCCTATGTCCAGCAGTGGACGTCTTTCGACTGAAATGATGATACCTTTTCTTAAAAATCGTAAACATGCTAACTCCACATAATCTTTGATATATTTGTGATGACTTAAATAGTAATCCTGATAACTCCTTTTTTTTGCTATAACTTCTTGAAAATGTAATAATGTATATAGATTGTATCATAAACAAATAAGTAAAATTAATGTTGACTAACGGGATTTTCAATTTTCGGCTGTGAATCATAAAACGAAAAATGTAACGTTTTATTGTTCTCCTGAAAATTCTTACGAATGGAGTTAACGTTTAACGGTTAACGTTTAACAGTTTAACGGTTTTAGACGACGATATGGAAACAACGCGGCAACGACGCAGCAAGAACATGGTCGTTTCTTAACTTCCCCTTGGTTTTTGTGACGATAATAATTTTAATATCTGGGACTGAAATAGTTTTATTTGTGATAGCATACAATAGATACTTAAGGGCCTATACTACCTCAAATGGCTTAGCATGATTCTCCGTTACGCTTAAAATACAGCAGGATTAATTTTGAAATAAATATATGGTAAAGTTAAGGATTAATCTTAGGTCTTATGTTTGGCGAAAACACGATTTCGTAAAATTTTCTCTATAGAAAAAAATCCCAAAGTTACCTCCAAATCGAACAATAAACCGCTGGTATTCAAAAAGTACTTCAAATTAGATCATGAAACTTTGCATACTAACTGAACTAACTATAAAGCAGGTCTTATGTTTTTTATTTTTTCCAAAAGACGAAAATTTGATTTTATAACGAATAAAAACCACTCATTTCGCACTATTCGGCCGCAGTGACTGACGTAACAACCGCTTTGTAGTGTAAGCTGATTAGAACGTTATTCTAACAGAATTCCAAACGAAGTTTGAACCACCACAAATAGAGTTGCGGCTAATCTGAGGTAGTATAGGCTCTTAATGCACTGCAAGAACGGCGGGAGTTTCACATGGCCCATAGATAGGACGTGGACGCCAGAACCCAAATCCTTAAAAAAATTACCTTTAGAGTAGGTATGACGTATTGTATGTTTAACCTGTATGAGATCTCTGATTTTTCGGATTCTTTTGAGTATTGTAAAATTATTATTTGCTTCAGTAAAGGACAGTATTATGAGAAAACCTGCAGGTCTGAGAGATATTTCACAACGGCATGTAAAGCCACTTCAGAGGCCACGTTAAAGCAACTAACCACACGAAAAAGAAGAAAACCCGTATGACGCTTGAAAAGAACATGGAAAATGGCTCAGGCAAGCAAAGACAGTAGTGAGTGAAGTCAGGCTATGGATGTAGATGACGAGCAGGTTTTAGTCACGTAGGTACCCTTCAAACTTATCGAACTTCCAACCCAAAATCCATCGACACAATCCCACCCCTATTCCAGCACCGTTATGAAATATGTGATTCCTTATACAAGAGAAGTCCTTTATGCATCCTCTGGGAACAAATGGTCAAGGAGGTTATCAGAAGTGGCCGGCGGCGTATGAAAAATTTATGTCTCAATATAGTACAATGTTCGGTTAGGATCGTGTGCTGCATTATACGGTATCTCGGGGGAGACTCAGAGAATGGACTTGAGTGTGGCTGTGAAATTGTTGGTTTAAAAGTTTTTGAGGCTGGTGTAAATGGTTTGGGCTTGGGAGTGAGTGGAGTTAGATGTGATTGGATGACTAGGGCCTCAAGTCTGCTATTGCAATATTGTCAGAATGGTCTATCATTGATTTCATAATTGTTGATCGATGCTATTGTCATTTTGCTATAAAAGTTCGTATTCTGCTAAATACATAATGGTCTATCATTAATTGGTCGATCAATGGTCTCGTAACAGTATTGTGTTATAATGACATTGTTGTATTGCCATTATCATAAAACCTGTTAATAGAAATGATTTTTGAAAAACTAGAATTAAATTTGAACATCTAATCATGCCAGATTTCATACACATATTTTTACATAGGTATTATTTATTAGTGTTCTATGCAATTTGAGGAGCTCGTGGCTAAATAGTAACAGCCGCTCGGGTTGATCTTTAGGCTAAGCCGTGCTTGCCTTGGTTGGTCTGTGGATGGGTGACCAACCAGTACATACCGAGTTTCCTCCGTGCCTCGGAAAGCACGTTAAGCCGTTGGTCCCGGCTATCATTTTCAGATCTTTGACAGTCGTTACAGATAGTCAGTGGCCCAAAAAGTCTGACAACCAGTCTTACCAAGGGGTGTCGTATTACCCGGTACTAACTGGGTTGTGGAGGTCAGATAGGCAGTCGCTCCATGTAAAATTCTGGTATTCAGCTACATCCGGTAAGACTAGGAACATACTTAGGACTAGTCGAAAAAGGCTAGGCAGATGATGATGATGATGGTACTTAAAACTTGATTCAGGTGGTGACTACTAAAATAAGGCTAATAGTATCGATGAAGAAGACATACTACACCGACCCTGGTGGTGTCAGACGGCTACTTGATGGTTGAGTCTGCCACCACTGGTGGAGGATTCCACTAATTTAAGTGTATCTGCCGCCAGTGGTGGCAGAATTCGGGGCAAATGCGGCTCCACCGCCGCAACCACCACGGTGGTAGATGCGACATGCAGGGTGTAAAAGACCTCATCACGAAGCCGTCAACCAAGCATTCTGTACATCAAACTAAGTAACTTAACGCAAAAATTATTGCTGGGAAATAACTTTTTTTTTTGGGGTGAAAAATCATGTTTTGTGGTAGAACTCAATGTAACGCACTCAAAACATTGTGCTGATGGATGGATTGAATAGTACGGGGGTCGTGGAGGTGTTTAAAGTAAAAATTGCATTAAAAACATGCATTTAAAAAAAAAAGTTGGAACTTTGACCCCTTATATCTCCGTAACTATACGGTTCCCAGGTATGGTGAAGAACAAAAAAAATATCGCAATGACAGGGAGAACAAGTGCCTTTCGGCTTCGTTAAGAGGTGTTTTACACCCTTTATAGTTGCAACTGCCACCAGTGGTGGCGGACTGGTGGTGGCAGAAGGGAATGAAGGCATTAATTGGGATAAGGGCAGGAAGCATAATGAAGAAGTTTCTATATTTTTACTGACAGCCTCATTGGTCGTTCATACCTATAGCCGTCCTTTTCTCGCACTGCCTTTTTAGTAAAAGATAGCAATAGCCTAAATTAAGTTTAGTTTGTGCACAACAGAATCGACACCATTGCCTCGTTGGTTTAGTGGTCGCAAGTGAGTCTAGATTGTGCCCGGTTGATGGCAATAGGCTCGCTCCTTACTAAATGGGACTTAAAAACACAACTGGCAAAATGTGTGTGTACTATTAGTAGAACACCTCTGCCTAACCCTTCCGGAATTACAGGCGTGATGTTATGTGTTACGTAAGTATCTATATCTGGATTCAGCTGTTTTAGAATTTGATCCACCTCATTCTTGGCTGAAGCCAATTTTATATGGTCTGAAAAGTAATCGGCACTGGTTTTGCCGGGTGTATTCACGTTGACCCCACCACCCGTGGCCTCACTGGTGGGACCATGGAAGTGGGATCAACGGGCATACCCCGTTTCCCGTCAATAGTGAAGTGGATCAAACTTAAGACTTGTCTCCCGCCTGTTCACACTATAACTGACATCTACAACAGCAGCGTTTTTCGCGAAAAAAATTACCAGAAAAGTGTTTCAAGGTATAAAAACTTACTTATATAAACTTGAGACATAAGACAAAACAAATCACTCTATCCTTAAAATCATTTCGCGAACCAAAATCAAAGTAAGATAGTCTTTCATTAAACCGTCTTACCGATTGCTTTCAAAGATAGCATTAATATTATCATTAGGAGTAAAGTGGGTAGGCGACAGAAGACTTGCAAGTCATCATCAACCATTTTACCAGACCCCTGAATATCTTGCTTTCTGCTACAAAATTGTATGAGAAAGTTTAAAGTCATGGCTTCTTATAGGTCATGTTAGAGAGGTTTTGACAAGAATATAAGATGGCAAGGGACTCAGTTGACATGTGACGTTGATTTACTATTGTCCCTTGAGATGTGCCGACGTCATCGCAGTTGACGATATCGATATTATTACGGCTTAATTATCGATATGGAGCCGGCTATGTGGTTTAATTATAGAGCTGGAATTTGAGTCTGTGCGCATGAATGGTGATCAGGCTTGTGTTCATGTACTCGTAAGGTAGTGACTTTGATTATGATCCTTATACAGGGTGGAAGTGACGCCGTAGCACAAACGGTTACCGCTTATTATTCAATAAGTCATTCTGAACCCCCAGACATTAAAACTTTTCATTGGTAATTAAAAAATACATGCTGTTCCATACATTTTGACCGTGTAAGTATTTCATTTTTGTATGTGTGTGCTTTGCTCGGAGTTTCCTTGCGCGATCGAATCAGAAATCAAGACATCCGCAAGAAAACCAAGGTTACCGACGTAGCCCGAAGAATTGCCAAACTTAAGTGGCAGTGGGCAGGGCACATTGCTCGCAGAACGGCGGGAATCCGCTGGATGCGAAATGCACGGGACCGGTTAATGTGGCGACACTTGGGGGAGGCCTATGTCCAGCAGTGGACGTCTTTTGGCTGAAATGATGATGATGATGTTTGTTTGTCTTTGCTGTTTTTTTAATTACATATGAAAATGTTCTATGTTCTGAGTCTGGGTTCAGAATGATGAATACGTGGTAATCGTTTGTACGTCGGTGTCCCTTGTATAAGTCTGTTTTCTCCAAAATAAGGTGACACCTAATTTTGTGCTGTTAGATTCTCATTCTCGACTTTTCGCGTTGAGTCGAAAACCCAACAGCATTTTTTAGTAATGGATTTATTAAGGTGTGCCTACCAGTGTTAAACACTGTTATTCGTTTGTGATCATGTTCACTTACTTAACTAGTATTCTTGTCTTTAGCAAGGACATAGAAGTCGTACTACATGAAAAAGGCACCAAGAAATAGTTGAAATAAGATTCACAATCGAACATTACAGTTTGGGCAATATTTTTTTTTTCTGGTCACAGGCTCGTAGTTGGCAGTTACATTTTTTAACACTATTTGAAGCGATAATGCGGAATAGGGTGTTGCCTAGAAGAAACCGATTCACTCAAAGTTTGAACAGAACCAGATTATAATGGTCGGGATACAGATCGAAGCTGGCAGTGAATTCCAAAACCATGCGAGAGACACTGACAATATGTAGATAAAACATAATCAAGGCCTTTTTTTTCGGATGGGAAATCCTCAAATGAATCCTCCCGCTCTGGGCGGAGCAGGAGGGAGCATCACACTTTTACTGACTAAAACCCATCCATGTTCCTTCATCGCCCTTTGTGTTCCGGGGCCACGGTATCTTTTTCGAACATTCCCGCAACCCCGGCAACATAATCAAGGCCTTGAATTCTAATTCCATCACTACGTAATAATTGTGTGCATCTAAATCAATATTTTTCCTTGTTCACAAATCCTTGGACATCATGACGTGACATCATGGCAGCTGACACATTTTTTATTAAATATTTTCTTTTCCTTCCCAATCTTATTTTTTCTGTCACCTGTCACCATCTGCCGAAGTCTTTGATAACAGCTTAATATCTTTAATGAGGCCATTCAAGCCAACATTGGGTGGTCCCAATCCAATATCAAGCATATTGGAATATCAATGTCCAAACTTAGCTTTGTTGTCCAAAAATATTTTAAATATACTTTATTTTTTGGGAGGTAAGGTTTTAATTTGATTGAGGATTGTGGGTGTCAATTGAAGGCAAACTTGGTATAAAATTGTTGACAAAAGATTCGATGTGTCATCTTATGATATCTTTCAATTTCCATTTTTAACTTTGTCTACAAAAATATGAATATTTATTGGAAATTGAAAGGTCTTCGGTCGGTTTGGCTTATTTTGATTATATGTATTCTTCTGGAATATAAAAGGACAATGGCGAGATCTTAGCTGAATTTTATTTGAGCGTCTAAAAGTGGCATAAATACGAAAGCAGTTCCATTATTTTTCTACGTTTTTTCAAAGTTTTACATTAACTACTTAAGGCCGGATAAAAAAGTTAATATAATTGAAAAGTTATTTAATTTTTTCATTAGGTTTAGTATAGCCATTTTATATTTATTCTGCCAAGTGACAGTAAGTACAGCATTATTGTAATAGAATCTAGGATCAGTTTTAGTTTGTTATTGTAATTAAACGGAGAAGTGTTACATAGGGGAGGTAAAAATATTGTAGTGTAAAAATAAACGAAATACTTTGAATTAATGACGGGCAAAAAGATTATTACTATTCCAAATCTGAAAAAAATATAACATGGTTTGACAACAGTTGTCAAACACAGTTATTTTTTTTTTAGATTTGGGATAATAGTCTTTTTGCCCTGTTGGTTGGTTATCAGTAATAAAAATGTCGCAGACGCTTGCGCATTGTGCTGAAAGAAGTAAAACAAATGAATCCACGTAGCTAAAATGCGCTGCGTGCCCGCACAGCATGCGCCGAGGTGGGTTTGCACCTTATCTTCCTCGAATTGGAGGAATTACCATAGACATAACCTACAAAAGTTCATGACTGAATTTCTATTTATCTCGGCCTTCTCGGACAAAAATTCTTGCATAAACTAATTCAGAAGTTGACGCCGAGTTAAACAAGATATTTTTTTATTTAAAGACGCAATAATTGAATCTCAGCTAAATTAATGTATGGGCGGCTGCCATTGTCCTTTGTAAAAGCAGCAAGATTGATACTCATATGATGAATAAATCTTTGACCGTCGTTACGGGCAGAAAGAATCTCGAAAGTCAGTCAACCAGTCTGTTCAAGGGATATAATGCTACCCAGAAACTGGGTTGTAGAGGTCAGCTAGGCAGTCGCTCCATCTTAAATACTAGTATTCAGTTGCATTCTATTAAACTGGAAGCTGACCCTAACTTAGTTCGAAAAAGGCAAGGCTGATTTTGATGCTAGAAGATTTATTGAAGGAAATGCATCAGCTCGGGGCGTATTAAAATACGTAGAGAAGAATGCCAGGCTTTAGAAATCTTAGAAACAAATAAACAGCCAAAAAAAACCCTATAAACACCATTCAAATCCACCCCTAGAACCTTCAAAATTATCTCACTTTCACTCCATACATCACAGACTTAATAAATCACATTTCTCAAGTTGCAGGAGATGAAGTCAGCAAGGGTTGGTACAGCAGGTGCAGCCATCGATCAACGTCGACTGGCCGCGACAATTTGACGTATGAGACAATCCGGGGCGATGCAAAATGGCGGCGACGCGTAAACTGTTTTGGGAGGGGGTTATATGGAGATATTTTGGTTATTGTAAGAGTTATGGTTGTTTTAGAAAATACAGTGTGGACTGCTTCGTTGGTGTCATGGTTGCAAGTGCGATAGTACGCGGTCTTGGGTTCGATTCCCGATTCGATCTCCAGTCGATTGGGGTTTATTATGAAATTGTTTATTGACGTTACGGTTTTCTTTAACACTCTGTGCACAGACATGGTGGTGCATGGTGGTGGTGGTGTGGTTAATGGACTTAATTTAATTGCTACTTGACTGCCAAGTTCTGTTGGGTTTTTCTATCGGGAATGTTTCAGTAGCAGCAACGAATCTGGATTTGTGCCCGGTTGATGAGAATAGGCTCACCCCTATTACACTGGACTTATCATACTTGGCGAAATGTAGGTGTCTCTCTGCCAAATCCTTCAGGGATTACAAGCGTGATGTTATGTTATGTTAGAAATTTCTCAGAAGCAGCTCGGAGTATGGATGTAGGCCCGGTTGACGACGGCACGCTTGATTGCTCACCTTCTATTACGTGGGACTCTGGCTTATGCCAGAGTAGCAGAGTTGTTCACCTCCAGACTTGGCAATATTATTATTGCCAAGTCTGGAGGTGAACAACTCTGCTCAACCTTTCGAGGACTACCGGCATGATGTTATATTATTTTATATTTCTTCTGAAGATCTAAGGATTTTATCTAGAAGCACAGTTTATTTGTTTAAAAATATAAAAACAAAATAAAGTGAAATATTTTTTTTATTTCACTCATTTTCATCAAATTGTGATAAAAAAGGTAACAATACTTAAATATTTGTTTGCTAGAGGCTTTTAGCACTGACCAAAATAAAACTTAGCTCACACTTCCTGAAAAAATACAAACGGATTAAAGTAATAACTGTCACACGCTTGTCCATCAGATCATAATAACTTCGATGACATAAAAGGAAATCTTTGCCTCGAAATAAACAGCTATCCATATTTGGAAAGTCGTCAATGATGTCTTGTCTATTAAATAATAATTATTAAGAGGTGTATCGATGTTTAGATTTTACAGTGTTAATCCTTTTGATGAGTATGACCTTGGAAGTTTATAGCACGTGTAAAACATATGGGAAATCCGATAAATCAAGTCACAACAAATAAAAGAATGATGATCAGAGTTACCACTTTCAATGACCACCAATTATTCCAAAAGATTGCAGAAAATCATTACACACGCAGATATTATTCATAAAGTCGATATTCATGTCTGTCTGTGTGCGTTTTTTCCTTCAAATCTATGCTAATATTCTATAGAGTTAAATTTTGTTTGTAGGTTTGTATTTAGGGGGTAATCTTCGGAACTGAAAATTCTTTCACCAACGCAAATTTACATTATCAGGGAGTGTCATAATGAGTTGGTTAATTTCTATACATAACGGGAGCTGCGACCAAAATCTAGTAATGTATAAAATCCATCTACACACATTTTGTAAAGTCACCACCATGTAAGCCTATTCTAATTTAACTTTGACAATTTACATCCCAAATAGATGCGAGGTGTCATGTTGGGGGTCGATGAAAATTTCAAATAGACTCTCTAAGTGGATTTTTGGGGGTCTAACAGTAACAGTGGTGTAACTGTGGAGAAAATTGATGCTGTCAAAGAAGGCTTTATTTAATTTGCGGCTTATTAATCAACCGGAGGGCGTCGATTACTTGCAGGACGGGGCTTTTGTTTAGTTAATGAATTCTTAAGTGATTTAGTGAACGTTTTGAGTAAATATTTCTTCGGGTTCGATTTTTTATTTGAAGGTTTAGGTTGGAATTTTTGGAATAAAAGTGAGTGTCTCTCAATATGGCTCAAATTAATAAATAAATAAAATTGTTTATTGTCACAAAGAAACATACATTAGTATACACTGATTAAAAAGATGCTAACTATGCTGCAGAAGTCTGTACACAGATATTGTAAGCCCTGCCTCTCAAACTAGGATAACCTGTATCTTAAGAGACAGTGTTCAGCTGTGAGGTTACTTAAACATATGGATTATACAACTGCGGACTGTGCCAACTTATTGTTTGTACTAACAATCAGATTAATTTAAACATTGTATTTAAAAAATAGGAAAGGAAAAGGAAAAAGTATTAAATAACAAAGTTATCTATGTGTGTGAATGGGTGAATGTGTGTGGGGATGTGTTTATGATTTATGTATGTGTGGTGTGTTTTTGTGTGATAGTAGTGAATGTGAGGTGTTATATGTAGGCACTATAAGCAAAAAAAGGCAATATTAGACCATGTATTTTAGTAGTGATTCAGTTTATGTATAGTCCTAGTGTAAATTAAGCATGTATTTAAATTTAAAAGTTAATGTAGTTTAATCTTACTACTATTCTAATTGCGATTTGTATGGATGGATGTTCGTAACTCAATCACACCACAGCAACCGATCTGGATGAAGATTATAGTTTTAAATAACACATAGGCTACTTTCTAACACACACATCAAAATTTCCTCGTGAACGAAGTCGCAGGCAACAGCTAGTTTAATCATATTTACTATCTTGAACTAAGTAGTAAGTGGAAAATGAAATCAGAAGGGATATAGTAAGTCTTGCTGTTTTCAAAAGAAATTTGTTGGAATTGTTTGAAATTGTATTACAAGTGGTTGTGACCTGAATTGTTAGGTTCGAAGATAAGCAGATGATCCTGTTTTTGTGACATCCAGATCAGTTTTTTAAAAAAGCTCAAACAACAAGTAACTTGTAATTTTTCGCAAACAGACAAACTGCAATCAATTTTTTGTCCCCATAAAAAGACAATGACCAAAAAATACTTATCACTAAGGATAGCATCGTCAATTGAAAAAAAAACTATTGATCTCTATAATCGAAATGTCATCGGTGCTCCGCCGAAAGCAATTTAGTCGATTGGGGGCCATTATTATGTATAATCACGTTCCCAACTCGCCATTCGTATTGTCATCGTAAGGAATTATGCAATCGTCTCGATGTCGATCGATTTGAACGAGCTTCGATTCGATTACAGGCGACAGATGTCGGTGAACGTGACGAATTTAGACTAAACGATTATTCGATATAACATCTTACATCCGTCAATGTTTTCACCCTAATCCCAACTTTCTGACGTTGTATTTGAGTTGGTTTTTGTACGTGGGTGGTTTGTTAGTGTTTTCGTTGGGGTTTCGTATTGGTAATCAGTCGGTGACCGCAAATTGTTGTCCCTCGATCAGACGTTGCCAGGAAATTACAATTTCGATTTTTATTTCACGAGCTTATGTAGACCATCCATGGATGTTAGATAAAAATATTGTCCTGTGCTGTTTAATCGAAAACACAGTTAATGTTCGATTTTAACTTAATTGTTTCCCTTAAACACAAAATCACCGCTTTGTTTTTTACATCGTTGTGACGTAATCAAACACAGTATGCATATTGGAAACGAAATGCAGGAGTAATGAATTCTTCAGGATCATTTTCGCCTAATTTTCCGAATAAAAATTTAATATAGGTAACATAACGTTACAAATACATGTCAATCTATCTTTTATTTTTGAGGTTTAAGATCATTCTCATAAGAATTACATATTCAATATTTTTTTCAGAAGTATCCCATTGCTGGACAAACCCGTCACCCTCTTACAGATCTGTCCAAAATACATAACCCTGTAATGTAAATGTTTACCCTGTAAACGTACCGGTACTCCTTGATTTAATCAGAATCATTTGAAAACCTGGTCTTTTGACCACCAGCATTCCAAAATCAAAATATTCCCATCTGATCCTGCTTCTTGTTCAACTGTAACAAAAACACAAATATATTAATAAAAATATAATATATTTTATCTGAACCTCGCATATACTGATAGAAGTATTGTTTTTGTGAATGTCATCGCGAGCAATGAAGGCCGGGCCACAAACGATCGCGGTTCCCTTTGTATTTAGCCGTGGAAAGATCTGTCTCAGGCATAAGAGGAAGCGTTTCTAGGCTAAGCTTTTAGAGCACCTGTTTTATTGAAGTCAAATTAAGCGATACAACTCGCAGATTGTTAACCAATAAGTTTCTGGTCCGAAAATTACTATCAAACTTATATTGTCACTTACGGGATATCTTCCGTGATTGTTAATAGTTTTGTTTTTGTTTTGTTAATCACGGAAGATATCCCGTAAGTGACAATATAAGTTTAGTTTTAAACCGTGAAAGCTTAAAACAGTGAAAACAAGAAAGCTTAAATCAATGTGTCATAATTAAAAACGCAAGTCTTGTTCGAGGGGGATGGTGGGGTCTAGAGAGTGAGTGAAACGAGCGAACTAAAATTTGATTGTTTATATTCATCTATAACTGATCACAACAGTATAATCGCGCTAGACAATTTTGTTAGCTAATTTTAGTCATGATTTTCGTTTCAGGTAGGAAAAAAAGATATCTATATTTCAGTAATAAATAGACATGTTACTGATTTTCAAATACCTTTATTTCCTCATAATTACGGTATTATAAAAATATCTACCTATGTTAAGTTACTGTACAGTAAAAACACGTAGTTTTTCGCAATGCAAAAATAAATATCTGCTTTCGCAATACGCTTACAACTTGCATCCACAATAATATTATTAGATCGTCAACGCGTGTGATATTGGTTTCAACGGTGCCTTCGTCATTCCGTTAAAATTGTTGCTTTGTTGTTATTTCCTTGTTCTTGACACCTTTACGATTTCAGTGACATTCAGTATAAACAGCCAAAAATAATGATTACTTTGAAGTCTCTTTTTATTGTTTTTCGACAACTTTTTTTAATTTGATCACATACAAAATTTAAAGATCAGTTTTACCAACCTACCAATATAATTAGAGATAGGTAGCCCACCTTTAAAACACGCCCATCATAACTAAAGATACGATGACATGCAGTAGCCAATAACTCCTTAAAAAAAACCGAACAATGCAAGTCAAATCGTCGCCGACCCATCACTCGTACAATTGTCCCGGATGTCGCATCACTAAGCTCATACGTCACTAGAAAAGAAAAAATATTTAAAAAGTATAGATTTGATTTTGGAATATCATCGTCGGATATACATCATCTTGTCATAACATTTCGGGTCAAAGAAGAGGATCGCTTGATAAATTGCAGTTCAAATTCGGTTTAATGTCTTTTTCACTATTCACTCAGAGAGTGAATGGAAGGGTCTTATTCGGGGTCGGGTGTCTGACTGTTGAAATGGTAGCGGTGTTAAATAGATCTGTATTACTTAAGAAGGGTGATCTTCGTGAAATATCATTTTTGATGTTGTGAAATTCGTGGTCATCTAAAGGAGACAGTGTTGTTTAGGGTGTGATAGTTGCTTGTCATGGTTTAAACCTTCCGTAGTTCTCTTAACAGTTTCAAGATGATTTCATAAGATGTCTAAAGAAGAAAACAATCCAATTTAATTTGATTGGCTCAACTGCAGCGTGTACTAGAAAGATGAGGTCATACTTATTTTCGTGATTTTGGTGGTGTTCCCATGTAAAACGTTGTTGAGTTTCATAATCTGAATCACACCCTGAATATGACCAAACCATTCTGGTACTCGCTGTATTGGTTGCTGTCCACTTTTCCGAAATTTCTCTTTAACTCATCCCTAGAGTGGTACAAAGCAAATTTTAATTAAAGAGAATTATCTCGTAAATAAATTTACAATTTGTCGCTTTATACCTCAACCATTTTATTTATATACATCGAAAATGCTCTAGGGATGATGACTGGGACACCTAGAACGGTTACCACGGATCCAACACATCATTCTGAACTTTTTCGTCAGTAGTTATATAAAAAAACAGCTGTTCTATAAAAACTGCAATACCTACACGATCAAAATGTATAGAATAGTTGTTATTTTTTTTTTAAATTACCGATGTGTATCAGGGATATAGCCTGTCTTAAAATTTTTGGGTGTACGATATGCCGGTTTCCTTAAGTTTAGGTAGGTACTCATTCACTGACAGCGCTTGTGTCCCAGCAGTGGGAACGATATAGGCTGATCATGTTATGAATTACATAGTAAATCATCTATGAGAATTTCTCAACACGATTTCATATTTCTTTTATTGATTCATCAACATACCTACTGTCTCCGCATCCGTCTTATATTCAAATATACTTTTTACAAAAAACCTAGTCCACCGACCACCCAAATATCCTTGCCTTTCATTAGTCAAGTAATCTAAGTTTAATATACGTTCGGTTCCACGTCATTAGTGACGTCATTTGTCAGAGAGATACCATTACTTACTCCTCTCTATTGAAAGATTGATGACAAATTGTACGGACTAGTTGGCTTAAGCCGGGATTAAGGATGTGCGTTGCGTTTTTTACCCTTAAAAAATGAGCTGAATTATGCGGTGTGGTCTTTGGGTACAAAAGATCACTAAAGAACGGGGGCAGGCAAGCAAAAGATTTGAAGGCAGTATGAGGGCCATCCTAACCTATGGTGCTCAAACTTGGTCCTTGACTGAAGCGCAAAAGTCAAAACTCAAGGTTTGCCAAAGGGCGATGGAGCGTAATAGCGTGTTAGGAATTAAGCTCAGCGACAGAATACGTAATACCACAATACGCTCCAAAACTGGAATCGCTGATGTGGGGAACAAGACTGCTGGGTTGAAGTGGGATTGGGCGGGCCATGTTTGTAGAATGCATCAGGATCGATGGGCCAGAGTCGTCACACAGTGGGTGCTAGAAGACGGGCGTCGTTGCCGAGGGAGGCCTAGAAAACGCTGGCGTGACGATCTAGAGGCGTTTATGGGAGATTGGCCGGAGAGAGCCGCACGTAGAGAGGAGTGGAAGGCTAAGGGGGAGGTCTTTGCCCAGCAGTGGGACAATATAGGTTAAGAAAAAAAAAAATATAATGAGGTGGCCAGTCATTTGGTCCAGGCAGATTTCATGTAACTGCTGCTAAATTGGCATATCATCATTTTCCTGCCCTTATCCCAGTTTATTTGTGGTCGGAGCAGCATATCTTCCTCTTCCATACTTCTCTATTACTCGTCATCACATCAGACACCTCAGTTCCTTGCATATCACACACAGACCATCTATCGATTATAATATTTAACGAACATGTAATAGCTTGCCTTTATTTTCTTCTATGTAAAACAAGTTTATTTTTCAGGGTTACACAGCAGAGTCATGATCTGCCCAGCCTTTTCCCAACTATGTTGGGGTCGGCTTCCAGCTTAACCGGATGTAGCTGAATACCAGTATTTTACATGGAACGACTGCCTATCTGACCTCCACAACCCAGTTAGTACCGGGTAATACGATACCCTTTGGTAAGAGTAGGTACTCATCCTTAAATCATGACTTCGATAACGACAAGTTCACTTTCTCTCACTGCTGGATGCAAATCAAGAATCCAAGTACAATCGAAAACCGTCTCCTAGCGGAAGTAATGCTGATAGGATTAAATTATGAGATTTACTGTTAATCATAGAAGATTTTCTTCTCCATTACCAGTGTCAGTATTCTACCCAAGACATACATAGGAGCCATTCTACACCCCCACCGACGCAACCGCCAAACAGATCGCAGCGCTCATTACAAACTTGGGCCCATACATCATCGTCAGAGCCGAATATCTGCAAGTCATGCGCAGCCGTCATTGTAATGGGTAGTGTGGAGACGAGCTTACCGCGGAACCTTTTAGGTGCCGAATGATAGGGATATGTGTGAAAGGTTTGTTTGTGTGTGGGTTTAAGTTTGTAAGCTATGTGTTTTTTTTTTTGAGTATTTTGAATACCTAGAACACCTAACCTATAACTGTCTGGATACGAAACACCATACTGCGCTCCAGAACGCAAATTGCCGACGTAGGTAGCTTATAAATCTGGGAGACTAGATTGGGACTGGGCATGCCATGTCTGCCGAATGCGCCGGCACAGCTGTGGGCCCAAATATCGCAACGCTGGAGCCCTGAGACAGCTAGACGGGGTCACAGCAGGTCGAGGAGAAGATAGCGGGGTGCCTTGGATGGCTTCCTCGCGAATTGGCGATAAGAAGCATACCTTGCCTGCCGGGGCTGCTTGCCTGCTGGGGCTGCGGGACCGTTCGAAAGAGATACCGTGGCCCTGGAACACAAAGGGCTAAGAAGGAATATGGAAAGGTTTTTAGTCAGTAAAAGCCACACTCCCTTCCACTCCGCCCAGAGCGGGAGACTCATTTGATGATTTCCCATCCGAAAAAAAGCATACCATCGTAAGAAGTGGAAGGAATGGGAGGAGGCCCAGAAATGGGACAATTGGGGCTAACTAAAAACCAAAGGACAAGTGACAATTGGTTTTTAAAGTGTTTCAAATTTCTGCAACGAGTTTCAATGTGTTTCAGTCCAGGCCCTGTGCTCATTGTAACAGCTGGGATTGTGTGGATATAATAATAGTCGGGGTATTGTTACTTTAGTATGTTATCGTATAGTAACCTGTTTCCTTCTATAGGTAATCATCATCTGCCTAGCCTTTTCCTAACCATGTTAGAGTTGGCTTTCAGTCTTCTCAGGAAGCTATCTATTTATGTGTTTTTTATTGTACGAAAAAAGTATCTTGAGTATCTTATAAGACTCGAGGGGTTGTATTTTCTCAGAATAGTTTTTTTGTTCGAATCACAACCTCGGGGAATTGTTCCACATATTTTTTTAGTTTTCACTGACAAGTTCAAGTTCGTCATCTGTAGAGTGACTTTAAGAAATTGAATATGATTTTAAACCACGAATTTTGCATTTCAACTTTAAATGAATATAGAAATAGTCACTTCAGACATAGCATTAATAATTTAGATATGAAACTAAGAAGAAATTCCGTCACTTACGATTCGTTGCGCTTTTCAAAGTATAAATTAAGACCCATGAACTTTTAACAAGTCTTAATATTGGATATTTAAGTTATTTCTTAGACAGGCGGACAGCGGGACAGGTGTTTTGCAAACGCTGACTTTAATTAACCACACGACTTTCTATGTACTGAGTACGCAATATTATTCCATAGATTCCGGGAAAAATGAAAAATCAAATAATAAACAATGTTAAGGTGGATGCTCAAGGGTAGCCCGCGAAATTCAAATTTTCTTACGTTTTTTGCAATTTGCAGGCCAGTGCTAGGTTGTATGTTGATTAAAATATTGTTTGCGACTGTAAAACGTATGTAGTTACAGAATTATAATCATCAAAATCATCAATACAACCCTCCAAGTTCATAAAGGTGGAAAAATTACTTTTCCAAAGTCAAAATCATTCTTGCACCTTTATGAACTTGGCTGGCTCTTGCTTTGGCCAAATAATTATTATTATATTACCATTCAACGTTGCAATGCTACTAGTCTTCTGGGCACGTTTCCAGATGACAGTGGTGCGGAGGAGTACCTACTTTAACACCTAAGAGTCCTATTGACGTCGTTGTATATATACACATTTTTTGTTTTATTTTTGTAATTATATATATAGTTTAGTTGTAGTATGTATATAATGTACAATTTATTTCTTACAGAACAATAAACAGGGAGTATTTTTAATAAGTTAACTTACCAAGTCCTATTAAAACCTACACCGCAATCCCATGGGAACCACCGCTATATAACCCCGTCAACCTTTTACACCTCATACCATTGTAGCTCACAGCCGTCAAACGCAGTTGTGCCGCGGTCAACAGCTCCGGCTACCACCATTAAAACCTTTTGATGCTCTCGATAAATATGAATCTGATTGGCATTGATACGAACAGCTTCCATTTGGAAGTTCATTAGAGACGATGGCTGATAGGCGGACGAAAAACTGTGGAGTGGAGTTTGGTGCTATGATTTTTGGGTATTCAATGTGAGTACTACTTATGTTAAGTGGTGTACTCTTCTTTGGGAGAACAGACTATCTTCTTAAGTACCTATTGAGTTACTATAAGAACTTTTGAGCGAGCAAAGACCACCAGATTTAGAATCACATATTTATTTATTAACGTAATTATTTCTGATTGATGCTCTGGTGTTTTTTTTCGTTTATGCACATTTCCCCTAAATCTAATTATGTTGTAGAGTTGATGCGTTTGACCATGGAGCTCGCTTGCTAAACAGCCTATTTATCTACTTACTTATGATTATTAAGAAACGAAGACAAATCAAGGATTTCCAGTTCTGAGGTTTCAAAATCAATCTTATAACCTCTTCCAAAAAATACTCGCACCAAGTCGTCTCCACGCCTCCCAACAACCATCACGGGTCCCCATTAGTAGCCAGCACCCTCGCGATTGACGATTCAGTCTTTTGTGGTCAATTTTTTCCACGGCTGTCGTTAATGGAGATTTCTTCGATATGCGCGGCGTATGTCAAACATGCGCGCGCATATTGTCAAATCACTGCGATCAAACGGTGCGCCGGAGTCGAAAAAAGGCGGTTTAAAAAGAGGCGCTTCAAAAACGTTGGAGTGTCCTGTCAATACACGGCACGATTATTGAAATTGTGAAGTGTACTGGGAAAGGTTGTAAAGTTAATATGTTGCGGTTGTGTTTGATTTTAGGGATTGATTGAAAGGTCTGAAAGTTTGTTTTGAAATGATTTGGGATGAAACGAGTGACACAAGCTGTCATGTGATGTTTAACGTAGACTCTAACCGACGTACAATATAAAAAATAGTTTTAATTTGTGTTATGTTTTCCTCCTTATTTTGTATCTTTTTTTTATATGTGTGTGCTTTGCTAACTGACGTCAAATATATTTTTTTCTTTCTTTATATTTTAGCAAGATGGCGTCGCGGCACATCTCGTAGAAGATGACGATGTCGACGATGACGACCTCGTAGATGGACGAGTTAGACAAAACCAGTGAGCACTGGTCTACATTAGCCCTGGATAGAAACAACTGGAAGTCATGGAGAGAGGCCTTGCCCAGCAGTGGGATGATGCAGGCTAACAGTATCAGTAAATTTGATATAGCATTATGTTCTCATCATGGTAATAAGTCCCCAGTTTAGCACTGGAAAGGATAAATTGCGAAACCGGTTCTGGACTCCGACGCTTCATAACAAATACTCACTGAAGCATCTGTCAGCATTGGGTGTCCGACTGTCCGAAGTCAGTCCCTAATTAGTTCTGAATACCAATATCACTAATCCTTTACTCATTTGAGTCGACATATTGTAAGCTACAAACGTGACGATGCGTACCTATTGCAAAAAAGACACAGAAACAAAACGACTTGCAAAACATCTAGTGTACCTAATAGACATTTTCGCAATATACCTTTTTTCGTACTTCACACAAATTAAGCGCGTTATTAGGCGGAACGGTGTTACGTCCCAATGACATATGACGTGGTACAGTCGACTGTACGACCAAGTTAAAATTTGCCGATGACGATGAGGAGAGACGATTCGCATGTGACTAAAAGTGTGATGAATATAAATGTTGATGGATGAAGAGACCGAGGGAATGATGGATGGATTGTGTGAGGAACGATATAAAAGAAACAGGAGTAAATTATTTCGTGACCGTTGACAAGGAAGAATGGAAGAAAAAAATGTGCTGCGTCGACCTGTAGTAACATAGGACAAGAGCAGGAACATTATGTACACTCAAATCTGTGTGGTTCTTTCTTCAAAAGACCATCTCAGACACTAATCTACATGGTCCTCATGTGAATTGAGCAAGATTATGTCTGGACTTCAAAAGAGACTATGACCTCTGAGTTTGTTTCGGCTGTTTCATCTCAGAGTAGTCAGGTACGAAACACCGGCCCTATCTAGTTTTTAAAAAATGACGCGAAAAGTGTTTGTAAAAACCTACTTGCAAAAATAGACATCATTTCATCATCATCATCATCATCATTTCATTTCATCATTACATGCCTATTGCTTACAACTGTCACAAAATGAAAACTGCGATTTGAATTCACAGACCATTTAAGTTGCTATTAGCGCAGAATCATTCTTCTGGCGCATGAATTACATTGATAGGAGGGGGCGATGTTGGTAAACATTGTGGTACAAGGTACACGGTGTAAAAGGACGCTTTACGAAGACGTAAACCAAGCATTCAATACAACAAATGATCGCAATGACGGGGAGAACATTGCCTTTCAGCTTCCATTATATTAAAAAAAAAAACAAGATGGCAGCGTTAGTTCCGACTATAACCACACGCCAAAAGAGTGTGGTTGACTGTATGTTCCAAGCGAAGTGAATTCGACACGCGACTGGCGGATCGCTAATTCATTTGGAAAGGTGACTTGTCATTTGATGGTTTGATGGCGTCATACCGTAGTGTGTGAAACATGGATTGGTATTTTGAGGTTGAGTCCTGATTTAGTAAAGCCTCTGGAGGCGAATTATTTCTGATTAATTGTTTCGGCTGTTTTCTAACTGCGGTTTTTCATTGAGCTGAGATGTCTCCATATTAATGGTCCTTCGAGCCGGATTTGTACCAGCGACCTATGGATATATTACGCAGGGAGCTACCTTTTGTTAGGCGCCGATACATTCATGGATATCTTGCGACCTGGAAGATTATTAGGAGCACCTATAGGATTCTCCAATAAACTTGATAAAATGTGGCTACGATATACCATTGCTCCTTTCATAAGTTTTCATTAGGGAAAACGATGACATACCTGCAATGAATACATTAAAAAAAAAATACATGATTTCCGTGGCGTTGAAGTTGAGGGGCTTACAGCAGGAACACCACTTCTAGGTTATTTAATTCTATTATTTTCTGCACCAACTATTTCAAATTAATGTAACTTAACACACACAAACCCAATAAAATCTGATGAAAATAACGCATATCTACTCTCTTCAAACAAATAGACAAGGAACTGACACAAGTGACCCCAATGTTCCTCTTTATTACAATTTCCTCCACAACACTTTTTCACAAAACGTATAGCTCGCAGCATCTTCATCGCACGCAATCACACGTTCTCGACACTAAGCCGCGCAAATGATATTTTCCCGCGCAACGAGCGCAAAAGCGCGCCATAATTATAAACGCATCAATCTCTTGCGCGCGCGCTTCGCCCACGGCGCATGCGCGTAAACGGTTATTAGTCGAGTTACATGGCGACGAGTGTTTTGCGGGATGTTTTTAAAGTTACTTTACCTCAGGGGATTGGTTAAGCGTATGTTCGTAAGGACTGGAATTGGATCGGTGATCATTTTGAGCGGAAAAACAAAGCTCGTTTTTAACACTTTCGCTGTCTGTTTTTGGACTCCCGAATGTAATCAGACATGGTAGATCCTGTATGAATAATATTAAAGTGTGCAACAAAGAAATGGTAAAGCATTTTTTTTTCAGATTATTTTTCTGTCGGTAGTAACTTTACGGCCCGTTTTCTATAACTTACTTACGTATAACTGTCAGTTACTAAGCAACGTCTCGCAGCTATCAGTGTTTCTGAAAACAAAGTTAGCTTGAAATATCCTATTCGTGTCACCTACCTGTCACTTGATTCATAGAAAAATCAAAGACAGATTTTCTATGACGTTTTGTTTCGTCTGTAAGTAAAATGTCGAACAGACAGAGATAGCAACCTACCGAAACCGAACAGTAAGTTATTGAAAACGGCCGTAGGTGTATTCAATTATAGACCAGGCATGTTTAGTTTATATTTAGTAAAAATGATTTAATATGGTCATGCCCCCGAATGGGTCATTATGCGAATGGGACTTTTTGCGAATGGGACATTATGCGAATGGGACTTTTTGCAAATGGAACATTGTGCGAATGGGACATTCTGGGTCACAACGGGACTTTTTGCGAATGGGACATTCTGCGTCAGATCCATGTTAAACATAATACAAGTCAGGGAGATGCACTTACTAGGACAGTCCCCAATGTCGTTACATAAACAAAATTTGTCAACAGGTCGTTAAGTACTGACTTAGGAACAATTGAAGCTGTCTTGTTTATGATCCATCAAGAGGGAAGACACTAATATCCGATAAGTATCGGTAATATTGGATATAAGTCCTACCAACAAAACACTACCGATGACTACAACTGAGAGTTTCGCATTTCCACAACGACGTTCAAAAGTATTGACGTTAGCTTTTTCATCATCATTATGATTACAAATTATCCTGTCTTCGTCTTTCGAGATTTAAATGTTCACCTGTAGTAGCCCCGCTACGCTTCCACTCACTCGCACATAGTTTAGCGCCATAGGAAAGAAAGAGATAGCACTATCTCCATAGGCGCTTGATCACCCTACTAAAACATTCCTCATTTCGTTTCCGTGCGCGCGCGGCTACCGCACATAGTAAAAGAAGTTTTTCGGATTTTTGGATATTATTATTATTATTTTATTGGTGTGTTGAGTTCTAAAAAACTTAAGAAATGCCAAAAAGGAAGTACGAAGTAAAGAGGATAAATGGCGAAGAAAATTAAAGAAATATGAACAAAAATTATCCAGGAAAAAACGTCGTCATAGACGTGAGTCAATCGAAGGTATGTACCTACTACCCACAAAATATTTTTTTTTTTGTGGTAATTGTTATGGTGCAAAATAAAAGGCCTAATATATAGTAATTATTTGTGTAATCGTACCTTAGATCTAACACGAGATGTTAGACGGTACATCAAACATTCGAGCCAATACGAGATATTGACCTACTGTATTATTATTTTTGAGTCAATACGAGATATTGACCTATTGTGTTTTATTAGAGTTAATACGAGATATTAACCAAAAATATCGTTCCATAATACCTGGAATCGGACAGCGGTGCATCTAGGCCTTCGTCACCTGACCGCTCGCCTACGCCAATGGCTGTGGCGGCGGATGCTATACCTGCTGACTCAGCGAGGCCCGTGGATGAGCCAGGCACCTGCCAGAGTCAGGTCTGCGTCACCCGTGCCACCCGAACTTTCTACAACGGGGGGAAGTACATCACAGCCAGCGGACCCCCAGGGTGTGACAGCCCCGGCCGATGACGCTAATTCGAATGGCGATAATGTTCCTCCTATCGCAGATTCCGAGCTCCTAAGGGCTCTAGGGGATTTCGAAGCTGAAACCGCCGATTGGGGTCCTGATATTGTAGCTGATCGTGACTCAAGGATTCAGAAGAAGCAATCACAGATGGGATGCGTCCTGGCTATCTAAGGAAGGACGATGTCAGGTATATTGACAAAATCCAGTGACATTGCTAATATCCTTCGTCTTCTTACAGACGCGACAAAACTGTTGTCGGATTCCCATTACTCGGAAACTGAGACTAGAAGATATCTTGTCACTCCAATAGAAAGAGAGACAGTCATCTTTTTGGTGAGATATTAGGAGAATTTATTAAATCTTCGCGTGGCATGCAGAAGACAGGCAAGCTGATCCAGTCTGCAGCTCAAACGAGCTTTTTAAACTACAAAGTCCCGCCGTCACGCCAGCCTTATCACCGCTACGTTCGTGGGCAGACGAGACGCGGCGGTGGGACCAAGCCAGGATCGAACTACCGCCGCCGCGGGTCAATGCAGGCACCAGCCCCTCACCAGCACCCTGCATCACGCCGCAAGCCAGCGGGTGCGGCCGACACAACGAACGCGAAGCAGTAACTTCTCAGGTATAACTCTCAGGCATTATATTGAAGCTTGGAAAAAGGTTACTAATGGCAAAACGATTCTTGAGACCATTTCTGGTTATAGAATTCCCTTTCTTAAGCATCCGTACAACATCCGGGTATGATTCCAAAATCATCTTTCTGGAAAGACGACAGGTTTTCTATTAAACAAGAATTGAATCGTTTGTTGCAAGCGAATTTCATACGTAAATGTAATCCTACCCGCGATCATTTTGTATCTAGTATTTTTATCATTCCTAAGAGTAATAGATAGATTAATTCTAAATTTAAAGAAGCTAAATAAATTTGTCGATGTTAGCCATTCTAAGATGGAAGATGTTAGGACTGCTGTCAAATAAACGACACATTACCTATGTTTAACTTGGACTTGAAAGAAGCCATACTTTTTGATATCTATCCACAATGATCATGTAAAGTTTTTGAGATTTTATTTTGATAATATTCTGTACGAATTTTTGGTTTTACCTTTTGGATTGAGCTCAGCTCCACATGCTTTTATAAAACTTATGAAACCAATTTCTACTTTTTTACGATCTCGAGGTTTTAAATCGGTATTCTACCAAGAAGACAGTTGTTATTTAGGAGACAATTATGAAGAATGCTTAAGAAACATTAATGAAAGCATTAAGTGTCTAGTGAACTTAGGATTTGTAATAAACTATGAGAAGAGTTCACTGGTACCAAGTCAAAGTTGTCAGTTTTTAGGTTTTATTTTAAACTCTAAAAACATGACCCTAGAGCTCCCTTTAAAGAAAAGACGCGACATCTTGTCACGTACTGAAAATATGCTGATTACGAAGAGAATCACTATTCGTGCCTTTGCTCGCTACTTAGGTACCCTGACAGCTGCTTGCCCGGCAGTCGAGTACGGATGGTTGTTACAATGTTAAATGTTACAAAATCTTTAGAGCGGGCCAAATATCTGGTGTTATTGGATAATGACGATTATGACACGATGATGACTGTTCCAAATAGTTTACACGTTGATTTGACTTGGTGGAAGTCTTCAATTTTAAACACGAGTAACCCCATTAGACCAATGTGGTTTGCATTAGAGATCTTTAGTGACGCATCTAGTATCGGCTGGGGTGCAGCCTCTGGGGGAGAAAATATAGGCGGTTCGTGGACGGAAAACGAGCGTTCTCGTCATATTAACTATTTGGAACTCCTTGCAGCCTATTTTGGACTTTTATCTTTCGCGAACAAGATCACTAATTGTTACATACTCCTACGCATTGACAATACTACGGCGATCGCTTACATTAATAGAATGGGTGGAGTGCAATACCCACATCTCAATGAAATTGCCCGTAGAATATGGACGTGGTGTGAAGAACGGCAGATATTCCTTTTTGCTTCCTACATAGCGTCATCCCAGAATATTGAAGCAGACACAGAGTCAAGAAACATTGATATTGAGTGGGAATTACACTCTACAGCATTTAATACTATTGTTTCAAAATTTGGTAAACCTGAAATGGACATTTTTGCATCGAAAACGAACGCTAAATGTAAAAAATATATATCATGGAAGCGCGATTCCTATGCATACAACGTGGACGCTTTTACTATTAAATGGGAATTTATATTTTATGCGTTTCCACTATTTTCACTAATTTTAAAGGTTCTGCAAAAGATTGTTACTGATGAGGCAACCGGCATAATTGTAGTGCCTCATTGGCCATCTCAAGCATGGTTCCCAGTATTCAGATCCCTTGCTGTAAGTGAAATATTGATATTTCCTCCGGATAAATTTCTGTTATCATCTAATTTCAGGGAAACTTATCCTCTGCATCGCCACCTTTCCCTGGCGGCGACTATATTATCCGGGAAGCCTTCACGCGATTGCAGATCCTTCAATCAGCACTGATTATAATGACGTCATCTGTATCTGGGAGCACTAAAACGCAATATACTTCTAGCTTTAAACGATGGTGGTTATACTGTCACGATAAGGGATTAGATCCGTTCCAGATCGGAGTACATGATTTACTAGACTTTTTGTCTGAATGTTTCACAAATGTTTCCACATAATAATTATGGATCATTAAACAATCACCGTTCGGCTTTATCACTTATTTCCGGAAATAATGTGGGACAAGACGAACGTGTCAAAAGGTTCTTTAGGGGAGTATTTAAGTTGAAGCCTTCCTTCCCTAAGTATAAGTGTACATGGAACCCCAATATGTCCTTAATTATTTTGGTGATTTATACCCCAGCGATAATTTAAGTTTGGAGCAGTTGAGCAAAAAATTGGTTGTATTATTGGCTTTGTCAACAGGCCAAAGATGTCAGACGCTCTCGTTGATTAGGTTACCCCATATTATCAATATATCAATCAAGACAAAATATTAATCACTATTACTGATTTGATTAAGACATCGGGTGTAGGTAAATCCCAACCAATTCTTGACCTTCCCTTTTTCTGACAGCGTCCTGCAAGAGACTTTAATAGCTTACATGAATGTTACATCCACCAAAAGAAGTACTTTAGATAATAAATTAATTATAACTTTTAAAAAAACCTCATCACGCCGCCTCTTCGCAAACTATAGGGCGATGGATAAAGCATGTTTGACTGCTAGTGGCATCGACGCTGAAATATTTAGTGCCCATAGCACTCGACATGCATCATCTTCTGCTGCACATCAAGCAGGAATCAGTGTTGATGTCATTAGGAGAACCGCTGGGTGGTTAGATCAATCTGCCACCTTTGCTAATTTTTACAATCGCTCAAACAAATTGTGAATTTGCAAACGCTGTTCTCGGTAATAAGTAAGGAAGTTTTGTTTATTTCTTTGGTTATAATCTTTTAAGTTATTGTATTTTTTGTGTGTTTATTAATTGAAACAAGAATTATTTACTTAAGGAATTCATTTTTTCATCTTAGTCCTACCTATAACATTGCAAATGTCTATCTCTAAACATCTACAGGTGAACATTTAAATCTCGAAAGACGAAGACAGGATAATTTAATAATCAAACGAACTTACCTGAAGTGAAGTTCGATTTTAATTATTCTGTCTTCGTCGAAGAGATTTAAGGTCCCTCCCGACCCTGACATTCAGGTGGACCTTTCATTTCCCTAAGCAATGTTATAGTTCGTCTAGTAGACCGGTACCTACTCTGAACTGAATGAGGAATGTTTTAGTAGGGTGATCAAGCGCCTATGGAGATAGTGCTATCTCTTTCTTTCCTATGGCGCTAAACTATGTGCGAGTGAGTGGAAGCGTAGCGGGGCTACTACAGGTGAACATTTAAATCTCTTCGACGAAGACAGAATAATTAAAATCGAACTTCACTTCAGGTAAGTTCGTTTGATTATTAAACTAAACTTAATATAAGCTATTGCTATGTTTTACTAAAAGGCAGTGCGAGAAAAGGACGACTATAGCTATGAACTAAGCTAAAGATGTCAAACTAGTTTATGCCTTTCGCTTCACCGTGTTTTTAGTCGACATGTTTTTACGTGCAACCTTCATTTGAATGGAAATGTTAGTTCCAACTAAATTTGACAGCTGTAGATTACGTCCGTCTCCTTCTCGTTTTATTAGAGAGTAAAAGATAGCAATAGCTTAAATTAAGTTTAGTTTGTGCACAACAAAATCGACATCATTGTCTAGATATAGCACTGACATTTCTATCTATACGAAGACCTAGACATCCCAAAGCCAATTTTAATCCTCTCAACCAACGCACACACCCCAAACTACAGCCTACACTAAACCCTAAAAACAACGCAGTTTTATCAAAAATAAACACGAAGGGAATACACCTCACACCTGTGCGGTTCCACTATTCATAGGCTATGTACACATGACCGCGGGCAAGTTCGCGCGTTTCGATTATTCATAAAGCGGAGGTGTCGAGTCGGCCGTGTGAAACGCGCCTGTCAATTTTGGTAGAGGGAATATTGGTAAATGAGTTTTGGTTTTGAAATGTTGTACTGGTAGTTTATGTTTTGTAGAAGCTTTAATTGGATTGCTAATTAAAACTTTAAATATTTTTAGCACAATTTTTCAGTTATTATGGTAATCGGCTACTTATAAAACTTGTAAAAGTCATGAAGAAACGAAATTTAAAAATACGAAAAACCAAAGTACTTTGAATCGCTATCTATACTATATAATAATATTATAAAGAGGAAAACTTTGTTTGTTTGTTTGTTTGTTTGTAATGAATAGGCTCAAAAACTACTGGACCGATTTAAAAAATTCTTTCACCATTCGAAAGCTACATTATCCACGAGTAACATAGGCTATATTTTATCCCCGTAATCCCACGGGAACGGTAACTAAGCGGGTGAAACCGCGGGACGTCCGCTAGTCAATAATAAAGATATTTAATCGGGAGATTATCAAAACTGTGGAGGAGCTCGTATCTAAATAATAAGCGCAAGGGTCGATCTTTACGTTAAGCCCTGCTTGCCTAGGTTGGTCTGTGGATGGGTGGACCACCCTTACATACCGAGTTTCGTCCGTGCCTCGGAAAGCACGTTAGGGTGTGTCCAAACATAAAGCGGCAAGAGCGCGGCAGCATCATCGCCACCGCGCGCACCAGTCGTCTATTGCAAAGCGCACAGACCGCCGCGCGCGATTGCCGCTTTATGTTTGGACACACCCTAAGGTTGGTCCCGGCTGTCATTTGTAGATCTTTGACAGTCGTTACAGGTAGTTAGTGACCCAAAAAGTCTGACAACCAGTCTTACCAAGGGGTATCGTATTACCCAGTACTAACTGGGTTGTGGAGATCAGATAGAGAGTCGCTCTATGTAAAATACAGATATTTAGCTGAATTCGGTTATACTGAAAGCCGACCCCAATATAGTTGGGAAAAGGCTAGGCAGATGATGATGAATCGGAAGATTATAAAAACTGTCAAAATCAACAATTACTGCGTTTCAAGCAGGCTTGGGCCCATGTAATAATTCACGGATAAGTACTAAATCAGGGTAACCTGTTATGCAAGGTGATATTACTCCACAAAACCGTATTTTTTCACATAGTACAAGTCACCTCGCAGTTTCTTTGTTCCTTTAATTTGCATAGTGATATTGTATTAAACAATGTTTCATCATTTATACAGCATGTATCGGAAACTTCTGTTAATATTTATGAATTTCGGATAGACCATCAAACTTTATCTATTGACAAAAACAAACCGTGAAAAAAAAATAACTATCTCATGGCTGTCCTTTTAATTATGTAGAGTCGAGGACTTTAATTGATAAGCCGCTTTCACTACTTTCAAATTTAGCACTTTTATATATTCACGAGTATCTACTAAAATTATCGACCAAACCCCGATTTGCATTACACGGCTAAAATACGAATTGTGGGCAAGTGGTTCATCAATTAAAGTCCTCGACTGTACATAATTTACATTTGGGTCGAGTATGTATTGAAATTTTGTATGAGGCAGCTAAATATTTTTTGCAATTACGATGATGGTCCCATAGAACAAAGATGTCTAGTGTGGTGGTCTATATCATTAAATCCTTAAAAAAATACGACCCAATTCTTGTGATACACGTCTATTTTCCAGCCCTTGACCCATCCTATAGTTGATGCCAGTTAAGATCGCAATAGCGGTCATTGCCCTTTGCCTAATATCTCTTCAAACCAAAAAACAAATGAACTATGTGTCGTTTTTCATTAGAAAAAATGTTGAAGATCACGATAGATGACGATTCAAGACTTAAACAAGGCTTATTTTTGGATTTCAGAATTAAGAACTTGAATAAATGTAGGTGTGTCAATGACCGCTATTCTCATCTTAATTGGCACCAACTATAGTGTGGTGGTCTATCTATACTAATATTATAAAGAGGTAACATTTGTTTGTAAGTTTGTATGTAGGGGGTAATCTCCGGAAGTAATGAACCAAATTTAAAAATTATTTTACTTGTAGAAAGCTACATTATTCGTGAGTGCTATAGGCTATATTTTATTCCCGTACTCCCAAGGGAACGGGAACTACGCGGGTGAAACCGCGGGACGTCAGCTAGTATCATTATATCCTTAAAGAAATTATAACCAAATTTTGTGACACGTCTATTTTCCAGCCCTTGGACCCATTCTATTTGAGGTCGCCGGAACATTTGTTTTCTTCTTCCATTTCTCACAGTTCTGATACATGCTGTACACTTAGTTTGTATGTAGGTATGTTTATGTTGCAATATGATTTGTAAGGTGTATCACCGTGGCGCTATTGTATTCTATTGTCAACATCAGATGCATATCTCATTCTTTGAATATATTACTTAATAATACTGGCATATAATAATATGGGTCTTTGTTGGTGTGCAAGTGCGAAACTAAGTACTGGTGGAAACTATTTTATACCATTTTTCTGTATGGTGTCGGACGTAAAGAATAGCACCATCCCATATCTTCCCATGGGTGTCGTAAGAGGCGACTAAGGGACTTACCAGAGAATGGGCAGCAGCGTTCTCTGTGCTTTTGTAACAACCGTACTGCGATCGCTAACCCGCCTGCCAAGTGTGGCGATTATGGCAAAACCCCCCGTTTGGGGGATGCCTACGTCCAGCAGTGGACGTCTTTCGGCTGATATGATGATGACCATTTTTACCAGATAAAAAGTTTTTGAAAAATATTTGAAATAAAAAAGACAGCTGACATCAAGTTTTTTATTAACAAAGTTTACGCAAAATCTTGTATAGGCTGCCCCATTGGTCATTAGCGCAACTGCTGAGCGGAAGATCGGTTCGATTGCTAGCTCAGACAAAATTTTATTGAGTTTTTCCAAACAGAATTTCTCAGTAGGTAACCGCTCGGAGTTTGGAAGTGTGACCTGTAAAGTGAGAGTTCAAGTTTTATATTGGTAAATAAATAAAATTAATGTTCCATACAAATATTTGTCTTTCTATTGTACATAGTTTAACTTGAAACCCAGAACTTCCTGCCCATGTAATGTCACCTATTGTAACATCAACCATTCGTCCTAGATTGTATATGACATCATACCAACCACGACACCAATTCAGCCATATATTATTAAATATACCTGTATATCTGGCATGTATTTCAAATACAACATTTACATGAATACCTCGTCCAGCCAGGTAATCCATCACTAGGACTACATGGACATTTGCAGGCTAATGATAATACTGACAAATGTCTGCCATACATCTTGTACCTGAGTCCTATATTATCTTGGTTCATTTACTGGAAGGCTTGTCACTGTCATGTCACAAAGTATTAACTTATGCAACTTACATACTAGGTAATCATAATCACCCTATACCTATTCCCACAATTGGGGCACAGACATCGTCTTCGAGGGCAATAATCCACCACACGGGACCAGTGCGGGCGGGGAGCAGAATGTCAAGTCTTGTAATGTTTTGTTCTAGAGCGTGACGGTCAGGTGCGTGGTGCAACTTGATCATTAAATATTGCTAAGTTGGTCTCCCAATCAACTGTCATTTCACAAAAGTAAATTGTCTCCCTGATTTATTTTCTCAATCATCAAAAGAGAGGCCTAGGTTATAAGCCTCTTCTTTTTTCTTGTGCCAATCTCCTCGTTCTTGTCCCAGCCTCATCCAGGGTCGTGCAGCTGGACGATCCACATTTCGATGACTGCCTTAGTCCACCTGTCATCACTGTGCCTTGTCAGGTGCTCTGCCTAACTCCATTTGTGTTCCGTAACACGATTTCCAATAGTTGCTGCTGAAAATTGGATATATCAGGCACGAATAGACTTTATAATAACAATTGCACATTGTAAATTTCAACGAAATCAAAACGTAAAATGAACATTACGCAGACGAAAGCTCATTGTGATTGATTTAGAAGTAACTTTGGTATAAATTGGGAAATGTCTTTTCCTAAATATCAGGGCAAATATTCAACGGGAAGAAACATGAACGAAAGTGTGACAAATATATATTTTAACGGTGTCTTGCTGTATTAGTCATTAAAAGTGGATTGGGACATAATGATTTGAAATCTTATGACTGCCAATCAGAAGTTGTAGTAATGTCGCTACAATTTCGGCGATATAAGTGCACTTCGATAATAAAGATGTCTCGAGCTAATTTAGACGAATGTGTAACTTGAAGTGACGGTCAATTCGTCTCGCTTGTTACTTTGTGTTTGGTAATAACTTAGGTAAGTATGTTATTAGTAGAAAGTTGGAGACGAAACTAAATTACGCACTAATTTTGTTGTGATGTGCTTGTTTGTACCTATTTATTTGTTTGATTGCTTTGACCTAGATTAATAGTTTTTTCTATAGACTAATTATAGTAATAGGATCAGCAATGAACTGTAATTGTATCGATATAATGAGTGTCAATATCGGAAGGTAATACCGAGCAATAAATTCATACAGTTTTCTTTACATTTTGTCTGTTTTTCTTCATCATTCATTATCATTTCAGCCGAAAGACGTCCACTGCTGGACATAGGCCTCCCCCAAGTGTTGCCACATTGACCGGTCCCGTGCACGAAGACCCGGTCGTGTCGATGACCTGGTGAAGGTTGCGGGGGTCCACTGGGACCCCCGCAACCTTCACCAGGTCATCGGTCCACATAGTGAGAGGCCTTCCGACGCAACGTCTTCCGGTTCGCGGTCGCCACTCCAGAACTTTTCGGCCCCATCGGCCATCCGTTCTGCGAGCAATGTGCCCTGCCCACTGCCACTAAAGTTTGGCATTTCTTCGGGCTACGTCAGTAACCTTGGTTTTTCTTATTTTTCCTGAATTACCTTTTCTTTCAATTCACTTAGGAAATGTTAACATGTGAAATTGGAAGTACTTAAATGTGTAACTAAAGAATTTTCTCAGTAGTTGTGCTAAGTCTGGGTTTATGTCTGGTTGAGGACAATACATAGGTTACCAATTACATAAAAATCAAAACAAGACACTGGAATGTTACTGTTTTAGTAGCTAACAGTAAAGTAAGCTAAAAATCTACAAAAACCTTGCCACCTTCAAACAGTGATTGCAATAAATGAACGAAAATTCTAAGAATGCCTCTGTCGCACTTCCAGTCGTGACATTTGTGAACAGTTTCAAATGTCAGAGCAATTTCGTATCGATTTGTTATCGGGTACTGCACTAGCTGAAGGCTAAGTGGACTTGTAGCCTTGGTCGGCTAGTGTTGGGGCTAAAGTCATTTGAATCGTGACATTATTCGATAGAAAAACGACGGTGTCGGGGTTTGTATTTCGGTCTAAGTAGGGCTGGGATTGTGTGAATCATGAATAAGTAGGTAGGCTGGTGGAGCAGCGGAGGCCTTGTGGTCGCGGCCCCGACTTACGAACGAGTCGAGGGTTCGAACCCAGACGCATATTTGTGTAATTAATTTCATCACCACTGCTCTCAAATGTCGTGAGGATCTGGCATGCCCTAGAACAAAAAAATCGAAAACATGCGACATCTACCAATCCGCACTGGGCCCGCGTGATGGCAAATGGCCCATTTCCTCTCATAGAGAGGAGGCCTGTGTCCCAGCAGGGGGTTTTATGGTACATTTGAGATTGTCATTCGGTTTACTGTAACTTATCCTGAGATTTATCTCAGTGTTCGAAGTGATAATTATCATGATATTACGGGATAGAAGGACACCGAGGCTGCGAAACGGTTATCACGTTATCAGTACATACCTAAATCATTCCCGTCATGACAAATTGGTGACAGGAGGATCTTTAATGGAATGGTGGAGAAAAATGGACAGTTGCAAGGTGGATCCCTATTTCCTACTACTTTTGAACAAGATTGAAACATAAGAGGGAACAATGTTGTAAAAACGAACTGAATTAGGTACACTATCATAGTCTCCGCCAGATAAGTAATAATTAAAGGTCATTAACCCACATACATTTATTCAAATACTAGCGGACGTCACGCGTAGTTCCCGTTCCCGTGGAAAATATAGCCTATGTTACTCAGGGTGATTTCTAATGGTAAAAGAATTTTTGAAATCGGTGCAGTAGTTGTTGAGTTTATTCATTACGAACGTTACACACTCTCATCTTTCCTCTTTATAATATGTATTAGTGTAAACATAATTCCGAAAACAGAAATAATGACATAAACTTGACACACACCTTTATCGTGATCCTTGACTTTTTCTAGTAATAAAAAAAACGATTCATAATGTAGGTACTGTCGGGGTACCTAAACAGAGAAATTAAGAAAAGAGCAATGACCTTTAATTCTTACTTATCTGGCGGAGACTATAGAAATCTTCTGAAATGGACATACTTTTTTTTTTTAACTTTGCCCCACTCTACGTATTTCTCCTCATTTAAACTCACGTACAAAAAAGTCAGACCCGGAACAACTTCCTGTAGGCCATACAAATATTTGTTGCGAGAAATGAAGCAGCAACACGCAGCGCAGCAGCTAATGATCAGCCACTGCAACACCAACAACAGCCCATAACGTCCACTGCTGGACATAAGCCTCTCCCATAATGGGAGGAATTTGCCGTAATCTCCACGCTTGGCAGGCGGATTGGAGATCGCAGTGATAAAAGACTAATAGAAAACGCTGCTGCCCATTCTCTGGTCTACGGAGGCGCAAGGTGTTCTGCCTCAGACATTAGTCGCCTTATACGACACCCGTGAGTGTAATGGGTTGGTTCTATTCTACTCTGCCGGATACCACACGGCTACCACACGGCCACTGCAACAACCGTGCCTTAAAAACACACATCACACATAGAGTTACACATAGAATGAAGATTATTCTCGTAAACGTATCTATAAGACAAAGGTGTGTCTCTTACACTGACCTCACGTCTCCACAGGAAATTACCATAAAAAAGATTACCTAATCTCATTGTTCGTAAAAAAACAATTTATATACAAAGATAGGTACTTCCATATCTCCAAATGTTACATTTTGTAACAAAACAACTATACGCTCAATGACAAAACACTCTCTTCTGCACATAACAACCAAAATCCAACCTTATCTAGCGACAATACGATTGAATTTTCCTAGACGTAAAAAGAAAGCAAAGAAAACTGTCCCCATTTGTCGCAACGGTAGGCGTGGAGAGCCGAATTTATGCAATCATAACACATACCGTCTACCCCAACCTTAATGCTGAAGTTTCTAAGTCTATAATCCCTTGTCTGGTCTGCAGGATAAGTTGGTGAAGTGTAAGAGGCAAGCGGTCAGAGCAATTTGGTTGCTCGCTATTAAAGATCTTTCGTATGTCATTATATAGCGCGGAGTGCGTGAATATAAAATAGAGGTTGTGCAACCTAATGGTTCAGTCTTTGTTCTTTTGTCAGTGTGTGTCATTGAGGAGATGGGTCATGGTGAAATCTTTAATTAAGTTGTCTGATATTGTAATGGTTTTTGGTGTTTTTGTAGCTCTAGATTGGACTGTGTTACCGTTTACTGGGTTTTCTGGTTACATCACACCTGCATTTCTCTAGGTTGAGCAGAGGTGTTTTATAGTACACAGTAAATTCCCATCAAACTTAGCAACTAGCAAGCCTATTACCATCATTCGGGCACAAATCCTAACCTCGTGGCTGCTACTGAGAAATTCCCGATGGAAAAACCCAATGACACTTTGCCCGACACGGGAATCGAATCAAAGAGCTCATACTCAAATCCTTTTGTCATCAACCAGACACAAATACCAACTCTGGACTGTTACTGAGAATTAGTAATCAAAAACAATAATATTCAGGTTAATCAAACAAATTAGGTTAGTCAATCAAACGGAGGAGCTATGGGCTAAAATTACCACACAATGGGTCCCAAACAGCAGCAAACGGCAACGCGGCAGGCCCAGAAGGAGATGGCGGGACGAACTCGACTCCTTCCAAAAGGATTGGCGTATAACAGAACTGGATAGGGATAAGTGGAAGGAGGGAGGCCTTTGTCCTGCAGTGGGACACAAATGGGTGATAATAATAAAAGAAAGAAAAGAAAGAAAGAAAAGTATTTATGGAACTCACACAGGATAAACAGAAAAAAAAGGATAGAATATTTATGACAAAATTATTTAAAAAAGTAAACAAGAGAAAAAATAAAAATAAAAAACAATCAAAATGGTCCAGTGCAAGGCCAAAAGGCTCCTATCTCAGCAAGCAATAATCAAACAAACAAACAAACATGGTAAGCTTTGCTTAAGTGTAATGATAGAAAACCTAAAGGTGCAAGTTGGCAGCGGGCGACACGAAGCCGCCGCAGACGACGTGTCGCAGCGACACTACTCATTATCATCACCAGCCTATTAATGTTCCCACTACTGGGACACAGGCCTCCTCATGTGTGTGTGGGCCCAGTGCGGATTGGTAGATGTCACATGACATGTCTTCGAATTTTTGGTTCTAGGACATGCCGGTTTCTTCACGATGTTTTCCTTCACCGTTTTGAGAGCAGTGGTGATGAAATAAATTACACAAAGTAATGCGCCTGCCTGGGTTCGAACCCACGACTTGCTTTTCGTAAGTCGGGGCCTCCACCACTGGGCCACCGCTGCTCTCTCGCGACACTACTGGTTTCTATATATTTATATTAAATTCCCTCCGAAGCAAGCATCATGAAGCTAGAGACGCGTCGTCGAGCGGCAGACGCAAGTGTCGCCCGACCGCAGATCAGTAGTGTCGCTGACGCCGAAATGCCGGGTTCGAAATCATGACTGCAGCGACATGAGGCAGCACGACGTGTCGCGGCGACATGAAGCGACGACACGTCGTCTGCGGCGACTTCGTGTCGCCCGCTGCCAACTTGCACCTTAATTCAGGAAAACTGCGAAAAACAGACAGACACGATCCTCAGCAGTCGCGCTTTCGACCACTTGACCAATGAGGCCTACGAGGTGTACTTACTAGGAAACCTCAGGAAAAAACCAGGAACACAATATATGTACCTATCAAAATTCTTACATAACAAACCAAAAAAAGGCAACAACAAAACATCCACTGGTACGTAAGACGTAATCATACGAATTATAATAATTGTCTAAGCGGGCGCGGAGGGCGTGGCCAAATGACAATCACGCGCCGAGACCTAATGAACGGGTGCGCGCGCGCAGGACAGGTGTGATCTAGTGACGTGGGAACCGTGTCGATGGTGTCGATGTTTTTATGGGCAAAACGAAAACAAATAACTTGGTATAAGGTAAGGTATTCGGAAACCAAAGCAGATCAGTATAGTGGCTGTTCGTTTGATCTAATAGTAGGTCATTACGACGATAGCATGGTTGGCGCAGTGGTTGAGCGATTGGCTGCTGCACTGGGTGTCGCGGGTTCGAACCCCGCACGGAAAAAATATATTTGTATGGCCTACAGGTCTTGTTCTGGGTCTGGTTGTTTGAGTATGTGAGTTTAAATGTTTGTAAACACACCCACGATACAGGAGAAATTATTAGTATCCAAACACTAAAAGTTACAATTATTTAGGTACTTAATGTTACTACACATAGTCCTATGTCTATGAAATATCTTGAGATTTTCAATAGTTTAATAGAGAGAACTTACGTTTTCTGACTACTGACCTTAGGTGGCTGTCGTGGACCACACAAGACCTCTTCAACTTTAAAAATGTTACACACAGCACAACTCTACACACACACAACACACACAACAGCACACAGCTACAACTATCAACAGCAGCAACAACCAACTATCAGCTATCATTGTAATCTCTTTTGTTCTCTTGTAGAACTTTGAACTTTAGAACTTTGCATTTCAACATTTCACATCCCACTTACAACAACATCCCGCAAAAAGTACTGAAAAATAAGGTCTGACAAAACTATCGACATCCGCACATCCCTACACAAGTATCTAACACCGAGCCAGTGTCGCTACGTGTCGAGTCATGCATTCATTACACGTGTGAGTTGTTATCCGCCCTAGCGTCACACATCTGGCAGTAGTGGTCACTTGAAATGTGAGTGTGTTAGTGCCATAGTTGCTGACATACAAGGTGTAAACGGGCCCTTCACAAACCGTCAACCGAGCATTCCGTATATTACCTACACGAAATGAAGTAACTCTATGCAAAAATTATTGCTGGGTGAAAACTTTTTTTTGGGGTAATAAATCACATCACATCATGGTGTCGTTGACCTATTTTCATTATTGCTGTAATTTATGAAGTTTTGGATAATCTTGGTCCCTTCATAGATTGGTAGAGATCCTAGTAATTTCCACAATCCACATTTGGTCCTTCGAGCCGGATAATTCATAAAAAATTTGGTAACACAACTGCAACGAAAAGCAAATGAAGAACAAACTTGTAGATAACTTGCAGTGTTGGCAAAATCTCTTTTTCGCTAAGCAGTTCAAAAACTATTCCTATCTTAACTGTTAATCTTAGTTACCACTTTAAACATCCCAAAAATTGAATAACACAACATTTGACAATCAGACCATCAAACAAAACAAAATAACTACAATTCCTCATCTAAAACAATATTACATTCAGAGATGCTTCCAAGATACCATTGTTAATGCCACCATTGTGTTACAAAGTCGCAATTTCCTATAGCAAGGTGATATTAGACCCACAACCCCATACAATGATGAGAAAACGCTGTAAAAATGCGCTGACAATTATTTGGTTCGAAGACCGAAGCAAGTCCAACGGTAGACAAATTATAGACTGTATATGTATATGAGATAGAGAAGGATGTTGAAAAAATGGTATAAAAAGTTAATTTGTATGCTGTGTCTGTGTTTCTGTTTCCTGAGTCTACTAGATGTACAAATTGGTCATAAGATGTGAGCAAAAACGGTATACCGTTACGCATGTTTATAAAGTTTGCTGGAATCGTTTCATATTAACCTGATGTCGTACTTTTGAAGGTAGGTAATCCTAAGAATCACTGAATTTAAATGAGATCACAAGGATCACTTGATGATCTTAAATGCGGAGGAGAAAGCATCAATGCCAGTGCATTGACTTTTATAGATTTTCGACTAGAGGATAAATTCCCACTAGGAGCTATGATTTATGTCAAAAAGCCTAACAGCGTTGAACAGTTTTTGAAGCGAAGAAAAATAGCCCTAAGCATACTCATGACTACATTGTTCCTTAGAATCCAAATGGCAGAAACTTGATCTTTACCACAATGAACAGAGAACACTTACTTTTGATTGCCTAATGGGCATACTCCATACCTTGATCGTCTCATGACAAGCGATGGATCCGATATATTGTCCCAAATACCACCTACTCTTTATTTCACACCAGCTGATGCCCGTGACTTCACCCGCGTGGAGTTCGTTAATTTTTTCACGGGATCTTACTACTGAGTTAAAAGTCTATCAGTTAAGCTAGGTTATTAACTATCGGTATGCCAAATTTCATCCAAATCCGTTTAGTAGATTTTTCGTGAAAGAATTGGTGAATGATTAGAAACATCCATGCATACATCCATCCTCACAAACTTTTGCATTTAAAAAGTAAGTTAGCGTAAGATGTTATTGGCAGTATTGGCACCCATTCATGGAAGTTCAATTCATGGAAGACCAAATACACTATGGCTGGCTGGAGTGACTCATGAGATAACAAACGAGAAAAGTGCTAACAGAAGAAGATCCACCTGCAAGGCTGACCGTAAATAAATTGGGATAAAGGCAGGGAAATAACAATTCTATATCTACGTCTGTACCCTAATTTTGATCCCCATTGTCAACCCAAATTGTCAACTCCAAAACAATATGATTATAATACCATCCCAAATTGTCAACTCCAAGACCAAATAACTCCTAATTAGTGTAGAATCCTCACTTTTAACAACCAAATACACCAGTCAACTGCTATAACTCATGTTTCTACGTATGTTTAGTGCAGTGGCAATTATCGAGTGAGATCGAACCCTCGGTTACGACCTATAATTGGCAACCAACAGTGTATAAATATAGAGTGCGGCCCATAATATTGTTTTATGAGGATTTTAAAATAATCATTGTCATACCTGAGAGGACGTCGACGCGTGGCTATGGGAAATTGTGACTATTATTAGTTGCTGTGTTATTTGAGTGGAGGTGTTTGTTTTATGTAGTTTTGAGGCAGATAGGTACTATTTTAATGTGGGAATGAAATGAAGAGAAACGTAAGTACGACTGTTAAAATCTGTGGAGGATAATTTTTGGTTAGTTATTCGTAATCATCTTCCTTGATATTGAAAATCCGGAAGTCTAACAAAAATCTGCATAGACGCAGATGTAGCAGTTTTAAAAGCCTAACCAGAATTAAATAATAATAAATACATAAAAATCTCTTTTGCCAGTCATCAACTAAAAGAAGGTAAAGAAAAGTTCAGTTTGTCAAAATTCAAAAAGCAAAGAACGCTGACATGAGAAGAAATAGAAGATACTGTTTTAAGCTTTCACGGTTTAAAACTAAACTTATATTGTCACTTACGGGATATCATCCGTGATGAGAAATTGTTTTGAGCTCCCGATATTTCGACGCTGTTGCAAGCGCCATGATCGCGGATTGACTGGAGAATGCGGGTGGAACAGTAGCAGCCGGCATCATGATAAGGACTCCACAAAACCTGGTGATACTGTGAGTGTGTTTTGTCGTGACTTAGTGGCGAGTTCCAATAGTGCGCGTAGCAAAAGACAAAGAAAGAGGGTAGACAGATTTGTCTGCTCTTAACAATTTATTTTCCATCCACCCGCATTCTCCAGTCAACCCGCGATCATGGCGCTTGCAACAGCGTCGAAATATCGGGAGCTCAAAACAATTTCTCATCACGGAAGATATCCCGTAAGTGACAATATAAGTGAAGTAGAAGATATTGGAGATTATCTAATCAGCAAAGGAAGTAGGGTGAGTACTGACCAAAGTAAGCTTAACTGTACCTACACAAGTAGCAGAGTATTCTATTGGTGCCAGCTTTTTAATGCACCCAACTGAAACGATGATTGGAAGTAAGCCTAATATGAAAACAAATACATTAAAGATGATCCTACTTATCTTACCGAACAAACATTTTAATGTGGAGCTTAACAAATAACAAACATATCATCCAATTACAAAGGAACAAAATAATTAAAGTATCGAACGCAGTGAGCCCAATTACACCGTAATAACCTCCACGAATTACGTGTAATACTGTGCCGTGGTAATCTTCGCGTGGCTTTATAAACGTAATCGCTTTGACATTTCGGAGGACATACGTGAGCTTGTGAATTCACCTGTTGAGATCTGTTTGTAGTTAAGTTAGGTTAATTTAATTGAATTTAATGTTTAATTGCTTATTTTGTGAAACCTGATTATTTTGTGATAAAAATAATCAGAATTTTTATTTCATCATCATTCATGAATGAAGGAATTCGTCATAGTAAACTTTCGGAGTAACGTACATCGTGATGATGAACATTCTCAATAACGTAATTCGTCTTAACCGTACCTTCCGACTCACGTAAGTCGGACTTCCAAACTTTATGTGTACGGTACATCGGTATTTTAAACTTCGGAATTCAGTGATACAGTCGAAAAAATTTGAACTTTGACCTCCAATATCTCCGTAACTAGAAGGTATAACGCGGCGGCATCGTTTAGGGTATTTTACACCCTTTATATCACCGCAAAGTTATAGAAATAAACTTCATTTCACCTACTTTCCCATTTTAAGGGACACACTTCAACTTCCCTACCCTCAAGTCTACATTTACCACAATAAAACCATCAGATATGAAAGTCTAAAGCTCTATTACTATGATTATCTCCATGGCTACACGTAGACGATCGGTGAACACCTGACGAACTCGTCAAACTTTTGTAATTGAATCGACGGAACTTGCAGGGACAGAACTCTTAACGCTGTTGTAGACCAAAGAGATTTAAAAGATGTCTAGAGCGGACATTGGGAATATTTTTATCCAAATTTTTGATCCCAAATATTTTCGATATTGACTCACGAATGCTACCTCACAAGCGGGCTGTATGACACTAAACAGAGCGACTTGTTACTAAATAGTAACAAGTATTGGATAACGAATTTTTTCGTCTTGTCTTGTTCCGTCTATCGCTAGTAAATATTAAAATGTTTTTGAAGTAGACAGTGGAGTAGACAGGACATGAATTATTTTGACTTTCATCGTCGTATATGAAGAGTCTAGAAGACTATAATAATTAGGGATAAGACTTCCAGCCCAATCAGATGCAACTAATATCACAATTAAACGCAAAGTTACTGTTGAAACTAAATTATAATGCCAAAAAACAAAAATAAAAGTTGTAATCTTGTTAAAGAAATAAACTACGTATATTTTTTTGATTTTTTTTTGCTGATCTGACCTCCAAACTTCAGTAATTCTGTAAAACTGTACCTCTTGGTGACCACTATCTAAGGTCTGCAAATGACAGCCGGGACCAAAGACTTAACCTGCTTTTCGAGACATAGAGGGGCCTCTGAATGTAAAGGAAATTCATGGATTCACGGAACATCGCGCCGCAAGCGAAGCGTATCCAAAGATGGACCTAGTGTAGTCCAAAATCGGTCTTGGTCTAGCAGTCTTGGTCTTGTTCTTACATTTTTGCAAGACCAAGACCGACTTATTGTAGCAAGACCAAGACCAAGACTGAACCCTGCAAGACTTGAGCAAGAACAAGACTAAGCCTGCAAGACTCTTGCGTCTCGCAGTTGAGTTAATAAAGTATAAAGTTACATTTTATTAGTTAGAAGTATCAAGCCCAGATGAATATGAAAAGTATATGTGCTAATTATTTTAACCCCTAGCTGTTTGTGAAGAGTTTAGGATAGCCAGTACACGTACAGAAAATCATTAAAGGTCCCTACATAGAGTTAGTAATTAAGCTTAAGTACTAAATTGCGTCATTTTTTTTTATTATTGTCAAGTTAATTTTATTAATTTGGTGGTCCACTATGCCTATGTCAATTTAAACACTAACGTGTTTATTATATAGCAATAGGCTAATAGGTATTTGAAAGTAGTCTAGTCTAAGTTGTAGAGTCTCGCAAGACTTGCGAGACTCTTGCTGCAAGACCAAGACCAAGACTGAGAGCGCAATACCAAGACCAAGACCAAGACCAGGTGTATTGATGCAAGATCAAGACTGGCTAAGGTCTCGTCTTGGTCTTGCATTTGGGCAACACTAGATGGACCCGTGCAGCTCTTTCTAAAACTGTTCAACAGAAACTTTTCTCAACCGTCATTTTTGTCATGTCTACAGAACTAAAGCTCTATGTCCCAAGCTCAGTATAGGACAAAGTTGTTTAATCGCCAGTTGATAGGCTGTGCCGTGTCATGGGGTGCCTGGTGCTTCACCCCTCTCCCCTCACCCGGCTACTATTCACACTTAATTGACGTCGTTGATTAGCAGTGACTTAGGAATTAGATATCTGAGGTTGAAGATCTAAATTAAGAGATTTGACGGAAGTGTTATTGATGGTCGTTTAAATAGCTTGAAGTATGGATGGTGAAACTCAAACTCAAAGCATTTATTTCAATTTAGAACCTACAAGACTGGAAGTAACGGGTTACAGAAATGTAGGTGAACATAAGATCCTTCTGAGACTAAAATGTTAAGAGAACAATGAAATGGGCGGTCAGGTAACTGATGATAAGCCTTCCCAAGACCTTTGCCAATACGGCAATGCATGCGTGTGTCTGCTCATTAAGGCAATCCTTTATTAAAAAAGCCTTTATTTCCCATTTCCCTTAAAATTACGTTATAAATGTATACAATATTTTATTTCTTTGTTAGTAGTTTTATTTTTCTTATAATCTAAGTTAGTATGTTCTCCAGGATATGGGCCCCTCCTCGGGTGAAGGCCTCCTCCAGTTTCTTCCATGTGTCCCTGTCCTTTGCAATATTCTGCCAATCGTTTCCTGCTGTATCTATTAAATCGTCAGCCCACCTTCTCTTTGGTCTGCCTATTCTTCTTTTCCCATCTGGCCCTTTTCACTCTGTAGTTTTAGCTGTCTTTGTATCGTGATACGTGGCCAGCCCATTGCCATTTCAGTTATCAGACTAAAAACCAAAGTAACTGATGCCCTTAACCAAGCCCTGAAACATGACATGTATGTAGACAAAAATGATTGGATTGGAAGACAAGAGGCCTTTAGATAGAATCTTCATTCATACTTCTCTACATTTTTATTTAAGCTTCTCGAAAAGTCTTATCCTCAGACTCCTAAACTCATAACATCACGCCTGCAATCCCCGTAGGGTTGGGCAAAGGTGTACCTAATAGTACACGGTCCGCATTTCGCCAGTTATATTTAAGTCTCATTTAATAGGGGGCGAGCTTATTGCCATCAACTGGTAGTAAGAAATTCCTGATGGAAATACCCAATGACAGTTTTGCTCGACTCGGGAATCGAATCCAGGATCTCACGCTCAGCAGTGGTGCTTGCGACCATTAGAACAACGAGGCAGTTGAGGGAGATCTTAATTCACATTTCTGTCATCTATAGCGACTACAGGAGCTAAATTGGCAACTCTATTTGTGGTGGTTCAAACTTCGTTATCTATAACACCTCAATGTACCATATTTCACGTAAATAAAGATTATTATATTCTATTCTATTATATTCTATTCTATTCTATTCTATTATATTCTATTCTATTCTATTCTATTCTATTCTATTCTATTCTATTCTATTCTATTCTGTTCTGTTCTATTCTATTCTATTCTATTCTATTCTATTCTATTCTATTCTGTTCTATTCTATTCTATTCTATTCTATTCTAATACTGTTAGAAAAAAGTTTTAATAAGCTTGCACTACAAAGTGGTTGTTACGTCAGTCAGTGCGGGCCGAATAGTGCCAAATGAGTGGTTTTTTGCGATTTACAAAAAATCTATTGATTGGACTAAAAAAATAAAACACTATCATGCTAATAAGTTGCTTGTAGTATTCTTTTTAAAAAAATCTGAATGATCGCAAGTATTTTAGAATGGATTTTATTCGTTAAAAGAAATTTTTAGAGATAAGTTCGTGGTTTTTTTTATCGAGAAAAATTAGTTGTATTATGTTTTCAAAACACTATCATACTAGCATATTATATATATCCTGAAGAAAATCTTATAGGTACGTATATATTTCTGGTTTTGTTTATTGCAGTGAATCATATGCTTTCTTATTATAAAACTCGCGTTTAGCTCCTGTAGTCCTCTTAAACCTCTCGAGAACTCTCATCCTCAGACTCCTAAACTCCTTCATAAAAAAGCCCGAACCATCCTTATATTTCACAACTCCGCGACATAAATATCGAAAATATGTAATTGGCGTTACCCTCTTTGTTTTTAACACACATCATTTCCCTTGGGTAGACAAAAGTCGCGAATTTCATAACTCAATAATAACCGGGTGTTTACCCACGTTTACCCGTCGCGAGTCGCAGTAGGTAATTATATAGAGACGTGATTTCGTACGGGAAGCAAGAATTAATATCAATGTTCTTGGGCCTAGGATTTAGGGATGTGCTGAGGGTAAATAAATTGATTTTCGATAACCTTTGTCGATAAGTATTTTGTTGAATTATGAGTCATTTGTTAGATTTGGAATAAAAGAAAATAAATCAAAAAAAGTTTGTGATCACTAGCATAAGCTGATATAATTATTTAAATTGAACTTTATCAAGAAAAAAACTTGAGTTTTGTTGTGTGTTTTCTTTAAATAGAAATACCCTGTTGGAAATTAAAAAATAAAACTAAATTTTATCTACACTTCTACACTAATATTATAAAGAGGAAAGATTTGTATTTTTGTGTGTATGTTTGTAATGAATAAACACAAAAACTACTGCGCTGGTTCAAATAATTCTGTCACCATTAAAAAGCTACATTCCCTCTGAGTAACATAGCCTATATTTTATCCCCGTTAGTACGGGGATAAAATATTTCCGTGGTAGTCCACGGAAACGGGAATTACGCGGGTGAAACCGCGTGACGTCCGCTCGTTTTTTTTATGAAAACGTAACAAAAAGATTTCGAATCTTCAAAGTGATCACAAACTTTTTTTGATGTGTGTACGTAACTTTCGATAGATCAAGGCCTTTAATGAGAGTTAAAGTTACAATAATTGTACATGGAGAATTCTTGCGTCTTATATACGGTTAATTTAAAAATGTTGCTTTTCATGGAGTTATTACTGAGAAGATGACCGTTGTATAACAATAAATAAAAAGAAGACATGGTGACGCAACAGGAGAGTGATCAATATATTTTTTAATTTATGAAATATGACAAAAAATACAGTAGAATAATTACTGCACCCATTATTTTCCAAAACCTTAAAAACATATTCGGATATTTGGCACGCTCAAATCACATAACAGTAAATAAAGTTGTTCAGTCCGTTCAAATACAAAGAAAACTTTCAGAGAGACTTTAATCCCGACATCTCTAAACCATCGACATAAAACTCTTCAATCATAACACCGATCCCATCACTACCCTTAAGAAAATGAAGACAAATGCTAACGCTGTCGAAGGGGCCCGGCTTGGATCTCAGACCCATGACAAACTGTCTATGACACACATAATTTGTAACGGCTTCATTATTCAGTCATGAGCCTGGGGGAACCCTGTCTGGGAACAATATTTTGTACTAATCAATGTCACTTATATGCGATTAAGTTACCTTTAATATTTTGTTTTGACATGAAGTTGTTTATTTTGGAAAACAGGACCAACAGCTTAAAAAAACATGTTGTGTTCAAACACAGGCTTAAGTTTTCACAGTTCATAACTAAACTTACACTTGCACTTACGGGATAACTTCCGTGATAACCAATTATTCTGAGCTCCTGATATTTTGACTCTGTTATAGGTAAGCGCCATATTTTGTGGGATGACTCTTCCCGCGATCATGGCGCTTGCGACAGCGTTAGTGACAGTGTAAGTTTACATGACATGTTGTGTTGTCTATGAATATTTGTGGTGGTTCAAACGTCGTTTGGAATTCTGTTAGAAGTTTTAATCAGCTTGCACTACAAAGCGGTTGTTACGTCAGTCACTGCGGCCGATTAGTGCGAAATGAGTGGTTTTTTGCGATTAAAAAAAATCTATTGATTGGACTAAAAAAATAAAACACATAAGACCTGCTTTATAGTTAGTTCAGTTAGTATGCAAAGTTTCATGATCTAATTTGAAGTGCTTTTTGAATTCCAGCGGTTTATTGTTCGATTTGGAAGTAACTTTGGATTTTTTTTCTATCGAGAAAAAAATATGGAATCGTGTTTTTGTCACACATAGGACTTAGCATTAATCCTCTACTTTAACATATATTTATTTCAAAAATGCTGCAGTGTTTTAGGCGTAACGGAGGATCATGCTAAGCCATTTGAGGGATATATAGCCCTTAATTTGGTTACCGAAGAAATGTTTCCTATTTTTCTAAATGAGTTATTATAAGTGGTCAATAAGCATACACCAATTTTTTTTAAGAATCTAAATAAGGGTTTTAACTCGGGATAATAAAAACGTTTAAAATGTGAAGATGCTGCAAGAAACTTTTGGCTAACGTTTGTGAATCAGTTTTGTGAAATGTATTATTTAGTAAGTATGAATATTATTTACAATTTACAAATCTATTAAAATAAACAAAACTAACTTACTTAAACTAAAAACTTGAAAAATGGCGTCAAAAAACTCCTCCTCAACACTGTCAACTGGTAATGTCCCCAAGAGACTGGCGGCGTTACCACGCTGTATGGCAATGCTAAGCCTTTGGCCAAGGTAAAAGCCAGTCCTAGGGTCACGGGAAGTGTCAACTAAACGTTTTAAAATTTCCTTGAAAAGGCTGTGAGCGCTCGGACCCCACGGTCTTAGAGTTTCAACCCCAAATGGCTCGAAAATATAGTTACCAATAAGGTAACTATATGAAAAAATGAATGTATTATGAAAATAAGATGCACCACGCACCAAAAGGTTTAAGTACAGCTACAGATAATCATCTTACGCACCTGCCTAACAAAATGTACCAAAAATAAAAATGAATTATTTATAAACTTAACAGTTATGTACTGTAACTGTTAAGTTTATAAATAATTCATTTTTATAATCCATGTTAAAAAAAACTGTTCATTTGCCAGTTACATTGTTACTCGATGTAAAAGATATGTTACAAAGTCGCTTACTAATGAGTTAATTAGTACAGCGTACTCTGACAATAGTCTGAGAAATATCAACGATGAAGAAAAATATTTTGTTTTGTTATTCTTCATATTAGCTTTTCTTATTAATTCTGAATTCTCTAATCATAGTAGGTACCTACTTTAATATTGTTAATATCCAATCCAGTAGGTATCCAGTTCCTACTAAGTAAGTACATCGGATATTATGATAACATCAGATCTGTTGTATGTCATCACATCACACGTGATGATGATATAAATCATCATCAGGTTATGTTACTCATTTATTGTTATCCTCAATGTGCATCCTGTTGGGTACAGAAAAGTAGAGGTGAGGAAGGTTTCAACTTATAAATACAGGTATCTCTAACTAATGGTAATTTTTTAAATTTGTTTCTAAAGATTTTTCTCAGTCATTTGAAGCATTTTTTGCAATCTTTTTAATCCCTATCAAGGAAAACACCTAAGTGTTACCATTCATTCTCTATATTACAAAAATAGGTATTAAAAGCCAAAATTTTCAAATGTTAATTTTTAACCCTTGTCTCTTAAAATAACGACCGTATACGCCTTTGGAAATTCTTTTCAAATAGCTTAAACACTTAAAGACAGTAATTTGAACCAAAACATCAAAACAATTCATTAAACCATCTCTTCAGGCCCCTGAACTGTCTTACTTTGGTTCAGAAGAGGGGTCAAGTATTTTCGGAGTTTGGATCGGTAGTCATAAAATTATAAATTCTACTAAATATGTCATAGCCGCAGGAAAGCCATTCTTATATAGATTTGAATATTTAACAGGTCGTTAAAGTATTAAAATTCAAGGTCTTTGAAGGTCCCAAATTGTTGAATTATGAAAAGTAAAGGCTTTTTTATAAGTTATTCAGATTGGTGAGTTAGAAACATGTCGTTAGATATTCTAATTTTGTAGAAAGACCGCTTACTTTTTACTTTGTAGATCTCCTTGTAATCAAATACAATTAAATATGAATGTTGCCATACCTAGGTACCTAATGCTTCCAGTAGCGTTGCTGCTTCTTTTTGCATTTTTGCCACATGAGTCAGATTTGTATTTGAGATGGCAAATTGGCAACACACTTGTGATGCCTTTGGGATTGCATTGGGAAGTGCCTGCTTGAGTTTCAGCCCTTTTTCTACTATGTTTAGGTCGACTTCAGTCTAACCAGATATAGTCATACAGCTAAACATCATATTTTTATATTCATATTATTAGTATTATATTCATATTTTTAGTATTTATTCTTATATTTTAGTTATAAATATGTTCTTATTTGTTTTCTGTTATTGCACCTACTGTGTAGTGTGTATTGTCTCTGCATCACCCTAGGTAGACTGGTATAAAATTCCCAAGGCATTAAGTCCGCCTTTGTACAGTTTTACTTGTGCATAAAGTTTTCATAAATAAATACAAAAAAATATTTTTACAAGGAGCATTTGTCTATTTGAACTCCAGAACCCAGTTGATAAGATTATACCTAATACCTTAAGCGCACTACTGGAACTCGACACTAAGTCACGGCAAAACAAACTCACAGTATCACTAGGTTTTGTGGGGGTGGTTCTGTGAGTGTATTTTGCCGTGACTTAGTGTCGAGTTCCAGTAGTGCGCGTAGCAAAAGACAAAGAAAGAGGGTAGACAGATTTGTCTGCTCCTAACATTTTTTTCCATCCACCCGTATTCTTCAGTTTAAAACCCGCGATCATGGCGCTTGCAACAGCGTCGAAATATCGGGAGCTTAAAAATAATCAATAATCACGGAAGATATCCCGTAAGTGACATTTTAAGTATAGTTATGAACCGTGAAAGCTTAAAACAGTGTTTAAGATGATGCCTTTCGCAAGACTGCATAAGCTTAAGCAAATAGACTAAATAAATCTACACTACAGACTGCCTCGTTAGTCGAGAGGTCGAAAGCACAACTGCTGAGCACGGGGTTCAATTCCCAGGTAGGGCTAAGTGTTATTTCGTTTTTCTTTTAGAAAATTCTCAGTAGCAGCCACGGAGTCGAGATTTGTGCCTAGTTGATCGCAATAGGCTCGCCCCCAATAGGGGCGTATGTAATAACATGGGACTTAAAACATAACTGGCGAAATGTGAGTGTACTATTAGGTACACCTCTGCCTAACCCTTCAGGAATTAAAGGCGTGATTGTATGTTAAGTAATCTACACTTCCTGAATTAACTTCTGTTGGTAGCTCTATTCCAAGTACCGTATAAAAATTCCGATGACGTTGAACCCAATTTAATACAAAATCTATATTCAAAACGGAACAACAAAAGAGGTTACAATAATAATGAACTGCCAAAAGACGTAACCTATTTGGATCACAAGCATTGTCCAAAGCTAGGGATCAAACGCGTGATAAAATTGTGATTTACTTCTGCAAACATAATTTATGCGTCTGGTTGTCTAGTAACATAAAGCTTGTCGATTGTTATACGGTTGAATAGGAATAACTAGTTTGAGGTTTTGGGACTAACTAATAGGGAAAGGAAGAGAGCAAAGAAGAGTTCGGTTCGGTTTACTTACCAAAACGAAAAGAATGTGTATGACTTGTCTCTTAGTTAGATATGGTAACTTCTTAATTTGTGTGAATTCTTACATTTCACCTGCTCTCAATACGGTGAAGACAAAAGTCGTGAGGAAACCAGCATGTGTTTATTCACGGCTTTAGACTTTTGACATCAGGCAATATTTCCTTCATCAAAGTATTCCAACAATATATTCCAACTGACACTGGGCCAATGTGATGCACTATGGCCTACTCCTTGAGTCTCAACATTGGAAGAGGAGACGGTGGCTGAATCTGTTACTTTTCAATAAATGTGAACCATATCATTCGAATCTTGTTGTACTATACGGGTACGAGCAGAAAGAACATAAGTTTATCTATTCTTGCAAGCATATTTTCAGTGTCTTCTTTTTTATACAAATAGGCTGGCATTTGGCCGCAACTCGCCTTTCTTTATCGTGTGGTTAGTGCCTAACCTGGTGTCAGAGTTTTTATGCTGCCCAAGGAAAAAAACCGATTCACTTGAAATTGGGAGAGATCTAGATTGTAATGATCTGGAAACAGAAAAGCCGGCAGTGAATTCCAAAGACTTTACAATCATACATTATCAAATTGATAGCATTAAATTGATTTCAATGGAAATAGATTGGGAATTGGAAAAGACTGCTGCACTCAAATCCCATTAACATTCGGAAGCCGACCACGACCTAACACAACACACGATAACCGACACACAGTTCCCAGTTATCCGTAATAAACCGTTTGGGGACCAATCAAGCCACATCAAAGGGTGCAATAACCATTGGCCCCAATCGGTGGAGGACCAATTACAATGTTAAAAGCGCTCGCGCCGCGGGGCACACATGGGAATGAGAACAGAATTTGAATTTGAAATTTCGGGACCAATTTACCTTGAGGTGTAACGCGACAGATACCAAAACGTAGTGCCGGCAAAGGAGTGATCATAATATTGTAGTATATGTAAGTTTGGAGAGTTGCAGATAAAATGAATGAAACGATAAGTGAAAACATATTATCTGACTCTGTTAGCCAGTATTGTGTGAACTTTTGTTTTTGGGAACTTTTTTTCCTGTTCTTTTTGTTTTTGAGTGCGTTCTGTTACGGGAATAAATGTTTTTTCTTTCTTTCCTTACTCGGCTGCGTTTTTTGTTTAATGTTTTAAGAGGATCAGAAGGTCAGATACTGCACATGAATTCTGATTCAGGATACTGAACCGATTCAGTCTATTGTTTTTAGTTGTCTATTTCTCATACATTTGAATTCGTTGTTTTTTTCTGTATGATTCATCCATTTAGTTTTTTTTTTCTATACCTAAGGTCTATATAAAATTTCATTATTTTTTCGTGACCTCACGTTACCTTAATTTTGTAAATGTAATCGTCGATATCGAAGTTGTTCTGTATAATTACGAAGATTATGACATTTTTAACAAAAAAAATGCACCTTCTGAGGTTCTGTTCTCCCAAGCTATACTAGGTTGGAGTCACAATATTAATACCGGGTCGCGTCGCGCATCTCCCGAGGGGTTTCTAAATCATCCGTCCCTGTCGCTCCCTTGCGCCCGGCGCTAACTTGTGCATCTTAGTGAGGATATGACTAGGAATTTTGTCTTTTATTCATCATTCATACAATATTTTATAATTTTTAAATATTTCATAACATGAAAAAAAACGAATTTTAGTAATTTAAATGAATTTTCCAGAGAAAAAAATATTTTAAGGTCAGAGTGACCTGTATGTATACCTTATAAACAAGTAAGGATATCTATTACTATGTTATTGGGTATTTTTTGTTTATGTTACCTATATACCAATATAAGATGGTATATGGTAGAGTGAGAGGTTACCTTTAAAAAAGAAAATAATAAGTAATGTTTTAAAAACATATTTTGATATGCTAAAAATCTATCTTTTTTTGGCATATCGAAAGCAAGCTAGATAAACATACTGCTGACCTGATCTAACAATCTCAACTTTACTGTTTTGACGAACGGCTCTTCTAGTAAAGACTGAAGAGATATGATTTATTTCCCTACTGTCCTTGCTCTGACGATGGAAGAGTTAAAAGTGTATTGGATTGACATAAGCTATCGAAAAGCTGACAGTTGTTGTCGAAATCACTAAACGATTTGAAAGCGATTGCAGCTCGGTCTAGTTCTTTAATTTATTCATCTATCGGTAAGTTGTCATTTTTTTATGCATTTCTTATCAATGCACTTCTTTGTTAAGGTGTATCCACACTACCCTAGCGAAGCCGTAGCGCCCCCGGTAACATTCGCTTTACGGTGTAATTTTTCTTATGTTATTTATTTATTTATTACGTTGTGAGTGATCTATATCACGTCATATCTTACACTCTTGTAAATGGGCCAGCATTTATTCAGAGACGCACCGCAGCGTTCGTGTGGTAAGTCTTTTACTTTCGTTTGTGCCGATAGATTCGTAATTGTTTCGGGCTTATAATATTTCTGGCTGCGAATCTAACAAACTTGATGAAGAATCAGTCACTCTTAATATTAATGGACGCCAGCATTTGATCCGTCAACTTATGTCGGTTTAAATTTTAGAAATTAAGAACGTTGCAAAGCCTATTTATGAGACATATTTACTTTATTATAATACACATGTAGACGGGTATTTATTGCGAATTTTACCTTTAATATAAGCCCGACGTTTCGACTGGATTGCACCAGCCGTGGTCGCGGCACAGAATAGATAATAGTACTAGCGTACAGAAGTTGCACTCCTTTGATCTTGAAGAAAGCCGACATTATAAATACCTAAACTGGGCCCGCTCGATCTAAATTGTGCCTTGACGCCACGCGTTAGCGTATTTTATTCGGCGTCTCACTGCTTAATGGTCAGTCGGTAGGGTTGCCTCAAGTACTTACTCAAAATAAAATACTACCTACCAACATTTTTGTATTTTAATGTATTATTATTTAAATGTTAATTAAAACTTTTACAATTACAATTGTTTTACTCTATTAGAATGTCTCATAATTATATATCTTGCCTTCTCTAAAATTACGATTACTTATTTTTAATAGTAGCATTAATGCGAAATCTAACAAATAGGTAATTTTAAAATAAACTCTGATGGGAAGCATGGACATGAAGCAGTGAAATTTATATAAAAAAGACAATTTATTTCTACATTTATAAACAGCAACAGTTTATCCGGCTTGTCATTTTCACTAATAATGATTAATGATCAATAAATCAGTCAGTTAACAAACACGAAGTACCTACGAGTAGGTAGGTACGCGACGCAAGGGCAAAAGAGCGCGAAAAATTACGCGGCATACGTACGCAGTTACGCACGGCTGGAGCGCGACAGCCCTAGAGAGCTTGCATATTCAATATGCGCGAAGCGGTAGGTAATCTCATGCCTACACACGGTGTGCAATAGCTCTGGTCGCGGGGAAGCGGGTGGTGCAATCCGGTCGAAACGCCGGTGAATTATAATCGTGTATTATAATGAGTTCTGATCGTGAAAGTTTAAAAAAGACAATTTTTACTTTATTTCAAATTCTTTCTTACTTAAAAGAAAGTAGATAACATTGTTTAGTTAAATTAACACTACGTATTGCGTATTGAGTTCCCGAATTTACAAAAAAACAAAAACAAGTAGTAAACATATCAAATATCCCGTTTTCAGTGTTAATGGTATTAATAATAATAATAATCATTTTATTGTCAGGCGACTAAATATATTGGTATTGTTTGGCTTATTTATTTTTAACTTCCCTTTATGTTAAAAAGTCCCCAACTCAACCTACAGACTTGAGCAGACGACCCTATCAAAGATATATTTAGCCCTAAAATAATAGACAATTGCACAAAAACTATAAATTTTACGATCCCATAAGAAAACCTATAAGGGAAATAATGATAAAACCTCGGTCTCTTTGCAGTATACCACCTACCACCGCTAGAACACATTAGAAAAATAACTCGTTAAATGGAGATGGGACTTACTTAAGGCCCTTCTAACCCTAAAATTTGCAACTCTATTTGTAGTGGTTCAAACTTCGTTTGAAATACTGTTAGAATAAAGTTCTAATCAGCTTGCACTACAAAGCGGTTGTTACGTCAGTCACTGCGGCCGAATAGTGCGAAATTAGTGTTTTGTTGCGATTTACACAAAAATCTATTGATTGGACTTAAAAAATAAAACACATAAGACCTGATAGTTAGTTCAGTTAGTATGCAAAGTTTCATGATCTAATTTGAAGTACTTTTTGAATATCAGCGGTTTATTGTTCGATTTGGAGGTAACTTTGGATTTTTTTTCTATCGAGAAAAGTTTATGGAATCGTGTTTTCGTCACACATAAGACTTAGCATTAATCCTCAACTTTACCATATATTTATTTCAAAATTAATGCTGCAGTATTTTAGGCGTAACGGAGGATCATGCTAAGCCATTTGAGGGATATATAGCCCTTAACTGGCTTCAGGCATTAAATAAATATGGTAGCAGACTCATGCGCAGAGGCTTTAAAACATAGTTTTTAAAACTCCAGTGACATTAATGTTGTGGATGATGTATGTGTGTTTAAGTTAGCCGTACTTACTTAATGGTAAGAAGGACGAGGGGCAGCTATTACACGCGGTAGGCAAATTGGTATTTTTGCTAAAATTCTATAGGTTCAATATTTTAAAATGGAATTGAAGAATGCGGTTGTGTTTATAGGGAACGTGCACAACGACGGTGGTGCCAACTGGCGTCACCAATCCGAATCTTGTACCAAATTAATACTTGACATTGACATGTAAAACAAGTAAACAGAATTAATTTTATTATTGAAAATGATTATTCTAGCTAATCATAATCCATTGTTGCATTTCTGGATGTACCAATACATCCACAAAAATGAAAATTAATCAAATAGCGTAAAATAATAAAATTCTATTACTTTCCAAAGAATAGTACTCTCATACCATGTTTATGTGAAAAACGCAAAAAATGGATAAATGCAGTAACAAAAATATTTGAACACAATTTGTTTTTGTTACACTCTGCATTGAAAAAGTTCAATAGCCTTCAAAATCAACCGTGCAAGCAAACATTAAATGGTACTGGCGTACCATTTAAACTTCAGCAAACACACATATATGTTGCACTGAAGTTCACACCGAATATTCCTCAACAGTCTCCACATGAACTCAGATTATAAACATAGTTATACAATAAAGTTTTTAATTGGCTGCACTCCTTGTAGTTTCCTAAGTTTTGTATCTAAATGCTACGGAGGGCGTTATAGTGATTGCTTATAACAAATGATTGTGGATTGATTTTTCTGCCTGGAGATACTGTTCTCGCTGATAAAGGATTCCCTTCCATTAAAACGTGTTGAAAATAAGAAAGTTGTCTATGCCACCGTTTCTTCATGCACCACAATTTTCATCAGAGAAAATAAACGAAACAAACAAAATTCATATTGGTCAACATTCATGTTACGCTAACAAACATTATTGATAGACCGGAACCCATGTTTTATACCTTTTATCATAATCAAAAATAATACTTTTGAAGAGATTTGCGTGACAGGTGACAGCATAAGTTTCCTTTACTGTCCGCATAGTGTCTCTTTTGTCGTTTAGTGCTGCCACCTATAGTTCCTGCACGTTCCCTATAGTGTAAGCTGTGGTGCATGGTCGTTGTCAATTCTGGAATGGAAATAAAATAAAAATAAAACGGCCAAGTGCGAATCTCGCGTATAGAGGGTTCCGTTAAGACATAGGGAAGTACAATACAGTACTCGCACAGGACAAAACAATAAAAAAATGAAATAAAAAGAAAACAACAACAACAAAAAAAAACAAACATAACTTATTTTGTTTTTTTTTTTGTGTAATTCAATTTTTTTTATGTTTTATTCTTTCTTTACCTCAGACTTTGCATCCTACCTAATTGTGAACAGATAAGAAACCTGAAGTAAATCCTTATGAAGTATTTACTGTCACGGATTAATTGATCTTATGTTATGATCTGTCTTTGACGTCGGGAGTCGACGACGATGACGTCGCCTCAAGTGGAGTTGGGCAAGACATCTCGCTAGACACGGAAATGGCTGATGGAGTAAGTGCGTTGACCGAATGGAAGCCAAGATTGGGCCTAAAAAACCGGGGCCATCCAACAGCACGTTGTGTTCACAATATCATCAAGATCGGGGGAAATGGAAGGCTAAGGGACGCACAAAACAGGGAGTGCTAGAAAAAGAGACTAGAGTAGAGAGTGCTAGAGTGAGAGAAAGAGGACGCCTATACCCCAACAGTAGGTAGGTAATTATGAGCTGAAAATATGATGATAATGATAAATAATAAATAATAGTACTTACATATCACTGGACATTACACACAGCGGCATCTAGTGCCACACTAAGCAACGAGGCTTGTGTCGTGGACACCAGATAGTTGATATACTACATAGATACTTTTAGTTTGTAAATACATATCTACTTATTATACATATAAACATCCACGACTCGGAAACAAATGTCCATGCTCATCACACAAACATTTGCTCTTACCGGGATTCAAACCCGGGACCCTAAGAACGTAAGCCTCACTACCGCTGCCACAGAATAGATAATAGTACTAGCGTACAGAAGTTGCACTCCTTTGATCTTGAAGAAAGCCGACATTATAAATACCTAAACTGGGCCCGCTCGTTCTAAATTGTGCCTTGACGCCACGCGTTAGCGTATTTTTTACGGCGTCTCACTGCTTAATGGTCAGTCGGTAGGGTTGCCTCAAGTACTCAAAATAAAATACTACCAACATTTTTGTATTTTAATGTATTATTATTATTTAAATGTTAATTAAAAACTTTTATAATTACAATTGTTTTACTCTATTATAATGTCTCATAATATATATCTTGCCTTCTCTAAAATTACGATTAAGTACTTATTAAATTTAATAGCAGCATAATGCGAAATCTAACAAATAGGTAATTTTAAAATAAACGCTGATGGGAAGCATGGACATGGAGCAGTGAAATTTATATAAAAAAGACATTTTTTTTCTACATTTATTAACAGCAACAGTTTATCCGGCTTGTCATTTTCACTAGTAATTATTTATCTATACTAATATTATAAAGAGGAAACCTTTGTATTTTTGTATGTTTGTATTGAATAGGCTCAAAAACTACTGGACCGATTTCAAAATTTATTTTACCATTACTTAGAGGGATTCTTCCGAATCCGTATAGGCTATATTTTATTCCCGTACTCCCACGGGAACGGGAACTACGCGGGTGAAACCGCGGGACGTCAGCTAGTGATCAATAAATCAGTCAGTTAACAAACACGAAGTACGAGTAGGTAGGTACGCGACGCAAGGTCGAAAGAGCGCGAAAAATTAGCGCGGCATACGTACGCAGTTACGCACGGCTGGAGCGCGACAGCCCTCGAGAGCTAGCATATTCAATATGCGCGAAGCGGTAGGTAATTATCTCATGCCTACACACGGAGTGCAATAGCTCTGCCGCTGCGCCATTCGGGTCGTCTAACGATGATGTTCTGATTAGCCAAATCCGGTAAAAAGTCTTGTTAAAAAAAGTGAATCTGATTAGAGAGATCTTCAAAATACAAACTAAGTAATCTACTTTTCTACAACACCTTTGCTAATAACATCAAAGACGAAGAAACGCCCACCCGATAAATAAAACTAACCAGATGTTTAACTGAAGCGTGGATGTTACATCTGCAAGTTCATACAAAAACAATAGACTATATTGTTGTTATTTTTTTTTAGTTCATCAGTGACTTACTGTTTGTTACAAGCACGCCGTGGAAATGAATTATCTTCCGAGTGTACTCCAAATCGAAGCTGCATCTGCCGTAGTGATGGGAAGTTATCGATAGAAGCGAGAAGTGGATCGAGAAAAGCATGTAAAAGAAATTGAAAAGATATCTACACCGTAATTTTCGATCAGAGCGTTCTTGTGCATAATTGCAGTTGTTTATTAATAATAATAATTGCTGCAATCATTTTACAATTATGAATTTCATTATTTTTCTTGACCTTATTTAGCTTAACTTTACTGTCATTCAGAGAAGGTAACCAAGATATAAAGGGTGTAAAAAAAACCCTTAACGAAGCCGAAAGGCACTTTTTCTCCCCGTCATTGCGACAGTTTTTTTTTGTTCTAGATCATACCTCTAAGTTCTAACTTTTTCACAAGTCAAAGTACTTACGGGATAATATCCGTGGTTTTCTTTATTGATGAGCTCCCGATATTTCGACGCTGTTGCAAGCATCATGATCGCGGGAATACTGAAGAGGTATGCGGGGTTCGAGTAGGATGTACGAGTACGTTTTGAGTGCGTTACATAGAGATTTTCCGTAAAACGTGATTTTTCACCCAAAAAAAAAAAGTTGCTTCCCAGCAATAATTTTTGCGTAGAGTTAACGTTTGGTGCATAGGGAATGCTTGGTTGACGGCTTCATGAAGGGTCCGTTTACACCCTGTTTTTATGATCGGCACTTCATTTATTTTAAAAAAACAGATAAAACTCTAATGAGTTTATGTTGGCACCAACAAAAATGTAACTTGTGTGTATACTACTGACTGAATAAATAAATAAAAAATAAAAAAAAAATAAAAAAAAATATTCTTCCCACAAAATCTATCAATTCATCGAACCTTTTGTGGGAATCAAACAAATATTGAACTTACTTGTAAAATCATATAAACGGTCGAAATGTTCTAACCTATCGATACGCCAAAATCATCGACTAATCCACATCTCTAATCAATCGCAACCGTAGCCCGAGTTTTTTACAGTTTGTTAGTAGTTTTGATATTTTTTATCCGTTTTGCCCCTTTCGAGGATTCATTTTGGACAATAAAATGACCGCAGATGCACCCGGCAGGTGTTGCCACGCCAATAATGAACGAATCGCACTCAATCGGGATACCTATTATATTTTTATGGTTATAAAAGTTTATGCATGGTCATTTTAGTTGGTGGTTAAGAATTTTCGTGGTTTGTTATACTAATTATTTTCTTTAGCAGATGGTTGAGTGTTGTTTTATTCGGGAAGTAAGTAGTAAGTACACACATCAAAAGTGTCTAGGGATCAAGCATTTTTATGCGGATTTCTTGAGATTGAGATGTGGCTTTGTAATAAATTTATGATTTTATAAATTTATATGGATCCTTTTTGGTGCATTTCATAATTTGAATCAGGAACTCTCAATCAAATTCGAGTAAAAGATGAAAATAAGCTGTCAATATTTTCCCTATAAAAACATACAACGCATTGAAGACATTATTAGTGCTACTGTTTCCCTACTACTGATTAAAACCAACGTTATTATGGAACGGCGACGTCATTTAAGCAGGGAAGAAATGCTCAGAGCCGTGGGAATGATAGAAGCTGGTTCCCGGCAACGTACTGTAGCTTTAGCTCTGAATACAAGTCAGAGTGTTATCAGTCGACTTTGGACACGTTACCGAAGCACTGGTACCGTGGCTGAGCGCCATGGAGGACGGTATCGCTGCACCACACGGAGACAAGACCGATACATTCAAATCTTAACTCGAAGAGCTCCAACAATAACCGCCATGATGTTAGCCGTGAGGCTTCATCACTCTATCGGCGGCGGCGACCTCTCGCGTCCGGCCCTGGTGCAAGCCATGGTCCGGAGCGAGACGGAATGGGACGCCGTCACCTCCTTCTGCGAAGCAGTAATGCTAGAGAAGGAGGTGGCGGAACGTGAGAGGGAGAGAACCTCTCAACGTCCCGGCCGCCGCGGGAGACGCCCCGGGCGTCGGGGGCCACCACCACGTAGCCCCCGGCCACCGTAGGCGCGGGCCTGTGGACGGTGAGCTATGGGCTAGCTCGCCGTCCGTCCGTCTCATGACATGACGACAGGCCGTGTCGACGGCGCGTTCGTGTTCCACGCGCGCCTCAAAGAGAGTCAGCAAAAGGGAAGGGGTCCGTAAGGACCGAAGCCTGCCGGGGGGTTGCGGGACTATTCGAAAGAGATACCGTGGCCCCGGAACACAAAGGGCGATGAAGGAACATGGATGGGTTTTAGTCAGTAAAAGTCTGACACTCCCTCCTGCTCCGCCCAGAGCGGGAGGGGTTATTTGATGATTTCCCATCCGAAAAAAAAAAAAAAAAAAAAAGGCTTCATCACTCTTCAGGGAACTTAATTAGCGACCAAACAGTCAGAAACCGCTTGCATGAAGTGAACCTTCATTCCCGAAGACCGCTACGGGTACCACCTATAACAATGCACAATCGTAGGATTCGATATCAATGGGCTCTTGAACACAGAAATTGGGCAGAAGAACAATGGCGTTTCGTGTGCTTTTCTGATGAGTCTCGTTTTGGTATGAGACCGGATACAAGACGTATACGACACTGGAGAACCCCTGGACGCCAACAGCGATTAAAATCCTGCCAGGAAGTCCATCCTTATAGTGGTGGAACCATCATGGTATGGGCGGGTATTTGGATCGGCGGAAGAACTGAGGTGATTTGGATCAGAGGCAACCTCAACGCTCAAATTTATGCTGAGACGATTGTATCAGACGTCATCGTTCCTCTACAAGTGCAAATCGGTCCCTTATTTCAGTTAATGCATGATAATGCACGACCGCACACCGCAAGAGTTGTAAGACAGACTCTCGCCGCAGCTAACATCAATGTCCTGCCCTGGCCTGCTCAGTCGCCAGACTTGAACCCGATTGAGCATGCATGGGATATGCTACAGAGAAGAGCTCTGCCGAATATGGAGGGTATCCAGTCGCAAGAAGACCTTTTTTTGTTGTTGCAACGAACATGGGCGGCCATTCCACAGCGTGATTTGGATGAACTCATTTTGAGTATGCCAAACCGATGTTCTTGTGTTGTTAGTGTTCGCGGTAGAAACACGGATTATTAATTGTTTAAGTTACCCAATAAAATTTTAAAGAAAACTGTGTTTTCAGTCATTTTTTCGAACTTTAATGTTAGTGGTTCAAATGTCAAAAATCCCTTTATTAGGAAAATGGCAAATTTCTTTATTAATGCAAAGGTGACTTGGTTTATCGTTACTGTGACAAACGAAAACACTTTATTTGATGAATCCTTAAAGAAAATTTTAATTAATATCAATCAGGAGAAAAGTTATTGCAAAAATATATGTTGATCCCTAGATACTTTTGATGTGTGTATATAGTAGTAAGTAGTATAAGTAGTGTAAAGTAGTATAGTTATTATTTTACAGACTGTAATCTCGTTTCAGTGTACAAGGGCCTGTACTCAACGAAGGGATAGGCAGAAGTGTACCTAAACCGAAATTTATTTCGCCAGTTATGTTTAAGTCCCATGTAATAAGGGGCGAGCCTATTGACATCAACAGGACATAAATCCAGACTCCGTGACTGCGTCTGAGAAATTCTTGATGGAAAAACCCAACTACAATTTGCCCGACCTGGGAACCAAACCCAGGACCTCATGCTGAGCAGTCGTGATTGCAACCACTAGACCAACTAGCAACGAAAAGGGTCTTGAGAGTTTCTGTGAAAACATTAATCTTCTTTAATTTCCTTAAAAGCTAAGTCAAAAGAATATTACTTACGTAAGTACCTAAGTATATAAAAAGTTTAGGAAATACAAACAGAGAGGAGCTCGTGGCTAAGTAAAACATCCGCTCGGGTCGATCTTTAGGTTAAGCCGTGCTTGCCTAGGTTGGTCTGTGGATGGGTGACCACCCTTACATACCGAGATTCCTCCGTGCCTCGGAAAGCACGTTAAGCAGTTAGTCCCGGCTGTCATTTGTAGATATTTGACAGTTGTTAAGTAGTCAGTGGCCCATTTAGTCTGACACCCAGTCTTACCAAGAGGTATCGTATTCCCCAGTACTAACTGGGTTGTGGAGGTTAGATAGGCAGTCGCTCCATGTAAAATACTGGTATCCAGCTGCATCCGGTAAGACTGGAAGCCGACCCCAATATAGTTGGGAAAAGGCTAGGCAGATGATGAGGAAATCCAAACACTACAATAATTTTTGTTGTATTGTATACTACAACTAAAAAACCCGACTACTAAAAATTTCGCTCGAATTAAAATCGGAGTTTACAAGGTAAAATCGACTCTTTTAGTTGTTGAAGCCGGTTAAAATGTAACCTATAGCTATGTTACCCGGGCCATAATAGCTAATCGATTGACACCGTATTAATCAAAATCGGATGAATAGTTTAGGCGCTACGGTGGAACAAACGTTATTACAAAATTCGCGCACGAAGGGTTCCGTACCATTATCTATACATTAGACAAAACGGCAAAAAAATCACGTTTGTTGTATGGGAGCCCCCCCCTTAAATATTAATTTTATTCTGTTTTTTATTTGTTGTTATAGCGGCAATAGAAATACATCATCTGTGAAAATTTCAACTGTCTAGCTGTCACGGTTCATGAGATACAGCCTGGTGACAGACAGACGGGCGGGCAGACAGCGAAGTCTTAGTGATAGGGTTCCGTTTTTACCCTTTGGGTACGGAACCCTAATATACATACCTAAATAGACTGGCTTCAACGTAGTCGGGTAACAATAGGCAACAAATAAAGAAACGGCATGATCCTACTTAGGCGGTACTACCGCGCTGACTGACGGTCGACCACGTATCACCCTTATACCCTTGAGAATAAGGTTGAGAAGGATCTAACCACCACTTAACACTAACTAGATGAACTACGGATTCAATTACACAATCGTACGACACTAACAGTTCCCATATAATAAAGTAGTATCCATTACATTTTATCTAAATAAAAACACGTAATTAAATGCAAATAAGGACGGGCTGACAGCATGTCGATATAATTCAAGACGTTTTATCGACTATCGACAGTTTGCGTGTGGACTTATCAAGTTTATGGTTGTTCGTGTGAACGTTCTATCGGTGGAAGTAAGTCAACGTCGCCGTCGCACTAATTGTGTCGCTGTGACGACCTGCGACGATTTATCGATAGTTTCTGACGGTATAGTGTTGCGTCTTGATACTTTTAAATGATTAGTTTGGCCTTTTTTGCTTGTTAATTGTTGATAAGTAACTTACATTTGTAATTAATTTAACTCTTGTCTTTCGTTATTTGTTATCTGGTTGTCTTGTTTAAGCCGAAACCAGACGCCTACAGTAGTTTCACTGACATATTAATATATTGCTCCGTCGAAAAGTTATTTTCATTAAGTAAATCAAATAACATTACAGCAAATGAAACAGACGGGTCCTACTGGAGGTGTTAAAATGTCACACAGATAACAGTACCATAGTTTCAAGACTAGGAATATCGATTTGATACCTTGGACTTATCATCAGTCTACCCAGATGCAGCTGACTACAAGTATTTTACATAAAACGACTGCACGTTAAGCCTTTGGTCCCGGCTGTCATTTGTAGATCTTTGACAGTCGTTACAGGTAGTCAGTGGCCCGAAAATCTGACAACCAGTCCTATCAAGCGATGATAACGTATTACCCAGTGCTAACTGAGTTGTGGAGGTCAGATAGGCAGTCGCTCAGTGTAAAATACTGGTATTGAGCTGCATCAGGAAGACTATAAGCTGACCCCAATAAATTTAGGAAAAAGCTAGGCAAATGATGACTGCCAACTTGACTTCCACATCCTGGGTAACACGATATCGCTTGGTAATTTTTTGAGCTTCGGACTACCCGTAATGACTGTTAAATGACCAACTTTGGACTAGTAGGGGTTAAAATGACACATAAATAAAAGAAGGAGCTGCCTAAACAATTTTTATTACCCAAAGTATCAAGAATATATCGAATAGTGTACCTATTAGTATCGATACTTTAGAGTTAGACTATAACGTTACGAAATGTTTTACTATATTCATACTTCCATCGGCACTATTACATTCATTGTTCTTACATAGAATAATGCTCTAATATACATAAAAGTTTTCATCATTTGAGATTGCACTACTCGAAGTTCTCGAAGAAAACCATTACACGTTTGTTTACGTCGGTAGTACCGTAAATTAAGAGAGTTTCCTACCTTCCATTAAAACTATTTCATTTAACCTACTTTCGAATCGTGAACGAATTTATTGTTATTTGCGATATTAATATGCGGCACTTATCAAATACAGTAAGGTGTGAGAATGTCGCCTGCGATAGCGCAACACGACTGTAAATTACAAAACAATACGGTAAACTAAAAACCATTCTATGTTGTTGAATTAAGGATCATAATAATTTAGCAAGGATGATTGTCATAAGTTTGCAGAATGTTATCAGTCACTAAAGCAACAAACCGATCTACAAATCCCTAAACAAAACTCTACACAAAACTCAACCTTATTGCATTCAAATAAGGGTCACCAAAACTGTATCAAATTCCAAAATACACTTGGCAACATAATTATCGAGTCACGTGACAAGATTGATGCATGTCAGCCCGTCACGTCTGTCCATATCTTCACGCTAAGTGCTTGAGATGCCGACCAGAATGCAAATGAAGTCGTCCCAGTATAAATATAAGAGCACTTTACACATGTTTATGATATTGTCGTTATCTTTACATGAAAGTGTATCTGTCAAAACAATTTATTTATGCACCGTTTGGGGATCGTGCCTGAAGTGCTACGATTGAGGAAGGAAGAAGATGACCTAGTTTTATAATTCAACAGATGGACGATGGAGGATGGTGGTGCTAAGGTGAAGTGCGTTCAAGGTGCAGTATTAAGAGAGCTTGGATTTAATGCAAGATAGGATAGGTAGGTACAGCAACTGCGCTGAAGAAAAGGTCGAAAAACCAAGTCAGATGCTACAAATCATCATCACCTGCCTAGCCTTTTCCCAACTATGTTGAGGTCGGCTTCCAGTCTTACCGGACGCAGCTGAATACCAGTATTTTACATGGAGCGACTGCCTATCGGACCTCTACAACCCAGTTAGTACTGGGTGATACGGTTCCCCTTGGCAAGACTGGTTGTCAGATTTCGGGCCACTGACTACCTGTAAAGACTGTCAAAGATCTACAAATGACAGCCGGGACAAACTGCTTATTGTGCTTTCCGAGGCACGGAGGAAACTCGGTATGTAATGGTGGCCGGTGGGTCACCAATCCATCAGACCAGCCTAGGGAAGCACGGCTTATCCTAAAGATCGACACCGAGCGGCTGTTATTATTTAGCCACGAGCTCCTCGTCACATGCCACAAATATTAAGGAAAATTATGAAAATAAAGCTTCTTAATTTCAAGTAATTATATAAGTAAGTCTCTATTACCATGCCAATACCAACTCGCGATAGACACAATGGTATCTAGGTAGACTTTCGGATTAACCGCCAAACACAACCCATGTGTCAAAATTCTCAGTATCACCTTCCATCACAACTAATATACTCTCTGAAATAAAAAAGCACACAATATCCTACCTGCTTCGTACAGTCAGCACAAAATATAGGTAAGTACTTATATCTGTCTCTCACACAAACCCAGACGACTTATAAAACTTTATAGCAAATTTTTATGTTGTCGGAGAGGGACACACAACCCTTACGCGATAATTAGTTCCACGGAATTCTCTCCAGAATGGTCAGAAGCCTATAATTATCTAAAGTGAAACAGTTTTCGGAGAGAAACGATGATTTAGTTAAACGTTTTTTAAGATCTTGTTTTGATTTGTAACCCAAACATTAGTCGGACATGCTGGTTGATCGATCGGCCAACAAATCGGCATGTTGGCAATGAAATATTGGCGATAATTAGTTACGGTCAAGTTGGATTAAAAATAAAATTGGTTTGGAATTTTGAAGACAATTTGTTTGGTTATATACTGGTGAGTTGGTGGTGGTTTGTTTGGTTTGGTTATGACTTGTTTTAGACTTTAAGACTACGACTTTTGACTTTTTTTATCCCGTAAGTGATGTAAATGACTTGTTTTATTATAGCGGTGGACTGGGTTTTTTTGGGTGGTCTTTTTGCAATTAGGTATGTTTTTTTTTGTAGATGGCACTGCATCTTGTAGACAGCAGGTAGGTTTGTGATTTATGCGATACAGGTTGGTGTAATAGTAAAACTAATTTGATATGTAGGTATGTAATAAACAATACCTGAATTATTCATGCATTTCCAAATATCTTCATAAAATTGCCTCGAAAACGTCACAAACGTTTTTTAAGAATAAGAATTATTTATTTGCTTAAAATACAGGTGTTACCAGATGTTAAAGTTGGTGGTTTAGGCACAAACCATATTTTGTCTTTCTAAGGCATGCAAATATAATTTTACATTATTGTATAATGCGTATCTATGTGAAATTTAACATGTACTTATAAAGTAAAGTAAAATAATTATTAAAAAACCGGCCAAGTGCGAGTCGGACTCGCGCACGAAGGGTTCCGTACCAATTATTATAAAAAATCACGTTTGTTGTATGGGAGCCCCCCTTAAATATTAATTTTATTCTGTTTTTAGTATTTGTTGTTATAGCGGCAACAGAAATACATCATCTGTGAAAATTTCAACTGTCTAGCTGTCACGGTTCATGAGATACAGCCTGGTGACAGACAGACGGACAGACGGACAGACGGACAGACCGACAGACGGACAGACGGACAGACAGACGGACAGACAGTGAAGTCTTAGTAATAGGGTTCCTTTTTACCCTTTAGGTACGGAACCCTAATAAAAAATAACACAAATATTGCACACGAAACTAATACCTATGTTTTAAAATATTCGATATCTTAATTTTTGAAACATCATCCTCATCAGTCCCCTGCCCTTATTTACCACAGCCCAGTTAGTACTGGGTAATACGATACCCCTTGGTAAGACTGGTTGTCAGACTTTTGGGGCTATACTGACTACCCGTAACGACTGTCAAAGATTAAAATTTACCACAATAAACCAATCAATTATTTTAAACACCCCGTTCGTAATCCTACTTGTCCGTGTGTATAAAACGCGAGGTGGTACCAAAATGGTCGGTTCTCTTGTCATGTTACAATGGGGACTAATTAAGAACCCTCAGAGTTAATTAGCTGCGGGTTTTTGGTAATGCCATGGAAGTTAAAATTTTGCTTTGTCTTTCGTTATGAATTGGGAGAAGCAATTTGTTCGCTGCATTGAGAAAGAAGCGTTCTGCTTTGCGAAATTGGTTTTGAGCGATGCCGAGTTGTTGCCTGTTTTAGGAGTTTGAAAATATGTTTGTTAATGAAAAGAGGCTATGGTTTTATCTTATTTTGAAGCTGGATAAACGTCCTACTCTTAATGGCTATATATCCCTCAAATGGCTTAGCATGATCCTCCGCTACGCCTAAAAATACTACAGCATTAATTTTGAAATAAATATATGGTAAATTTAAGGATTAATGCTAAGTCCTATGTGTGACGAAAACACGATTCCATAAACTTTTCTCGATAGAAAAAAAATCCAAAGTTACCTCCAAATCGAACAATAAAGCGCTGGTATTCAAAACGTTCTTCAAATTAGATCATGAAACTTTGCATACTAACTGAACTAAAAGCAGGTCTAATGTGTTTTATTTTTTTAGTTCAATCAATAGATTTTTTGTAAATTGCAAAAAAAAAACACTCATTTCGCACTATTCGGCCGCAGTGACTGACGTACTCGTAACAATCGCTTTGTAGTGCAAGTTGATTAGAACTTTATTCTAACAGTATTTCAAACGAAGATTGAACCACCACAAATAGAGTTGCTAATTTTAAGGTTAGAAGGGCCTTAACTAGGAAAAAGGAAGCTAGCCAGCAGGCTGGAACACACTTTGTTTCAGTAAAGCGTTACCTACTAAATTATGTAATTTCAGTCATGAACTAGCACTTAGTGAATAGCTACTCTTTACATTGACAGAAATTATGTAAGTACCATCTTCTGGGAGACCAAAGGATGGTACATAATGGATGGTGTTCCCGCTTGGTAAGAAGTATCCATTGGATAAATGGATGAGATTCAGAAGACCGCGGATAGGACCTGGTTAAGGGTCGCGTAGATCATGGAAGTATATCACAAGACCTAATCTAACTCCACACCTACAGTGTAACAAAGCTGCCAATTATGATCATAATGATCCACTAAAAGTGAGTTCTATATGCCCTAAGTAACAAGATATATTCCTCAAAATCATCATCTGCCTAGCCTTTTCCCAACTGTGTTAGGGTCGGCTTCCAGTCTAACTGGATACAGCTGAGTACCAATATTTTACATGGAGCGACTGCCTATCTGACCTCCACAACCCAGTTAGTACTGGGTAATAAACCCTTGGTAAGACTGGTCGTCAGATTTTCGAGCCACTGACTACTATATTATTACTCAACAAAAAATCAATGCAAATGGTCATAATGCAACAGTACCATAATTTTGCAACCTCTCCCAGCAGACTACTTACCACAAGCAGACATTAAGTATCTCATGACGTCACAAAACAGTCAACATAAATATGATATGAAGAATTAATGGAAGACGGAACTCAAAGCCGCCGACTTAGATCAGGTAGCCGATAAGGTAGAAACAATGGACGGTCTCATATAACAATTTGTATACAAACGGCGGGAATGAAATCTCTTAATTTGTTGCTTGTTGTAGAGACAGGCCTCTGTGGTTCGACGTTTTGATGAGATGAATTTTGATGGCTTGGGGAATGGATGTGGTACTGTAAGTCTCCAAACAGACATTGTTACTGACACTATCATTAACACTGACAATGGGTAATACTCGGTTTTTACAGGACATAGTTATTATACGTGTGTCGGTAACAGAATCGAGTTGTGTGAGTGACAGTGGTAGCAGTTCCGAGCACGAAAAACGATCAAGAAAAAGGGTAGACCGATTTGTCTGGGCCAGTCTCGACAGAGATAACGATAAAATCGCTAATCGGTTGCAATAATGATGCTTGCGAGAAACGCATCTTGGATGTAGAGTCTTGCGTTACTCACAAGCATCATTATTGCAACTGAATTTATTCGTGAGTAATTAGCGATCGAAAGTTAGCGATTTTGTCGTTATCTCTGTCGGGACTGGGGCGCCTTGCTCAGAAATACACACCCGCAATAACTTTTAGTTTATCCCTGATCATGGTGCTTGCAACAGCGCCGAAATATCGGGAACTAAAAACAAATAGTAAGTATGGCAAATATCCCGTTTTTAGAGTGTATGTTTGGATGTGCTTATATTCAAGATTGCTTTGCCTGTGGAAATCCTATATGTGTGGAATGTGCTATACCCTATGTTGGGTTGATCGGATTCTTACTGATAAACCCAATGGTGTTCTTCAATTACCATTGATCGGGCGCTGGAGCACTGGTACAGTTCGTAAGGTGACGTTCATGCTAGTGAAAATTCTATAAGGGCATGTGATACGGAAGAATGAGGAAAGTTTAGAGTATGAATGTATAAGAGGAGGGGAAGACCAAAGAAATGAAGGTTGGACTGTGTGAATGATGATATAGCTAGAAAGAAGTTGACTGCTAAGATGACGAGTAATAGAGACATATGCAAGAATAAGACCATTGAGCTATTACTACTACGTATAGAACAAACACAGAAGACAGCGCGAACAAAATCTGTGCTCCGTTCAACTGCTGTCTGTGCAGTTCACTCAGTCGCTTTCTCGCAACAGAGCATCTATATATACGAGGTTAGCCGCACCCCGCACTGCGCACAGATTTTGTTCGCGCTTTCTTCTCTATACGTAGTAGTAATAGCTCAATGAATAAGACATAGCTAGCCGTGTGGTATCCGGCAGAGTAGAATAGAACCAACCCATTACACTGACGGGTGTCGGATAAGGCGACTAATGTCTGAGGCAGAACACCTTGCGCCTCCGTAGACCAGAGAATGTGCAGCAGCGTTTTCTGTTAGTCTTTCATCACTGCGATCTCCAATCCGCCTGCCAAGCGTGGAGATTACGGCAAATTCCTCCCGTCATGGGAGATGCCCAGCAGTGGACATTATGGGCTGTTGTTGTTGTTGTTGTTGAATAAGACATGCAATATGAATTTAGATAAGGGCAGGATTTATTAAGATGTAGGTAATTCTTGATTCTAGCATAGTTTGCAATGTAACTATCTAAGTTTGCCACTACAAAAGACTTTCGAGGAAAAAAACAAACAGAATATTATTGTTCATAACAGAAAACCATGACCAATATAGCATGGTTACTGATGTTGCAGAATGAACTCTGACAAAACGGCAACATTCGTGGAATTATTCAGAAAAAAAAACTATGATCGTGACAATCAGCCATTAGAATATCGGTGAATGACTGATTATAAAATCGCTTACAATTTGTGATTATGTCCATTAATCTGATCCATCTTGTATCTTAACTACCTAGGTTTTTCTATCAGGAATTTATTAAAATTTATGTTGGGGTTGGCTCTCAGTCTAATCGAATGCAGCTGAATACCAGTATTTTATATGGAACGACTGCCTATCTGACCTCCACAACCCAGTTAGTATTGACTGCCTAACGACTGTCAGCTGTTGTTGTTGTGCTTTCGAGGCAAAGAAGAAACTCGATATATAATGGGTCACCCATCTACGGACCAACCTAGGCAAGCGTGCCTTAACCTGAAGATCAACCCACCTAGTAGTGAAGTTCGTTAATGCTGCCTTCTCCACATATCATACCAGCTCTATGTTCAACAATAGTGTGAAATGTATGGAGACACTGTCGATTAGTATCAACGGCTTGTGAAAGAATAAGGTACTTATGCCTTAATATTATTGCAGTTTGAATTTCAACTCTTAGTTCTGATCCGAGAGTTGAAAATGCAATAACGCAGTTTTAAGCATTCATTCTTGGATTTCGCTTAGAGTTGGTCAAAACGGGATTTATCTACTTACTGCAGTTTTGCCTAAACGATATATAATAAGCGACATCCCAAAATTTGACGACCCGAATGGAGCAGTGGTAGTGAAGCTGCCTTACGTTCTTAGGGTCCTGGGTTCGAATGCTGGTAAGAGCAAATTTTTATGTGATGACCATGGACATTTTTGTTTCCGAGTCATGGTAGTTTATATGTATAATAAGTAAGTAAGTTGACCAGATGGTATGACCATAATGCCATGGAAGTTGGGTAGGCCTTTGGTGTGGGACGCAACTTGCGTCGACACCCTTGCGCCATCCCATCTTCCTAGCACAGTGTGCTGCGCTGGGGCGGCTGCTGCAGGTGCTGAAAACCTCAAACGGCGCAAATACAATAATTTAATTGGTAATTATGTGTTTGAGCCGTTTGGGGTTGAAACACTAGGGCCATGGGGTCCGAGTGCCCACCTAGTTTTTCGAGAAATCGCCAAACGGTTGGTCGACTCTTCACGTGACCAGAGGGCGGGCCTATTTTTTGGCCAAAGAATCAGCATTGCCATCCAACGTGGCAATGCTGCCAGCCTTCTGGGCACTTTTCCTGTTGACAGCGATGTGGACGAATTTTTCGACGCCCTGTAACCCTTTTTGATACTTGTAAATATTTTTATAGAGTTAGTATGTAAATAATGTAAATATTATAGAAAATAAATCATAGTAAGTAAAATTTTATTAGTTTAAACATGGTGTACATATAATACATTGCATGCAAGATGTAATAATATACTTACAGAAAAGTTCTAACATGTAAGTAAGTATTTACAAACAAAAAGTACCTATCTTTGTAGTATATCAACTATCTGGTGTCCACAACACAAGCCTCGTTGCTTAGTGTGGCACTAAATGGCGCTGTGTATAATGTCCAGCGATATTTATTATTATATTATTATTATAGCTGACGACCTTGATCTGATCGGAAGGGTTGGAAGTCATGGGAAGAGGATTAAGCCCAATAATAGGATGACGCGGGAACAGCAACAATATGAAGAAAATAACAAGTTTCAATATCACCAAAATTGCGATGCTCCTGAAATGTCAAATACTCACCTACATATATATAAATACTACCACTTACCTAGATATGAACTTTTCTCTTAATACAATACTTAATGAAATGTGTAGGTAAATGTTGTGTCATCATCTGCCTAGCCTTTTCCCAACTATGTTGGGGTCGGCATCTAGTCTAACCGGATGCACCTGAATACCAGTATTTTACATGGAGCGACTGCCTATCTGACCTCCACAACCCGGATAGTACTGGGTAATACGATACCCCTTGGTAAGACTGGATGTCAGACTTTTTGAGCCACTGACTACCTGTAACGACTGTCAAAGATCTACAAACTCCACTGACAGCCGGGACCACAGCGTGCTTTCCGTAGCACGGAGGAAACTCGGTATGTAAGGGTGGTCACCCATCCACAGACCCACCTAGGCAAGCACGGTTTAACCTAAAGATCGACCCGAGCGGCTGTTATTTAGCCACAAGCTTCTAAAGAGCATAATATACAAATGCATAAATATGAAGCCACGTGAGATGTCAAGGATAAAAATGAAGATAACCTAGAAACAAGCTTATCTAACGAACAAAACGCTGCAAATTCCACAAAATACCAAAACTTGAGACATTGCGTGACCAATTTCGATAGCGAGAATGACAGACAAACCATTACAAACCGATTTCATGGTTGTTATCAAGTACGCTGGGACATTTACATTTTACTCCACCCAACTCACTTCAACTCACAACCTTAAGCTTGAAAAGGTAGAGTTGGTTTTTAATTGGCAGTTAAAAGTGCAGATTGTATGCAAATTACAAATCAATGTTTGCCAATAAGCCATAATTATTATAATGAGCGCGCGTTTTCATGGCCTTTAATGTGTTAATTGATCACTCAATAAATTAATAACGATGATTTTATTAAGTATTATGTGAACAAAATGCTGCGAGAAAAAACTTGTTGGTACGATGAGGGTTTCGTGGAAATTGTATTCTATCCAACCATCCATCTATCTATCTGTGAGGGAGCTGTGTCGATGAAAATTGTTTTTCAGTTCCATTTATTTATTTAATTAAGGCACTCCGACGACTTATTCACTAATAAATACATTTTTTGGGGTACTGTAACAATTTGTCAATTACAGGTGTGCTCAGCGCTTACATATTTCAAGTTTTATAATATTACATAGAGTACCTACATAAAGGCTAAAAAAACCGGCCAAGTGCGAGTCGGACTCGCGCACGAAGGGTTCCGTACCATTATTATCAAAAAAGGGCAAAAAAATCACGTTTGTTGTATGGGAGCCCCCCTTAAATATTAATTTTATTCTCTTTTTAGTATTTGTTGTTATAGCGGCAACAGAAATACATCATCTGTGAAAATTTCAACTGTCTAGCTGTCACGGTTCATGAGATACAGCCTGGTGACAGACAGACGGACAGACGGACAGACGGACAGACAGCGAAGTCTTAGTAATAGGGTTCCGTTTTTACCCTTTGGGTACGGAACCCTAAAAAACAAAAACACAACAACTATACGACATATTTCCATGTCTTGCCCAAAAATATCGGTGTTCAACAAAAATTTAATCCTAAAGAAAAATTGCACGGTAACAATTTGCAATTTGCGGTGCAATTTTACGGTATTTCAAGTTTCTATAAGTTGCATGAGGCTCCAGATAACATATTGTGACATTTTTCACGTGTGAAAATCCTCAATAGATGTCTTCTGGGGTCTGTCAGACCCCTACTGACTAAATCCCAAGGTGTCCCTCCTCGTCATTTCTGGCTGGTCAACTGGTAACGAGGTCTAAGTACCTCATCATCACGGGCGAATACTCAAAGTATATCCCTCATTGTTAATTCTCCATTATCTTTATCATAGTGTGTAGTGTAGTACAAGCATCAACATAGCAACTAAACTTTAATTCCCATCGTCAGCTATTAAATAATAAACCGTAGCACTTAATTACACCATGATTGCGCTTCATTTGCATATAATGAAGACAGATGTCACTAGCAACAATTAAACTTAATTACTACCACGGGGACTGTAGTACCATCATTTTTCTTCCGAACAGGTCGGGTAAACCCATTGTTGTTAGTTGACCTTTTAGATCGACCTCTGATAAAAGAGTTTTATGAATTATTTCGTGTTCTGTTGCGAAATATTTATGTATAAAGTACTTTATAGTTAGTTTTACTTTTGAGTGGGCATCACTGTTGAAATCATATTGATCTTTATTTCGCTTCATCTAAGGTAGCTTTTCGGTCGTTACCACTGACAAGTCTGTCAAATAACAGTGATCTTTATTTCCATTAGAATATGGTTGTTGTTGCCTTGCTGCTGTTAGAAGTAAACGAACTGTGATTGGACTGTAGGTAGATATGTATCTATTTTGACAAACGTTGGAAGTGTGATTGAGTGTCTCTCAATTCTCACGAACGGCTTTTGTTTTGCCGAAATTAATTTATGTATTGTCTGTGTTAAGACATGACTGTCACCTTTTTTTCTTTTAGGAAATGTGACTGTTCTATTCTAGAACATAGGTACTTAATATTGTAACTGTGTGTTGTTTTAGGTTATGCAGAGTCGTATCTAATAAGTAGTACACCCACATTTGGCCAGTTATGCTAGAGTCCCATGTAATAGGGGGCGAGCCTAATAGCATCAACTGGACAAAATCAAAAATCAAAATCAAAATCAAAATCAAAGCATTTATTTCAAGTAAGCCAGTTACAGGCACTTTTGAATTGTCGAAACAAAGATGAAAATTAAATGTAGCTACAGTCCCAGTCACAAGACATAAAAACTGTGAAAGTACTGTAGTTGCCCATTCCCTAGCGTAGATCTCTATGGAGAAGAATGGGCAAGAAACTCCATGGACACTCTTTTAAATCAGAATATTGTTACAAAATCTTGGTTACATCATTCACGTTGAGATGGTATATTATGTGAGAACAATGTAGCAAGATGTGCACGGTAAAAGTGTCCACAGCAAAAAAACACAAACAAAAAAAAAAAATACAATTCAAAATAATTCATTCAAATAAGCCATGGCAACCAAGAGATGACCAGTCACAACTGACAGCGCCCGTTCACGGACATGACGCATGGATCAGCACCATTCAACTCAACCATTTTGAAGGGAACTAAATGATCCGACACATGCGCCACCATCAGCGAGACAATAGAGTGAGCATGACATACTCCAAACCGCCAGGGCACATTCAAGTCAAAAAAAGACGTAGGTTTCCAGTGAATGATAGCTTTCTAGTACATAGTACTCACACAATATGGGCTACACTGAAAAAAATAGACTAACTGAACAGTTTAGCTACTTGAATATTTACTATATTATAGTAAATTGTTCCTAAAGTTCAGCTCTGTTTTCAAAATTAATTTAGCTGTGGCTACATTTATTATTTTGTTAAAACCTGTTGAGTTACCAACAACTAAAGCATTTGGTAACTAATTACTAAAATGTAGATGTTTACTAAACCGCTTAGCTATTATCAGCTCTGTTTTTATAAATGAGCTATTAATTACTAACTCCTGTTAGTAATTGATAGCAACACTGTTTGGCTGATCTCACAGCTCAGTTGGTAGTAGCCCTACCTGCCATGCTGTAGGTCGTGGGTTCGATTCCCAACCAGGCCAAACATTTTTGTGATGAAAATTGATGTTTGTTACGTGTTTGGGTATTATATAGTATCCATTATATATTTTTAAGAAAACAAGTACCTACTTATTAAAATGAAAATTTAAAAAAGCCCCCATTTTTTCAAGTAGGAAATGAGCTGTAATTATCAACCACCTGAACAGATCTTCATAAATTATAGATTTATAGCTAAGAAGAGAACACGCTCGATCACTTCAGCTTTCAAACGAAAAAACCGCAATAAAATCGGACCGACAGACATACAGATGGACAGATACAGACATGTCAAATTTATAACACCCCTCTTTTTTTTTCGGGGGTTAAAAAGATTTAAGCATTCACCAGTCATCTAGTTCCCATAGTTTATAATATACAATCATATATTTACAAGCTTTTGCTAAATAAAAAATTATACCCTATTTTGCCCTTATATATAGCCCTAGTTTGGGCTAGATAGCGCTGTAATTTTTTATTTACATAATTTACCTAAACAAACTAAGTAATGAAATTCAGCTGTCGTTTCAAGAGTTACAAATATTATTGGCTTTGTCATACCTACTTAAATTTTGCTATATTTGTAAGGTCCTCTTCGAGATTTACATTGCCAAGCCTAAATTATGTGTTGGTACCTACATACTTACCATATTCTTTTTTAATCAACCTAGTACCTACCCAACGAGGTACCTTATGTAGGTACTGTCATATTGACCTCCTTGTCTGCAGTTTAAGGGCAGGCAAGTTACCTAAATCTTTGGAAGAGTTCAGAATAAGAATAAATATAATATTTGAATATAGTATCATGTACCAAAGACATTCAAATTCTTTTAAATCTCTCTATTGTGTACATAGAAAACAATGTGTTGTTTTATATAGGATTCTTGTGTTTTTTTATCGTCTCGCTCGCCCGTGAAAATGTGACGTATTTATGTACAGTCAGACAAAAACGTCTTCTATTTAACATATAATTATAGTTACCTAATTTGAATGTAAGTATAGGGAAAATTTATAGAGCGCTACGATTTGACCATACATAAAAAACTTTTTACAAAATAATAGACTTCCAAACAAAAAATACTACAAAGTAACCATGTGCCATGGCCCTAGTTGGTATCGGCACGTTTGTCAAGCTTAGGGATGCCTTTGTGTCGACTGATTGTGATCGTTGTTTGGCACTTTGCTTGGTGTGTTTAAGGTTTATACCTAAAACATACCAATCAAAGACACCTACCTCCATAAGTGTTGTCAAAATGGACAACACTTAGGGAGGTATGTGCAGTATGGTAGGTACATTAAGGTTTGTTCTCAGAAATAAGTGAAATCACAATATGTAGGTGATTGAGCTGCCACAGACAAGGCCCAGTAACTGGATCCCAAACTCCTTAGCTGTAGCAGCTAAAGCAATATAGCTAAATATTTGCAGACAGCAACTAACTGTAATCAATACAACTAATATTTAGTAGTTCTGTGCTCTTTCATTTGTAACTATTATCTAAACCACTTTAGAAATTTCCAACCAAAATTTAGCAGCAATTTAACTAATGTTTGGTAGTTCAGTACCATAGTGTATAGCAATTTGGTGCTAAAGACATTAATAATTTGTAAATAATGTTTTGGTATTTTTTCCTAAACAATTTAGTTACTATGAACTTGCATTGAGAATATTTTGTTTTCTAGCTCATTCTATTTCCAAACTAGTAACAGGTCAGTCGCGTTTAAGTACTTATATTAAAAGTGTCAAGAGAGTGATGTGTTCAGTGTTTTCCAAAGTAATTACAAGTAGGTACTAGTAGGGATATATTATAGTCTTGAAGTTCACACACGCCCGCCTATATAGTTATGTATCTGTCGCGGCATAAGTATTTTCCTGAGTGAGAACTGCAAAGCTTGTCATGGGTGATGAATCTGTCGAAGACCATCTCTCATTCTTGCGGTCTCTCACAATACAAGGAGTAGTTTAAAGGTAGGTAACAATTAAAATGTTCATGCACATAATAAAGTTAGATTTTTATCATAAACTTATTATCTCCTCATCTTGTCGTGGACTCTCTTCTCAGTAGTGAAACATAAAAAGTTTAAAATATGCTAAGATTTATCATTAGAATAAAATTTGTGTTCTGTTTTGTTTTAGAGGAAGGCATAACGTTGAATGCGGTGCTTGTGTTATCCAAAGAACACATCCATGCTCTCGTTTCTGCCATAGGAGATCGTGCTTTACTCGAAGCACATATTCAAGGGTTGAAAGATGGAATAAACAAAGCGCGGACCGCGGGTGGACAGCGCGCCGTAGCCTAAATTCGAGGCAACGCCAGGCAACAGCTGTGCTGGTGCGGTGCTTGTGTAGTGTGCCATGACCTTTATGGATATTTTGTGTGTTAATACTTAATAATAATATTGTCCTTTGTTACTCAAATAAATAAATGTTATTTAATCATAATATTGTCATTTGTACTCAAATAATTGAAATAATAAAAGATATAGATGTATGTTTTCTTTGATTTCAGTCTCTTCAACTAAAGCAACAATACATCTCGTGAGCAATCGCGTATCACTTTTTTCACAAGACGTATTGTTGTTTTAACTAAACAGATCGGCCGCGATTACGACCGAGCTATTTAGCTATTTTAGCTAAATAGCTCGGCCGTAATCACAGCACGGTCGTAATCAACAATTTAGGTACACATTACCAAACATATCTTACCAAATAGGTTGGTACCTATCACCAAACAGTTTAGCTAACGTTAACCAAACAGTTCAGCATTTGTTAACCAAACTGTTATGTTATATCTTACCCAACGCTTCAGCTATCTCATACCGAACAGTTCAGCAGTCATTAACCAAACTGTAATGTTATATCTTACTAAACAGTTTAGCTATATCATACCAAACAGTTCAGCAGTCATTAACCAAACTGTTATGTTATATCTTACTAAACAGTTTAGCTATATCATACCAAACAGTTCAGCATTTGTTAACCAAACTGTTATGTTATATCTTACCCAACGCTTTAGCTATCTCACCAAATAGTTCAGCAGTAGTTAACCAAACTGTTATGTTATACCTTACTAAACAGTTTAGCTATGTCATACCAAACAGTTCAGCAGTCGTTAACCAAACTGTTTTGTTATATCTTACCCAACTCTTTAGCTATCTCATACCGAACAGTTCAGCAGTCGTTAACCAAACTGTTATGTTATATCTTACTAAACAGTTTAGTAATGAGATCTAAATTAAGTAACTAAATTTGTTTTGTTACTGTACCCAAACGTTCGGCAGTCACCACAGCAACTAAATACTTTAGTAATTATCTAATGAAAATTCGGTAACTAGCAACCAAGTCGTTTTTTCAGTGTATGCATTTATATAATACTAAAGAGATTGATTCTATACAATGCAAAGATAGTTGTACAATCTTCAGCAGCTCCAACAATACAATTTAATGCTATCAATTTATGCGCCCCTGTCCATGTGGAGCAGGACCAGCATTGAGCCAAGCATTTTTATCATCGATATAATCGCTCAACTTGTAATATGCTTGCTTACATAGTGTGCGTTTAATGCATGTTTTAAATTTCGTCTCATTCAGTTCAAGAATACTTTGTGGAATTTTATTATAGCATCTCAAACAGTACCCCATGAAAGATGAGTCTACTTTAGCGAGTCTGAAACCTGGCTGAACTAGTTGGTCCCTATTTCTAGTACTGTAATTATGTCTGTCACCCCTTTTACCAAAAAGGTGCAGATTTTTTCTGACGTACATTATGTTTTCGTAGATGTATTGAAAATGTACCGTCATGATGCCAATATCCTTAAACAGTTCCCTTAGAGAATCGCGCCTACGAAGATTATATATGGCTCTGATGGCTCTTTTCTGCAGAATAAATATAGACTCAATATCAGCAGCCCGTCCCCACAGCAAAATGCCATAAGACATTATACTATGAAAGTAACTAAAATAAACCAGTCTAGCGGTATCTACATCAGTATACTGACGGATTTTTCTAATGGCAAAGGCTGCTGAACTTAGCCGCCCCGCAAGAGATGTCAAATGAGAACCCCATTGTAGCCTTGAATCAAGCGTAATCCCCAGGAAAACCGTTTCATCTACGAATTCAAGTTTCTCTTTATTCAATATTATATCACAATCACTACTTTTAACATTCGGTAAAGCAAATCTTATGCATTTGGTTTTTTTTTCATTTAATACCAAATTGTTTGCTGTGAACCAATTTTGGACCTGAAGTAGGGCATTATTCACGTCATCTAGATTTTGGGCCCGCCTATTTATCTTAAAAATTAGGGAAGTGTCATCAGCAAATAACACCATATTTTGAGGTTGGTTTTTCAGTAAATAGGGTAGATCATTTATATATACTAGAAAGAGGAAAGGACCCAATATTGAGCCTTGTGGAACCCCCATTTTTACTTTTAACCCCTGTGAATTAACACCATTTATTTGAACATGTTGTTGTCTATCATTCAAATAAGATTTTACCAAACTAAGTGCAAGTTTACCCAGTCCGTAATGCTCAAGTTTCAAAAGTAATGTGTCGTGATTTACGCAATCAAACGCTTTGGAGAGGTCACAAAAAATTCCTATGGCGTCTTGAGACTCTTCCCACGCAGTAAATATGTGCTTTAATAAGGTTACACCGGCGTCAGTTGTACAACGTCCCTTGGTGAAGCCATACTGTTGATCATGTAAGATTCTGTTGGTGTTAAAATGATAGAGCATTTGATTAAGCATTACTTTTTCAAAAACCTTGCTAAAAACTGGTAACACGGATACAGGTCTATAATTATTAGTATCTTTACTGTCCCCGGATTTGAAAAGAGGTATGACTTTACTGTATTTCATTAAATCAGGGAAAACTCCTTGGTCTACACATAAATTAAAAATTAAAGCTAAGTAAGGGGCTATAGTCTCAAGTATGGATGTACAAACTTTGACAGACATTCCCCATAGATCTTCGGTTAGTTTGATCTTTATTTGCCGGAAAGTTTTAATAACAATCATAGGGTTAATGTGTTTAAATTTAAATTCAACCAGGCAGCCAGACACATTCGCCTTTAATAAACCAATTGAGAGTTCAGGTGAGGAAATAAGAGCCTCCGTTGTTTTTTGTGGTATATCGGTAAAGAATTTTACAAATTCTTGAGCTACTTCCTGATTAGAGCTTTTAGGACCACATGCTGTATCTAATGTGTAGCTAGTGTTACGTATTTTCTTCCTGTTAGTCTCATTATTTATAACTTTCCAAACTGTCTTTATTTTATTTTCTGCTGTTTTGATCTTGTTGCTAATGTGCAGTGCTTTAGCAACCTTGCATGTATTTCTAAAAATGTTTGAATACTTAGCAACATACTTGTTAAAAGTTTCAGTGTTTATAAAAGGCTTAAGGCCATAAAGCTCAAATAGTCTTTCCCTACTTTTTCTGATACCTCTAGTTGCCCAATCACTAAATATGAATTTAGGGCAAGACACAAATCCGGACTCCGGGGCTACTACTGAGTTGTTCATAGTCAACTTATAAAATTCCCGCTGAGGGTTCTGTGCCTCCCGTCGGGGTAATTTTTGTTTTTTAAGCATATTTAAATATAAGTACTTTTTGACCAGCAGGGGTATTCTAAACTATTCGATAAGTTTCCGTGTCGGTAAGGAACCGTATTCGACAATCTCATTTCCGAGCCGAAGAACTGTCAAAACGCTATTCACAGATCCGAACGGATGCGTTTTTTTCTATCCGATAGACCGTTGTGTTTATGGGGAACGCTACAAAATGGTAGTAAATAGATAATCGTGGTAGAAAATTTAAAATAGTAAATAAAATAGGTTTATTTGAATATTTAGTTCCGTTTAAATAAGGAATATACAGCTAGTAACTTAATAGACAGCAAGCGATACAAAATGATTTTATTAGTAACTGAAATAAACTTTATTTCATTTCGAATAAACCTGCTTTGTAAACAGCCTCTGTCAAACGGGCAAAGCGGAAAAACTTTTTTTTTTGTTAGTAAAACTAGTTTTCTTTTTCATAAATAACTATAAATAACTTTGTTTAAAAAAGGAAAAAAATACTGCAAGTATTTGATATCAGTATTATACAATTCTTGCTATTTGCTCATTGTCAAACAATAATTAAATTTCTATGGGAATTACGGCAGATGATTGCGTGTGAGGGAAATAGGGCCTTATTTCTTCAATGAGGCCAAGGGCTATGTCTAGTGTTAGTCTATAAACCAACTGAAACCGCGGCTCGGCAAAAGGTTTCGTTCTCTGTTGTCCTGCACGCCGACGGTCTCTGGCTCGCACAATCACTTAATCCATCTACCAAAGATCAAATAATGTTAACTAAAATCTAGAACGAATATCACATTTCTGTAAAAACTTTGAATTTAAGTATGTAAATGCGGATACATCAATGAAATATGGTCAATACAATAATAAAACTTCATTTACTTACTATAAGCAATGTTTAAAAAGTTTACAGTCTTTTTATTTCACTGAAATAAGCTGGAAATATGGTTTATTTCTTCGTTTTAATTTTGATCGATATGACTCCCGATAGCAAACAGCTGTCGGAAAGATTCGAGTCTTCAAATCGAATTTGAACTGTCAAAATTATTCGGTTTCGGATTTGTGAATTGCGTTTGGAGGACATCTTCGATATCTTTGACGTTCGATTCGGTACGGAATCGAGTCGAATGGTTCTGAATAAGGCTGCAGATAGGACGCCAAGCTATGAGCACGGATCTCAACAATGAGCCGACCTACACGTGAGATATATTAACCAGAACAACTATCTGTAAACAAGGAATGCCCATGACACATCACAAAGAAAATCGTCAAGAAAAATTCTTTTCGCGCCACAAAAACGTTAGTTCCCAGAACACCACTCCACAGATAAACAATAACAATTTCAAACAATGTTTACCTATATTACAAATTTTGCGCTGGCAACCGCATCCGTTCTTGAGTAGGATATCTATTTTGAGTGCTGGCAACATTGTCCCACCCGTGCGACAGAACGCGCGTGCCGACATTATAAACAGCAATACTTGGACGTTCGAATTTCAAAAACATTGTGCACCGACGTGACGTTATATCCGGTGACGTTCAGTTGCGGAATAGAAGCTGGAAACATAAGAATAACAGTTTAGGTTGAAAGGACGCCAAAGCAAGAAGGGCTGTCGCAATCGGTAATTGAGATTATGAATTTTTCAGTGATCAAACATCAAAGGGTCTCGCTGATGCTGAGTAGTCGGATGTAAGCAATCTTCTGGTGAAAATAGAATTTGAGGAAGTAGTGGAAAACATCCTACCCGCTACTGAAACTACGCAACAGCCAGAACTGTAACTCCTATCGATCAAAACGGTCCTATGCCAAAAAACCCACTCCTAATGAAAATAACTGCTTGCTCTGACTGGATAGTAGGTCAACTCAAATCTTCTGTGTGGTTGTTTCTTCAAAAGACCACCTCAGACACATTTTTGCATAGGCCTCATGTGAGTTGACCAAGATTATGTCTGGACCCTAAAAGAGACTATCTATCACCTCCGACCCTCCCACTCCCTCCCTCCCCCCTCCCTCCTCCCTCTCTCTATTATCTCCTCGACTTGAGATGTTTCTTCTCAGAGTAGTCAGGTACAAAACACCAGCGTCTTCTAGTTAAAAAAAAGACCTTTCGAGATCATAATGGCGATGTTAGGTCAGGCCAAAGAAACCTGGGCCATCTAAAAGCATCATTGGGTTGAAGATAATATCGTCAAAATCGCGGGGAACATGACGAGGGACGCACAAAACCGGGAAGTGCGGCAGATGAAAAGGGGAGGCCTATATCCAGCAATGGGTGATTCTTAGCTAAAATGATGATGATGATGAACTAAAGAAATGATAAAGCTCATGGAAGCATGGAATAAAATATTCGAAACGGTATTACAAAGGACTGAACAGAACAGACTACAAAAAGAAACACACACAGCCAAGCCGCTAACAAATTAACTGGCCACAAACGATCACAAAAATTTAAAATTAGAACAAAACAAAAAAACTCCTGTCGCGACAGAACATAGCCAATGGCAAACTTTATAATAGGACCCTCAGTCCCGAAAGTTAATCATTTACTGACCTTATAGAATTCTCTGGAACCCTCGGAGGCGGGACATGTTATGAGTTCGGTCCCATATCGTCCTTTTTTGTCTGCAAAGCTAAATTAAATTGACTTTAGGCTGAAATATGAAGGGTTAGCCTTGGGTGACAGTCGTGGAGGTACGTAAGTGTGGCCTGTTTCTGGGTGAGATTGAATGTGAAAAGTTTTATGAGCGGACAAAATCGATAGGAAAGTACTAGTATTGGACTACTTCCAGTATACAACTCTTTCTTTTTGCATTCGATCTTAAGACTTCGTGATATGCAGTAAGTATGCAAATTTTAAAAATTCCAGGTATATTTTCGAACCCAGACAGCAGACAAGCATTTCTTTTTTAAATCAGCAATATTTTGTTGCCCAAAAGAAGATGTCGGGATAAACTCGACTCCTTCCACAAAGATTGGCGTATAACAGCACTAGATAGGAATAACTGGAAGAAGGGAAGGGAAGCCTTTGCCCTGCAGTGGGACACAAATGGCTGATAATAATAATATTTTGTCGCCACCACTCCTAAACGGTGAAATCCTAAGACATGTGACGTAAACCAATCCGTACCGAGCGCGTTGGGTTAGGATCCACCATATCATTGAAATGAGGCCTGTAGTCTCAGCTGTGGAGGAACGTATGCAGCATAATCGTAGCTTTACGCAGTGTAACTCTGATTATGCTTAGCAAGGGCCTCTGATTGGTAACATTGTAGATCTACAAAGATATCTGAATATCCTTTTAGAGGAACTATTCCTGAAATAAAGGTGTAGAAGATACTATATACTGACGACCCGAATGGCGCAGCGGTTGTGAGGCTGCCTTATGTTCTTAGGGTCCCGGGTTCGAATCCCGGTTGGAGCAAATGTTTGTGTGATGAGCATGGACATTTGTTTCCAAGTCATGGATGTTTATATGTTATTTACAAACAAAAAGTATCTATGTATCAACTATCTGGTGTCCACGACACAAGCCTCGTTGCTTAGTGTGGCGCTAAATGGCGCTGTGTGTTAATGTCCAGCGATATTTATTTATTATTTATAAGTATTCTAAACAAAAAAAAACCCCAAGCTGTTCACTAAAGAATGTTTGCCTTCATGTTTAAGCAAAGTCCATAAAAGGTTTGGTCACCCATAATCATCATCGTCAACTGTTTTTGGAGATAATAACATGTTTAAAAACCTTTACTATCACCAAAAAACAAAATCCCGTGAATAGATTGTCTCACAAATAAAATTAATAACAACTTTCTTGTGTGACAGTTAACCGAAAGCCTTAATTTCGTTCGTTCATCGTCAAACTGGGCGTGTTTTTGTAAAAACTGCTCCTCTGAACACAACCTTATTTTGAACAATAAAGCCATTCAATTATGAACCTTATTGTGTAAAGCTTAGGGTGGTTGTATAGTTTTGGTTGATAGAAATATTTTTGTAAACACATTCGTTCGCGTCACTCATACCTAAGCTTCGATGGGCGGACATTAGGACATTAAAATATTATTAATAATTCATTTTTAATGTTTTGAGGTAAAACTGTTTGAATTTTAATCAAGTTCTGACAAATGTGAGTTTATTAAAGTGTCTATGCAATTAATATTATTGAAATGGATGTTTGTTTCGATAAATTTTATGTAAATATGGTGTTGATTATAGTGTTTGTCTCTTTGACCAATTATTTGACTATAACTGTAGCTGTAATAAAGTTTAAATTTATAATATTTATAAAATTGTGGTTTATATGCCTATTACTGCCAATTATGGAAATAATTTCAATTTGCGTGATCTATCACTATTGAGATTTGCGCACCACCCAAGTTGTTTTAGCGGAATCAAGAGAAAGCCCAAGAAAGTATTATTTGCATACTGCCTACACACAAACAAATAAAAAACATTAGGACCTAAAGCAGTAGGTAGAGACACCAGCACATCAAGGGATTTGACATAGAATATGCACTTCGCAAAGTGTACTTATCAAAATGAGCGCTTCTCAAAATGAGCACTAATCAAAAAGAGCATTAATCAAAATTAGCACTAATCAAAATGAGCATTAATCAAAATGAGCACTAATCAAAATGAGTGTGTTTGAACAAAGAAACTACTGTTATCGTGGTGAAAATCGTGCAAAATAGTAAAAAAAAAATTGTAAGCAAACGGTTTTTATTTTGACCCATTGTGATACAATTCACACTTATTTTGAGTAGTGCTCATTATTATCTCAAATTTTTTCCCCGAATTTTTCGCGGCAGGATGATCTTTACAGCCATTAAATATAGCAAGTTTCAATATTACATTTTCCGATTCCTTTCCTTGCATGCCAATAATCTTTATTTATTCCATTATCTTAATTTGTCCTTAGAAACTAATAACAGTAATTTCTATTTGACAAAATTTGCATAACAACAATCGCTTTGATTCCACAGCACAGTAAATGCAATGACAGTAAAATTTTCAGTCATTAACTTAAGGTGAAGAGGCCATGGCTTTACCAACTTTACCCTTACAGTCTATTTTTAACCTTATTTACACCGTCACAAGAACTAAAATCAAAATTGAAAAAAATATTGAAAAGGATTGTCACGTCCGTCGGCCAAATTAAATTTGCAGTCAGGAAAACACAGTTTCAGCTTTATGGAGTTCTCAATAAGAGCTATTAGATCGTTGTTATGATATTCGAAGTTTGATAACAGTAGACAAAGATTTGCATAATTTGAGCAATTAAGTTGGCATGCAAATGAGTTCTAACAATAGTGGGTTGACAATGACTGGAAAACATAATGTATTGAGGCATTGAATAAACCGCAGTCTCGTGATAATTGCTATTAGCATACCCTTTTCCCATAAAAGTAACACAGATATACATCACGCCTGTAATCCCCGAAGAGATAGGCAGAAGTGCATCTAATATAAATACACCTACATTTCGCCAGTTATATATGTTTTTGTAAGTCTCATGTAATAAGGGGTGAGCCTATTACTATCAAACAAATCTAGATTCCGTAGCATGCTACTGAGAAATTCCTGATGGAAAAACCTAATAACACTTTGCCCGAACCGGGAATCGCACCCAGAAACTCACGCACACACACACACAACACACAGTTAATGTTAAAGAAAAACTCTATTTGGTGTTGTTGAAAATACGATTTTTTTCTCAAGTTCATGAAAAGACCTGATAATATTTGGATGCACCTTCAGCTTTATCATGAAAATAAATTTGATTAAACGCTTCGATTTTATTTTATTTTTCACAATATCCATTTCAGAGTGTGCGCAAAAGAATTTGCTTTCCGATTTTTAAATTATTTCGCAAATAACCTAATATTTTCACCCTACAATGCCGTGCTATAACAAAGTCTCTCTCTCAAATGGCCACACATTTTGTGTTACTCTTTCCCAAATGGCCACACATCTTGTGGTACTCTCTCTCAAATCGCCACACATCTTGTGGTACTCTCTCTCAAATGGCCACACATCTTGTGGTACTCTCTCTCAAATGGCCACACATCTTGTGGTACTCTCTCCCAAATGGCCACACATCTTGTGGTACTCTCTCTCAAATGGCCACACATCTTGTGGTACTCTCTCTCAAATGGGCACACATCTTGTGGTACTCTCTTTCAAATGGCCACACATCTTGTGGTACTATCTCTCAAATGGGCACACAATTTCCATAAAAGCCCCTCTCATGAAGTTTAAGAAAACACTAGGTACCCTCTATTTGGACTCCTCCACACTCGGTAAAAAATAGAAAACTGAAAGATTTCATCACCGAGTTTTCATGTAAACAAGAAAGTATGGTTTGTTTTTCATAATTTATTTTTCTACATAGAATAACCATTTCTAAAGAGAGAGAAATAGAGGAATATTACATTGCTAAAAAATCTAATCTTTTAACCGTAAAACACCATGGCATGACGAAATTTGAGTTCCATTCACCATAGACACAATCATCATTTTCCTGCGCTTACTCCAATTAATTTGGGATCGGCACAGCATGTTTTCTCTTTCCATACCTCTGTTACTCGCCATATCAGCAGTCACCTCCTTTTCAGCCATATCATCAATAACACAGTCCATCCATCGTTTCTTTGGTCCTCCTCTACTCCTATAGTCATCTACATTCTCCTCCTCATACTCAACATTTTCCTCATTCCTCCGCATCACAAGACCGAAAGAAACAATATCGACGATATAGTTATTCATCGTTGCTCGACACTCTTAGTATCTCACTGCAATACTCCCACAAAAGCCTAGGTGGTAGTGTTGCCCAAAATCGGTCTTGGTCTTGCAGTATTGGTCTTGTTCTTGCATTTTTACAAGACCAAGACCAAGACCGACTTATTGTAGCAAGGCCAGGACCAAGACTGAACCCTGCAAGACTTGAGCAAGAACAAGACTAAGCCTGCAAGACTCTTGCGTCTCGCAGTTCACATCAATACTAGGTGGCTACACAACCTGTCACTGCCTCTATAACTTACCTTTTAATTGAACAATTCCTTTCTAGCTGATGCATCATGTACCTCGTAAGTCCGCTAAACATAACAACTGCGGTCATAAACCACTCTATAAGTCCACCATCTAGCCGAATTAACTGGCAGTAAATCTATCCAACGAGCGCTTTTAGACTGAATTTATTTTATACACGGAAGTGTGACCTACATGGTCGGACGATCGGGCGATTGGTAGATCAGAAATACACTTAGCATTTTAGTGTTATGTTTTGAACAGTGGTGGGATCATGGGATAGGTGGGTTTTGACTTAACTTTGGATAGTAAATTGATCATTTAGATAGACAGAAAAGTCTTTAATATGTATGCCATACAAATCACAGGGTTAATAGGTGTTTAGTGGATTTTGTGTGGGATATTAATTGCTTTTTAATTTTGGTATTATGAAGGTGTTTGGAAGTGCGCTGTTGTTTGTTTTAAAGTATCAGCAATTTGTGTAATAATTAGGTCATTACCGACTCTGATTACATTTGAATAGTGTTGTAAATATGGCGACACTTGGGGGAGGCCTATGTCCAGCAGTGGACGTCTTTCGGCAGAAATGATGATGATGATGATGATGAGTGTTGTAAATATACTTGAGTCAAGGATAGCCAGTTATTAAGCCATATATCGCTATTTGTGAGTAGACTTCCAGGTACAACTTCGGTAAAACCAGTACAAACTCCGGGCACAGGGTCTGACAGATACTATACTGAATCAGAGTCCAGTGTCATAAGCTAGTCCGGAATTTACTAGTTTGAAAGACCCGAAATCCGAAAATTTGAACTAGCAATACTGGGAAAAGTAGACGGCTGCATGTAACAGGTAAAACTTTAAACCAAACAACGGAACAACTACATCCCCATCAATGAACCAGTTACCAGTTCCAAGAACAAATTCCGAACTGTTACACGAACGCTTAAAACCCTCTCGTGGCGCCCGTATTTTTCCAACGAAAACGCCACAAACGTGAGCTTGTAACAATTTCAGCGACTACATTAAGACATAAACCACGCTTCGGATTCCACTGAAATTGCTCACGGCATTCTATAAATCGGACGCACTCGACGACCGTTCGGTCTATTTCGGTAAAAATAAATAAATATGTGCGCGAGCGGCCGCAGTGCCCGCACTCGTGGATGTACCAGAGATGTAGGGTAACTGCTGGATGTGATACGCTGGTGAGAGAGTTTCTGAACATGAGTATATGACATGGATTTTTGGATTTAGAAATGAAAAAAAAAGTAACTTTTAGTAGTGACAACTCACATAGCAAAACCACGAAAGGTTATCAGGGGAAGCTGTCTTCTTCACAATTCAGATCCATTTGTTGTTACTTAGCTATATCTACTCTTTATAAGCGATCTTGAGGTTTACCACTTAGTAGCCAAAAGCAGCTTGACCTAGAGCACTTAGCTTATAGCTTCACGTTATGGTTTCTCCCATAGCTTCACCTTTTAGCTTCTCCTTATAGCGTTTCTTTTGGTTGTGTCGGATTGTCATCCCATCGCACTATGAGAGAAAAAGGAACAGAGAGTACACCTGTGCCTGCGCACACACTTATGCACTATATTATCTCCCGCGCCGATGGCTAATCTACGCCTAAGATTGGCCGTTGTGATCGAAAACGGTCAGGAGGACTATTGTTATTATTGCTTTTCTTTATGGCTTCTCTTATAGATTCTCCTTATAGCTGATCCTTATATCTTCTCCTTACAGCTTCTCTTTATAGCGTCTTCCTATATAGCTTCTCCCTATTTTTTCTACTTATAGCTTTTCCTTCACTTTACTTATTTACGTTTTGCAGCTTATAACGTTCTCTTAGGTGGGTGTGAGTTTCCTCACTGTTAGCGAGAGTGGGCTGTAAGCCACCACAGGGGCCCACTGTGGGACAGTGAATGTCACGTCTTCGAATTTTTGTTCTAGGAAATGCTGGTGCACGATGTATTTTTCCACCGGTTTTACTATTTTGACTCTGACAAAGTCTGAAAAAGCTAGGGATTTGTTTACTTTTATTTTTTTCTTGATACCAGCCACATCCATTCCCCCTACATCATTGCAGAGCGCACGACAAGTCGTCCATATATAGCGGCACTTGATAACGACGTATTAGACGAATAAATGTTTTACGTCCGCCGGTAAGTGTTCCATATTTATAATTTTGGTTTTCGAACGATGATGGAACGTCGATCGGTTAAACTTCCTGTGTCTTTGAGCAGTCGCGGCGCAGGCGTCGCGGTGGGAGGGTTGGTTTTCTTGACAGTATGTAATTTTAAATAGATTTACCTTCACTTTGGATGGCAGACTAACTTGGGTGATTTAAATATATTAGAAAAGTGGAGGGACGATTTTTTTCCTATTGAAATTGCGGAAACAAGGTTTGCTTAACATATTCTACCCAGTTAAAATGTCTTACCCTCATCTTGTAATAGGTTTGCTTCGTGCCTCGGAAAGCACGTAAAGCCGTTTATCCCCGGCTGTCATTTCTGATCGTTGACAGTTGTCACAGTCAGAGGCCCAAAATTCTAACAACTAGTACTAACTGGGTTGTGGAGGTCAGATGGGCAGTCGTTCCATCTAAAATACTGGTATTCAGCTGCATCCGGTAAGACTAGAAGACGATCCCAATACATTTGGGAAAAGGCGGGCAGATGATGATACTTAGTTTGCTCTTACCTTTTCAAGCTTTAAGAAAAACATTTTTCTGCTGTTTTGTGTTGATCCCCACCCGGGTTGGGGGACTTAAGCACGGTTTTCAGCATTCAAGTTCATATTTAATTCTTCAATGATACAACCAATTAATAGATTTAGGTACTCTTGCCTGAAAATCACCAACATTCTAAATTAAAAACCCCACACTAATGAGAAAAATGCGGACAGTCCTGCTAATGTCAAAGCGGCCGTTAAATTACAACAAGCGGCGCATGAGACTTAATAATCGACGGAGCAGCTTGTGTGACGCCCATCGCGTTATACAGACTCCCTGCTATGGTGACCGCTTGCGAAGCTTTTTGGAGGACAAAGTCCTGTTGCGATTTTTTTCGAAATTAGAAATACTTAATTTGGAACTCAGTTTTGGAAGGATCATCATCATCTGCTTAGCCTTTTCCCAACTATGTTGGGGTCGGCTTCCAGTCTAACCGGATGTAGCTGGATACCTGTATTTTACATGGAGCGACTGCCTATCTGACCTCCACAACCCAGTTAGTACTGGGTAATACGATATCCCTTGGTAAGACTGGTTGTCAAACTTTTTGGGTCACTGACTACCTGTAACGACTGCCAAAGATCTACAAATGACAGCCGGGACCAACGGCTTAACGTGCTTTCCGAGGCACGGAGGAAACCCGGTATGTAATGGGTGGTCACCCATCCACAGTCCAACCTAGGCAAGCACGGCTTAACCTAAAGATCGACCCGAGCGGCTGTTATTATTTAGCCACGGGCTCCTCTGTTTTGAAAGGATAAGGACCATATTTGTCATCAACATAGCCTTTTTCCACCGATAGGTATTGTGTTCGTATATTACTGAGGAATTTTATTGTCGGGACGACATAACATCACGCTTGTAATCCCCGAAGGGTTAGGCAGAGGTGTATCTACCTAATAGAAAGCCGTGTGGTATCCGGCAGAGTAGAATAGAACCAACCCATTACACTCACGGGTGTCGTATAAGGCGACTAATGTCTGAGGCAGAACACCTTGCGCCTCCGTAGACCAGAGAATGGGCAGCAGCGTTTTCTGTTGGTCTTTCATCACTGCGATCTCCAATCCGCCTGCCAAGCGTGGAGATTACGGCAAATTCCTCCCATCATGGGAGAGGCTTATGTCCAGCAGTGGACGTTATGGGCTGTTGTTGTTGTTGTACCTAATAGTACACCCACATTTCGCCAGTTATGTTTGTTTCATAAAATAGGGGGCGAGCCTATTGCCATCAACCGGGCACAAATCCAGACTCCTTGTCTGCTACTGAGAAAATCCTGGTGAAAAAACCCAATAACACTTTTCCCAACCTGGGAATCGAACCTGAGACCTCATGCTCAACAGTTGCAAATGTGACCAATAGACCAACGAGGTGATCAGGTGAGGGATACGGCACAAAACAATAGGGTAGATATGACATCATAAAACAATAATTCCAAGACACCTATCTCTAAAAAAACACTTTATTTTGGGCCTGAAAACCCGATTTATTTTCAATTAATTGCCAAATCAGATTTTTAGTTGGTCCGAAATCAATAAATGTGACTTGAGTGTGTGATCTTGTGAGTCAACGATCTACAAATCAAAATGTTTTCTCCTACAATAAAATGTATCTGCCATTTTGAAATTATTTTGATCATCAGTACCAATAGCAAAGTAATAGCTACAGGTAACGCCATCTATCCAAATTACCAGAAACTATCCTTGTTATCAACGCATCGATCGTCCAAACTACCATCCTTACAACCGTTTCTGCTCTTACCTTATCCAAACCTTCTACAGACCATCTTCACACCTTCTACCTTCTATCCACGGCTTCTCATGAAGTCTGCTCGCAGTACTTAAACGTGGGAACAGTATGCGTACGCGCACCGAAGGCGGCGCGGGCGTGGCCATCCAGCGCTTTGTTTTTCAAATAATTTCCGGACGCCCGTTTTTGGGAATTACGTATTTTCGTCCGACCTGATGATTTATTGTTAAAAGAGGTTACAGCTAATTATCTCAGGGAGTTGGGAGTTCAAGCTTTTGTCGTTCTGGGCGTGAGCTAGTCGGCCTCTGTTTTAGAAAAAGACGGCCTTTGAGGTAAGAAGTTATATCGAAAGGGGCGGTTAAAGGTTTCTATCGGAAATAGGATCCTGTACAGTGAGTTATTGGTATTAGAAAAACACATCTTAATGTTAAAAGAGTCAAGGCCCTTTATTGCATGGGACTTAAACATAAGAAGCTGGCGAAGTAATACATAATATGTATATACTAGGTATAGGAAGGTTCGGGGATTATAGGTGTAAACCATAATAGATATCGTCACACAATATTATGTAGGAAGATTCAAGGTCACTCGTTGAAATCAGTTCAGGTATTGCACTTTTTCAATCTCTCAAATTCACATCGCAAAACTTTTTTAGCGTATCCTAACTAAGCCAAAAACATCAAAATCTCAAATGAAATCACTTAAAATACCTCACAGAAGGACACACCATTTTTAAACTTTCATAATTGCTTTAAAAAAAGAACACAAAGGCACCGGCCGTTCACAAAAACATAATCGATTAGGATCGAAACGATTATAAGTTGAATCGATTATCCAATACATTCGAGTCCCGTGTCACCCATAACTAATCGGTGTGGACCACAAACAATGGTATTTCTTCATCACGAACAAAAACGGTGTGAGGCAGAATATGGGATTATGAAGTATTGATACCTAGTATTGTTTATAGGGTGTTTAAAATTAGTACGAGTTTATTTAGTTGGATTTGTTGAGTTATATAAGAGTTTTTTTATTATTTTTTTCGGTTGTGGTTAGGTAGACTGATTTCAATGAATAAATATATTATAAATAAATATAAATATCACTGGACATTACACACAGCGCCATCCAGTGCCACACTAAGCAACGAGACTTGTGTCGTGGTCACCAATCTATACTAATATTATAAAGCTGAAGAGTTTGTTTGTTTGCTTGAACGCGCTATTCTCTGGAACTACTGGTCCGATTTGAATGATTCTTTCAGTGTTGGGTAGTCCATTTATCGAGGAAGGCTCTAGGCTATATAACATCACGCTACAACTAATAGGAGCGGAGCATAAATGAAAAATGTTGCAACAACGGGGTTGTTCCTTTTGAAAGCTTTTTCTCTCTTATGTGACGCAGACGAAGTTGCGTGGGTCAGCTAGTATACTATATACTTTTTGTTTGAACATACTTATTATACTTAAAAACATCCATGACTCGGAAACAAATGTCCATGCTCATCACACAAAAATTTTCTCTTACCGGGATTCGAACCCGGGACCCTAAGAACGTAAGGCAGCACTGCCACTGCGCCATTCTGGTCGTCATAGATTTGCATAGCTGTGAACTAATTAACACTTCTTTTTGGTCAAATGATAACTTAACGATACTTACCTGAACAGAAAAGATCAACTGACGTCATCATAATTTCGGTCTACCATACATATGTAGCGCTGTCTATTTTTGGTTTATTCTAAAGTCATTTCAATTTAGGATCCATCAAATCTCATGTGCTCCATCCATGTTCAACCAAACTGCCACTGACTACTCACACCAACATATTAACAAAAGATAACCATCTCTAGGCGCTACAAAGAATCTCGTGAGCCACTTAAATAACAACCGGCTTCAAAAAGAAAGAAAAGAAAAGATTGACACGCTCTACACGCTGTATATAGCGGGCTTGTCAGCGGGGGAGGGCGCTTAGTTCATCGGATCAGCAGGACGCGGCGCCGGCGCAACCTTTGTGCCCGAGGATAGCCGATGTTAGCCGATGTTAGCCGAACAGTTGAGGTTAGACTTAAGATGGCCAAGAGATTTAAATGCGGATTTAGAGGCTACAAGAGAGGCTATCATAGAAAATATGTGAATAAGTGTCATTGACGCTTTCAAATAAAATGACATTATTGTTTGACATGCTACGCCTGTAACGGGCAGTAGGTAAGCTTGGCTCTTGCAAGTAGTAGATTATGTTTTTTTTTAATAAAGTATAATATATTTATTCAAAAATTGAATTAGCAAAAAAAAAACAATTTAAATCTTAAAAATCCTATCTCATTTAGCGTCAGTTTTTTTTTTTAAGTCTTTGATTAGAAGGCATATAGTGCAACACAAAAGAGTAGAAATTAAATGAGGGCGCTGCGATCGCTCAGGTGGCAACCCAGTTAGTACGACCTAGCTGATCTTGATACTTGAATAGTATTATTGGTCTAATAGCTATAAATAATGAGAAAATAATTATTTTAAATAAGTATGTTTATTAATTCATTGCTTTCAATAAGTTCCTCATAGATAATAAATAGATTTGGTACGTAACAGTAATAAAACTACAAGTTCACTCAAATATATATTATGAGGGGCGACCCTTTCTGTGTATAGCTGGAGTCGAGAATTTCCCGCCGTTTTGCACAATTCTGCGCACTGTGCTTACAGAAACACCTAAAACAAACAAAGCATGTTATTTACATAAGCTTAAAGATACAACTTTAAATTAGTGCTCTATCTTCATAAATAATATAACTGCTGTCAGTCCGACGAAAAAAGTCCCGCGCAAATATGTTCATAACGTGAAAATATTTAAAAATTGTTTCTTTCCATTAGTCGGTTGCTTCAACAAATATGGTATAGCAAAAAACGTATTTGGTACTACTATCATACACAACGTACATCGTACTATCAATGTTGTTAAGTCGCGCTATAACTACAAGAGTATTTGTTTATCTTAGCATAACCTCAAAAATGGTAGACAACTAATTTGTAAATACTATTTAGATCGAAAATTTTGCTCCCTGAATGTAATAATCGTTTGTAATTAACGTTTACTGCAACTTTCAATAGTTACTTACCAGTAAAATCTGCTGTACGATGGCAAACATCTTCGAAGTAGGATAGCAGCTTCCCAGCTTGTAATTCGGTCAAACACCGCATGAAAACTTAAACATTATTTCACGGGCACCTCCACGAATTACTTTATTCATGATATGTCGCTGTTTTCCAGTCCACACTCAGAAATAACACACAAAAACCAAAATTCTAATGAAAAAAGAAACCGATCGAGAAGAATTGACAGCTCAAGTACTAATTTTAGATGTTGCCAGAAAATGAAAAATTTTTGTTCCCAAATATTTAATTTCTACTCTTTTATGTTGAGCTATAGATGTCAGGTCAATCTACACTTTTTTTTATAAAAAGTTAGTTTGTAAGTTTGGATGGGGGAGGTAATCTTCAAAATTCAAAAAACTCAAACCATTTCATAACTTTTTCACAATTAAAAAGCTACACTACTGCCGAGTGTTTTAGGATTATGTTTCTATGACGTCAGCGAATTCGCGGGCAGAAGCTAAAGTTTCATTAAATGAGTTTGACATGAAAAACAAAAATAACCCTTTCACTAACGCAATCGAAGAAGTCGCCAAATATGAGAGAAAGAAAAAAAAGAAAAGAATACGACACAGGGCCGGTCACCCAACACCGGGTGAAAGTCCCGGTTAATGCTTTTAAACGTGAACGTGACAGAGTGACAAGCTGACACCGACGTCCGCGCGTCCGAAACGGTTAATTTAGAACGAATGTGGGTGGCATTTAAACGGCGATTTGTGATTTGGTGCAATCAACTCCGGTTCTTATTTTGAATTGATTAATTCGAATTTGTGGAACGGCCCTTTAGGAATCGTTTTGACCAGAAGTGCATGGGTTCTGTAGGATGTTACTAGCAGGGAATTAGACTTAAAAATCTATAAGTAATCGCAGTTCCACAATGGTGCTTCCCTGTACTCGATAAATATTGAGAAAGTATATTCCTAAGGGTGAATATCCACTAATGAGACTAACCGCGTACAACTACATCAAAACTGCGTTTAAGAGGGGTGTCATAGTCACAGTTGTAATGAATATTGCTACTGATAGCCACTATCTGTTTTGCTATTGCTGCTGATACTGGTTGACTGGTAGAGAATCATCATCATCATCATTTCAGCCGAAAGACATCCACTGCTGGACAAAGGCCTCCCAAAGGGGGAGGGGGGGGGGTTGTGCCATAATCGCCACGCTTTGGCGATTATGGCACAACCCCCTGTACGGTTCTTACAAAAGCACAGAGAACGTTGCTTCCATTCTCTGGTACGTCCCTTAGTCGCCTCTTACGACACCCACGGGAAGATATGGGATGGTGCTATTATTTACGTCCGACACCATACAGACCAATGAATTAACGAAATGAGATGGTAGAGAATGCCTTGTGGCATTAAGTCCGCCTATGTACCACTCTAGTACATGAAGTTTAAATAAATGAATAGTCCTGGAAATCAGCTTCATTGGTGAAATTCTCGCTTTAAAATCTTTAATCGCAGTTTACCTATGGTGTAGCTTTTCTCAAAAAGTGGATAAAAGTTCACGATAAGACCATGTAAATTGAATCCAACATAGAATAAGTTTATGGACGGAATATAATAATCTTATAAAACATTTGTAAACGTAAACGGGTATTTTCACGAATTTTACCTTTAATATAAGCCCGACGTTTCAACCGGATTTCACCAGCCGTGGTCGCAGGAAGACTGGTTGAAACGTCGGGCTTATAATTATTAAAGGTAAAATTAGCGAAAATACCCATTTACAAATGTGTTCTGATCGTGAAAGTTTATAATAATCTTCATAAGACTACAATTATTATTTAAACTGTGGCAAAAAGCCCTTATTAACAGCCTATATTTAATCCAACACCCACAAAAGTTCTCACACAGAATCAATCCTTCTAAATAAAAAACCGACTCATCATCCCTTTGATGTCACTCCCGCCTCGCACCTCCCATCATTACCAGATCTTAATTGCTACGAAATGTCCATCTAGTGTCGTCTAGTTGTCACAAAAAGTATCAGTTTTGTAACATCATGATATTTGATGAGACCGTCCTTTGTTTGCGGTACTCTTTGATACTTTGTATCATTGGAAACGGTAATGACATGTCATAGAATTGAGGGACGCGTGTTTTGTTTGTGTAATGATAATGTTGGTTTTTTGTTTAAAGACTGCCTCGTGCGCGACTGTGAGTTTGAGGTCCTGGGTTCGATTCCCCGGTCGGGCGGTTAGATTTCTCAGTACCAGTCACAGAGTCTGGATTTGTGCCTGTTGATGGCAATAGGCTGTGAGGAGTTCGTGGCTAATTAATAACAGCCGCTCGGGTCAATCGTTAGGTTAAGCTGTGCTTGCCTAGGTTGGTCTGTGGATGGGTGACCGCCCATTACATACCGAGTTTCCTCCGTGCCTCGGAAAGCACGTTAAGTCGTTGGTCCCGGCTGTCATTATTGTAGATCTTTGACAGTCGTTAGGTAGTCAGAGGCCCAAAAAGTCTGACAACCAGTCTTACCAAGGGGTATCGTATTACCCGATACTAACTGGGTTGTGGAGGTCGGATAGGCAGTCGCTCCATGTAAAATACTGGTATTCAGCTGCATCCGGTAAAACTGGAAGCCGACCCCAACAAAGTTGGAAAAAGGCTAGGCAGATGATGACACCGATATGGTGTCTAATCACAGATTTCTTCCTGATGTAATAAATTTATCACATAGCAATTATCAATGATTCAATTGATAATGCAAGTTAAGTTACAAAATAGTGTTAAAGTTATGGTTTTAATTTTATTAATAAAACTTATTAATTACTGAAGATAAATATCTATTAAATTGAGGTTAATTACCTCATTTTAATTAATACTTACGTAATAATCTGAACCAAATCGAATTATCTATTTACTTTTTAAATGAATTAATTAAATAAATCAATTTTCTAATTCTACGTTTGAGACTATTAATAAAAAAGACCCGACAACTGGCCATCCTACCTCTAATTAATTTTAAAACTGTTTTATTTTTTTCTTCGAATCAATTCCAAAAGTCATTTTAAAAAGAAACATTTAATTCTCACACATACGTGACATATGTAGGGAAAAAAATCCTTTTGTACTCTGCTCCAATTTCCTTCAGGATCTCCGAAGCGATGACATTGCTGATTTTTGACACCTCTACCTTGCATTTATCATTTGATTACCAACTTTATTTCTTGTTCAACACGATTCAAAATCGATTAGTTGCAAGTGGAAACTGCAGATCCAACTCAATTCCAAGTAACAGCTCTTTCCACAAACGACATAAGGTTCAATTTCGTTTGACAATTTATTTTTCAATTTCAAACTTAAAGGTGGTTGCACAAAAGCCATCAAAGGGCCGTTATTAAAAAAATAAATAAAGGCCTGTCCTCACACGTTTGATGACAAAAAAATAAGGATGGCACGTTAATTTTGCATGAAATGACTTTGAGGGTAGCAGGAGAGGTTGTGAAGTGGCTATTGTTATGAGAATGATTTTGCGCATATGGTAGAATAACAGGACAAGATGGGAGATATCGCCCGCGCCATAAGGTTACTTTCAAAACAGGTAGAACCTATTATATCTTAGGATGAACAAGGTGCCTAATCCAGAATATTCCCGCAATGGCAACAATGTCGTAGATTATGGATCACAAAAAAAATCTAATTAGTCCGTCAGTTATAAAGGGTGTAAAACACCTCATAACGAACCCGAAAGACACTTGTTCTCCTCGTCATTGCAATATTTTTTTTTGTTCTACGCTATACCTGGGAACCTTCTAGTTACGGAGATATTGGGGGTCAAACTTCTAACTTGATGACAAGTTTTTTTTTTAAATACAAGTTTTAATGTAAAATTTTTAAAACACCGCCACGACCCCCGTACTATTCAATTCATCCATCAGCACAATGTTTTGTGTGCGTTACATTGAGTTCTACCACAAAACATGATTTTTCACCCCAAAAAAAAAAGTAGTTTCTCAGCAATAATTTTTGCGTAAAGTTACTTAGTTTGATGTACAGAATGCTTGGTTGACGGCTTCGTGATGACTGTGATGAGGTATTTTACACCCTGTATTTCAAAAAAATATAAAACATATTTTTTTCATTTTTCACGTAACTAAACAAAAAATGACGAAACAGTGCGTCGAAAACTCGTGTGACGTTACATTTGAGCACATTTTTACTCAAATAATGTCTCACAAGCTCCCATTCATAATATTTGACACGTTTATCTTCGTCAATTTATTATTAATTTGATGAAACAAAAAACACGTATCCAATATTTTTCGATAATCTAACTGACGGACTAAACAGAATCATATTTTTTTTAGTCAGTCATCATTCCTATTACTTTACAATTCATAAAGTGGTCACAAATAAATAAATATCGCTGAACATTACACACAGCGCCATCTATTCTAACACTAAGCAACGAGGCTTGTGTCGTGGACACCACAAAGTGATAATTCATAATATTAGCTGGAACAACGGCTTGATTCAGAAAGCGGTACTCCTGGACATGGCTCGTATTGTTAAGAAGTTCCTTTTATTGTTTTAAAATACCTGTTTTTATTAAATATTACAAAAACATCAAAAATTGTAAGTGAGGAAAGTATACACCATTATTTTTAGGTCGTTTTAAAACCGAAAGCCATAAACTTGATCATCGAACTCGGAACGATCGGGAATGTTTTTTTTTTTCAAAAAATTATAATACAAAAAATTTAAATTTAATTTTTCGTGATTTTTTAATAGGTATGTATTTTTTTTAATTCACGAAAAATTAAACTGATGATCGAGAGCTTTCAGTTCCAGAACGACCCGAAATTAACTGTGTCTATACTAAGCTAGGCTTTTAGCCGTGTGGTATCCGGCAGAGTAGAATAGAACCAACCCATCACACTCACGGGTGTCGTATAAGGCGACTAATATCTGAGGCAGAACACCTTGCGCCTCCGTAGACCAGAAAATGGGCAGCAGCGTTTTCTGTTAGTCTTTCATCACTGCGATCTTCAATCCGCCTGCTAAGCGTGGAGATTACGGCAAATTCCTCCCATCATGGGAGAGGCTAGCAGTGGACGTTATGGGCTGCTGTTGTTGTTGTTGTATACTAGGCTTTCAATACCAATACAAATATAGTCCAATAGGGAATATGCTTAAATTTTCTTTTTTTCATTTCGATTTGGAATGTTAAAGTACTATAAAAATAAGGACAAAAAGTGAAAACAAGACATAAATCGGCCAAACAACACAAAAGTTATAACCGTTTAAACTTTTGTTTCTTTCTCTTTCTAGATAAACGGAATTTAGTATGGATTTTGTACGTCGATGCAGCGAATAACGTCATTCGCTGTATCGGATCTCTCTGTCTAATCAGCAGTTTCAAATGCTTATAACTTAGTATTTTTTAGAGATATTAAAAAATAATTTCACTATGCTATTTCTGATGTTAATACGCTTTATTTAGAGTTATAAAAAGATCATGCATATACCCTATTATGAACCTAATTGGAATATATCGTATCATAATTCCAACAGGTTTGCCTCTTAGATTTTCCTATTGGATACTCATTTGATACGGCCTGGACAGGTCTAGAGAATTAATAGAAAATCTCATCTTACAAAATCTTTCGCTTTTCGAGAAACTAGGTCATGCATCAATGCCTAGTTGCCTAAAAGTTGCCGATAAAATATATTTCCCCCAAGACCAAACCCTCGTCTTTTGAATAGTTTAATAGCGAAGCTACAATTAGAAATAATATATAGGTAGCTAGGTATATACAGGGTGTAAAAGACCTCTTCACGAAGCCGTTAGTTTTTTCAATAAATATAAGTTATTACATAAAAAACAGTTTGGTTTTACAAGGGGTCGTTCAACTACTGATGCCGGTGTTGAACTTTTAGGACACATTTATAATGCCTGGGAGGACAAATGCGATGCTTTGGGCATTTTTTGCGATTTATCTAAAGCTTTCGATTGTGTTCTTCATGAAACATTAATCAGGAAACTACACCACTACGGAATCCGTAACGCCTCCCTGGCTCTTCTTATTTCATATTTGAGTAACAGGATTCAGAGAGTTGATGTTAAAGGGAAAAGATCTCCCGGATCCGTAGTAAGAATGGGGGTACCCCAGGGCTCAATTCTTGGTCCATTTTTGTTTCTTATTTATATAAATGACTTGCCTTACCTCATAAAGGATAATCATGACATAGTATTGTTTGCAGACGACACTTCTCTTTTATTTAAACTCAAACGTCAGCAGTTAGTTACGGATGATGTTAATAGCGCCCTGGCGAAAGTCGTTAATTGGTTTAATGTTAATAATCTACTCCTAAATGAGAAAAAAACTAAGTGTATTAAGTTTACGATACCCCATGTAAGACAAGTGGAAACTACTGTACTAATTAAGGATGAAGAGTTAAAACCGGAAGATAGCACAGTCTTCTTAGGCATAACTTTGGATGCCAAGCTTCAGTGGGGCCCGCATATAGACAAACTGTCGAAGAAACTTAGCTCTGCAGCATTCGCCGTTAGAAGAATTCGTGATTTAACTGACTTAGAGACAGCCCGTTTAGTTTACTTTAGTTATTTCCATAGCGTGATGTCGTACGGTATTCTCTTGTGGGGCAATGCTGCCGATATTCAGACAATATTTGTTTTGCAAAAAAGGGCAATTCGTTCAATTTATAAATTAAGTCCCAGATACTCCCTCAGAGAAAAATTTAAAGAGACTAATATTCTTACTGTGCCCTCTCAGTTTATTTATGAAAACCTTTTGTACGCCCACAAAAATATTAATTTATTTAAAAAATACAGTGATATCCACAACATAAACACGAGGAACAAACACAAATTTGTTGTTCCTGCAACGAGGCTCAAAAAAATAGGAGGTACGTTCAGATGCCAATGTATACGCTTTTACAATAAACTTCCGAGCCAAATTCAAGCACTAAGCCTAAATAAATTCAAATCGTTTATAAAACGGAAGCTGTGCCTGAAAGCCTACTATCATGTTAATCATTATCTTGAAGATAAAAAAGCTTGGGATTAAGCTGCTCCAATGAAATTTGCTCTGTGAATGTCGAAATTTCGGACTTCGCTTGTTTATTATTGATTCCTTTCTTTTATACACTCTGACATTGTATTTTTTTTTGACATGTATTTTATTATTTTACTTTTATTTTTTATTGTTTTACGTGACATTTACTGATTTGACATGAACACTTATTTTTTTAAGTATTTTACTTTTTTATTTTATTATCATTGCGACATTTAATGATTTTTGTGTTTTTTTTTTACTTACATTCATTTGAAAAGAATTTGTTATTAATTTTATTTGATTATTGTGAATGTGGGGACCATGTGGGTCACATTTTTATTTTTTGTTTGTTTTTTTTCCCACAACTGTCTGGCAGTTTGAGTACTATAAGCGACCTTCCCAAATGTCCTTTCTTTGGTATTGTTCGTCGTTTCGTTGAGCTCCTTGAGTTATAAGTCGAGCTACACGTTAACTGACAAATGCTTGCACTGACTGGACAGGTCCACTCAAATCTGTATGGTTCTTTCTTCAAAAGACCATCTCAGACACTAATCTGCATAGTCCTCATGTGAATTGAGCAAGATTGTCTGGACTTTAAAAGAGACTATGACCTCTGAGTTTGTTTCGGCTGTTTCTTCTCAGAGTAGTCAGGTACGAAACACCGGCCCCATCTAGTTTTAAAAAATGACGTGTAAAAGTGTTTGTAAAAACCTACTTGCAAAATAAACATCATTTATCATTTATCATTTAACCAAGCATTCTGTACATCAAACTAAGTAACTTTACGCAAAGATTATTGCTGAGAAACGGCTTTTTTTTGGGATGAAACATCATGTTTTGTGGTAGAACTCAATGTATCGCACTCAAAACATTGTGCTGATGGATGGATTGAATAGTGCGGGGGTCGTGGAGGTGTTTAAAGTAATGTGTTTTATCATGTACTTATTTAAAAAAAAACTTGTGATAAAGTTGGAATTTTGACCCCCAATATCTCCGTAACTAGAAGGTTCCCAGGTCCAAAACAACCCAACAAAAAAAAAAACCAAAACAAAAAAAAAAAAAAAAAAAAAACAAAAAAAAAAAAAAAAAACAAAAAAAAAATATCGCAATAATTGGGAGAACAAGTGCCTTTTTACCACCTCTAAAGGTACCTATATTGTACAGAAGAATTTTACGTTTATTATTTGGTGAAATTTAAGTTCAGCTCAAGTCAGATAGGTCGAAGTAGCTGAGATTTTTGATTCGAAAAAAAAACAATCTTTAATAATAACATAACATCACGCCTGTAATCCCAAAAGGGTTAGACAGAGGTGTATCTAATAGTAGGTACACTATGTTTAAGTCCCATGTAATAGTGGGCGAGCCTGCTTCTGAGAAATTACTGATGGAAAAACCCAAAAACACTTCCGGCCTGGGAATCGAACCCAGGACCTCATGATCAGCAGTCACACTTGCTACCTGTAGACCAACAACCGCCGTGTCCTCGAAGCGGCGATCGGCGGCAGCGACCTCTCGCGTCCGGCCCTGGTGCAAGCCATGGTCCGGAGCGAGACGGAATGGGACGCCATCACCTCCTTCTGCGAAGCAGTAATGCTAGAGAAGGAGGTGGCGGAACGTGAGAGGGAGAGAACCTCTCAGCGTCCCGGCCGCCGGGCGTCGGGGGCCACCACCACGTGGCCCCCGGCCACCGTAGGCGCGGGCCTGTGGACGGTGGGCTATGGGCTAGCTCGCCGTCCGTCCGTCTCATGACGACAGGCCGTGTCGACGGCGCGTTCGTGTTCCACGCGCGCCTCAAAGAGAGTCAGCAAAAGGGAAGTAAGGACCGATGCCTGCCGGGGTTGCGGGACTGTTCGAAAGAGATACCGTGGCCCCGGAACACAAAGGGCGATGAAGGAACATGGATGGGTTTTAGTCAGTAAAAGTCTGACACTCCCTCCTGCTCCGCCCAGAGCGGGAGGAGTTATTTGATGATTTCCCATCCGAAAAAAAAAAAAAAAAAAGGACCTCATGTTCAGCAGTGGCGCTTGCGATCACACGACCAGCGAAACAGTGAAAAAATCAATAATTACTTATGTAAGTATATCATCATCATCATTTCAGCCGAAACACGTCCACTGCTGGACATAGGCCTCCCCCAAGTGTCGCCACATTGACCGGTCCCGTGCGACTCGATTCCCGCAACCTTCACCAGGTCATCGGTCCACCTAGTGGACACACTTTACAAACTAAAGACACTTTTGTTTTACTTAAATAATTAAAAGAGAATTTCATACTAAAATAACTAAAAGTCTGTTGCTCGTCGTGTGTTGGTCTTTTAATTAAAACAACCTTGACAATACTCCGAAAAAGAACTTCAATAACACCACCAAATTCTAAGAAATCTGTTCCCTCAACACTGACCAATTTCCCTCGACCTCTCAAAGTCCCCTCATCATCCTTTCTCTCACACATGAATACGACACTTATGGGAGGGTCGGAAGGTCTTTAAAAACTGGTTATATTTTATGGTGTAATCTTTGATTCTCGCGGCGTCTTCTAATTAAGTCGTGGGGACATAAAGTAGAAAAAGGTAGAAAAAAAACGAGTATAATTACAATGACAACACTTTTATGGTGTAGCTATGGTGCATGGGGTTGTATGGTGTTTATTGATAGTGTTTATTGATAGTGTTTATTTTTTTACTGTAGGTTATCATGGGTTTATTTTTTGGATTTTTAATACTTACTTATTATAAAGTTGGTTTTTGGGATGCGTAGAGTTTCACGTCAAATATAGGAAAATAAACAACGTAAAAAGGGGCAATTTTTGGAAAATTCATTAAAAAAATTGATAAACTTTTGATAATAAATGGGCGTTACTTTACAGAAATCCATGATCAAGATACAATTTTGGGCCACGGGGGGGGGGGGGGGGGGAGCGTAGCGAGAAATTCTTACAACACCTTGCCTTGGACAGGTTAGAGTGGTTTCGAACGTTCCTAAAGGAGTTACTCGGTCGAATTTTAGATAAATTCAATAAAAAGTAGTCTTTTAACACTTTTCCTACCGACCTACTGGAGTTACCTGGGCCTCTTATAGACAAAGTTAAAACTCATGAACAGCTAGGCTTTAAGAGCGAGCGCAGCGAGCTCGAAATTTTTTACAACATTGCCAAGATAATTATGCTATAATTGCATATTATATATAAGGCCTCGGGGCAAGGGGCTCCTAATTTATTTCAGGCTTTGTCTATTGTATAGGTCGATCATGCAAAAATCCAATAAGAGTGTCAATCCAGAGGTAAAAAAAAGGAGCCTTTTTGATAAATGTTTTTTCGCAGGGTTAAACAATATCTTAATTTAAGTGAGTTCATTTTACGCTACAATTTATTACGTATAATAAATACTAGCAGGCAGAAAAACTATAACTTTTAAAAATCCTGAGCCTCTAGGGGCAGCTGCCTCCTCCTGGCGACGCCCATGACAAGATATACAACTAGAATATTTAGTTTCAATTCCGTCAAACTAGTTCAAGCTTGTCTAATGACGTATTTGGTCTGGTTCAGGGGGGGGCAATTGCACCCATTGCCCCCCCCCCCCCCTGTATCCGCGCCTATACTTGTCATGATGTTAGGGTTTCTGGACAGTCTGCTTGCCCTATGGGCTTGCCGTATTGTTGGCCTTTAGGCAAGCCTCTAGGTATAAACATCCTGAAATGGTTTGTCACCCCAGATTTTATAAAAAGGAATTTACTTTAAGTAGGCCACTTTAGAACTGTCGAAACAAATATGAAAATTAAATGTACCTAGCTCAAAGACATTAAAATATACTTATTTCTTTTTAAATCTCTTTGATGTAGCTACAGTCCCAGTCACAAGACATACAAACTTAAAGTACAGTAGTTGTCCATTTACCTGCCTATTATATACATAACAACAACAACAACTACAGCCCATAAGTAACCACGCCCACTGCTGGCTAAAAGCCTCTCCCATGATGGAAGGAATTTGCCGTAATCTCCACGCTTGGCAGGCGGATTGGAGATCACAGTGATGAAAGACTAACAGAAAACCGCTGCTGCCCATTCTCTGGTCTACGGAGGCGCAAGGTGTTCTGCCTCAGACATTAGTCGCCTTATACGACACCCGTGACTGTAATGAGTTGGTTCTATTCTACTCTGCCGGATACCACACGGCTAATATATATACATGCTAATACCCAAATACTTTATCCCAAACTATTTGCAATATTTATACCTAGCTGTAGTACCCCATCCCATGGCATGGGGCTGAAGCGGCAGATCGCTTCCGTTTAGTATCGCGCCTCGGGCTGTTACCACTTCCGGTACGGATCCGCGAGTTTTGTCTGTTTGTTTATTACAAATAGGTTGGTACCTATGTCCTATTTATGTTTAAGTGATCTTAGTTTTGGTATTTCAAATACCAATAGGTATATACCTACCTACTTTGGCAGGTATTATGGTAGATTTTACGCATTTTTTAAGCTGTGTTTAAGCGAGGTTTGTAAATTATGATTTTAAAAATTTACTATTTAGGTACTGGAAAACAGAAAAAAGTACAGAAAACTACAATTACTGCCTCTTAAGAAATTAAATCAGAAAATGAGTTACAGAAAAATATCACATCTGTTTGCGAAATAGTTCAAACATTTTTCAATAGATGGCGCTGACTATTCCTATTTGATTACTTTTATCATTAGGGCGACTACAGTAGCTAAATTAGCAACTTTATTTGTGGTGGTTCAAACTTCGTTTGAAGTACTGTTAGAATAAAATTCTAATCAGCTTGCACTACAAAGTGGTTGTTACGTCAGTCGTGCGGGCCGAATACTTAGTGCGAAATGAATGTTTTTTTGCGATTTACCAAAAATCTATTGATTGGATTAAAAAAATAACACACTACCATGCTAATATGTTACTTGAGAATTATTTGCCAAACAATCAGAATTATCGCATGTATTTCAGTATGGTTTTCACTCGTTAAAAGAATTTTTTATAGATAGTTCGTGATTTTTTTTTTAGTTGTATTATGTTTTCAAAACACAATCATACTAGCATATATCCTGAAGAATATCATAGGTATATTTTTCTGATTTTGTTTATTGCAGTGAATCATGCTTTTTTGCATTATAAAACTCACGTTTAGCTCCTGTAGAGGGCCCTTCCCGGCCCGCCTTTCGTCAACGCGAGCATGGTCGAAAAGCTTGTTGTTTTATCCAGAGCCACAGCGGCGGTATTCTTTCAACTCCCCTGTCTTACCTAGCCCCGAATCCGCACTACTTGCCTTCCGCGTACCTCATACCGCGTAACGCGGGGACATTGAATGAAAAATATTGTTCGAAAATTTATAAAACTTGTTCCAGGAAATACGTGTTTTTGAATTAGTCATACAAGTATGTGAAATAAATATTTGTTATTTAGACTCTGCACTACATTTGAAAGGCTTCTATCAGGCTGCTTTCTAACTTTTACAATTTATAAGTACATCATGAACGGCCAAAGTTGAGGTAAAAGTTGTGAAAAACAAATTTTTGGAGGCTTATACTGAATTTGTTTCTACAAATTTTTATTTTCTGCTTCGATAGAAGCATAGCTGAAGTCCACAAGATACCTATTAGTTCAAAAAATTCAAAGATATATATGTCTACCAACGGCATAATCACGCACGAGCTATAGTCAAAATTCTTGCGAAAAGTATGGCGGGTTGGCCGCTCTTAAGCGTAAATTCCTACGTACACCTAGGTAGGTATAGGCATAGATTTTATTTTTGGTACGGTTCATAATCTAGATGGAAAATGTCTAGCTTAAGTATGTGTTTATGTATCATCAAGGTAGGTCGATTTTTCGACCTAGGTAGGCTTCCTAAAACGTAGGTAGGTAAGTAAGTATAAAAGTTCGTAAGTATTACTTTTGCCAATGGAGATCCAATCATGACAATAAAATCTAGATACTTATGTATCTAAGTGCGTTAGGTTTTAACGTAACCTTAAATTGTACCCCAAAATAATTCCTTACTTGAAGTATTTTAAAGTATAATTTGTAATTCCTTACTTGAAGTATTTTAATCCTTTGAAAGCGCAATGTCAACCAAAACCAAGTCGCTACGCTTCGTAGTCGCTTCACGAATCACCGACAAAAAAACCCGAATGTAACCGACCACGTGACAAAGGCGTGGACGAACTTTCCCGATGTCACCATGATGTCATTGGGTGCGCGCGACGTTTCCCATTGGTCGGCAGTGTCGCGAAGGCCGTGCGACATCGCCTATTGGTCGCATTTGTCACAGCGTAGGCGGAGCTTAGGTGTTCCAATTTTAAAATAAATAGTAGCCCACGTGGTTGGTGACTTGTTTTGTTTTGTTTGTGAGAGTTTTCTTTCACTTGAGTTTATAGACAACGATATTTTACTTTGCAGACTTTATAATTGTATATATACTTATTACTGTTAGTACTTACTAGCCATTAGTTATTATTAGATATTGTAGTTCAAGAGTTCATATTGAAAATGTGTTTTGGCTACATGCCTTACCGCCCGTTCAGTTCAGCAAATTAGATGTTTATACTTAAGTAGGTATAGCTCGCTAATTTGCTTAATATTATTCATAAAATTCATTATCTTATGTTACTTCTTGATGATTTAGGTTTATATTGGTGAACAAAATGGTTAAAATCGGTCAAGTAGTTTTGGAACTTATTCGGTACAAACAAACAAAAAAACTTTCCACTTTACAATAATTATTAGCTGTTTGGAGGGTTGGTTGGTTTTGGTTGGTTTGGTAAGTAGGTATTGGTTGCCTGACGCCGATTCATTGATAAACAATACCAATACTTAAGCTATTAATTTTAGTGTAGCGTCTCCATGGCGTTTCCATCTACTTACTTAGCGTTACTCCCTACTAAGAAGTTCGAAACCATTAGAGCAGTCGCAAAATTTTTATACCTGCCTATCTAAGTATCAACAGAACATGAGTATTGAAGAAAGACAGAATTATTATTAGAAACAAAATATCTAAGTACCGAGTGAAATTTAAAAAAAAAGAAACGAAATAAGTATCGGGAACTCAAAACAAATATACCTAAGTATTCCATTTCTAGTGTTAATGATAATGTTAGTGACCATGTCAGTTTAAAAGTTTATAATTTAAGGCAAAGCTTAGCCACTTAGCAAGTCAAGATTTTGGTGCAAATAAACAAAACCTCTCACGCTCTTATTAAAAATGACCCAACCTTAAAACACCGCATCATGATCATTAAAAAAAACCGCCATACCTACGTATAAAGTGCCATTTTTGTGAAGCCCGCTAGGCGAGGACGGGGTGTCGCCGCGGGGTGCGGGGTAGGAGCCGTATTGATCGCGAACCCTCCCGACACCCTCAATCCCGCCAAAAATTGTTGGCAGACCAGCGCACATAAAAATGAGAGTTTGTTTAATGAAAGAAAGTAAGAAAAAGTATTTATTGGACTCAAAAAATGACAAATAAAAAACTAAATGATAATTAGATATTTATGAAAATGGAAAGATTTTGGAAATATGTCCTACTTAGCTCCTTAAAAAACAAATACTTAGTGCCTAAAGTGCCGGTCATCTTATGTCAGTCGCTAAGTATGTAGCCAGCGGCTGAAAACGCCCTCTCAGATTCAACACTAGTTGCTACTAACGTGAGCAAGCTGTTGTAAGCAAATTGCAAAAAAATTACCCCTCGATCCTCCACACTAGATCAGCTAGTCGCTCGTGCGTCGTGTAGCACGTGTGATGCGTCGCTGACTACTCCCGCTCGATCTCGTCAATCTCGGCCGAGATCTCGTCGTTGTATGCTTCGAGATTGATATCGAAAAATGAGGCGAGATCTCGCGAGATTGCGATCTCGCCTCATTTTGAGATTGCATTCCCTTGTTAATCCAGGTTATAAACTATCTGTGTGAAAAATTTCACCCAAGTCCGTTCAGTAGTTATTGGTTTTGTGTAACAAACATCAATACATACTTACATCCATACTTACTCACAAACTTTCGCATTTACTTATAATGTTAGTAGGAAATAATAAGAAAATAATTTAAAACAGATTGGTCCTACGCCACCTGAGCCTAACGGTTTATCCTCTATCGGCGCCATTTTTAGGGTTCCGTACCCAAAGGGTAAAAACGGAACCCTATTACTAAGACTTCGCTGTCTGTCCGTCTGTCTGTCACCAGGCTGTATCTCATGAACCGTGACAGCTAGACAGTTGAAATTTCACAGATGATGTATTTCTGTTGCCGCTATAACAAAAAATACTAAAAACAGACTAAAATTAATATTTAAGGGGGGCTCCCATACAACAAACGTGATTTTTTTGCGCTTTTTTGATAATAATGGTACGGAACCCTTCGTGCGCGAGTCCGACTCGCGCTTGGCCGGTTTTTTTATGTAAAATTTATGACACCCGTGTCTAGTTCTCACGGTGTTTTGAGATAGAGAAAGATTTTAAGTTGCTTAATGTTTACGGGAAATTCTGTAGAACAGTCGATTGAATGCTGGCTTTAAGGCCCTTCTAACCCTAAAATTAGCAACTCTATTTGTGGTGGTTCAAACTTCGTTTGAAATACTGTTAGAATAAAGTAAAAAAATAAAGAAAAGAAAAAAAATAAAGTAAAGAAATAAAGTGAATAAAGTTCTAATCAGCTTGCACTACAAAGCGGTTGTTACGTCAGTCACTGCGGCCGAATAGTGCGAAATGAGTGTTTTTTTGCGATTTACAAAAAATCTATTGATTGGACTAAAAAAAATAAACAGGACACCGGTTTAAGTACGTATTAAAGCTAAGCATTAGTTATACCGGAAAAAAGAAAAAGAAAAAAAAAGGGTGTAAAACACCTCTTAACGAAGCCTAAAGGCACTTGCTCTCCCCGTCATTGCGATCATTATTTTGTTCTACACCATACCTGGGAACCTTCTAGTTACGGAGATATTAGGGGTCAAAGTTCCAACTTTTTCACAAGATTTTTTTTTAAATAGGTACAAGTTTTTAATATTAGATTTTTACTTTAAACACCTCCACGACCCCCGTACTATTCAATCCGTCCATCAGCACAAAGTTTTGAGTGCGTTACATTGAGTTCTACCACAAAACATGATTCTTCACCCCAAAAAAAAGTCGTTTCCCAGTAATAATTTTTGCGTAAAGTTACTTAGTTTGATGTACAGAATGCTTGGTTGACGGCTTCGTGATGAGGTGTTTTACACCCTGTATTTATTTACTAGCTGACCGGCGCAACTTCGTCTGCGTCACATAATATAGCTTATAGCTGTTCCCCGCGGTTTCACCCTCGCTGCTCAGCACCTGTTGGTCGTAGCGTGATGTTATATAGCCTATAGCCTTCCTCAAGAAATGGACTATCCAACACTAAAAGAATTTTCCAATTCCAACCAGTAGTCCCTGAGATTAGCGCGTTCAAACAAACAAACAAACAAACTCTTCAGCTTTATAATATTATATAATTATATAGTATAGAAGTATAGATTAATTTAACACTTCAAGCAAAACGTACAGAGGCGGAATTACTTAATGCCATAGGCCACACTATCCACTCTGTATCAATTATTTCAGACATAAACCTGGTTATTGCGAACTTCATATCATTGCTTCAGTAGCTATAGAAAATTAATGTCATGAATATAATATACTACACATATACCTAAGTACTTACAACATATGGTACTTTTCGTATTTTGAACTTTAAAAACGTAAGAGAAGATTGAATTTCGATCAGACAAGACATATTAAAGTCTGGTACACAGGATGTCTATCACACCATAGTGTAATGTTTGATGCATTTAGTAAAGACAAACACGACATGAAATACCTATCTACTGAAGGATCAATCTATACTAATACACACATCAAAAGTGTCTAGGGATCAAGCATTTTTATGCGGATTTCTTGAGATTGAGATGTAGCTTTGTAATAAATTTATGATTTTATAAATTTATATGGATCCTTTTTGGTGCATTTCATAATTTGAATCAGGAACTCTCAATCAAATTCGAGTAAAAGATGAAAATAAGCTGTCAATATTTTCCCTATAAAAACATACAACGCATTGAAGACATTATTAGTGCTACTGTTTCCCTACTACTGATTAAAACCAACGTTATTATGGAGCGGCGACGTCATTTAAGCAGGGAAGAAATGCTCAGAGCCGTGGGAATGATAGAAGCTGGTTCCCGGCAACGTACTGTAGCTTTAGCTCTGAATACAAGTCAGAGTGTTATCAGTCGACTTTGGACACGTTACCGAAGCACTGGTACCGTGGCTGAGCGCCATGGAGGACGGTATCGCTGCACCACACGGAGACAAGACCGATACATTCAAATCTTAACTCGAAGAGCTCCAACAATAACCGCCATGATGTTAGCCGTGAGGCTTCATCACTCTTCAGGGAACTTAATTAGCGACCAAACAGTCAGAAACCGCTTGCATGAAGTGAACCTTCATTCCCGAAGACCGCTACGGGTACCACCTATAGCAATGCACAATCGTAGGATTCGATATCAATGGGCTCTTGAACACAGAAATTGGGCAGAAGAACAATGGCGTTTCATGTGCTTTTCTGATGAGTCTCGTTTTGGTATGAGACCGGATACAAGACGTATACGACACTGGAGAACCCCTGGACGCCAACAGCGATTAAAATCCTGCCAGGAAGTCCATCCTTATAGTGGTGGAACCATCATGGTATGGGCGGGTATTTGGATCGGCGGAAGAACTGAGTTGATTTGGATCAGAGGCAACCTCAACGCTCAAATTTATGCTGAGACGATTGTATCAGACGTCATCGTTCCTCTACAAGTGCAAATCGGTCCCTTATTTCAGTTAATGCATGATAATGCACGACCGCACACCGCAAGAGTTGTAAGACAGACTCTCGCCGCAGCTAACATCAATGTCCTGCCCTGGCCTGCTCAGTCGCCAGACTTGAACCCGATTGAGCATGCATGGGATATGCTACAGAGAAGAGCTCTGCCGAATATGGAGGGTATCCAGTCGCAAGAAGACCTTTTTTTGTTGTTGCAACGAACATGGGCGGCCATTCCACAGCGTGATTTGGATGAACTCATTTTGAGTATGCCAAACCGATGTTCTTGTGTTGTTAGTGTTCGCGGTAGAAACACGGATTATTAATTGTTTAAGTTACCCAATAAAATTTTAAAGAAAACTGTGTTTTCAGTCATTTTTTCGAACTTTAATGTTAGTGGTTCAAATGTCAAAAATCCCTTTATTAGGAAAATGGCAAATTTCTTTATTAATGCAAAGGTGACTTGGTTTATCGTTACTGTGACAAACGAAAACACTTTATTTGATGAATCCTTAAAGAAAATTTTAATTAATATCAATCAGGAGAAAAGTTATTGCAAAAATATATGTTGATCCCTAGATACTTTTGATGTGTGTATATACTATAATATTATAAAGCTGAAGAGTTTGTTTGTTTGTTTGTTTGAACGCGCTAATCTCAGGGACTACTGGTTGGAATTGGAAAATTCTTTTAGTGTTGGGTAGTCCATTTCTTGAGGAAGGCTATAGGCTATATAACATCACGCTACGACAAACAGGTGCTGAGCAGCGAGGGTGAAACCACGGGAACAGCTATAAGCTATATTATGTGACGCAGACGAAGTTGCGCGGGTCAGCTAGTATTGAGATAAGGAAGCTACATACTTTATTAGGGACCTGCTACTCATAACATAACATCACGCCTATAATCCCCCAAGGGTTAGGCAGAGGTGTCCTAATAGTACAGTATTTAAGTCACATGTAATAGGATTCGAGCCTATTGCCATCAACCGGGCACAAATCCAGTCTCCCTGTCTGCTTCTGAGAATTTCCTGATGGAAAAACTCAATAACACTTTGCCCGACCTAGGAATCGAACCCAGGAAAGGCCCAGCAGTCGCGATATCTACCACTAGACCAAAGAGGCAGTCCACCTACCTAAGACCTACTAGTTTTTCAGTTTACGAAGTTAGATAGATATTTAGAAGCTTTGTTGTTTGCCAACAAAATTTATTGAAAACAATTTAGTATTTTCATATTTAATAAACACCATCATCATCATGGCGTCCCAGATTTCATTACTGGGGTTGGCCTGATTAAAAGGGTGGGACCAATTTTTTCGATGTTACAGGGTTGATAGCGTGGTCGATTTTATGTGTGGGTGGGTTATGTATTCTGGACGGTATTACGGGTTGGCTGATTATTTTGAGATTGTAATGATCTTGATATCATCATCATCATCAGCCTATTAATGTTCCCACTGCTGGGACAGAGGTCTCCTCTCAATGGGACGGAATGGGCTATAATCCACCACGCGGGCCCAGTGCGGATTGGTAGATGTCACATGTCTTCGAATTTGTTGGTTCTAGGACATGCCGGTTTCCTCACGATGTTTTCCTTTACCGTTTTGAGAGCAGTGGTGATGAAATAAATTACACAAAGTAATGCGCCTGTCTGGGTTTGAACCTACGACTTATTGTTCGTAAGTCGGGGCCGCCACCACTGGGCCACCGCTGCTCTCATTATACACCATAAAGATTCCTATTTACATTATCTCTCTCTCATGAACTCACGGTGTCACTCTCATCCGAGTTGCGATTTAAACCATAAAACAGTTCATTAAAGCCGATTGGTTCGAGTCTAGGTGGACGGTGGCGACCCGCGGCCGAATGTGGAACTAACCGAATTAGACATCCGTCGCCGAGCATTCATTTAATTACTTTTAAAGCTATGTCATAATGTATTGGCGTTTTGTGCTGGTTTTATTTCCATTTACTGTTTACTGCGAATGGTGCTGACTGGTTTAATTGACTTTTTTTAAGTGTGAAAGAGAGATCACGCGTAAAAGAGAGTGGGCAAATGAAAGGGTACTTACTGTTCAAACTTGGAAGGGCACCAATCTGTCCAAGAGATTTCGAGAAATTATAACTTATTTTTGTCTAAGAAGTTACAACTGATTTTTATTAGTAAAAATAATTATAATTATATTTATTTATTTTTTATAATACTATAAAAAAAAAGTTTTTTCCTAATACTACTTATTATAGATCTATGTTGATTAGATTGATTGATTTTTATTAGATTTTATTTATTATTATTTTTTATTTTAATCGTATTTTAAATTTGATGTTTTATTTATCTTATTTTAATAGTGAATGAATTGTAAATTTTATCTTGATTTTAATAATTGATGGTAATTATTTTTGTTTTTTTTTTGTATTTGTGATAATTTATTTTATTTTTTATATTTTAATACTAATTTCAATTTCACTGTATAGATCATGTTATCTGAATGAAATGAATTTTATTTATTTTTATTTTATTTTATTTTTCATTTTTGGTATAATTATGAGAGCCGTGTGGTATCCGGCAGAGTAGAATAGAACCAACCCATTACACTCACGGGTGTCGTAAAAGGCGACAAATGTCTGAGGCAGAACACCTTGCGCCTCCGTAGACCAGAGAACGGGCAGCAGCGTTTTCTGTTAGTCTTTCATCACTACTGCGATCTCCAATCCGCCTGCCAAGCGTGGAGATTACGGCAAATTCCTCCCATCATGGGAGAGGCTTATGTCCAGCAGTGGACGTTGTGGGCTGTTGTTGTTGTTGTTGTTGTATAATTATGATTCATCCTTGGCGACGCTTAGACCACATTTGTCCACTATCTTTTTACTTTCTGAAATCGCCACTGTGATAAACAATTAGCGCTAAACATCGAAGTTCATAGATCGCATCTTGTTTCTTGAGCAGCACCAGGACGTAACACCAAGCATGTTATAGGCTACACGCATGTATGTGACCGCTAAGCTAATTTAGTCCAACTGTTCCTGATTACATCAAGATTATGTAAAAAAAAAAAACTAGGTCCTCCTCGCGACGCGTTCCTCATTACTAAGGGCTGTGATTCCTCCGACGTGAAGCAACCTTCTGCTTGACAATGTTTCGCCATAATCTGTGCTTACCTATCCTTGGAATAGGGTATAGATGACACCATAAAACAATAATTCCAAGGCACCTATCTCTAAAAAAAACACTTTATTTTGGGCCTGAAAACCCGATTTATTTTCAATTAATTGCCAAATTCAATTTTTTGTTGCTTTGAAGTGAGTTAAATAAACAGTGACGTCACAGTTTGATATTGCCATACAAAAACTATGAGAGAACCGCGTTTTTTAAATGTATCTCAATTGATTGGTGTGTCATCTACCCCATTGTGAAGCGCGTGGTGGAGTTTTGAGTCCAACAATGAGCGAATTTGGTTCGTCCATGTAAGTGGACTACGACTCCTCGGACGCTTGCCACCGACTTTGCCAGTGATCATCAGCTGTTTTATGTTATGGCCATCATTTCTAGCGATGTGACCGAAAACTTCAAAAACTCTTTACGGACATGTAGAAAGTCTAGTTTTTATTTATAGGTTACGGAGAATGGATTCGTTGTTGCAGAATGCTGTCTAAGGTATCTGGAGCATTCAGAATGCTTCGACTCCGTAAATCAGCATTCAGTCAATGTGCTCTGTGTCAACAAAGACACCAAGTCACTACAATCGCATTCAAAGTAAATGAAATATTTTTTTTTCAGTAGGCACTAATAAAGGGTGTAAAACACCTCTTAACGAAGCCGAAAAGCACTTGTTCTCTTCGTCATTGCGATATTTTTTTTGTTCTACACCATACCTGGGGACCTTCTAGTTACGGAGAAATTCCAAATTTTTGACAAGATTTTTTTTAATACAAGTTTTTATTGTAAGATTTTTACTTTAAACACCTCCACGACCCCCGTACTGTGCAATCCATCCATCAGCACAATGTTTTGAGTGCGTTACATTGAGTTCTACCACAAAACATGATTTATCACCCAAAAAAAAAGTCGTTTCCCAGCAATAATTTTTGCGTAAAGTTACTTAGTTTGATGTAGTGAATGCTTGGTTGACGGCTTCGTGATGAGGTGGTTTATACCCTGTATAATGCGATTTTAATCCGATAAAAGATCTTTTATGGAGATAACAGATAAAATTATCTACAATTTAAGTAGAAAAATAATAAAATTATAAGACTTTTTCCTTACTAGGTGTAAAATGTTTTATTGCTTGCTTCTGTAAGTTCCATTAGAGTTATAAAAGTAATTAAAAGTGGCGAGATCTTTAGACTTATTTTATATTTTATTTTCCGTAAAAGCAGGTAGCGATTGATTGAATTTTCCTTTTTTATTATGTTCTTGGTTTTATAATACCTTTATGTATATACCCAATTACAAATAAAACAATGTTATTTATGTGAATTTTAAAAGTTTTAAGTAAGTACATAGAAAAGTGTGGCTTTTTAATTTTAAATTGGTAAAAACTCACTATTAGAACTTCAGACTAATCCTATTTAAATGTTTTCTTACCTATTTAAAAGTACTTATACCTAGCTATTTATTGGTTTAAATTTACACGAGGCATAAACACTACGAAACATTTATCTTGGAGTTTATCCTTATATACTTAATTAAAAATAAACTGTAGTACAGTATTCACGCTCTATCTCAACAACTACAAAATTTCCCATCCAAGACCCTGCGAAGCAAAACAACCCTTAAAGACATCTTCCCATCACCCACCACAGACATATGCAACACAATCAAACAATGGGTTATTAACAGGGGCAGATGCGCGTGCGCCACCTGAACGGAACACTCGCGATCACTAAATCATAATGTTTGGTAACGACACGATAAAACACCCAGCGGTTGTGTTGCTGGCTGTTTGTTATGTGACCTGTGCATAAAAAGTAAAAAATATTTGAAGGTAAGTAAGACTATACGTATATTAAAGTTCAATTAATTATGTCTTTATTTTTATGAAGTGCCGGAAAATATGGTCAATCGAATTTACTGAACTAACACGATAACTTACTTTTTATAGAGAAACTTACCTACTGATGACGTATTGAGTACGGTTATTGTCCCACGGAAATTACCGAGATAAAAATATTATAATATGTGCTATTTCGGACTAAAATCAAACTCTGCGCCAAATTTCATCCAGATCTGTGTAGCCGTTCGTTCTGGCGTGATTGAGTAACAAACACTCATCCAAACTTCGGCATTTATAATTCTAAGTAAGATATAGTAAGATACTGTTAAAGATTGAAGTAAAAATATTGCAGTCTGGATACCCAAGGGTAGACATACTTAGTAACATTATATCAACGATTTCTATAATGAAACCGTCATGGTATGGTATGGTCTAGTAGGCAGACTTTTTTTTTATCGTTTTTGCGAAGTGCACGTTCAACAAAATAAGTCAGTTTATTTAAGACATAAAAAACCGGCCAAGTGCGAGTCGGACTCGCGCACGAAGGGTTCCTATACCATTATCTATACATTAGACAAAACGGCAAAAAAATCACGTTTGTTGTTTGGGAGCCCCCCTTAAATATTAATTTTATTCTGTTTTTAGTATTTGTTGTTCTAGAGGCAACAGAAATACATCATCTGTGAAAATTTCAACTGTCTAGCTGTCATGGTTCATGAGATACAGCCTGGTGACGGACAGACGGACAGACGGACAGACGGACAGACAGACGGACAGACAGCGAAGTCATAGTAATAGGGTTCCGTTTTTACCCTTTGGGTACGGAACCCTAAAAATGAAAAGCCGCATCTCGCCACATTTTCTAAAAAACATAATCTGATCAATTATTGTAACAACTTATTTGTTTTGTTGCTGGATTGGGAACTTTTCATATGGCATCGGAGACTGCGGTTTCTTGATGGTGTCAGGATGAGTCTTTTCCCACAGTTTGAAGGAACAAATGACAGGCAACCAGTCTTACCAAAAAGGTATCGAATTACCCGGCACTAACTGGTTCGTAGAAGTCAGATAGGCAGTCGCTCCATGTAAAATACTGGTATTCAGTTGCATCCGGTTAGACTAAAAGTCGACCCCAACATACTTAGTTGGGAAAAGGCTAGGCAGATGATGACAAATTACAGGCAATAAAATAACACCGGTGTCACAATAGACAGGCAATTTAAGTGCACAATAATCTAATCTGATTCCCGTTAACTTCTACGACTGAAACTGTGATTGCATTAGGTCTTCAACTTGTAAATTCTCACGATCTGTCAATTGCCTTCGAACTACTTAGGTATTTGTCCTCCTCACTATTAGCAATTGCTTTCATTGAAGATAAATTACAGGACACGACACGACGACGGGCGTTATAATAAAATGCAAATGAGATTGAATTTCTGCAGAGGATTTACGCGAACAATTACCTCAATCAATTCAATTTAAATAGCTACTTACAAATCCGCTAAGTTTATCAATAGAAAACGCCTAAATAGATTTACCTACCAATTTTGAAGGAAACAGAAAAAATCTTACACAATCTTAACCTCCCGGAAACTCAAAAACCAACGCATTAAATTAACCCTGGAGTGATCGCGTGGATTACATATGTAATCCACCTATACAAAATCGATAATTTCCAACAATCGATTTGCGTTATCTTGTGGCGCCTCCAGGTACTTTCAAATGAATGATTGAGCGACGGCTGCACCAGCAGCGCAAGCTTGGGACTCGCGCGGTTGTGTCACAGGAGCTCAGTAAAGTGCGTGGACTACAATTGTAATCCGCGCGCCCAATTACGTGAGTATTTTTTTTACATTGAATTATTGTGTTTTCGTTTATTTTAGATAAATAATACTTTATTTTGTTCTGTTTTGTTAGATTATTGTAATATGATGTTTGTTTTTAGACAAAAAATGGACAATGCACGTGATGCACTAATTGAGTTGTGGCTGGCTGAAGTTGATGTCGGAAATGATGTTTATGAAGCTGAATCGAGCTCCGACGAAGAAGTTGATAATTTAGAAGAGGAAAACCATCAATCGTAATCTGAGCAAGAGCAAGATATACCAGGTGAGGGATCTGACGAAAGTTTTGAAGAAGATAATCCACCTCAGCAACCGTTGCCATGATTGTGGAAGAGCGCGCAACAAAAGTACTAGAAAGATGTGCACCAAGTGCAGTAAGTTTGTATGTGGAGATCATTAAAAGATTATGTGTCTGTCCTGTGCAGAAAACAACATTTAGATATAAATATAACTATTTTTATAAATTGTGATGTAAATTAGAACAATCCATGTGATTTTTGTGCCATTCTATAGAAGATTTTTTATTATGTTGATTATTTGTAACACAGAGGTTGTGATTTAATTGTGATAATTATATTTAAATATGTTTTATTTAATTAATAAAAGTTTATGAATAAATCTTTTGTTTATTTTTCAATTTGTATATGGATTACGTATGTAGTCCACGCGACCACTCATGAAACTTTTAGGGGCGCGACCACTGCAGGGTTAATTCAAAAATCATTTCTCATGAACTATTAATCCTTTTTGCTCCAATATCATTACCCTATTCATTTCAATGAGCGATGACGTGAAAGATACATCCCCTAGCGACACAAAAGAGGTCCGTTAGACGCATTAATATTACACCAAACAACACTATTCTATTTCCATGTTTTTTGTGCGCTGACAACACCGAAAATTTCGAATGTCACGCCTCGTTCATCGACAGCGCGGGAAAATAAACGAAAGCAGTTCTTTTTTTAAAACGGGCGCCAGAAAAAAGTTTATTTAAGTTTAGAACATGTTTGGATTAATGCCGTTATATCTTTGCCTGGATCGTTGTGTGTTTATTTGTAGAATGTTAGTTCTAATTAGTGCGATGCTTGAATTTATAGTCGATTCTGTATTCCGAACGCCAAACGAAGTTGGTTGTAAATAGTTGCAATTAAATGCAAATGACGTAACCATTATGTCTGTGCCTTTACTTAAAACTGCTCCACAAAATATCTGCAAAATATTTACAGCAGTCGTATCAAAAACTACATAATAAAGACAAATCTCACTTGCATGACAGGCAAAACAGGGGACTTCGCTAGTTCAATCCCACGATGAGTAGCTATCGCCATACTGCTTCATTTTTTCATCATTCCTATAGCACCGGACATAATCGAGTTTTTGACAAACAATACGGGATGAAATTGGTTCCTTTATTGGTATCCTTTTAAACAGAATGAACTGTGTGTATGTTGTTTCTGATTTTAGATTGGTTATGCCCAATTGTGGGTGCACAAAGGTGTGTTAAAGATTCTTAGAAGATGTACTTGGGAAGTAGTCATTTGCTTGAATGGTTCTGAGGCGTTTTGAGGTTACTTGACTGGCTTTGTTGTGAATTTGCAGATTTTCTCAGGTTAGGTAGTATTGTAATTTGTAATACTTACATAGGTAGTAATATAATAAATCTGCTTTCATTTATTTGGCCAAGTTATTGCAATTTGACTTCAAATTCTGATTTCATAACCTGAAAAAGCTCAAAAGATTCTTCATTCAAAGTTTCTGGAGTTCGAAATAGCAAATGGCCCGCAAAAACTAACAGTCACTGAATTTTAGGAGCTTTTGGCAATTTTGTTCATTCTTTACCAACACAAGAACTACCTACGAACTTGTTTTAAATCACCAGAACAAAGGTATACTCCTCCAATCAACAATCGCATACACAGAAGTGTCCCGTTCCCTTCATGGTAACCGCCCGTGGCCGAAACACGGCTGTAATTACACCGATCACATTTACCAATGTAAATGCACTGGTGTGTCCCGCCATTAATCATGCTGCGGTCATCTGCCGCCCGCGGCGACACTAGCCTGAACCAGTGGAGACTGAACTGAGATGTGGAGGCCAGATTTATTATATGGCGAAGTTTAGTTAGAACTTGGAACTAAACTTGGTTTAAATTTACGCTTTTGCGTACTGGTAACATTAAAAGAACAAAAGGAATCTCTGGTTGATGAAAATTTGAGAATAAATTCGCATGTTTCAAAAGCCTTTAAATCCGGAGAGTTAAGATAAAACATTTGTGAAGTATGATTGGATTACGTTTTGGTATCTGGAGAGGTGAGCCCTTTTAGAATATAAATCTAAGTGCTTATACAGGTGGCAATACTTTTAAAGCATTTCGACTTTCCACAGAGGCTTTTGACAGGATTTAAAAAAGCTTTTCTATAGTTATGTATGTCAATCGATATGTTTTTAACTTTACCCAATGATATTCTAACAAACAGATATGTTATATAGACCTACTAAACCACCGAAAACAGTGTTCCGCGGGGCAGAGCCAGAACCCAACTGGCCCGTTTTCGAGTCTTCCGATTGCGCGCTCACAACGTATCTGTTTATTAAAATCAAATCAAATTAATTAGAAGAATATCATTTACTATACCGCAATAATTGTTATCGCGATTTTAGAGAATTACATTTTTTGTAGGCCTTTTAGTAGTTATAGACACTAGACTATCCTGCAACAACACTATCGTTTATAATAAAAAATCATGATAAAGAATTAGTACATCGTGAAGCTCAATCTAAACTGGCTGGCTTTCAAATGTGTATCAACGCATTATGCGTTCGTTTTTTGAATCAGCGGGCGCCTGACAGATGCAAGTAATGCCATGTGCACCATTTTGATATTGAATTATTGTTCTGGCAACATTTTGATAATATGGGGTTCGATGTATTGAAGTGGGGATTAGTAGGTGGGGTACATGGGGATTATAGATAACGTATTATGATATAGTACGTTACTGTTGGATGGGTCCTTTACATACGTTTATGTTGATAGACAAAACATCGTGAGGAAACCGGCATGTCAAAAATTTGAAGACATGTGACATCTACCAATCCGCACTGGGCCCGCGTGGTGGATTATAGCCCATTCCCTCTCATAGAGAGGAGGCCTGTGTCCCAGCAGTGGGAACATTAATAGGCTGATGATGATGATGTTGATATAGACTGTGGTTGTATAAAAAATACTACTTTGCTTTGTGCCCGCGGCTTCGCTCGCGTGGTAATTAGAAATTATCTCACAGGAAAATATTATCGGGAAATATAATTATATATATATGTCCTAATCCAGGTTATGATCTATATGTGTCCAATATTATATCTAAACCAGTACCGCCGTTTAGGCGAGAAGTGGTAACTGACTGATTTCAGTAATTCTTCGAGAAAATAAGCAATAGTCATTCTGTCATAGATGCAATTTTGAAACCAAGCATGAAACCACACATTAATCAGTGCAATTCAAACAGAAACTAAAATGTGCCATTTAGGTCAATAAACCCTTAACGCCAGCTCTCTTCATACGTATACCTACTACAAAGAGCTCATTCCAAAAACAAATTTCAATTCTTAAAGCAGCTATCTTCCGCAAATTAAAATCACATGTAGCAACCGAGATGTACCGATAACCGTTCCGCGAACCCGCTGTTACGTCACGTCCGTGTCCGCCCGATGACAGTTGCGCGAATGGACGCCGCCGTTTGAACATCGAACATTGATTGAAAATCGCAATATGGCCGACGTTCGACCGTTGAAATTTAAACGATACCAATTTTGGGTGTGGAGTTTTATTATTTTTGGGGTTGAGATTTTGGCGGGTTATTTTGAAAGCTGCAAGGAATGTAATTTTTTTTTTATACCTTTTCGATTAGTAAAACTCCGACGTGTTTTCTCTTCTCTTAAGTCATCAGGAAACTCGTATCAGCAGACATTCAGTTCGCAACATGGTCGCGTAGTTGCGGTTCTCATTAGCCATTGTATGACCACCCATTAGGCTGCGGTTCCACTGAAGCGGAGCGGAGCGCGATTCGTCAATCACATGGATTGAAATCCACATCTCTTCTCCACTCCTGCCATGTGATTGGTGAATCGCGCTCCGCTCCGCTTCAGTGGAACCGCAGCCTTAAGGCTATGCAAACGCACAAAAAGAGATAGATGTTTTTATATTATGAATTCACAGTCTTCCTCAGATTTCTTGCAAGTCAAATCTAAAGTATGACGTACTTACAATTCACCTAAGATAGGTAAATTCGATTCGATTCGAGTTCGATATTCTCCAATGCAATGTTGGAAAGCTTGACCCAAAAATATCTCAAAATTAACAAGTATTCAGACTAAACAATTAAAAATATATAGCAAACCATGTCAAAGGATCATAACACAGGAACCTCATTACTAAGGCCTAACTAACGGCTTTTACACATAAACACGATACGAAGTCGCATCGTACACGATGCAACGTTGTATCGTGGGAATCTACATTTGAAGTGAACCTACTGCTTAATCTTTTTACTGTGTTTTAAAACAGAGAAATACGACCTATTTCCCTATTTTCTGCGTACACTGCGAATTTACTGCTACTTTTTTTATAGATTCCCACGTTACGACGTCGCATCGTGAAACGATGTCGCGTTATACACGATGCGACGTCGTATCTTGTTTACATGTACGAGCCGTTAGGAGTGAAAAGTGACAGATTCTCAGTGCACTCGGTAGTACCTACACGTGTTTCACGAAAGCAATCCATAATCGAAAAAGTTTTTCATTAAGCAACGTTGTCATGTCAGTTGTTCGAAACATAACGATCAGATAACCCTGAACAGAGCCTGATAATTGAATTCAATAACTGACTAATTTATTACGTCCTCTTTTACGATAGCATCTTTCATTTTAGACGTTTTCTAAATATACGTTGGTGAATGAAAAGAAACTCTATCTTAGGGTGTTTTAAGTTTATTTTACGTAGAGCCTGTTTGGAGGTTGTAACCTTATCATTTTTTTTTAGAAAGGGTTGTATGAAGGATTGTTAGTTAGGTTTTGACAATGGGCTTGTGATGGACGATTTTAATGACATTTCGTGCTGCTACTTTGTAAACCTTTTCCAATTTTCCCACTTTGTTTTATTTCAATTAAATAAAACCTTATAAAAACTAAAAACGAAAAAGAATAGTTTTCATAAAAGCTTGTCGTGTGAATAGAAAAGTAAAAAAAAATATACGCGACAAGCTTAGATTAAAAAACTAAGGCGACAAGCTTTTATGAAAACTATTGTTTCGTTTTTATTTACTCCAATGTTTATTTTCTTCTTTTAGGTGCATTTGGTTTTTTAATTACTAATTTTATTTCAATACTAGCTGACCCGCGCAACTTCGTCTGCGTCACATGAGAGGGAGAGGGTTAGAGAGAGTGGAGTCAACCTTAAAAGATAGACATAATGCTATCGCGGTTTTTTTTTAGAACGTTTTAAAACGAACAATTCCCTAATACATGATTGTTGCGTAACTTTAGCCGTTTATGCAGCGCCCGCAAAGGAAGCTCTCAAAAGAAATAAGTTTTCGGGACGGGAGACAGCCCGGACGTCGGGGGCCACCACTTGGCCCCCGGCCACCGTAGGCGCGGGCCTGTGGACGGTGGGCTATGGGCTAGCTCGCTGACCGTCCGTCCGTCTCATGACTCAAAGAGAGTCAGCAGAAAGGAAGGGGTCCGCAAGGACTGATGCCTGCCGGGGTTGCAGGACTGTTCGAAAGAGATACCGTGGCCCCGGAACACAAAGGGCGATGAAGGAACATGGATGGGTTTTAGTCAGTAAAAGTCTGACACTCCCTCCTGCAATAGCAAGAGCAAGAGCAGGAGGAGTCATTTGAGGATTTCCTATCCGAAAAAAAAAATAGGCAACTGACACGGGCGAGGGTCTTTCGATTCAGAAAATGGAGTGAAATGAACAAACGCCATCTATCTACCAAAATGTTAAACTGCTAAAGTATATTATGCCATATATTTTTTTAAAGCCGGTCAGTCAATTTAAAAGTTATGTGGTGAGCACATTTTTAGTCATTGGTACCATTATAGTTCAACAGATGTCGCTGCATGTAATGTATCTTACATATTATTATGATGATTAGTTCTTCTTGAAAACTTTAAGTTCATATATCTTTTGATAGAATTAACCGATTTCAATGAAACAAACACTAAATCGTACCCCAAGTTACACACAATTTTTATGTATGAAAGTTATCTACATTGGTTTTGTAAATTTTACGTGATGCTTGATCATCGAAACAGTCAAACAGACAAAAATTCCAAAAATGCTGGAAATGTGTTCTGTTGCTTATCCTTTAATACCCTGGCAATTTTTTTTCTAAATATTTTCGATGTACAAAAACGATTTTTCTACAGATTTATTATATGTATAGATTATTAAGCGAAATAAATAAAATGGGGTAGATGGTGTCATCTTTAATTAATTTTCATTTTTGTCAGCTCTTAAAAAGTATCTCAATTTATTGGTGTGTACCAAACCAATCAATTGAGATGCTTTTTAAGAGCTGACAAAACGTGGTTCTCTCATAGATTTTGTATGACAATAGCCAACTGTGACGTCACTGTTTTTTCAACTCAATGACTCAACTATTCATTGATTTAAAAGCAACTAAAAATCGAATTTGGCAATTAATTGAAAATAAATCGGGTTTTCAGGCCCAAAACAAAGTGTTAGTTAGAGATTGGTGTCTTGGAATTATTGTTTTATGGCGACATCTAATCTACCCTAATCAAGGCTCCATCACAGTACCCGTACTACATACTTAGGTACGTATACAGGGTGTAAAACACCTCTTAACGAAGCCAAAAGGCACTTGTTCTCCTCGTCATTGCGATCATTTTTTTGTTCTACACCATACCTGGGAACCTTCTGGTTACGGAGATATTAGGGGTTTAATTCAAGTTTTTTTTTTAAATACAAGTTTTTAATATAACATTTTTACTTTAAACACCTCCACGACTATTCAATCCATCCATCAGCACAATCTTTAGAGTGCGTTACATTGAGTTCTACCACAAAACATGATTTTTCACCCGAAAAAGCAAAGTCGTTTCCCAGTAATAATTTTTGCGTAGTTACTTAGTTTGATGTACAGAATGCTTGGTTGACGGCTTCGTGATGAGGTCTTTTACACCCTGTATAGTCGCGCGTGACGCGTAGGCTACGCGTAATCTGAACCCGCTTATACATAGCATCTAGTCCACTTATAGACTGCCTGTTATAGTACACCAACCTGTATACTAATATGTCTGCATGACTGTGCACAATATTCGCCATTTACTCATATTAGGGATTGTGCACACGTTGAACTTTTCAAGCATCCTGACCCTTTCATTTAAATGGAAAGAGTTATAGCTACTGGATGTGACTTTCAATTACGCAAATTCTACTCATATGCGATTTTTTTTTGGCATACAGTTTATGTTGGCATAATCATCTTGAAGGCTTATTTGTTTTGGCATAAATTGGATTCACATAATGTTACTAGGCATAATGACTATTAGCATAATAGTATTTAGGTATACAATTAATATAAATACCGGAAACAAATTTTTTACGTATTTATTTTGAATTAAAAATTCATTAAGTTGTGCTTCAAAAGTTGGTATAAGTATCCAATTAGGGTATTTCTAACATTTTAGGAGTTAATTATTATGCTTCTTTTTTATGCCTATAAAATATGTTTTAATAACATCATGCGTACCTAAATAAATGTATGCCTAAGAATGTTATGCGTTCATTATTATGATTAGAGAAATTATGCTTAACAAAATTATGTGTAAGCTGTTATGCGAAAATATAATTAGGAGTAACAAAAGTATGCCAAGTTATATTGGGTATTAAAATTGTATGCAAATGGGTAGGAATTTTACCAACTCTCAGTCTGCTCTCAACTCTCTCTGCTGCTTGCTTTTTTTATGAAAAAAATCTGAAACAAGAAAACAATGTTTTTTACAGCGCTATTTGAAACAATCTTGTAGAGAGAGTTTAGAAAAAACCTCAATGAAATTAGGAGAGTCAGACTTTTGGACTGTAAAAATCCTGCAAAAGACCTAATAAACCAGTACGCACAAATTGCGTACGCGAGATCTATGCTTGGGTTTAGTATAATATCTGTCAGTGGACGGTGTTCGCAACCGTTCCGCAATTTCATCGACAACATATTTTAACTACAATTTCTTTCAATTCCTATTCTTCAGTCTCTAGTCATCATCTGCCTTGCTATTTCCCAACTATGTTAGGGTCGGCTTCCAGTCTTACTGGATGCAGCTGATTTTTTGCCTATCTGACCTCTACAACCCAGTTAGTACTGCAATAGGTAATACGATACCCCTTGATAAGACTTTTTGGGGGTTGTCAGTTTTTCGGGACTACCTATAACGACTGTCAAAAATCTACAAATGACAGCGGGGACCAACGGCTTAACATGCTTTCACGGAGAAAACTCGGTGTGTTGCAGGTGGAAATCCATCCACGGACCAACCTAGGCAAGCGCGGTTTAACCTGTAGAGTGTAGATCGACCCCCAAAAGGCTGTTATTATTTAGCCACGAGCTCCTGCGAGCTGCTCCGATCTTCAGTCCCCAGTAAATTTACAATATCCAAACTATGTCACTTCTAGAAAACCGAATATCAACTCTTCCTAGCTAATAAAGTTGGCTATTCACGTGCCTTCTTTTTATTTGCGTCGATCAAATTCTCGGAGGGTGCAGTGTTTGGTCGTGCGATCACGTGGCAGAGACAAAATGGCGGACCCTTGATTACAGTGGGGACTTTTAATTGATCGGTGAGATTTTTTTGAGATCGGGAGGGAGCTTTTTTGAGGGTATGTAGTTATTTGTTTGTACATTTACATACACATGTTAGTAGCTACGAGGAAATAGGAATTTAAACAGTCTAATGTCGATTATCACTTCTGTAGAAAATATTGAGGTTATCACACAATGTTACCTTTGACGTTTATCAAGTTTGGTAGGCACAAGGATAGCTCCTGAGGAAGGCTGGTTTTAGGGTCTTAGGTTGGCACACTTTGTTCGTCCAAATTAATTCGTTTATTTCAGATAAAACTTAACTAGTGACTAACCGAAGGTTTGTTTTCAGCCAACTTCAGCAAGTTTCGGCCACAGTTTCGGTTTCACACTACGGTCCCGCCAAAACTCGACACTCTCAAGTTTTGATGCGTTTTATCTTTGTCAATATTCATTGATATACAAATACAAAAAATACGTGTCCATTATTTTCCAATATTCTAACTGACGGACCAAATAGATTTGCAATTTGTTGATGGTGGAAACTAGCCTATTAAATATTGTCACAGGTGGAGCAAGCTAAAAAAATATAGGATATGACAGCATAAAAGGTGATTGCAAAAATCGATAGTAAAAAGTTTTAATGAAATTCTAATAAGCTTATGCTTATTACTTTACCGGACAGGTGCTCACGTATTATGTTATTATCTCCCGTAGAAAATGTTTTTAGTTGAAATTATGATCAAAATTGGAAGGCGGGATGGCTTATAAAGGTGCAAGTTGGCAGCGACCGACACGAAGCCGCCGCAGACGACGAGTCGTCGCTTCATGTCGCAGCGACACGTCGCCGCCTCATGTCGCTGCAGACATGATTTCGAACCCGGCATTTCGGCGTTCGTATCGGCTTATTCGGCTTTTCCCAACTATTATGGGGTCTGCTTCCAGTTTTACCGGATGCAGCTGAATACCAGTATTTTACATGGAGCGACTGCCTATCTGACCTCCACAACCCAGTTAGTACTGGGTAATACGATACCCCTTGGTAAAATTGGTTGTCAACTTTTTGGGCCTCTGACCACCTAACGACTGTCAAAGATCTACAAATGACTGCCGGGACCCAACGTGCTTTCCGAGGCACGGAGGAAACTCGGTATGTAATGGGTGGTCACCCATCCACATACCAACCTAGGCAAGCACAGCTTAACCTAACAATCGACCCGAGCGGCTGTTATTATTTAGCCACGAGCTCTTCTACCTTGGCTTAACATGCCGTCAAGAAATATTTTTCTGGCATCCTGGTTTCCTAGCGATATTTTCCTTTACCGATGCAAGAGATTCACAATATGCACACGAATCCGAAAAATCAGAGGTAGGTAATACGTGTCTTGGGTCTGAACTTGAGGCCTATGACTTGAAGCGGCGATCGGCGGCGGCGACCTCTCGCGTCCGGCCCTGGTGCAAGCCATGGTCCGGAGCGAGACGGAATGGGACGCCGTCACCTCCTTCTGCGAAGCAGTAATGCTAGAGAAGGAGGTGGCGGAACGTGAGAGGGAGAGAACCTCTTAACGTCCCGGCCGCCGCGGGAGACGCCCCGGGCGTCGGGGGCCACCACCACGTAGCCCCCGGCCACCGTAGCCGCGGGCCTGTGGACGGTGAGCTATGGGCTAGCTCGCCGTCCGTCCGTCTCATGACGACAGGCCGTGTCGACGGCGCGTTCGTGTTCCACGCGCGCCTCAAAGAGAGTCAGCAATAAGGAAGGGGTCCGTAAGGACCGATGCCTGCCGGGGTTGCGGGACTATTCGAAAGAGATACCGTGGCCCCGGAACACAAAGGGCGATGAAGGAACATGGATGGGTTTTAGTCAGTAAAAGTCTGACACTCCCTCCTGCTCCGCCCAGAGCGGGAGGGGTTATTTGATGATTTCCCATTAGAAAAAAAAAAAAAAAAAAAAGGCCTATGACTTGGCAGTCCGACGTATACTACACTTAAAAAACTAATTAATAAATTAGTTTTGTAGCTATACTTTCCTGTCTTAATTACAAGTTTCCACCCTAGACTTTCACACAAACCTATCATAAAAATCAATCTAAAAAAACTTAATCCAAACACAATCAACACTCCGTATCAAACAACATAAAGCTACAAACAAACTTTCCCCACACAAACTAACTCCAATAAAGGAACAATAATCTACCGGAAAATCACCCGGTCTCAACCAATTTGGGCGACAATAAAGCAATTTGACGAGAAACGCGCGACACTTTGATTAATTGCCGGCGCCGGGTGTCGCGATGTCGCGACGCCCGGTGCCAGTCGCGTCGTGTGAACGAGGCCTTATGGCGTTTGATTATAATTTACGTATTGATTGTTTGTTGATGCGTTGCGTTTTTTTCGTGTGACGTAAGTGGGTAATTTTTTTTTAAATGGAAATAATTACAATGTAAAATGTCTTTTACTATATTCGTGAATGTAGTAAAAGGTTTACTTACGTCCTACTAATATTATACTTAAATGCGAAAATTTGTGAGACGGATGGATGAATGAATGTTTCTTACTCTTTCACGCAAAAACTACTAAACGGATTTTTTAAATTTTTTTAACTTTTTATCTCAGAATTAGATCTCGTGGGACAATTACCGAAATCCACGCGGATGAAGCCGCGGGTATAAGCTATTAAGGAATAAAACCATTCTACTGTATCCAAATCTAGTTATCTATACCTTTATGAGCACTGAGTTCCCCGTGATTAGATCCCACTCCCTCTCATAGAAAAAAAGGCCTACAAGGGTGCCCTGTGTCCCAGCTGTGGGAACATTGTAGGCTGATTATTATGCGTCTAGCTAGTATGAAGTTAGCTTAGCAGCAACCTCGCATCTGGCACAGTTCAACGTTATTATCAATTTATCTTCCTAATACTTCGGTATGTTTTACCTGAAGCTCACGCCACTGCACACAATCTCAAAGCGTTGCACAAATTAGCATAATCTTAATGCACAAAATAAATTAAAGTCCTTAATTTATAGCATTTTAAAACTAAATGATTAACCAATTTATCTTTCACACCCATTGCATAAACCCACAAGAGAAACCTATTAACAATCATCTTTTTACTCCCACATCTGCATATTGTGAGCATAAATTGATTAATTCTACCATTAATTGAGCATGTAAACACTGCAAAAAGTACATTATAATTGTCACAGGACTGGTTCACGTTGACGCGACATAGCCCGCGGCTTCGCCTGTTATCGCTGCAATTATGCAAATTCAACGTTAAATTACCGCACGGGCGTGTAATTGTTTCGGCGAGTTGCGACGCGCGACGCCCGACGCGATGCCTGTTAATTTTCTCGTTACAACCGTCACTTATGTGTGGACGCGGCCTAATAACGCGGTACGGGACACTTCATACAGTTATTATTAAGGTGATCGAGTGTTTCGAGTACGTTTTATGACGTTTTAATATTATTTATTTTTGGTTTTTATCGCGTTTTAAGTTACATTATTATAAGAAATGTAAACTGATTGTTGCGTTTATGTAGCAACATTAAGATTTTAATATAATTATGCCGTATGGCAACATTTGTTTGTATGTAGCAACACTAAGATTTTCATGTAAAACATTTTGGCCGTGTGGGCCGTGTGGCAACACTTGGTTCCCAACTGTGATCTCACGATTACATCGCTCTCAAGATTTTAAGTTATTTTATTTTGTACATCCAAATATCGTTTAACATGCAATAACCAGCGCAACACTGATAGTAAATTGGGTATGAAATGAAGATGAATTATAACGAGTGTTTTATGAAATGGTTAAAAGGGACGTGATTTTTAATGTTTCAATAACTAAATAAGTACTCAGTCAACCAAAACCGCCTTTAAGCACTTTTAGAGATAGGCCTCAATCAAACTGAAAAAGAAGATACTGACTGCTACTGATCTTCCGTCTGTCTTTGTCTTCTGCATTCAGTCTGACCCAGCCACCTTAGTAGGAGTATTTTCATTATATGTCTGTTATTTTTTCTGTTATGTGGAGCTCGTGGCTAAATAATAAAAGCCGCTCGGGCCGATCTTTAGGTTAAGCCGTGCTTTCCCAGGTAGGTCTGTGGATGGGTGAACCTTTACATACCGAGTTTCCTCCGTGCCTCGGTAAGCACGTTAAGCTGTTGGTCCCGGCTGTCATTTGTAGATCTTTGACAGTCGTTACAGGTAGTCAGTCAGTGGCCCAAAAAGTCTGACAACCAGTCTTACCGTATCGTTTTATATATATTGTGTATTACCCAGTACTTATTGGGTTGTGGAGGTCAGATAGGCAGTCGCTCCATGTAAAATACTGGTATTCAGTTGCATCCGGTTAGACTGGAAGCCGACCCCAATATAGTTGTGAAAAGGCTAGGCAGATGATGATGTATTCTGTTCTATTTTAAACATAGGATTAAACTAACTAAAGCCGGATGGACGTACACGACTTTCCCAAAAGCAATTTTAAACCTACCGATAAAATATAAACACCGCAGATGTTAAACCACAAACGAACGACAATAACACAGCATATTACATAAAACGTACCCAAAAGGTCACACAATAAAAGCTAATAACGACATATTAAATTGATTAAAAAATAAGGCTTTCTCCGCACGCGACAATCGTATGTCGCTGTCAAACCGCAGATTACAATAACGACCAGATGACGTAAAATGACGTTATGACGTCATATGCGCGAGCGACGATCAATGCGACCGCTAATTGTGAAACGCAAACCACAATGTTACGTTAAATTATGTCGAATTTACGACATTTACGCGAATTATTATCGTTGATAATGATGACTGTCGATGATTTTCGTTGATGTCACGCAATTTTGTTGTCAGTTTGTTTTGGGTTGTATCTGTGTAAAGCTCGTGTGGTATCCGGCAGAGTAGAGTAGAACCAACCCATTACACTCACGGGTGTCGTATAAGGCGACTAATGTTTGAGGCAGAACACCTTGCGCCTCCGTAGACCAGAGAATGGGCAGCAGCGTTTTCTGTTAGTCTTTCATCACTGCGATCTCCAATCCGCCTGCCAAGCGTGGAGGTTACGGCAAATTCCTCCCATCATGGGAGAGGCTTATGTCCAGCAGTGGACGTTATGGGCTGTTGTTGTTGTTGTGTAAAGCTGTCTGGGACCATCAGCATTCTCCTGCTCTTATCCCAGTTTATTTGTGGTCGGCTCAGCATGTCTTCTTCTTCCATACTTCTCTATTACACATCATCTCATCAGACACCTCGATTCTAGCTATCCTAGTCCTAGTTCTTATTGACACAGTCCATCCATCGTTTCTGTCTGCGACAATAATACGTAAAACTTGAAATAACTCTGTAGAAATTCAGGAATCCTTACTAATTTTAATGCGACAGTAGCTCTGTCGGTACCGACGTAGCCTGAAAAATTGCCAAACTTAAGTGGCAGTGGGCAGGGCACATTGCTCGCAGAACGGATGGCCGGTGAGGCCGAAAAGTTCTGGAGTGGCGACCGCGAACCGGAAGCCGTTGCGTTGGAAGGCCTCGCACTAGGTGGACCGATGATCTGGTGAAGGTTGCGGGAATCGAGTCGCACGGGACCGGTCAATGTGGCAACACTTGGGGGAGGCCTATGTCCAGCAGTGGACGTTATTCGGCTGAAATTATCATGATGATGAGTAGTTCTGTCTGCCTCTTTGTCTGTCTACACTTCCACGCCTTCACGGCTGAACGTATTTTGATAAAGTTTGGTTCACATGTGGAACAAGTAGAGCCTGGGTTGACCATAGGATAGTTTTTATACTGGTACCTCAGACCAAATAAAAACCAAGACATAGCGCTGCGAACAATAAAGTGAGGCCAGCGCAAAATTACGTCTCGCTCTGTGCATACACGCTCAAACGCACACATTTACATCAAACTACTATGAAATTACGTCTCAATAAACGCACACAATGACATGTTTACGAAACCGGCCTCACTTCTTTGTTCGCAGAGTTCCGTCTTAACTTTTTTATTTGGTCTGCATGAGACTGGTACTAAGTATGATCCCGTGGGATTTCTTTTCAACCTATAAACGGGGAAAGCCGTGAACAAAAGTTACTAATAAATATCATTATATTACCTACCGTTTTCTTTTACACAAACAAACATAACATCACGCCTTTAATTCTGGAAGGATTAGGCAGGCATACACCTTTTTGGTTTTTGTTTTTCCTTTGGGAAATCGTCAAATGACTCCTCCCGCTCTGAGCGGAGCAGGAGGGTGTGTCAGACTTTTACTGACTAAAACTCATCCATGTTCCTTCTTCGCCCTTTGTGTTCCGGGGCCACGGTATCTCTTTCTGACTGAAAGAGCGGGACGCGGGCTGAACAGTCCCGCAGCCCCAACAGGCATCGGCCCTTGTGGACCCCTTCCTTTTGCTGACTCTCTTTGGAACACTCCTGCGCCGTCGACAGGGCCTGTCGTCATGAGACGGACGGAAGGCGAGCTAGCCCATTGCCCACCGTTCTCAGGCCCGCGCCTACGGCGGCCGGGGGCCACCTGGTGGCCCCCGACGCCTGGGGCGTCTCCCCACCTCTGCCTCACCTCACCTCTGCGAAATGTGAGTGTACTTAATAGTACACTTAAATTTCACCAGAACAAAACAAACAAACATAATTATTATTATTAAAGGTTGTTGTTACTGCACCATAACGCGTATTTATAAGACAGTAAAATCGAAATAATTATATGCAAACAAAACTTCAGTTTATAATAAACACGGGTTGTAAACACCAGGGTCTGTAATACATAAGTCATAAAATTCACATTTAATTTTCAGCGTTTTTTTAATAATGATATTATTACAGGCAGTATGAGTAAAAGATGCTGTGTTGGAGTTTTTATTTAAAAAAAATAGCTTCTACCCGCGTCTACACCCGCGTCTACACCCGCGTGAAAAACAAATTCCATGGCAGCCAATAGTGTGGCTTTTCATTAAAGTCTTTTTAAATCGGGATGAGTATAGTTTCAGAGATAACCTAACGCATCCAAACGCATAAATCTCTTTACAATATTAGAATAAACTAGCACTTATTAATACTCTATTACACCTTCAAAAGGGCTTTTAATTTATTTAATTAAATTGATTGCATGTTAAACTTCATCAATTAATAAATTAATTAAACTACCGCATTCCATTAGCAGCTTAAAACCATGAATTGCTTTCAATTAATTACCTATTATAAGTACTTGTTCCTAGAATATTAATAGATTTAAAACTATTTCAGTGTTAATAAAAGATTTACTACTGAAAATAATTATAAAGTTTAAGTAGGTACTATTAATAGATATATGTAGGTACTCGCCGCGCCGCACCACGCCGCGTCGCACGCCGCATCCCCCGCTGCGTTGGACGCCTCTACCCACGGCAAAAGTAAGGTAAGTATGCTCAAAAGTAGCAGCCAGCAACTTATTAAGGACTCCACAAAACCTGGTGATACTGTGAGTGTGTTTTGCCGTGACTTAGTGTCGAGTTCCAATAGTGCGCGTAGCAAGAGACTAAGAAAGAGGGTAGACAGATTTGTCTGCTCCTAATAATTTTTTCCATCCACCCGCATTCTCCAGTTAACCCGCGATCATGGCGCTTGCAACAGCGTCGAAATATCGGGAGCTCAAAATAATCAATAATCACGGAAGATTCTCATAAGTGACATTTTAAACATGATTAATTTGTTTATAAAAACTCTTTTAATCACTAATACTAAAAATAAAGCTTCTTTTTCACATTTTGAGCTATGCTAGCTCTGTGATTGGTTAGCTTTAAGCACATCTCTCGCTGCTCATCCTCGTAATCCCCATCATCGAGGCCTTACTCTATTATAAGGAGAACAAAATGTCAGTGTGATTTTGACAATAATTCAAAGTCATTCGGGAAAGGACTGTTAAATAAATAAAAAACCTACATAAAAACTTTATGAAAGTAAATACACACACAACACAAAAACTGCACAACAGCAAAAAAAAGTCGAAACTGCCGCCATATTTGAAGCTGTACAATTTCTGGTGGAAACGCGCATTACTCGAGAACAAAATTTTAGTGTGATTTTGACAATAATTCAAAGTCAGTCATGAAAATACCCGTGAAAGTACTGTAAAATAAATAAAAAACTTACATAAAAACTTTATATACACACAACACAAAAACTGCACGACAGCAAAAAAACGTCGAAACTGCCGCCATATTTGAAACTCGCATTACTCTATTGTAACGAGAACAAAATATCAGTGTGATTTTAATAATAGTTCAAAGTCAGTCGGGAAAATACCCGTGAAAGGACTGTAAAATAAATAAAAAACCTACATAAAAACTTTATATAAAAGTAAACACACACAACACAAAAACTGCACGACAGCAAAAAAAAAAAAACGTCGAAACTGCCGCCATATTTGAAACGAACATGCAATTAACCCTTCAAAAGCGCCCGTTCACAGCCCTTTGTAACCCTTTAATACTACCCATTGTGTCAACTGTCACTCGGGGTTTGAATTAAAAGTGGGCGGATTAATTATTTTCCTACCCTCAGTGAAAATAGTTGGAACGGGGGTCATGAGTGGGTAATAATAAGGTGAAGTGACAGGCATTTAACCATCTTTTGAGTTGTTTAGTAAAATGTATGGTAAGTGCTTATTTCGCTGAAAAGAGTTTTTCTATGGTGATTCTAGTTTGCATGTTGGATTGTTTGGTTTGTTGTTGAGAGGGCTAATTTGGATTTTGAGGACCCTAATAAACGAATGATGACAGGTCATCTACATTATTGAGCATTTAGTGGATAGTATGTTTACGCCGGGAGCAACAAACACTGCGTTACCGTGCTTTGGGTGACAGATCTCGGCGATAAGCGTAAGTCAATCGATGTGTGGCTGGCTTTGGGTTTCATCTCGGTGGGTCTCTTGGACGCAAAGAATGTCGCACTGAGTTTTGCGGTAGACATCGGAAAGAATTATTATTATTATCGTGTCCTGCGTGTCCTGTTGTGTGTTCATTACAGTCGACGGAAAGCCGACGAATAAATATTTTTTCTTTCTTCCTTTCTTTCTTACGTCTCATAAGACTCAAACATTCATTGAGATGAGGTAGGAAGAAATTTTAAGTTATGTTTGAGTTTTGAGTGACGTTTTGAATAGAACACTAAATACCTAAGTCTCTCTTTTTGGGTAATTAGTTATCACTTGCAAACTCGTAAGGAGACTTGAATAGACTTTTGCCCAGATTGGGTTTTACATCTATTTATACAAAAGTCTATTAGTAAGGCTTCAGAAAAATCAATGGCAAACCGTTATCTACTAACGAACGAAAGCAATTCAATTTCAAAATACTGACGTTTATTCGTATTAATAATGAGACGTTTTTACCGTATGGATCTGCCACTTTTTTCTAAATTCTATACCCAGAAGTTACCAAAGTATTCAAACCCACCTAACATTGACGTAATTCAACCTGAATTTAAACTATAGGTATCTAACTATAGGTCTAATTATAGGTACCTAGCATACGAACACTGGAACAGTGTTCAAAGTGCACACTATTGGAACAACGTCGTGCAGTGAGTCGAGCGCAACATAATGACAGACAGCCGCGATCACGCGACTCGCGTGATGTGCACCGCGTGTGTACACGCCTTAACTATTGAGTACGTAGCGATAGCAGAAAAATGAATTACAATTAATATTTAAAATAATTGAAATGGTCATTGGCTGATCTAATTACCATTACATGAACTAAGGCTTACTTGCACGGCTTGCACCAGATATTAATAAATGCGTTTATCACTAACTATATTTTTTTATAACTAGATTAGGGTTTCGTGCAAAAAATTAAAACTCTTGAAATTGTTGACAAAATTCGATTCAAAATAGGGAAGTAATATTTCTGTAATACTTTTATATTTACATTTTTTTTACATTATTATTTATTTATTTATAAGTTCTAGTCAACACGGAAAAAAATGTTTTACCATCTAGGCTTTAAGTAATGGCTAACCTTTTCTTATCTTAAAAATAAAACTTAATAATGGAAGGTTTAATAATCGATTCAAACATGATCTGCTCGCGTAGCATGACCACCGTAGAAACGAAAGATAATCGACAAATCTTTTGTTCATCAGTCATTGAATCGACAAAATGACATGTGAACAAAGGGTTTGTCGATTCTCTTTCGTCTCTACGGTGGTCATGTTACGCGGGCTGTAAAAGAAAATCTAAACGTGGGCTTAGAATACCTGAGTTAGTTGTTCTTATAAGAAGTCCTTTCAACATCCTAGTTTCAGTTCCCTGTCAGATCGCTAAGACTTCAAAACTTCCACAGTCTTGTCTGAAGTAAAATTCTTGAGTTTGTTTTGCGAACGGTACGAAGAGCTAGAGAGGTTATCTCAGCTCCCATTGACAGTACATAATTGAAATTATTATTTACTATGATTAAATAACAGTTTGCCGTTACTATATGACTGACGTGATTGCCATATACGTAACTTTGAAGAAGTATGTATTTTATAGAATTTTGCTTCCCAGTTGTGTAACGTTAGTATGTTTTTGAAAATGCATAACTTGATGGAACAACTAAAAAAATAATTACATTTTCAATATCTAAGTTCGGATAGAATTTTGTATTTTCAACTTTTTGCGTCTTTATCATAATGATTTGGGTCCGAATAACACAAGTTAGTTTTTTTTTAGAGTTCACTTTTTTATATTCGACGTGGCAAATTTCTGGACTAGGTTATTTAATTTAATTTTAATTATTATAGGAATTACTGACACGGCGATGAAGTACATTCATTTTTGACTATTCACTGGCAACTACGTATATAATCTGCAATAATTATGTGGATGACAACTAAAGAGTATTGATATAATACCATGGGTACTATACCTACCGAAGTTACTTAAGTATTCATAAATTTAGGGCTAATTGCATCCATTTTATCAAAAAATAGATTTAGGTAAATACCTACGTCAACATGCATTTTAATTGCAATCTATCCCACAACAAAAACTCCATATACTCACTTTTAATCACACACCTCCAAAGAATGACGTCAAAATTCAAAATGGCGCATCTCAGCATAATTACGGTTGACTAAATATGAATCGTTGTTCAAATAATAAGGGTTGAAGGGGCCAACCCTAGGACTTTGAGCAAACATCTCAATTACTGTGGTTATTAATTCAGCGGTGATTATTAATCGACATCTTTTGTCTCGAAGGCATGGGTCTTGGGTGAAATGTTTGTTTACTTTTTGAGGCTTCTGTCAAGGGGCTTTGCTTACTGCAAGGTTTCCTACATGTATTTGCCAGCATACTTTAGAGTTCATAAAAGAAAGAAAAGAAAGAAAAGAAAGAAAAGAAAGAAAAGAAAGAAAAGAAAGAAAAGAAAGAAAAGAAAGAAAAGAAAGAAAAGAAAGAAAAGAAAGAAAAGAAAGAAAATACAGAACTTAAAACTAGGTACACAATAAAAAAACAAAACTAAACGGAAAAAGAAGATATTGGAAAAGATATTGAAGATATTGGATTTTTTTTTAAAAGGACCTTGATCTAATTGCCATTACCAATGGTCGAATTGTCTTTAGACGCAATTTTATTTAATTGTAACTCTTTGAATTTCTTTCCCAAGATTCATATTTCTGACTTATTTCCGATGACTATTGATGATATTACAAAAAACAATCTGCAAATTATTGCACGGTTGGCGCAGTGGTTGAGTCATTGGCTGCTGTGCTGTGTGTCGCGGGTTTGATTCCCTCACGGAACAAATATTTGTATGGCCTACAGGTAGGTTCTGGGTCTGACTGTTTGTGTATGTGTTTCAATGTTTTTAAAAGCACACACGATACAGAAGAAATAGGGAATATGCACGTAATTTTTTCTTCACTTAAATCAATAAAATACAGTACCTACTATCAACCCAAGAAAAGCATTAAAAGTTAACTTCAACTACTTCTTGTCGCACAAAAATAATATTAAACTCTTGAAATTTTCTACGGCAGTTCAAACGTCAGTAGCTGTCGTGGCCACGATGTGACGTCATTATCCACAATCTGCCTTGTTTACATCTAATTTTTTTGGCCTTAATGAAATAATTTTACCAATTGTATGTGCTTTATTCAAGTAAAAATTGCAATACCAATATTATAAAAAAAAATATGAAGCACTTTAAGCACTTTTCAAATAAAAGTGTTTTTTTGGCTTTAATTGAACTTTGACGTCAATACCGGCGTTATCGAGGACGGTGTGTTTTGACAGTGCGTTCCGTTTCACCAAAAACATGCAACATAAAACAGTAATAAGTATGTATTAGAAACTTAAACAAGTGTACTACAATGTTTTTATGCGCCAATACAAGGTATTTTGCATAAATAAAAAGAGTTTTGTATTTCATGCATATTTCCTATTCCTAGTGTGGGGCAACGTTTTTTTATTAAAAAGAAAAAAATGTCTAGACGAGAGCCTCTTACTTTGCAATATATCGATCCTCAATCATCCACCATCTTTTTTTAGTATGACCCGATACGTTACTGTTCACCTCACCAACCCACGAACTTCACCCACACTAATATTTCGGCTCGTAAAGACATTAGCCAAAGGAGTTTTGTTATCAAATCCGGCAGGTGGCGTTTCGCACGGCACGACCATTACGTTAGCACATTTATTATCTAGGTAACACTCGACAAACGATCCGACATTTGCTGTGTGGATATTATCTAAATAATCAGTACGGAAAGGAAGTAGGCAACTATTACAAGAGTTAATGAATTAGTCGATTATGATATATTTATATATACAAACCTTTTATTTCAGGTAACAAAGCCAAAAAAAAAACCTAAAAATACATACTAATATCAATTTTTTTTAGTTACCTAAGCAACTTAAAAAACTATATTAGTAGCACTTCACTAAAACTATGACACACGAAGTGGCGGCGTGTGTCACGCTGCGCGGTGTCACGTAGCCTGCCGCGAAACCGACGGTAGACTACACCCTTCGGCCAAAACTCCTCCTTGAGAGACTATTCAAGATGTTGTGTCGGAAGTGTCGGAACTCGCGCCACAAACGATTTGAAGTTGGTGTTGTGACGCGGCTCTAACTTCTCGACCCTCAAGGTCCAACTGGTCCGGCTGGACTGTCCCTGGCTGTAGGCCTTACACTCAAGTCACATACAGGATAGTCCGGGTAAGCAGAAGCCAGCCTCATAGCTTGTCCTGTTAGATGACAGTCACAAAAAAAAAATGAGGGAGACAATCTGAAAGTGGCACCGAACTGCAGTTCTTCTATTTTTGTGTGGTTAGTGACTAACCTGGTGTGAGAGTTTCCTTCACCGAAGCAAGTGATTATAAATTATACAATACGCACATAATGCCCGTGCCAGACTGTTGTAAACAAGCGCTCCACACACCTCCACATCGGTCTCCACCGGCGGTCTACAACAGTGCGTCAACAGTGCGTGTTGTTGTAAACCGGTGTAGCCGATGTGGAGGTGTATAGAGGGCTTGTTTACAACAGTCTGGCCCACGCTTAAATCCGAGGTATTTTGTTTAAACGATGTTATGGACTGTATGAAAGATGATGTGGTTGAAATGGTATGACTACATCCTGCGATGATCACTAATAGATGAACAAGAGAAGCTTGGAAGAAGATGACATACTGCGCTTACCCCAAATGAATTTGCGATGAGGGCAAGATAACATGATACTTGCGTTATCTAGGTATATCTCTATCTCTGGTAGGTACCATCTCAACAACAACAACAGCCCATAACGTCCACTGCTGGACATAAGCCTCTCCCATGACGGGAGGAATTTGCCGTAATCTCCACGCTTGGCAGGCGGATTGGAGATCGCAGTGATGAAAGACTAACAGAAAACGGCGCTGCCCATTCTCTGGTCTACGGAGACGCAAGGTGTTCTGCCTCAGACATTAGTCGCCTTATACGACACCCGTGAGTGTAATGGGTTGGTTCTATTCTACTCTTCCAGATACCTCACGGCTTACTATCTCAAACAAAGACAGTTTAATCAAGCCATCGATCTGCCAATTACTACGGAACACTATCCCACTTAGCGCTTGCGGTATTAGCAGGGACATGCACGTTACGTATTACTAATAGGTAACTGGATCGGCTCGCAATTTGCATCCTTCATTAATGAGGGCTCGTTAGTAGGATGGGGATAGATTATATGATGGAAACTGTAGTGGTATTTAGATTGTGGGTGATAAAGCTGGAAGGACATACCCAATATACATAACTTCACGGCTGTGTTTCATCAAGTGTCAAGGAAATGTGGCATTTAGTAGGGACACATTTTTCGCCAAATATGTTTTAATTCCCCATGTAAGAAAATTATTAGGTGGTGTAGAGGAAGTAAATTCTAAAATTTTGGCAGTTGGTGGAGTTTTGTAAGTACCTAGATGAAACCCCTTTCATCTAGGTACTTACCTACATTACTGTGCTGTAAGATTACTACCAGGTCATGTCAATAACTCCGTGTAAGATCTATTTTTGTGTGTTGTAGATCCTACTGTGGCTGTTGCAAGCATCGTAATGCATAGACGACAGGGTGAAACAGGACCGTACCCAAAATCAAAACAGGAAGAAGAAAGAAAGAAATCATGTAGACATTGGTAGCTCATAAATTTGTTAGCTTCGATTGCGGTTGGATGCAGCTTCCCTGAAAGACTTTCACGAAGACCACTCCAAACCAAAAAACAATAAAAGTCATCATCATCATCTAGCTTTTTCTCAACTATGTTGGGGTAGGCTTCCAGTCTATAACCGGATGCAGCTGAATACCAATATTTTACATAGAGCGACTGCCTATCTGACCTCCACAACCCAGTTAGACTTTTTGGGCCACTGACTACCTAACGACTGTCAAAAATCTAAAAATGACAGCCGGGACCAATAGTTTAACGTGCTTTCCGAGGCACGGAGAAAACTCGATATGTAATTAGTGGTTATCCATCCACAGACCGACCTAGGCAAGCACGGCTTAACCTAACGATCGACCCGAACGGCTGTTATTATTTAGCCACGAGCTCCTCCAAAAACAATAAAAGTATTGTATCTAATTGAGCAAGCCTTCAATTTTCTTCCAAGTGAAATTTAACTTGTGATTTTCAACCACAGTTAAGGCAACTGAGTGTAAAATCAATTCGGTCCCTATCACCGGTAACCCGATACGACGGTACACCCCTAAGTCGCGTCACCCTCAATTTGCAAAACAAATTAGCACTCCTTGACGACCGACGACAGAATCTATAGAGAAATATGTCTATGTAGAGGTGTATAGAGCAGCCATTTTGAATTTATGGAGACAAAGGGGACTGATTTTAAGTAATGAAGAAAACCTATGTTATCGGAGTCAGCAGGTTATGTTCAAAGGACTTTGTGGACATTCTGACGACCCGAATGGCACAGTGGCAGTGACGCTTCCTTACGTTCTTAGGGTCCCGGGTTCGAATCCAGGTAAGAGCAAATGTTTGTGTGATGAGCATGGACATTTGTTTCCGAGTCATGGATGTTTATATGTATAATAAGTATTTATTTACAAACAAAAAGTATCTATGTAGTATATCAACTATCTGGTGACCACGACACAAGCCTCGTTGCTTAGTGTGGCATTGGATGGCGCTGTGTGTAATGTCCAGCGATATTTTATTATATAATATTGCCTGTTTTTGTATAAAAATTGAAAAGACGTAATTGCAGCCATGTTTATGGTATTCTCCTTTGATTTTTAATATTAGGTCTGCTGTATCATTTTGACATGATACATCTATCATTTATCAAGTGGTCACTTTGCATGAATGAGGTCCTGGGTTCGATTCCCAGGTCGAGGAAGTAGTACTTACTAAATTTTTCCAAAAAGAATTCTCAGTAGCAGCCTGCAGTCTGGATTTAAGCTGAATTGATGGCAATAGGGTCACCCCCTTACATGAAACTTAAACAATAACCGGCAAACCCCCTACGCCTTCGCTGATTACATGATGTTCAGTAATGTTACAACTAAATACCATTTTAAATTTTTTGACGTTGAATTTCTTCTTCTATTATTTCCTTTACAGTCAGTTGAAGCCATGAGGACGAGGTGAATTGAAGCTACCAAATAATAACGTCATGAAGTTGAATACCTATCTACAGGGTGTAAACGGACCCTTTACGAAGCCGTCAACCTCATTACATCATGATTTTGTATAAACAATAAAGATCCAACCGATTGCAGCAATCACGACAGATTTGCTGTCTAATATTGAAGAGTTCTCTTGTATATCTCCGAAGATCAGCATCAAATCTTCCCCAAACTTAAACGGGACCACCGCGAAATAATATTCTTCCAAACAAAAAAATAACATAAAAATCGGTTCACATTGGCGAAGATACCGCTGAACATAAACACACAAAAAAAAACTGTTTAAGGCTGATGCTCCAGGGTAGCCCGCGAAATTCAAATTTTCTTACGTTTTTGGCAAATTGCAGGCCAGTGCTAGGTTGTATGTTGATTAAAATATTGAACGCGATTGTAAGACGTATGTAGTTACAGAATTATAATCATCAAAACCATCAATACAACCCTCCAAGTTCATAAAGGTCGAGAAACGATTTTTTCAAGGTCAAATTCATTGCTAGACCTTTATGAACTTGGAGGGTTATATTGATGGTTTTGATGATTATAATTCTGTAACTACATACGTCTTACAATCGCGTCCAATATTTTAATCAACATACAACCTTGCACTGGCTTGCAATTTGCCAAAAACGTAAGAAAATTTGAATTTCGCGGGCTGGTCGAAGCATTCACCTTAAGACTTTCACCACACGGATTCGACGGACGGTTTTCGGACGGTTTTTCATGGTTTTTCACTACACTCAAAGTACTTACGGGATAATATCCGTGGTTTTCTTTGTATTCCCGCGATCATGATGCTTGCAACAGCGTCGAAATATCGGGAGCTCATCAATAAAGAAAACCACGGATATTATCCCGTAAGTACTTTGAGTGTACACAAAAAAAATTCAGACGAAATGATAATCTCCTGGTTTTGGAAGTCTGTTAAAAAATTATTGCAATGACGAGGAGAACAAGTGCCCTTCGGCTTCCTTAGTAGTCTTTTTTATAGAATGACAACGAAACTACATAGCATAGACGAAAGCATTACGTTTTTTAACACTGGCAAAATGATAAACGACGTTGGTATAGATCTTCAAAAAACAAGTAATCAATGTTAAAGAAAAACGCAGACAGACACACCTCTCAATTTATGACTATTATACCACTTAACAAAAGACCACGAAACATTAAGTTTTGAGACATTGTAACACACCATAATTCTCATATTGCGTGTCAAAGACTGATACAAAAGTTTCATTATAGCCAGCAATTTAGTTTGACCTGCCTCCCTTCCACGAAAGGGGGAAATTAGTCCAAGGTGCCAGGTCTTGGGAGACTGGTTAGGGTAGTAGTAATAGAATGTGCTCAAGTGATGGTGTTTTTAAGGCGTGTCTATTGCTTTGATTTTGTTTTTGTCGTTCACGCGAAAGGGTGGAAAATTTCTTTGTATAGAGTCAGAAAGTTTTAATTAAAAGCCTGTTTCTGTATTATTATTAGAGGAGGTCATGATTTAATAATAACAGCCACTCGGGTCGATCTTCAGAATAAGCTACGCTTGCCTAGGTTGGTCCGTGGATGGGTGACCACGAATCGCGGCGATTCAACGTATTTCTATACGAAAATATCGCCGCGATTATCTCGCTCGTGGATACGCCCCAAAAGAGAGTGTATAGAAAAACGTGGCAAGGACGATAATATCACCGCAATTCTCTCTCTCGTGGAGGCGGCCCCTAAGCCGTTGGTCCGAGCTGTCATTTATAGATCTTTAACAGTCGTTACAGATAGTCACTGGCCCGAAAGTCTGACAACCACTCTTACCAAGGGGTGTCGTATTACCGACCCGTAAAATAATCGACCTGTAAAATACTAGTATTCAGCTGCACCGGTAAGACTGGAAGTCGACCCCAACTATGTTGGGAAAAGGCTAAGCAGATGATTCTTTATACAATCTGTCTAGACTCTAACCCTTTCCTAACTATGTTGGGTCAGCCTCCAGTCTAACCTACGTAGCTGAATACTAGTATTGTAAGTACATGGAGTCGTAGAGCAGTGGTGGCCCAGTGGCGGCGGCCCCGACTTACGAACAGTAAGTCGTGGGTTCGAACCCAGGCAGGCGCATTACTTTGTGTAATTTATTCATCATCACTGCTCTCAAAACGGTGAAGGAAAACATCGTGAGGAATCCGGTGGCATGTCCTAGAACCAAAAAATTCTAAGACATGTGACAATTACCAATCCGCACTGGGCCCGCGTAGTGGATTATAGCCCATTCCCTCTCATAGAAAGGAGGCCTGTGTCCCAGCAGTGGCAACATTAATAGGCTGATGATGATGATGAAGTACATGGAGCGACTATATCTGACCTCCATTACCCACTTTATTGGGTAACACGAAACCCCTTCACAAACTAGGTTGTCTAGCTTTCAGGCTTTCAGTATGTATATTAGGATAAAAATTTAAGTGGTTTTCTCGTATCTTTCAGATCTAATGTATTCTCTACACTTCAAACTACGAACAGCTTAGGCACTGACAACACAAGACATAATTATACAAAACTGCGATTTTTTTTTTTTTTTTCGACGCCCTGCAATTCCTTTTGATACTTGTAAATATTTTTATTTCTATTATAGAGTTAGTATGTAAATAATGTAAATATTATAGAAAATAAACTTATTACCTTAAACTGCGATAGAATTCCACCGTAGAAAGCAAGATTAAAACCAAATTCCATGTTCAACAACACGATAGACAGAGATCATCACCTGACCGGAATACCATAGACAAACAAATCGTGACAGCACAATTTTCCATAGACACGTCAAACACAATAAACAGAGGACATACGACAATGACATACCATTGATAATTCTATTCTAGAGTTATTTTTCCTATTATCATCTCACGAAAAAGACTGTGCTAATTTTCGTGTCATTTTTTTTTGACATAACTCCTGTGCTTCTGCCAATTAAAATTGTACTGTGTTTTTTCGGTTGTAAAGATGGATTTTGAGTGTTTGCTTAAAAACGAAGTTGTTTTGAAAAAATACAAAGTATTGTAACCAATTGTCATAGATGTGATTTGTCACTTAGCTCCAGTGATAAGTGATATAAATGGTAGTGATAATATGTTTTGAATGTGCAATAGATCATTGTTCGATTATTGTGGTTATGTGAATAGATTTGTATGTAGAATAAGCAATTGTTACATGTTTTCGTTAGCAGTTACTTTTTAAGCCAATTAGCGTACCTGTATTGTGAACATTATTTTCAGCACGTATTATTTAATGGCATGTATATTTCTGAAGATAGAAGTGCTGCTATCATATTGAATCAATAATTAGGTAATAACTACAGGTCCTGGACGCACGGTCTATTTAATATTGTATTAATTATGGCTTTGATTTCCCATAGTATTTAGTGTTCCTATTAGGACATGTTATGTTTCAATTTGACGTTGTTCTTAAATAAAAAAATACTGTGTAGTGTTTTAAATTTTATTGAACAGGAATACATGAAGACAAAAGAAATACCTATTTATCTCAACTAAACTACTCTTAAAGTACTTACGGGATAGTATCCGTGATTTTCTTTTGTTTTTATGAGCTCCCGATATTTCGACGCTATTGCAAGCATCATGATCGCGGGAAACAAAAGAAAATCACGGATAGGGAACGTGCAGGAACTATAGGTGGCAGCACTAAACGACAAAAGAGACACTATGCGGACAGTAAAGGAAACTTATGCTGTCACCTGTCACGCAAATCTCTTCAAAAGTATTATTTTTGATTATGATAAAAGGTATAAAACATGGGTTCCGGTCTATCAATAATGTTTGTCAGCGTAACATGAATGTTGACCAATATGAATTTTGTATGTTTCGTTTATTTTCTCTGATGAAAATTGTGGTGCATGAAGAAACGGTGGCATAGACAACTTTCTTATTTTCAACACATGTTTTAATGGAAGGGAATCCTTTATCAGCGAGAACAGTATCTCCAGGCAGAAAAATCAATCCACAATCATTTGTTATAAGCAATCACTATAACGCCCTCCGTAGCATTTAGATACAAAACTTAGGAAACCACAAGGAGTGCAGCCAACTAAAAACTTTATTGTTTAACCATGTTTATAATCTGAGTACATGTGGACTCTTTGTTTAACTGTTGAGGAATATTCGGTGTGAACTTCAGTGCAACATATGTGTGTTTGCTGAAGTTTAAATGGTACGCCAGTACCATTTAATGTTTGCTTGCACGGTTGATTTTGAAGGCTATTGAACTTTTTCAATGCAGAGTGTAACAAAAACAAATTGTGTTCAAATATTTTTGTTACTGCATTTATCCATTTTTTGCGTTTTTCACATAAACATGGTATGAGAGTACTATTCTTTGGAAAGTAATAGAATTTTATTATTTTACGCTATTTGATTAATTTTCATTTTTGTGGATGTATTGGTACATCCAGAAATGCAACAATGGATTATGATTAGCTAGAATAATCATTTTCAATAATAAAATTAATTCTGTTTACTTGTTTTACATGTCAATGTCAAGTATTAATTTGGTACAAGATTCGGATTGGTGACGCCAGTTGGCACCACCGTCGTTGTGCACGTTCCCTATATTATCCCTTAAGCACTTTAAGTGTAGTGAAAACCCGTAAAAGTCTAAAACAGTGAACTACTCTTCCGTTTAGCAGAAGATTTAGCCCTGACACCCAACCTTAATTAAGAAAGTGGTCCAAAGAAGGAAAAATATGTACCTATAGGTGTATAGTTGCTAAGGAATACTAATCAGTTGGCCCAAGAAGTGACGATCAAAATGACTTTTAAAACAAGTAATAGACAAGGAAGCGTGTGAGTACTTTGTACTGTTCAGCCACCATTTACATTTATTTATCTTTCATTGACTTGAATATGCCTTGGTAGCTGAGAGAATGTCATGCTCACTTAGATGTCTCGCTGATGGTGGCGGGTGTGTCGGGTCATTTAGTTCCCTTCAATATGGTTGAGTTGAATGGCGCCGGTACATGCGTCATGTCTGTGAACGGGCGCTGTCAGTTGGGACTGGTCATCTCTTAGCTGCCAAGGTTCATTTTAATTACTTTTTTCATAAATTTTTGATCTAATCTTTTACTCTGGATGCTCTTAGTGTGCACGTCTTTTTACATCGTTCTCACATATATGTATAATCTCAAAATTAATGATGTAACCAAGATTTTGTAACAATATTTTGATTTTAAAAGAGTGTCCATGGAGTTTCTTGCCCGTTCTTCTCCATAGAGATCTACGCTAGGGAATGGGCAACTACAGTACTTTCTCAAGTTATTATGCCTTGTGACTGGGACTGTAGCTTTGATTTTCTTTTTTGTATTTTTGACTTTCAAAAGTGCCGTAATGGTCTAATTGAAATAAATGCTTTGAGTTTGAGTTTGAGTTTGAAGCAATAGGGACAGGTGGAAAAGGATCGCGAAGGCAGTGACCGCAGTTTTGGGCGACCAGCCATGTTCACAACTACTCTGTCAAGAGTGAACGATTAAGGGCCTATACTACCTCAAATGGCTTAGCATGATTCTCCATTACGCCTAAAACACTGCAGCATTAATTTTGAAATGTGTGACGAAAACACGATTCCATAAAATTTTCTCGATAGCAAAAAAAACCAAAGTTACCTCCAAATCGAACAATAAACCGCTGGTATTCAAAAAGTATTTCAAATTAGATCATGAAACTTTGCATAATAACTGAACTAATATAGCAGGTAAGTATAGCAGGCAATAAATAAAGCAGGTCTAATATGTTTTATTTTTTCCAAAAGACGAAAATTTGATTTTATAAAGAATAAAACCACTCATTTATTCATTCGGCCTGCAGTGACTGACGTAACAACCACGTTGTAGTGCAAGCTGATTAGAACGTTATTCTAACAGTATTTCAAACGAAGTTTGAACCACCACAAATAGAGTTGCTAATTTTGCTCGGGGAACCGCCTTAGGAAGAAGAATAGAAAAGAACCAAACAGAAAAAATAAGGAAAAATTTAATCTAAAACTACTTATTGTCATCAAACGCTTATACCTCCCATAAACTCTAAACTAAATCTAATCAAAAATTCAATAATCATTCAAATGACGGCAACATCAGTGGTAACCCGTCATCCGCTTCGTGCCGGTCTCTTCGGCCCCCGGATAAAAACTGTTTTAACCCTGTAAGGTGCAGCTTAAGTGTCCAATTAGCGATGCAGTGTTAAAACGACGGCGGCGACACTTAGGGCCCGAATTTACACTCGTACTGTACAAAGAAGTATTGATGCGTTTTATAGGGTTAAGTCGTTGTAGAGGAGGCAGATTCTTTGATTAATTTTTACAAATAAGAAAGAAAGAAAGAAAACTAAGAAATTATATGGTGGATGATGGCAAGGATGAAATTGAAAAGATCACTTATATTTCTTTGAAATATTTGGATACCCCTAAGTACCCTATAACCAGTCGTATTCATAGACGTTACCTACATGTAAAATAATAGTATTTTGCTGTGTCTAGTTAAACACTACCTAAAGAAATTGTGGTATCTATTACAAACAAAATTATTTAAGAGTTTCTGTTATGTAATTTTGTATTGAGCACATTATTCTTCGTTTCATGGAAAAGCACCTGTAGTTTTATTTCACTTAGCTTCTTATGCCCCACTGCTGAGTAAAGGCCTCCTCCATAGCTTTCCACTCTTCTTTCCGTGCGGTTTTCTTAGGCTCACAAACCCCTCTAGGTCGTCACGCCAACATTTTCTAGGTCAGCCTCGGTGACGATGCCCGTCGTCACCCACTGCGTAACGATTCTGGTCCACCTGTCCTGAAGCATTCTAGAGACATGAATTGTAGGTTACACGTCTTCTTAAATTAAGCAACTAATTTTCCAGGCTTCTGGTGCTAAAATTTGAACTTACTAACTTAACTACTTCACTAAAAACTTTACTAACATGATTGTACTGTGTATGACTTCTGATTACATGAAAGTAAAGATTTTCTTTATTTTTCTTATGGTCGCACCATAATATTTTTATTTCTGTCGCCTCTACGAGTTTCTAAGCTCTCTAAAGCGGCACCACAAGGAAGACTGTCACAGCACAATGCAAAATGGACTCTTTGTCTGTTGTTGTCCTTTTTAATTCGTAACTTATATGCGTCAAAGTGAATCACCCGGATTTTTACCGCTCAAAGCAAACTTATCATTCGGTCCCTTTTCCTTTTATCTCGAAGATTTTGTATGTGTTTGTTTGTTTATTGACTGAAGACATAAGTTTGTTCACATGTCGTAAAGTGGCCAGTTTTATTTGGATGACAAAAACTGCAGGCAAAGGGTTTGGACATGCGACTTTTGGTCGTCACGGGTAGGTATGGTTTGGGTTTCCTGTGATGAATCAACGGTTATTATAGTTTTATGATGTTAAAATGAATCAATGACATAATAATTAATGCTAGTTTTGTAGATTGTATTTAAGTTTGACCGGTCACTGAAAAAGTTTTAATGTGAAAAATCAATTTATTTTACCTTTAAAACGTTATAAACAGGGGCAGGTTTTAAAAGTTACGCTTTTGTTTAAATGTAATTTGACATTTATGTCTCAAAAAATTGACATAAAATTACAATGAAAAACTTTCATATGTTTTGTGTTTACTTTGCAAGTTATTTTAGCATACAATTAACGAACCACCAGATTTAGCAAAATGTAACGGCAAAAAAATCACTTTTGAATGCCAAAATTAGTAAATAATCACCAAAATTATTATTATTATTTTATCGTAAAATTAGAACCAAAAATGTATTTATGACCACCAGAAATTGAACTGTTATGCTCTTGCACCCAAATCGCGGGAGACCCGGTCGACGGAGCCCCGCTTTGCAAGGCTCCTACTCCTGAATGGTTTATAAAAAAAATAACCACGAAGACTATGGCGGGGTCTATTCGCTCGCTTCCCTCGCTCATTCCACCCCCCCCTTCCCTTCTAACCTAATCTATCTGTGTCAGGGTGCCCCAAGTCGGCCTAGGCAAAACTAGTTTGTCATCAACCACCTCATTAAAATTTGGTGTTCAATTTACTAAATTTGGTGATCAATTGGTATTTTAGGTGATAGATGTTAGTGGTCACAAAGTTATTTTTGGTGGTCATTATATTTTCCCCCAATTTTATTTACCTACGTAATAAAATAACCACTTTTTTCTCACCAAAAAGATTACAGCATCTATGAAAGTTTTAAATTAAAATAAGTTATATCTAAAACAATTAATTTAAAGCCTCTGACATTTGATTAAATGATTAAAAGTTTTGATTAAAACCCAACGAGAATAAATAAAACATGAGAAAACTACCACAATGAGTAAATACAATTTTTATTACGACAATACTTTAAAGGGAATCTCTATGCAAAAGAGATTTTCAATCTTATTTATGGAAACAAAAAGAACATTTTCCATTTTAATCACAACTAATCATGGGATATCAAAAAATATTCACAAAACTACTACTGTTGTTCAAAATACATTTTTATTTTTAAAGTAAATAGTGTTAGAGTTCATTTTAGAAAAGTATAACTGCAGATACGACCTCATTCTGCCAACATAGTATCTACGACGTTATAGTCATGGGAATGACGGATTATGTCAGAACTTAATGGTGTGCTAACACCACAGAATAGACCATAAATCTACTTAACTGCCTTTGATACTGTAATTTCCTTAAACTTGGCATCTAATTTTATGTTATTATTTATTTTTCCATTCAAAGTTGACTGTAGTTATTCAGTAAGTAAAATAGAGCTTGAATTACTTTAAATGATAGTTGTGCGAATTGAGTTAACGACTTGACGCTGCTTCAGTTTACATCTCTTGACAGAGAATAAAATAATTATTACTTATTATAAACTAGCTGTTGCCCGCGGCTTCGCCCGCGTAAAGTTCGGTAACTGTCCCACTGAATCATACTAAAGGGATAAATAGTGTCCTACATGTGAATCCAGGTTATAAACTATCGATGTGCCAAATTTCATAATCATCACAACCACCATCACTGTCACAACCACCATTATTATCACAATCACCATCACTATCAAAACCAACATCAATATCACAATCATTATCACAATCACCATCACTATTTCAGTCACCATCACCATCACAAACACCAACACAATCACCATCACAATCACAGTCACCATCAATATCACCATCATTATCACAATCACCATCACAATCACCATCACAATCACCATCACAATCACCATCATAATCACCATCACAATCACCATCACCATCACAATCACTATCAAAATCACCATCACAATCACAATCACCATCATCGTTATCTCAATCATTATCACAATCGCCATCACAATCGCCATCACAATCACCATCACAATCACCATCATCACAATCATTCACTATCACAATCACACTATCACAATCACCATCACCATCACAATCACCATCACAATCACCATCACAATCACCATCACAATCACCATCACAATCACCATCATAATCACCATCACAATCACCATCACCATCACAATCACTATCAAAATCACCATCACAATCACAATCACCATAACAATCACCATCATCGTTATCTCAATCATTATCACAATCGCCATCACAATCGCCATCACAATCACCATCACAATCACCATCATCACAATCATTCACTATCACAATCACACTATCACAATCACCATCACCATCACAATCACCATCACAATCACCATCACAATCACCATCACGATCACCATCACGATCACCATCACAATCACCATCAATGTTGAATGATCACAACCGTTTCAAGGTTCCATCTATCTCTATACCAAAATTCATTTATAGGGATATACGATACACAACTGCACTCTGCGTTTCCACCCGTATAATTCCGGGATCGGGATCGGGATCTGGATAAAAAGTACCCTATGTCCTTTCCCAAGGTTCCATCTATCTCTATACCAAAATTCATCAAAATCGGTTCAGCGGTTTAGGCGTGAAAAGGTAACAGACAGACAGACAGACAGAGTTACTTTCGCATTTATAATATTAGTAGGGATAGGGATAGTAGGGATAGGGATTTACACTATTTTTAATACTATCATTAACAAATATCACGTGTTTACGTGATATTTATTTATTTTGAGTTTCCTCTTTAGGGTTCCGTACCCAAAAGGTAAAAACGGAACCCTATTACTAAGACTTCGCTGTCTGTCCGTCTGTCCGTCTGTCTGTCACCAGGCTGTATCTCATGAACCATGACAGCTAGACAGTTGAAATTTTCACAGATGATGTATTTCTGTTGCCGCTATAACAACAAATACTAAAAACAGAATTAAATCAATATTTAAGGGGGGCTCCCATACAACAAACGTGATTTTTTTGCAGTTTTGTCTAATGTTTTTAAATAATGGTACGGAACCCTTCGTGCGCGAGTCCGACTCGCACTTGGCCGGTTTTTTCTTTTTTCGTCTATGTAATAGTATGATCGATGTATCTGCTCATAAACAAATAGCTACAATAAGTTCAGTTTGTACGTGATCACGGTGCTTGCAACAGTGCCGAAATATCAAGAAATGATGAGATGACAAGTAATAGAAAGTATGGAAAAAGAAGACATATTGGGATAAGGGGAAGAGAAACGAGTGACCAGAATATTTTACCAAAAAAATGTCCTAAAACCCACAAATAAAGAACCTCACACATTAGCAAGTCGAATGCAGCGGCACGTTTCAAAGTTTCATATCCTTTTATAAAAAACGCAAAACTTTTTTTTCCGTATTCCAAATTCGAAAAAAATCGTCGAGGTTTGCGGTGGCACTATCGAGACATCTATTAGCGTGGTGGAGGCAAACTGTTTAAAAGCTACCGGACTTGGCTATGTCAATGTTTGTCCTCGGTAAAGGGACTTAAGAATCCGTCGGGGTGGGAAATGGTTGTTTTATTTCTGCAAATAATTCTAGTTTGTACTTAGTTTGGATTAGTGAGCGAAGTTTTATTTGTTGTAAGGTGTAGTTGATGTTTAACAGTAATATTATAAAGAGGTAAAATTTGTAAGTTTAGATGTAGGGGTAATCTTCGGAACTACTGATCCGATTCCGAAAATTCTTTCCCTAATTACATAGCTACATTATCCCCAAGTGTCCATAGACATATTATTTTTTTAAATGGACCTTTCCATGATAGTTTTCGACCATTTAATACGATTACAGTGCCTAGATGCACACAAACTTCCCTAAAAAGTGCAAGTGAAAAACATAAATTTACAAAATTCACTATCTTATTAATTGGACTCTGATAAAATCAGCCACTAGATATCCAAAATATGTAATAATTATTTGTTTAAAAGTGTTAATGCATTATTATTTCAACGCTCGCGTTTATTTCACATAAATTAAAATTGACGGGAGGTTAATTGATACGAACAGATTAACTACCTAGGCTGAACATAAAATATCGATAAACAGTGTTATTTTCAGTGTTTTTAGCTAAATGAAGCTGAGACTGGCTACTATAGCTAGGTACTTTATCTACTTTAGCTGGTAACCATCTCTGACAACCCATAGCAGATAACAGTCGTATACTTATGAAACATTGTTTTAATCTTTCACGGTTTAAAACTTAACTTATATCCCAATACTACTACTAATACTACTACTAATATCGGGAACTCAAAACAACAATCACGGAAGATATCCCGTAAGAGACAATATAAGTTTAACAGTCATAAACGATTATGTTTCTAGTGTTATATTTCGATGTACAAATTCAGGCAATACCTTGTTATCTTTTTGTGACATGTAAGTAAGACGACCTGAACAAGAGTTGCCATGGCTGACCTGGAAGAATCAAGGACACAGGCTGGCCGAAGCAAGGAAAACCTGATCTGGTTGAGATTTATAGATGACTCTGCACTGGAGTGTAAATGTGGTGTTGCCCCACAAACGATGAGACACTTGATCTCGTATCCTACCTGCCCTGTTGTTTGCACACAACAGGAGCTGATGGATGCTATTGAAAGTGCCAAATTCATCGCCAAGTTTTAAGCTGACTCAACAGGCTAGTTTCCACCATCAAAAAAATTGCAAATCTATTTAGTCCGTCAGTTAGAGTATTGGAGAATAATGGACACGTATTTTTTTTTTTTTGTAAATCAATTAATATTGACAAAGATAAAACGCATCAAAACTCGAGGCTGGGGCTCGTGACGTCACAAAAATTAAAATTTAAGCATGGCGTGACGTATTGAGAATTTTCAAAGCGTCGTATCTTCGTCAATTTTGGTTTACGTCACAAAAGAAAAAATACGTGTCAATTTTTTTTTTTTAATCTACCTAACGGATTCATTAGATTTTTTCAGGACACAAGCCTATTTAAATTGTCATCGATACACTAAGAAGATATAAGACGACGAATACTAGTTCAAGAAACTTAACAAAAATAATCTATAAGCCAACATTGTATGTCATAGCGCCACACAGCGGAGGTCCCAGCCGCGTTCTAATCAGTCCTACACACAAAACGCGCTTTGCCGTACCGCCGATGTGTACACTCCTTTAAAACTTCCGCGCACCCAACGCCAAAAAGACGTATCTCCATACTGAAATCTTTAGCACTTACGTCCTTTTATTTCTCAGGACGTAACTACAGGGCTAATGTTGTTTAGAGACTACAGTGGTCAGACAAGACCACCATGTTGTGTTTACACCCTAAGCTTTTACAGATTAGTGGCTCATGGCTAGGTTTTAAAATAACAATAACGTTATAATGTATGGAAAAGAGTGAAGATAGTTTACGTACCGCGGCATTGGAAATGTTTGAAAAATTGTTCGATGCTATATTTAAGTGGACCACCTTTGAGTATTTTGAATTATGGGTAATATGTAGGTATCGAGTTAAAACTGAGAGTGCTACTGAATTTCATGGTATCTTCTAGGGTGAATTTCTTGGGGGAAAAAAAGCGTATTTCACTAATAAATTTGAACGCAATCAGCACAATCTAAACCGCGTTCAAGAGTTGTTAGTGTCACCGTAGTTGTGGTATATTGACACAGAAATATTGATGCTGCTGCAGTCTTACATGACTGTGCTTACTTATTGAGTTCAGTTTCATTGTTGGAATTTGCAATATTTGATCAAATTAAGAGGTTCATTGATCGAATGATCGCAATCGCGACTGCTGAGCATGAGCTCGGTTCGATTCCCGGGTCTACAAAATTGTTATTGGGTTTATCTATTAGGAATTCCTCAATAGCAGTCATGGAGTCTAAATTTGTGCCCGGTTGATGACAATAGGTTCGCCTTCAGTTACATGGGACTTAAACATAACTGGCGAAATGATTGGGTGTAGTGTCAGTTACACCTCTGCCTAACCCTTCGAGAATTACAGGCGTGATGTTATGTTATGCGTGTAATAACTCGTAATCAGTGAGTATGGCAAAACATAACTGATCTATAAAGGGTGTAAAACACCTCTTAACGAAGCCGAAAGGCACTTGTTCTCTCCATCATTGCGATCATTTTTTTGTTCTACACCATACCTGGGAACCTTCTAGTTACGGAGATATTGGGGGTCAAAGTTACAACTTTTTGACAAGTTTTTTTTTTTTTTTAATTTAAATTTTTAATGTAAGATTTTTACTCTAAACATCTTCACGACCCCCGTACTATTCAATTAATCCACCAGCACAAATTTTCAGTGCGTTTCATTGAGTTCTACCACAAAACATGATTTTTCACCCAAAAAAGAAGTCGTTTCCCAGCAATAATTTTTTGCGTAAAGTTACTTAGTTTGATGTACGGAATGCTTGGTTGACGGCTTCGTGATGAGGTCGTTTACATCCTGTATTATTTCCCGTATCAAGATTATTGATTTGCAATATCAAAATGATCAGCTAACCACTGTAATACCGTCCAAAATACATAACCCACCCACACATAAAATCGACCTCGCTATCAACCCTGTAACATCGAAAAAATTGGTCCCACCCTTTTAATCAGGCCAACCCCAGTAATGAAATCTGGGACGCCATTAAGGGATTAAAAATAATAACTACCCCATAAGCGGGGGTTGTGATTGGACATGAGGGTCCAGGCGGCCCTCTTAATGAGCTATTGACAGAATTTTGAGGGTTGTAATGGGAGCAAAATATTCAAGAGGACATAGACATAGTTTTGTAACATGCTAAGTTATATGTTACTTCAACATTTTTAAGGAACATCGACGCAAAAACTGTAACCTTGAATTATTTAGTTCAAGATTTTACCCACCCGAGAAAAAAATGTAATAGGTTATAATTATTAGTTTCCTGAAATACAGTCATTCATCATCTGCTTAGCCTTTTCTCAAATTTATTGGGGTCGTCTTCCATTCTAACTGGATGCAGCTAAATACATACCAGTATTTTACATGGAGCGACTTCCTATCTGACTTCCACAATCCAGTTAGTACTGGGTATTACGATACCCAGACTAACTTAACTGGTAAGACTGGTTGTCAGACTTTCAGGCCACTGACTACCCGTAACGACTGTCAAAGATCTATTAATGACCGCCGGGATGGACGGACTTAACGTGCTTTTCGTGGCACGGAGGAAACTCGGTATGTAATGGGCGGTCACCGATGCACGGACCAACCTAGGCAAGTGCGGCTTAACCTTAAGATCGACCCGAGCGGCTGTTATTATTTAGTAACGAACTCCTGCCTGAAATACAGTGTTGATCTATTTTTATTATTAAACCAGTCTGAAAAAATCTGGCTACCAATCAGATTGTAATCACAAATCCTATAGCCATAACAAGGGTGGACACACAGGGGTTTGTCCGTCGTATTTAATAAAACGAGACACAGGAGCCATGAAATCAGAGCCATACCGTCCCCTGTTTACCAATTAAGAGTTTTTTGTTTGCGCCAAACTCGTCGGGTCAGCGTTTTTAATTCAAAATGTCGGAGGGTAGGTTTTCGATGACGCTTTTGCGATGAAAAATAAAAGCGAGGATTGAAGGTTCGATATTAGGATTGATGCATGGAGAACTTTTAAGCTTGTTCTAAAAAGGGAATATAAAATATGTTTTCAAACGGCAAATTAGGACCTTTTTAGTTGTAGTATAAATACCACACATGAATCGTATTGTTACTAGAAGTTATGTTATAAAACGGCCCTTAGGTTAACCGACTTTTCGGCCTACAATCTACATGAACCATCATGTCGTCGACTTAGGCCAAAAATAATAAATACGTAATTTTAAAGGAGCTAACTCATAAACTATTCTAGCAGAGTTAATAAAAATAATGGACCACTGCGCGTCCTTCCATTACAATTACAAAATTACAATTTTACTAACGATTCGACGCTATTGCAAGCACCATCCCGCATTCATGGCGTTTACAACAGTGTCGAAATATCGGGAGCTCACGATAGTTGAGATCGAAGAAAACATCCCATTAAGTGTGTCTGTGTCTGTTTAGTTATAAACCATGAAAGCTTAAAACAATATTAAACTTTTCTCTCATTCAATTGCCGCACAAGTCAAATAAATAAATATCGCTGGACATTAACACACAGCGCCATCTAGCGCCACACTAAGCAACGAGGCTTATGTCGTGGACACTAGATAGTTGATATACTACATAGATACTTTTTGTTTGTAAATACATACTTATTATACATATAAACATCCATGACTTGGAAACAAATGTCCATGCTCATCACACAAACATTTGCTCTAACCGGGATTCGAACCCGGGACCCTAAGAACGCAAGGCAGTCTCACTACCACTGCGCCATTCGGGTCGTCAAACAAGTCAAAGAAAACCATAACTCTGTTACTCCTTACTTTTGCCTCGCTGCGTCGCATACGCAAGTGCGTTGCACACACAGAGCGGTCTCTATGCCTCTTGACGTAACGGATCGGCTGGCGCCGCGTCTGTTAAATATAACCGCGGTTAAGTCACAGGGGGATGAGCAGACGTCACCCGCTAAGCTTGTTGGCAAGAGTGCGTCACTGAGACTGCAGGAAAATTATATAGAGCTGATACTCCTTCGACTGATCAGTTTTTGAGTTTTTTTGGCTTCCTCCCTTTTTGTAGATTTCATCAGCTATGACCGTGATAAGCAATATCAGTGTGTTATGCAGATCCTTTGGGCTCGGCTCTACAGGGTGTAAACCACCTCATCTCGAAGCCGTCAACCACGCATTCTGTACATAAAACTAAGTAAATTTACGCAAAAAATATTGCTGGGAAACGACTTTTTTTCTGAGGTGAAAAATCATGTTTTGTGGTAGAACTCAAAGTAACGCACTCAAAACATTGTGTTGATGCATGGTTCTTTTTTCCCGAAACATATTTGTACTTATAAAACGGACACACTAAATTCATCCAATCACACTTCTATTTAAACTCTATACGATTCCACTTCAAAAACGTATCCAAACCTTACGATCTTGTCTCAAATGATCCTGGATTACCGTTCATATGCCTATCGATACCCTACACTCCAAAACCCACCATCCACTTCCAAGATAGAGTTTCATTTCCATTGATGACTTTACTTTAGTCACTTTAACATCTCTATTGACACATGTGATGATTTTATGCCTGTAAGTTTACCGTCTCATATCTTTTGCTCGTGTCGTAATATGTTATAGTGTAACAGTTTCACTGAGGCTTATTTGCTTAGATAATATGAGATCCTTCCTGTTGTTACTTTGGTATGGTTTTAGATCATCATAAAGTTTAGGTGTTGGTCTACTGCTAACGATTCTATGAGATTATGGTAGAATGTCTTCCTGTAATTGGCACGTCTGAATCTGTTGTAACATGCATATTGTTCTAGTGTTAAAATATTACCATTGTTAGCCAATCCAATGGGCTTATGAATTGATTTTTTATACCAGAAAGAAGGGTATAATTTAAATGGTTCCAAGTTCGAAGATATTCAATGGATTATGTAATTGTGTTAAAATAACGAGAAGGGCGTTTATTTCGCAACCAAGGATGTCTAGTTACCTGTCGGTTACGAAAACTAGATGAACCTCCTGGCTCAGCAGTATTCTTCTGTCTGCTACAGGTAGCTTCCACTGACGACACCGTGGAAGAAGTAAAGTTTTGGGCCAACAAAATTTGAAATACTGTCATGCCCGCTACACAATTCCCAAACACTGCAACTCCTGAAAAGCCAGAATCAACGGTGGTGACTATCACTAAAGCTGCGGAGCAATAAAGCTTGACGTATCCCGAAGACACGATTCAACTGTCTTCGAGCTCTCAACGAAATGCATCGAAGGATTAGCGGTGGAATAAGAAAATACTACTGTCGTGGCATTGATAGGAATAAACTTATATCCATATTTAACAAAAACGACTCCAAATTCACCAAAAAATCCTATCTATCCAAGCAAGCCGTCACAATTGCAAATCCAAAAACGCAATTGCAGCGAGTTCGCACATAGCACCCCATGTGCTCACCCCCTGCGAGTACATGTGTACTGAAGGCATAGTACAAACACTACGGGGGTGTAATTCCATCATTCCCATGACAGCACCCCGGACTAAATTGAATTCATGGCCATCTCGTGTCATCGGGGATGGTGTTATGCGATATTACGGTAGTGATATTGTTTTTGGCATTTGATCTTGGTATAGTATAAGTAATATAGGTATTCAGTGAGTAACTATCTTAATGGCAAGAAAATACAGTTGGAAATCAGTATTTTCTCAATGCATAGTCCGTAACCTATAAGTGCAAATCGTAGTTTCGAACGTATCAAAAGAAGAAATCTTCGAGTTGATTATGGAGTGAAAATGTCGTGTGCCTTTTGTTTATTTTATACCAAATGAATGAATAGTAATTCTGGATCAACCACTTTAAAAAGACTGCTGGGTCAGACTGGATGCGAAAAGTGGAGTACAGGGTGCTGTAGCGCAGCTTGGGAGAAGGCTGTGTCCAGTAAAAAAGACTAATCAGCAGCTTGTGTGCAAACATTGACTGGTTATCGTCGTGCCGATCACATACATAAAACAACTTCAACTACTTCAGAAAATTGAATTTTCATTATTCTTTAGTTAAACGGGATTCTTGACAAAGATCTAAGAAATTATACTTAATTCTAAAAAAGAAAATCTTGTAACAATAATAAAAAATCAAATTTCGCTTTATAAAAAGCAAAGCCTAATATTGCGTCACAACAATTTCACATCACTTGTAGCATAAAACCATTCACAAAAATATGACATAGTACGCATAGCCTTTAGTAATCCTCTTGCTAAGTGCACTTGTCAATACCGACTATGGGGCCCACATGTATGGACCGATCTATTCAAATATTGCTCACAAACTTTAAAATACTGCCCAAAACACACTTTGAATTCTATTTCGCAGTTTTAAAGTTGAAATTGGATTGTGCTCTTTTTCGAGGAGGGTAGTTCAAAATTGTTGCGATAGTTTGCCCTGGAAAGGACTGCCATTTTGTAATCCTGACGCTAAAGTGCACTTTGACAATACTGAGGGGCAATTATTACTGTTGTAGGTACTTAGTACCTATGTATTCATCGGAGTATGGGAAGATTTTTAATAACAGATTTTTTTGTTCGCTGTTTTTAAAAAAAAGTCAATGAATATTTTCGATAAGTACTTAAAGAGAAGTAGATAATATGAACTTTTTGTCAAAATATAAATAACTAGCGGACGTCACGCGGATTCACCCGCGTAGTTCCCGTTCCCGTGGGAGTACGGGGATAAAATATAGTCTTGAGAGCAGTGGTGGCCCAGTGGTGGCGGCCCTGACTTACGAACAGTAAGTCGTAGGTTCGAACCCAGACAGGCGCATTACTTTGTGTAATTAATTTCATCACCATTGCTCTCAAAACGGTGAAGAAAAACATCGTGAGGAAACCGGTATGTCCTAGAACCAAAAAATCGAAGACATGAGACATCTACCAATCCGCACTGGGCCCGCGTGGTAAATTTATAGCCCATTCCCTCTTATTGAGAGGAGGCCGTGTCCCAGCGGTGGGAACATTATAAGCTGATGATGATAATGATGTTACTCAGGGTGAATGTAGCTTTCTAATGGTGAAAGAATTTTTGAAATCGGCGCAGTAGTTTCTGAGTTTATTCATTACAAACATACACACAAAAATATACCTAAATCTTTCCTCTTTATAATATTAGTGTAGATAGATAAGAAATATTTTCAGTAGTTTTCAGAAGCAGCCACGGGGTCTAGATTTGTGCCCTGTTGACGGTAATAGGATCGCCCTATTACATGAGACCTAAACATAACTGGCAAAATGTGGCTGTAGGTAGTATTAGGTACAACTCTGCCTTTCCCTTTAGACTGCCTCAGCCTAACCCTTTCTTTTGGCTTTGGGGCTCGAATCGGATAAAATACCTTACAAACCCAAATACAAAACCCAAATATCCCTCGATTAGACCTCACTCAATCAAAAATTGATCAAACAGACTCTTTAAGCAAATTAAAACGTAAAATTTTCACAATGGAAGTAAGAAAACGAACGATTAAAGTTTACTCAGCCATTAGCTGTGTTTGGGGCCTTCACGACTCGCTGTAAGAGGCTCGGCAGCTTCGGAATTAAATGGCAATCGATTACAAGTAGCACCGGCTATTGGGGAAAATTAACTGCAATCGCGTTGAGCATGGGAGATTTGAACCAGGTACAAAACAAAAACAAGAAAATGGGATTTATGACAATATAACTATGTTCAATCTTCAGAAATTAATAATCATTATGCGTACCTACTGTTTTAGATGTTAGTTACATTTAATGATTTAATGATCGAGGGTAAATATTAAAACGATAAACGATTTCATTTCATGTTTTTTTTATTTTTCTCTTTGTTTTTTTTTTTTAATTTTATTAGTTGTACTGTTAATTTTACCATTTTAATTTGTGTTTTGTCCTGTGCGGGCTAATAAATGCTTTTTCTTTCTTTCTTCTTTCTATAATGTTTGTGGTTCTGTAAAAGATAGAGTAAACGGATTACTTAATTTAATTTCGTATTAATGGCATGCTGTACTCAATGTAATAAATAAATAAATTCTTCAAAGATATTGCTACTATTGGATTATTGGAAAATAATATTATATAGTAAGATGCGAAAAGATTTATTTAAAAGTAGACACACGTTACATAAGAAAAAGCAAAGACAAGTTCTTTGTGTCAGTCACAGTATGCTCTATGCCACATACATAGCATTGATACATGGCCTTTTAGTTTACTATCTACAACACTTGCCCTTAAACTAAAGGCGATGTACCACACAACTAACTGGTCCTTAAATAACACGTTATACACTTTAAATATACAACTAACACAATTTGAATAAACCTAAATCCTTTAAAAACAAATCGTGTTTTTCCTTCGTTAAGGGTTTCGTTAAGATATCGGCTATCATTTCATCAGTTGACAAATACTCAATTTTAATAATGTCCTTTTTAACAATATCTCTTATGAAATGGTGCCTTACATCTATGTGTTTTGTTCTGCTATGATACACAGGATTAGTACATAATCTTTGAGCAGATTGATTATCATTAAAAACCAATATTTTGCTAAACTTTCCAAGTAGTTCATGCAAGAAATTTTTAACAAACAAAGCCTCCTTACAGGCATCTGATAAAGACATATATTCAGCCTCCGTGCTAGAGAGAGCCACTGTTTTCTGTTTTCTACTCTCCCATGATATTGTGCTACTACCAAGTTTAAAAACAAAACCGGTATAAGATCTACGATCGTTTTCGTCACCTGCCCAATCTGCATCTACATATGCAGTGACATTCAGCTCACTCTTTTGAAAAATTAAACAATAATCTGTAGTACCTTTGAGATAGCGCAACACACGCTTAGCTGCTTTCCAATGAGTTTCTGAATGAGAATCGTTGAACTGGCTCAGCACGCTCACAGCATGAGAAATATCAGGTCTGGTACAAACTGCAATATACATAAGACAGCCTATTAAATTCCTATAATCATATTTATTATTATTTTCTTGACTTGCAGTTAACTTTAATCCTTTTTCCATCGGAGTTTTCGCAGGTTTACAGTCTGTCATGTAAAATCTCTCTAGGACTTTCATTATATAACCTGACTGATCCAGAGTGATCTTATCTCCCTGTTTACAAATCCTCATCCCCAATATCTGATGGGCTGGTCCCAGATCATGCATGTCAAACTCCTTTTTCAAGTCATTCTTGACTTTAGACCTTAAAGATGAATTATTTGATGAGAATAAAAGGATGTCATCGACGTACAAAGCAATTATTATAATCTCGCTTTGTAATCTTTTGAAATAAACACATGGTTCTGATGATGTTCTACTAAATCCAAATTTCTTCATTAAAACATCATTAATTTTTTCATACCACATTCTAGATGCTTGTTTCAATCCGTAAATGGCTTTGTTTAATTTATAAACAAATTGTTCTTTGCCATTTATCTTAAAACCTTCTGGTTGCTCCATATAAACTGTTTCTTTTAAATCGCCATTTAAGAATGCAGTCTTTACGTCCAAATGATCAATATTTAAGTTATATTGAGCAGCAATAGCAATCAGAGTCCTAATTGTAGAGTATCTTACAACTGGAGAAAATGTTTCTTCATAATCTACTCCATATTGTTGCGTGTAGCCCTTTGCCACAAGTCGTGCCTTATATTTCAACAATTCGCCATTGAGACCTCTTTTCTTCTTAAAAATCCATTTGCATTTAACTGGTTTCTGGTCACTTGGTTTTTCAGTAAGGGTCCAACAATTGTTTTTGATAAAAGACTTATACTCATCTGTTATTGCTTCTTTCCACTTAGCTGCATCTGGACCGTTCAGTGCCTCCTGCACTGTCTCCGGTTCTTCATCAATACTGCTTAATCTACATACTAGTTGTGCAGACCCATTCAACATCATTGAATCTTCATAATCTGATGATGCCAGTGCATCTTCTATTGACGATTCTCCTGGAATGTAAGTTGAATCCAAAGTATCATTTGCATCAGAACTGTTCCCGCTCTCAGAGTCACTTACTGTGATAATACTTGTCTCCCTTGCACGCCTCTTTGTTGAAGATGTCTCAGAGTGCTCAGAAGACTCATCAGTTTCTGAAATCTCATTGGAATCAGACTGTGCCTCTGCAGTTTGCCCGATACTTGAACTAGTGAGATTTAATGAGCTCATGTTTTTATAAATAATATCATGTGACCTATCTGCTAGGTCAGTAATAAATGTATTTTCCAAGAATTTAACATCTCTTGCCTTGATACACTTAAATGAATCAGGTTCTATCAACCTGTAACCTTTCGTATCTTCGCAATAACCTACAAATATGTATTGTTTGCACTTGGAATCCAGTTTCTTTCGAGTGTGAGAAACAGCATATGCAATACAGCCAAATATATGTAAATAATTAATATTCACCTTTTTATTGGTCCATTTCTCCTCTGGAACTAATCCAGGGACAGCTTTAGTTGGGCTTCTGTTTTTCAAGTAGACTGCAGTGTTGACCGCTTCTGCCCAGAATTCATTGTCAAGCTTCGCATCTCGCAGCATACATCTTGCTTTCTCTAGAATGGTCCTATTTGCACGCTCAGCCACTCCATTTTGCTGTGGCGAGTGAGGGACCGTAGTTTGATGCTTGATGCCATTAATCTTCAACAAAGTCTGTAATTTTATATTAACAAACTCACCACCATTGTCACTACGGAGAATCTTAATTTTCTGGTTGGTTTCATTTTCAACTATAGCTTTAAAATGTTTGAAATGCTCACACACTTCATCTTTTGTACGGAGAAAATACACAAATGTTTTTCTACTATAGTCATCGATGAAACAAAGAAAATACTTGGCACCACTAAAAGACGCAACAGGTAAAGGACCACACAGGTCTGTATGTACCAAACCTAAAACTTCAGAAGCTCTTGTGTATGACTTCTTGGGAAACGGTAATTTACTTTGCTTGCCCTCAATACACGCAATACATGGCTGAAAAACTGTAGAGTCGTAATTAATACCTTTGACCATACCTTGTTTAAGAAGCGCCATACTTCTGGAGTTTAAGTGTCCGAGACGACGATGCCAGGTTTCCTGCGATGCTACCGAAATCTGTTCCTTCGATTTAGGCGAACAAGCAGCCTTAAATACTGCTTCTGGAGCTGATGTCACTGACGTTAACGATGATTTAATGGTACCCCTCTCTGAGCACTGAGTCTGACACATGTCTAACTTGTAGACCCCTGCATCTAAACTTCCTGAAGCTAAAACATCATTTCCGTCATAAACATGACATTTCTGAGCATTAAAAACTACTTTGTACCCTTTACTTACTAAGGTACTGACAGACAATAGATTGGCAGACAGCTTAGGTACATAATACACATTACTAATTATCCTAATACAGTCTTTGAGCTGAACCTTGACATTGCCACATCCTGCAGTCTCTAATTTTTCACCATTGGCTACTGTTACAATCATAGGCTTACTATGCACAAAATTAACTAGGGCATTTTTATTATTACACATGTGGGCCGTTGCTCCACTATCAATATACCACTCACTTGACTCGATGCTGACAGACAGTGCCGTCAACAGCACTTTCGAAGTTTCCTTGTTGACGTTCTTACTCTGCTTCGGGCAATCCTTAATAAAGTGTCCCGTTTTCTTACATCTATAGCATTTTGGAGGTTTTCTTGATGTGTTACGTGATGCTGATAGTGCGGTTGCACTCTCGTCTGGCTTATCACGACGTTGAGATTCTTGTAACAACTTTGCCTTTACTACATCACTGGATAGCTTGATATTAGAGTTTTCTAGAGCCATTATTAGAGGATCATAGTCAGCCGTCAGCCCGCTTAACATAATTACCGCCACAAAATCATCATCAAGAGGAGAGTTTATATCCTGTAATTGTTGTGATAATTCAACTATCTTACTGAGGTAACTGCCCATACCATCACCGCCGAGTTTTGTACTAAACAGCATTCGTAGTAATGATAATCTTCGACACAGCCCCTTATCCTCGAAAGCCTTTTCAAGGTTAGACCACGCTTCTTGCGCGTTCTTACAATAGCGAATTTGCGGAAATATATTTGAATTTACGGACAGGCATATCCTTGCCAGTGCCTTTTGTGTCTTCTTTTCATCACATTTTCCGTTGCTCTCGACGCAATCCCACAAGTCTTCATGAACCAAAGTCATTTTCATAATAAATTTCCATGTTCCATAGTTCTCTAAACCACGTAATTTATCAATTTGATTCAGTGAAGAAGACGTACCTGACGAATTAGTTGAAGACGCCATTGTGTAGGTCACAAAGCACACCGGTCACACCGGCCGACTTTTTTCACTTTAGCGGATTGCGCAGTTTCAGAAGAAATCTTACTATTATTTTTCCTGATAGTGTCCTGGGCCCATAACGTATTGGATTATTGCTTGGAAAATAATATTATCCTCTCCGCAGCTATCTGGGTCATTTGCGTTATGGCTGCATTACACTTGATAGCTATCTAGTACATTTGTATGGCGCGCACCCGCCTCAAAAAAAACTGCATTAAAAACCGTCTAAAACTGTCTCCTCTAGAGCTTGTACCTCTGTGTTCAATTCGTTACTAAATTCCTCAATAATAAAATCGAACATCGCAACACTACTCCATAGACAACTTGCCGAAAAAAAAAAAAAACTTTCATTTGACAGACGGTGAACACTCGAATTTACCTGCGCAGCAAATGTCGTGATAACTCTGGTATTTTTAATGGTAGCTGATACTATTATATATCAAAATTATCCTTGTGAACCGTGCTTCATTATTTTGTCAACGTAAATTCGTTTTGGAATCTCGAAGTTGCAATATTTCGCCCGTGAAAAAGTAGTTATTATATGTACCTATAGTGATTGTGTTGTGTGAAGAAATACGTGATTTAGTGACTAAAACGTGTGTGAAATGGGAAAAACAGTGCTTAATTAGTGAGGTGATTAGATTGTTCAACTATCTACACCAAAAAACATGTGGGTTTGTGTGTTTTTTCATCCAACACCGGCTGGCAAAAATTAGTTTCCAGATGTAAACAAACAGTGAGTTTCTAGTTTCATAAGTATATTTAGATATGATGCTATTGAGCTATAAATGAGATTGTGGTCTTGTTGGAAAGGAAATATAGTCTAGTTTATTTCTTTAATGTTAAAATGGATAAAAAACTAAGAGAAAACTGATATTTCTAGCGAAATATCAGTTTTTGTAACTATTTTTTGCTATACATTATGACTTGGAGTATATAATTAAAGTATTTCATTTTGATTTCTAGATAAGTAGATTCCTTATCTAATCAGCTTGACAACAGTATTTTTGAAATTGCTCTAGGACTTGTAGTTTTTGAGCTACAGGTGTTTTTATCGGATCGGGCAGAAAATGTTTTGAAAACTTGCAAAAATTTTTGCATGTCAGCGGTTACGGTATTTGCAAATCCGTGTCAGCGGTTACGGTATTTGCAAATCCGTGCGCTTAGCTGCGAAGTGGATAAATAGTAAGATGCGAAAAGATTTATTTAAAAGTAGACACACGTTACATAAGAAAAAGCAAAGACAAGTTCTTTGTGTCAGTCACAGTATGCTCTATGCCACATACATAGCATTGATACATGGCCTTTTAGTTTACTATCTACAACAGCTACATTAATTTACTCGAATTTATTAAGCAGATGAAATAGTTATGATTTCACACAGGGCGAAGAGTTTGTAACGGAGCTTTTGGAGGAAACTGCGCAAACAAGCTTTCAGCCTATTAATGTTCCCACTGCTGGGCCACAGGCCTCCTCTCTACCTAACCTAACCTAACCATTGATCTGCTCAAACCTGATTAAACATTATCCAAAACCGAAATTGGAAGAATTGAAACCATGGATTTTAAGAAACGGAACGATATCACTACCCAATATAAATACTACAGCATCCAATCCTCAAACCTTACCGCGACCCCAAAGTTCTAAAGAAGGAAATATCCTAATTAAATATGGATGCAACGTAATGAGTTATGCAAATATTGTAGACGGTGGCTAACGATTGGGGAGGGAGGGGGAAGCACCCCCATCGAGGGGTGAGGGAGGGGAGCTAGATACTTCGATTCTACAGTACCGTCGGACGAATCATTTCAAGTATTTACTTTAACAATCTTTGGTATGCTTTCTTTGAAAATTATATTGAAAGGGTTGCTCTGAATTACTTTGTTTGCAATATTTTTAGGGGCAAGAGTTCGCAATTTGATAGAATTCGAAATGGTAAAATCAAATTAGAGGGTAGATGGAAGTTTTATAATTATGTTGGGTTAGTTTTGCCCAAGGGTTTACTTAAAGGTTACAAGTTTTTAGAAAATTGTTAGAAGGTGCTTCTACTCTGCTTTATCTGTTTTAGGGATTTCATTATAAGGTCAGAAAATCGATCGATATTTGGAAAGTTCAGTGAGGGTACTTTCAATGTTTGACTTAAAAATAGACAGAAGATACCAAAGGATTATTGCCCGAACGTCAGTTTTACAATGGCAAACCTTTCCTCTAAAAATCACAAAAACCTTTCTTGGAAAACCTGGACATCTACACTAATATTATAAATTGGAAAGATTTGTATTTTTGTGTGTGTGTGTATGTTTGTAAAAAACTCAAAAACTACTGCGCCGATTTCAAAACTTCTTTCACCATTAGAAAGCTACATCAACCTTGAGTAACATAGGCTATATTTTATCCCCGTACTCCCACGGGAACGCGAACTACGCGGGTAAATCGCGTGACGTCCGCTAGTATTTCTATATACCTGTCAGTCTAACGTACTTCTCATCAAACCCAAGAAAAAACACACCAACATTAATATTCCGTAAAACTCCAACAAATTACAATGATGTTGCTAAATTTTGCATTTTTCTGTGCTCAGTACCCTAATGCGAATTTTGAAGAAAAACTGTTTGTTGTTCGACAAAGTCATTATTATAATGTAAGTCGCCAGTTGGGCCGGCAAAGTTTCTTAAGTGGGCAACATTTATAAATTATTTAGGAGATGCTGGCTGTTGCTACTTTTTGAGGCTGTGTTTGTTTAATGGCTTAATATTGTTAATCTGTGGAAGGTAGATTAGCCAAATGTTTGTGATGAAAACTGAAGCCCAATTCCCGTAATACAGTGTTTGTAATCTAGATGCTCAATCAATCAAACTCAATATTAAACAAAGCCTGTCGTCGTTTGTGCAATTATGAATCCTCAGATTCTTTGGACACGTTACCCGCAACAATGATTCCATGGAGCGTTTGGTAGTTCAGGGTAGAGTCGAAGGCACGAGACCACGTGGTCGATCACCAACCCGATGGACAGACTCCATTAAATCTGTCACCAAGATCCCTCTGGCAGAATGTGCTCGCCATGCGACCAATAGAGACCGGTGGAAAAGGATCGCGAAGGCAGCGAACGCTGTTGTGGGTGATCCCTCATGACCACGACCACTCTGTCAAGAGTGAACGACTAAGAAGAGAATCTAGATGCAGACTCCTCTGAGTGACATTATCTAAATCAAAGCATTTATTTCAAATAAGCCAGTTACAGGCATTTTTGAATTGTCGAAACAAAGATGAAAATTAAATGATAGCTACAGTGCCAGTCACAAGACATAAAAACTGTGAAAGTGCTGTAGTTGCCCATTCCCTAGCGTAGATCTCTATGGAGAAGAACGGGCAAGAAACTCCATGGACACTCTTTTAAATCAGTATATTGTTACAAAATCTTGGTAACATCATTCATGTTAAGATGGTATATTATGTGAGAACAATGTAGCAAGAGAAAACTCGAAAAAAAAATACAATTCAAAAACCAAAATAGGTAATTCATTCAAAATAAGCCATGGCAACTAAGAGATGACCAGTCACAACTGACAACGCCCGTTCATCCGCCTTTTCCCAACTTAAATGGGACAAGCCCGCCACACTATTCGCAAACGACTGTAACTCCTGAAAGCCAGAATCAACCGTGAAAATCACCAGAAAAGCGCCGAGACAATGCAGCTCGACGAAGTCCCAGAGAAACAATTGAATTGTCTTCGATCCCACAACTAAATTAATAAGAAAAGAATAGCGGAGGAGTAGGAAAAACATAATTTCCACGTCCCTCCTTAACAGCAGGAGACAGAAAAAAACAAGATCAATAAGCGCAAAAGCCTTTACCCAACTAAGTATGTTGGGGTCGGCTTCCAGTATAACCGGATGCATTTTACATGGAGCTGCCTATCTGACCTCCACAACCCAGATAGTACTGGGTAATACCCCTTGGTAAGACTTGTTGTCAGACTTTCGGACCACAACCTGTTACGACTGTTAAAGATCTACAAATGGCAGCCGGGACCAACGGGATAAACGTGCTTTTCTGGCATGTGCTGCGAAGTGCGATGGATTGTGTGAGGAATGATATTAAAGAAAAAGGAGTAGAAAAAATAGTAGAATAATAATAATATAATAATATCATTTAATTCAGGTAACAAACGATCCATATCATATTTACCTTACAGACTAACATACATATTTATATAAACCACAAAAACCTATTTAAACTATTGAACATGAAGAGACGGCGTCATGTTGCGCTGCGTGGTGTCGCGTAGCCTTCCGTGGAATCGGCCGATACACGACACCCTTCAGCCAAAACTCTTCCTTGAGGAAGGTCTCATTAAGATGAGTTGGAACTCGCAGCACGAACGACTTAAAATTCGTGTTGTGGCGCGACTCCAGCTTCTCGACCCTCAAGGTCCAGCTGGTCTTCGCTTGGACATACTCCACGATCGCCTCAACCTTCGTGGTGTGATGTAGCCGGGACACATAGAGCTGCGTCGTTGGTATCGCAAATAATGGAAGATAAAAACGTGTTGCGCCGACCCCAAGTAACATGTGTCAAGAGCAGGAAGATGATCCAGCCTCCTTAAGGCGCTGTACTTAGTCAAAATAGGCTTCACAAAACAGTTTTTTAGCCAAATGTATACATTTTAGAGCAGCTAAAAAAATATATGTTAATCTTGATCATATTTATGGGTGGACCATTGTGTTCAAAACACGTTTTCGGTAAATTTTCTTGATAAAAAAAAACCATAAAATAACCATTTAAATTGAAATTGTAGCAATTGTAACTGTATTATTTATAAACAAATCTTGATAATATTAATAACAGTGATGTAATATATAATAATAGGTAAAGGGAACTGTTGTTTTTATTTATTCTTTTTATTTATCACTTTTGTTTATTTCAATATTTATTAATTATTTTCTTCTAAAACCTGGCCGCCCAGTAATAGTGACGTCTCATTTACTCCCATACAAATAGACAGTGTGCGCGACTTTGGTGGTGACAGCGCCTTAAGCCAGAACGCGAAATCCAATCGAAGGTCTAAAAACAAATGAGGCCAGGAAAAAAGAAAAGTAAAAATATTCAATGACTTTTCACACTATAGACACACTTTGGCGATAACACTATCACATCAATCAACGAATTATTCATAAAAGTAACACATGAATAAACATCGTACTCGGAAACCATTAACGCAAAAAATTAAGATGTCGACTATAACAAATATAGTGCAATATAGATAAATGACGCAGACAAGAGAACTACAGCTGTCAAATAATAAATAGCTGTGGGTAAGGTATTTAGAATGGGGACGCAAGGTGAACTGACAGCCAGAGCTAAATGTAAGTATAAGTCATTTTGTAAAGTAGGTATCATTCTTAATTGTGTGTGGTCTGTCTGTGACATTTACAGAAAATAGACCGTATGTAGTTAGTGTGTTGGGGTCTCGTGCGATGAGATTAAGAATTCATTAGTATCTATCTAGTTCACTAAATAAGTTTTCTTTGTGTGGTTAATTCTTTTATCTACACCCATGCTATAAATCCTCTATAAAGTATCTGAAACAATTAGCTTATTGCGAACATTAAAACAACCAGTGTCATATTAACTATAATATCATCCAAACGGGTGTTATAATATTGTACTAAATTTCTTTATGCAACTCATTACAAAGAACATTGTCAAGCAACGCGTATTTCACTATCACACGCCGTAATTTAAAAAAAATTTCACGTCGTATCCCGCCATTTTTGTTCTATATTAGTATTGCAATAAGTAGAGTACCTACTTTGTTGTTTACAAAATCATTTTAATAATTGTGTGATCAAAAATGATTACAATAAATAATTCTATTATTACATAAACATTGTTGTTTGTATTAAATACTCAGCAATCATACAACAGTTGTATAAATAACTATTAAAGAGAGGAGATCGTACTTTTTAAAGGACTAAAAACTTAACATGTGATCATTGCAGGGTTTCCTACAAATGTTCTTACATTTGTTGTTAAAATAATAATATAACCTTTGTGTCTATTTTCTTCTCCTTTAAATACTGACTGTGCTGATGTCACCATAGTCAGTTGATCATTTCAATTTTAATCGATGGTGTGAGACAAAAAAAATCAAGATACATTTTGATTGTCTTCAAAATGACTTCAACAGAATTTGTAAGAATTTATCCTGAGCAACTTTTTACATACCTACTAACATCATTTATTTACTTTTCATTAGCTTAATAATCACCGTTGTTATATTTTAGATCACAATCAGCGACGGATGACTTCTGAGATGGTGACTAATAGAGAAGTAGGGAAGAAGAAGATATTCTGTGCCACCCCGAAAAAAATTTGCGATAAAGGCAGAATAATGATGATGATGATGAATCAGACTATACTGTTCCCACTGCTGGGACAAAGGCCTCATCTCTGTCAGAGGAAGCGGGCTGCGATAGATCGATCGTGTCAAGAGTAAAAACCACCTAAAAAGCACCACATGTCGATGTGTCCATAGTGGCTGCGGTCGATTGACGGCCTCGGTCGGCTCGGTCGTGAGCCTAATTATTCTTGCTTACCCTACACTGATGATTATGATGAAGGGATGGTCTCATGACATTGGTTGACTGATGGCGCTGATCATTGTTGCTTTGATTGTCTAAGTCTTAGTTTTACAATAACTTAGTTTTATACTATAACTTAGAATATTAATTAGATTCCGCGAGAACCTACTGCCGACAAATTGCTTTGCAGTTTGGCAGATGTTGTATTTATGTAAAACTAGGTATGTATAGCCATGGATTAAATCAAAAAAATATTTATATATATATTACCCAACATTAGAAAAATAAATGGCAGGTCGGCTGGGTACACCCACCATCGAAGGGACTTAATTAGTTCCAAGCCAAATACTTTAAGAGCCGTCGAAACTTTCATATTCAATAGTTGAATGAAAGCAGGGGTCTAAAGTACCACTGCTGTAAAATTCATTAGGAAAGGGTTCTGTAAGTACATAACGGTATGTAAGTTCCTACATATTTTTCACCTAATTATTAACGATATAATTATGTAGTAAATGTTATACTAAGCTGTTCTTTCTATTATCAACCCAATTTTGCTTCTAAGCCAGCATTAACAGTTAAGTTTAGCTAAATTTTCCTGCCCATCAAATCACACAGTATCCGAAAACTTAACCGCATCTTAAGACTGAACAAACAAAAAAAATCTAGTCACTAATCTCGAAGTTTCAAATTAAATTACATAACCTAGTACACATGAAAACTCAAAATTAAATTAAAATACCTCATTCATATAATCTACGACCACCATTTTTAATCTTAACCCTTAACCCTAAAACGCGACGTTACATTTTAATAAAATTCTTTAGCAAACATTAATGAAGTCGGGTACTGAACAAGCACCGCTATTGTGGCGCTCGCGTCGCCATTATGATTTTAACCGAGATAATGCACGGGAAATGACGGCAAAAGAAATTTAATTCGCGTAACGATGAAAGGGTTATATAGGGTCGGCTTTGATAAATAAAGCGGAGACCCCGAGGATATTGCTGGCCCCTTTTTTGCTCTACATATTGATATTAATGCTTGTGAATTTTGACAAAATTGCGCGTAAGCCTATGTGTTTTGGGGTTCGCCTTGATTTTTTATGGCTTGCGAGCCCGTTGTCTCGTTTTGCGCAAATGAAATATTATCGTTGTCTTTTTGGAAGCGCGGCAGTTTAGGGTTATGTGCTTTTTATATCAAAATGTTACAGGTCGTGTAAGTATTGTAAATGTGGACGATAAATTTTGATACGGTGTATATTTTTATTAATAGCTTTTGGTGGATTTTGTTACACATTGTATACCTACATACCGTGTGTACTATTTTATTTGTAACTATAAGCTTTTGCTCGCGGCTTTGCTCTTGTTTTGTACGAAAATTAACACACGGAAACGTTTTAAATATAACCTATGACAGTGGGATAATGTAGGTTCCCGTTGGTGAAAAAATTTTCGGAATCGGATCAGTAGTTCCGAAGATTACCCCCTCACACAAATTTTTAGCCCCAGATCTTGAAATTTTTCGAGGCGGGGCAAAAACTAAAAAATGCCGCCCCCGCCCGTCGAAGCGAGCTCGAAAATTTCTTGACACCTTGCTTTGGACAGGTTTGAATTGTTTCGATCCTTCATACAGGAATTACTTGGACGACTTTCATATTCATATTCATTTATTTCATAAACAATTTTTCAATACACGTTCTCGAAAACTGGTCCATAACGCACTACGATTAGGTACAACATGCAATGTATTTCACACGCGTGCGATTTTTTCCACTTTCCTGCACGTGTGCGGGAATGAAAATTGCCACAGATAACTATACCTATACTTAGTCCAAATTGGTTCAATGTCTATAGTCTGAGGCAGTGACGGATTAACCCTTAATCAAATTAAGCAATTGCCTAGGGCATCACGTCTGGGGGGGCACCAGAAGAAGCACGAAAAAAAATCTGTCCTTAAGGCATCACGTCTCACTCTCAAGTCTCACGTCACCAAAAACAACACCAAAAAAAGTTGACACACCAAAAAAAAAATGAAATTCGCGCGTTTTAAGTTTACATAGAATCTTTAGTAGGTCGAAGCGCCGGGGATTGTTGGCTAGCAGCTGTAATTTTTTTTAATCAGTCCAAAATCCATACAATTTTTTTTCTGGTTCTACCTTAAGTGGCACATTTGGATAATGAAAGTGTTTTGAAATCTTTATCAGAAACGAGATGGGAAGCACACGTTAAAACGACATCAGCTATTTAACAGACATGTAATAAAGTTAAAGATGCATTAGACGTCATTTCTGTGGATGACATGCAAAAAGGAGAAACCAGAAGAAAAGCAGCTAATTTGTCAAATTAACTACAAGAATTGGAGTTCGTACTCATGTTGGTCATGTGGGACGAAATTTTGCAAACCTTCCGAAAAGTCAGCAAGGAATACCTTGCTGACTTTTCGGAAGGTTTGCAAATTTCGTCTTCTGGGTCTTGTAATAACAAGACCCAGAAGTTACTCTAGAGACTTGCGCTAATCTCTACAAACCACTCGTGGATTTTTTAGAAAAAGATTTTTTCGGTGCGACTTTAATTTTTTTTAGAAGCCCGCACAAAAGAAAAGCTACCAGATGTGGAATACAAAGACATTAGAAAGAAAATGCCCAATGATGGTTTAGCTCCCAGAAGTAAATTTCATCCCAAGAGAACAAAATAAAATAACGTGCTATTACAGCATCATTGATAAATTAAATGCAGAGATGCGAAAAAGAGGAGAGATATACAAAGAAACAGCAGACAAATTCTCATTCTTGGAATAAAATACACTATACCCGATCAAACTGCAGAATACAGTCAGCACAAAACAAATCTAGTAAACACATATCCAGAAGACCAATTAATAACAGAAATTCAACAGTTTCATTCATAAGTCTTAGGTAAAATAAGTTCCAGACCCAGGGATTCGGCTCGCACAAGTTTACATCAAACTCACGCACAAATTTTATAAAATAATAGATGATAAAATTGAATCATCTTTCCCTAATGTGGAAACAGCCCTGCGTATATTTTTATCGCTTAAGATTACAAATTGCTCAGCGGAACGTTCTTTTTCAAAATTAAAGATATTAAAAAACTTGCTGACGTCTCGTGGTTTCACCCGCGTAGTTCCCGTTCCCGTGGGAGTACGGGGATAAAATAGCCTATGTTAATCAGGGTAAATGTAGCTTTCTAATGGTGAAAGAATTTTTGAAATCGGTTCATTACTTCCGGAGATTACCCCCTACATACAAACAAATGTTACCTCTTTATAATATTTGTATAGATGAAAAAATGACAGATGATACAAGAAAGGCTCGAAAATTTATCGATATTTTGCATAGAGTCCAATATAATTATGTTAAAAACGTTAGACGTTAATACTATCTTGCGAGAATTCAATGCCCGAAAAAGCCACATTTCAATAAATAAATAAACTATGCTTTGGTTTTTATTGTTCGCACTTATTCCACTTTGCTACGTTACATCTCATAATCTTATTTTACAAAAAACTAATGTTTTTAGGCGGTAAAGGTCTACAGAACAGACCGATTCTAGTTGACGTACGGATAGGGGGGCCCACAGGCGTGGATTGCTTAGGGCATCAAGTAGTCGTAATCCGTCACTGGTCTGAGGTGAATGTTTTTTTTTTATTTTGTCAAAGCACTACGCGTCTTTACGGCATAAATATTTTTTGAATTTTCAAATTGTGTTTTTAGATAGAATATCATAGATAAACATGATTATTTAAAACTAATAGTTACTTTTATACACAAATTAGCATTTATTTGTGTTCTGAATTCAAAAATATAAAATAAATCTATTTTTTATATTAGGCTGTTTAACGGCTTCATACCATTGCCTCTCTTTCAACCTGGCGAGACCAAAGCGCGAAAAAAAAAAGAAAATTTAAATCATAGTTTCATAGTTCGTGACAAAAATATTATTCGTTATTTTATTTTATTTCTTCAAAAGTGTATTGAAAAACGTCGTTTGATACACGTGGACATTTGTTATTGCAATTCTCGGCTCAAAAACACCCTCGCCTACGGCTCGTGTGTTATAATTCCGCCTCGATTGCAATAACAAACTTTCTCCACTTGTATCAAAATGTACTATTTACATTGTGTCGAAAATTCGTTATAAACTAACACAACACGGATTTTAATGCTTTTAGGCAAAGTCTAAAGAAAGTAGTCTAAAAAGCAAGCGAAGCCAGTTCGAAAACTTAACAGTTAATTACCTACCTTGGACAGGTTAGAATTGTTTCGAACTACCGGAGTTACCTATGTGACTTGTGGGCAAAGTCAAAATTCAAGAGAAATTAGGCTGTAAGAGTGAGCGAAGCGAGCTCGAAAATTTTACGTCTTTCCTCAGAAGAGAGAGATCTAAATCGATGGGCTAGTATGCATATGGGGTGTCTGCAGGGCGCTCCTTCTTCTTCAACAGGAACAGTTTTCCAGTCTTCAACATAAATCAATGAGTTGTATCTTTACAACTCATCATTATCGCAACTTTGACCATATGTCTGCCAAGCTTGAATTTGCCGCCCCCTACACTTGCCGCCCGGGGCATGGGCCCCGGCTTGCCCCCCCCTAGATCCGGGAATTTTACAACAAATTTTATCTCTTAATAATACTTATTATTAGTATTTATGTGTCTCTCGTCGAAAAGTTAATGTAGTGATTTAGGAAAGAGCACCTGCCTAATACTTAGGAATACTCATTCTCATTTATGATTTAAGTACTCAAGAGTAAGTATAGTCTACAAAACATCTGTAATCCTTCCGATAGTTTGTGAATGTCTGAACATTGCAGGGCCTAGTTGATTCCTAGAAGCTTGTTAACTTTTAATCTTGTTTTACGGTTTTTTCTGTGTGGTAAGCAACAACTTATTGTCGGTACCATGATGCTGTAACATACTAATATTGTAAAACAAATGAGTAATTTCAAAAAAAAGGAAACCATGGAGTTTCTTGCCGGTTCTTCTTTAAGAAATTACCAACCCGAACCGTGGACCTTTTTTAGATGTTTTAAATATTTTGATTTTGATTCACTAGAATGTTTCTGAAAATCACGAACTGATGCTTGAATACCTATACCTACTGAAGCATAAAATATAAATAAAATTCCTTCATACAAAAGCTATACTCACTCGTTACAAAATTAACCTCAAAACTGCTACATATCAATTTCTTCATCTCCCCAAAACTTCTAAGCCCCGCATGCTTTTAGTCCTCCGTCGCGTAAATCCCAAAAGTGCGGCAACTTCCAACATGTCCGTATCAGATACTTCATTAATATTTCACCATCATCCCGGTAATTAAGCGGGGGCACCGTCGCAGTTGAAGGGTTACGTAAATATTACGGAGTTTATATTCAATATTCATCTCAGTGAATCTTTGTCAGTTTAACAAAGGTTTTTGGGGGTGGTTACACTATTTCGATGGGGATTTTCGGGTTGTTGTTTTGGTCCTTGGAGACGAAAATGAGGATGGGATTTTGAAGGGTTAATTATTTATTGTTACTTTGTTTTCAACGAAAATTACGTTGTATTAGCAGTAGGTGCTTCGTACCTACTATTTCTGTTTACTAGTTCTTTAGTCTTACTAGTTCTGATTGACCTAACTGAAAACTAACAATATCGACTAGGTGTCTACCTACCTAATCGATATTGGTAGATATAGAGGGTGTAAAACACCTCTTAACGAAGCTGAAAGGCACTTGTTCTCCCCGTCATTGCGATCATTTTTTTGTTCTACGCCATACCTGAAAACCTTCTAGTTTCGGAGATATTGGGGGTCAAAGTTCCAACTTTTTTTTTTAATACAAGGTTTAATGTAAGATTTTTACTTTAAACACCTCCACGACCCCCGTACTATTCAATCCATCCATCAGCACAATGTTTTGAGTGCGTTCCACAAAACATGATTTTTCACCCCAAAAAAAAGTCGTTTCCCAGCAATAATTTTTGCGTAATGTTACATAGTTTGATGTACAGAATGCTTGGTTGATGGCTTCGTGATGAGGTCTTTTACACCCTGTATATTAAAGTGAGACTACAATAAGAAACAATATTTATAAAAAAAACGAAAATACCTTTAAATAATTTTCCTGGAGTTGTTTTGTTAGGGTTTGGGAATTCCCGACAATTTCAAAGTCCCGGGTCACGAGACAGCCTACAAACTAAGTCCCGGGAATACCCGGGACTTCGATACTTAAGAAAAATATTTTTTTTTTTTTAGGGGTAAGCCTTTTTTGAAGAATTTTAATTGAGTTAATTTCTGGTGAAACGTATTTTAAAAAGGCTTTTTTTTGTAAACATCAACATTTATTCAACAGAAAATTAAATTTTAATAGCTATAACGTTAATTTCAGTCTTAATAATTGCTTTGTTTATTTCTTTTAAGCACACACAGATTCCATTTTAAGCAGTTAAATCTTATAGTTTATAAAACGAACTTAGTTAAAAATCATACAAATTGATAACTTGACTACGATACTTAAGATAGTAATCTTACTTCGTCATTGGTCATAAACATAACATTCAATAATATTATTAAAACAGACATAACAATCAGTCTTCTAAAAAATCAACTAACACATTATCTTTGCTGATTTAATAAAATAGGCATTTTAAAAAATCTGAGCGTCAACAGCTTTATTTGACAATATGTTTCTGATTTTTGTAATACCTAATGCACCAGACAAGGAGAACACTCTCTCGTTTTCAACAGATGTCGGTTTAATTGTGTTTAAGGCTACAAATAGCTAGGCTAGGTTCCTTCAATTATTTGAAAATAAAAATGATTACGTCACAATTTCGACAATCTTGTCTCGTCTCGAGTCTCGACCCGAAAGTCCCGGGACTCGAGACAACTAAAATTACGAAAAGTCCCGGGACTTCGAGACACGAGACGTCCCGGGACCTAAACCCTTGTAACCTATAAAAACCTTTGTCGTTATCTAAACAATTTATAACTTGTGGGAGAAATGCTTTGACTCAGAAGTTTGCAATTATTTAAAGTTAAAAAAATGGTATATTATATATTCATGGTAACGGGGTGTTACTCTCTATGACTCTACATACAAAAATTGCAATCAAATTGCTGATTATCAAGTTAAAAGGCGTGTGATTGAGGAGGCCTATGTCCACCAGCGGACTGTTGGAGGCTGATGATGATGATAATGATAATTGCAATACATATAATGACTCTAATTTTCCGTCCTAATAAAAAAAGGCCTTTTTTGCGATGTCTTACACCTTGCATATAAAAAATCATGTAGGTAACAAGTGGACTCTCCAAAACATATTGTATGCTCATCTGCACACATAACACAGGTAATTTCTACACGGAGGCTCGTGATTAGAAAGTATATGAAACGTTACACATTAGAATAATTAAAAACGTTTGCCGCACGACTTTGCTCCCTACAGCCTACGTTATGATTTCGTCGTCCGAATACGCACGTCTTCGATTCGGCAGTTTGTTGCATGAAGAAGCATGGTATGGTGAGCAGAAAAGGTGTTGTCTAGTTTTATTTTCGTTAATGTTTTTTCTGCAATGTGTGCTTTTAATTTTTAGGGTTCTGTACCCAAAGGGTAAAAACGGAACCCTATTACTAAGACTTCGCTGTCTGTCCATCTGTCCGTCTGTCCGTCTGTCTGTCACCAGGCTGTATCTCATGAACCGTGACAGCTAGACAGTTGAAATTTTCACAGATGATGTATTTCTGTTGCCGCTATAACAACAAATACTAAATATAGTCTACTACTAATACTAATATACTACTACTAATATAGTATACTCGCACTTGGCCGGTTTTTTATTAATGTGTAAAGCAGATGCTTTATTTTTCGTTCATTTTTGTTTTTCAGTGCCGTCATTTTGAACGCACAATGCACTAGTGAATTGTTTGCTCGAGTAAAGGATCTGATATTGACTGTAGACTATAATGCCTATTCCTTCAATATGCTGTGTTCAAAATGAAACAATCAGAGTTATTCACACCAGAAATACCGAATCAGATATTTTTATAAAGATTCAGACTGCAATACAGATTCATTGCTGCTCAGTTCTTAGAAATACAAATATCTATCTAAAAATACTGAGCAGAATAGATAGTAAATAAGAATTCCATAAAATTCAAACAGAACATTACACTGACTTCCAACATCATTTCTCTATTAAAAAGACTAACAAAAAACCATGATTTCCGTCTTACTTTCATATTTTTACGCAAAGCTGTAGCTTAAGGTGATTACAGGAGCTACACGCGAGTTTTATAATGTAAAAAAGCATATGATTCACTGCAATAAACAAAACCAGAAAAATATATGATATTCTGCAGGATATATGCTAGAATGATAGTGTTTTGAAAATATAACAAAACTAATTTTACTCGATAAAAATAAATCCCGAACTTATCTCTAAAAATTTATTTTAAAGAGTAAAAACCATACTAAAATACATGCGATCATTCTGATTTTTTGGCAAATAATTCTACAAGCAACATACTAGTACTTTTTTAGTCCAATCTATACATTTTTTGTAAATCGCAAAAACCACTGATTTCGTACTATTTTGCCGCAGTGACTGACGTAACAACCACTTTGTAGTGCAAGCTGATTTGAACTTTATTCTAACAGTATTTCAAACGAAGTTTGAACCACCACAAATAGAGTTGCTAATTTAGGTCATGTAATCGCCTTAAGGCTATAAAACACAACTTGACTGACATCGCATTTTAGAGCTGAGTATAGCTTGCTGTACGTTAAGACCTTTTGTGGAGATTTCTTGAAGCCTTTGTAGCGGCACTACAATAAAATACTTCGCTACATGGAACAAAAAGTACTACAGCGCCATCTATGACACAGATGATGAACTAACCGCGAAACACGTCAGAATCCTACATCGCGCAAACAACTTTATCCGCGACTTGAGACTATATACGAGAACCCGACAACAACTGTCGGGCAGTGGCCCACCAGACATAACACCCGTCTGGTCGGAGGATCCTCCCTTTTCTACGGGGGATGAAGAGCTTTACACCCTGTTCTTCATACCCCCAAACCTTTGTTGTGTAGATGTTATGGGTAACGAGATGGATGGAAAGGTTCCTCGGGAAATATTTTTATATTGTAAACAAATAGGTAGGGTAGGTACTTATAAATATTAGTTTACAGTCAGTGCCTTTCAGGAAGGAGCTCGTGGCTAAATTATAACAGCCGCTCGGGTCGATCTTTAGGTTAAGCCGTGCTTGCCTAGGTTGGTCTGTAGATGGGTGACCACCCATACATACCGAGTTTCCTCTGTGACTCGGAAAGCACGCTAAGCCGTTGGTCCCGGCTGTCATTTGTAGACCTTTGACAGTCGACAGGCAGTCAGTGACCCAAAAGGTCTGACAACCAGTTTTACCAAGGGGTATTGTTAAATTGTATTATCCAGTACTAACTGTGGTTGTGGAGGTCAGATAGGCTGACGCTCCATGTAAAATACAGGTATTCAGCTGCATCTGGTTAGACTGGAAGGCGACCCCAGCATAGTTGGAAAAGGCTAGGCAGATGATGTCTTTCATTACAAGTAGATAATGAAACATCCATCGTCAAGACCCATGATCCTCTATTCTCCTTTCTAAAATGGGTCAGGTAATTCAAGGAACATGACTATTAAAATAGCCTCCTCAATGGTATTTAACATAATATAACATCACGACTGTAATTCCCAAAGGGTTAATCAGAGTAGTACATAACCACTTCGCAGCTAAGCGCGCGGATTTGCAAATACCGTAAACGCTAACATGCAAAAATTTTTGCAAGTTTTCAAAACATTTTCTGCCCGATCCGATAAAAACACCTGTAGTTCAAAAACTACAAGTCCTAGTAGTACACCCACATTTCGCCAGTAATGTCTAAGTCCCATCTAATTGAGGGCGACCCTATTGCCATCAACCGAGAAATTCCTGTCAGAAAAACCCAATAACACTTTGCGCGACCTGGGAATCGAACCCTGGACCTCTTGCTCAGCAGTCGCCCTTACCGCCATAGACCAACCAGGCAGTCATGTTGGTCATGGCAGTGGTATTTAAACTATGACAATAATGACATTTGAATTTATGAGGAGTTTCAAAAATCTTCTAATTTTTTAAACCATTTTTTTTTTTTATTCCTGGTATTTCTGACAACCAGTCTCACCAAGGGGTATCGTATTACCCGGTACTAACTGGGTTGTGGAGGTCAGATAGGCAGTCGCTCCATGTAAAATACTGGTATTCAGCGTCAACCGGTAAAACTGGAAGCCAAACCCAACATAGTTGGGAAAAGACTAGGCAGATTCTAATTTCTGACACAGAAGCGGCAGTTTAACTTGATGTTTATTTGGTTACTTGTTGCCATTAGCCAATATTATAATATCAATTTAATATCGCAACTTAAAATCAAAAGATTTCTCATAAACACTTTTTTGGGTAACCCAATCACATCATTAGGAAATGCAAATGACAAAATTAATAACTTAAACTGCCATCTTCATGAAGCAAACACGACTAAACTGCTTATTACTAATAATTACACGTAGGTATTTAAGAAAAATATAAAATTATAATTGCAGCTTGAAACATTATTTTAAAAAAAATCTCTCGGTCTCGACTGCATGATGACTTGGTGAACTAACCGTACCAGTAGTTACGACTTACGACTAGTCGTATCGTAATAGTTCACTATCAGATTCACACGATCGCCACTGAACATCTGTCACGATCTACAGTATACGCAACTTGTCTAGGTGGCCATGAGATTAGCGGGAGAGAATGCACCTGGCAGACCCGAAAAAGTTGAGTAAACAGGGCTTCGGGCTCTTATGTTGAATGTAGGGTTCTTGATGGCTGTAGCCGTATGGTTAGCCGTATGGTATCCGGCAGAGTAGAATAGAACCAACCCATTACTCTCACGGGTGTCGTATAAGGCGACTGTCCGGGCGCCACCGACCACTCGGCAATCTTCGGCTGCTGTCGGCGACAGCGGGCAACGGGGGGCGGCGGCGAGAGGTGCGGCGTGCGACGTGCGGGACGCGGGCCACGGACTCACTTCGCTATCGATCTCTGTAGACGACGCGCACGCATATTTCTTAGTTTAACAACAGCATTATTGTGTACAACCTATTTTGGATTATACCATTTTTAATTACAGTCCACTGTTTGAGTTTAGTCCTTAGCCTAGGTCCCTAACAAATGGTCCTTCGAGCCGGATCGTGGCTCGTCGTGGCAAACCCGAAAGCATCTTGTCCGATAATGGGACAAACTTTGTAGGTACTTGCAATGAGCTGCGTAAGTTTTTACTGGACTCGAATCTCGTGTCTGAAGTTGCTCAACAAGGCATCAAATTTTCTTTTGCGCCTCCATACTCCCCCCACTTCAACGGCATTGCTGAAGCTGCCGTCAAATCCACCAAACATCACCTAAAGAGACTTTTAGGCTTAACACATTTCACATACGAGGAGATGGTCACGTGTTTGACTCAAATAGAGGCCGTCTTAAATTCCCGTCCTCTTACCCCTCTTTCCACTGATCCTCTAGATTTTTCCGTACTCACTCCTGGACACTTCATAATTGGGCGACCACTAATATCTGTTCCGCATCCACAGGTTACTGACCACAGCATCGGGTGACTGGAGCGCTACCAAAGAGTGGAGCACATAAAACAACATTTTTGGAATCGTTTTCAATTAGAATATGTTTCTCTGCTCCAGCAAAAAACTAAATGGACAGCGTCAACAGGCCAGCTTTCAATGGGAGCGCTGGTTCTCATCAAAGAGAAAGGCCAGCCGCCCTTGGTGTGGCCACTGGGGCGTGTCATCAAGGTCTTCCCTGGCAGCGACGGGACCACACGGGTAGTGGAGTTGAAGACGAAGAGAGGAACGGTGGTGCGGGCTTACAACAACGTCTGCCCACTTCCTCTCACTTGAATGCTTCAACCCGGGGAGGATGTCCGGGCGCCACCGACCACTCGGCAATCTTCGGCTGCTGTCGGCGACAGCGGGCGACGGGGGGTGGCGGCGAGAGGTGCGGCGTGCGACGTGCGGGACGCGGGCCACGGACTCACTTCGCTATCGATCTCTGTAGACGACGCGCACGCATATTTCTTAGTTTAACAACAGCATTATTGTGTACAACCTATTTTGGATTATACCATTTTTAATTACAGTCCACTGTTTGAGTTCAGTCCTTAGCCTAGGTCCCTAACAGCGACTAATGTCTGAGGCAGAACACCTTGCGCCTCCGTAGACCAGAGAATGGGCAGCAGCGTTTTCTGTTAGTCTTTCATCACTGCGATCTCCAATCCGCCTGCCAAGCGTGGAGATTACGGCAAATTCCTTCCATCATGGGAGAGGCTATGTCCAACAGTGGGCGTTATGGGCTGTTGTTGTTGTTGATGGCTATTATGTACTTTTTCTTAATCTATAGAAAAAATTATAGGTATCTGCAAAGTTGTTAAATAAAATTCCACTTTGTAAACAAATGGAAGATTCCTGAAAATTACTAAACCATTAAGGAAAATTTAGTGGAGTTTGACTCCAAACGATGTGTTTGTGAGTCCATAGCAATAGGCTGCACCTATTTATAAAAGTTTTCGGCAGTTAGATCTTTAATATCTGACCTAGACAACAGTCATTAGATTTGTGAGAAGAGTAACTTAAATTTTATTAAATTTTTAATGTTAGTGAATTTTACAGGGTATCAAGACATTCGCGCGAACCCACTTGCGCGAACCAATATTTGCACGAAAGACACGGAATACTTTACAATAGAATTGTGATCTATCTTGACAGCGATATCAAGAACCGTCTTGATATCGCTGCCCGCTGTTTTAGTAGCCACACATAACCCGTCACATCACCGCGCCACTTGTTCGGACGTGCTCATTATTTTTTATACATAATCTTGCGCGAGTTATACTTTTCTATGATTAACTGTACTTTCGTTTCAAAGATTGATTATTAAAAATTTTGTTCGTCGTTAATTATATGTTGGAGTTAATTGAGTAATTTATGGCGATGTGTTTGGTGGTTTTGGCGTGTAGAATTAGTTTGAGCACAGAATAATAACTAGTAACTAGGTTTGAGTAAAGTTTGAATGCGACAGAAATTTTAGAGGCTTGTCTTGCGAAAAGGTTTTTAACGGGTCCGGTGCGTAGTAGGTAGGTACTCGCAATCGGTGTGCGTGTATGACCAGCACCCTTATTCACAACGCTTCGATTCGATTTTCGATTCGGAAAGTCATATGTCTATCTTTTTTTGACATTACGAAATCGAGCGAGATGGACATACGACTTTCCGAATCGAAAATCGAATCGAACGGTTGTGAATAGCTATGCTGGGCCCTGTTTTATGATGCTGACAATCCCGACAAGTCGACATACGTCAAAAAATTACAATTGTATTTTTTTCTGTTTTATGAAGCTGACACGTGACTTAATTGTCATGGTGGAAAATTCACAAATATGTCGAATTGTCGCGACAATCCAACATATCTCTGTTTTATGAAACTTTATTAGCGACAGGGTGACAGGTGACAATATGTCGTGAAAAACTTGTCAAATTCTTATAAAACACACAATTTTCATGACGTCATGACATAATAATTATGTAGAATTCTCCGACAAGTCCGACAGAGGGCAACGCTCCTGAGCGTTGCCCTCTGTCGCGAAATAATTCGACTGTGGTTTTTTGACATATGTCGAGTTTCATAAAACGCGTTCTTAGATGACAAGCATGTCAAGAGTGCACCTGTCGCTTTTTGACATAATATTTCACGTTCATAAACCAGCTTATGCGCGACAATTCTACAATTTTGTAACTTTTTGTCATATATAATTATGTTGGGAGGAGCTCGTGGCTAAATAATAACAGCCGCTCGGGTCGATCGTTAGGTTAAGCCGTGCTTGCCTAGGTTGGTCTGTGGATGGGTGACCACCCATTACATACGGAGTTTCCTCCGTGCCTCGGAAAGCACGTTAAGCCGTTGGTCCCGGCTGTCATTTGTAGATCTTTGACAGTCGTTAGGTAGTCAGAGGCCCAAAAAGTCTGACAACCAGTCTTACCAAGGGGTATCGTATTACCTGGTACTAACTGGGTTGTGGAGGTCAGATAGGCAGTCGCTCCATGTAAAATACTGGTATTCAGCTGCATCCGGTGAAACTGGAAGCCGACCCCAATATAGTTGGGAAAAGGCTAGGCAGGTGATGATATAATTGTGTCGGATTGTCAGCTTCATAAAACAGGGCCCAGATGTATGAATGTGGACGACGCCAAAGGAGTATGTATGGATCGTAGCAGGTGGGGTTCTAATGCTTCTGCCAAACATGGGAAAGTGAGTACCTATGAGTTTATGTAGGGATGGGAAATGATGTAAGTATTCATATTAAAAAATCATACAAACAATAACAACAGCCCATAACGTCCACTGCTGGACATAAGCCTCTCCCATAATGGGAGGAATTTGCCGTAATCTCCACGCTTGGCAGGCGGATTGGAGATCGCAGTGATGAAAGACTAACAGAAAACGCTACTGACCATTCTCTGGTCTACGGAGGCGCAAGGTGTTCTGCCTCAGACATTAGTCGCCTTATACGACACCCGTGAGTGTAATGGGTTGGTTCTATTCTACTCTGGATACCACACGGCTAAATGTGTGTATGTTACTACCTACCCACATGAGAAAGTGAGTACCTATGAGTTTATGCAGAGATGTAAAATGATGTATTCATATTTAAAAAAAAAAATATTTCATAATTATCATGAAATTTTAACTGCATGAATGTGATACGACTATAAATAAATATTGAAGTAATTTTCTACAAAATAGATAGTTACGTCCTTAGGGTCCCGGGTTCGAATCCCGGTAGGAGCAGATGTTTGTGTGATGAGCATGGACATTTTTTTCCAAGTCATGGATGTTTATGTATAATAAGTACGTATTTATTTACAAACAAAAAGTATCTATGTAGTATATTATCAACTATCTGGTGTCCACGACACAAGCCTCATTGCTTAGTGTGGCACTAGATGGCGCTGTGTGTAATGTCCAGCGATATTTATTTATTTATTTATTATTATTTATATTTAAAAAAAAACATAATTATCATAAATTATGAAATTGTTACTGTATGAATGTGATACGACTTTATACGTAAATATTGAAGTATTTTTCTATTTGATGGACAATTACCTACGTTCTTAGGGTCCTGGCCCATGTTCATTGTTGGTCCATGTTCTTAGAAGAGCACATGCCCATGCTCATGATTTGCTCCTGCAAATGTTTGTGTGATGAGCATGGACATTTGTTTCCAAGTCATGGATATGTATAATAAGTATGTAGGTATTTACAAACAAAAAGTATCTATGTATAGATTGTTGTTGTTGTTTGTTGTTGTTGTTGATTGTTGTGTGGTTGTTGTGTATGTGTGTATGTAGTATATCGACTATCTGGTGTCTACGATACAAGCCTCATTGCTTAGTGTAGCACTAGATGGCGCTGTGTTTAATGTCCAGCGATATTTATTTATTAAGAAAATTAATTGTACCTAACTGACTGTTCTCTTGAATTTTCCTCTCATCCGACAGTTAATAAATTACCTGCCTATTTTTAACATTGAGATCGATTGTCCCGAAAACTTTATAAATGATCATAACTTAGCGTAAGTCCTCCCTATTTTTTTATTTAAATGCAGCTCAATTTCGGCGAGCATATTTGCAATCCGCAGCACTTACAAGAGACGTAATGGTGAACAATTTCGCCAGACACTGTTTTAGGAAAAATCCTGCACCAGTTTTTCTGAAATATCTCATCCTGATCTAAAGATATATTGTCAAACCCACGAAAATACAATCAGGAATCAGCCATCTTTGAACTATGTTGCTTAAAGTCTTACCTTTCAAAACTTACTTCATTTTATGATGCCTAGGCAAACGTAAAAACAAAGTAAACTATGAGACACACAATTTCAACATACATCCCAACATGGTTGCTTATAATTTTGGAAACTAGCAACATTTCCGGTGACTCAACATGGCTGCCCATAATTTTGGCGACTAGCAACACTTTCGGTGAGCGTACGAGCAATCTGCAGCCCTTACAAGACACGTAATGATGAACAATTGCGCCAGAGACCGTTTGAGAGCACAATCACGATCGTGCCGCCCTCGCTCCTTCTACATATCTCGGTGGAAGATCTTGGTGTAAGGAGGAAGATTATGGCGAGTTTAGGGACTATAGGGAAATGCAGGAAAAGTTTTGTTTTAATTGGTGTCGGGCTGTCGGCCAGCCTATTAAAGGTTATTTATCTACAAACAAAGTGGATTTGGCGTAGGTACCTATCTACATACTAGCAAACAATAAGGTACCTATCACGGAAAGATCTTGATTAGTTAGTGGAAGTAGAGAGGCTTTAAACATAAGGCGAGGCAGGTGAGGCTATATATTATGTGTGGCTGATTATTATAAATGTTTTACACATCCATATTTCAATATTCAGGCTTCAGAGGTACTTATAAATTCTCGTTTTCGTGATACCAAGCTATGGTAAAAAAAAACTACTGAAGACCATGCGAGTCCCTTCCAAATGTGCCAACAGTAAGATTTTTGACAATAGGCAGGGACATCTACGTATGTCAAAATCAAACAGCACTCTTACTCTGCATCTTTCCTAGAAGAAGTGAATTTTTACCCTGTTGATTTTAAAACCCACTATTTGTGTAACGCTAATTAAACCGTACGCAAAATACGCTGTTCGGACGTGGAGTTGCGACACCAGCTAGACATCTATACTAATATTATAAAGAGGTAACATTTATTTAGTTTGTAAGTTTGTATGTAGGGGGTAATCTCCGGAAGTAATGAACCAATTTTAAAAATTATTTCACTGGTAGAAAGCTACATTATTCGTGAGTGCTATAGGCTATATTGTATTCCCGTACTCCCACGGCAACGGGAACTACGCGGGTGAAACCGCGGGACGTCAGCTAGTACAATATAATAGATTGCAATACAACGCTAATTAAACCTAAACAATTATTAAAATGCTCTAGATCTTTTATACACTGAGCTCCTAACTCGCACCACACACGAACCACGCACAGAACACCTAATATCATCATTAACGACTGTACCAAATACCTAATGATTAATGATCTCTTTATTGTCTTCACAGACACGATTATACCACGAATTCTTAATTCGGTAATTAGATGGGGCAAGATTTGTGAGTGATGCTGCGGGCTGTGATTGTGATGTTATTTGGAGATCCTTTTGAGTTTGTGAGTGTGATTATTGAGAGTTGGGTAATAAAAATGGAGTACGTGACGCGGTGTATGTGAACTTTAGAATGTGAACTACTACTATTAAAGCCAAAAAAACAAGCACAGAGGAAGAACTATGAATTGCAGGTATAAAGTACTCCTTATACCGGCAATCTTGGATACTCGTAATTCCAGTCCGTAATGTGTCTTGAAATACTACCCGCCTAATTTAAGATTTTCGAGTCGAGAACTCCTGGAAGAGCTACAGGTATATGAATTCGCTGATGTAGGGTGAACTACTTTTATCCCTGAAACGCAAACTCATCGACATGTGCATTTTGCCCATCCTAACCTTCGGTGCTCAAATTTGGTCCCTGACTGAGTCGCAAAATACCAAACTCAAGGTTTGCCAAAGGGCGATGAAGCGTAGTAGTGTAGGTTCCCTTAAAGAACGACCTTCACCGAGCTGGTTAATGGATGAAAGTATTTTATATCAAATTAAATATGTCAATAATATATTGCAAATGGGTTGACTAAAAAATTTCAGGCCAGAATATAATTAATTGACAATTTATAAATTACTAGCGGACGTCACGCGGTTTCACCCGCGTAGTTCCCGTTTCCGTATGAGTACAGGGATAAAATATAGCTTATGTTACTCAAGTTGAATGTAGCTTTCTAATAGTGAAATATTTTTTGAAATCGGCGCAGTAGTTTTTGAGTTTATTCATTACAAACATACACACAATAATACAAATCTTTCCTCTTTCTATTATTATAGTGTAAGTAGATTTTTTTTTTGACATTTCACTTGTTTGGTTAATAGACAAATTCCATACCAATCGAAAGTATGAAGCCTATAGAATAGACAGAAATAGAGAGATACAGAATCAGAGAGTAGACAGAATTCGCAATACCACAATACGCTCAAAATCATCATCTACGGCCTCTCTTTTATTGTGCCAATCTCCACATTCCTGTGAGAGTCTCATCCAGGTTCTTCCCCCGATGGCAACTATGTCTGTTCATCACACCTTAGGGACACACAAAATCATAAAACAGTAATCACAGTTCCACAGCAGATGTCTACCAAACATGCTTATTCATACATCTGTAATGCACATACATACATAGGGTGCTTACGTGGGCGCATGGCCGAAGGGTAGGGTTGGCAGCGTCAACGCACCCACATCAAAGTTTCAGCTGCTCGGACCCGCACATAAATCAGCTAAAGAGCAACGTGACAGCTCTGGACAGTCGTGAAGAAAAGTGTTGCTGTGAATTTTCCCGTTATGATTGTTACGTTGTTGTTTTTTCTTCGGGTACATTTTTACCCGACTGCGCCAGAAGGAGGGTTATGTTTTTTTTCGAGAGTATGTAGGTATGTACAATTGTTTGGCACGCTCTGTGGCCTGAACGGCTCGAAGGATGATGGATGGAGGAGCTTGAGAGGTGTCGTTAAATTCGTATTTACTGTGAGAGTGACACTGGATGTTTACTGATTTCTTACCGATACCAAGTCATCAGCTAGTTACTACATCACGTAAAAAGTACAGACGCCAGCACATCAAGCTCCTACAATCTGTCTTTAATAGATTTTAAGCTTTATCGCTAAAGCATTAAATTCAAGGTTGATTGAGAAGATTTGACAGGTTCAGGTAGCTTGATGTGCGTACTTAAGAAAGTTTGAAAGAACAGGTTATCCATTAAGATCAATAGAGTAGGTATATGTATTTTTTTATCACTCTAAACAAAGCGTATAAACATCAGAAATAGCAAAGTATTTTTTTTTTTTAATATCTATAAAAAATACTAAGTTATAAGCATTCGAAACTGCTGATTAGACAGAGAGCTCCGATACAGCGAATGACGTCATTCGCTGCATCGACGTACAAAATCCATACTAAATTCTGTTTATCTAGAAAGAGATAGAAACAAAAGATTAAATGGTTATAACTGTTGTGTCGTTTGGCCGATTTATGTCTTGTTTTCGCTTTTTGTCATTATTTTCTAATACTTTAACATTCCGTTTCGAAATAAAAAAAACCGGCCAAGTGCAAGTCGGACTCGCGCACGAAGGGTTCCGTACCATTATCTATACATTAGACAAAACGGCAAAAAAATCACGTTTGTTGTATGAGAGCCCCCCTTAAATATTAATTTTATTCTGTTTTTAGTATTTATATACAGTTTCGTGTGTCGGATACCGAGTGCAAAAAAACGATCAAGAACTAGGTGCTTGCAACAGCGCCGAAATATCTGGATAGACAGCGTTTTTAGGGTTCCGTACCCAAAGGGTAAAAACCGGCCAAGTGCGAGTCGGACTCGCGCACGAAGGGTTCCGTACCATTATTATCAAAAAAGGGCAAATAAAATCACGTTTGTTGTATGGGAGCCCCCCCTTAAATATTAATTTAATTCTGTTTTTAGTATTTGTTGTTATAGCGGCAACAGAAATACATCATCTGTGAAAATTTCAACTGTCTAGCTGTCACGGTTCATGAGATACAGCCTGGTGACAGACAGACGGACAGACAGCGAAGACTTAGTAATAGGGTTCCGTTTTTACCCTTTGGGTACGGAACCCTACACCTACACAACCGTGACATACACCCTAACAAACGTGATTTTTTTGCCGTTTTGTCTAATGTATAGATAATGGTACGGAACCCTTCGTGCGCGAGTCCGACTCGCACTTGGCCGGTTTTTCTAAAAACACATATAATCTGTAACTTCATTGTATTAGATACATCACACAGTCACACACGCAGAAACAAATGCGTGGAAATAAATACGGTACATGTGTGCCCCACTGCCACAGTTAGGGATCAGGGAGACGAGACAGTGACCTATTTGGAGGGTCGCGAGGGGTATTAAATATCCCATGGTTCCGTACGTTCCGCTGGTTTGGGGGATGTTGCGTAAATAATTAACGGAACTCTTTATTTTTGTAGGGGTTTTGTGGGTTCACGTTCGTTGTTGTCGCGTATTTTGTGTCAATTAATTGAGTTTGTTGTTTGTTTGTTAATTATGTAAGTACAGTATATTGAGCTAACTGAGTTTTTTCATTCTAATGAAATTACGGGATATCATCTTCCATGATTGTTATTTATTTTGAGCAATTTAAGTTTATTTATAAACTCTGAAAGCTTAAACAGTGTTTAGTTTTTTTTTTTTTTTTGTTAGCCTTGAATGTCCCACTGCTGGGCAAAGGCCTCCCCCATATCCTTCCAGGTAATCTTCTCCTCTTAGTATAATTACTTGTGAAATAAATCACAATACGCCAATAATATGAGAAGTATATTGTGTGATTGTGTGAGTTTTAAAAATGTTTTTCGAACGCAGAGCTGACGCAATACTAGTCATCAGGTTATAAAATAAACAAATTGTTCAAAATTAGACATCCAAAAAACTTAAATAAAAAACAGTTCAAATCAAGTCAAAATTAACATCTGATTACACTCGGTAAATGAGCAAGAGCATCTAGAACATCTCATGTCAATACAATCAATGATATTATACAGTAAAAAGAGGTAGATATCGCACTAGCACGCACAAATTGTTGAGGACAAAGTGACACAAATGTTGCACTTTGATAGCTAGCTATCTCTTTCTATCTTATACGTTCCGTATTATCTATCGCTGTCGTAGTTTTAAATTACTCGCAACGATATCTGAACGCCATTCAGTATGAACATGGCGTATCTTCTTTATGATATCATTGAATACAATACACAATAGAGTTACTTAGGTTATTAAACAAATGGTCATTTAATTAACTGATCCAGGTACTCATACCTGAAAAATCCCTCACTTGTTCTTACATCCAGTTGATAATCACCACAACCCGCAATTTCTTCAAAACACTAATAATCTCACTCACTTGACAACTAATAACGAAACTGAAGTACACTCAACGCACAATTTATCAGCACACAATATTAAAACTTTAATGTAAAAATCTCAAGAGCTGTTTGCAATATTTAAGCTCAGTACACACTACCACCTAAGGCTAAGAACACATCTGCCGTATCCGTCTCAGGATTATTATTAAACTCTTTAATAAAAGGTTTATTATTCAAGATGGCGGATTGGGTGCTCAAAGGGGTGGGAACGGGACATTGGTGGGACAAAATTTGAATGGACTGGTTTGAAAGAATTTAAGTACCCATTGATAGGAAGGAATGAGAATGGAGAAAATTTCGTGAGGGAAGATAATTTGAGTTTGGAGTCTGAATTTTGGCTAGGGTTAGGATATAAGAGTAAAGAAAGACAAAATAAACGATGGATGAAGCGTTTGAAAAATTATATGTCTAGAAACAAAGAAACACCAGAAAGGAAGTGTTTGACTCATGATTTTTGGAGATACATGCCTTTGCGTACAAAGGCGTACACAACATGGCGTACCATGTTTGAGTTTTCTCATTTACATTGTCAAGATTTCTTTAATTGTTTAAAAATTGTATACATACAAGATTGTTTTAGTCCAGAAGGTTTAGCCGTAAGTAACGGCGTACAAATATTTCCATAACATTAAGATAAAGAAAAAAAACACTAAGAATAAGCACATGCAAAGTTTATAGATTTAGATGGAAGAAGAAGATATACTGCGCCAAATCTATTGAGTAAGGGCAAGAGAACGATTATGGTTATAAGATCACTAAACTTGTTAGAATAACGACACTGGTCGACACTTCGCGTGACCAGAATGCTGGCTCTTTGACCAAAGAATCAGCATTGCCATCCAACGCCTACCTACAACAGCAATGCTGTCAGTCTTTTGGACACGTTCTTGGATGACCAAAGCTTTGAACCAAAGCGTCTAAGCTGAGTACTTTGACGTCTAAGTGACCTATTGCTTTTGTTGTAAAATATTAATTTGTATATAGTCAGATAAAGTCTCTTTATGTTATTTAGTCCATTTTTTGTAAATATTTAGTTTGAATTATACTATAAGTCATTTAAGTTCTTAAAGTATTCAATAAACACCATTGTAACAGTGTATGAGTCCCTATTAAAATTGTAAGTTATTATTTTGTTCAAAGACATGCAGACGAGACATAGCCAGCACTGAAATGCAAGAGGCAAAACATTAAACATATTTGAATTTTCAACTCGACAACTTTCACGTCGGTTAAGCCAAATTCAAAATCACGATAACATCAAACACACTTCCAAAAACGAATACCTACATTAAGAAACATCACTAACAAAAGAGACAGTCGAAAAGAAAAAAAATTAAAAGCTTACAATGTATCAAACGCTCAAACAGGAGGCGTCCATGTCCCGGTGACCGCTAAAAGGGCCCTACGCACACCGTATCAGAAAAAAAAGCACACAAAACGTCTTTTTTACCCTTAGGGAAGCGAACAGCTGCGCTTTTGTATAACAATGATACAGCCGTGTTATTTCCACCAACCCGGGGCAATCGACACACTGGGCTCCTAACCGACCTTGTAAAAACACCCGTGCAATACCCCGTGCCACTTCAAACAAAGTGACTACTAAAATTGGCCGTGTTATAAACGATTGCGCACTGCATATACGCAGTGCCCTTTGTTAAAAGTCACGCTTCATTTGGGGCGAAATTGTGTCCTTTTTGTTATTCCGAACATCGTGATGAGTGTAAAAATTGTTTGTATTGTCGCATTTTACTTTCGTTCAATATTAAAATAAATTTTGCAATGGCTATCATATTTGAATAAATATTCTTTTGAATAAACACAACGTATACAAATTGAATCTTCGCCATTTTGAACATTCGAATAATAAAGCTCGGACTACAATAGAGGTTTTATGTGCGTTGATCGCAGTGACAATTTCATTTGTGTTCCATTTTTGAGTCGGGGTTTGTGATTGGTTGGCGTTTGGTGACAAATGGGCGACAAAGTGTCGCGCCAGCCAATGGGAGCGCGGGAATGCGACGACTGCCGTCGACCGGAATAATGTGATATGAATAGCGGTGGATGTCATTACGGCCGTGGTGACAGTTTTTATGTAGTTACTGATGCTATTATTATCTCTTTATGTAGGCACCAACTAGGTACTCATTATTGTGTTAAGTAGGTACAATAAACGCCATGTAGTATGTGTACTACGGGTAGGTAATAATAAGACTGTATAAGACTGTCTTTATGCGGTTTTTGATGTGAATCGCGTAATCACTATTGATAAATTATTGTTTAATCAATAAGCCGTTATGTAAGTACTTACAAAATGTAAATAAACGGTATTGAAAGTGCGAGTGCGACAAAAACGTAAGAAGGAATTCGAGGAGGCCTTTGCTCAGCAGTGGGACTACTTTCCCAGGCTCATGTAGACTACTGTAGGCTTAAAATATATATTTATTAACAGTTCTTTAAAGTGAGTCCTAGACCTGTCCTGACCTAGTGAGAACAGCTAGAAATGACAATCGTCCATCAATTTAATCATCAAGAAACAGTGTATACGATACACTCAAAGTACTTACGGGATAATATCCGTGGTTTTCTTCAAAAAAGTTATCCCGTAAGTACTTTGAGTGTAGTGAAAAACCGTGAAATTCTTAAACAGTGAGTGTATACGATGCCTTAGATATACCTAACTTACATAAAATCTCATAGGCTTTCTATTTAACCTTTAGTGACATCAATATCACCACCTAGCATGTCACCTAGTTGGAAAACACAGCGATTACAGATCTTTATAGTACCACATTACACGGTAAAACAGTTTCGTTCGCCCATAACGCCGACACTGTGTCGATCGTCGTTTAGATTAGGCTTGGCACTCAATTTCGTCAACTAGTGGGTCAGAGGTGATTACAGCACAAGGGTTGTAACGTGGGGTGATATTTTAATGTTACTTGATAATGGGGTAATAGGAAATTGTAGTGATACGGTTGTTTTATAGAGATTAGAGATTTTTCCGTAGGTAAGGTTGTATACTTGTTTCTAAGTAATTGAATAAAACATTATTATTTGTACTACTGATGATCTTTGGTAGATAAGTACTTTAGAAATTGCCTTTTAAAAGGGTGGTTCCTTTTCAATCATCTGCCTAGCCTTTTCCCAACTATGTATGTTGGGGTCGGCTTCTAATATAACTGGATGCAGCTGAATACCAGTATTTTACATGGAGTGACTGCCTATCTGACCCCAACAACCCAGTTAGTACTAGGTTACTACCGAGTAACCTAGTACTAACATGTAATGGGTGCATGGTCACCCATCCACCAACCAGTTTCTTTACAATGATAGGTCGTTAATATAATTGCACTGTTGCAATTTCAACTCTCCGGCAAGCCAAGTCAGAGGCACATGAGCGGCATCAAAACTTTGACACGTGGTTAGTAACTAAAACACTAACCACACGAAAATGAAGAAGGACTCTCCGTGTCAAGAACGAGAGTTGAAAATCCAGCAGTTCACATCTATTTGAGCATTAATTAAAGTATCTCTTACTGCTAGAGAAAACGGACTTAAGTATTATAAATATTTTTAGCTCTGATTAGACTTACCCCCGACTTACCCCCATTGAAAACTTAGACTAATTGTAGACCATGAAATGACAAACCACCACTACCGTAAGTAGACAAAACTCTACCATAACTAGACAAAACTCTGCCATAACTTGACGACCTGAATGGCGCAGCGGTAGTAAGGCTGCCTTGCGTTCTTAGGGTCCCGGGTTCGAATCCCGGTCGGAGCAAATGTTTGTGTGATGAACATGGACATTTGTTTCCGAGTCATGGATGTTTATATGTATAATAAGTATGTATTTACAAACAAAAAGTATCTGTGTAGTATATCAACTGTCTGGTGTCCACGACACAAGCCTCGTTTCTTAATGTGGCACTAGATGGCGCTGTGTGTAATGTCCAGCGATATTTATTTATTATATTATTATTATAACTAGACAAAACTCTACCATAACTAGACAAAACTCTGCCATAACTAGACAAAACTCTGCCATAACTAGACAAAACTCTATCATAACTAAACAAACTCTGCCATAACTAGACAAAACTCTACCATAACTAGACTAAATACCTTCTCAAGGGGTTACAGTAAAAGGGGTCAAACAAAATTAATCTCTAACCAAAAAAATATAAATTACAATCAGTCAAAACAACTCCAAGCAACTTAAATAATTACCCAATCCTAGTTTCAACCCCTTATCAGTTACAACCAACGTTACCCTCATAAAACGGCGTTACCCCCAAGACCCCCATTACGGCAATTACCCGTAAAGATGACAGACTTCGATAAGGCGATGTCATTTGTTATTTTTTTAGTTGTTGACATGAAAAACGTGTTGATTACCGTTATTATGCCGATGGTGTATGATAAGAGGCTGCCACTTAAATCATATATTTTGTAAATACGGTAAAAGTGGTCTGTAATGATATATTTTGTGGTGTGGTAATGTGATTTATGTGGTATTTTTTTGTTAAATATCTTGAGTTATGTATTTCTTAAAATGGCTGAAAAAATTGACTGACAGGAATAGGTTACGTTTATTTTTATTTCTCAAACATTCATGGAAATTTGAGCATTATTTTGACAACCTTCGAGATAAATCGAAATTGCTGTTCTGGCCAGATACATGCGGCAGCGCCCGCCAAAAGTTGTATAAAATTCATATCTGTCGTGTTATTTAAAAATGGTACGATCTTTTACTCTGAAACATGGCAACCAAGTAGGTAACTTATCAAAGGTTTTATTTAAATTTCGAATTGGCTTGCAAATATAAAGCGGTTTATTTAAAAAAACAAAACAAATGAACTCTTCAACGCGAGAGTTTTAATTTCCATGCATTATTTGAGAAAAATACTGTATAAGCCTTGGCCACAACTAGGCATTGATGGACTTACGTGTGTGTTTACAAATTCGTCCATCAATGCCTCTGTTGCTGGCCGCTGCAGTAATGTACCATTTCGAAGACTTGTGACATCTACTGTCACAAGTTGTACAACTCGAAATGGGCCCCTTGCGATGAATTAAGGAGTACGTTTACACTCCCTTTTACAGAGAGGCGCCCATAATCTCTATGTCACACGCTGTAGGTTAGGTACCATGTAGATTACCTTACTAAACTCATTTTTCATACAAGTGAACCTCTCACGATATATCATGGAGATCATATAAAGTACTTAAAGTGCGTATTGTCTTACCGATTGACACCGGCGAGCTGTTAACAGATCTCACTGATCTAAACTTGTTCATCACGATCTTATAATTAAATAGACCATGTCAAACATCGCTGTGTTGCTAGATGAAAAAAATTATCTCGTTTTGGTGGTTACTTTTGTCAATTTGTGGACGATTTATGTTAGACAAAAGATATTCATAATAATAATATTGAGGTATGTTAACATAGTTTCTTCAAAAATCTAACCATGGCTAAACAGAGCGGGTAAATAAACTAAGCATTTTTTTTTCTCCTAATTGGTAATGTAAAATAACAAATAGCCATCAGCCGTATAGCGTAGTAGGACTAAAGGCTACCTACTTTTATTCTATTAATTCAATGTGGAAAGAAAAATAAACATATAATCATCAGCTGATGCAAACAAATCTTGCATATCACAAACGAAAAAATGCATGATATTGCTTGCATAAAATCACCAATTAAGTTGGTTCATTGCGAACCAACTTATTAACAGCACTTGTGCATAATAAACAAAGACGAAATTGAGACTTTATTTGGGCAGACAAAATTTGAGATATTTTTTTCCGTGGAATGTATATACTATTAATTGCTTAAACCGATGGTAAAATGGAATTATTTTCATACTTTTATAAAGTTTAATGGGAATTTAAAATTTTGAACTAGCAACCCCACAAACCAGCTCTTTAACGCTAATGATAGAACATCATGCCCCTCTAAGTGCCGGTAATGTCCATACAAATAGTGCCCAGTTTTGGGTCTTACGACTGTCCCACGGAAATACATGTTTGGACGTGGTTAGACCCTGCTAACTATGTTGGTATTTGTAACGAATCATCTTTGGGAAAATCATGTTTGGCGTTTATTAGATCGATTTCTTTTTGGAGTTGGCTGACGGTTGTTACCGTTCCGTACCAATTATTATAAAAAAATCACGTTTGTTGTATGGGAGCCCCCCTTAAATATTAATTTTATTCTGTTTTTAGTATTTGTTGTTATAGAGACAACAGAAATACATCATCTGTGAAAATTTCAACTGTCTAGCTGTCACGGTTCATGAGATACTGCCTGGTGACAGACAGACGGACAGACGGACAGACAGACGGACAGACAGCGAAGTCTTAGTAATAGGGTTCAGTTTTTACCCTTTGGGTACGGAACCCTAAAAAGCCACAAATACCCACAAACCCACCGCATTGGCACTTCACACATCTGGCTATGTATAATTATAGTAAATAAATAAATATCGCAAGTTTATTGTGTCACAGACGTATTCTTGCTACCACCATTACACATGGACCTTCCACCCCTCCCCACCACTAAAGAAATAGGAAGTTTCAGGGGATTTTTGTATGTAACATAAGGGTAAGGTTACATTGGTCGTATAAGGCCTTGTCACTGGGTACGGCGACATGTGGCACCCATTTGTTTGGATAAATAAAGACGTATTCACAACGTTGGTCGCCCACCATATGCTGTTAAGTATATTGTAGGTGTCTGACAAACGTTTGCCGTTATTTCTAGAACAAATGTGGAGATTATAAGAAAATTGACGTCAAAAATGGGTGAATTCAATTTTGAAACGAATTGTGGAGAAATAATTTTGCGGTAAAAATGAGCGAAACACGTTCATTTCTTTTGTTTTTTTTTTGTTGTTTTTGTTCGTGGTGTGTATTCATTTTGTAGTCTCATGTATGGATGGTTCATACATAGGTGAGGATTGGTGACAATTTATCTACATAATATATCTGGTAGGTGGTTATTTACACTTGTGGTTAAAGCAGGTTCTACATAAGTATGTGACATAATTAGTCTCAATTGATTTCTTATTAATTGTATGTAGCGATACTCTTTTGAAGTCGTTGCTGACTAACTGGATGTTTGTTTTGTCCAATCTACCTTATTATGTTCCCGTGCCCTAACCGGGTTTCATGTTGGAACTTACTTACATATATGTAACAACTAAATGTACACATGAATGCAATAAAGAGTTTGAGTTTGAAATAGCCTGTCTGTTTGTGTCGTAAATACAAATATTTAAGCAAATAGCTAAAAAATATTTATTATGTCTAAAAATACTAGCTAGATACCCCTAGGCTATAAATCTATCTTTGTTATTACCAATTTGCCAGTTTTATCAGTATAATAACCTAAGTGGTACTGACCACTTACTCAAATACTCGCCAAAAAAAAAAAACAACAACAAAATGAAATCCAAGCAATAGATCAAAATAAAGCGTCGACCACACCGCGATACTTAGCGACACGCTAACGGTAAATATATTAAAATCGCAGCGACAATCGCAGGCTGTTTCACGGTGCCCGATAGTAATCTAACCACCCAGTTAAACGTGCATGAATTTACTGAAATCTAGATCCTTTTTTGGTTTTGTTTTCCTGAAAAGGTTTTGACGGAAAATGCAGTTTGACTTTTTTCGTTAGGAATTAATTAGGGCTTTTCATTATGCACATGTTTATAAAGTTGGTATTTATATATTGTTTGTTGGCCTTTTGGGATTTAGGCCTGCTTGCTTATTGTAACGCTAAACATTTAAAAAAAAAATATCTTCAAACGATTTGCAGAACCTTCCATGATTATTCATTATTTTGAGCTCCCGATATTTCGACGCTGTCGCAAGCGCCATGGTCGCGGGATGAACACAACGATAATTTAATTTGTTTATTGGTTTGTGGGACAAGTGGGCCTAAATTTTGACATGGTTTAAATCAAGTATATTATCTGAACAGAGACAGGTGTTACTTTTTACAAAATTAAAGAGTATTTTGTATCATTTACAGACACGTGGAGTCAAAGTAACTAATTCCTAATCAATATTGATGAGACGCAACTAAAATGGAAATGGCCAGTGGCCAGTGGCCAGTGACCAGTGTAGGTAGCATCCACATTTCGCCAACAATAAAAAAAAAAATGTTCAAGTTCCATGTTATTGAGGGCGAGCCTATTGCCATCAACTGGGTACAAATCCAGACTCCGTGGCTGCTACTGAGAAATTCCCGATAGGAAAACCCAATAACACTTTGCCCGACCCGGGAATCGAACTCAGGACCCCATGCTCCGCAGTCGCGCTTCCAACCACTAGACCAACAAGGCAGTCAACACTCCATAATAAGTAAAACTATTCCTATATCATAGAATCTATCCGATCCCTTTCATAATGCGACTAAAGAAAGCGACAATCGCGGACTGTTTCACGTCGCTGATAGTAATCTAAACGCCCAGTTAAACGCGCATAATAATCGCAGAGTCGGGATATTAATGCGATGGAAGATATGAGGGGTTTTTAGAATGTTGGGGTTATGAGTGTGTCGCGTTTTTGTGGTGGGCAGAGTTATAGGATATGATATGCTTTCAGTAATTTGATTTAGCAGTAAGTTCTGATAGTTTGTTGGTCTAATTTTAAAGGAGGTATTTTTGACGTCTATAATTTTTTGTTATTTAATAAATTTTATTGTTGACATTTTGAGAAAATTTAGAGAGAGATAGTATTAAGTATTTTAATGGTATTTTCTGCACGTTAAGACTTAATTTAAATTTATGATAATATTTCTATACGCCATCTAAAACACACTCACACAGAGTGTTTGAGATGGCGTATAGAAATATTAAAGTAGTTAGATAAAGTAGTTTAACAAATAAACATTCAGATTCTGGGATAATGACATAAGCTTTCTTAAAAATATTTGTACGCCATATTAAGGCAGGATATGCTGGAACCAATATTTTAACATCTATTTGTACCATATTCTAACAAATAAACGGTTTTGATTTGATTTTTTAGAGATGCATTGAAATATTTTATTTAAGTATTTTTTAACCGACTTCAAAAAAGGCGGAGGTTATATGTTCGTGTGTATGTATTTTTTTTTTTTTATGTATGTTACCTGATTTCTCTCCCATTTGTGGACCGATTTTCAAAATTCTTTTTTCATTTGATAGAGTACACTCCTGAGGTGGTCCCATTTTAATTTGGTGAAGATCTGATGCTGACCTTCGGAGATATACAATGGAACTCTTCAAAAAGAGACGGCAAATCTGTTGTGATAACTCCAATCGGTTGGATGTTCATTGTTTATACAATATCATGACGGAACATCACGCCTGTATGCTCTGAGGGGGTACGCAGAAGTGTACAATTTACCTGATTTCTCTCCCATTTGTGGACTGATTTTCAAAATTCTTTTTTTACTTGAAAGAGTATACTCCTGAGGTGGTCCCATTTTAATTTGGTGAAGATCTGATGCTGATCTTCGGAGATATACAATGGAACTCTTCAAAAATAGACGGCAAATCTGTTGTGATAGCTCCAATCGGTTGGATGTTCATTGTTTAAACAACATCATGACGTAACATTACACCTGTTTGCTGTGAGGGGTACATAGATGTGTACAGTACATCCAGATTTCGACAGTTATGGCATGTTATATTCCATTTATTGGGGATAAGCCTATTACCATGACATGTATTGTTAACCATGTACAATGAATGCATAGCAAATATTTGTAAGTATAGGATATTACAACTAAAAATGGAAAAATAAAATAAAACTTTTTTGCCAAAAATAAAACCGACTTCAAAAAAAACAACAAACAAAAAAAACACAAAAAGAAAAGGACAAAAAAATACACTAAAAAAAAACAAAAAAAAAACTAAAACAAAACCACAAAAAAGTGAAAAATAACTTTAGCTTCAGAAGTCGGTGAGAAAAACACCAAATCAATCAAAGGTCAAGTTTCAGAAGTCGGTGACAAAAACACTAAATCAATTAAACAAGGTCACCGACTTCTGAAACTTGACCTTTGATTGATTTGGTGTTTTTCTCACCGACTTCTGAAGCTAAAGTTATTTTTCACTTTTTTGTGGTTTTGTTTTAGTTTTTTTTTTTGTTTTTTTTTTAGTGTATTTTTTTGTCCTTTTCTTTTTGTGTTTTTTTTGTTTGTTGTTTTTTTTTTATTCTTGTAAAAAGTTGATATTTGAAAAGCCTTAAATATTAATTGCATTATTTTTACGGTAGTTTCATTTGTTATTATTTCGACATGAAAGTGATGGACATTCTAAAAAAAAAAATGGTAAGGTAAAATATTCCAACGTATAGCCCACGATTTTTCCGTAATATTAAAATATCATGTTACAAAGACCCATAAATTTTCCTCCACCGAATTTCCCCTACCATTCCTTAGCACGCGAAGGCTCGCACTTTGTATACAACTTCCGGTGGCCGGCTGGTTCCGGTCCGGACAACTTGACCGGAAGTCGGCCGTGGAGGCTCTATGTCACCTTAAGTATGTGTTGTGATTAGTTCAAATTTATGGTTATTGTAACCAGGGCATGTAATTACATCTTTATTTATTAAAAGGATTGTTTTAATATTAATGGAGCTTGAAAATGGGAATTAAGTTTTAATTAGAAGGGGGTTGTTGGTTTTAAATGTTTTTAGTACGTCCTATGAATTTTAATGGGTTTGTATATTTATGTAGCTATGTAAAAACCAGATAGAGTAAAGACAGCATACTGATAGCCGAACCCAAGTCACGCACCTCTGATTTTTCAAATTTCTGCTAGTGTTTAAACACTAGCAGAAATTGCCACTTGTAGTGTTCACTGTCACTACTTAATCACTATCACTGGCTCATTACTACACGCAGGCAAGGGCTCAAGCGTACGTCCTACTCTCACGACGTCTGTCGTTAGACTAACCGATTGACAGCGATCCCCTCCCTCGTGTACATGAGACAATGTATTATATCTATTGAATAGATACAAACACTACATCCCTTCCTTTTTATCAAATTGTATTTATTGTAAACGTAATCAGTGTTGTTAAATAATCATACTGAATTACTTTTAATAATTTACTTATTCAGTCAAATTATTGTTTTAATGAAAATGCTTTACTTTCTTAGGGTTTACCCAGTTACCCCATTTGAGCATTACCTCCGATAGCATCTACTAAGTGTGGAGTAGCTTAATAGTTTATTAGACCTTTTCATCTCTTTTCTATAAACTATATCGTCTACTGTAACCTCTGGGTCACTATGATCTCGTCTTCCTATTGCCATATTCCTTTCCTATTTTTTTTTTTACAACAACATTACTGTTTCCTTTCATAATTACTCAAAGAAAAGTCCCGATGGTTCTGCCCCGTAACCAAAAGGCCCAAAGCAAAGCAAAGGCCTTTTTGTGATAATTAATTATCACTGCTTCGGTGAAGGAAAACATCGTGAAGAAACCAGCATGCCTGAAAGATATTTCAAGACGGAATTTAAAGACAAGTCAGAGGCCCATGGGTGGCGGCATAAAAACCGCACGAAAAAAAAGAAAAGATAAGAGTCAAAATTATTATTCGACTGCTTTTTACTTATACAAACGTCCTTTAAGATATAACCTCCAATAATGGAAGATGGTTAATGTCACACAAGTAATTTCTTCGAATAAGTAAGAAGTAGGCAAATGTACCTTAGTAAGCAATTCAGTACCTTAACCTCAATGGACAAAGAATATTGATTTGGTAAGAGTCTACATACAACGCAAAGGACATGGTTTTTTTTGGTATTTTATTCTGAGATAATCTAACCACTGTAAAGAAAATCATCACAGAAACTACTGCACAATAGACTGCCGTAACCAAAGCGTAACCATTCTTACGACTTTGATTAATAAAAATGCGTTTCAGTACGACCATCCTCGCAATTAATAATTAGCGCTGCATAGGAACGTAAAACATGGTGTTACCAAAATCTACCTGTGTTGCATTGTGAACTAAAAATAAAAAACTTCAAAAAAGAATATCTTTATTTTGCAGGATATTTACGTGATTAGGTAGACTATATTTTATCCTCTTCCGATTAATACAGTATAATCTGTGGTTGCGTTCAATTTGAATAAAGTACCATTCAGTTTTCTCCTTTGCACGATAAACTTTGTTCTCCACCTTGATTTTGATTTTGAAAGAAAAAATAGAAAGCAAATATCTGTTACCAGTTGCCAATATCGTTCACCATCTAATACGACATCCCGTTTTAAATCATCACAAAAACACATAAAATTCACCAAATTATTTTCTCACATTACCGACTCTTGGCTCGAGTCTTCGACCTCTATTCATAACATTCATGTCATCACAACTGTTCACCAACTTATCATAAGTCATCACCAAACTAGAAAACAATTGAATTAGAACCTTAGTATGGTAAAAATAAAGTTTGTGGGGATTCAAAATGGTGGTAAATGTACCGTCGTGTTTAGATGACTTTGGTGTTTATAATATAAACATTTGTTGATCGAAAATAGATATTGTCGTTGTCACTTTAAGGCGTTAAACAAACGGTTGAGCGAACCGTTATGGATGGAGGACACTTCAGTACTATAATACTTTAGGCCGCGGTCGGATTTGCGATTTTAAGACTTTAGATGTGTGTTGTTTTTAGTTGCGGATCTAAAGTAAATAGTAGTTGGATCTAAATTGTTTGTTTTAGGACTTGCTGCTTCGTTAGGATTGAATTTGATATCGTGTAAATTCTGCCAACTAAAATTCTAATACAGTTTTTAGATCATGGATAACTTATGTACAGAATTGACGTTTTGGCTCTCAGTGTTTTAACTTACCTATTAAAACTTTTAATGACTGAAACCAAACACTGTCGCACGTAGTATCTACATTATTTAATGACCTGAAGAATGTAATTTAAAAACTAAAGAGTGTATGAGACGATCGTAGTGTATGGAGTTTTGCAGTTTCTGCCTCTCATATCTCAAGTGTATATGCGGTGTGTCTCCACAGACAATGGCTCATCTTCCATCTTGCACTGCATGGCCTGATACCTGCGCACTTGATGATCTTTTAACTGCATCAGCGAGCGAAATTTGTAAAGCTGAATTTTGCCCAAATATATTTACTTAATGACAATTTGCCATCATCGACACGCTACAGAAGAATATGTAAAAGGCGAAAATGTGCTTATTTATTTAGTAACCCTACCCTAACAAACAAGTAAACAATAGATGAAAACATAAGACAAGAAACAGCGACAACTAACCAAACTCTCTCCGCGACAAAAGTAGGTTTTAATTAGATCCTTATCAAACGACCACCCACGGTGCACCAACGCAGCGACACGCTCATTGCGACACTGCGTGAGTCAACATCTTGTCGGGCATGTGGGAGGAGCTTTATGTGCCGTTGACGGGTGACACCGCTTCAAAATAGTAAGTGTGATCGTATCATTGTCGAGGGCGGGAAATGGTCAAAGACTCTTGAGTTTCACTTCAGTGACAGTATGTGATATCGAGTCAGGTGGTCTTCGATTTCTGTGGTCAGTTTTGATTTTTGTGTTGTTGGAGTTGATTAAGTCTTTTGTTAGGACTGATTTTCATTTCTCTGTGCAAGAATTTCTAGGAATAGCCTTAAGGCAATTGTAGGTGCCCTAATGCATTGGATAGACGAGCGGCGATCGAGCATGTTACAGTTTTTTTTTGTTTAGCCTCTAATGTCCCACTGCTGGGCAAAGGCCATCTCCATAGCCTTCCACTCTTCTCTCCGTGCGGTTTTTACAAACGATTTGTAGTCGTCACGCCAGCGTTTTCTAGGCCTCTCTTGGCGACAGTCGTCTTTTGGCACCCACTGCATGAGCGGTCGATCGTTACGTTAACTTGCCATCATTTTTCGTGCGCTACATGTGTTTATTTATTTGTTTGTGCATTTCTTTTAGATTTCCATTTACATGTGCAAAATATTATGATTTAATTTTCATTTGCAGATGTGTTGTCTGTTCAGCCTATGAACAGCTTTTCCGAGTCACCATTAATGAAACAGATAACCTATCTTGAATTGTTCTCACTTTTAAACAGCCAAACAATTTTTATGGAAAATTAAACATTTCTATAGGAAAGTGGCATTTTCATAAAACTGCGCAGTCTCTATTTAAAGTCACACAGTTATTAACCACATTAAAAATGATATTGCCATACATTTATATAGACAAACATCTCAACATGCAAATTCTCCACAAACCGTCTCATAAACCAACACATTAACAAATGACAGCGCCATCCACAGTCGTAAAACTATTACATTCGCCACCTTGAACCGTCGCCATGTGTGAACTGGCCATTAGCACCTACTCATTAGTTTGCAGTCCTCTCAACTTTATGCTACATGATGGAATATTACGAATTATGGATGTTGTAAAGAGTTTTTAAGAGTGACAATTTTGTTGCTGATTTGTGGTTGAAGAAAATTATTTCTTTACGATGGGACGACAGTTATATAGAAAGGTAAAATTCATTCTATTTCACATTTGCCGTCGAAACAGTAGGTACTATCTTTAATGCAGCAGCAAAGTGTTCTTTTGGGGGAATTTTAAGGGCAGATTTTTACCTATACATATTACCATGGGCAGTGGAGCAAGAATCCAGTCCGTGCTGAAACTGGCTCCACTGCCGTTGCGACATACCATAAAGATCAGCAGAACCTCTTGCAAGATATAATTAGGCCTTCCCAGTAATGTCCTTAAAGAGACTGTCCAAACTAAAGGCCAGGCCAGCCTGGAGTTTCCTTACATTCTTTATTGTATCTAGCGGACATTCAAAGAATATGAGCCATATCAAAGTCATGTCTTATTAAATTGTTCAGATCTTTCTTGTACTATATTCAAATAGCTTTCCACAATCTGCCTGTGAACATGCCCTCAGCGTTTAAGGACACAGTCATTATGCGTTCGCCTAGGTATTGTCTGGAATGACTTTCTTCAGTTCACACTGCAGTAGCCCGCACGGCTTGGAGACATGTCATGTGTGGTCGGGATCCTCAGTAGTGATGGAACAACGAAAGAGAGAAGTACTTTGTTCTTTGCAGTTCTCGTATGACCAATGACGTATCTTCACGTCTTTAAAAAGATTAACTTAATGACTTAAGAAGGGTGACGTAGTAAATGGTGATGCCATTTACTATTCATAAAAACGAATTCTTAATTGTCCTAAATTTGATTGTTGGCTCTCACGTCGGCCTTCAGAGCTTCTTTACTGAACATGTAATTAGAGCATTTAAATACGTACGCTATCAACTATCAAGTACAAGCTCTACATCGTTTAGCTGCACGCCACCGCATCGATTGTTAGGCCAATGTAAGTCTTTACTAGTAAATATATTCAGTAAGATGTAGGCCAAATAAACCACGTTGCGGAACCCTGACACAGCCTGAAGGTGACGCGGTAGACCTCGCAGGAGATGGTGGGATGGAACCAACGACCAGTGGTCCAAATTGGCCCTGGACCGAGAGATTTGGAAAACATGGGGAGAGGCCTCTAGCCAGGAAATGACAAAACCTTGTTACTGTTGTAACAGTGGCAGTAGCAGGAGGTAACTAACTAAAAAGTAAGCTAGAAGGGACCTCCGTGTGACCATATTTTCAAGTCTGATGCACCTCCAGCTGTAAGAACAGCAGTCAATATTTTAGACTGTCTACTACTGAGTTTTTGGGTCCTGGTTGTGTGCTTTAGAAATTGCCTTTCCTGTGGTAGCATTAATTTTAAATTGACTGTTCGTTTACTTCGCAATTTTCACAGATTTTTTTAAGGATTGCCGATGGCCGGTCTGAATTTTCAGCCAACCACCTACTCCTAGGTGATACACCTAATAGATCTAGTTTTTACATGACCAAAGTAGTGCCAAATTAACTAGCACCCGCAAAACTGTCTTCTAAAAGATGACCACGCCAAATGGAAGTAAAACCATTTCACGAGAATTTTAAACACAAAGGCCCAGACACTTCAGTCTGACAACTTCGCAACCACCAATCCTGACATGATTAATAGTATATCTTCGTCCGTTCATTTGTCTTCTGTTACGGACATTAATTGGTGTGTGATTACCACCAAGGTTACACCGAGGTCTCCTTTGCAATATGAACTTGATTTTAATAAAATATTCTATTCTTCATTCACTTGTTATAATAACTTGAATAGGAGGCCAGCCTATTGTGTGGTCTTCAGTTCAATTGGTTTGATTCAAAGCTATTTTATTTTAATCGTTAGGTAAGAGATGGTGGGATTGACATTGAAATGTGGTGTTTGTTTTAGAGCTGATGAATGGAGGTGTCGAATCATCTTAAATAATTTGCGAAAATCTTCATTATTACCAGTCTATATTTGTTCCACAGAGAGGAGCTCGTGGCTAAATAATAACAGCCGCTCGGGTCGATCGTTAGGTTAAGCCGTGCTTGCCTAGGTTGGTCTGTGGATGGGTGACCACCCATTACATACCGAGTTTCCTCCGTGCCTCGGAAAGCAAGTTAAGCCGTTGGTCCCGGCTGTCATTAGTAGATCTTTGACAGTCGTTAGGTAGTCAGAGGCCCAATAAGTCTGACAACCAGTCTTACCAAGGGGTATCGTATTACCCGGTACTAACTGGGTTGTGGAGGTCAGATAGGCAGTCGCTTCATGTAAAATACTGGTATTCAGTTGCATCCGGTAAAACTGGAAGTCGACCCCAATATAGTTGGGAAAAGGCTAGGCAGATGATGATGGTTTGTTCCACAGGGCTCTTTTTATACAAAGGAGGCATTTATAAGCAAAAACTAGATCATAGTACAATCTAGATATCTCTCTTTCCCTGCACGTAGACAGCGAACCTGTTGGGTGTATTATCAGAAGATCACGGAAGTAGATTACCAGATGGGTGGACCCACGCAGCTGGGTGGGTAATCATCAGAAGATCGGCGATATGACAGAGACGTAGGCCAGAGAAGCTATGGTTCATGGTACGTGAGACTCTTCCAAAGGGAGTGGGCTAACACTCGGTGAGGCTATCCTCTGCTGAGTGTAGTTGTGGTGTTAGGGTTGTTGATAGGAATTTGGATGGATTTCTCTCTTTCTACTCTCGCTCTTTCCCGCTTTTTTTTCTCATTCTTTTTCTTTGCTTTCGCTCTTTTCTCTTTATTAAGATAATGACTACCTTTGTTTTTAGAACAAACGATACCTTTGTTCTATAGGTATCAAAGGTAGTCATTATCTTAATGCCAAGTAGAAAGAGCGAAATCCATCCTAATTTCTATCAACAACCCTAGCAAACGCAACATGGCTCCCTAAAACACAAGGTAAACTTCACTATAAGCGCCACTTTACCTAAAATTACTCCCTCACGGACATCGCGTTTTATATCCGAAACCACCCAAGTAAAAGCCCCAACACACGACTCAACAGATGCCATACCATAACCGTTTGTCCAAACAACGGAGCAACCCCCGTGGTTGACAACGCATCATGCGCCGACCACTGTAAACAGCGTTTATTATCACGATCGTAAAACGCAGCGGTTATTAGCGCAGTGTGGGTGGTCCCTTATGGTTCATGTGAACAAATTGTGAGGGTATAAAGGAGGCGGATGATGATGTGTGAATATAGGTCTGTAGGCAAGATTTTCATCTGTCTAAGCTTTTCCCAGCTTCAGCTGAATACCAGTATTTTATACGGAGCGACTCTAACTGAGTTTCACAACCCAGTTAGTACTGAGTAATACGGTACCGGTTAGCCGTGTGGTATCCGGCAGAGTAGAATTGAACCAACCCATCACACTCACGAGTGTTGTATAAGGCGACTAATGTCTGAGGCAGAACACCTCGCCTACGTAGACCAGAGAATGGGCAGCAGCGTTTTCTGTTAGTCTTTCATCACTGCGATCTCCAATCCGCCTGCCAAGCGTGGAGATTACGGCAAATTCCTCCCATCATGGGAGAGGCTTATGTCCAGCAGTGGACGTTATGGGCTGATGTAGTAGTAGTGTAGTAATACGGTACCTCTTGGTAGGTACCACTGTTTGTCAGACTTTCAGGGCACTACCTGTAACGACTATCAAAGATCAGAAGAAGCTGTTGGCAGCTTTCATTTGTAGAAATAACAGCTGCCAACAGCTTAACGTGATTTCCGAGACACGGAGGAACCTCGGTTAGTGGTTAGTGGGTAATGGGTGGTCATCCATCCACGGACCAACTTAGGCAAGCGCGGCTTAACCTAAAGTTTAACCTGAGTGACTGTTATGATTTAGCCACGACCTCTCGAAAAGCCCCATCCTGTGAAAGTCATTGTAGAAATAAGAAACGGTTTCAAAAATATTACCACTGTTCAACAAAAGCTTGTAGCTTATAATTATCAGTAAATCTGTAACTGTAAATACTTTTTTCTAACTGAAAGATGTTTTTTCAAAACTTCCGTGCCCTGTTTATGGCGATAGGGTCGCGGTCTCGCCCTAAAGATGAAAACTGGAGAATTGTGAGGTGTACTATTAGAGTACAGCCCATCCCTTCGGGGAATAAAAGCGTGATGTTACACGTCTGTAATGTTTTTTTAATACTTTTTTCCCGCTTGCTGTCAGTCGCCTGGCCTTAAGACAGGAATAGACAATGAGTGTTTAGATTTTGTATTAGGAACGTAAACTCGCCTATGGTAGGTAATATTAATCAGGTAAATGAAGGCTGCAAACTTACTTGATGGCATTTTCAAACAGTTGATAGTCTTTAAAAAAGATTGGATATGAGAAATTCCTCCAGTAAAACTATCCGACAAAGGCAGTGTGGCATTTTGCCACGTCAGTAAAAGATCTATCAAAATATGTTGGAGAGCAACGGTGGCCGTGCATGCAAGTAAATCGTGGGTTCAATCCCAGGCAGGCGCATTACTTTGTGCAATTCATTATTTTATTTGATCACCACTGCTCTCAAAACGGAAAAGGAAAACCATGATAGGAAACCGACATGTCCTAGAACCAAAAAATCAAAGACATGTGACATCTACCAACCGCACTGGGTCCGCGTCGTGGATTATGGCCCATTCCCCCTCATAGAGAGGAGGCCTGTGTCCCAGCAGTGGGAACATTATAGGCTGATTTTTCTATGTTAGAAATCAGTCACAAGAAACGTTGACAGCTAGATAGAGGTGTGACATTCTTTTATTTTAAATTAAATTCGAAGACTGAGAAATTTACCACAATATATCGAAGCGGAATCCGATGCGTAGTCCGAACCGAAAGGAAGCGAGTTACTTCTTCAAGCCGATTCCGCGTCCAAAAGCGTGTCACTTCCTAAGACTACAAAATCAACACACTGCAGGGCCTTAATCTTCAAAACTAGTATTGGTGCCAATTACAATGCCGTTTTCAGTCAGCCAATTTCATGATGGCAGTGTTTCATTTTGAGCTGGGTAGAACTAACGACCAGTGGTCCATATTGGCCCTGGATCGAAAGATATGGAGGTCATTGGGGAAGGCTTTTGTCCAGCAGTGGGAGTTCACAAGCTAACTGTAACAGTGTTTCAAAATTTAAATCTCACAAATCAAATTGTTGATGGGAATTGTTGAAGTTTGTTGTTGTTGTTGATTGTTGTTGTTGTTTTATTGTTGTGTTGTTGTATTGGATTGTGTTGTTGTATTGTATTGTGCTGTTGTTGTTGTCTCATATCAAATTGTAACTCAGACGGACATCTCAAAATTCGATTCACACACCTTGCAAGTAACTGTATCTTAGCCCAACTCTCATTCTCCTAGATTTACGCACAATAACCAAGAATTTACTAGAAACCTAGCATCCTAATCACAGTAGCAGCAGATAGCCGACAATAACGCAATCAATAACAAACCAATATCAATTAAATACTCGGTTAACCCCTGATCTTCCATCCAACTCTTCATTCGAACCGTCACACTAACGAGTTCTAAACCCTCAGATACCGAAAACCATGCGATATTGAACCTTGTTTTCAAACCCATAGAGAGGATAAAGTAGGAGGTTTGAGTATAATAAATATCCCCTGATTTTACGATGACAATAAGCAAGTTTTATAGTTTTATAACACGGTCTCATGCTGTCAACTTCTGAGAAAACGGCGTTACATGGAGGGTTGTCATTAAGGATTGTAAAGGAGATGACAGTGTCGTAACAAGCCTTATAATGAACGCCGTTTTATGAGCGGCGGCGGTGCAGGCGCAACTTATAGTTCGGATAGCTCAACTCTTTATTTTGGTTCTGGCTTCTGGTATTGTTGCTTTTATTGCTCATAAAAATAGCGTGTGAAATGAAGACATGTTGGGATTTGTTGGAGTTGATTTGTCCTGTGTTGTTATTGGTTAGGTGCCGATGACAGCATGCATAATACACAGTCCGATGGAGCTTTAAATAAAAAAAAACCGGCCAAGTGCGAGTCGGACTCGCACACGAAGGGTTCCGTACTATTGACTATATTTAGTATTTGTTGTTATAGCGGCAACAGAAATACATCATCTGTGAAAATTTCAACTGTCTAGCTGTCACGGTTCATGAGATACAGCCTGGTGACAGACAGACGGACAGACGGACAGACAGACGGACAGACAGCGAAGTCTTAGTAATAGGGTTCCGTTTTTACCCTTTGGGTACGGAACCCTAAAAATATAGTCAAGCAGGATCAAATCCTGGATTGCTAAGCATCTCCCAAATTAATTTTAGTTGGTGTCGTTTAATCGTTTTCAAAATCATCGGAATATTCTGCATAGGTATTCTTTTTATCAAGTAAGAAGTAAAACATATCTGGATATGTTTTCGGATCGTCTCTTAAAATTCAGCCCAGTTTGAAGGCTTCATTCACTAATCCAGCTCTTAGCAAGATGTTCAAAATATATAACATTACTTTTTTGAAGTATCTAGAATCACCTTTCTTCACTTCACATTTCGAGATTGTCCAAATTCAGTTTCATAACTTTCATTGCACTCATTTTTCTTCAACAATCTTAATATCTACTTACTTAAACATTTTCAACGATAATTTATTCCAAGTTATACAAAACAAAGTTCTCAAGCATATTTAAATCATAGGTCTTACGCCGACAGTATCACCCTGGGCAGATACGATCACTACGAATACGTTGACATGCGTAGGAGCATTCTACGCTAATTTAATTTTACTACCCGATTCCACCTTAACACAACCAGTGAGAGTTCAATTTGATTTAACCTTCTCAAAAGCTAGGAGAAAATTTTCTTAGATGAATCATTTTACTCCATTCATTTGAAATCCAACCTTAACTTTGACCAGTAAGATTTATTTCAGCTTAACATCAAAATCTTTCACATCTCCGCCATTTTACACAGCAAACTTATCCATGCCTTCAACTCAAACTTTATCCATAACACCATAAGAACTAGTTTCCTTTGCGTGGTCATCTTAATCAGCTTTCAAAGAAGGTAGTGTTGCTTTCGGCGCATGAGCACGACGTCCCCAGTAGGCACACATGTGACGTGTTTCACAAACGGCTGTTGTTTTGATCTCTGTAATGCACTATGTAATTTGCCCTATAATCAGTACTTACTGGGAATAGAACAGCATCATAATGTGGAAGTAATAAATATATTTTCATGCCTCATCTTGGGAAGTTTTCTGGTAAGTGTCATTACTTGGCGGACCAGTATGCCTGTGAGAGATATTTCTTAACGGCATAAAAGCCAAGTCAGAAGCCCACGGGCCCTCTTTGACACCAGGCTACGCAGTAACTACACGATAAAGAAAGACTGGCCGATTGGTAATCTCATTGTTAAGTCCTCTCTGATCAAGTGTTTCTAATTAATTATCTTACGGCTTTCAAATCAAATCATCATCATCATCATTTCAGCCGAAAGACGTCCACTGCTGGACATAGGCCTCCTCAAGTGTCGCCACATTGACCGGTCCCGTGCGACTCGCATCCAGCGGATTCCCGCAATCTTCACCAGGTCATTGGTCCACCTAGTGGGAGGCCGTCCAACGCAACGACTTCCGGTTCCGGTCACCACTCCAGAAACTCCAACCAAATCAAATGTTATATCAATTTCCTGGAGAAGCGTCACATTTATTTTATATTTTTGTGAACTGCTTTTAAGCAATATGTATATTACATATTTCAGTAGCAGTTTTAAGCTGCTCATTTGATTACGAGACTGTTTTTTCAGAATCATTGAACAGCTAACCTGATTTTCCGTTTCTATTTTTCCTAATAGTAACTTCGGTAAAATCCAAAACGTACTTCTACAGGTAAGGCACTCAAAATAAATAGTAAACATGGTCAATATCCCGGTTTTTAGTGTTAATGATAACTTTTCCAATCCACCATTCCACTTTACGCAAACAAAACCATTAAGAGACCATAAAATAGAAAGTGACGGAGGAACTTAATGACAGCTGCCACAGAAATTAGCCAAGAGACCAATAAACGACCATCTCCTAACTAACGAAACGGCATAAGTCAGGTGAGGTTAATTGGTCACTGGTAATTAGCATTACCAACCAGCTATGATTTAACACTCCGACTTTTATGTACTTTTGCTAGCTGATTGGTAGAATGCTTGTTAAATACGCTAGAGTTGAGGATCTGCATGGTTAGCAAAATGTCTGGTTTTACATTCGTTTTAGAAAACATGTTATTAAAGGCTTGCTCTATATTGCATGGGACTTAAACATCACAAAATTTATAGGCATGATGTCATGTTATAATTCCGTCTTAACTTTTACAAAAGTTTTTTTTAATTCAAGTTTTTAATGTTATAACTTTACTTTAAGGTGAATGCTTGAGCCGTGTGGTATCCGGCAGAGTAGAATAGAACCAACCCATTACACTCACGGGTGTCGTATAAGGCGACTAATGTCTGAGGCAAAACACCTTGAGCCTCCGTAGACCAGAGAATGGGCAGTAGCGTTTTCTGTTAGTCTTTCATCACTGCGATCTCCAATCCGCCTGCCAAGCGTGGATATTACGGCAAATTCCTCCCATCATGGGAGAGGCTTATGTCCAGCAGTGGACGTTATGGGTTGTTGTTGTTAAATGTTTTTAAAATTATCTTAAAAAAATAAAACAGAAAAAGTCATTTCTACACCTTTATGGTCTTGGAGGGTTGTATTGATGGTTCTTATGATTATAATTCTGTTGTAGTTACAGAATTATAATCATTAGAATCATCAATTCATCCCTCCAAGATCCTAGAGGTGTAGACATGACTTTTTTTGTTTTTTTTTTTGTTCCTAAACCTTTATGATCTTGGAGGGTTGTATTGATGATTTTGATGATTATAATTCTGTAATTACATACGTCTTACAGCCGCGAATAATATTTTAATCAACATGCAATCAAGCACTGGCCTGCAAATTGCAAAAAAACGAAAGAAAATTTGAATTTCGCGGGCTACCCTGGAGCATCAGCCTAAAACCACGACTGCGTGTTTTGAGCGTGTTATATTGAGTTCTACCGTAAAACGTGATAGATTCCACCCCAAAAAAAGTGTGTTTTGCGAAGAGTTACTTATTTAGATGTACTATCGAGGACACTCCAGCCTGACCACCACTAAGCTCATTTTTGCTTGCACTCGCAACATAAAAACGCTCTCTAGCCCCGCCCCGTTGACTTTGTATAGAAATAATGAATTAAAAGGTACCGAATCGGCTGAGCGCACTGTCGACGCACGCCCAACGAGAGATATTGTTATTTTGCGCGCCAAAGTTGACGCTTTCCTAATAGGCCCAAACTTTAAGGGGGCGTGGCTCGGCGCCTCCGCACGATTTAAGCGAAAAAAAAAAAACTGGTCAGGCGGAAAAGACCCCGATAGTACCTACAGAATACTTGGTTGCCGGCTTCGTGAAGGTGAAGGGTTAACACCTTGTATAGGCCTTCTCTCTCTCTCTATGCCATACAAAACTGTGATGTCATTTGGTACACATTTATTTTAATAATATAACCGTTTAAACAATTACTATCCATATAAAGGAACCCTAACCTAAGTTATCAACACCCAAATTAATCGATAGCCTCGCTAACATAAAGCCAGTGACACACATTGCCCGCGGCGAGGCGGGTTCCGTATCAACTGTCACGTGCAAGCATCTCGACAGTATACAGTTTTAATAGTTATAAGGGTTGGGTTAATAAGGGATCGTATGGAATGAGTTTGCAGGAAAATGTACGTTTTAAATTAGTTTTCGAAATTAATAACAAATTGTAAACCTTCATGTCCTGAAAGTTAAATGATTAGTTGAATCGAGTTATTTTTCATTTCAATATTAAATTATTATTTTCTTATTATCAGCTAAAAACTTTGTAAAAGATGTTATCATCTAATTCACAAGTAATATGTCCCGAGTTCGAAGCCAAAACACTTACTCTGATTTTCCGGATTCATGTGCGTATTGTATAATTATTACTTGCTTCGGTGAAGGTAAACATTGTGAGGAAACCAGCATGCCTGAGAGATATTTCTCGACGGCATGTAAAGCCAAGTCAGAGGCCCACAGGCAGCATAAAAACTCTGACACTACTCGTATCTCGCTCGATTTCGTAATGTAAAAAAAAGATAGACATACGACTTTCCGAATAAAAAATCAAATCGAAGCGTTATGAATAAGGGACCAAGTTAGGCACTAACCACACGGAAAAAAAAAATAAAGATCTAATTCACACTCAACTAGTAAAATTTTGTAACAAAAGATATGATCTAAAACTGAAATCTGTAATCTCTGTTTGTTCCATAGGTTATCAAACAGCCGCGGCCGGCAACCAACAGCTCCTGTTGAAAATTTGTTTCTGCTGCTTATCGAGACTTTCAACACAAGGAAAAATGTCGGCGGCCATTTTTTTAAACTGGCGACCTTCCTTGCAGACCTTGCAGGGACAAACTCACCCAAAACGATCCACCGCGTACAAATTGCCCAACAAATTCTGCAATTAAACACACACTTATTTTTGTTCATGTTATACATAAATAAAATAAATGTATATCGTAGGATTACATAACCAAACAAGTCAGACGGCTGGCCATCAGTTGACACATAGCCGACGGGCGTCGGGTAGCATCGCTGTGCACAGTAAAAGTTGTTTAGCGTATCCAACGCACATGAGATCTATGTCGTGACTTTGTGTGGTGGTTTAAGTTAGGAACTTAGGTCTGGGTAAAAAGCTCTTGGATAAAAATATCAAAACCAACATGATCCGTGGGAGATGTCTCGTTTACGATTAGGAACAATGATGGATCCCTACACTATTTGACCTGTTCCTTCGAGTTCTTTCCATGGGCTTATGAAATCTTAGGAGATCTTTGATCATCCCCGGAACTGAAGGCTGGATCTACTACGGGTATTTCTGCATTTCTTCGAAGAGTCATTAACGTTTCTGATTTCCTCTAACTTCCTATTTAAACTCTGATAAACTTTCGATTTGAACCAATGTACTATGTTAATACATGTAGTATATCGTTTCAATGCATGTGAAAGGCCTCCCACTAGGTAGACCGATGACCTGGTGAAGGTTGCGGGGATCCATTGCATGCGAGTCGCACGGAACCAGTCAATATGGCGACACTTGGGGGAGGCCTATGTCCAGCAATGGACGTCTTTCGGCTGAAATGATGATGGTGAATGAGCGTGATACCTATCTAAGTAAGAAGTTGAAACCCTATAGCTGACCTATAGGCATGTAAGCCAAGACAAATAAAATTTCGCTCCTCTTTTATAAATTAAACCGAACCAACAGTCTGACCTCTTGACAGGCCAGCTTCCAAATAGTAGACAGATTAATTTAGCCATCATTACGCGCCTCAAATCATTCTCATCATCAACTCATTCCTCACGACTACTTCGGACGAGACTTTCATACGTCCGGGTGTGGAGAATTTATGTTTTTGGACCGTTTGTTTACCTTCAAAGGAAACTTGTTTGTGGTTAGCGTTTTTTTTTAAACAGTTTTATTTATTTAAAGTTCCTATCCAGTAGTGGTCATAGACGAAATTATCTAGAAAGGTCACAAAGCATAGACTTTGGCATTGCGTTAGATACCTACGCTATTTAGTAATAGTTTGATTAATGCAAGATAAGCTATGTGAACTTGTCAATGTTCAAGCACAAACTAATTCACGTTTGTAGATCTCGCAGTAGGGACGATGACTGACTAAAAAAAATATGATTCTGTTTAACCCGTCAGTTAGATTATGGAAACATATTGGATACGTGTTTTTTGCTTTATCAAATTAATCAAAATTGACAAAGATAAAACGTGTCAAAGATCATGAGTGGGGGCTTGTGACGTCACATTTGAGTAAAAAATGTACACATGTCACACGAGTTTTCGACGCACTGTATTGTCTTTATTTTTTGTTTAAGTAAAAAAGGAAAAAATATGCCTCCAATATTTTTTGGAAATCTATCTGACGGACTAATTTGATTTTTTTTGTCATCTACCCTAATAATGCTGCAAGCCATGCGCTGCCAGTCATTTTTTGGGATAAATAATACAAGTTTGGGATGATATTTCTTGAATGTCCATTAAAAACTGTTCATAAGACTTTTTAATGCCATTTCCAGCATTATTTTATCCTCTCAGAAGAATTCGAAAAAAGATAATTGTGCATGTAGCCCATGTAGGTACGTTTCTATAAAATAGTCTCCAAAATCATATCACCTGAAGCACAACATATTGCGCATAGCTCATCGACACCAACAATTAATATGCAAATTATTACTTTTGACTGAATAATAAATTAGTGTCTCCAGGCAATTCTCCTTAAAAGGCTGTGAATAGACGCGAAGAAAGTGTGACAGACGGTATAGTTACATCAAAATTTAATAACAGGGTTCTCTGCATGATTTTTGAGTGTCTAGCCACTGATTTACTGGGTCAATGAACTTTAAGACATGATATAGACTTCTTCTGAAGTCAATAATTACAGTGTAATACTAGGTTTTGTATTTTTGAATGGAGAGATATGAGTTTAGTGTATGAGTTTAATGACTGATGTTTAATACAAGGACTGCCCCACTTGCTGTCGTGGATATAATGTAGCAGACTCTTAAGGCCCTTCTTACCCTAAAATTAGCAACTCTATTTGTGGTGGTTCAAACTTCGTTTGAAATCCTGTTACAATAAAGTTCTAATCAGCTTACACTACAAAACGGTTGTTTCGTCACTCACTGCGGCCGAATAGTGCGAAATTAGTGTTTTTTTGCGATTTACAAAAAATCTTTTGATTGGACTAAAAAAATAAAACACATAAGACCTGCTTTATAGTTAGTTCAGTTAGTATGCAAAGTTCCATGGTCTAATTTGAAGTACTTTTTGAATACCAGCGGTTTATTGTTCGATTTGGAGGTAACTTTGGTTTTTTTTTCTATCGTGAAAAAGTTTAAGGAATCGTGTTTTCGTCACACATAGTACCTAGCATTAATCCTCAACTTTACCATATATTTATTTCAAAATTAATGCTGCAGTATTTTAGGCGTAACGGAGGATCATGCTAAGCCATTTGAGGGATATATAGCCCTCAAATGGCTTAGTATAGGCGACTAAGGGACTTACTAGAGAATGGGCAGCAGCGTTCTCTGTGCTTTTGTAACAACTGCACTGCGATCGCCAACCCACCTGCAAAGCGTGGCGATTATGGCAAAGACCCCCCTTTGGGGAAGGCCCATGTCCAGCAGTGGACGTCTTTCAGCTGAAATGATGATGATGATGATGATAGCCCTTAATACAACTTTTTAAGTTATATTAAAACCCTGGTACCGTGCATATATTTTTGATTGCTTTATCCATTCGAAAAATTATGTCTGGACTTCAAAAGAGACTATGACCTCTGAGTTTGTTTCAGCTGTTTCTTCTCAGAGTAGTCAGGGACAAAACACCGGCCCCATCTAGTTTTAAAAAAATGACGAAGGTGTAAAAACCTACTTGCAAAATAAACATCATTTATCATTAAAAATATTTTAATTCTGACCTGGTCCATGAATCTGTAGCATCATCAGTCTTTATTTTTAGTGTGGTTAGTGCACAACCTATAGTCAGGGTTTTTATGCCGCCTATAGGCCGCTGACTTAGATTTACATGCTACCGAGAAATATCTCTCATACATGCTGGTTTCCTCACGATGTTTTTCTAACACCGAAGCTAGTGATAATGAATACAACACGCATACAAATCCGAAAAATCAAAAGTGTGCGCTTTGGGTTCCAACTCGTGACCTATGACTTGGTAGTCCAGTCAGTCAGTCAGTTGTATCATCAGGTTATTACGGTTAGATTTTTACATCTAAAGATACTACTTAAGCAAATAAGCAGAGGCTTCAAAAAGGGATACAAAACAATTTGATGGCTTTGTAGTGTTTTGATTTTCAATCCCCCATCAAAATGCCATCAATCATTGCTACAGCTACTTAAACCTATGACAGATAAACCAATTTTCACCACGAAGTTCCTCCCAAAACTCCAGAAAGAGCCAAAGTACCAAGCACCCAGCATCTCCGATACGGTAACTGATAATGATCAATCATGTTTTTCGAGCAGGCTACATTAAGCTGTCATTCATACGAGGGGCCTTTAAAGGTGCGTTCAGAATTCTGACAAGCGCCAACAGCGTAACTTTACGCTCTTTTACCTTTACGAGGTAAGTAGGACTTGATGTGGAACGGACAGTTGGTAGAAACTATAGTTCAATGGGTGAGACACTGCTGTCGATTCTGTTGTGCACAAACTGGGCTTAATTTGGGCTATTGCTATCTTTTACTAAAAGGCAGTGCGAGAAAAGGACGGCTATAGCTATGAACTAAGTTAGAGATGTCAAACTAGTTTAAGCCTTGCGCTTTACCGTGTTTTTAGTTGACATGTTTTTACGTGCACCCTTCATTTGTATGGAAATATTAGTTCCAATTAAATTTTACAGCTCTTAATTACGTTCGTCTCTTTCTCGTTTTCTTAGAGAGAAAAGGATAGCAATGGCCTAAATTAAGTTTGGTTTGTGCACAACAGAATCGACACTATTTGTGGTGTTATTCGGGTAGGTCTTTATAATCTTGAGTAGATATTTTAGGTTTGATAAACTCATACCTAGCAGAAATGTGATAAGTGGAAGATTTATAATATCAAAAAACAAACGTAACATCACGCCTGTAGTCCTCAAAGGGTTATGCAGAGGTGTACCCAATTCACTGATATATCACTAGTTATGTTATAGTCCCATTTAATATGGAGCAAGCCTATTGCCATCAACCGGGCGCAAATCCAGACTCCGTGGCTGCTACTGAAAAATTCCTGATTGAAGCGTATCTCAGAAAGCTGATAACTATTGTAAATGTATTTTTATTTATTTCCGTTCATAGAGAATGAAAAAATATGGTACGGTTATCGCTTAATACCGTTTTCAACAACAGCGTTTGTTCACTTAAAATAGTAGATTGTAGTACAAGGGGCTAAAATGACCCATTATAGACGAGGTAGTAAATAGGAACCGAGTTATAATGGGATTTTAGCGCCGTGTGTTACAATGTGCTTTTCACCGTGAGTGGGAGAAAAATACTCAATTTAATCAGACGGACAGACAGACAGACGGACATACAGATGGATAGACAGACAGATGGACAGACAGACAGACAATACTAACGAAACGAATTAAAATAAAGAGGTTGGTTTATGAAGTTGAAGTTGTTCGTGTGGCTGTTGGACCGATTGCCTTGGCATTCAACGAAGATTTTACTTTATGCTCTAGAGCATAAAAAGCTACTTTATGTCGCATACGCACGACAGAAAGGCGAACTTTAGAGCATGAGAAGTGAAAAATATATTTTATTCCAAATACCAATTATTATACACTACAGTACAGCAGTATTTATTATCATAAAAACAATTCCCACATCCACATTCACTACAAAATAGAGCAACACATTTCACCAAACCAAATTTTCACAATTTTCCAACCACCTGCTACAAAATGGAACATTTTTATTATATTCCGGGAAGAGCTGTCAATAGCGAACAAAGCGAATGTCATGCGCACGACAGCTTGACATCGGAAAACGCGAAAAGTGGAAAAAAATGTGTATCACCGGATACGGATGTGAACGGTCGGAAGTTAAGCTTTCCCGCCCGGGGCGAACCAATGGTGAAGGCTTTAATTTGGGTTACGGTAGTGGGGAATAGACTTGTGTCCTGAAAAAATCTAATTAGTTTGTCAGTTATATTATCAAAAAATTATTGACATGTAGGTATTTTTTCTTTTGTTACGTAAACCAAAATTGACGAAGATACGACGCTTTTAAAATTCTCAATACGTAACGCCGTGCTATAATTTTTAGTGTGTTGTGACGTCACGAGCCAGTTTTGATGCGTTTTATCTTTGTCAATATTCATTGATTTACAAAAACAAAAAATACGTGTCCATTATTTTCCAATACTCTAATTGACGGACTAAATAGATTTGCAATTTATTGATGGTGGAAACTAGCCTATTTGGATTATTTCTATTGATCAAAATTATGAGGATTTTTGGCACTTATAAGAATTGGTCGAGTGATTTTTTGGCTTTGTTAACTGAAATCGAACGAGATAAGGTTTACCTAGATGTTTTACTCTAACTTGTATGTATATATTGGATAGACCTTAATGACTTTTAAACAACATGCGTTTCCGGTGATTTCACTTGAGCCTCCATACAAAATTATGCTTGCAAGATTGATAATGAGATTACTTATTTTTCTTGAAAGGTATTAACTATTTTTATACCGAGTTCGAGGGAACTCAACAAGGCGCGGTGATGACAAGTGGAATAAAAGCTGTGACCGAGTGGTGTTCAAGGACTGGAAAAGTAAGTGTTGGTCGTCCGGTGGCGAGGTGGGCAGACGACATTGTTGCCGTTGCGGGAATATCCTGGATGAGGCTGTCACATGAACCTGAAACTTGGCACAAGCAAATAGAGGCCTAATACTCAGCAGTGGGTGAAGTCATTATGTGTAACTATTTGGAATTTTGGAATAGGACTACTCGTCAAAGTTTCTGCGATTAATATGGTAGGTATCTATCCTTAACAAACTTAACAAAAACATTGGTGCCGATTCCCTTGTTCACAAACTAAACTAAATTTAAGTTGAATGCATCTTTATCTTTCTATTTCATTATGAAAAGGACAGAAGATAAATATTAGTTTAATCCTGTCAAATTAGGCAGCACCTGACGTAATTTGATGTAATTTTAGTAGTCAACTTTTTAATCGCGTCTATAAAACTTGTATGGCGCTGATTAATTTGACAGAACATAACTAAAATTTATCTTCTGTCCTTTTCTTAATGAAATAGAAAGAAAAAGATGCACTGAACTTAAATTTGGTTTAGTTTGTAAACAAGGGAATCGGCACCATTTTCTGACTAAGTTTAGTTTGCAAGAGCTGTGGAAGGCCATAAATAAATAAAAAAAATACAGTGGCCATTTCAAACCGCATACTTTAATTTTTAGCCTCATCGTTTGACAACACAACAGCCCCTATGCTAATTGCGACAATGAACGAACGTTTAGCCCGCAGAGATCATAAATACATAGCAATGCGTAGGCGATGAACAGGCACAATATGTCGTGTGATATGACATGCTGTGTTTTAAAACAGAATAATACACTGGCCTGCAAAAATAAGTATCACACTTTTAAAATTGAAATAACTTTCTAAGCACACAAGATATACCTACTTTCGAAACAAAAAAGAACTCGAAAAAGGGTTTATTTTTTTACATAAAAATGAATAAAGCTGATAAAATTTGCTATAAAACGTTTTTTTATTTTAAATCTCTAACTTCCATAGAGTTTAGAAAAAAAAAAATTGAGTACTTAGTTTTGCAGGCCAGTGTAGTTGTATATTTTTATTTAAGTACATAAAAGTACTTATTCAAACCAGCATGCTGAGCTGAGCGTAATGGGTTTGATTCCCAGGTCGAACAAAGTGTTATTGGGTTATTCCATCAGGAATTTTTCAGCAGCAGCCATGGAGTCTGGATTTGTGCCCGTTTGATGGCAATAGGCTCGCCCCGTACGTAACTGGCGTAATTTGAGCGTACTATTAGGTACACCTCTGCGTAACCATTCAGGGATTATAGGCGTGATGTTATATAATAATATGTAAATCTACACAACTTTGTTGTTTATATTATAAACAAAACGCCCGGACGGACGTCCAAATATCAAGCATCAGCCATGAAAAGATACATATCTATATTATGACGTCCTAGATAAAATCTGAACATAAGTACAGTCCAAAATATCTCCAATTACGATAGAAAATGATATATTACAACGATTTAAAGGATGCATCAACCTTTATATGAAACAGAGCGAAACTCCCAAGACTACATACTTGCATGCTGTACCACCATTTTGTCAAGACCTCTCACTGGTCTTCAAATTGGTGCGTTGCTTGAAGATTTGGATGAGGTGGACAGAACATGTTATGCTGGTGTGTTAAAATTGCGTAAATATTGTATAAGTGAACGTTAAATTGCTCTACGGCTAGTTTTGATTTGTTTCACTGTGTGCTTGTGTATAATTCCTTTGCTGCAAACAAATATTCAGTACTTAAAATGTCACTTACGGGATATCTTCCGTGATTATTGATTATAAAAAAAAAAAAAAACAAAAAAAAAAATATATATATATATATAAAAAATATGTATATGTGTGTGTGTATGTGTATGTGTGTATGTATATTAAATATTCAGTAACACTTTATGAACATTATTGTTTAAGAGCTAGTAAGTGCAGGTTCTTATAAATTGGTGAACTGTGAGTAGTGTGAGTGTAGCAGTAGTGAGGAAAATGTTGAGAGCCATTGTAGAGCCATCTAGAATCATATTCAAAACCTTAAGAGTAGAAAAAGACCAAAGAAACGATGGATGTTCTCATATGTGAAGGATGATCGATCCGGCTAGAAAGGAGGTAACTTCTGAAATTACGAGTAATAGAGAAATATAGAAGAAGAAAACTGTCAGTATAATGATGATGATGAAATTGGTGACCTGATTAAGGCATGACAGTGTCTTTTTTACATTGTAAAGAAACCGGAATGTCCCAAAATTCGAGGTCACCTCTTTAAATTTCTTTCTCGACGTCCACCAACCTGCACTAGACCCCTTAACATCACACCACAAGTAGTGTTGTATTACGGCCCAACCTTTCTTATAGAGACGAAGCCTGTGTCCCAGCAGTGGGAACATTAAGGACTGATACACAATGAAGCACATCCTTCAAAGCAAGAGTGAATATAGGCATCTTCTGGGCACGCTCGTTCCATCATAGATCTCATCCATCGCTTTCCATCAGGCGAGATCGAGGTCAAGAGCAGGCCCATATTCTAACAAAAAAAAAAAATCTTCGACAGCAAGTACTTAGTACTTTTTTTAGGTTCTAATCACAAGTACCAAGCGAAGCAAACCTAGTCAAATTCGCCACAAATTGCCACACGATATGACAGTGCCATGCCGTCTAAATTAACATTACGCAATCACTTTATATTTACGACAAATGCTGATGATACGCAATTAAGTGCTGTGTGTTGTAATAAGGCTACCCTTCACTCGCTTCTTGGACAAGTGATCATTTTTGTTTTGGCTTGTCTCGTGTGAAACTTTCATATGAAGTATTCGATTTTCAATAGAAATTGACAAATGGATAGTCAGTTTTTTAAGCCCAAAAAACATTCCAGAAAGCAAACAAGTATGCAAGTGCCACTGAGCCATAATAGCAACTTCTGGTTGGTGAATGTTACAATACAATGCATGCCTGGTACATACTTTCGTGCAAGTTACAAGTTATTGTGTATTAATGGCTCACCTTTGGGTTGACTTTGGTGCTGATTTGATATAAAACCTTGGGTACGGGACAATCCCGTCAGACTTTTATTTTTGCTTGACATTAAACATTATTTAGACTTTTGCCTTCCTACTCATCAGCCTCCGCATAATTTAGTTTTAGGCATCCTAAACTCAAGAATTTAGGGTTAGTCCCGCTATGGTATGGTCCCGGTATGGCACCCTCTTAAAATACCTATCAAAAAGTCCCGCTATGGTACCCATCTTTTAGATCTACGTTAGACAATAGAAGGTACAACTGAAAAGAAAAGTGTATCTATAAATAAATACTTTTAGGAGTGTATCAATAAAACGTCTGTTTGCGATATTAAATCAGTCTTTTATTAATTCAAAATATTTATAAAAAAATATCAAACAGTAAAACGAAATATTAATTGCAATGTAATTTTTAAAATAATCAACAATATTAATTACCAATAATCAACAATAAAAAAAATATAAAAAATCCACATCTCAGAAAAGTATTACTGTAAATATTATAAACTACAAATAAAAACAACATCCAGACATAAATATTAGTTACAAATAATCAACATTGAGAAAAGGCAGTAATTGTAAATTTATATAAACTACAAAAATAATCAACAACCAACTAGACAAATATATTAATTACAAATAATCAACATGGAGAAAAAGGCGCAAATTGTAAACATAAACTACAAAAAATAATCAACATCGAGAAAAAGTATTAAACATTTTAATAGGCTAAAAACAAAATTAAAATAAACTATTTTTTTAAATGTTCTGATCGAAATATTGACTTTGATATGTTAATCAGAAAATCACCAATGGAGATAGCTTTATTTTCGTAACTTTTTGTTAGCTTTTGAATCTGGCGGTCGATTTCTATACTTGTTCTTTTTCTTGAATTTATAGGTGATCTTTTTAGTCGAAAGCTATAACAAAAATCATCAGTTATTTAAGTTAAGCTATATTTTTTTCAGTAACCGTCTGTAATAGAAGGCGACAACCAATAATATCTACCAAAATAAATAAAATCAAATCCATTTTCAAATTCTTCTACCACTTCCGCGCTATCTGTCACACATTGTTTATCGCTTGTTTACATACATAAGCGCTATCTGTCACACTTGTACTACGCGCACCCGCCTCCCAAAAAACTGCATTAAAAACCGTCTAAAACTGTCTCCTCTAGAGCTTATACCTCTGTGTTCAATTCGTTACTAAATTCCTCAATAATAAAATCGAACATCGCAACACTACTCCATAGACAATTTGCCGAAAAAAAAAAAAACTTTCATTTGACAGACGGTGAACACTCGAATTTCCCTTCGCAGCAAATGTCGTGATAACTCTGGTATTTTTAATGGTAGCTGATACTATTATATATCAAAATTATCCTTGTGAACCGTGCTTTATTATTTTGTCAACGTAAATTCGTTTTGGAATCTCGAAGATGCAATATTTCGCCCGTGAAAAGGTAGTTATTATATGTACCTATAGTGATTGTGTTGTGTGAAGAAATACGTGATTTAGTGAATAAAACGTGTGTGAAATGGGAAAAACAGTGCTTAATTAGTGAGGTGATTAGATTGTTCAACTATCAACACCAAAAAACATGTGGGTTTGTGTGTTTTTTCCTCCAACACCGGCTGGCAAAAATTAGTTCCCAGATGTAAACAAACAGTGAGTATCTAGTTTCATAAGTATATTTAGATATGATGCTATTGAGCTATAAATGAGATTGTGGTCTTGTTGGAAAGGAAATATAGTCTAGTTTATTTCTTTAATGTTAAAATGGATAAAAAACTAAGAGAAAACTGATATTTCTAGCGAAATATCAGTTTTTGTAACTATTTTTTGCTATACATTATGACTTGGAGTATATAATTAAAGTATTTCATTTTGATTTCTAGATAAGTAGATTCCTTATCTAATCAGCTTGACAACAGTATTTTTGAAATTGCTCTAGGACTTGTAGTTTTTGAGCTACAGGTGTTTTTATCGGATCGGGCAGAAAATGTTTTGAAAACTTGCAAAAATTTTTGCATGTTAGCTTTTCGGGTGTGCAATTCCGCGCGTTTAGCGTCGGAGAGGATGTACTCGTATTATGTAAAAAAATATATATCTGCTTTTAAAAATATTATATCTGCTTAAAAATATTGTCTAAAAAATACAACTTACTTGGCTTGTTTTATATCAAAGTGACATGTGTCGTTGCCAATTGTTTGCAGAAACAATAATAAACTGGGATTTTTTCCAATAATTTTGTTGAATCTGCCATTCCATGATTCCGCCAAGTTAGTTGTTCTATGGCGTTCATTATGGCAACACCAAATGAGGTCTGGATATTCAAGCCACTGAGTGACAAAATAGTCATTGAATTTGGTCATAGCTTCATCGTCGAAACTGAAAAAAATACTTATTAAACGTTCGTACTTGTAAAGCAATGAAATTAACAGGTCCTTACTGATATTGTTGTTCTTTACTTTTTTGCCATATAATTAGAGTTAAGTACTCAAACATCATTTTGGAAAGTAACCAAGATATTATACCTATTTTCCATTATATGCAGCCAGCCGTCTTCAATATCTTGTTTTGGCAAAAACGCCAAGCCTATGCATTGCTTAACATGGTTCGAGGACTCTTCGTGTTCCATGAGATTTAAAGATTTCGCTTTTTTGATAACGTTCTTTTGAAAATGTACGTTACATCCATTTATTTTGATATCAGGAAAAATCTTCGCTGCTGCATTTATTACTCCTATTTCATAATCGAAGGTAAATTTCGATGGACGCCATTCAGGCAAAGTTTGTTTAATCAATTCGAAAACTTTTTCATAAGTTTTCCCTTCTTTGTTTTTTAACAGAATATAAAATAATGGTGCTACATTCGTGGATAACTCAGTGCTTCCCATGTCTCCATGAATGACATAAACTTGTTCGAATGGGTTTGGGCAGCCGTCGAAAGTGCCATCACCAAAGTAATGCGTTACACATTTTATATATTCCTTTACTTCTGTCGAGGAAAATATAATTATTCGATTACATTCTTCATTACAATAATCAGCCAATACATACTTATTAAATTCTTCTGGTATTATAATTTCTTCCACATTCTTAAATTGTGTTTTTGGTACGTTCAACGACTTATTTCGGTGTCTGTATAATACTGTTTTTAATTTTTTTATAGTCAGGAACATTTCCTGTAAGGTGTAACCCTTTGTCTTTTAAGTTACCCATGTGTTTTTCGAAAATTTTCTGTACTGATCCGTAATTTGAATTTACTTCTTTTTTGCACTCACTTATAGCCATTTGAACTTCATTGTCTTCAAAATGTGGCACGCACTGATCACTGTGTTTATAATCTTTAATTATTGTATTATTGGTATTCTCAATAGTTATATATCCACTACATTTAATACTATTTCTCCTATTTACACAATGCCAAGTACTTGAATTTTTATTTTCTCTGCGTTTAATATATTTATGTCCGGCACGTAATAAAGTTTTTCCACCGCGTCGACTGTCAATAATTATTAAATTTACACCACGTGAACTACTTGACCCAGACATTGCAATAGATAAACTAACAAGCTATCCTAATTACTCATATCGCAAAAGTACAGCTGCAAATAGCAAACTAAACCCGGAATAATACTGTCTCTCTCTATTTTCATAAAAACAAAAGGGAAGAGCTAGATACGAATTCGAGGAAGGGCTCGTCTCTATTGTTTTACGAAAAAACCGGTTGGTCAGGTAACTACCTGAAGTGAAACGACAATTACCGAGCGTGATTTGTTTAAAAAATAGTATTAATAAATATTATCTTGCTTAACTATAATAGTTAAGAAAAGATATTTTTTATTAATACTATTTTTTTCTTAACGCATTGTATAACTTTTCTTTACAACAGTACCAAAAACTGAAGGGTACCATAGCGGGACTTTTTGATAGGTATTTTAAGAGGGTGCCATACCGGGACCATACCATAGCGGGACTAACCGAGAATTTATCCTACCTAAATAAAAATATTTTCTGGGCAAAAAAATATGATTCCAAAAACTTCTACCTCCATCCAATTCATGTCAAAGATTTCCATAGTTACAGCGATAAACGGCGGTGACTGGCAATCTTTCAAAGTTCGGAGGAAAACGGAAAAAATAGGGGAAGTTGGGGAAAAAGAGCATGCCTCTTGAGATATCAATTTAGAAGAAATTACCAGCTAATCTGTCACATCTTGGGACGCTTGGGGCAAGTAATCGTGTCTCCCCTGCTTTTTTTTCTTTTTTTGGCAAACGAGGGGAGTCGCCGAGGGATATTCACAATCTTGTTAATTTATCAATTGTTGTCAAGCGGCAGTTGAGTGTAACAATTGTATTGTTGGCGATTAAGACGGTGTATTTGGTGATTTATGATGTTTTAAGGAGTTTACGGAAACCTATTAAGTTTTCGAACCTATTAAGGGCATTACATTGCCCAATGACCTTGAGCATGCTGCCCCGTACTAACTTACGACGAAACGACGAGAGAGGGCGAGCGACAGCGGGGGTGCTTGGTGGGGAGTTTTGTAATGATTAACGTTATTGTGGATTATTACAAAATATAAAAATAAATCTGTCAAAATAAACAACACAAATTGTTAAACAGGGTTTTTTCTTTCTTTTAGTATAAATATCATACAAAATGGCCCAGCCGTTCTATAGACAATTTAATATTTAGTTTTAATAAGACCTGTTTTCTCAATTTTTTTGGCAACATTTGGACAAGTTTATAAAAACTTTAAACAACACAAAGTGTTTCTCGTATACTCTAGTTTATTTGTATAATTTTTTTATAGTAAAAGCATTAAGGAATTCGTCTAGAAATTTCATTTTACCGAGCGTATTTTTAGGGTTTGAGCAATGTAATCCCCTTAAGTAGGTAGTAGATATATAGACTTTTTGTCAAAACACTAATGACTTGTAGGTATCACGCAACAGATAGGACGCTACCTAACATTTTGAATTCGACATTTTCGTTACTTGCAACTTAACGTTATATTAAATTGTAGTTATAATTTACTTTTATGCACTAATTATACAATTCTTCAAGAAATAACACTACTGCACTAATGTACACTTTTGTAATATCTTCTTTTTAAATAAATTATTCTTATTCTTATGCATGGTCTACTGATGATAACGATTTGATTAAAGAAATCTGTAAATCAAAGCTAGTTTTACATGAATTTTCGTAATCCAAAGTTAAAATAAAAGCAAAATATCCACTAGTGCCGATTAGCTAAGACTGGGAAGAAAAGTTGTTATGACATTATCATCGACTGTAACTTCACAGATTCGTCATTCGTCTTCTTTACAAAATATATTTTTACTCAGCTTTCATACCAAGAATAAGGTTGTTTTATTATGACTGCTTAAACCTGCATAACATCTCATTACAGAGACTTTGAACGCCTTAAAAATTAGTCAGGGTGCACAAAAATCTAAAAAATGCCACCTTAAATTTTCATAACAGCCCCCTTTTATATCTTACTCGGATAAAAAAGGTTCGTTTAAAAAGACAAAGTATCACACGTTTAATCCCGTATCTCCCCTCGTGCCAAAATCTTTTATCACGAATCCCGGGGGATTGCTCTTTTTATTACTCCTCCCCTATCCCGGGGTTGCGCCGACGACAATAATTGTCTCATTGTTTTATATCGGTAGGCTTATGATTGTCCTTTTTTTGGGCTTTTATTCAAAGATTTGGTTCTTTTTGCGGACGAGTGCTAATCACTTTATTAGTTCTCCTTTTGTGCCGACTTAATTGTTCCCGTTTTGAATTGCTTTTAGATCTTTTGAAATTAATTCGAATTTTAATGTCCTGCTTCTGATTTTACATTCAACGGCTGCTATATATTTTGATTTCAGTAGTATTTCTTATGGGTAAACTAACCTGGTGACAGTGATTGAAAATAATTTTCACTGGTACGTACAGTCGAGGACACAAGAACCAAGAAAAAAGAATTTTATACGCTGGTCTTACCAAATCCACACTCGTTAAACATTAACTCTTCGGTACGCGCAATTACAGACACAATTAAAATAAGAATGCACCGTGCCCGATCGGGCACGGCTGCGGCCTTACAGGGATTAACCAACCACCACCAACCAACCAGCCAATCATTGCCTTAGAAGTTGTTAATGTTGTTGAAAGATGAGCAGATAGAAAACATCAAGTAGAAGATTTTGAAACCCTGACGTGATCATAAACTCAGTACTGAGGAGGATTCTATGCATCTCCTTTTGGTCTTCATACTTCTTCAGTTATTAACATGTCAAATGACTTTCTTTCCAAGTAAATGACAAATTATTACCCACACAGATCCATTAAGTCCAGCTAAACAGAAAACCTGTCCATCGACCTTCTTCTTCTTCTTCCTGTCAATGATTCCCATTTTTATTTATTTAAATTTGTTTCGACCTGAACTCAGCCACGTCGACGGCGTTGGTGGTGGCTTCAGACAGAGTCCAGCTGGCCAATCCTCTCACCACGATGATTCTCCACGGTCCCTCACAGGACCATCAACAAAGGCACTTTTCAGAGCCACCAGAACTGGAAGTTCTAAATTCCATCGACCTAAAATGACTAAACAAATCTGACGCATCAAGAATTTGTCACATTCAAAATATGAAAAGGAAGAAAAACGAAATTGTTAAGTTAATGAGAGAGAGATGCCTTCTCGCAATAAAGTGATCCACCGCTCGGCTTATTATCATTGTTTTAATACTTGTTTCGTTATTGTTAAGGATAAAAATGCAGTGGCAGATATGCTACAGCTGCTGTTGTCCTGGTCAGGACTGGTCAGGATATGAATTTCTAAGAGAACCACTCTTTATATGATTTGTTTCGTTTCGTTTGCAGGTAGCCTATTTGCTTGTGACGCTCACTTGTAAAACATCAGTTTCAATAAAAATTGGTATCCTGCAATTTCTCATTTTCACCTAAGTATTGAAAAGTTGCACGTATTCGTAGTTGCAGATACGTAAACTATTCAAGATTTCAATAGTTCCTATTATATGAATAGGTTTAACGAGTCATGCAAATTATTCCACAGTTTTCGCCTTCATTTAACATTAAATTAACGTTTTAATTTGAACTCATATCCTTCAAATATCTTCACACAATCTTCGCTTCCACTACACCCCAACCTATCCCAAGTTCGTAAACATTAAAAAGCTTAATAAAATAATAAATGCCGCTCGATTGGGACCGGTTCTCGGTAAGGAGCTTACGAAGGCTTAAATTGTAAAGTATCGCCAAACGTCGCCGTCCCCTGCGCCTGCGCCGCCGCCGTCCGACTCGGGGAACATCGGGGCATGTCGGGGGCGACTGAACTTGTTCTCCTGTATTTTGTTTAATTAGGATGTTTATAGGAATTAAAAGTGTACGTGGATTTGGATGAAGATTTAAAAAAAAAATATCAAAAATTAAGTAGTTTTTTTTGCATTTCGTACAAATGCAAAATTTCCCTGATATTCTTTAACAAGTTCACTGACGGTCGACCACTTTTCAACCTTATTACTTAGGGCATAAGGGTGAAAGAAAAGTGGCAGATCACAGTGAATTAGGTAGTACCAAATGAACTTTTGCATTTGTATACAGTCAGGGAAAGTCTGTCAGTCAGTTAAACAAACGTCGTCCAACTGACACAACACGTTAATTTTGCGTATATATCATTTTATCCAAATTTCAAAGGATAACACATTATACACTAGTTGTTAGATAGTTAGCTAAAGAAATATTTTTTGCCTGGCTTTAAACCTTACCCTCAGGGACCGAATTACCGTTACTTTTTTCATAACGTTACCAAATACCGTTATGGTAACGATAAAAAAGTAACGATATGAATAACGATACCCGTAAGTCCGTTATCGTTATCTAATAACTAAAATTAGTATCGGTAAAAGTAACGATACTTATACCGGTAATTTATACGCCTATCTCTTTCTAACGATGTTGATGGCGCTCGCGCTCGCACAGTCTCGCGTGTATGAATTACCCAGTGAATTAGTGATTGGTGGGTGTATCTAACAAATTGTGAAATGGCTGGACACCGTAAATATTTTGCTATTTACATGTAAAGTATTAAATAAGTATCTAAATAATTTAGTTGTCTTTATCACTCGAGAAAACACACGAGTAAAAAACACATTATTAACTACGTTTTTAAAATTAATATGTAGGTAGCTAGTAGCTACCGCTACTCGAGGAATGGGCTATTCACGGCCGGCAATGCCATGCCATTGCGCAGCCATTCGGAATGGCCCCGAATGGCCCATTCTTCGAGGCGGTAGCAGCTACGAATTGTAGGTACTAATAAAAGTAATAAGTTTCGTATTTTGTCTCTAGGAGGACGCATTGGAAATCATGTAGTCAATGATCTCAATTTTTGTCAGTAATTACAAAACAAATGAAAATATAAGTTGGTGACCTGATAATTCATGATAAAACCCTTATTTTGTTAGTTTTCAATACATGATTAAGTAACTTTTGTAACAGAGAAAAAAATATCAAACATACCTCTTTTTAAAAAGAGATTCACATTTAATGGGCAAACGGGACCAATTTAAGCCTCTTAACTTTCTCCGTAGATGAGCCTATACATACTCTTTAAAATAATAGAAGGAATTTCTGAAATTATCGTTCCCAACTGAATTAAATAACAAAAACCATTTTGTCGTTTACGTCCTTTAAGTTATAAGCTAGCAATCCTCGCCCCGCTCAGACGCCCAGTCCCCCGCTCAGTCCCGATGCGCGCGTGCCCGGTTTTAGAACGATGCCTCGCCTTAAAGATGGTAAACGGTCACGTAAACGCACTGTGCCCCAGAGCCTTCTCGAAGGATTGGGATGTTATGTCCCAATTTTAATCAATTTCAGCAAGGCCAACGAAGAAACAAAATCTCGGAAGACTTGCTGAAAAATCCAGCCAAACGGCAGCGGTAATGCCGGTAATGACAGGGAACACATACGAAAACTGCAAAGCAGCAATGCCAACGAAGAAAAAAAATCTTGGAAGACTTGCTGAAAAATTCAGCCAAACGACAGCGGTAATGCCGGTAATGACAGGGAACACATACGAAAACTGCGAAGCATGTACCCAAACGAAAGCCAACCCCAAAAATATTAGCTACCATTTTGCTAAATTAGTGGAGTCAAGTTTAGAAGACTTATGGCCCTGCATTCTGCCTAATGTTTATGCAAAAATCATCACATTTTTAGAAGATGCTAAGGGCAGGCATGAGAAGGAAAACAATTTGACACTCAAACTAAATAATTACCAACGGACTTTTTTCTAGATACGTTTAAAATAGTAATAAATAATTGACATGTATTTAATTTCGTTTTATTTCCTAACGTAATAACTAACCCAGTCGCGACCGTGGCGTGCTGGTCATATTTTGGTTTTCACTCTCTTTAGAGCTAGTTCTTTTTGGTATTGTTTTCTCAGACAGTCCCCCAAAATATGGCTTACGGTTCATCTTTGGCGAAAAGAAAAAAAAAAATATGCCAGTTACATATGGGAAAAGTTGCATTGCCCTTTTAAATCAGCTGTTCCATACATTTTTTCCTTCCATCATGGGAGAGGCTTATGTCCAGCAGTGGACGTTATGGACTGTTGTAGTAGTAGTATACATTTTGACCGTGTAGGTATTGCAGTTTGCTATTTGTGTATGTAGGTAAGGTAGATAGGTAGGGTGCGTAGACTAGGGTAGGTACGGTAGGTGGGTTCCTTCTATCTGGCAGAATCTTGATGCTCCAAAATTTATTTGGCATAACACACTTGGCATAATCTTCTTTAAACGAATATTTTTAAGGCATCAAAATTATTTAATATAGTTATTGTTTGGCCGGATATTTGAATTTCCGAATTTACAATGGCATACTTTTAAGATGGCAGAATTTTATTTGGTATAATTACCTTTGGTAATGTTCAAATTCCGCACAATTTCACTTGGCATATTACAAAGATGGCAGAATTTCATTTGGAATAATTTTATTTGGCATTATTGCTATTTCTATAAAATAGCATTTTTAAACAAACATTTAAATATTGTCTTAAAAAGTCAATATGATGAGCTACAAAAGTTAGTGACAGAAACGAATCGCTCCAAAACCGACTTTACGTAGTCTTGTCTGCCCTACCCCAGAGTGTAATTTAAAATCGCGTAGGCGCGGAGGGGCGAGGCGGCCCGCGAGTTGAGGAGCAGGTTGTCGTGACACTCGCCGCCGCTGCTGAGGCTGGCCGGCTTCGCCGGCCAGCAAGCCGAAGCTGCGGTGGTGAGCGTTAAACACATCTGCGACGATAAGCTCGCGTGGGACCGCCGGAGCCCCGCAGCCCCGGAGCCGTGATAGAAACCATGCCTGCTGCATGTTTCATGCATGCTTGCTTGCATGCTGCATGCTTGCTGCATGAATGGTGTATGCTGGTTTGCATGTTTGCATATTGTATGCTGGTTTGCATGTTTGCATCTGCAAACCAAAATGTTTCCTTTAATTCCAAATAACTTATTCGTTTGTGAGTGTAATGGCACAAAATATTCTTTGTTGTATTCTCCAAAGTCTTCTAAATCTAAATAAATCTTTGTTTGATAGAACTGGTTTCAAGAAAATTTCTTACGAGCTACCAAAGTTATTTTCTTTTTTAAATGTATGAAATTGTACAACTTCAAAATTTATTATAAAAAAAAACTAAAAGCCATTTTGAACTTAGCTTTATTTTAAAAAGTTCTTTAGTTGATACCCTTTCTAGCGGTATACTACATGTCACAAAGAACGATTCATTAAGTAGTCAAAATGTAAGGAGAGTCAGGATTAAGAAAAGACTTATAAATGTTATTATGTTTTGATAAACTAAAGTTATAAATCTTGTTCAAATTTGATTCAAATTAACCCAATATTTATTTTGTGCCATTACACCCACAAACGAAAAAGTTATTTCGAATCAAAGAAAACATTTCGGGTATTTTTTTTTTCAATAAAAAAAAAACATATGTACCCAAACCGTGACATTTGGGTCATAGGATAATACTAGGTTAATAGGTTAGGCTAGGTTAGGTTAGGTTTGGGTAATACTAGGTTAATTTGAATCAAATTTGAACAAGATTTATAACTTTAGTTTATAAAAACATAGTAACATTTATAAGTCTTTTCTTAATCCTGGCTGTCCTAACATTTTGACTACTTAATGAATCGTTCTTTGTGGCATGTAGCATACCGCTAGAAAGGGTATCAACCATAGAACTTTTTAAAATAAAGCTAAGTTCAAAATGGCTTTTAGTTTTTTTTATAATAAATTTTGAAGTTGTACAATTTCATACATTTAAAAAAGAAAATAACTTTGGTAGCTCGTAAGAAATTTTCTTGAAACCAGTTCTATCAAACAAAGATTTATTTAGATTTAGAAGACTTTGGAGAATACAACAAAAATATTTTGTGCCATTACACTGACAAACGAATAAGTTATTTGGAATTAAAGGAAACATAATGGGTATTTTTTCATTTGAAAAAAAAAAAACATATGTAGCCAACCATGACATTTAGGACATAGGGTGTATGGGTAGAACCTAGCTAATGACCTCCCAAATCCCTGGAAAAATTGTGTCGGTCCATAAGAAAAACACCCAGTATAATTAAAAAAAATAAAAACCCGACTGCGTAAAGAACAACTTTAATTAAAACCGAAAATAAAAAAGCAAGTTCAGGAAACAGGAAATATTGACTGCAACAGTCGGGACCCATTAAATAATCGAGACTAAAACTAATTATAATAATAAAACAACAAAACAAATCTAATACAGATAATATACGGTACTAATTTGGCGTACGCGATGTTTGTATGACGTACTAGTCTTACTAAGAAATGAAACACGCGTAACCAATGATATTGTATAGAAGATACGCCATGTTCATACTGAATGGCGTTCAGATATCGTTGCGAGTAATTTAAAACTACGACAGCGATAGATAATACGGAACGTATAAGATAGAAAGAGATAGCTAGCTATCAAAGTGCAACAATTGTATCACTTTGTCCTCAACAATTTGTGCGTGCTAGTGCGATATCTACCTCTTTTTACTATATAATATCATTGCGCGTAACGGCGTAAGCGCGCGCAATTTGTCGCGTTTACGTAGGTATCTGTCCGATCGCAAAATTCTAGCTGTTGCCGCTCTGATTAGCAGTGCCGAACGAAAAGACGCGCGGCGCGCGTTCGGTTTGGCAACGTCGCGTCAGTTTTTGTTAGTTTTTATTGAATTAACGTTATTAGTAACGTTACTTAGATACCGGTAATACCTATAAATTAACGTTATGTTTAACGTTAATATTTAACGTAGCATAACGTTAATGTTTGGGTAATTTTACCGGTATTTGTCTGGTAACGGTAACCGTCCCTGCTTACCCTATCAAATAAAGGTCAATCACTATTGGCTCGTTCAGAGGACACTGTCTGCTTCTATATTGTTTTAGTAATTGAATAAACGGACCGCTAAACCGCTTCCATGTCGTGTTATTATGAGACATCCTCAGTGGATGCTGATCATCCTCATTAATGTCGATAGCAGCTTATACTTCTTGTCAATGTTTCAACAGCCGTGTTCAATAATCCTGTTATAACTGAACTCGACAAATTAAAACTTAACGGAGACATTTAAACTCAGTTTATAAGTATGTTGGGATCTTAGCTTAGCTTGGGGTGTTCTGTAGTTTTTGTATGCACTTATGGAAATATGGCGAGTGTATTTATTTGATATAGGTATGACTTGGCCAATGTCTGGGCTTTAAAAGAGACAGTGACCTCTTAGTTTCTTTCGGCTGTTTCTACTCAAAGAAACTCAGTCAGATACGAAACACCGACCCCATCTAGCTTTAAAACATTATATGATGTGACGTGTAAAAGTGTTTTGTAAAACCATTTTTTTTAAAGGCCTTGTATCACATACAATGTATATCCCACTGTTGGTCAAAGATCTCCCACATATTCCTCCGGTACTCTTCTCCTGCGCCAGCTCAAACAAAATCAATTTACTGAAATAAATTTGATTTATGATACTTAGTGCTATTTGTTCGATGTGTTGTTTCTGTACACCCAGTCAAGAAAAGCATTTTTGCTTTTGATAACTGAGTCGATTGACTAACTATTATGAGTTGATCTGAAACTAGACGAAAATCTTTGGAGTACACCAACGTTATTAATTCCTCATCGATCAACATAACATTGTACAAAGCTTTGTAACACCCGTCAACACACAACAGCCCCTATAATATCGATTGATTCGGGTGTTGTTCAACAATACATCTGCCGCGTCCCCACCCTGTCCCGTTTCTGGCGATAACATGGTTACCGGGCGGTATGGTGTAATGATACTTTGAATTAACTAGGTAACGAAGTGTATCTATGGGTTTCAGCATTTGAACTGAAGACCTTACTAAATTCTGACGTATTAATAAACATCTTACCTTAATTTGATTGTAATTTTAATTTTGAAAATGATATGTCTTTAAAAACCATAACTGAGTGTGGTGGGTACCAAGGTACTCATCTGATTTTAAGAAGACATTCAACGACAAATAAGTCGTACATGATGTGCTTACCTGTAAGAGGTTAATACACTTATCTGTGACTCTATTGAATGTATCTTGTATCTTTGAATGTATGTATGTTGGTGAGCCAAATAAATAAAATAAAATCTATAGACTACAGGGCTCTAAGTAGTAAAAATGTATCATCGGTATAAAAGAAGAAGACCAAACTTAACTTTAAGAAGAGTTATTTGTCATGACACTGCCCTACCTTTGTCAATATAGCGGATGACGTTTTATTACTTTCCAAAAAAAATGGGTATATTAGGTGAACGGAGTAGAAGCTTAGCATACCTAGTTCTTTTTTTTCTTTTTTCCACAGCTTAGAAAAAAAATATCCATCATCAAAAACACTACAAATTGCAAGTAAACTTTTCATATTAGAACAAAGAAACAGAAATTTTGAAAAAAAAAAGAAAAAAATCGAATTTTGAATTTCTTTGAATGTTTAAAAAAAGAAAAAAAAAACTAAGTATGCCATTTGCTTCTACTCCGTTCACCTATTATACCCATTTTTTTGAAAAGTGATAAAAAAGTCACCTGTATGTATCTATGTATCAATGTATATGTGGCAATTATGTATCAATGTATTCCAAAAGTGTAAAAAATACTAGTCAAAACTTTGATAAATAATTGAGCATAACAAAACCGAAACTGCAAATACTTATTGTTCTTTCAATTAATAAATACGTATCATTTCCTCATTATAATAAATTTACAACAAACAAAGCAGCAATCGGGGAGCAAATAACTCGAAATTCGCAAACAACATTCAGCGTAATATCTCGCACACCCGAGCTCAAACAAATTAAAGAAAATCCCCAAAATGGGGAACAACAGTGTTTCGTAAAATCACCAGTATACAGGTTATATTGAAATTTTCCTGCGATGTAAATCTCGCGTAATCTTTAATGTCAACTCAGAGCTTCTGAGATGGGGAATTTAGGGTGCTCACATGTTGGCAAGCGGAGCGATTTAAATAAATAAAAAATGTTTGTTTTGAGAGATAGGTATTATGTTGGTTGTCTGTGATAAGCAGGGACGTTAAAACTAAAAAAGAGGGGTAATTCACTTAATAAGTATGTATAATTATTATGTAAAACTCTTACCGATAGTTGATTTGTGTCTTTATACCGAGCAGATAGATGTTGGCTACTGCACAGAAAATGCAAACTCAACGAAGTCTTAATATTTATAACTGATTTTTATTAGGGTGCCGTACCTACCCAAAGGGTAAAAACGGAACCCTATTACTAAGACTTCGCTGTCTGTCCATCTGTCCGTCTGTCCGTCTGTCTGTCACCAGGCTGTATCTCATGAACCGTGACAGCTAGACAGTTGGAATTTTTACAGATGATGTATTTCTGTTGCCGCTATAACAACAAATACTAAAAACAGAATAAAATTAATATTTAAGGAGGGCTCCCATACAACAAACGTGATTTTTTTGCCGTTTTGTCTAATGTATAGATAATGGTACGGAACCCTTCGTGCGCGAGTCCGACTCGCACTTGGCCGGTTTTATTAAAGTAACAAAATGACAAACCAATTTTAATGAAACAGTAAAACAAAATAACGAATCAGTTTTTCTCAGCTGTTACTATTATTATTCTTTGGGATAAACACTTTCTTTTCCTCGCTCAAGACCACTTCACCCGCTCCTTACCGCACTAAGTCCAACCCCTCATCTCCACAAGGGGTACAAACGTCCCTGTGATCTGTGACGCGTATGATCCGCTCCACTAATATTATTTAGAAGCCAGCAGCAATTGTTTCCATGCGGTGGCCTCAGGCAGGACAGCTTTGACTTTTAATCAGTTAGCAAATATTTAGCCCGGCCGTGCATATTGAGGAGGCCTGTGCAATTGCATTAGAGGGTTAGGTTACACACCAGTGATCAACGGTTACGCTTCAATGGAGTGGTATGTCACAGTGTAAAGGGTGGAATATTAAACATTGCTGGGAAATGGTGTGGAAGATTTTGGCTTTTTATTGAACGAAATCATACATTGGGTTCTGTTTTTACCTTGATGTTATGATGAAATGAAAATGTGCTCCTGTGCAAGAATATTCTTGATCAAATTTTGTGTTATATAGCTTATTATTTGCCTAGGACCATTCTACTTAAAAGAAGTACGGGCAATTAGTTTTTTAACTCACAGGGAAATGTAAGCTTTCGTTTATTTATCCTCCGATTCATAAAGTTCGTCCGAGGTATGATCCTAGCAATATTCCAACCTATTAAAACCCAAATCTTTTGTAGCCATACTTTGATATTTTGGGAGAGCATCGGTGACCTAGGTGGTGGCGTACGCGGCTCCGAATCACGAACAGTAAGTCGTGGGTTTGAACCCAGGCAGGCGCATTACTTTGGTTAATTTATTTCATTACCACTGCTCTCGAAAACCGTAAACGAAATCATCGTGAAGAAACCGGCATGTCCTAGAACCCAAAATTTGAAAACAACTGACATCTACCAATCCGCACTGGGCCCACGTGGTGGAATATAGCCCATTCCCTCTCATAGAGAGGAGGCCTGTGTCACAGCAGTGGGAACGAAATCGGCTGATTTTGCTATGCTTATCCATACTCTGTTTCAAAAGCATCTAGCAATTATTACTTCTTGTCACGACTGGAATCACATAGCCACAAAAGAAATCTAAATTTTTATGCTTTAGGTGACACGAAATTACCCATACCTACCTAAGCACCAACAGTGCATAAATCTCCCACAATTGAACATTCCTTTCACAGACAAGACGGTAGCGTACATTCTCAATTACAAGAAGATTTACTCGTACGTGTCTCATCGGACGCAAATGCACCATTACCAGGTACAATTGCGTACGCAAGTGATCGTCACAGTGGCGGCACGGTGGCGACTGCGTCCGTCACGGGACGCGTATTTGCGCAGTGTCGTGCAGTATGCCGGACGATTGGCGCACGTAGTTCATGTCATTACTCGGGCAGGAACGTGGGTGACGGGTACAGGTGCGTATAGAAGTGGAATTGGAGGGTTAAAAGCAAGTTTGCTGTTGTGAGTTTGGTAAATTTAGCTTGGGATATTTTTGAAGAAATTGTATTGAGTATGGGCTAAATTTAAATAAAAATGTGAATTCTATAAAAAAAAATTGTACTCGTTACTAAGTCAACTTATTCTATTACACTTTTAAAACTCAAATCTAATGCAATTTGCAATATTTGCAAAATCAATACCAATATGCAGATTTATCTTACAAATTGATGTTAAGAATTCTCTCGACGATTATACTCACGTTTTCCATTGACTTTCATGTAGTCCCTGGATTATAAGTACGAAATATGATGAGACAATAACCAATGGATCTCAAACCTTACCCCATATATTACACTGTTTACTTTGACATGATACAAAACCTCCTTACTGCAAGACAAACTCGCTCAAAACTCACATTGTTTATCAATCTAGTCGCAATTTTAATAGTATTAAAGTTCAAAAGTAATATGGGCTTAAAGTTTGAGAACCACAATGTCCCATCATCGACTGAATTAGCGACGTAATTGGGCCTACCGCTGCGGACAACTACATAAATGGATGTGCGTACATACTGGCTAATATTTGAAAAGGATATGAATTAGGAGATGCGAATTGAATTTACCATAAGTGAACTGAAAAATGACATCATCATTTTGAACAAAATTGTATACCTTAGAACGACGATCCATCCGGCTTTTAGAGATATGTACTTTGCTAGACGTTATAGAATTTGTAATCAGCAAAGGTAAACTACGATTATTTGATTTTATAGACTTATTGAGTAAACCTGCTCCTGCACAACGTATTAATTTGAGCCTCAAAAGTGATAGTGATTTTTGTAAACCTCTATCAAACAAAACTTAGGTTTCTATGTCATTGTCCATGAAGACTAATCTACAATAAAGTAAGGTAAGGTATCCCAGACACAATTTCAATCTAAAATTTTCCCAGTATGATCACAAAACCAAAAACAATCTAAGAACAATCGCTAAAATTACATATAGGTGCGCAATCATGACAGGAATGCCGCAAAAGATGAGCCTTATAAAGAAGCGGATAACCCTTCAACGCTCGCTGGCTAAAATTGACACAAAGCTCGTTCACGACTAGCTAAAATTGACACTGACAACCGCGAGCCTATTCAACACAAAACCAAAAAGGAAAAAAGATCCATATAGCGCCATCCCTATCTCACGCATAATGATAGAAAGGGAAGAAAAAATCGTGCGCTCCAATCTCGACGGGTAGTACGACAGTATTCAATTCAATTTCGAAATCATGATACAATCGAGTACTTACACGCTACCAATATGAGAGGCGAAAATTGGCTGTACCCATGATAGTATGACCGAAGCTATACTTAGACGCGTGATACACAGATGTTAAGGTTGGCCAGCATGTTGTAGTACTTTCGTTTAGCCAGCTTTTTACACTTTATTACTATCCAACAAGTCCTCTTTCAAACAAATATAGATTTCTCTTATTGATCTCTGAGTTTTTTTTCTGAGTTAGTTTTAAGGTTTACTTTATTATGTGTATATCAGCAGCTTTGTTAACACTTCCAATTCTTTTAATTCTAATGGCTATACTAGTAAACTTCAACACTTCATCATCATTATCACCCACAGTCAGACTTCATTCACTGTTTTGTATAGGCCTCTCTTTAATTCTTCCACCTCTTTTTTTATTCCTTAACCTATATTGCCCTGCTGGTGGGCAAAGGTCTCCCATTGCCTTCCACTCTTCTCCCCGAGCGGTTCTTCTCCGGTCAATCTCTCACAAACGCCTCTAAGTCGTTACCACTTACCCGAGCAAAATTAGCGACTCCAAAATCAGACCGACTGCCTACAACCCAACATTTTCCCAAATCTTGCTTAACCTTCCCACCAGTATTTCCACCTCCCAGTCCACACCCAGTACCTAGTTCGTGAAACGATATTGCCATATCATCAGCACCTAGTTATTTGCTCTCCAATCGTGTGAGAAAAACGTTACACAGCTATCGAACCTACAATTTGTTTCGACGGAATGTCAAATGTTGAGAAACAATTCTTGTTAAGTACTACGTGATCTTTTTTATTTATGCGCGTGACCATCGTTGTGTGATTACTGTGGGGTCTACATGCTTATTTGTTGACATTAGAATGTGTGGGGGGCTGTTTGGTTATGGTGTTATAATTTAAGTCGTAGCAACATCATATTTTCCTTTGTCAATAGCGTCTGTTTCGTGATGAGAGTTCTTATCTACTTTACTGTATTTTAAGCCTACAGGTTTTTTTTTCTCTGATTGCTTCGTTGGTCTAGTGGTCTCGAGTGCGGCTGCTGAGCATAAGTTCTATTCCCAGGTCGAGCAAAGTTATACTTCATTTTTTCCTTTATATTGATAAAAACACACGCGAAACAGACGCTATTGAGCGTCTGTTTCGTGATGAAAGTTCTTATCTACGTTACTGTATTTTAAGCCTACAGGTTTTTTTTCTCTGATAGCTTCGTTGGTCTAGTGGTCTCGAGTGCGGCTGCTGAGCATAAGTTCTATTCCCAGGTCGAGCAAAGTGTTATTAGGTTTTTCCATCAGGAATTTCAGCTACCGCTTAATGGAAATAGGCTCGCCATTTAATACATGGGACCTAAACATGTCTGGCGAAATGTGGGTGTACTATATTAAATACGGTTTGGTGTCCGCAGCTCCGCGTTAAAAACACGTACCGGTACATATTTTGCGTACAAAACTAGTAACCATTTCAATAGTGAAATACCATTATACCATTTGACGAGTTTCACTAAAAGCCAAATTGCCTAATTGGAAGTTTCAGCTTTTACATTGGAGCATAAATAATATATTTGCTTCAAAGTAAAATCATATTGTGTGTCAGTTTTACAATACCTAGTACAAAGTAATAGGTATTTCTGATCATGATTTATTTGTTACATTACGTTACGACTTTGATCACCTCTGAACCTGTACTGCAATTTTAATTTTATTATAAGGTAGTTTTATTATTTTAATACACCATTGGTCAATATTCAAATCTTAACCTTTTGACCAAGGAATAGAATAGCATTATCTCAAACATTATCTCTATCAGTACGTAACACACTTGCTAACAAGAAGTCATCACACATGACCGCTTTTGAAACATTTTGACGCCCGTCACTTTGAAGAAGCGCTTATCAGACCACCTTAGCATTACAAGGGTTTACTTTTTCCTAATCAAAGAAAAATAGTCTTTACTCCCTAGAGTTAAAGTTTGATTTAAGTGAATGATTAAGTTGGTAGTGCGGTGGTCTTTTACAAAAGCCTTGACGGACAGTCGTTTGACGAATTCCTTTATGCTATATGTGATATTAACACATGCATCTGCAACTTTATTCTGAGGAACATAAGGTTGATTTTTGAACAGCAAAAAGATGATATATTCAGATGTTTTCGCCTAAATATAATAGTCATGAAGATGTCAGGCGTATCGAGTGACATACGGTTAGATATTTGAATATATCGTGCTGAGAACAAATTTCACTGTTCTTGAGTAGCGTCTGATGGGCGGGTCGCGTCAAGCGTCAGACGTCAGGGTAGACACTGACGCTTTTTGACGTCGACGCTCAGCGCATGACGTGTGCCCAGCCGTGTTACCTGGTATACTTTCCGATAATGTGACGTGAAACTGAGTTCAGATGTCTCGTTTTGTGTTTTTGAAACTACATTTTCACATTTGAACTTTATACAGTCATGTTGGTTGTTCTTCTTTATTTTATTTTTTCTCTTGGCGCTAGCATCAAGCACGTGATCGATTTCTACTTTATAGTCTTCAAAGTTATCTGCCATTTATTTTTAACTTTTTGGAATAATAGCATTTATATCTTACATGCTTCTATAATCGCTGAGGCAGAGACTCATAACAATTGTATGAAGTTTTTTTTATTGCATTTGCGTCCAACTGTGGAGGTAAGGCCTTCCTTTCCTCCTCTCCTCTCTTTCTAGGGCTGTTCGAAAGTTTTGTGTAACAGACCATAAATTACTCAACAACAACAGCCCATATCGTCCACTGCTGGACATAAGCCTCTGCCATGATGGGAGGAATTTGCCGTAATCTCCACGCTTGGCAAGCGGATTGGAGATCGCAGTGATGAAAGAGTAACAGAAAACGCTGCTGCCCATTCTCTGGTCTACGGAGGCGCAAGGTGTTCTGCCTCAGACATTAGTCGCCTTCTACGACACCCGTGAGTGTAATGGGTTGGTTCTATTCTACCACACGGCTAGCCGGTTATATATATAATTAAAAGAGTGATCTGATTTAAAAGAGTGTCCATGGAGTTTCTTGCCCGTTCTGTTCCATAGAGATCTACGCTAGGGAATGGGCAACTACAGTACTTTCACAGTTTTTATTTCTTGTGACTGGGACTGTAGCTATATTTAATTTTCATCTTTGTTTCGACAATTCAAAAGTGCCTGTAACTGGCTTACTTGAAATAAATGCTTTGATTTTGATTTGATTTTGAATTACTCACAATATAAGTAATTTATAATATTATTATAAATACTCGTTGATCTAGTGGTCAAAAGCGTGACTGCTAAGCATGAGGTCCTGGGATCGATTCTCGTGTCGGTCAAAGTGCTATTGAGTTTTTCCATCAGGAATTTCTTAGTAGCATCTATGGAGTCTGGAGTCGTACCCGGTTGATGGCAATAGGCTCGCCCATTTACATGGGACTTAAATATAACTGGCGAAATTTAGGTGTACTATTAGGTATGTATTGTAACACCTCTGCTTAACCCTACAGGGATCACAGGCGTGATGTTTTACAAAAATACGTTTCGTTTTCCCTTTCATCAAATAACCAGCTGGTATTTCAAACGAGAATCGCAACGTGAAGAGACCTACCACATTAGAATTCTTTAAAAAAATATCATCCAATTCACATAGACCCTCACCGTGAAGACATCCATGACTTTCAATCACCATCATTACTACAACCATGTCGTTTGTTCAAACAAAATATAAAACTAAGCAGGTAACAAGACTTATACCTCACGTCTCAAACAGTCATTACAGAGATTGTCCAATCGAAAATTACCGACACATCGCCGGCGATAACTACGTGACTTATCCTCCTTCATATTTAGCTGTTGAGATGAGGATACAGTGGAAAGATAAGCGAGGAAGGGGAGAAATGAGCGAGGATTTTGTAAAAGACAAAGATGAAAAGAGGAATGAGCGAGATAATAAACAGGTATTTGTCAAGATCGAATGTTGAGAAGACGAAAAAATTAAAGCTATTATAAGAGGGAATTCATTATTGAGATTGTGCAATCGAAAATTAGCGACACATCGGTAGCGATAATAGTTAGTTTAGTTATGTTTCGACAGAGTTAACGACAGAATCGCTAACTTTCGATTGCTAATTACTAACGAATAAATTCGGTTGCAATGATGATGCTTACGAGAAACGCATCTTGGGTGTAGAGACTTGCATTACTCGCAAGCGTCATGACTGCAACCGAATTTATTCGTTAGTAATTAGCAATCGAAAGTTAGCAATTTTGACGTTATCTCTGTCGAGACTGCCGGGGCCCAGCAAGTCCTGTTCACTGACCGTAAATCATAAGACGTGACTGATAAGTTAATCTCATTCATGAACTTTCGTAAATTTATTTGAAGATCTTGCTCTCTTCCATAACTCATAATCCCTTGTCCAAGTGTTCTCCATCTAGTAACCACCAACCCATCCATTTAGTCATTAAAAATAATCCGCTTAATAAAGAAAACCTCGTTCAGCTCAGCTATCAATAAAGTCACTACCTCATATTCTGTGTACTAATATAATCTGAGACTAGTAATGGTCAGTTTGAACAAGAAAATTGCATGTGAAATTGTCGTAGACACAGGTCCAAGTACACTTTAATATTGATTGTTGATCTTGACTGTACGTGATAGTTCTTACATTATAGTTTTGAGTGGTTTGAAGGGTTGGTGATAGTTTTCTTTCTTTATTTATTTATAGGAGAGCAGCGGTGGCCCAGTGGTGGCGACCCCGACTTACGAACAGTAAGTCGTGAGTTCGAACCCAGGCAGGCGCATATTTTGTGTAATTTATTTCATCACCCCTGCTCTCAGAATCGGTAAAGGACAACATCGTGAGGAAACCGGAATGTCCTAGAACCAAAAATTCGAACACATGTGACATCTACCAATCCGCAATGCCCAGTGCGTGGTGGATTATAACCCATTACCTCTCATAGAGAGGAGGCCTGTGTCCCAGCAGTGGGAACATTAATAGGATGATGATGATGATGATGATTTATTTATAAAGGATGTTAATAATACACACAGAGATGTTTGATGTTTGTAGTTTCGCTATAATGGATGTAGAAATATTCTTAACGAAGCCGAAAGGCACTTGTTCTGCCCAGCATTGCCGATACCTGAGAATCTTCTAGTTACGGAGATATTGGGGGCAAAGGTAAAACTTTTGCACAAGTTTTTTTTTTTTTAATGTTATAACTTTAAATACCACCACAATCCCCGTACTATTAAAGGCATCCATGAGCACAATGTTTTGAGTGCATTACATTGATTCCTACCGTAAAACATGATTTTTCACCCAGCAGTAACTTTTGCGTAGAGTTACTTAGTTTGATGTACAGAATGGTTGGTTGACGGCTTATTGAAGAGTTTACACCTTGTATGTGTTTTTTTTAAACCAATCAATTCGATACCCCCCCGTCTCTCGCTCGGTGATGACACTCGTTTTCTCATTCCCGTTGCAAACATTGCGTGATAACCTCTGAACCACCTCCCCAATGCATTCAAGAGACAGACCCTCCCACTCCTACTTCAACATAACAGAATTATTGCCCAGATTGGTGATTCCTGTTTTTATAGCGTATCGTCGTATTAAAGAAAGCGAAAAGAAAGCTACTTAATAAAAGTCTGTAGAACTAAAACAAAAGTATTCAAAAAGCTGTCACTTTTCTCCTCCAATTAAAAAACACAAGGTAAAAAAAATAGCAACCATGCGAGGAACACGTCTCTTGGTAACCTTTCACCCCACAGGACCAGTTGTGATGATGAATGGCGTCCGTCTAATGAGCCATCAGCGAGACCAGCCGGGATGTCGTGACATCGATTTGCACGCTGTCTTGCGTATGCGCATGTACTGTCGTGCAAAAAAGTGTTATAGAAAATGTAGATTTGTTTTTTTTTTTTTATATATTTATCCCTATTCGTCTAGAGGACGTTTACTTAATAATCACTAAAATACACAAGAACAATTTAAATTAGCTAGCGATATAAATATTGAGGTCATTAACCTAAAAAGTCGTCAAATCAATTTATTTGTAATTTTATCTTATTTACATAACTGTACTTATCACACGGTGATTTCGCCACTACAGTGAATTCGCCACCAAAGATATTGTCTACAGTAAAGGATAACATCGTAAAAGATGCCTGTAAGACTAACATCTTTGATAATGAAAAACCTGTACGTAACATTGTAACATTATTTGATTAGATAGTATAAACTAAAGACAATATTAGTAGATGATGCAAAAAGTAATTACCGTCATAAAATTGATTGCGCCGGCGACGTTGCTCACCCAATATTTATTCAGTATATATTTATTACTTCTAGTTAGAGTTCCTGTTTAATGCAGGATGCTGTATAAACTTGTTGGAACCGCGACATTTTACATGAGAGCCTGTCGATGGCTTAACTAATTCTAGTATTAAATTGTTAAATCTATGGTTTAATTCTGACACTTGATAGCTTTATAGATTCATGACATGACCATCTTTATTTTTTTTTTTCTGGTCTTGTCTTAGAGCATGTGTATTTTTTGTTTATTGATTAGCATTATCGGGATTTGGGATTAGTAATCAATATAAGTATAAAGCTTTTACCCCAACTTTGAACTCATCGTCACGTAACGTAACGTGTGGTCGCGCTTCGTAGCACTCGTAGCATCCGCTACGGCGTAGCACCACATAGGCATGCGCGGGGCATAACCAGTGCTACGACTAAGGAGGGGCCTGTGTACTGTACTTTTTGTTTTCACTTCTATCGGCAGTCCCCAAAGACTGCCCCAAATGTTTTTTTTTCATAGTACGAATTATATTATGTTAATATTTAACAAATCAAATACTTTTATTTACGCACACAGATAGGTGTTACAAAATGATTGTTGTGGATATCTCTGTCTTTCTATCTCTGTCCTGACATTAAGAAGACTTACAAATATTTAGTGTACTTTCATTTCATAGTTATTTTATCTTTGAATTTGCAGTAAAGTGGCCTATATATTCGATGACATAAGATTTATCTTACAGGTAACAAAATTGTGTGAAAATTTTAATCACTGCTCATGCCGTGAAAAATATTTTTTTTCAGTTACCAAGCTTCTAATTATTTTATGGTTAGTTGAGGGTTATGTGATGATACTATGAACTTTTATGACCGATAATACCGGCCGAAGATCCTATGATTAGAGAGCGGCGATCGAATGTGTCGCTTTTGATCCATCGATTTCTATTTTATGATCAAAACGAAGATGATTTATTTACGGAACCGTTTTATTAATAAGCCTTTTCATTAATTAGAATGTGAAGTAATTAAACTGGTTTACTGCTAGCATGTTTAGAGTGTATTTGTATTTTTTTTATTTTTTTTAAAGCTCATCATTGACCTGCCCTTATCACAATTTATTTGAGGTGTTTCTTTTCTTCAATACAGTAAGTATTGAAGAAAAGAAACACCGGAAAAATAATAAAATGTTTTTGAGGTTCACACGCTCTTGTCAATTTAACTGTCAAACATTAATTTATTAATTGCATGATGTACAGTCGCGCACAACATACGTTTATTGCGTGTTTATAAACGTTTTTATTGATTAATTTGCATTTTTATCGAATAAATCATAACAGGTTGCGGTCTGTCCTTGATTTTTTATTATCGTCTTCACGCTAGGTTGTGTATGGCGTAAGTAGAGAGGAGACGGACGGTGGATCTTAAGTATTGACTGGTTTATTTTGTTTAATCTTTAGCCTAATGTAATTTGAAGAGTTGGTCGTTTACAAAAGTCTTTTTAGGAAAAAACATAAAAATATAATAGCTAATGATTAGAATTGATATGAATTTAAATAATTAAATATAACATTTTGATACTAGACGCTTTTAGATATTATAATCGGTTGGCAAAATGGTATGAGCCTAGACAATTTTTCGAACAAAATGTTAATATTTTTTTTGCGTACAAAGTTGTCCATCAGAGGCTTACCATTTAATATTTAATAAATATGTATTTTCATTCTGACAACTGTCAAAGTTTAATTATTTATTCAATGTATGATATACATTCTCGAACAGCTTTATTAATTTGAACTACGCACTTTTAAATCAAATACTGGCAATACTTTGAGTATGAATCAGGCAAAGTCTACTAAGTATAGAATACCTGGTTGCGTGTGGCGGTTTAAAACTTATCTTGATATTTTTCTTTGATACCTCCTTGAAAACTTTTAAATTATTGTTTAACATTTTGACCACCAGAGTATAAATTTATACATACACACATCAAAAAAAGTATGCGATCACTTTGAAAAATCGAAATCTTTTTTGTTACGTTTTTATAAAAAAAAGGTAGTTTTATTTTTTAATTTCAAACAGGGTATTTCTATTTAGAGAAAACACACAACAAAGATTTTTTCTTGATAAAGTTCAATTTAAAAATTATATCAGCTTAATGCTAGTGATCAAAAACTTTTTTTGATGTGTGTACGTGCGTGCCCGCTACGCAAAGCCAAAATTTGACTTTCCATTTTGCCACATATTTGTGTCGTTTGGCGTACAAGGCACGCGCTTGCTTGTCACCTATATGTGACAATAGTGGTCATAAAGTTAACAGTAAATGTGTCCTGCTAGTTGGTCAGTCAAAACCAGCACCATACGAGTAGAGTACCCACCTACCCACACTAGAACCCAAAAAACATTAATAAGGATGACGACTGACAAAAAAAAAATATAATTCTGTTTAGTCCGTCAGTTATACTAGCGGAAAATATTGGATACGTGTTTTTTGTTTTATCAAATTAATAAAAAATGACTTGTGACGTCACATTTGAGTATTAAATGTACTTAAATGTGTCGTCACACGAGTCTTCATTATTTGTTTTACGTAAAAAAAAATATGTGTCCAATATTTTTTGGAAATCTATCTAACGGACTAATTATATTTTTTTGTCATCTACCCTATTGTTTGTGAAGCGTTGCCTCCATTACGTTTTTCTCGCATCGTGATGAAATAACGTATGACACTCATCAGTCATCATCATAATCATCATCACTGGCCTAGACTTTTCCCAATTTTGTTGGGGTCGGCTTCCAGTCTAATCGGATGCAACTGAATACCAGTATACAATGATGACGTAAAAAGTGACTTGCTCTATAACTTGTCTCTTTCATACTCCAAAGCCCAGCAGTTTGTATTTTTAATTAGCTTGTCAAGTTGACGCGAGTAAAAGTGAACTGTTGGTTGAACGTTCGTTTAGTACATTGTTGGACTGTCACGTTCTTGTTAATCTGGTAATTTTATTCAAAGCTTTATATTGTCAAAATATTGTTAAGCTTAGGTCTTAATAAAAATGTTTGTGGCATGATTAGAATATTAAGCTTTTCATGAATACCTATTATAGCTTGTGTTTTGATCTTTCTTTTGTTTTATTACAAAAAAATGGAAGTGAAGTGTGGAAATATTCGTTTGACATTACTAAACATTTTGTGATCGACTGTACTTTTGCAGTGAAACAAATAATTTTATTTTGACTTATCCAAATTTTTCCTTTCCGAAATCACGTGTTTCAACCAGATATCTAGATCCAACCAAGTGATCTGATACCATATAAATTATAGATAAAAAAAATAGAAAACTCACAAGGGTCCTAAATACGACGTATGAAAGTAATATAATGCACCTTTGGATTGTTAATTTTTAATCTACGATAAGTACTTGCTTGCATTACATGGCCAGATATCGCACAAGATAGAAAGGTTTGGAAGGAGAAAGGGGAGGCCTTTGCCCAGCATTGGGAATTGGGATACAATGACAGGCTAAGAAAAAAAAAAGTACTTGCTTCTGTTATCTAAATTCTTTCCTTCATGTCTAACCGCAAAACGTGCTCAAGTTCTCAACCTCTAATTATGCACGTCCACGCCTCAAAACTCTAACCACAAACAAACACACAATTTGTCGGCCAATTTTTCTACCAAAATCTAAAGTTAATTATAATAACATAGTCGAGGAGCGACACTTTGACCTCTCGTTCATCTTCGTCGCATCACGTAGGTTGTGTGTAACGGTGATTTTTAATCTGTCGTCTCCCAGGCTAATGATCAGGTTTGTGTATATTATATGGTATGTTATTCTTTTGCTGTTTACCTTTACAAGTGATACCGAATGACTTTTTTATCACTTTCCAAAAAAATGTGTATATTAGGTGAACGGAGTAGAATTTTATGGCATACCTAGGTTTTTTTTTCTTTTTTCCACAGCTAGGAAAAAATTGACCTGTCATCAAAAAACGCTACAAACAAGTAAACTTTTCATATTAGAACTAAGAAAGTGAAATAAAAAAAAACGAATTTCAAATCAAAGGTACGCAATACGAGGTTTCCGGCGACTGGGACCGCAATTAACTGGGACCGTGGTCCCAGTCGCCGGATCCGTAAAAAATAAATATTTTTCTTTCAGCGACTGGGACCACTCATAGATAACTTAAAAAAATCTATTATTCAAGCCAAAATTAGTACAGTCAATTTTTCGTTTGACTGGAAAGTGATACAAAAGTCATCCTGTATGTACTGTTCTGGTCAAGTAATTCCTAGCATAGAAGGTCACCAGAGTCCACAGTAAAACTGTAGTCATGCGAAGGATTTTCAGCAGAATCTATTAGTGTTGGTTTACATTAGTAAACGAAGGTTAGTAGATGCTGCTGAAAATCCTTGGTGGATGTTAATCCATTAGGTGCCGCCTTTCTATAAAATAGGAGCCATCTCAATGAGTGTATTTTAAGCTTAAGTTTTTCCGTTTCGTTTTAGTGGTAACGGGCATAAATCTTTCAGCACGAATCTTCTTATTGAGTTTAGTGAATTAAAAAAAAATCGTCCGTTTTATCTACCTGATTTGAGATTGAGAGTCTAAGTGCGAAAAATGGAGTCCCTACTCTACTCTACTCTACCTGATGAGTGTCAATCGAACAATGTCCTAAGTCACAGTTCACAATCCCATAGTTTATTTGCGTATCTATAGCTGGCAGTTACCATACCACAGGCAACGCATATCTCTAAACCTTGTAAATCTTCAAACAGCTCTCTCTGTCTACGAACACAACTGCTGCCTAAGTGTAGACTGTCACCAACTAAAAACGTTCTTCATCAAGACTAAAATCGTCAGTAAAAGTCATCATCATCATAATTTCAGCCGAAGAACGTCCACTGCTGGACATAGACCTCCTCCAACTGTCGCCACATTGACCGGTCCCGTGCGACTCGCATCCAGCGGATTCCCGCAACCTTCACCAGGTCATCGGTCGGTAGGAAGGCCTTCCAACGCAACGTCTTCCATCCAGAACTTTTCGGCCCCATTGGCCATCCGTTCTCTGAGCAATGTTCAGTAAAAGTCTCAAAAACAAAAGAGCTTCAGCGCAAAAGAATCGCAGGTGGCTAAAGGTCAACCCACCACAAACAGCAGATACATTTTCTTATCCAACATCATCTTCTGAGTAAAGCCATGTACCATTAATAGAGTCGGTGTAAACAACAATATTAGTTTTATGTAAGCCGTCACCTATTTGCCCAACATTGATGACATTTCGATGGGGGCTGGGCTTATTTTACATTTATTATGGCGCAGCGGGTTGTTGGAACTTGTTTGTACGCAGATTTGTGTTACTAGATGAGTTATAAATTGGTTGGGAACTGCGGGAACCTTCATAAAGCACTTTTATTAGCGTGATTTTGTGTATCTTTAAGTTCAGATAGTAGCCCAAAAACAATGCCGGTTTCATCAGATAAGACGAAACTAAAAACACGTCAGACTTCAGAGTCTAAAATATATACGCCTGGTCATCCTGCGGCACTTCCGAGAGATTCTGCGACTGCCAAGTATCTCTTCACCATGGCATCAGCAACTGCTGCCGCATCTAAGAGGAAGAAAGGTGAAAACTCTTATAGTCCTCCAAGTCCAATTTGGAGACATAGATGCGGGAGGTATTATAGTGCAAAAAAGGTTGTTTGCAAACACAAGTGCAGGGAGTTACCCCGACGCGTAATGGAGCGTCGGGGTAACTCCCTGGGGGTAGCTGCCTATCTGACCTCCCAACCCAGTTACGGGGCAATACGATACCCCTTGGTAAGACTGGTTGTCAGACTTTCGGGCCACTGACTACCAGTAACGACTGTCGAAAATCTGCAAATTATAGCCAGGACCAACGGCGAGGCACGGAGGAAACTCGGTATGTCCATGTGACACCCATCCACTGCCACGAGCTCCTCTCCGTTCCAAACTAAAAATAACAAACGATCCGCAAACCCATCCAGTAACATCTACATCGGAACCTTCAAACTCAATAATAAACAGGCAAAAAAGTCATGCGTCCATTGCGCCTCCGATGGTACCGATAATTTTTCAACACACCGTCTACTTATTACGATCATAGGTAGAGCATTAACTAACGCGCAGTCTTTTCAATCGTGCTCCATTCTTTGCATTCAAAAACCAACCTTACTTGAGCATAAATAGAGTAGAAAACTGCTTGAGTTGAAGATACGATTACATTACTACTGCTCAATGGAAATTGGGCTTTGATGGGCTCAAGGTAAGGTTGGTGTTTGGTTGGTTTGGGTAGAGAAATGATGGTAGTATTTCAGCTAGACATCGGTCAAAGAATCGTGACCGGCCCGTCCCTGGCACCTGACGTCCACCGGTGTCGGTTAATGTAACTTCACCCAAGTACAAAAACAGCATTTCAAAGATACTGTTTTAAATACCTGAGTTGTTATCCGATCGTTTAATAGTTGACTAGGAATTGTTGGTTATTATGTATAATCGGGGGATTTTAATAACGTAGTATGTGCACAATCCATGCATTAAAGTTAAAAATTACAGACACACAAAAATACTAGTAATTAAATTGAGGCTAAAAAAATTTCCAGGCGTACCAGCTTGGTTAAATAATCTATTATAATATGCTGAAGACTATATGATTTACCAGCAAGGCAGGACTACGTGTCTATTAACATTTAGCTTCGGTAGTATCAGTTAATCTTTATTATTTCAACATGATCACGTAGGTAGACCATAAACCTAAAGATTTTAAAATTCCTTGAGTCTCTGCCAGTTATTTACATTCTTAAATGTTACTGATCCAATCAAAAATGTCAGTATCACTTAGGTATCTCTATAGATCACACTAACAAAAATACATTTGTGTACCCATTTCATTCGTCGTAAAACTTTAATTTTTGGTTTCGGACAAAGGTCCTGGGGGCCTGAAATGGCCGCTTCAGCAGAATCATAATATGATAATAATATGAATTACGTTATAATTCTTAAAATCGTCACTATAATAATATGAATTGTCACTTCGTGACTATTTTAATTGAATTTTAACGTGATATTCTGCCAAAACATCCATTTTAGTCACTCTGGTGACCTGGTCATATTCTTTCACACCTATTTTTGGGTATTGCTCGTCCTTACTTTAGTATACACTATTTAACTACATTACCGACTCTTATACAAAAAAAAATCAATAACATAATATTGCGAATCTTTCTGCTTCATAATTAAATCGACCCCACTCATCCGCTGCAACAAAGCAATCACCGCTTCCGTAGACAAAAATAAACATCTAAATAGATACTAATTCCTGCTCCTCACATAACTGTTTATTGGCTGTTCATTTTTCTACACTATGATTAATACGAATTCTTGGATTACCTACGATGAGCGACAGGTCACGAAGACCAGTGGCCAACTGACGTAAGCTTTCGAAATGAGGGTCTGACTTCATCTGACTTGGCTTAAGTACCTGTGCTGGTTTTAATTTCCGTTTCTTTAATGACGAATTCATTCATTGGTAGCGTGAGAATTCAACAAAACATTTTTATGGCTTCGATAGATTATGTTGGCGCCATGTCATTAGTCGGGTTGCTGAGATATTTGTTTGCAGTCTTACACTAATTAGCAAGTCCACGTGTAGTTTCATTGGTCGTCGCGTCGTTATTTTATTTATTTTATTTTATTATTTTCGGAAAACTTACAGCTAGGCAGACACAGTAGTTTAGTTATTGACAACAATATGGCCAATTACAAGTTTTAACCAATAGTATAGTCAATAGTATAGTTAAATCAAACAAGAAATAACCAATAAATAATAGGACCAAGAATAATAGTTATTAACCGAAACATAATCATCATTATGAGAATACCTACGTTTCTGCTATCTCAGTTTTTATTTAGTTATCAACCGCTCAATAATATCAAAACCTGTCAGTCCTGCGACTTGTTCGTCGTTTGCTCTATCGCCTTCAATCCTGCACTCTGTGTCCAAAAACATGCTGACAAAATGACCGTGACCACTGTGCCGTCACCAGCAAACTGGGAGGTCGCGAAGATTTGAACCAACAAGATGTAAACGGTCTCTTCACGAAGCCGTCAACCATGCATACCTACTGTGGTACATAAATCTAAATAACTGTATTCAAAAATTATTGCTGCGAAAAAACTTTTTTTTGGGGAGAAAAATCAATGCATTAAATGAGTACAGGGATCGTGGAGGTGTATAAAGTAAAGTTAAAACATTAAAAACCTGTATTAAAAAAAAAAAAAAACTTGTTAAAAAGTTGGAACTTTGACCCCAAATATGTCTGTAACTAGAAGGGTACAGGCAGGTATGGTCTACAACAAAAAATATATCGCACTGACGGGGAGATCAAGTGCCTTACAGCTTCGTGAAGAGTATTTTAACACCCATTATAAAAATAATAAAAAAAATCACTAAAAAAAAATGCACTAATAAAAATGGTATTTCACTATCTAAATGATAAACATACACACATCAAAAAAAGTTTGCGATCACTGAAAAATCGAAATCTTTTTTGTTAAGGTAGATTATATTACGATTTCTTCTTCTTGTTATTATTTATTATTGTGCTTATTTTTTAATTTCAAACAAGGTATTTCTATTTAAAGAAAACACACAACAAAGATTTTTTCTTGATAAAGTTCAATTTAAAAAATTATATCAGCTTATGCTAGTGATCACAAACTTTTTGATGTGTAAGCACTTATTTACCTAATGTCTGCATGTCACCCATCACCGATACTCCACCATAATTACCACGGACCGTACTTTTCCCATACGGAGTGGTCACAGACAGCACACATAGTTCACATCGTCGTGACCATGCCATGACAGCTACTTTTTATGCCCATCTCGTCTTTTTGCGGAATTGCTCTCTTTGTCTACTTTTATTTACGTGCTCGAAGCGGCTCTGCATTCGCAGGAGTTGGGAGTTTATAGATACGGGAGTAGGTAGAATAGTCTTTCTTTTGTGTCACAAACGTTTGATGAAGGAAAAAAGGAAAGAATAACATGAGTTAGATTTTAATAAAATTTTGGTAACTGGAATCTGACATTACTTGGCGGAACCCATGAAAGTCCACATAACATTATCTACGTAATAATAATTAGTATGAAAGTACCACTTTTTATGAGTGTGTAAAAGAAGGTATTTTTTTTTAATATACAACAATTACTACAATTACATGCAATACAATTTACTAAATGTCTAACTTATTTTTTATAATACACAAGAGATAAAATAAACAATACAAAAACAATAATTCTCCTTTTCAGAAATGATGCTTATGAAATTTTACATTGAGTTAACGTCTCAAATATACTAATAGAAGATATGGAAAAAAGCAGACAGCACCATTGATATTAAAAATTTTGGTTCTCATGTGATTTTATTTTACATTTTTAATATTACTAGTTTTCAAGCCATCATCATCATTGTCCTGCCTTTTTATTTGAAGTCGGCACAGCTTGTCATCTTCTTCAATATTTATCTAAATTACACATCACATCAGACACCACACACAGTTTTACCAGTTTTCAAGAGTATTCTAATAAAATTCTAAGACGATTGGCTAAATATCAACAATTTGCCATTCGTCAATTTGCAACTCAAAGCCCTGACCCCTCTACACAACTCTCACTGCTTGTCCCTATCCAGGAATGCCATGGGAACGGGTAGCGCCGTCTTACATGACACGAAATTATTGAGCCCGTACAAGTCACTATTACCCCATTACACTCGCTGGACGTCTGTGTTTAGCCGCTATGTTCGAAAGGTTCTGCGTGTCGCGGAAAAATAAAGGGTAATGGCGAATTAGGTGGGTCGTTGTGTTGTTTGGTGTAAGTGCAGTGGTGAGATGTTTGTTTTGTTTGGTTATCTGTCATTAGTAAAAATGGAGTGAAAATATAGAATTAGATACTTACATATTAACATGAAAAAATTTTGTTTATTAAGTCACCAAGAACCCCAATAACTTTCGTTAATTAGGCCACCCATAACTTACTACAAAACGTATACTTGTGTGTGTCGGTTTGCGTAGCAATTATGTTATTTTTTATAATTAATGTTGTTTATCTAAAAATATAATTATAATGAGTCATTGGTGTCGATTCTGTTGTGCACAAACTAAACTTAATTTAGGCTGTTGTTATCTTTTACTAAAAAGCAGTGCTAGAAATGGACGGCTATAGCTATGAACTAAGTTAGAGATGTCAAACTAATTTTATGCCTCGCGCTTCATCGTGTTTTTAGTCGACATGTTTTTACGTGCACCCTTCATTTGTATGTAAATATTAGTTCCAACTAAATTTGACAGCTTTACATTACGTCCGTCTCTTTCTCGTTTTATTAGAGAGAAAAAGATAGCAATAGCCTAGATTAAGTTTATTTTGTGCACAACAGAATCGACACCAATATAAACTTTGCTATCCCTTGAAAACTACAAAATTGACACCATAAATTTAAAAAAAAACAGGGTTTATAATTATTTTTATTACACTAAACTTTACTCAAAAATAGGAAAAAGACACGAACTTTTAATTATGACACATGTCTTATAATAATTCAAATAACGCACACTCATAACTGATGTTATTCTAGTAATCTGATATAGCAGTGCACCAATCAGATAGTGAGGAAGTGCAGGCCGAGTGGCACAGTCGAAAGGACAGGCACGTGAAAGTGATTAGCTGCACAGTGCTGCGTTGTCAAGACAAGGAGCCCTTGTGTAGGGGGAGAGTGGGGATTTGGTGTACAGTTGCATGTCATTGCATTATTAATTTCGGATTTTGTTAGGCACTGAATAATGAACAGTATTTTTTTGAATTTATTTATTTATTATTAAAGGTTCACCAACGGCTTATGTGTACAGAATTTAGGTATACATAGGTTTTACAGTCTTGGACTTACACAGTCGCCAATTACAGGTTAACCAACATTCACAAAAATAAGTTGTCTATGCATAAGAGAAAATAAAACTAAAATGAGTGGTTATAGACATGAAATACAATAGTAGATTACACATTGAACAGTACATTTAAGAGATTATTTAGTACCTATATAATACAAGTTGCGAATCGTTGGGATTGGTCGTTCCAAACAGGAGGCTACGGTTGGGACCGAGGGAGGGGCTTTTTAAAGTTCCGGCAACCCGTACAAACTTATTAAAGTTTGCACCAGTGATTCGTGCAGTAAGAATACTTAATGATGTCTCTCGGCGTTTAGACATATTTTCTTGCTCTTTGGCGGAATTCCAGAGGGTGACACTTAGTTTGTTGTCCACTGTGTAATTTGTGTATATATGACTACTTTTGTTAGCTTGGGTTTTACCTGTTAAAACAAATGTATGTGTTGAATAAATAAATAAATAAATAAAATAAAATTATAACAGAGAAAGAATTCATCTCTCTACATAGTCGATTGAGTGGCGAGTTTACACCAATATTTGAGTTAGATCCTTGAGTATTGATCAAGTAGGTCATAGGAAATCTAGGAAAATTGTGAGGTACTTTTAGTCCGATACGCTCAACTAGCTTACTGCAGTTTAATTTATTATTTACTAATTTGTACAAAAACATGAGATCCTGCATTAGTCCCTTTAGTACTTCTCTTAAGAATGAAAATTAATCAATTTATATTATTTTGTTAAAATTTTGTAGCAGTTAACTTATCTTACCCAAATCATAAGCCAATCTTGATGAGTAGAGACTCAAATATCAAAACTTTAAATTGCTACTCAAGAACCAGTGGAGTAAAGGCATTACGATTTGTTTGTGTTGATGGAATTGATTCGCAATGCCTTTCATTTGAACGTTCTCGTCGTTATCGTTATTTACGTAATCGAGCAGTACATTTGTAGTAATAAATTAGGAAGGTCCTTTTACATCCTTCGACTTACTATTGCAAGTGTGTTACGCCATCAGGGTGCAGATATGTTAAGTAGAGGTAAAGTTTTAAATAATATCAATTAACACCAAACCCGAGCTATTTCTCTACATTTAAATATAACAGTCTCATTATTTCTGCTTACAGTACCTAAAATCAGTTTAAAAACTTTCTACACATGTCCTATAATCCCTAACCTCCCCACCTTGGCGGCGATGTCGCGTGCTATCATGTTTCACCCACTACAACGGCTCCTCTGTCCAGAGTTACACCACAGGCGAACAGACAAACAAACAAAAAACACAAAGTATATTAGCGGCACTTTGCGATGCAATTCTGGCCATGCGCGCTAATTACCCGTACAAAACCATTATAAATTGACCCCTACATCCTTTTATGCCGTATAAGGAAGTTGTTAAATTGAAGAGACCGGGTTATAATGGTTGAGGGTTAGTGCCAAATTTCTTGAAAATGTTCGGTAATTGTAAGACAATGCGAGAGTCATAAACGCTTGACGTGGTCTTGTGAAGGTGTGAAGGGATACAATGAGGTCACGCAGTTCGTTTAGCGGGTAAACGTCTAATTACAAAGTGAAACTGTGTTTTTAAGCTGTAAATGTACCTACTAAATTTTGTGTTTTTGCTTCCTAATTTGGGTGGTGTGGAAGGTGAATAAGTGGTGGTGTCAATAATGATTAATGAATCACTCAATCTTCCTGCATTTATAATTTTAAAGGTAAGTACATTTTCACAACCAAAAGTTATTCACAAACGAGGGGACACTTAATATCGTGTCCTGCTAGTTTTGCTGTTTCCACATAACTAGAGCTATTGGACGTCATCGAAATCGTCGCCAAAATTTGGGCTGATTCAATTTAGATTGCCATCAACACACCAAAAAGAAGCGACCACCTATCTTCTCTGGTCAACTACCGGAAGAAAAATTAAATATTGCCAACATCCTTTGCAATTTACACACAAATCACAAAAGGACCAAATCAAAAATTCGACCAGAAAATCACAAAGCATGAAAACAAAATTTCGAAAATACGTGTATTTGCGATAACAACCAAATATTACAGCAAATATAATAACCGAACTCAAAACAGGAAGCGAGTCCTCGTTGTACAAACACTCGATCCAGTTTACAATCCGAATAATCGTTGAGTGCAATCGATTATCCGTTTACGAAAAAATAATAATTCTCCGAATTTTTCCGAACAACACTCGAAGCTACGAAATTGCCGAGTTGGGACAAAAAATTGGGCCACTCTAACTAAGCGTGAAATATGGAGAAAAAATTACGCAAGTGAACAACTGCCCTTACTGAATGCATCATAAAAATATGATTGACATGTTTCTTAATATGACATCTTTCGGGCGGTGATATTTTTTTGTCGCATATGTGTACCGGGAATTGTGGACTCCTTTTTAAACGACAAACTGTGTCAAAATTATCGAGGAAAATTCAACTTTTCATGCTTCTCTTGAGGGTTGAAATTAGAGTGGTGGTTTACCAAAATAAGGACCTAAACATTTTGCGAACGACATTAGAAAGGAGATATTAAGTGCTCCGTAATCCAATTACATGTTCTTTGTCAATTTTAGGATGTGTATTATATTTCTATAGAGGCATGTTATCCTTCATATTTGTAGTTATGTACAAAAGGATATCTATTGAAGGTTTAGTCCTTTTGTCAGTTATTCTGTAGTTTGTAATGACGCGGTTGAAAGACACCGCTTTTTGTCGTCTTTTTTTCTGGAATATTTCATAACTATGTTGTACAATTATTAGGTAAGCTAATCGTAGTAAATATTTTCTGCAGCGCACCTTTATAACCGTTTTAACGAAAAAGGACCAAATTCGTATTGAAAGACCAAGAATTTTGTTGAGCGAAATCAGCACATTACATCTGGATAAGTAAATTGATGAAAAGACCATTATTGTGGTCTTATCGTGTTGTGGTGATGAAAAGACCACACTTTAACTATCAACCTAGTTACGGGAAATTATGTCATCAAAATCACGAATTATAATCGAACCAAAACAGGCAACCTTTCACTCTGCCAGTCTGCACATATATCATAATTGTCAACAAAATATTATCACATAAATTATCACTAATTCCTTGAAATTGGTCCATTTATTACAATTTGCGACGATAGAACGACCGGAATACGTCACTATATGACATGTCGGGCTTATTGTGTCTCTAGGTTAGTCAGATGAGTGCTTAGGGTTATCAATATTACGTGTCATAGTAGACATTTTGATACGTCCTTAGTACTTACCAATCGTGTGATATTTGCCGGCTACAACACCAGCGAGAAAATGTATCGATAAAATTATTTCACATCCCTGTTACGAGGAAATAAAGTGAGTTTTGTAATGGGTTTTATTTCCAAGAGTGTAGGGGTTAAGTTGGCAAGAACAGCTCATACAATTAAAGTCCAATAGATGTACCGATAAGACTCACAATACACTTGAGGATGTCATAAGATGATAATAACTTTTGAATGCCCAAGGCGTAATTATACCTTATGAAATTTGGAGGACCCAGAACAAATAAAATATAAATTAAATTGATTGAGAATTGTGATAAACGAGGCGTAAAGTTTTAAGAATATACAGTTTGGATACGTGATTAATTCGTGCTTAGATAGCTTCGGTTGCTCGGAAATATCGTGCATTTATAAGAAAGAAGTGATGATCTCTGCGAATTGTAAAAGTTGGATGAGAGTGTCTGAGGATCTAATTAAATGCCGTGTGATTGGAGCTGATGATGCATATGGAAGAATAGGATATGTGCATGATTTTTTTTATCACTCTAAACAAAGCGTATTAACATCAGAAAAACCAAAGTGAAATTATTTTTTGAATATACATATATAAACACTACTAAGTTATAAGCATTTGAAACTGCACAGAGAGATCCGATACAGCGAATGACGTCATTCGCTGCATTGACGTACAAAATCCATACTAAATTCCGTTTATCTAGAAAGTGATAGAAACAAAAGTTTAAATGGTTATAACTTTTGTGTTGTTTGGCCGATTTATGTCTTGTTTTCGCTTTTTGTCATTATTTTTATAGTACCTACCTTAACATTTCGTATCGAAATAAAAAAATGAAAATTTATGCATATTCCCTATTAAGTACTTTTAAGAATGCTACAAGGCTTTTCATTGCATCACTACAATCAACAATATTTTTGTACAAGTTTCTGTGTTTTGTCTACTAACAATAGTTTTTTTGAAATAATGGTACTAACAATTGGGCCTAATTTCCATAAATAAACAAATATTTAATTTAATAATGTAAAGGAGGTTTTAGTAATAGAAATATTGGACAAGTAAGTTAACCTCATTTTGTCTCGTGACTGCCTCGTTGGTTTAGTGGTCGCAGTCACTCAAGGGTTCGATTCCTGGGTCGAGCAAATTGTTATTGGGTTCAGTAAAGCAGCTACGGAGTCTGGATTTGTGCCCGGTTGATGGCAATAGGCTCGTTCTCTATTACATAGGCCTTAAACATAACTGGCAAAATGTGGGGGTACTTAGGTACCTACACCTCTGCCCAACCCTTCGGGAATTACAGGCGTGATGTTATGTTATGCCAATCAATTTTCACCTTGTTGTCTCAGATAAGGTTAGTTCTATTTTACAGAAGCACCTGAAAATGTATTTGTTCAAGAGGCTATTCAATAAACTTGTCAAATATTTGAAAAAAAAAAACAAGTATAGGTACAGGGCATAATAAAATAAAGGGTGTAAAACACCTCTGACACTTGTTCTCCTCGTCATTACGATATTTTTTTTGTTCTACGCTATACCTGGGAACCTTCTAGTTACGGAGATATTGGGGTTCAAAGTTCGAACTTTTGACAAGTTTTTTTTTAAACAAGTTTTTAATGTAAGATTTACTTTAAACACCTCCACGACCCCCATACTATTCAATCCATCCATCAGCACAATGTTTTGAATGTGTTACAATGAGTTATACCACAAAACATGATTTTTCACCCCAAAAAAAAAGTCGTTTCGCAGCAATAAATTTGCGTAAAGTTACTTAGTTTGATGTACAGAATGCTTGGTTGACGGCTTCGTGATGAGGTCTTTTACACCCTGTAGATGCTGATGATGATGCTTTTATTGAAAACAAAAATAATACAAAGTTTAAATTGGAACGCAATTTATGACCATATTAACATATTATGAGTATTTGCATGTTATGATAGATAAGGGACGACTGGAGTTAACTTGATAGATTACATCATAAACAGCTGTTTTACTAGAATTATGATCAATTGTTGTATCTAAGTTTAATCTAAGAAATGAATGATTTAAAACTAAAGATTGAATTTTATTGCGAAAGTAATTTTTCGTGGTCCTTACTCTACATGGAAAATTTTCAGTGGTTTTTTTTTACTTAGCCGCTATTGTCCCACTGCTGGGAAACTGTTTAAATATAATTATATAAAAAATCGGCTACATTTTGACCATGCAGGAAACAGCTGTTTTTTTTCATTACTAGTGAAATATTTCTATGTGAGAATGTTCAGAATAATGTACTGAACACGACGTGGTAATCGTTTGTGCATAAATGTCCCAACCAATAGCTAAATTAGCAAAGGAACGGCCAAAATTCCTACTGAAAATTTCTAAACTTTGAAAAAAAATCCACGATAACAATGATGATACACCGGATGACTTTTTTATCACTTTCCAAAAAAAATGGGTATATTAGGTAAATGGAGTAGAAGCTTATGGAATACCTAGTCCTTTTTTTCTTTTTTTCCACAGCTTAGAAAAAAATGAACTATCATCAAAAAACGCTACAAATTTCATGTAAACTCATATTAGAACAAAGAAAGAGAAATTTTGAAAAAAGAAATGAAAAATATCGAATTTCAAATCATACACAATAAGCGTATGATTTGAATTTCGAATTTATTTGATTTTTTTTTTTGCATCTAAAAAAAACTAAGTATGCCATTTGCTTCTACTTCGTTCACCTATTATAACCATTATTTTTGAAAAGAGGTAAAAAAATCATTCTGTATAGTAGTTAGTAGTGTAGTTTGAATAGTCAAAAATGTATTTATTGAACTGACATAATATGCTGAGCTAAGCTAGCTGCTGAAAGTTGTTGGAAAAATTCGAAACACTTTTAAAACGATTGCCAATTTCTTCTTCTCTTTCCGAACTTCTTTTCCTTTCTTTTAACACTTCTAGACAAGCTTGAATTTTAGGCATTTAAACTGCACATGTTTCGATCTATAACTTTATAGTAGTTTTTAGACTTTCACGGATTTTCACTACACTTAAAGTACTTACGGGATAATATCCGAGTTTTTTTTTCTTTTTCATGACTAAGAAAGAGGGTAGACAGATTTGTCTGCTCATAATAAATAATTTTCGTCCCACCCGCATACCTCTTCAGTATTCCCGCGATCATGCATGATGCTTGCAACAGCGTCGAAATATCGGGATCTCATAAATAAAGAAAATCACGGATATTATCCCGTAAGTACTTTAAGTGTTTATAGTAGGTAGTAGGTTTAAACTTTAAGTAACAAACTATTATCTATTATGCTCTCTGGGCCGGCAGTCTCGACAGAGATAACGACAAAATCGCTAACTTTCAATCGCTGATTACTACCGAATAAAATCGGTTGCAATGATGATTCTTGCGAATAACGCTAGTCTCAGCGTCCAAGATGCGTTTTTCGCAAACATAATTGTTGCAACCGAATTTATTCGTTAGTAATCGGCGATCAAAGGTTAGCGAATTTGTCGCTATCTATGTCGAGACTGCCTGCCCTGGGCTGGCAGTCTCGACAGAGATAACGACAAAATCGCTAACTTTCAATCGCTGATTACCAACGAATAAAATCGGTTGCAATAATGATGCTTGTGAAAATCGCATCATGGATGTAAAGACTTGCGTTACTGGCAAGCATCATTATTGTAACCGAATTTATTCGTTAGTAATTAGCAATCAAAAGTTAGCGAATTTGTCGCTATCTATGTCGAGACTGCCTGCCCTGGGCCTGCAGTCTCGACATGGATAACGATCGCAAAGTTAGCGAATTCGGACGCAAAGTTACGATTTCGCAAAGTAAACGATATTCGGTAGTCTCTACACTAAAAGCTAGCGAATGTCCTTGGAATGGTAACGATTCTTGTAGCTAACATAACGATTTTCGCAACACGAATATTTCTAGTTCTAGCGACCATTTTTGACAGCCCGCTAGATGACTGTAGCATTGTAAGCTAATTTAATGGTGGTTTTTACGGGATTATTGACAAAAATTGTGCCGGATGGGCTTATTACTCGAAGGTCTATTGTCTGTAGCGAAGTACCTATGCTGTGCTTACGGCCTTTGATGGCCGTAAGCCAAACCTAACCTATAAATAGGTTCCGGACGTACCCTATATTATGTGAATAGGCATCGCTGATATTCATTTCATATGTAGGAAGAGAATTCATTTAAATAAACAAAAATAAAACACAACTGTAATCAATTCCTATTTTCAACTTTATTATCAAAGACATTCAAATATTCTATTAACAAGTTCGCTCACATTTTTATAAAAGTAAATGTATAAAACATTATGTAATGAAGGTCGTATACAGTACCTATGTATCTTTATTTGCTTAAAATGTGAAGAGACAGGACATTACAGTTATTTCAGTGCAGAACACATTCCGTGTTAAGTACTCATGATTATTACAATGGCATGAAAATTACAAATCACAGTAGGTATATCATAGACTTATCCTATGTCAAAATTTTAAACAAGACACAATCAACTAATCATCATCTTTATAGTACAAAATAATACATTTGACTAAATGATAAGTACCTACATACAATCATTATCACCAAAACATTTTACACCTCCCCAGCCATACCCGATCGGGTACGGTGCATTGTTATTTTAATTGTGTCTGTAATTGCGGGTATCGAGGAGCTACTTCATCTGAACATGGCTTAGGTGCAAACATTTACATTAATAAAAACAATAATATACACAAATACTTTCTTCAAACAATACAAAATTAACAATTATTGAAATACTAACATGAAAATATTAACACTTAAATTAAATTTCACAATGCATTTTTTATATGGGAAGAATGAGATGAATATTTTTGTACAAAAATATATAGGATAGGTCAACTACTTTCTTAGATAGAACATTACAAATTAATGGTACCACTTTTAAATATTTAGATTCTATGTACGGGTAATTCTACGAGTGACTTCACACACATTTGAGTAATTTCTATTTTAAAGAGTTTCATTTTACACTTAACAGGTTTGGATAATTCATAAATATAACAGGGAACCTCTTTTATTCATTTTAGTTAAATGGTTCTTTGATTTGAAGATAGCTTGACAAGATTCAAACCTTTGTAAATTGAATATTTTGGAATTGTCTTGCACACAAGCATTTCTTTTGTGTTATTTAAACTCGTGATAGCTGCTGCCCAGCCAGCCAGCTGGCTGTCCTTACAACTATAATTTATGGTAATATCTATTATTGGAACACTGCGATTACACTCATATAGTTTTGGAAAAATCGGATCAATATTACACACACAACACTATTTCACTCGGTTTGATTTTCTGCATGTTCTTGTACATTCCTTGACCGTAGTCCCCAGTCCCTCGGAGGCCTTCTGTAGTGTGACAAAACAGCTCAACAGCTCGTTATGTACATCCTGCTTCCGATAGCTTTGGCTTGTTTCGACACATCACACGAAATCAGCGTGAAAATGAAAAATCCCTTAAATCTGCTTATTTCTGTATCCTGCCGGAATAGCAAGAGAATTGTTCACGGAGCTCAGCCATCTCTTCAAACACAACGACCTTACGGGCGTTGTCGAATTCCAATATCATTTCGTAGCTACTTAGAAGTGAATGTGTATGTCCAGTGGGGTGGCAGCTTTAGCCAGAGTTTAGCTGAGGTACTGTTCTCTTGGGTATCAATGCTTTAGAAAACACAATTGAAAACAGAAACAAAATAGGTAATCAACAAATAAATAAAGGCAATTGACTTTTGAGTTTTGACAAGTTTGACACTACGCCAATGTTGCAAGGAGGCAAATTTTAATTTCCTTATATATTTAATAATTTATTTAATTTTTTTTAAATGTTTTTAGCTCTACTTAGGAGTTTTTGTGAAAAATAGTGCCCCCAAAATAAGGTTTTTAAATTCTCAGTTTAAGATACAAGAAAACCAATTATTTTTATTCAACCATGTTTTCCATTTTTCCCCATATTCAAGGAGATGGGCTTGCAGCCTTGACATTAGTAACGACGCTTACGATCGATAAATAATAACGAAAAAAATCGGTTGCAATAACGACGCTTGCGAGAAACGCAAGTCCCTACATCCAATCTAACGAGCAAAGTCGTAATTATCTTGACATATCGATGTCGGTACGCTAGCGAAAAAACGTATTCGGCTTTTTCGAAGACAATTGTATGCCTTTACAAAATCACCTTGTTATGGGGACAAATAGAGAACACGGTTCAATAAAAATAATTGGTTTTCTTGTATCTTAAACTGAGACTTTATAAGCCTTATTTTGAAGGCATTATTTTTCATGAAAACTCGTAGGTACAGCTAAAAACGTTTTATAAATTAAAATAAATAATTAATTATTTAAGGAAATTAGAATTTGCCTCCTTGCAACATTGGCTTAGTGTCAAACTTGGCATTTGGTTTTCGTTTTGCGTTGTTGTCATTGGAAGGAAACAATTTATTTGTTGTGTTTATGTTTTCAATGGTATTTTCTCAAGCATTTTTCATTGATAGCCAAGAGTACAGTACCTCCGCCAACTTTTTTCTGGCTAAAGCTGCGACCCCATCGGATATACTTCTATATTCACGTTTAAGTAGCTGTGAAATGATACAGAAATTCGACAAAGCCTGTAAGGTCGTTGTGTGTGAAGAGATGACTGAAATTTATAAAGGAGCTCCGTGAACAATTCTCTTGCTATTCCGGCAAGATTCAGAAATAAGCAGATTCAAGGGATTTTTCATTTTCACGCTGATTTCGTGTGATGTGTCGAAACATGCCAAAGTTAACGGAAGCAGCGTGTACTTATCAAGCTGTTGAGCTGTTTTGTCACACTACAAAAGGCCTCCAAGGTAATGGGGACTACGGTCAAGGAATGTCCAAGAACAAGCAGAAAATCAAACTGAGTGAACGTAGTGTGTGTAATATTGATCAGATTTTTCCAAAACTATATGAGTGTAGTGTTCCAATATTCGATATTACCATAAATTATAGTTGTAAGGATACACAGCCGAGCTATCACGAGGTTAAATGACACTAAAGAAATGCTTGTGTGCAAGACAATTCCAAAATATTCAATTTCCAAAGGTTTGAATCTTGTCAACCCATCTTCAAATCACAGAACCATTTAACTAAAAGTAATAAAAGGGTGTTCCCTGTTTCATTTATGAATTATCCAAACCTGTTAAGTGTAAAATGAAACTCATTTGAAATAGAAATTACTCAAACGTGTGAAGTCACTCGTAGAATTACCCGTACATAGAATCTAAATAATTAGAAGTTATACCATTAATTTATAATGCTTTACCTTAGAAAGTAGTTGACCTATCCTATATATTTTTGTACAAAAATGTTCATCTCATGCTTCTTATATAAAAAATGCATTGTGAAATTTAATTTTAGAGTTAATTTTCATGTTAGTATTTCAAAAATTGATAATTTTGTATTGTTTGAAGAGAGTATTTGTGTATATTACTGTTTTTATTAATGCAGTCTATGTTTGTACCTACGCCATGTTCAGATGAATTAAAGGTGGACAATGTTTTGGTGATAATGATTGTATGTAAGCTATCTTTTAGTCGACAGTATTATTTTGTAATAATAAGATGATGAGTGTGTATTAGCTATTGTGTCTTGTTTAAAATTTTGTCATAGGATAAGTATAGCTATGATGTACTGTACTGTGATTTGTAATTTTCATGCCATTGTAATGATTATGAATACACGGAATGTGTTCTGCACTGAAATAACTGTAATGTCCTGTTTCTTCACATTTTCTGCTAATAAAGATACTTCTGTACCTACATGACCTTCATTTTGCCTGCGTTACCTACATAATGTTTTAAAATTTAAACATTAAAATGTGCTACACAACTTGCAAAAAGAATAATTGAATGTCTTAGTTATTAGAGTTGATTATAGGAATTGATTACAGTTGTGTTTATTTTATTAAAATGAATCCTCTTCCTACTGAAATGAATATCAGCGACGCCTATTCACTTCACACACGTCCGGAACCTATTTATATGTTAGTTTCGACTTGTAAGCACAGCATACTTCGGTACAGACTAATTATAAGCCCATCCGGCAAAATTTTCGTCATTAATTCCGTAAAAACCACCATTAAATTAGCTAACGATGCTACCGAATCACTTATCGGGCTGTCAAAAATGGTAGTTAGAAATATTCGTTACTCTTGCGAAAATTGATAAATTAGCTACAAAAATCGGTATCATTCCGAGGATAATCGCTATCTTTGAGCGTAGAGACTACCAAATATCGTTTTTGTTAGCGTACCGACATAGATACGTCAAGAACTCAAGAAAATGTACGACTTTTGCTCGATAACTTGGATGTAGAGACTTGCGTTTCACGCAATCGTCGTTATTGCAACCGAATTTTTTCGTTATTTTATAACGATCGTAACTTTGCGACAGCGTCGTTACTAATGTCGAGACTGCAGGCCCTGGGCAGGCAGACATAGATAGCGACAAATTCGCTAACTTTCGATCGCCGATTACTAACGAATAAATTGGGTTGCAATGATGATGCTTGCTAGTAACGCTAGTCTCAACGTCCAAGATGCGTTTCTTCCAAACATAATTATTGCAACCGAATTTATTCGTTAGTAATCGGCGATCGAAAGTTAGCGAGTTTGTCGCTATCTATGTCGAGACTGCCGGCCCTGGTCTGCAATAGCCCGGTTAAGCAGACGACAACCTCTCTAGGTTGAGCTGCGAGATGACATTCACACAAAAGAAACATCTCTGGACTGCTAACCACAATCATCGTAAAATTGACCCCAAACCCATCAAAATCTAATTTAATTTTCATACTGTCATACACCACTAACATAATAATTAGCTAATTGGTCACACAGTACTTTACGACTGAGAAACGTTAAAACAAAATTATAATTAGTCATAAATCCGAGCGTGGAGACCATCGATCGATACTCGAGTCTCGATTCGCTCACACGATTATATCGATTTATTTTCTTCGTCTGTGTGCGTGGGAGCTTGTGTGTGTGTATGGGAGCGTGTGTGTTTGTGTGTGTGCGTATAGGAACAACAGATTTATTGTTAATGGTGTCCCGAACATAATTAAAATGGTTGATGTTTCGCCCGGCCCGCTTGCCCGTCGTCCTTCGGTCGAAATCTAGAGTAGCTTGCGCGTAGAGGTGGGCTCTTAGGTTAAGGAAGATAAATAAATAATGCTGGACATAACACAAAGCGCCATCTAGTGCCACACTAAGCAACGAGGCTTGTGTCGTGGACACCAGATAGTTGATATACTATATATACTTTTTGTTTGTAAATACATAGGTACCTATTATAGGTAACAATAGGTATAAACATCCATGACTCGGAAACAAATGTCCATGCTCATCACACAAACATTTGCTCCGAGCGGGATTCGAACCCGGGACCCTAAGAAAGTAAGGCAGCCTCACTACCGCTGCGCTATTCGGGTCCTCAAGATATTAAATATCGGTTAGTAAGAGGAGCACCTAATTTTTAAAAGATATTCATGATTAAGGAATCATTATAATCTTAATTTTGGAAGGTACTCATTTAAAGTACTAGGTAGGTAGGTGTAATTTTTACCGAGGAATCTAAGAACAAGATTGATCTTTAAAGGCGCTTGTACTAAGGGCTAAATTTCTAACTTACTTCATCATCATCATTTTCCTATACCTTAGTCCCATGTTACTTGGGGTCGGCGCAAGAAGTGAAAACTTCTTGCGCCGACCCCAAGTAAGTTCTTCCATTCTCCCCGTCAGAAGTCACGGCATCATATTTACCTGACTGCGCCAGAAAGAGGCTTATATTTTTCGAGAGTATGTATTAAATAATCTAGACTAAAATCATTACATCCAATATGGGTCCCGACTGTTGCAGTCAATATGTCCTGTTTCCTGAACTTGTTTTTTTTTCTTTTCAATTTTTATTTCAAGTTATTATTTATTTTTTACGCAGTCGGTTTTTTAAATTTACTTCTTTCTGTTTCATATTATCATTCCTCACAAAATCCATCCATCTTTTGTTCAAATTTTATTTTTTTATTTTTTATTTATTATATTATTATTTATATCCAAATCGAGCAATTCTCATAATGATTTAGTAGATGAAGCTACATGAAGTGAATTTTGTTACTCGGGAATAAGTGGGATAAGATAATTTTTGTCTCTAAGAAAGAGACAAAAATACTTAACCACAAACAAAATATTCATAATGCCCTCTAAGCCATCTGAACTTATTCATTACTCTGTACAGCTATAGTGTTATAGATAATGGTGAGAGATACCCCGTGCTATACAGATTGTGGCGCCATCTGTACGTTACAGACCATTGTTTGATCGTCACCTGCGATGATACTGATTGTTTAGATATCACACGTCACGGTACTTAATCTATGTAGAGGCTCTCAAGCCAAGGATTTATAAAAAAATGGTTGTGTACTAGAGGAAGGACCAAAAACAAATTTATAAATGACCCAGTGGTAATTTTATCAGTAGTCAGGAATCAGTATTCTAAAAATAGTAATTAGATAGGATAAAACGTGTCCATTTAAATATAAAAGAAAAGGGTTATTTTACATTCGCCACAAAGTAAAAATGCCACGAAAAAAAGTATGTGTAAACTCGCCACAGCTTTATTTTCATGAAGAAAAATCCGCCATATTGTTTATTTCCATACAGACAGCAGAAAAATCAAACAATAAGTAGAATAAAAAGTTATTTCTTAATTTTTCATAAACACAGAAATTCACATAAAAATTGTAGTTCTTACAGCTAAAATATACGCTAATATTGTCTGGTTGATAATATGACAGACACTAATGAAAGAAAATCTGATAACAAGTTCACGCGACCTTAAAATAAACATGTAGTGAAACAACAAAAGTAAGGATGCAAAAATCTCAATCTATAGAAAGACTAAAAGGCAGCAGAAAATACAGAATGAACGATCAAACTATAGTCGGAAAAGGACGACGCAAGGAAATCAATGATTATGGAGACGATTACACCTATTCAAAATCCAATTACACCGTATAGTGTCACTTAAACAAAATAATTTGATCATTATTCAATCGTTTTTTCGACTGCTCCTTTGAATATGTTGGAAAATGCGACGATTGTCTTAAAAAAGAACACAATTATTGATGTAGGTAGGGTAATCGATTTATATTGAGCCGCTTAAACTAAATTCAATTGATTATAATATCATCAAAACATAACCAGTAATTACCTTCCCGATAAATACTTAACATATATAAGTACCTACCTACATCGCTTCAAAAAAACCCAATCACTTACACTTTTTGTCGCTGCTTTGTCCCAAAATCCGTCCTCATTTTTCCTTACAAAACACCAATGTCAACTTCTCAGAACCCTTAATCACCAGATTCAAAAGGTGATTAATCAAAATCGCCATTAATTATTAGACGCGAGTATTTATACTGATTATTATGGGACGGCCGAAACGCTGTTGTCCCGCCCTGCTATTACAGGTCAGTCGGCATTACGGACGGTCTCCGGTCGTATATTAGGACCAGAATATTACTGGTGCACATTACGCGTTTACAAAAGGTTTTGTGGGAACGCGTGTAACGAAACGAGATGAGTTGTGCATGTGTTTAATTATGTAGGTGTAGTTATGGACGTGCATATTTAACGTGCGTCGTTTTTCGTATAGTTTTAAATTAAGAAGAATAGTTGACCGCATTGATAGCTCGTTTTTATTAATGGTTTTATGAACCATGACTAAGGTAAGATACCCGCTATCGAAAAGTAACTCACGGGGTCACGGTATACCGATAAACTTATAAAAGAAACTAGTTTCCACTTGAGAAGGTCAGACAGTAAAACTAGTGTCATGATAAGCCACTGAAATGAATCAGAACTAGGCACTATAACATTCAACCAGACAACGTTAAGTCTAAATATTACACAATCAAAGAGCCTTCGTAAGTCATTAACGATAGAATATCAGTCAATCACTAATGGCAGCACATGGCGTTACCACCCCGATTTAAAACACAATCGATATTACAAATCGTAACAATCAACATTTTTCAATCGAATATTATCATCGTACAATTAATAATTCGTAAAAAATCATTAAGGAGCAAAACAGGAGAACAAAAGTCGCGGTCCTTTGAGCCATGTATAAAAAAGGAGAGGAATAAAAAATGGAAGGCGTCCCGCGGGGCGCTCGTCGGCGGTGCGTATACTAAACCAACACAGTATGTGTCGACACTGGCTTGTATGATATTGCCGCACGCATTATATGGATAGTGCTTTAGATGATGGAGTAATGTGAAACTGAGAATTTATTCAATTCAAACGTAACGAAGAAAATATGGGTCTCAAATATGGAAGCTACAGTTACGATTTCGTATAAGGAAGCAGTTAGCAATAACAGTCTTTCAAATTCATGAAAGGATGGAAATAAAAACAAAAATGTCTGCCTAGTTGGTCAAATGATCGCAAGAGGTAGCAGCTCTTGCGATCATTTCATGCTAAGCTTGAGGATTTAGGTTCGATTGATTCTTGGTCGAATGAAGTGTTGTTGAGATTGTCCATCAGGATTTTTTTTCCGGAACCAGTCCTGGACCAGTACAGGATTCGTGTACGGTTGATGGTAGCTAGTAGGGACGCCCCATAATATTGGACATAGACATAACTGGGCAGACGGTGTATGGTACACTTTTACGATTTGGCATGGCAAATATAAATTACATTGATAAAGAGACACTTTACGTCCCTCTCATACCATTAAAAAATTTATAAACCTCAATAAGAATCCATCACTAAATTTCCCAAAAACACGATCTATAAATCCTGTCCCAATCCCCACAAAATTTGTCCTCATACAATTTAAATACTCAATAAATAACAAATCTAATAGTAATCATTGAACTCGTCCAGCCGTTCGACACTCCTCCACATACTGCCGCCACCACCCGCTGGTCTTTAGGCCCTGGTGACAGGACACGACATGTTATAACGATCGCCGATGAGTAATGCAACTTAAATTGCATTTAATTGAACTTTTAATTTGTTCTTTGGAAAAGACTTTGTGATGAGTATTTGTTTTAGCTTTGATTAATGCTGGAAAGAAAGGTGAGCGATCAAGAAACTCCAAACTTGAAAACAATAAATGACATAAAACAAAAGCAAATGAAAGAGGAAACGGTGTCAACAGTGTACACCGAGAAGAAGTACAAAAAAAATAGAGATGAGAGAATTATTAAAAAATGCAAAATGTTCTGTATTCATCATAGCATCATACTCACAGCTTGTCAATGATGTACTAACTAATAATACCAAGGTTATTTGAGAACCAACAAAAACAAAAGCCGACTACAGCGATAATCCCCCTTCGATTAACCATAATGAAAAAATAACCTGTCGTCATACCTTAAATGGATCCGTCACCGTAAATAAACGAGAACATTGGAGAGGTCCCGCAAGGCTCTCATCTAAGCCCTGCGTGTCCTTACACAGCCCATAAAGCCGACTTCCCTATATTTATGCCCTTTTGTCACGACACCGTCCAATTGGATGTCCCGATAATTTACGCTAACGTGACGACATTAATACACAGCTAAGGGCACCGTGATATAGGGCCTTTTAATAATCCATTCAGAGCGCGTGCTGTGACAATATTTCCCGTGAACTTATAGCGTTTTGTCTCGTACTTATTTATGTCTTACCGTTAATTGAATGGCCTTTTTTGATGTATATTTGATTTCGATAACGGTGTTTTAACTTTCGTCCTCGGTTTTATTTGGTATCATGAATCAAAATTCAATTAAGGAAGTGTATCCTCGGCCGATGTTAGTGTTTAATTTTGCAGGCTGAATTTTGCCACCGCTGCGGCGTTTGCAGAAATGAAGTCACGAACGGGGAAGGTAGCCACAATAAAGTAGATAACACTTTCCTGATTTGAAACTCAATTGTGTGTGATTGTCCGAGGCTCAATTGTTGAAATTGCAAGGGTTACTGGAAGCCGCGAATCTTGTGAAATAAGATGAAATGGCTGCTGTTTTTTGCCTCAATGATTGAGCCATTCGGTCAGATCTTAGGTATCTACTTTATTAACACTCAGATTGATACCTTCAGTTATATTTTCCCTGATCTGTAGTGAATAATATTGATGGATATCATTAGTCATTTGTAAATAAGCTAATATTTTTATGAGTAGTCCAACAGCAAAAAGCTTGAAAAGGTTCAGTTTATCTTTATTTATATCACAATCTCGTATGGTAATTCTCGAGTAGGTATTCACATCAACGTGATTAATTTATGTATCATTTATCTTCATATTATGCTTGACATGTAAGGGAAGATTTGTTATTTGGAAGAATTTATTTTGTAGGTAAATCTAGGTTTCAATTTTTACTTCTGCATTATTTTATTATCTTACAAAGGCTTAAAAATTTTATTAATTTTTATGGTGTTATATAACACACACAAAAAAATATTACAAATGTCTATAATTATGATGATTTGCTTATTGTCAATTATTTAAAAAACTGACCTATTATAGAACTAAATAAGTCAAATAGTCTTTAGATACGAAGAAATGATTTCAAGAACTTCGCGTATCATTTTAAAAGTACTTTATTACAATATAACACCACTTAGAAAACAACAAAACTATCAAACTACATCAATCAAGTAACTAACATTACAATAATCATAATTACCTTCATACATGACAGAGGAAGTGAAGAAATTCGTCTCAGTACAGCATAACCACTTTAAGTGTGCAGTTCAGGGTGTCGCTGCTTTACAAGCAAAAATGCCTCAATATGTCAAATTTGGTACATTTATTTTAGTTCTATGTTTTCCCGCAAGCACAGATAAGTTGGTTGAAGTGTACTAGCGATAGTTAAAGTACCAAAACTACCAACAATTGGCCTCGACGATAACGTTCACAATTGAATTGAGGGCAAAACGACGTCAATTAAACACCGCTTCTGTTAATAACTGTTAATTAAGTTAAGAGCTTTTAACTGGTCGTGTGATAACATAAAACGTAATGGACGATCGGTTGATAATGTGCGTGATATTTTGGTGGAGGACGTCGGAGTTTTGGGGAATCAGCTTTGCGGTAAATTGACTCTGCTGCTACTACTACACTACAACAGCCCATAACGTCCCCTGCTGGACATAAGCCTCTCCCATGATGGGAGGATTTTCCGTAATCTCCACGCTTGGCAGGCGGATTGGAGATCGCAGTGATGAAAGACTAACAGAAAACGCTGCTGTCCCATTCTCTGGTCTACGGAGGCGCAAGGTGTTCTGCCTCAGACATTAGTCGCCTTATACGACACCCGTGAGTGTAATGGGTTGGTTCTATTCTACTCTGCCCGACACCACACGGCCACGCTGCTGCTATTCATAACTTAATAAATCACCTGTAACTGTACAGTAGTAACATTTCGCAATTATATGTCATTCCTGTTGGATACAAGCTTGTTGCCAATGCCATCAACCGGACACAAAGCTTAATGATTCCAGGAATCTGCTGAGAAATTCACTAAGGAAAATACTCACCCCTTCAACTCCTGTACTGTAAGAATTTTTTATAAGTTAACACGTAAAGTAAGTATTATCTTAGTAAAAAAAAAACAATTGGGACAGTCTTTGGGGACTGCCGATAGAAGTGAAAACAAAAAGTACAGAGTACTCTCCCCAGTCGTAGCACTGGTTGTGCCCCGCGCATGATTATGTGGTGCTACGCCGTAGAGGATCACCTACGAGTGCTACGAATCGTGACCGCACGTTACGTCAAGTGACGATGAGTTCAATGTTTTTCCTTCATCTAAAAAGTGTTCAACGCGTCTAAAGAAGTTTCCACTTAAAAAAAGCGCAAACCACCAACCACCAATTTCCATACTAGAAACACAAAAGTTTCAATTTCATCAATTCGGAAAGCATCATCAAACTCCAAAGGGGACAACCGAAGTCTATTATTACATGACAAAAGCCAGACAAACGCAACAAAAACAGGACTAATGAAGTCAGAGCCGAATTTTATTTCGCCCGTACTAAACAATTCACATCGTAAATATTCGTCAGTCAAAACGATTAACAGAAAAAACTGTCCCTTAAAAAAAAAGAAATTTTCAAATCCAATCAAAAATCACCCTTACCGAATTTAAAATAGAGGTTCTAACGACTGCAGTTATTAACTTTGCATTGCAAGGTCCCGAAGTCAAACTGTCATAAGACAAGTTCGGTCACTTTTGGGCGATTCGTATTATTTTTTTCTAATTTCGTGTTTTTCTTTGGCGGCTCGTTTATTGGAACCAAATGACACGACAGGTGACGAGTTTTTTTTTCATTGGGGTGGATAGAAAAGAATTGTTAAACATTTTATTGCGTGTCCCGTCCGTGTATCGGGTGATCTGAATTCGTAGGGCTAATTTGCTGGCTTTTGAGCACAGATGTCGCGATAAAGATGTCGGTGTTATTTTAAAGTTTTTTTTTTGAAATTTATTTAATTTTAATTTTTAGTGATACGGATCACTTCTTATAAACCGTAAAAAATGTGATTGCCTCCATTGCAAGTGCTAACAGTACCTACCTGTTGTATTTCTGAAGTAATGATGTACACAGTTTTCTTTAATTTAATATTATTATCAAAATGAAATATGCCTTATAGTGAATTCTAGGGCCATTGTACGCTACTTCATCATCATCATCATCATCATCAGCCTATTAATGTTCCCACTGCTGGGACACAGGCCTCCTCTCTATCAGAGGGAATGGGCTATAATCCACCACGCGGACCCAGTGCGGATTGGTAGATGTCACATGTCTTCGAATTTTTTGGTTCTAGGACATGCCGGTTTCCTCACGATGTTTTCCTTCACCGTTTTGAGAGCAGTCGTGATGAAATAAATTACACAAAGTAATGCGTCTGGGTTCGTACCCACGACTTACTGTTCGTAAGTCGGGGCCGCCACCACCAGGCCACCGCCGCTCTCACGCTACTTGGCATAACACATTTCGGCGTCAGTGCAGGACCTTGTATCTATATTTTCTGACAAAACACATCTTTTCATCAAAAAAATAAATCAAAAATAAATCAAAATAAAAATAAATAATAAATTCAAAACTACAATAAAAATAAATAAGAATATATTTTATTTATTATTTAATTAAAATAAATTGAAAATTTACTGGCAGGCTACTTAATTTATCAACAACTAATTTAAGACTAATTTACATGAAACCAACAAAAATACTAGACAAAAATTAGCATAACAGACAAACTCAATCGTCCCCGCCTTTAAGAAACAGCCCACAAACAACAAAAACTATGTAAATAAAACAGCCATTAGACTGATTTAAACAAATGACACACGATAATCTGCGGCCATTAGCGGGCATCAGTCAAAATCCCGAAACAATAGTAATTGTTATAATAAATAACGTCCCTGGGTTTCGTAAACCACTTGTCTACAAACGAGCTATTAAAATTACATTACCGATAGGTACTGTGGAGAAAAAATGGTAAAAATATTATGGCTGTTTATTTATAAATGGTAGAGTTAATTCAAGCGATCAAGCGACGAATAAGATTATAATTAGGTAATATATTTGCTGCTTGTTCAATCCTAATTTTTCATAAACGAAGCAGAACGGTACTAAAAATTGCAACATCGCCTACCATACCGTGACAAAGCGAGCTAAGAAAATAAAAAAAGACAAGGCAAGCAAAAATCTAAATGCAAAATCATAACAAATAAGTAGTCCCTAAAAATTTCTATATACGATATCACAGTTCATATTATTATACCTACTGAATAATAATTTCAGAATACTATATTTAAGAACAACACAATTTAGATGTCCATTCATGAATTTCCAGCTCGACTAAATCTCTGCCCAACCCCAGCTGAATCTTGTGAGCTATATCAAGAAGAAACAATCATCTAAATACACTTCAGCATTTCAACTCATTTGTTTGTTTTCCTGACCGTACTTATGGCAGAAAACCGGTATGTTTGACGCACTCGTTACTAATGAATGCCGTGTTATTGAAACAATCTCAGAAACTCATACACAACGTATGATTTTCAACGATTATTTCAGTTGTACTTACTTAATTAAAGTCTTCTAAGAACTCCTTGAAAAAGCTTAGCTTCATTCTTACCTTCCTTTCCTTTGCTTTTACTTACTAAAATATTCTTAATCTCTGTATAATTTTGTAGAATCTCAGAATTTGTCTGTTTGCGCCGCGAACGTAGCACGTAGCGCAATCTATCGCCAAAATACAGGTAACGAAAGTTCGAGACAGAAAATCTTAAAGAAAGAGAACTTCACAACAGCAACAAAGGGAAATGGCAAGTAGGACCGATTAGTAACCAGCTGGCTAGCTATTAATGGACTAACATTAAAATACATAGTAGAAGTAAATATTATACAAATGTTCATTTTAAGGTCTCTGAAAATAAAATCAATAATCTACGAGCCCCATACGAAGGTGATGTCGTCGATGATGCTACACTATCAATAGTTACCATCAACTCTAAACACACTGAATTTAATTCGAAAACAATTTAAACTTTCAAAGTAAACGCTATCATTTACCCAAACAATACCCATCTACTTTCTATCAACAAAGAACGCACGCGTAATCTTATAATCACAATCAGTATAGTGCCGACAGCTTATCCCATACCCAATTTCACGCTACCAACTCCGTGTGGGTGGCCAGTGACATTTGCAAGCCCAAAAAAAATACAAAGGGGGTTTGTATCCAACCGATGATAATTCAACTCCTGTGGGCTACAATGTGACAAACCGAGAATGTCACAATCTCATGGTCAGGATCCTATTCTGACCATTGTGTGGTGGCGCTACCGCTTTGTGCCAAAATTGGATGAGCTATTGTTGAAAAGTCATCTTTTTTCGGCCAAATACACAAGTGTCATCGGACAAGTGGCTTTGGAAAAGGATTCGAGTAATGAGATTTGATTTTTTTTGCTCACGGCGCTTTTGAAGGATTTTTGAAAAAGGGAGCAGAAGAGGTCATAAACAACGAATCTAGATCATGCTACATTCTTGAGTAATCTATCTCAATGCAAGCTTCACAAAACGCGTCATCAGTTAATTAAAATTCTGTGAAACAAGAATGTTTTGTATTAAGATAAACATCATTGTTTATTTTCATTAGTACAGAAGTTTCCATGAACAAAAACAATTCCCCTGAAACAAACAGTCAACCGCAGGACACAATTTAGCAGCGGTAGCACAAGTGCGTACTGAAAAACCCACATATGCGCAAAAACGTCACATTACAAATCCGCAGTACGCCTCTGTTTGAGCTCATCCGGCTTTAAGTCCCTAAAAAGCGCTCGTGGTGACACCTCCCCGTCTTCCTCCCACCCCACTGCCTACATGCTCCCATCCCGCTCGCACACCCGCGACTCCGCTCCAAAAGCGACAAAACGCGACACACACTTTGCCCACCAGACGGCCGAAGCGACAGAACACGAGCGCGCAATACTCGTCTCTACACAACTAAGTTTTAAAGCTAGCGCTCCGGATTGCGCGACACATTAGAGGACATTTACTCACCATGGCTAAAACATCCTAAGCGCCAGCATGTATTAATCATCTTGAACTCTGCGGTATCGCTAATAGACGCCATTTTCCCGTGTCATAGCTAAAGGTGGTGTAAAGACACAGTTTTCAAATGTCACGCAGTGTAGTCGTCTCTTTTCTCCGGAGTCCTGTCGCATCTGCCCGGCTCCTTTGGCATCCTTCAGCATGCATGTGTCCCCCCGCATATCTTTCATCCCGCTCTACGGCGCCTGAAGCCCAGTGTCCGGTCTCACAGACTGTTAGGCGGTCGTGTTAGCGTCGCTCTTTGTATATGTTCCACACGATATAATCACGAATATATTTGTGTCTTGTACGTACGTAGTACATGTATAGCGTGAAGGATTAGATGTGAAATGTACTGTGAAGTGACGGTCAGTGCCGTTTGATGTTTGTTTGTGTGGAAGACAGTCACCAGAAGCATTCATGATTCAGGTTAGTTTGCCAAATTTATGTTACCTTCCGACGTTTACGGTCGTCCAGAAATATTATTACACTAACAAAAAGTAACTGATGGTGGAAAATTGGAGTTCATGGAATGGAAGCTTTTGTTAGCTGGTGTGTTTTTCGTGTAAACGATTGTCTTCATTTGTGGAAATTCCCTAACATTTTGCCAAAACTTCTAAAGCTTAGCGTCTTTTTGGCACTTAGAATTTTAACCAGATTACGCTTACATCTTCAATACATATTTCGACGTCAATCATTTGATTTAACGTGATACCAAAACTTGTACTTGTTTTTTTTATTCGGATAAAAGCAAACAGCCTCAACAGAACAGACAGTAAATAAATAATCATCGTATTCGATGGTGAAACATCAATCAGCTGCTATTATTTATTACCGAAAGCCCACGCGTGGGTGTACAAAGTGGGCAATAGATAATTTAATTATAGATACGAATGTATTCATTAAGTATTGCGAAGGCTTGAGGTGTAATTAATTTTGAGGTCCCAATACTTTCGGCGGTACTACAATAGCAAAATGTAATGACCACTTTGTTAATGATTTGAGACTTTTCGAAAATGATTTGAAGACATACTTATTGAAGCTTTCTTAACTAATAGGTAGCGTACAGAAGTGCATTAGACTGTGGCGCTTATTATTTTTACGAAGAATATTTAAAGAGGACATGAGAAAATAAAATTTCAGGTTGGGACACTTTGTCAGTATGATGTCTTGTGACACTTCTTATGAGAATCTTGTTTAATTTTTGTTACTTTTTTTAATTGTGGTAGAATATTGTTTTGCCTATTTTGATTATTAGAGTTTTCTTAAAATATTGTAACAATTTAACATAACAATAAAAACTAATAAACAATTTACTTATTTACAGAAATTGGTTAGGTTAAGAAATAAAATGCCTGTCTTATGTGATGTTTTGCACTGAAATAAGAGTAAAAAATACAGTATGAATAAATCGTTTCTCACGTAAGTGCAAACACATTATGAAGAAACGCATAATGCGATTCATAATTTTATGCATATGAATAAATTTAACTTTCAAGGAAAGGATTCATTCACTTTTACATTTTTTGATTATGATGCGTTAAATGCAAGACAAGATAACTAAGTATAATTTTATTACAATACAAACACACTTATTATTTTTTTTATAATTAATATTTTGTTTGTTTTATAAATAACTCATTCAAAACTTGTACAGGCAAGTGCCTAGTACCCATATTATATTCACGATCAGCGACTTAGTCGGAAAATTTGTTGCAAATACACTATACTGAAAGCACTATTTTTAAAACAAGTACCTCCCTCCCTATTATTATTGTGGTGGCACTTGAATGTAAAAACAATGAACTGAAGTACTTACATACCTGTAAAGCTAGTAAAATATAAATACTTACTAATTAAGTATACATGTTTGGGCAAAATATTGTTTTTCAAGTATAACATGCATGTTGCACCTTTCAATGGCGCCTGATATCAACATCAAGAGATAATTTTGATATCGAACTTAAAGGCTTGCATGTGAGGCAAACGATGCGTTTACGTTCGTTTTTTGTATTATAATTAAAGTTCGAGTAAACTAATTCGTTGTAGCGGTAAAGCGATAATAATAATAATATAGGCTTTAGTGGAAGTAACCTATTTAGGTAATTATTCGCACTTACATAATAAGTTCAAGATAATTATGTTTATTACTAGCTGGTTATGTCAAAAAGCGTCAAATACAGTATTTTTCTAGCGTAGGCGTTGACGTAATATAAACGCTACGATTCGTAGATGATTTACTGCAGGCAATCTCGTAGCAGCTGCGTAGAGTTGACGTAGCGTGGCTTCAACAACACGTAGCATCCACGCAGTGAAGTGTGGAGTTGTTTCGTAGCGTTGACGTTGCGTAGCTTCGACGACGCGTAGCAACTACGCAGTGTAGTGTGTAGCAGTTGCCTACCGGCACATAGCAGATTTCTTATACAAGTATAAAAGTCAGGTATGGCGCCAAGTAACTTGAAAAGGATGCATTATCTGTAACAAGGAGCCAATGTCATTGACAACATGCAGCGTCATGATATCCAGCCGTGGATAATTAAACTATGCGGCGTCACAAAAGGTTCTTTTCAAAATACTCGTCATACTTTATTCATTTTATAAAATGAATGATTAATCAATTTTACCTTAAACGAGGGAGTTATACGTGAGTTTGAGTTATGATTTTACTTGTCATGTGATTTATATAAAATTGTTTGTTGAGAATTGGGTACTCTCAGTATCATGGCCAGTTTTATGACTTTATGAGGCACCAATGTAAAATAAGTTAGTCTATTCGGAATTAAACTATCTAGTAGTATTATTAAGAAATATTGTAGGTATGATAGCTGCTTTACAAAATTTAATTTCGACGGCAAAACAGAGATATCTGAACTTTATATTTACACCTACAGCTACGTTTAGTAAATAAAAATGATTGAATTTTACTTAGTTATAAATGACTTTACTTTGACACTGAAAAGCTTCAGGGGTCTGAAACCTCATTCTATCTGCAATAACAATGATACAAAGCTGCATAAGCTTATGTTGAAACTCTTTGGAGGAATACGAAGCGATTCCCACACCTTCAGGACTTTATATGCTGCGGGGCACAGTATCATAGCTTGTGGGGTGTCTCAAGATATTATAAAATATTCTATTTCATTTTGACATAGAGGCTTAACGTCTTCTTAACCCATAATTATTATCCTTTTGGGTCTTTTTCCGTCACTAGCTTTAGGCTGAATGTGGGAGGACAGATGTTTAACTTTTCTTAGTTACAAGAAAAAAAACGTAGTTCTGTGAATATTTTATGTAACATGATGATAATAGTGTATAATTTTATTAATAATTTGCATAAAATGTAAGTAATAAAATGCCTCTATATTTGCACACATGAAGAGCTAAAATTGATTATTTATTTGAACTTACAAACACATAAATAGGTATTAGGTACCGAATATTTATACGTTCCTATGTATAGTGGAAATTTAAACGTTTTTAATGTAATTACATGTACACGGAATATGATAAGTAGGTCCTCTAAGTGATCTGTTTTGCAATTAAAATATATTTATGAATGTGCTCATAACATTTTACCAAATGGGATTCAATGTATCAAGATCAAAATAGTTACGAAATGAGACTTTTGTGATGTTATTTTGTTTAGATGTAGAAATGGGAAAGTTACGAGATGGGCCGGAGCCGTTTATGCCAATAATGCACAAATCGTCATCATTCTCCTGCTAATTTTTCTATCCTATTTTTATTTGTGATCGATGCTCTTCTATACTTCTCTACTGTTGTCTTTTAATCAGTAGTGTAGGGCAGCCATACGCCCCGGTACACATATCCCGGTTTGAAACGTTGTGTCCCGGTCAATAACTTATTTGTCCCGGCTCAGTTGGTTGTTCTACCAGAATCTTGAAGTTTAATTCTCACTCTCCAGTCGCATCATCATCATTTCGGCCGAAAGACGTCCACTGCTGGACATAGGCCTCCTCCAAGTGTCGCCACATTGACCGGTCACGTGCGACTCGCATCCAGCGGATTCCCGCAACCTTCACCAAGTCATCGTTCCACTTATGGGGAGGCCTTCCAACGCAACGTCTTCAGGTTCGCGGTTCGCCACTCCAGAACTTTTCGGCCCCATCGGCCAACCGTTCTGCGAGCAATTATGTACCCTGCCCACTGCTACTTAAGTTTGGCAATTCTTCGGGCTATGTCGCTATGGTTTTCGTGGATGTCTTCATTTCCAGTAGCGTTATTAGGTAATACAGATGCTGCTTCCGTTAGTGTATGAAGAAATTTCGCAACTGCTTTTACTGTTACTGTTACTATTAGCCTGTGTTAGGTGGTTAAAGGCCTCTCCCCATGACTTCCAAATCCTTCGATCCAGGGCCAATATGGACCACTGGTCGTTGATTCTGTCCAGCTCTTCCCGCCATAACAACTGCTTTTACCGAAACTTGAAAACCTGGTTATTGATCTAGCCATCTAGCCTGAGGATGGCACTGTTCTCCCCAAACCCAAATACAAATCCTGGCTATACTAGTCGAGTCTTAGTGTCGAGTTCCAGTAGTACGAGTAGCAAAAGACAAAGAAAGAGGATAGACAGATTTGTCTGCTCCTAACATTTTTTTCCATCCACCCGCATTCTCCAGTTTACCCGCGATCATGGCGCTTGCAACAGCGTCGAAATATCAGGAGCTCAAAAATAATTAATAATCACGTAAGTGACATTTTAAGTGTTATGAAGTGTTTTGAGTTATGTACCGTGAAAGCTTAAAACAGTGTTACAAATCCTGACTTCGCCTCTTTAAAGTAGAAATCGAAAAAAAATCTCGTCATAGACCCGAAAGTCTTCGAAAAATGAATGTGGGTGGACAGTAGTCCAACATTACAATAAAAACAACCTTTTTTACAATTAAATGCCTTTAAACTTTTATTTAACACTTCCCTGTAGGCTCCAGAAGTACGAGTAGTAATTGCAGGGTAGCCGTAATGGCGGAAAATACGTCGCCGCCGTGCAGGATGCGTAAACGTCGCGAGCGTGACGACATTAGTGTAAATGTTTTGCCGCCAAGACGCGCAGGCGCAGATGAACTGTGTGGAACGGCAATGTTGGATGAAAACTAATACTAATACGTTGGTTATGGTACATTTGGTTAAAGAGTGAATCTTTAATAAAAGATTTTGGTATAATACTAAAATAAAGAATCTTGCAACCAAAATCCCCACACCAACTGCTGAAATATGGATGTAGGTACTACTTATAGTACACTACGTTTCTGCCTTGCCTCTGAGGGATAACAGGCGTGGTGTTACGGTACCCTATACCAATTTCACTAGGATTACAGCACGCAGTCATCTCAGAATTGACTTTGGATTTCTTCTTAGTCAAATATCTTAAAATCTATCTACCTGTATTCTTAAAGCCATTCACATACAGAAACTTACAATTACCACTTCTAAAAGGAAACATTACAAAACTTTTCATCAGCTAAACTTCACCCCAGCTCAAGCACACCCGGTGCATCTGTCAGGATGCGCCTGCGCCCCGAGCGTGACGTCATTAGTTCGTACTGCAGCCGAGCGCCGGAGGAAGCCGAGAGTTGCCGAGGATAGCCGAACATGTCAGCTTATGTTGAGAAGCTTTCATATCACATGCTTGAATACCTATGTTACTTCGTGGTCAGCCGTTATTCCAATTTATTTGTGGTCGATGTAGCATTTCTTCAATTCTTTCTCCATCACTCCTGTATCAGTTGTCATGTAAGTAGCCAGGTCCATTCTAGACGTACCGTCTCCAACACAGTCCCATTTATCGTGTCTTTGGTCTTCCTCTACTGCTCACAATACTCTTCATCGTTCTTCTGCCCTCATGTCAATTCATTTGGGGTCGGCGCAGCCTTTTTTTTTCGGATGGTCAATCATCAAATGACCTCTCGAGGGAGTATCAGACTTTTACTGACTAAAACCCAACCATGTTCCTTCATCGCCCTTTGTATTCCGGGCCCACGGTATCTCTTTCGAACTGTCCCGCAGCCCCGGCAGGCATCGGCCCTTGCGGACCCCTTCCTTTTGCTGACTCTTTTTTACCACTCTATTACCTACTCGCCATCTTATTCGTCCCCGCATTTCTAGCCATATCACACAGTCTATCCATCGTTTCTTTGATCTTCACCTACTCTTATAGCCATCCACATTTATACTCCAAACTTTATTTTTCTTTCACTAGGTGCAGTTTGCGTCGTTTATGCAACCTTAGTACCTGTCTATGACCAATAAGTTTCTAGAGAGTCAACCAATTGAAACTAACTCCGTTTTATCTCATCTGTAAACTATATCAATACCTACATCTACTACTCATCCTATAAAATAAACAACAAACAAAATAGCCAAGAATATCACCGTTCTAAGCCCGCTACAGATGTCGGATGCTCTTGCGCCGCGAGCGTGATGCCATTAGTTCGGAGTGCCGCCGATCGCCGGAGGCACCCGACTCTTGCCGAGAACAGCCGAAGCTGTCGGCTTCGACGCTAAGTATTATGAAATTGTGTGGGGATCGCTAAAGAATGGCCGGAATAAAACATGTTCTGAATGAGATGTCTGAGGTTGATCCTGGATAGATAGGAAAAGGAAAGTTGTCGCTAATCACGATGAAAATACTTAACGTTATAACCAGACTCTATAACCGTCCATTGTCCTGTCACCAACTAGTGAAATCTATCCAAAATTTTATTTTGAAAAATCAAGTCGAAAGTCGAAACCAGCGCGTCAATTTCTTCGTTAAAAAACAGTTACATCCGGCTCTCATAAGCTAAGTTAAAATGATTTAGTAACTCAAAATTTTACTCACTCTCATTTACATTTTAATAGTAAGAAGATAACAAACACCTATGGGAAAGTAGAATCCTTAGAAATTAGTGCGTATCATCTTAAAAGCTACGGGCTACGCGGGTGCGAATACGAGTAAGCCTATGAAAGATATAATTATAATGAACTCAGCAAAAAGGCAAACACATTTTACAACTGAAAATTCTTCATTTTGCTGTCGAAAACTTTAACAAATCAATTTTGTCGATCAAAGACTTATCCGTGCTACCTCTAACGAAAAGATAACAAATCTGTTGTTACGTCCTCACATAATTAGATACCGCATACAAACTACAAAATTGATTTTTCCAACAACCCATGGTTGTCTAAGGCGGACGAACCCGCGGGGTTGAGCATAATATAATATTCCAAAGCCTTAGTCAGACATTACCGCGAGGTGGATTATTGAAATAAATCGCGAGTGATCAGCAAAATGCATAGTTTGCGCGCCGGCCCATTACGCTGATTGAGTTTCCCGGAGAGACGGGGACCATCCCAGGGTTTGGTCGAAGAGCGGATTAAGGTAGGGTCGGACGAAGATGAGTTTTATTATGAATAGGAGAAACTATGCAGAAAAGTGTGTGGTTTTAGAACTAGAGTCGTTTAAAAAAAACCTAAAACGAATTTCACGTTTAGCCCATCTAAGTATACCACGTTGAAGACCTGCTGTTAGAGTCAATGTTCCATAGCTATGGTGTCATTGGGCCAACTCCACGATCGAGCAAATCGCGGCGATTCAACGTATGTCTATACGAAAATATCGCCGCGATTCCCTCGCTCGTGGAGACGGCCCAAAAGAGAGTGTATATAGAAAAACGTGGCAAGGGCCATAATATCGCCGCGATTCTCTCGCTCGTGAAGGCGGCCGCTGACTTAGAATATAAGCTCTTGAACGCAGTTTTTGTAAGTAATTAGCGTTCAGTTTTATTGACGAAAATTCGGTCTTTCGCCCTTAGTAGATTTGCAACTCTGGTTATCCTTCTTACAAAGCGACTGCAAAGCCATTTCTTTATCAATCAATGATCATTTGCATCCTGCACCAGATATTTCACAAGACGGTAGAAAAACAAGCAATTTTACCACATGAAATGCTTTAAACATCAGGGAGCAGATATGTTTTTGTTTCTTTTAGCTAAATTATTTCCATGAAACCTGAAAACACGTATGACTAAGTACCTACGTACTTAGTCATGCACTTCCTTTCCTTTAATTATTTTCATTGAATTTAATATTATTTATTAAAATTAAACCACCTTCAAACTATCACTTGACATTTAAAAAAATATGTAATTGTCTAAAACTTCCATTTGCTTTTATGATTTTCATTGATTAAATAATAAAATCACCTTTCTATCGTCATCAAAAACTCACAAAACTACACCGAATCAAGTAATCAAAAGCATTAAAATGGGCAAACATTTTACAAAATCCAAATGAATTTCCAAATCAGCATAACTGCGAGTGGCAACTGTGGCAACTCGATGTCTCTTGTCATGTTTCACATTATGCCACGACGCGAATGCATTGCCCGTCAAATATACGAACTGACGGGTCGGATTTGATGTGAACTGTGAACGTAAATAACATGGCGGGTTGTAAAAAGCATAGGATACTACAGTATGAGAGTTTTTGATCCATTTTATTGGTAACATGAAGGTTTTTTTTGTGAAATGTGTTTAAATAGATCATGTTCATCATCATCATCATTTCAGCCGAAAGACGTCCACTGCTGGACATATTTGAGATCATGTCCTGTAGCCGAAAAACTGTATTGAGGGTAGTTATAATGATATACTACTCTGTCAAGATAGTACCGGGAAAAGATCAATAATACACAAAATGTCTGTTATTCATCCAAATTTATTTTATAGTAGTAAGTATGCTCCTTTAGAAACGATACACTTGCGCCAACGAATAATCCATTCATCAAAACATTTTTTAAACGCTGCTTCCGGAATTGAGTTCAGTTCTCGCCGCGAATTCTCCTTTATGTCTTCTATCGATTGAAAACGGGTGCCACGAAGTGGTAATTTGAGTTTAGGAAAAAGAAAAAAGTCAGCAGGAGCCATATCTGGTGAATATGGTGGTTGCTGGATGGTATTTGTTGAGTGTTTGGTCAAAAATTCGTTCACAATAGCCTTGTGCGAAGGCGCATTGTCGTGGTGCAAAATCCAAGAATTTTCTTTCCACAAATCTGGCCTTTTTCGTCGAATTTGCTCTCTTAAACGCCGCATAACGCTCAAATAATATTCTTTGTTTACCGTTAGACCTTCCGGTAAGAATTCAGAGTGCACAACACCGCGATAGTCAAAGAAAACAGTCAACATGACTTTGACTTTTGATCGACTTTGGCGTGGTTTTTTCGGTTTCGGTTCAGTTGGAAGGCGCCACTCCGAAGCTTGTTGACTAGTTTGTATGTCAAACTCGTAAACCCACGTCGTCTCGTCACCAGTAACAATGCGTTTCATGAATGTTGGGTCCGAACTGACTCGTTCTAGCATGTCCTCAGCGACTTTCATGCGATTGAGTTTTAGGAGAAAATTCAGATCTTTTGGGACTAGCCGAGCAGCAACATGTTTCATACCCAAATGATTAGTTAAAATGGTACGGATCGACTCGTGAGATATAGAAAGTTCGGCGGCTATCTCTCTCAGAGTTGAATGGGGATTTTCAGTCACTATTTTCTTCACTTTTGCGATGTTAACTTCAGTTGCAGACGTTGACGGCCTACCAGAGCGAGGCAAATCTTCCATCACATCTCGACCGCTTTTGAACGCTTTGAACCACTCATAAGCACGAGTTTTTGATAAAGTCGATTCACCGTAAGCCTTCTGTAACATTTTCAGTGACTCCGAACACGAAATTCCATTGGCGATGCAAAATTTAAGACAAACTCTCGTTCGATATTTTTGTCCATTATGAAATTCGCAATACACACTATATATGATATTACTAAAACCAGCACTGAATTTAATATAAATAACAGATGCAACTCAAACTCCGCGCCAAAATGGAAAACAGTTGTGCCAATCTAACAACTACAAAAAAACAAAAATTTGAATTTGGAACCATAAACAAATCATCCATTCCCGATACTTTTTTGACTGAATGTACTTACTGAAAAATAAGAAATAGGCGCAATTAATATTACTTATTTATGAAAAGCTTGAAAACCATTCGAACATCAATTTGACGAACATTTACCACGTAGTAACAAAAAAAAAACAGTTTAAAAAAATTCTTAACTACAAAATTGTATAACAGTGGTCATCATAATCTTGCAGTCAATGAAACCTAATTAGAAAACCACCAACCTTCTACATTAAACTCAGCCACGGTTACACTTGATACAACTAACGCCATCTATTATATATAAAAGGAACTAATCTCTTCGACCAAAGCTTTCATAACTTTTACCCGCCAACTCGGTCAAAATATATTTTAATTTACATTTTAAATAATTTTAACAGATTATGAAGATAACAGACACAAATAAACGGTTTTTAAGACATCACTACGTTCATTTTATATTTAGAGATAAATGCAGATCTCCACTTCCATCAATCTGTTTAGAAACAACCTTTTGCTTGACTTTCAGTAGTAAGGAATTTTAGCGCCAAAAATATATGTTTTCACGCTCATGATGTTTTTTACCTCAACATCGACTTATAAAACAAGAAAAACAAGATTAACACAACAGCAATCTATTTACAATATTTACTTACAGACTTTTCAACCAATAGTTCTAATTCTAAATACCGTCTCCCATTACAAGGTCACAAAGAAAATCGATGCTCAAGTTCAAGGTCGACAGTTCAAGGACACTTGTAATAAATAGTACGTAACTAGTAGAAAATCGTGAGCAGGTATTATTAAAGCAATAATAGCTTGTATTGTTATTTGGTTTGGGTATATTATTGGCTGGTGACATTCGGGTTATGAGAGTCTCTCATGCAAGCGACTCGAAATATTTTCTCTTGCAATGTATTTTCAGGTTTGATTTACAAAAACAACATAACATCACGCCTGTAATTCCTAAAGGGTTAGGCAGAGGTTTAATACACCTCTGCCTAACCCTTTAGGAAGTACATATAGTATATATATAGGAATTATATATAGTACACCCAAATTTCGAGTCCCATGTAGGTATAATAGGGGGCAAACCTATTGTCATCAATCGGGCACAAATCCAGAGTCAAAGCTACTGCTGAGAAATTCCTGATGGAAAAACCTAATAACACTGCCCGACCCGAGAATCGAATCCGGGACCTCATGCGCCTGCAACCACTAGACCAACGAGGCAATGTCGCTTTTAGTTTCATCAAAACAAAACTAAAACAGGACAGGTTTCTGGACAGGTCCACTCAAATCTGTATGGTTATTTCTTCAAAAGACCATCTCAGACACTAATCTGCATAGTCCTCATGTGAATTGAGCAAGATTATGTCTGGACTTCAAAAGAGACTATGACCTCTGAGTTTGTTTCGGCTGTTTCTTCTCAGAGTAGTCAGGTACGAAACACCGGCCCCATCTAGTTTTTAAAAATTGACGTGTAAAAGTGTTTGTAAAAACCTACTTGCAAAAATTAACATAATTATAATAATAAATATAATCAGGAGGTTCCTCTCTCAAGAGCCCTGAACACCGGCAGCTCGGACCCTGTTCCCAGCGCTGGTGGGCTACTGTTTTTTATATTTTTAAATGTTTTTTTTTTGTAGTTTTATTAAGAAACTAGCTTCTGCCCGCGACTTCGTACGCGGATCCTGTTGCTTATGCCAGCGACAACGGGGTCGTCAAAATCGAAGATCTGAAACGTCTGATGTCGAATTTTAAGAGCCCGGGGACGGGAATACAACGGGATGCGCGAGACGATTCGAGACGTTCCAGATCTTTCATTTTTGTAAGTCAACAGGAAATGCCCATCAGACTAAACATTTTTATAAGTCAACAGGAAATGCCCATCAGACCAAACAACACTTGCTTAGACGTCATTCCTATGTGTTATGGTGTAGCTGGGCTCTTGGAGTTCCACAACAGGTGTTCCAGATCTTCGAGGTGTTCCAGATCTTCAAATTTATTCTCACAGCAGAAAATGCTCATCACGTAGAACAATTTTTGCTATGGTACCATTTTTGTATCTCTTATAGTTCAGCCGGTCTGTTGCGGTTCTGCATCAGGTGTTTGTTTCCAAGATAAAAGTCAACAGGGAATGCCCATCAGACCAAACAACACTTGCTAAGACGTCATTCCTATGTGTTATGGTGTAGCTGGGCTCTTGGAGTTCCACAACAGGTGTTCCAGATCTTCAAATTTATTCTCTCAGCAGAAAATGCCCATCACGTGGAACAATTTTTGCTATGGTACCATTTTTGTATCTCTTATAGTTTACCTGGTCTGTTGCGGTTCTGCATCAGGTGTTTATGTTTTTTCCAACATAAAACTCAATAGGAAATGCCCATCAGACCGAACAACTTTTGCTAAGACGTCATTCCAATATGTGTTATGGTGTAGCTGGGCTCTCGGAGTTCCACAACAGGTGTTCCAGATCTTCGATTTTTATAAGTCAACAGAGTGTGCTCATCAGATTGAACAACTTTTGCTAAAACGTCATTCCTATATATGTAAGTGTAGCTGGGCTCTTGGAGTTCCACATCAGGTGTTCCAGATCTTCAAATTTATTCTCTCAGCAGAAAATGCCCATCACGTGGAACAATTTTTGCTATGGTACCATTTTTGTATCTCTTATAGTTCAGCTGGTCTGTTGTGGTTCTGCATCAGGTGTTCAAGTTTCCAAGATAAATTATAGCCTATATCTTGCCCAGACTTAATACCTATACAACAACAAAAAAATCATTCAAATCCGTCCAGTAGTTCCGAAGATTAGCGTGTACAAACAAACAGACAAACAGACAAACAGACAAACAGACAAACAGACAGAACTTTTTTTTTGGATTCGTGCTCTATTACTGTTTCTAAACCCCCCTCAATTTTTTTTTTTTTATTATATTCAATGTACAGACACAGTTTTTTTACTGTTTTATTATATGTATAGATATTTAAAAATGTTAAAAATACGTATTTAAATGAATAAATGATAATAATATAATCATATTATTTAGTTAGGGAGTCTATTTTCTTTGGAATTTTCATTGTAATTTCCAACAACTACAAATATTTAAATTGGTCTAATATCAAATAGGGTTATCTTTTAATATTTCCTCAATAAAAATAACTTAAACGCGATATTTTGTACTCATTATTAAATATTATGATGTCACCTTGAAATCCGTCCTATACAATTGTATTTTATTAGGCCCTTGATAAGGAAGCCCCAATCATTATTCTTAATTTTTAATTGCCATTATTATAGCTTGTAAAATCAGTTTCTTGTTGATTAATAGAATGACTCAATTTAAGTTACAGTTTGATTAATTGGTCATTTGTGCGAAAACATAACAAGAACAACATAGTTAGCACCTGTTAATAATATCTACAAGTGGGTGTTCTGTTAGCCGTGTGATATCCGGCAGAGTAGAATAGAACCAACCCATTACACTCACGGGTGTCGTATAAGGCGACTAATGTCTGAGGCAGAACACCTTGCGCCTCAGTAGACCTGAGAATGAGCAGCAGCGTTTTCTGTTAGTCTTTCATCACTGCGATCTCCAATCCGCCTGCCAAGCGTGGAGATTACGGCAAATTCCTCCCATCATGGGAGAGGCTTATGTCCAGCAGTGGACGTTATGGGCTGTTGTAGATGTTGTTGTTGTTGTCTGAAATTGACAGGAGTTAGGTTGGCCTGTTTCTCTACCTAGCTCTTCTAGGAAATAACGCATGAGTTGTGCTTAGTTGGTGTCAGTTAAGATGAGAATAGCGGTCATTGCCCTTTCCCTAATATCTCTTCGTATAAACCAAAAAAAAATAAACCATAATTATATCGTTTTTCATTACAAAAAAATTTGAAGATCACGATAGATGACGATTCCTGACTTGAACCTTGAACAGGCTTATTTTTGGTTTTCAAAGATAAGAAGTTTAATAAATGTAGGTGGGTCAATGACCGCTATTCTCATCTTAACTGGCACTAACTATAGTGAAGTAAACTGGAGCTAATGAGTTCGTTCTTCATTTTTGTTTTGTTTACTTTTGTAAAAACATGAAGATGATTTCTCAGCGCTATTGAGAGTCGAGCCCAGGGTCTCGACTACCATGCCTGCCGGGGCGACGGGACTATTCGAAAGAGATACCGCAGCCCTGGAAGACAAAGGGCTAAGGAGGAACATGGATGGGTTTTTGGCAGTACACTCATTAAATTCATAAAAATACTTTTAAATTCGAGGAATCAGAAAAATGTACTGAGGAAAGTTTTGAGTATGAATGTGGATAGGTATAAGAGTAGAGGAAGATCAAAAAACGATGGATGGACCGTGTAAAGGATCAAAATATGGCAAGAAAGGAGGTGTCTGATGATATGACGAGTAATAGAGAAGTATGGAAGAAGACATGCTGCGCCGACCACAAATGAATGGCGAGAGAATAATGATGAAAAACTTTATAAGTAATTTTCTTTTCAAATTCAATAAACAGGCTAACAGTAGAGCTTCCGGAAGAGTGGGTCTAAAAATGAACATGGACAAGAGGTCATGTTGAATGCCCATGTCACACCCACTCCTATCAAGATCGGAGACTATACACTCGAAGTTGTAGACGATTATGTGTACCTGGGACAAACGGTCCAGCTAGGTAGGTCTAACTTCGAGAAAGAGGTCAATCGTCGAATCCGACTCGGCTGGGCAGTGTTCGGGAAGTTGCGCGGTATCTTCTCGTCCACGCAGTGTCTCAAGACGAAAGTCTATGACCAGTGTGTGTTGCCAGTGATTACATACGGGACCGAAACGTGGTCGCTCACAATGGGCCTCATCAGAAGACTTAAAGTCACCCAAAGGGCAATGGAGAGGGCTATGCTCGGAGTTTCCTTGCGCGATCGAATCAGAAATGAAGACATCCGCAAGAGAACCAAGGTTACCGACGTAGCCCGAAGAATTGCCAAACTTAAGTGGCAGTGGGCAGGGCACATTGCTCGCAGAATGGATGGCCGATGAGGCCGAAAAGTTCTGGAGTGGCGACCGCGAACCGTAAGACATTGCTTTGGAAGGCCTCCCACTAGGTGGACCAATGACCTGGTGAAGGTTGCAGGAATCTGCTGGATGCGAGTCGCAAGGGACCGGTCAATGTGGCGACACTTGGGGGAGGCCTATGTCCAGCAGTGGACGTCTTTCGGCTGAAATGATGAATGATGATGATGAAATAAGCTAACAGGCCTAACCAGTATAATCATAAAACTTTCGCAACAAAACAATAAATCACAATAAACGACAACACCGGCCCTAACGAACTTAAGTTCTAACAATAGATGCGCCCACGCACCCGAATGAACTAATCGCTGCGATGATCGATTCTGATCTCGATAAGAAACTATTCTACTTAGATGAGTTTTATTGTTCTGTGTTGCTAGTTGCTACTTTTTAAATATTGTGAATTGGAGTATTAAATTGAATGAATTTATAGGAAATCGTTTTTGTTAAATAACTTTTAGAATATATCTCCTTATCTAACAGGAGGAGCTGGTGGTTAAATAAAAACAGCCACTCGGATCAATCTTCAGGTTAAGCCGCGCTTTCCTAGGTTGGTCTGTGGATGGGTGGCCACCCATTATATACCAAGTTCTCCGTGCCTTTGCAAGCACGTGAAGCCGTTGGTCCCAGCTGTCATTTGTACATCTTTGACAGTCGTTACAGGTTGTCAGTGGCCCGAAAGTCTGACAACCAGTCGAGGGCAATCGTATTACCCAGTACTAATTGGAGTAAATACTTATCTTGGAGGTCAGATAGGCAGTCGCTCCATGCGCTCCTCCGGCTAGGCAGATGATGATGTCTCCTTATCGAGGAATTGCTACCGAGTCTATCTGTCGTTGCAAAACTTTTCCCATAAAACCAAAATATAAGAACTATTAGACAAAATAACGTTTTCTTGTTTTTCAAGCCGAATATTTCGTGAGTTTTAAATGAAATACGCGTCAATTATTTCTAGATGTTATTGAGAACCAGGATATGCCAGAACGGTTCACACGAGTTTTGGTATTGATGTTGGCATTCTGAAATCCTTTAAAAAAAACCACTTGACCAACTTTTTTTAGAACTCGTGACTTTGACAATAGCTAACAATTATAAAACTAAACTGAAGAATTTTAACAATTGCCATAATTAGTTTCCGAGCATCCATTCATAAAATTGATCGGAAATTCACACCTTGGAGCAATTATTTTATTAATTTATCGGGTCACAATGTAAAATTATATTTTAATGGTTTAATTGCGAAATGGCATCATCAATTTTGAATAATTCTGTGTAGAATTATGGTAATTTCGTTATTGTAAACGGTGCGAGTGACTTGTTTTAAGCGTGGGTTTATTTTAGTTTCTTTCACCTAGAAAACCAAGTGAATGTTTCTGTATAATTTTCCTAAAAATAGCGTGATTTCTGAGTTATACAACTTATATTTAGAAACACCAGTGCCAACGTAATCTTATACTAATAGTATAAAGCTGAATACTTTGTTTGTTTGCGCTAATATCAAGAACTACTGGTTCGAATTGAAAAGTTCGTTCTTTAGTGTTGGATAACACATTTATCGAGGAAGGATATTATATTATTATATGCTATCAACACGGTACGATCAATAGGAGTGGAGCATCAATGAAAAATTTTGCAGAAACAGAAACAAATCCATACAGCTATTGCTCATCTAGTGTTCCTATAAATCGAATTCAGGGAAGTTATAAAGTACTAATATACCTAAATGAAAACTGTTATATAAATGAATGAGTGTAACTCTTCAAATTTAATTGTTTAATTATTTACACAAACATAATAGGAGCTCGTGGCTAAATAATAACAACCGCTCGGGTCGATCTTTACGTTAAGCTGTGCTTGCCTAGGTTGTTCTGTGGATGGGTGACCGCCCTTACATACCGAGTTTCCCCCGTGCCTCGGAAAGCACGTTAAGCTGTTGGTCCCGGCTGTCATTTGTAGATCTTTGACAGTCGTTACAGGTAGTCAGTGGCCCAAAAAGTCTGACAACCAGTCTTACCAAGTGGTATCGTATTACCCAGTATTAACTGGGTTGTGGAAGTCAGATAGACAGTCGCTCCATGTAAAATACTGGTATTCTGCTGCATCCGGTTAGACTCGAAGCCGACCCCAACATAGTTGGAAAAAGGCTGGAAGATGATATTTAAAAGATAATACTAAATCGATAATTAATGTCATATTGAACCGATGATAGAAATAAAAAATGTACTTTAAACAAAAATTATTAAAACCGTAGAACTCTTACAAAGAGAGGGCGGGTTAAAATACAAGTAACTATAAAATTTTACATGTTTATAATCATAGCTAATTAATTGTACACCCTTCTATTTCAGGCGACTACAGGAGCTAAATTAGCAACTCTATTTGTGGTAGTTCAAACTTCGTTTGAAATACTGTTAGACTAAGTTCTAATCAGCTTGCACTACAAAGTGGTTGTTTCGTCAGTCACTGCGGTCCGAATAGTGTGAAATGAGTGTTTTTTGCGATTTACAAAAAATCTATTGATTGGACTAAAAAAGTAAAACACTATGATGCTAATATGTTACTTGTAGAATTATTTGACAAAAAATCAGAATGATCGCATGTATTTATTTTAGTATGGTTTATACTCGTTAAAAGAAATTTTTAGAGATAAGTTCGTGATTTTTTTTTATCTAGTAAAATTTGTTGAATAATGTTTTCAAAACACTATCGTACTAGCATATATCCTGAAAAATATGATATATTTTTCTGGTTTTGTTTATTGTAATGAATCATATGCTTTTTTGCATTATAAAACTCGCGTTTAGCTCCTGTAGTCGCCTTCAGCCCACCACTTAACGTACCTAATGTAAATTAATACTAAATACGTAGGTACACAACAAGACTTAATTTATCACCTATAACCATTATAAAATTCTGCAACATTAGGTAAACATCTACTACAATAAGTCAAACCAACGTATTACATAGCAAACACTATAATTACAAACATAGATCATAAATTAACAAAGTGGGTGAACAGTATTGCAGCTGCAAAGACGAAGTACAAAGGTACCACCCATCACACTAGCGTCCCGAGATCGTATCAACATGACGAACATAAATTACGATGTGATTTTACAACTCGTAATTAAATACCATTTTGGTATAAACTTGTTTGGGATTTAAAGTTTCGAAATCTGCTATAATTAGTTTCAGTCTCTATAGAGCACTAAACAATGTCTTTAATGGCACCTGTCAGAACACATAAATATAACCTCACGCCGGTTATCCCCGAAGTTGTTAAGCAGAGGTGTATGTACTATCGAGGACAATCCTGCCTGATCACCACTAAGCTAATTTTTGCTTGCACTCGCAACATAAAAACGCTCTCTACCGATCGGCCGAGCGCACTGAAGACGCACGCCAAACGAGAGTTATTGTTATTTTGCGCGCCAAAGTTGACGCTTTCCTAATAGGCCCAAACTTTAAGGGGGCGTGGCTGGGCGCCTCCGCATGATTTAAGCGAAAATATTTTAACTGATCAGACGGAAAAGACCATGACTGTACCTCAATAGTACACCCACATTTGGCAGACCTGGGAATCAAAACCAGGGCCCCATGCACAGTAGTCACGCTTGCGATCACTAGACCAACGATTGTTTGGGATTTAAAGTTTCTTAATCTATACTAATACATATTATACAGAGGTAAAATTTGCTTGTATGTAGAGGGTCATCTTCAGAACTACTGATCCGATTCCGAAAATTCCTTCAATAAAGGCAAGCTAAATTATTACCGAGTGTTATATAAGTTATAATTAAAACGTTTCCTTGGGAAAATTTACGAGCATAAGACGAGCGAAGCCGTGGGCAAAATCCAGTGAGTTCTTGATAGAAAAAGACCGGTACCAATTTGTTAGAATTAGGAATCAAAACAGAGGCCATAGGCACAGAATTCGCGCTCACGTACACTATTGATTATTTATCAACGAGGCAGTTTTGTAATGTGTAGGTAACAATTAGCTTTAGACTCTCTGTAGCACTAAACAACGTCTTTAATGGCACCAGTCTTAAGAAATAGTCAAATAACAATGTACTTATGAATGCATTATTGGACAAGTCACAACTCCAGTCGTCAAATTTTAGGATTAGACTAGACACGGAACTAAAGTTCAGACTCATTGTAGTTAAAATTAATTATTGAAGTGCTAGGTAGGTACGTTATAAGACTTAGCAAAAAGGTTTTAATTAAAAAAATAAAAATATAAGAATGAAACAAAAGGTTTAAATTTTTAAATTACGAATGCAGTACAATACGTTGAAGACACTACCTCATGAAGAATTTGAATACTTAGGTAGTTCTATATTCAAATAATTAATTTAGAAACTGGCAGTATTCATGCAAAAACTAAGGCACAGCTACTACAATCTGCCGCTTTCAATTTCCAACTTTATCGCTAAAGCATTAGGTTCAAGATTGATTGGGAAAATTTGACGGTTTCGTGTAGCATGGAAGTGGTGGCGTCTGTACTATCGAGTTCACTGACGGTCGACCGGTCTTCAACCTTATTCCACAGAGCATAAGGGTCAAAAGCGGCAGACCCTCAGTGAACTCGGTAGTATAGACCTAATCCTCTTAGTTTTGCATGTGTTTTAACCAAATTAAAACTTCCATTGGAAATTGTCTTGTAAAAGATCTTAGGCTAGGTAGATGGTAAGTTTATGCACTTTCACAAATTATAAATTCCAGTTTTCATATTATTTTGCATTTATGTTCAACGCATTTTCACAATTTCTACTGAACAGGAGGCGTAAACAAAGATATAAAACCTACATGAATATGTATTTCTCGTTTTAATTACATAAAACGTAATTGGATCTTAATATCTGTTAGGAATCGAATGTTACTTCTGCTAATAATTATAATTTTCACGTTTGTTAGCCTTTATGGGGCTAACAACGGTGATTTTCATTTAAACTAGGCACTTGGCTTAAGTTCCACTTACCTTTAGTGTCTGTATCACTATAATATTGACTTCGTACGTATTTACTTTTTATTACGTATTCACTTCTCAACAAATTATAGTTGGTGCCAGTTAAGATGAGAATAGCGGTCACTGCCCTTTACCTAATATCTCTTTACAAACCAAAACAAATAAAACATGTATCGTTTTTCATTAGAAAAAATGTTGAAGATCACGATAGATGACGGTTCAAGACTTGTACAGGCTTGGTTTTCAAAGTTAAGAAGTTTAATAAATGTAGGTGGGTCAATGACCGCTATTTTCATCTTAACGGGCAGCAATTATAGTTACCTACTCATCTCATCTGCTAAATCCTTTCCCAACTACACAATTATATTGGGATCGGCTTACAGTCTAACCGGATGAAGCTGAATACTAGTAAATTATACATGGAGCGACTACCTATCTGAACTCCACCACTCAGTTAGTACTGGGTAATACGAAAGCCATTGATACGACTGGTTGTCTGACTTTCTGGCCACTGACTACCTGTAACGACTCTCAAAAATCTACAATTGACGGCCGGGACCAACAGCTTAACGTGCTTTCCGTAGCATGGAGGAAAATCGGTATGTAATGGCTGATCGCAGGAAAAGACTGGACAGATGTCGCCAAAGATCGAGAAAACTGGCATTCTCTGGAGGAGGCCTTTACCCGAAAAGGGGTCCAAATAGCGTAATCACTATTATTATTTACCTAGATACGTTACCATAATTTTCTTAATGTCATGATTTGTATAATTTATAATTTTGCATGTTTTAATGAATTCAAAATGGATTATTTAATTTTAATTATTTTGTTATAAATTATCTATACATAGGTTATTTAAAGTTGTATATAAAATTGATTTTTAATACATTTTATTTTTGTAAACATCATACAATTAATTCAAATTTAGCATGATTATGATTAAATGTATTATTATTATGTAATTTTAATAGCTATTGGAATTAAAAGGCTTTTTATTTTTTATTTTTTTTATTTATTTAATAATGGCTGATCATTGCACCCATCCACGAACCAACCCAGGCAAGCGCGGGTTAACCTGAAGGTCGACCCAAGCGGCTGTTATTATTTAGCCACGAGCTCCTTGCTATATTCTTAAATTAATTACTTACTATTACTCAATATTTTTTCTTCGTTGACATTTTACCGAGATTAACATTTATTCATTTTTTCATCACTTAGGAAACTAAACGCATTTTTTTAACAACCTTCAAATTCATAGAAACATTTGGACCCATCCATCTTGCCTACTCAACTTAAAAACTAATTAACCAGGTACAGTCAAGTAGAAAAACACACTGTCAAAACAGGGCTAATCAATCAATTGTACAATCAATCAGCAAATGACATTACAAACGCCCACAAGTAGGTAGACAGAGACGAATAAATGCCAAGAAACATTATAGAATTATTATTGCAGCGCGAAATTATAATTGCATTTCAAAATTATTAGGTGCAAAATTATATTATTGGTGTTGTGGGCCGCAGGCGTCGGTATCTGATGCGTACGCTCGCTTGACATGGTAAGTGATGAGCCGAGTGATAGAAACCTGCTTTCGTCGGGCGGTTTGAATTATGGCTACGACTGTACCTTTGTATCGGATTCGGAATTATGTTGGTATTGAGATTGGTAGGTTGCATTTGAAAGCGTTTGTAATGATTTGGATGGAATTGTGAATAATTTTAGCTTGTAGGTGCAAAATACAAATACCAGTTGCGTAGCTAGTCTTATTATGGCCATATATGTATTAATTTTTTTTTGGGGCCCTTTGAACCCGAGTGCGGCGATGCCCAAAAAAAAGGAGAAAATCGCAATTTTTTTTGCAAAATTAAAAAAATAGAAACCTGACTTGTGTTGATTTAGCTGTCATTCATTTTACTATGAGAAAATGATTGTGAGCGAGCAAAGTGAGACAAAAAAATGTGTAACTGTAATCATGACTAGCATAGGTACTAGTACTTATGAAGAGCTAAATTAGTAAATTACAGCATCCTGAAAGTGTTTAAATTTTCATCGAAAAGCTAAAATATGCTGCTTTCTGGACCACGACTAGTAGTTATTAATAATTTAAAATGAGTTTTCATATTTTTGACACCACAAATCAATATTTTTTGTAATTATTAAAAAAAAAATCAAATTAAAACCAAAATATTTAAAGGTAATCAAAGTTCATGCGAATTTAAAGTAGATAGAAAATTATACTTGAGTACCTCGTAGTAATTCAGTGTTTCATATCTTTCCCTCACAAATGTATGTCAACAAGAAGTTTATTGGCAGTGTTAGCAGCATATGCAAGCAATAAATTATCTCAAAGGATTGCTACATTGCCCAACTGATTTTATAGAGCTATATAAATAGCCCCAGGTCTCCTTACCTCACCATTATATTTGTACTTGTGCGAGAACCCAATTATTATTAGTTTATTGAAATTCAATTCTTAAAAGATTTATTGCTTGTAAAATTAAAGTTGGATTCACAATAACTTGTGTACTTATGTGTAATTAATGGGATTAATAAATTATTCCTATTCATAATATATCTTCAGTGCAGTACGAGCAATTTTAAAGTACTAGTAGTTTTATTAACAAAATATTAATATTTATTTGAAAACGGGCTTGAATCTTTGTCGCAATTGACTCTTAAACTACCTACTTAAACATTTACTTTCGAGGGACAAGGTAGCACTGCTAAGAATAGGTAGAAAAATACCTACCACATTAACCAACTTCCTAAAACCCGATGAATGGTACACCTACCCCACGCTCGCATACAAAACAAAAACAAAACAGTCCCTTATCAGTAGGGAGAAAGCCCCTTTTGTTAGCCGCGACGCCTCGCGTTATGGTTTTATTATCTATGTGTCTCACATACGGTCAACTTCAAAGGCGGCGAAACTTTTTCTGGGAAAACTATTCTTTATTGTTTTGCGTCCACATTGGGATTTTAAATAGTGCACATTTTTAGCACTTGGTATTTCGCATTATTGGTGAATCTTTTGAATACGTTTTTCCTTTCAGTCAACAAATACGTCATTGTGCTAAAAATGTGTTCTGGGTGGTTCAAAAATTCTTAGTAGGTAGGTAATTGTTTTACAAATGGAAACAATGTCAACATCATCACCTTTGTATGTGTAGTGGACACAAAAGTACATACCTGCTAACAGTTGTATACCTACTGTGAGTATATAAGGAGTTTTATACGATCATATTTTACTCAAAGCAAAGATATACTGAAGTAGAGGACTAAGGTCAATATCTTAGTAGTTTGTAAATAATTAATTATTTATTAGTTAATTAGTTATTTATTATTTTATTGTGGTATCCGGCAGAGTAGAATAGAGCCAACCCATTACACTCACGGGTGTCGTATAAGGCGACTAATGTCTGAGGCAGAACACCTTGCGCCTCCGTAGACCTGAGAATGGGCAGCAGCGTTTTCTGTTAGTCTTTCATCACTGCGATCTCCAATCCGCCTGCCAAGCGTGGAGATTAAGGCAAATTCCTCCCATCATGGGAGAGGCTTATGTCCAGCTGTGGACGTTATGGGCTGTTGTTGTTGTTGTAATTATTAAAGTAACGTTTGACTTACAAATAGCGAGAGTCAGTTAAGATCGGAAATAAATATTTACTATAGATTGCAAATTCTTTCGTCTGCATAAATAGCCAGAAGGATGTCACTAATTATAAAATGAACGGAAATGCTGCATTTTTAATTTTTCCGCTAATTATTTTGCATATTGAGTGTAGAACTTTTCCGGTATAATAACACTTTAGTGTCAATTTACGTGTCAGTGATTTATGACTTCAATAAATTCGAAAATCTCGTTTCTCTAAGAGCACTTCTCTTCTTTACAATATCCCACATTTGATTTTACGGTTATCCTAGGTATTAAATGAAAAAATAAAATAAAACGAAAACGACATGAACCACTGCAAAGTGAAATATGCCTAGATAATTAATGTATTTTAGTATAAGAAAACCATGTTTTAATTTTTCACGGTTTATAACTAACCTTACACTGTCACTTAAGGGTGAGTCATCCCGCGATCATGGCGCTTGCCACAGCGTCGAAAAATAGGGAGCTTAGAATTATTGATAATCATGGAAGATAGATATACCGTATGTAACAGTGTGAGGGAAGAAAACCATGACTGCATGATCTGCTCTTTCGTTTCTTCAAGTTCAAACTATACGTATTTTTCACACTTTTAGTTCACAATTGTAGCAGTGGCATACAACGCGGCCTTATTAAGGCATTATGAACCAGCTAACTGAGAATAAATGAATTCAAATTGCAATTAAAAATAATAAAGTCAAAACTTCTAGAATAAACTAAAACCGAACACCTGATCGACTACAATAAATTCACTTGTACAACCACGAGACATTCAATTCAAATCATAAAATTTACTAAACCCTACAATAACTCGATTATTTGTTTCAAAAGACAAAACCATTAAACAAATTACCGCGAACTAATAAAGACTAAGACTGGTGATAAAACTCTATTGTTCGTCCGGCCAGGTAGTTTAGGGTTAGGTGACGGCTCAGCCACCCCCACCCTTAAACACCGGTGACTTTAAGGTGTTAACACTTGTGTCACAGGATTACCAGGATTAGTCTCGTCATAGACATCAGATCCTACCGACCAGAGCTCAGTGACTTATCGATGTCCATACAAGTGACACTTTAGTCTCAAGTGACCGTTCTTATTTTAAATTTTCTCGTCCTAAGTCCTTTTAAGTGTGTAAAAGTGACATTTTAGTCTTAAGCGACTGTTTAGTTCGTAGTTTTTTAGTGTTAAGATCTTTGGACATAATGTTTTGTGAATATGATCAGTGTTCATGCACCATGAGTGAGTGTAGCGAGAACCATTTGGGGAAACTCACTCAGTTTGTCAAACGCTGGTGGGAGGATGATTATTATAAGGTTTGTCTCACTTCTTGTTTCTAATATTTTATTTCTGTGGATATTTTCTGTCAAACAAAACATGTTTTTCAAAGGCTTTGAGATTTAAGACTGACGTCCTCTAGGAGTCCAATTTCAAAATCTTGTGGCACTAAAGCAAAACCCAATTTAAGAATCCTTCCACGCCTGAAAATAGGTGTTGTCAAAAAATCAAATTAATCAGCCGAAAGACGTCCACAGCTGGACATAGGCCTCCCACAAGCGTCTTATTTAATTACGTAACTATAGACTTGACTTTCCCGAGTGAAAAATATTTCCAAAACTTTCTTATTTCTGTTGCAAGAAACATGGCCACATTATCTTTACATGAGCATCGATGTCACTCCCACAGTAATCCGCCCAATTTTTCCGTCGTTCTCGTGTCAAATTCCTTAAGACCGTCCACCAAATCTCCGATCGATACTTGACCCCCAGCTTATCCAATTATTATTTAATACCCATAACGACTCCACGAGGCGCCTTAAGCCGAGATTAAGATAAGACCAGGGGACTACACTGTATCATTACCTATATTAAGTTTAAGCGATACTCCGGGATAATTTTATATAGTATCTAAATTGTATCAAGAGTTTAAGAAGAGAGTTCAAGAGTTTGAGTTCCGTCCGTGACGCCACCGCGCACTTACGTACCTATAATTACCTCCGTGTTTTTAATTCCAAAACTAAGTAAAAAGTGCGTAAAACAGCGACAAAACTATACAGTTATATCCCGCAGTAAACGAGTGACGAACTAAGTGCAAAATAACAGTGAAATAACGACAATAACTCTCTGTGTGAACGGTTTTAATATCATAACGAACTAAAAATTTTAAGACGTGGTCATTTTTCGGACTTTGAACTCATTAGATACACAAAGGAATCACGTACGCCAATCCTGACCACTAAAGCAACGCACAGCAAAGCACACACGAATTTCAACCTGTATTGTAATCGTTCGCTTAGCACGGTGGAGTAGTGCGTTACATCGAATGCGTGAGAGGTCGAGAGTTCGAATCCGGCACACTGTATTTCTTTTTGCATTTAAAAAAATTTATTATTCTAAATTTTATTTTTCTTATAAATGTTCTGCAATAATATGCAACGAACTCCGCCTAAAACAGGCTTGAGCCATGGACAATCTCTTTCTGAATCCGACCTTCCGACTGCCACTACCGAAAAAGAAGACGCTATTAATATCACCGTACGGAACAAACGTCAACGTCTTGCCGATTCTCCAAATAGCGAATTATACGCCGAACGATCCACAGCATTTTCCGCTTTCAAATCGGAGTTAATGGAGATGCTCACAACTTGGAAGTCTGAACAAGAAAAGCTACTCACAACATGGAAGGACGAACAAGCTGCCATTTTATCCAAGCTGGTCAGGGAAGTTGCTGAGCTCAAACAGAAATGTCTTTCGATTGAGAAATCCAACACCGAAATGGACCGCAGCATGTCTTTTATAAATGAAACATATGAAGGTCTCAATTCTAAAGTTTCGAAACTAGAAAAGGAAAAAATTGAAAACGAAGACCATATTTACCGGCTACAGAAGCAGATACAAGATCTGAACTTCACGACACGACAAGCTACAATCGAGCTGCGTAATATTCCGACTAAGGAGAAAGAAACATCTGTGGATCTTATTTCTGCGGTATCAAGCGTAGGGAAGACTGTTGACATGGAAATTCGGACATCTGCTTTCCGGGATGTATATCGTATACCTGGGAAATCAGGTTTATGTCGACCAATTGTCGCTGAATTTAACTGTGTCAATATGAGAAACGAATTCCTCGCTAAGGTGAGGAAATTTAATAAAGAACGTTCCATCAATGATAAGCTGAACACACAACTGATCGGGATAGCCGGGGGAAAGAAACCAGTGTACGTCGACGAACATTTACCTCCTGCAATCAAAAAACTGCTGTATGACGCCCGCCAGTTTGCTAAGGCAAGGGGTTACACCAGCTGGTATTCCAACGGAAGAATTCTCCTGAAGAAAGACCCAGCTGATAAACCCATTGAAATTAAATCAGAGAAATGTTTTACCATGTTAGCTGCAGTATCGGTGCAAATGCCAGTACCTGTACCAGTACCAGCACCAGTAAGAGTTCAACAATGACTATTCTCGCTTTCACTTAAAGCTATTCGCGTTTGTGCATGCATTCAATTTTACTTTATATTTCTGCTTTATTTTAATTTTAATAACTATCGCATTTCACTGTCAATTTACGTAACACTTAAACTAAAAACACAAGAAATACACCTCACACACATACACAGTTTCCCTCAAGCTAACAAGCATAATTACGTCGTCAGGCTATATTGCAGTTTGGCTGGCAATTCTTTAATATCTTGCTATTTCTCTTTACAAACACCATTGCTGTACCGCAAAAATACCTCTATCAGACCAATTACTAGTTCTCACATTACCCAACTGTATTCCGTGTGTCATATTTTGTACTCAATTTTACCGGTAACTAATGGCTAATTTAAAAGAAATTTCCAAGGAATTGGATAACATCTCGGTCGCTCAATCTTTCCTATGCTCCCCTGAAAAATGCCCTGATTTAGTCCAGAGGCTCAATAATAACTTAAAAATAGTTCATATTAACATTAGAAGCATTAATAAAAATTTAGATCAATTTCTAACCATGATTTCATTAACGAAGGTCGAGTTTGATGTAATTGTTCTGACAGAGTGTTGGCTGCAGGTTTCTGGACCTATTCCCATATTACATGGTTATTCATCTTTCGCTACAATTAATAATGTAAAACAAAATGACGGAGTAGTAGTTTATGTTAGAGAAAGTTTGAAAACTGTGACGAGAGAACCACCATTTCAGGACGCTAACTGTATTATATCCTGCTTAGGCTCTACGGCAATAGTTTCAGTCTATCGCTCTCCGTCTTACCAAAATCTAGAAAACTTTTATAACAGTCTGCAAGGCGTAATATCGTCTCTGAAATCCTACGCTAACATTATCCTAATAGGTGATATGAATGTTGACATCAAATCAGGATCTAGTGACCGGCACGCTAGTGACTATTTAACTCTCACCGCCACTCTTGGACTACTTCCTGCGCATTCCCTGCCGACCAGAGTTAACAACTGTCTAGATCATATAATGCTTAAATCTAAAAAGACTTCCACCGTGCTAGTCCTAGACTCTCACGTCACCGATCACCAGCCTATCTGTTTATTTCTCCTCCTCAATTCCAGTTCGGGATGTAGTGGGAAAAGAACAACATCACAGTATGATTATGAAGCTATTCGTAAAGAATTAGACAACACCGACTTCAGCCCTATTTTAACTTGTACAAACGCCAATCAAGCAACTAATCTGTTAATTGATAATATACAACGTGTGATTACTAATCACACCCGAATAACCAAAACCCATAATAAATGCAGGGTTCTAAAACCGTGGATGAGTACCGGCCTAGTCCGTTGTCTAAAAAACCGAGATAGAATGCATATCAAAGTCAGGAAAAACCCTGATGACTCCATACTTAAAATAACATACACACGATACCGAAACTTTTGTAACATCTTAATAAGAAAGTTGAGGCGAGCTTTTGAAAAAGAAGAATTTCTAAAAGCCAAAAATAATCCTAAGGCAACGTGGAAAGTAATTAAATCTATCACGAATACTAATGTTCAAACCCGCCCCCCTCGTGAACTTCTGCGTGATTCAGTTGACGTTAAAACATCGGCAAACAAGGTCAATGAGTTCTTTGTCAATATAGGTGCAAACCTGGCGTCGAAAATTGGAGGTAGTATCAACACCACAGCTGTAACAACACCACCCAGTCAATTACCGAACTCTCTTGTAATCCTTCCTGTGGATGAGGAACAAGTAGGTAGAATTATCCATGACCTCCGTAGTGACTGCGCTACAGGGTGGGATAATATCCCAGCCAGAGTTATCAAGAGTTCGCGTGTTACTTTAACCCCTGTGATCACTCATATTTGTAACCTGTCCATAGACTCTGGAATCTTCCCTGAACCTTTTAAGAGAGCCGTCGTGCACCCCATATATAAGAGCGGGGACAGAGACATGGTCACAAACTATAGACCTATTTCTGTTTTGAGTACGCTTTCAAAAATTCTGGAAAGAATTCTTAACAATTGCTTAGTCAGCTTTCTGGAAAAACATAAATTAATAGCTCAAAACCAGTACGGCTTCAGATCGGGAATTTGTACAGAGGATGCCGTTGCTGCCTTAACTAATAGTCTGGTAAGCAAACTAGATAATAAACTGAACTGCTATGGCATCTTCTTAGACTTAACTAAAGCTTTCGACACGGTCTCTGTCCCTCGACTTATTTCGAAGATAGAAAACTTGGGAGTACGTGGAATGCCTCTCAAACTGTTCAAAGACTACCTCTGTGATAGATCCCAGTGTGTTCTCATTGATTCAGTCACTAGTTCATATGAAAGGCTCACCTATGGGATCCCACAGGGTAGTATATTAGGACCGACACTTTTCCAAATATATATCAATGACCTTTGCAAGCTCTCCAACTCTAATTGCGAAATCTTCTCTTATGCGGACGATACTGCACTTCTAGTGTCTGACAACAGCTGGGAGCAAGCCAGAGATAGAGCAGAATATTCGCTTCGGATAATAATGGAATGGCTGTCAACTAACTTGCTGACGTTGAATTTGGATAAGTCAAAACTAATCAGGTTCCATCGCTCACAATCAAAAACTCCATCCTCATTCTCTCATAAAATTAAAGGTCACACTTGCCCCCCTCATCAATCAGTAAGTTGTAACTGTCTTGCTCTCAGCACAGTCCCCAATATTAAGTACTTGGGAGTGATAATTGACGAAAATCTTAACTGGCACGCGCATATAGAGGCACTCTGCACTAGAGTCAGAAGACTGATATATATTTTTAAAGAACTCAGGCACTCTGCCAATTCTGAAACTCTGGCTCTTGTATACTTCAGCCTTTGTCAGTCCATTATTATGTACTGCATTCCAGTGTGGGGCGGTACTTACAAAACCACAATGATCCCGGCAGAAAGGGCACAACGAGCTGTTCTTAAGGTGATGCTTTTTAAACCTAGAGACTACCCCACTGATCAGTTGTATTCTGAGGCCGAAGTTCTTACAGTCAGGCAACTATATGTCCTTCGTTCAGTCCTGCGGAGACACTCCAACCTGCCATTGGATAAAAAGCTGCTTCTAAGACGTCACGGTTTTCCTATATGTAAAACAAACCCCTGTCATTTTGCGTTTACTAGTCGACAATTGTTGGCTCAAAGTTCACGGATGTATAATAAAATAAATAAAATTATTCCACTGTATAGATTTAACTTATATGAAATTAAAAATAAATTACGAAAATGGCTATTATCCTTAACTTATGATGAGACTGAAAATATATTGGCTATAGAATCATAACTTTATCAATCTTAGTTTGAAAGAAAATTATTTAAACATTGATTTCACATTTTACACACCTCACCACACACACTCCACACTCATTTACACACCCCTACATACACAACCACCATCATTCAATCCATTTGCTGTGTTAAAAAAAAAAAAAAAATGTTGTAAACAAACAGAAAGTCACGGTTGTATTATATAAATTGAATCCGCAAAATCTCCGACTCCTAAGATACAGGTCTGCGTACCTAGTTTAGGAGCCCGGAAACCTGACAATAATTTTAAAATTGGTAGTACAACCCATTGTTTCCATATGCTATGTACTGTGCTGTTGTTTTTGTTATGTACTAATAAACATATTATTATTATTATTATTATTATTATTTAAAGTCAAGCGTTGATAGGATATGTGGACAGATTATAGTGTCTCCGAAGTAAAGCCTGTTATAATGTTTATTTTGTGATCGTAAGCGACGGTATAAAGAATAATGGGTGTCGTGATATTGGTTGGTGGAAAAAATGTAGGCAATATACTGTTCTTTTTTTTTGTTTTGTTTTTCTGTGCAATTTTTGTGATAGGTTCGAGTTTAAAATAAATGCAGCTTTAATCGGGCAACGTATAAAATACTTATACTTAGGAAACTCCGTGTTATTTTTACAAAAAATAAAGTCAGTTCTAGGAAATGTTTACGGTGATGTTTTTCAGCAATGCTAAAATTAGAAAAAAAAATATACAACACTATTTTTTTTTGGTTTTAATTACTTTATGGGCGTCTAGTACTCATGAAAATGAACAACTTTTACTATGGGACCGAGTACATTTTTTCGAGTAACACGAGCAATGTATGAAGCAGCTGATGTTGTTTTCTAGATTTCATAGTCGGTCTTTTATTAAAAGTTGTTCATTTTCAAAGTACTAGACGCCCCTAAAGTAATTAAAGTAACTAAAAATAGTGTTGTGTTCCATTATTTTGTGTTTAATAGAGCCACGCGACAATGCAAAAATCGTCACTCCGTCACAAAAACAAAGATTGCTAACTACTCTCTAAACTTTGGGGATCCACTTTCACTACAGCACTGATTCATACATAACACAGTGTAATGATAATTAAATTAATAGACATACACGAACGGGCCACCCACACTGCTATCAAGCCATTGTTGAACGAACGACAAATATTGATACAATCACTGTGTTTGATCGTTTGAAGGCGATGTCGACACAGGCTTGTAATATGGAGGAATATGTTTTATTATAATGACTGATGTCAATAGTAGGCTTTAATTTGCAAGTGACACGGACAGTTAGTGGCGATTCTACCCTAGTTTTTTTTTTTTGTTTTGAAAAGTGCATTGTGTTTGAGTGTTATTTTCAAAATGTTAAAAACCGGCCAAGGGCGAGTCGGACTCGCACACGAAGGGTTCCGTACCATTGACTATACTACCACCACTACCACTACCACAAATACTAAATGTATTTGTGGTTATAGCGGCAACAGAAATACATCATCTGTGAAAATTTCAACTGTCTAGCTGTCACGGTTCATGAGATACAGCCTGGTGACAGACAGACGGACAGACAGCGAAGTCTTAGTAATAGGGTTCCGTTTTTACCCTTTGGGTACGGAACCCTAAAAAGGGGTAATACAGGGTAGGCGGTTGATAAATTAGACAATATAAAATGAAAATATTTTTTCTAGAAAATGAAAATGACTAGATATTTTTCCAAAATTTATTTTTCACGGTATTGGTAGTTTGGCATGGCACCCACAAGGAGATCATAATATTGATATAATCAACGTGTTTGATCGTTTGATGCTGATGTCGACACGGAATTAGAATAGGAATACATTTTATTATGATAACAACGGTAGGCTAGGAACTCGTGGCTAAATACCTAATAACAGGCGCTCGGGTCGAACGTTAGGTTAAGCCGTGTTTGCCTAGGTTGGTCTGAGGATGGGTAACCACCCATTACATACCGAGTTTCCTCCGTGCCTCGGAAAGCACCATAAGCCGTTGGTCCCGGCTGTCATTTGTAGATGACAGTCGTTAGGTAGTCAAAGGCCCAAAAAAGTCTGACAACCAATCTAACCAACGGGGTATCGTATTACCCGGTACTAACTGGGCTGTGGAGGTCAGATAGGCAGTCCCTCCATGTAAAATACTAGTATTCAGCTGCGTCCGGTAAAACTGGAAGCCGACCCCAACATAGTTGGGAAAAGGCTAGGCAGATGCTGAACAATGGAAGGTTTTAATCGCATTTGATACGGATCGTCAGTGGTAAAAATTAAGGCAAAAGGGAGCATTCTGTGTCCTACTCATGCACTCAACAACAACAACAACAGCCCATAACGTCGCTGGACATAAGCCTTTCCCATGATGGGAGAAATTTGCCGTAATCTCCACGCTTGCCAGGCGGATTGGAGATCGCAGTGATGAAAGACTAACAGAAAACGCTGCTGCCCATTCTCTGGTCTACGGAGCCGCAAGGTGTTCTGCCTCAGACATTAGTCGCCTTATACGACACCCGTGAGTGTAATGGGTTGGTTCTATTCTACTCTGCCGGATACCACACGGCTAAATATGAACTCATGTGATGTTATTTTATAGGAATATTACATAAGTATATCGGTGCTCGATTCATAGAAAAGCCAGTGTGACGGGTTAACTTTATAAACTTAGCAAGTATGTAGGTGCTAACTTCAGAGAATTCTAGGGAAATTATTAGGTTTTTTGGGCTAGATTATTAAACGCGATTTTGCCAGAGTAGGTACTAATTTTCAACAAAAAAAAACGTTCTATTACTTACAGCCTTTTGCGTTTCACCTAGACAATTTCAAGCACTCAGCCCCTCAATTTAATTCACTTGCAATTATACCCCATTAATTTAAAGGGTACGACGACTGAAAAAGTACTTGCAAAACATCGATTTAGTCTACACCTTATTATTGTGTATTCAGAAATCGTACTCCTACAGACAGATGTTTCAAGTAAACATAAACGCTATTTTGTTGGACATTGGCTAAGGTTACAATTGAAGCCAATTATTGGCGTGTAGAGCCAACTACCAACAAATTGCGAGGCTAGCAGACACTTCACCTAGTCGCCTGCCTATCTATGTGTGCATAATTATTAGTTACTTACTGGGGTAAATTCGAAGTGCAGGAGTACTGGTGGTTACAGAAGCGGTAGCGATATTTTGTTAGTACTAGAGAAAATTGACTGTGGTTTCAGGATCTGAAAAAAAATAGGGGACATTTTTTTTTGTCTCTAAAGTTATGAATGTTTTAATTACTTTATGTTTTGTGTATTGCCAAGTCATGAATTTTTTTCTTATTAACGTTGAGTAGACCAAAAAAAATCTGTGAATATTTAATTATTTTGCCATAAAACGGGAGTTTATGACTCAAATTTAAATTAACTGTATAGGACTAAACATTTCCCACAAGAAAACAGCGGGGCGGTGCATCTCAGGTGCGTGCTTAAGCGGTCATTAAGCAAAATGGCAATGCGTTGTGCGCTTCACAGTACACAAACCTGTTTACTTACTTCATGTATCATGCGCTGAACAATATGGCATGTCACGACAGCGAGCCAACGAAAAACGATCGCGAAGTACACATTAAAAAAACTAAAAAAATCCCCTCACGACCAACTGAAATGAGACCATATATCAAGGTAATAAGATACACTTTGTTATGTTACATTAAAAAAAAATACCATGAAATATGTCCGCTTGTCCATTGCTCTGCCGGTAGGCGTGGGTCAGATATGTGCGCAAATTTATGTTTTTCACTCACAGCGGCGGAAAATAGTCTGTTTTAAAAGGTAATAAGAGTAATTTCGGGTGTACGGCTAAGTTGGCGGGTCAACCACCTCGGGTTAACATCGCGACTTTGAATGATTTTTTGCGTCTTGCAACCTTTTTGTTGACTGTTGACAATTACTTGTTTCGTTCCCACAGTCAGGCGGTGACCACCTTATAAGAAAACACTTAAAGCAAACGCAAAAAATCGCTGTCTAGACGTCCATCTTGTTTTCTTATTTCGGTGCTGTTGAAAGAGGACAGATAGTACCTACTTGACAAAACTAATTTACGTCATTAGTAATACCTTTTAACTTCTTCTTAAAAGGATAATACTAAATTGTAAGATTATTTATTTATTTAAAACTTCATACATAAATAAATGAACAAAGGCCTAATGCAATAAGCATTTTCTAAACGTCAACCTTTGGGTAATGCACAGATAAACAGTGGTAGCTCCAATTCATAAATATTCAAGGTTCAATAATATAACACACACACAACCCAACAACATAATATTTTTTTAATATAATTATTTAACTCTACTACAGTTATGGACAGTTAATTCAATTATTGTTAAAATGTAACATAAATTTTCGCACCAATAGAATTTTGTAATGCTTTTTTATGCAACAGTACCAACAGTACCTACTAACAACAACGATAAGAAATGCGTTATTCGATTAAAGAATTAAAGTAGATGGTGCGCGTGAATTTTGCGCTGTGATTGGTTAATGACACGCGTTGGATAATGATAATGATAAATAATAATGATGAGGTTAACGTTGGGTTTCGTGGTCGCTCACCGTAACGAGAGTATAGCTGAAATTAATTTCATCAACATTGTAAGCCATGTCTTTTAGATCAAAACCGGTATCTCTGTAAGTTATACACATGCATTTTTAATTTAATCACACAAATTCTTTGGATGTTTTATTATGAAGGGTGTAACAAGGCCCTTAAGCCGAAAGGCACTAGTTCTCCCCTTCATTGTTACCATTTTTTTGTTCTAGACTATATCTGGGAACCTTCTAGTTACGGAAATACCTATTGGGGGCCAAATTTCCAACTTCATCACAAGTTTCTTTAAATACATGTTATTCATGAAAAAACTACACTTTAAACACCTCCACGACCCCGTACTATTCAATCCACCCATTAGCACAATGATGCGTTACATTACATTGAGTCCAACCAGTAAACGCGATATATCACCCCAAAAAAAAGTCATCTCCCAGCAATAATTTTTGCGTAAAGTTACTTAGTCCGATGGTTGACGGCTTCGGAAGCGTCTGTTTACACCCTGTATTAGAACATTGTTAAAAAGCTTCCTAATACAAAAATAATAGTCCGTAAACACAAAATAATCTCACAAACATCTGTTTAAATTATATCATCATATACGATCACTCCAATTTTCTTAAACGTTCTCGATTACAATAACGACAAAAACAAAACCGTCTTCTACTCGTAACAAAAACGACACAAAACGCAATCCCAATTCTTACGAAACGACTTTAGAAAGCACGAAATGACTTCAGAAAACTCTATATAATTATTTCCCCGCATAACTTAAAAAATATACGTCTGAGAGTTTAAAGTTTAAACTCTCAAACGTATATTTTTATAAAAGACACTTTATTAACCAACGTTTATCCGTTTTGTGGCAATAGAAAAGAAATCATTGTAATAATTGGTCGCTTGTACGAAATTGCCCCCGACGCGACGCGCCGACTCCAAACGACAATTTAATTCCGGGGAAACGGATAATGATATGGCAACCCCATCGGTTACACGCCGTAATCGAGTGACAAACTGTTTTAAAAAGCGACAATCAAGTTCATTATAAGTGAATGCTGGGTGTTGCCAGCTATTATGCGTTTAAACGAATTTTTAAATGAGATGTGGTTTTTTTGATAGAATTTTAAGTGACGTTTTAATGCGGTTTTGTAAATTGTATTTAGGCTTTTATATTTATTGAACGTTTAAGTTTATAAGTAGGAAAGCTTTTGCTAACAATGTGGTTGAATATTGTAACGTTTACTTCATGTATAAAAATTACACTTATTGTACAAAATGGTTCCGACAGGTCATTTGTCAATGTAGATACTTCAAGATTAGCCAGACGATAGCAAACAACGTTATTTTAGATTCAATTGTTCAAAGTGTTTTGCTATAGAACATTTTCGAGTTATTCTCACGACAACACAATAATAATTACATACAACTTTTTGTTTGAAACCTGTTCAAAGGCACCTAAGGAGTGGTTGAATTAACTTGAAAATTTAACTTTGACATCGCGAGGCCCCGAATGCTTACCAAATGAATAGTAATTTAGTTTTCGGATTAAATCGTTTCAAACACGCGACACAAAACCACTTTTCTATTCTCAAGTCGAGTCGAAACCGTCATTTTACACAATTTTACCCAATTGCTCCGCGTTCTGAGAATTAATTTGATATTAGCCTTTGAAAACGCAAGGTGGGGTTTTGTGTCGGCTTGATAGTTATTTTGAAGAGGGATTTGAACAACCAGTGTTTAAGGCTTGCTCTAGACTCGATAATCTTGTAGAATTAGCCGCGCTCATTCATAATTTTATTAAATGGACTGTTTTGTAAGTCGACTCATGATATGTTATTTCGTTTTATAGACGGTAAACGCTTTCAAAACTCGGGATACCGGAATCGTTTTAACTTATAACTGATGATTTGCAGCTTTGCATATTCAATTTTTGCGGAGCTTATAATTTGTTTAGAAAAATATATTAAATCGAAATCCTAATTGATTGGATTCATCATGAACATACGCCATCAGTTGCGATAAACAATACTTACACACCACAACACAATGGCACGCCCTGCTTGAAAGTGAAGAAACTAAAATTTTATTTATTTCTTGTTCCAGGAATCACAATCAAGCAGCGCTGAAAGATGGAGCGGTCGCGGACCGGAGCACAACATGGCTCTCCAACAGATCCTCAAGCTGCAAGAAGCGAGAGCTCTCCACAAGACCTCCCTTCTTCCCATCTACAAGAAGAACGGTCTCCCGTCGCCGCCGGGAGCTAACTACGACAAACCTGATAAGAGACCAGAGTACCCTGATGCAAGAGCCTTCGAGCAATCCAAGCTTGAGGCAGAATTCAGGAGACTAATGGAACACTCAGGTAGAGACGTCCGAAACGATGAATCTCTTAAATATTTCCAACATATGATGGAAGCGAAACAACACTACGATTATCTTAAAAGTATCCAAGAAAGAGAAACCAGGAACAACCCTCGAGAAGGTCATACCGAAGTCAAGAAGGAAGCAATGTCGCCCAGTCATAATAGGTCATCCCCAGTACATCAGTCACCTTCTCACAGAGTATCCTCAGCCGAAGTATCTCCCAATCATAGCATCCGCCTATCTACCTCATCCAGTCCTCTCTCTACTACTAGTCCAATTAACTCATCACCTTTAAGCCACTTACAAAATATGCAACCTTTTGACTTCCGAAAACACAAAACGAATGAGAACAACGAAAAAGAAGAGAGCAGGAAACCCTACGATTTAGGATCTGCTGAAAAGGCTACTATGGATTTAATGAGAAGTCAATTCTTTAACTTCCCATTACCTACAAACTTGCCTATTCCGCCAATGTCAATGCCTGCAACATTTAATCACCAGGCAGCCATGGTAGCTGCGCTTAGTCAAAACCCAATGGGCTTAGCCTCACTTCAAGCTCTTCTACCTCAAATGTCGGCGAAACCTGCGGAACCTTTAGAAAACAAAATTCATAGCAATGGTAAAGGAAGATCAGATGACCACAAACCTGAAGATGACAATGTTCTCAATTTAAGCAAAGACGCTTATGCTGAAGTGGCACAGAACTCTAGGAACATGATGTTAGGTAAATGTATCAGTCCACCGAAAAGACAATGGGGCGCCTCACAAATGCCTCTTAACTTAGGAACACACTTCATCAATCCAGCTACGGGCAAAAAGAGAGTTCAATGCAACGTCTGTTTAAAAACTTTTTGTGACAAAGGAGCTTTAAAGATCCATTTCTCCGCTGTTCATCTACGTGAAATGCATAAATGTACTGTTGAAGGATGCAGCATGATGTTCAGTTCAAGAAGATCTAGAAACCGTCATAGTGCCAATCCTAATCCAAAGTTACATTCGCCACACCTACGACGGAAAATTTCACCTCATGATGGCAGAACTGCCCAAGTTCACCCAGTGCTCATATCACCACACAGGGCAGGTCTTAATATACCACCAGTGATGAACCCTATGCATCCATTTGGATCATACCCTCTATTGAATCCACAACATGGTATGGGCCAATTCTCATCTAACATACCATTAGATTATAAAAATAGTATGAACATGAATTTCTCACAATCATTCGACCATGGCCAGCCAATGCGACGTGAGTCTGATTCCGTGGAAAATAAAGACCAAGATGGTCAAGGAGAATCCGATGAAGATGACGGTATTGTGGTTGTGGCAGGAGACGACGACGATGATGACGGTGAACACATTGATACTAGTGATTATTATTCTACTCTTAACAAGTCCATAGGATCCATAGATGACTCAGAAACCGACTTTGATCAAAGGAGTGTTAGTGATAACAATGAAGTCACAGACCATAGGAAAGAAGAAACAGCTAGTCCTGAAGTAATGAAAAGGAAACGCAAAAACCTGAATCCCACACGTTTACAAAATCATTATATTTCCGAAAATGGTATATCAAATCCAAAACGAGACCATCCGGATACAGACGAAAATGAATGCGCCGTGGATTTGAAAAGGGTCAAAACTGAAGACAGCCAGTCCAATGAGAATAATATCGATGTTACTAGTGATGTTACTAATGAAGAGCCTAAAAATAACGAAGAAAAACAAGAAACACCAGTTATCAAAGATGAACCTACAGATATGAGTTATAATATTCAAGATTTGAGAGTAAAAGACGAACCAATCGAGAAACAAGACGTATACAAACCTACAAACAATCGTTCAAGTGAAGAACAGTTCTCATCAGAAAATGCACTGAAAAGGCTTGAAAGTTTATCCAAAGGAGATTTTCCTAGCATTCCTAAAAAACCAGATACCCAGTCCTTAGGCCCGTATAATTTGTCAATGAATGATTCGATAGATTATTCTGACAGATCGCCATCCTCTTCAGTATCCAGTTTCGATTACAATGCCGAGGACACACACGGTCAAATCTTTGGGCATTTCGACAATGGTTTCTTCGTCAGTACCACCGATGTTCCTATGGATCATGAAAATCCTCGCAAATGCACAGTATGTGGAAAGATTTTCCAAAGTACCTACGTCCTAAAAACACACTACCAAAATGCACATCTGAAGCTTATGTACAAATGTAATGTTGAAGGGTGTCGAGCAGCTTTTTCTTCAAAACGGAGCAAAGATCGACACAGTGCAAACATGAGTTTGCATCGAAAAATAGAAGAGTATAGAATATCGGAAGAGTCTTCACGTTTTTTGGACAAGATTCGAGAACAAATGGAGCTGATATCACGGTACAATGAGGAAGAACGCGCCGTACCCTACGTAGAATCTCACATCTATTACCGAGCGAAAGAATCTGACAAACTGAAGAACCATTTGAGCCAACAGCTGTCTTTCCCGTCTCCTTACCCACATCTTCAGCTACCAGAAACCTACCTTAGTAACAGGGATATGTTTGCACAGCACTCATTCCTTTTCACTCCATTTGGTATGCTTCCAAACTTTCCTCCGATCCCATTAGGGTTTCTTCCTCCAAGTTTAAATGCTTTCGGCTGTCAAGCAAATTACTCCCCACCGCATTCGAGAAAGCTTAATTACTGTGTAGAAGACGAGGCGCCACGACCAAATAAAGACGGTAATTACCCATGTCGGGGTTGCAAAGACTGCTTCAAGGACTTATCCAGCTTAAAGCACCATTGTGAAAGCATGCATATACAATCTTTGCACCGGTGTTCCGTCAGTGGTTGCAACGCTGCATTCTTCTCGAGAACGAAGAGGAACATTCATTACGAATCCCATGTGGCCCGTAGACAGAATGGTAGGATCCACGTTAACCCGTCGTGACCTGAATAAAGGACTTGTGTAGTCGAATCTCCAGTGCATTTGTGATTTAATTTAGTATTACCAAATAGTGTTGTAAAGCAGGACAGTCCCAGTACCTTCATATTCTCAGTAATGGGGTGTGGTGTGATGCGGCCCAGCCGTTTGTGAGTTGTCTAAGTATGGAGACCGAAATTTTTGCAATGTAAATATTAAAGTAGTATTTTTGCTTAGACTTTTTCATGTGTTGTAGCATAGATAGTATTTAATTGTAATTCAACATTCCATAGTAATAAATCGTGCAATAAAATGTAAATAAATAATAGTGTTTAATGTACAAAGTTTTGGCTGATGTATTTAGAATTGATGATGAATGTTAATGTACTTACATTTTTCGTATATGTATAGTTGTGAAAAGAATATTTCCGTCTAAATTACTTTCTTTGGTCTCTTAGCACAAATGGGGTTATTGTAACGAGATATATTTGTGTTTTTTTGCATCTCTTTATCGTAAAAATCAGTTTCAGTAAATGAGAAATTATGCTTTTTTTAATATTTTTATTTTTCTTCATATCTCGTGACAAATATTCCTTAAAATTACTGTAGAATAATCATTTAATCATATCTCCTAATATGTTGGTGCTAAATTATGACATGTTTTTATTTCAATTTCATTACTGTACATTTCTTGGTGTTTCTCAATGAAATCTTCGTGTAATGTGAGATATTATACCTTAAATTGTATAAGTACCAAAAAGTATTAAAAACTTAATTTGTTAAGATTGTATTATATAAATAAAACATATATACTTCCTTTTTGCCAAACGATAATAAGTATGTAATAAAAAAGTTTGGAAAAATTTATTCTGTCTTTGATTTTTACACACGAAAATGCCCCGAATAACAAGCCACAAGCAAACAGTTGCTTGTAAAACACAACTAAAGCTTTTTGTCTGAAAGATACAACAAATGAAGACTACAGTTTGGCCGCTGAGAGAATGCGTTCCTGACGTCTGTCAGTTGGTACAAAAATTTTGCGCGAAATTATAACATTTATTGTTACTGGATTTAATGATATTATTTGCTAATAGGGCAAAAAGGGCAAAAAAGGCAATAATAGGTAAGTTACCTAAGCTCTAAGTTATTTAACATCACCAATAATGCTAATACTCGCGACCTGTCGGGAACGCATTCTCTCAGCGGCCAAACTGTAAGTTGCTGCTACTAAGAGATTCCTGAAGGAAAAGCCCTTATGGGGTTCGATTCACGTTTACGTGATTCGTGAATCAAACCAAAGCCCTCATGCATCCACCAACGAAGCAGTCAAACGCAGCTTTTATTAAACACATCTTTATAAAAGAACAAGACTAATTTCAATGTTCTTACAAGATGCTATAATTCTACAAATAGGTCCTACTTATAGCAAAATACACCCCAAGTGAATGTAATGATCAAACTAATTATGATAACAGCTGATGTATACGCTGATCATATACGCTTCTTCACCGTATTCAATGTAAAGTCTATACAAAAAGAGGTTGGACTTACTTACTGCCAATCCTTCGAATTTTTGATTCAATTTCGAAAAGCAAATCCCCTGGATCTTTATAATCTGAGCAAGGTAAATTAGATGACACCGTAAAACGATAATTCCAAGACACCAATCTCTAAAAACAGAACTTTAGTTTGGGCCTGAAAACCCGATTTATTTCCAATTAATTGCCAAATTATATTTTTAGTAGCTTCAAAGCAACTAAAAATCTAATTTGGCAATCAATAAATTGTTGAGTTATTGAGTTGACCAAATAGTGACATCACAGCGTGCTATTGCCATACAAAATCTATGAGCGGACCGCGTTTTGACAGCTCTTAAATAGCCGGGTGCAATTAGACAAAAAATACTCAAAAGGTGGAACGAAGTTTATAGTGGTCGGATTTTCTTGGGACTTTTTTATTAACGTAAACGTAAATATTATCCTCAAAATATCCTTATTATGTCTGCTATCGATAGATGACAAAAAGTAAAAAAAAAAATTGGTGGTACTCGATAAAGGTTGATTATTGCTGACAAAGGTGTAATGGTTGCGGCTGGTAAATTTACAAAAAATATCGTAATTATAACGTAACCATTTCTCACGATTTCTATCTGAGATAAGTTGCAAGCTTGGGTCTCTGCGCGCAATTAAATATCAATACCAATACCGATACCACTCCCACTTCTTAGCAATAGAGGACCTTTTGTCATGATTTACTTTTTCAGCAGTAACCAATATTTAACAATTATCCTTAAATATTTATCTAGTTATTATACCTCGTTAGATAGCTAATAAAATGAGGATTATGACAATAATTTGCACATTGAGTTTCATAGCAGTATTTGGAAAAATAATGCTTTCATTAACATACACGATTTTCTGATCCAGTTATCTGTGAAAAAGCATCAGTTAGCAATTTCAAAAGAAATCTTAGTCTTAAAATTCGATATTTTAGAAATAATTGCAGAAAATAGGAAATTTTCAAAAATACTTGAAATATCCATTAAATCGACAACAATGAACAAAGAAACAGACCAAACTAGCGTTTAATGGATGCACGTAGGTCGCACTATTACGCTACAATATGAATTCGCTGAATTCGAAGTTATTCATAAACGAAAAAAATATTTCAATGAAAATTAAAAAAAAAAAATGTTTCGAGCGTCGAATTTTTTTTTTTAAATATCTTCTCCACTCCTCTAGGAACTCAATAAAAAAAGTCCCACGAAAATCCGACCACTATAAACTGTGTTCCACCTTATTGTCTAATTGCACTCGACGGAGGGAGACAAGATATAAGAAACTGTGCAAATATCCTAAAAGTCAAGCTGTTGGGCTTTAAGGCCACTCGATTAAGTGTCATCCTGAATCTAGAGTACTTCCTCAATATCCAAAGAATAATTCTGGTCACACATCTATGTTATAAAAAACGTTCCCCAACCCAGAAAACTTACTGCTAGCTTTTGAACGAATTAGATTGCGTTCAACCCAGCCAAAATCTGTATACGTACAGGTAATTAATAGATTTAAAAAACAGCAGCAGGAAACTACCAAATCCCTAACTTAATAACCCGACATTAAGTCATAAATTTTAATAAGTTATTAAGCAAGCAACCGAAATTAAGGACGCCATATTGCTAAACTATGCTACAGATAATAAATATAGGCAAAGAACATCTCGCAAACAGCCTGGGGCTAAAAAAGTTAAAATTCCAGAAGCCGAAGAACACTAATTTGCGTGATTTATGAATTTCAAATAAGGAATACCAATTTTATGCGTTTCTGAACACAATTTAAAAGAGAAAGGGTTATTTTAAATGAAGGGGAATGCTAAGATGGAATATTTATAGGGAGAAATATTTAGAAGTCTTTCACGGAAAGTTTAAATGTCTATTATTAGCTTTTTCGTTTTATTTTGCATAAAACTGAATAGATTAGGTGTCTGTCGTAAAAATGTATTGTCACTAGAACCAAATGTGTGTTCAAACTTTCAGCATAACCCAATGATATTCTATTAGACAGATATGTTGTGAGCGCGCAATCGTGGATACTCGAAAACAGGCCAATTGGCCTGTTTTTCCTTTATTCTGCGTCACTGCGTGTATGTGAGCTGGCTCTCCCCCGCGGCACACTTTTTTCTGTGGTTTTGTAGGTGTATAACATATCTGTTTATTACAATATCATTGGCTTAACCGTTATGAAAACCATTTACACAAGTCTAATGACTTGTCTAGATCTTTTTGTGAGACACGGATGACTTTCAAAATAAAATTTATTATTATTATTATTTCAAGTTTTTGATTAGCTATTTTTGGCAGATTATGCATAAAATATCCGACTTTTTTCGACGCAAAGGACCAACTACAAGTATCTGTCCTAGATTTATTTAGGTCCTCCACTCAGGTAAATTCCCAGATATAACTTCAGCTTAGGTTAGACGTTCCAGGTGCGAGTTCGGTCATCCTATTAGTTCAACTTCTACTTTAGCTTGAATTTAACTAGACTAACTAACTTTTTAATGAATCGGTATGACCTGGCCGCTCCTACACTGTGCCTGCTTTCCCAATTACATTGTTAACTACTTTGATGAACTTTATATAGGTAGGTAGGTACCTTTACTGTACAAGTGCTGTTTGGTAGTGATTGAGATGGCAACGACGTTATGCAACATTATTTCATATAAGTACAGCTCTGACGAATTTAAAGATTAGTTTTTCCCCGCGGCTACGCTCGTATGAATGTCGAAAATAAACCCACGACCACAGTCATTGACTGGACAGACATGAAAATCTGCTTAGCCGTTAAAAAGTGACAAACCAACAAACAAACTCACAAAAAAATGTATTATACGGATTTAAACTAGCTAAGTAGAAGGTTATTTTATAAAAGCCCTAAAACCGGTTTTTCTTTTTAGGGTTCTGTAGTCCTGACAAGGAACCCTTATAGTTTCGTCATGTCCGTCTGAGGGTTTGCTCAGAAACTGTTAGTACCAGAAAGCTGTAATTTTGCCGGTATTTTTTTATGTTACTTAGTTCTTTTTTATGTTGGTGAGTATTTTCGAAGAATACGAATTATTTGAAAACAACAATAATATGTTTTTATATGTACCACTACTATCATGAGTATAACTCATAAAAGACAAACTTCCCAACAAATAAAAACAAATGTACAACCAACATCCAGCGCTTTCCCCACCCTATCTTGTCACTTTGACATTTGCTTGTCACCCGTGACATTTACCGTGACGTCATTCACGCGACACGTCAGCGTGACATCGCGTGCGGGATCCGTTAATTTTTAAACTTTCTATTATCGCACGTTGTTAGGTAAAAGTAGGGAACTTACAAATTGATTTTTCTTTTTGTTTGTAGCTTCTGTTTGGGGTAAACATTTGTGTAGTGATACCTACCTTAAGGGTAAGTATTGGAAGGATAAATAATTAACTTTGTGAGTTGTTACTAGTCTTTGAATATGTCATTATTCTGTACCGACACTAGGTGGTAAGGAATGCTATTAATTATTTAGTTCGATGAACCATTTCTTAAGGAGTGGCTCAGAAGATAATCGAGCTTTCTTTTTAGTACCCATAATATTCATGGGAGTTGTTGATTTTCTATGATTCCTTCATTCGTTGGCTTCGTGAAAAATCTATGAGCTGAATCAGAATAAAAAAAGACAAAAGTCTTAAGATTACCTGTACAGGATCGACTACTGACCCGAGCTAACATCATACGAGTAGTTACTATACAGGTGACTTTTTTATCACATTCCAAAAAAAATAGGTATGGTGAACGGAGTAGAAGCAAATGGCATACTCAGTTTTCTTGTTAAAAAAAATCCTAAAAAAAATCGAAATTCAAATCATACGCGTATCGCGTATGATTTGAAATTCGATATTTTTTTTATTCAAAATTTCTTGTTCTTTGTACTAATCTGAAAAGTTTACTTGATATTTATAGCGTTTTTTGATGATAGATCATTTTTTTTCTAAGTTGTGGAAAAAAGCAAAAAAAAACTATGTATGCCATAAATAAGCTTCTCCTCCGTTCACCTATTTTTTTTGGAAAGTGAAAAAAAAGTCTACCGGTATAGTGTTATAAAATTAATTTTAAGAATTTCGTGGGAGCATTATACCCATCATTACAAACAACTTTTACTATGGCATGAACACTGAAATCGCGAAAACAAGATGTGCTGTTCCATACATTTATATATTAATTTTAATTTTGTAAATTTTTGTTTTTTCTTTTGTTTGTCAACTAAGTTCTTCTACCGAAGTCTACAAAAATTTGTTATCATAAGTTTTAATACTAATACACTGTTTTGGGGGGGGGGGACCTGGTAATCTGTGTGACAGGGTTTTACTAGTGCAGATACCAGTCTCCCACAAAGGATTTATCTGATTTAGTATAAATACATATTTTTAAGGCGCTTTTGTGGAAGAGAAATAAAATGTTTATTTATTTATTATTATTATTTATGCACACGCAAGTCAATAAAATGCTCCCACGAAATTGTTAAAGTTATTTTTTTTATCACCTTAAATAAACTCACTTCCTTTTCCTGCAGAGGGCTAAGCAGAAACCACGGAACGCCACCTGCTATGATCCTTACATAACATACTCTTTTGCCTCGTTCACGGTCATACGTCGTCTTAGACGCAGGTTGCGAGTACTGTAGTAGGTGCCTTTCTGAAGAACCTAATACTCTCTTTTAATCTCTCATTTTCACGTCACTTCCCGACTTCATTCACAAACCGCTTCATCGTTTCCTGAAGAACCTAACGAAAATACTCTACGCTTATAAAAAGTAGAAATAAAAAAGGTGCATGCGCGGCTACCTCGCGATCCAAACAATACGCACTCAAAAGTCTCACACAAGGCTAGTCCGTTCTCATTTACATAATCAAGTCTCATCAGACACATTTGCATCCGAAACGCAACGTGAATTAAATTCAAAATAATAACACTCCACACTAAATAAACCTTATTTTACCGCAGATAGAGTTCAAAATTGAAATTGTAAGTGAAGTTGTAAACTGGTAACGCAGTGGTCTGCGGTTGGCGCATACGAAATTCGAACGTCCCGCTTGTCAGCAATTTGTTTTGAAGAGAGAACACTTCTAATTCGCAAAAAGAACGAGCGTTCTATGTTTAAAAAGTATCGTCACGCGAGCTAGGTTAGGAGGAATTTACACTGGTTAGTTTTATTCGTTTGAAATTAGCATATTTATTTTAGAGCCAACTCAATGAAAGCTTTAGTAAGTACCTATAGGTAATTATTTTACAAATCAATCAATCCTCTCAGAAGCAAGCAACTGCCCTTCACATAGACAATTCAATCAATTCCATCTGTAGCAATGGACATTATCTTAAAAACTTTGTTGTTTTTCAAAAACTGTTCGGCAGGGCTCTCGCTCTCTCTCTCTCTACGTATCTCTGTTGACAGCTCGAATTGACAGTAACTGGGCTCAGTGTACATCAAATAACTGTCAAAAGGTTAGTTTTGTATTATGTATGATCAGTCGCGCTCAAATATGACGTCACTGATGTTCATCGTGGCTGATAGTCACCGTAACTCATTTTGACAGACGCTTTCGTATCGATACATTACACTTTATATTATTTCAATAAAATAAGCATAAGTAGTGGACAATAAATGGATGACAACTGAGTTTGAAGAAGCTTTCGTGAAAGACGTTACACCGTACCCGGGCTATTAGTCACCTTAAAGTGACACCCACTCAGTGTGATACGTAATACCAATATTATGACATTCACGGTTGTCATCAAAGTTCGGTGTACAACCGAAGCTTGATAGTCACTGGATATCAGAAAGATACGTAATAGGCCTGCAGGTCGACAGAATATCAATTTCTCTCATCACTTTACGAGACTTTATTTATTTTTTGTAAACTATTTAGTTAAAAATCATTTATTTAGGTTTTTATATTATTTTGTTGTTTGTTCTTAGCCGTGTGGTATCCGGCAGAGTAGAATAGAACCAACCCATTACACTCACGGGTGTCATATAAGGCGACTAATGTCTGAGGCAGAACACCTTGCGCCTCCTCCGTAGACCTGAGAATGGGCAGCAGCGTTTTCTGTTAGTCTTTCAACACTGCGATCTCCAATCCGCCTGCCAAGCGTGGAGATTACGGCAAATTCCTCCCATCATGGGGGAGGCTTATGTCCAGCAGTGGACGTTATGGGCTGTTGTTGTTGTTGTTGTTATTTGCAACGCCGGTAGGGGACGCCCTAAGAAGTACAGGTCTCCCAAAGTGATAATGCGCATAGAAATCTTCGTCACTGTTCGGCTACGATCGTATTCCCCGAGCGTCGGAAGACGATATGTATATAGAGTGGTTAATTTCAAACACAGGTTTACATTAAAATCTTAGAAATCTAATCATTAAAATCTCAGTTCAAAAGTATTTACAGCACTGATCATTCCAGAATAATATTACAATTAATAATATTACAAAATAAACTTTTTAAATTTGAATAAGATACACTTTTGAAAACAAAACTAGGAAGGGTGTGTAATAGCAGCTCTATATAATTCCACACAGAGAGAACACGTGCAGTCACCACCAATAAATATATAAAGACGACTGACGGACCTTTGACTGACCGGCGACAGCCGCCGACCGCCCGAATTGTTTTCGATTGTGTACACATGATATTGACTCCTATTTCTTTCGAACAAGGTGCAAAATACAAGTGCATTGTTTAGGGCTCTTACGATTCAATGATTCGGGTGTTTCCGGGAATACGACAATTAGCGAAGATCTGCATGCGCATTATTAATTTGGGAATACTGTACATACACTTACACCTTACTGGTGAGGTTTCTTCAGAAAGGTATCAAATGCGTAGTATAGTAGTAGTGTATGACCAGATGAACATGGACGAGGCAAGTACGTAAGTATCAGTGGTTTCTGCCTACCCCGTGGGAAAAAGGCGTGAGTTTACGTATGAAAGCATTTAATTTTCTAATCCACGATTCCACGACGAGGGCCCGTGCGGTTTGAAAGAAACAAATGTTTTTGAATTTTTGGCTCTTAGTTTCCTCACGATGTGTTCCTTTGCCGTTTTGAGAGCAGTGGTAAAGAAATATATTTAGATGAGAAGATAAAATAAAAATTAAATTAAATACGAACACTCCTACACAACAGTGGCAGAAACTAATTTAGAACTAATTTCTAAAGCCTAAGTTTAATGATAAAATGAAAAACTTTCTTGATCCACGCTTCATTTCACTGGCTGGCTTTTTAGCTCCTCTTATTAGCAACTCTGAGAAAAAATAACTTTCAGAAAGAAATACCTTTAGCACGTATAACCTAAAGAACTGGTTACAATATCATTCTCAGTAATGTATTCAGTCAAATTTAGTATCTACAGCTGTCTTTAGAACCGTTAAAAGTTTTTATTTTAGGTACTGGCAAAGAAGAGATGGATAATTCGGTATACTTACCACTTATTTTAATCAATGTCGTGGATGGTGCTGTCTTTGACATGTTTCTTAAAAAAATTGTGTTATTTTTAAAAAGTTGTTTTAATTATAACACACAAACTTATGTATCAAAGCAACTTAGTGAAAAGCCTTTACTGACTAAAGAACATTGAATTCGGTCATCTGTGCTGTAAGTACTAAAGATTAAAAAAAATAAGTTTACCACCTTCCCTAGATCCTTCAGTTTCTCCAGTCACTGTAAAACTAGTTAGTTTAACAGACTACGATGAACGCGCCTTTACCAGTTCCAAATTTGAATTTGAAAAGTTCGAAATGGGGCCTTTCTAGAGCGTTTTTTTTTGTGTCGTTAATGAGACTGGCTTCTAAGGGAGCCAGCAATGTTATTATGGACCTAGCTGGACAGACATAGACGATTTTTCCTACTACTTTGTAGAAAATTTGTGATTTATTTATATCTGAGCTAAGTACCTAGTGCATTATTTTTCTTTAAAAAAAGAGGGATGCGCTGTAGAAGCAAACTTATAGCTTGGATTAAAAGTAATTAGGTATACATAATACAGTCGATAGTCGTCGGCCATCGCATACCTACCTATGCAAATGTCATTCGTAGAAGGCACCAATAGGTCGATACCAGAAAATACAACTTTTAGGTATTATCTATATTTCCTGGAAAGTGAAAACTCGAGTGAAATAGATTTTTATTTCTGATATGTTATCTATTTACGAGTACTATAATATTATAAAGAGGTAACATTTGTTTGTAAGTTTGTATGTAGGGGGTAATCTCCGGAAGTAATGAACCGATTTCAAAAATTCTTTCACCGTTCGAAACACCGAACCGTTCAACAGTATGGCTTCACCAAGGGACGTTGTACAACTGACGCCGGTGTAACCTTATTAAAGCACATATTTACTGCGTGGGAAGAGTCTCAAGACGCCATAGGAATTTTTTGTGACCTCTCCAAAGCGTTTGATTGCGTAAATCACGACACATTACTTTTGAAACTTGAGCATTACGGACTGGGTAAACTTGCACTTAGTTTGGTAAAATCTTATTTGAATGATAGACAACAACATGTTCAAATAAATGGTGTTAATTCACAGGGGTTAAAAGTAAAAATGGGGGTTCCACAAGGCTCAATATTGGGTCCTTTCCTCTTTCTAGTATATATAAATGATCTACCCTATTTACTGAAAAACCAACCTCAAAATATGGTGTTATTTGCTGATGACACTTCCCTAATTTTTAAGATAAATAGGCGGCCCCAAAATCTAGATGACGTGAATAATGCCCTACTTCAGGTCCAAAATTGGTTCACAGCAAACAATTTGGTATTAAATGAAAAAAAAACCAAATGCATAAGATTTGCTTTACCGAATGTTAAAAGTAGTGATTGTGATATAATATTGAATAAAGAGAAACTTGAATTCGTAGATAAAACGGTTTTCCTGGGGATTACGCTTGATTCAAGGCTACAATGGGGTTCTCATTTGACATCTCTTGCGGGGCGGCTAAGTTCAGCAGCCTTTGCCATTAGAAAAATCCGTCAGTATACTGATGTAGATACCGCTAGACTGGTTTATTTTAGTTACTTTCATAGTATAATGTCTTATGGCATTTTGCTGTGGGGACGGGCTGCTGATATTGAGTCTATATTTATTCTGCAGAAAAGAGCCATCAGAGCCATATATAATCTTCGTAGGCGCGATTCTCTAAGGGAACTGTTTAAGGATATTGGCATCATGACGGTACATTGTCAATACATCTACGAAAACATAATGTACGTCAGAAAAAATCTGCACCTTTTTGGTAAAAGGGGTGACAGACATAATTACAGTACTAGAAATAGGGACCAACTAGTTCAGCCAGGTTTCAGACTCGCTAAAGTAGACTCATCTTTCATGGGGTACTGTTTGAGATGCTATAATAAAATTCCACAAAGTATTCTTGAACTGAATGAGACGAAATTTAAAACATGCATTAAACGCACACTATGTAAGCAAGCATATTACAAGTTGAGCGATTATATCGATGATAAAAATGCTTGGCTCAATGCTGGTCCTGCTCCACATGGACAGGGGCGCATAAATTGATAGCATTAAATTGTATTGTTGGAGCTGCTGAAGATTGTACAACTATCTTTGCATTGTATAGAATCAATCTCTTTAGTATTATATAAATGCATAGCCCATATTGTGTGAGTACTATGTACTAGAAAGCTATCATTCACTGGAAACCTACGTCTTTTTTTTGACTTGAATGTGCCCTGGCGGTTTGGAGTATGTCATGCTCACTCTATTGTCTCGCTGATGGTGGCGCATGTGTCGGATCATTTAGTTCCCTTCAAAATGGTTGAGTTGAATGGTGCTGATCCATGCGTCATGTCCGTGAACGGGCGCTGTCAGTTGTGACTGGTCATCTCTTGGTTGCCATGGCTTATTTGAATGAATTATTTTGAATTGTATTTTTTTTTTGTTTGTGTTTTTTTGCTGTGGACACTTTTACCGTGCACATCTTGCTACATTGTTCTCACATAATATACCATCTCAACGTGAATGATGTAACCAAGATTTTGTAACAATATTCTGATTTAAAAGAGTGTCCATGGAGTTTCTTGCCCATTCTTCTCCATAGAGATCTACGCTTGGGAATGGGCAACTACAGTACTTTCACAGTTTTTATGTCTTGTGACTGGGACTGTAGCTACATTTAATTTTCATCTTTGTTTCGACAATTCAAAAGTGCCTGTAACTGGCTTACTTGAAATAAATGCTTTGATTTTGATTTTGATTTTGAAAGTTACATTCACCCTGAGTGACATAGGCTATATTTTATCCCCGTACTGCCACGGGAACGGGAATAATATTATAAAGAGGAAAGATTTGTATGTTTGTAATGAATAAACTCAAAAACTACTGCGCCGATTTCAAAAATTCTTTCACCGATAGAAAGCTACATTCACCCTGAGTAACATAGGCTATATTTTATCCCCGTAATCCCACGGGAGTGGGAACTATGTGCTGCACTGCGGGTGAAACCGCGTGACGTCCGCTAGTTCATTATAATTATGTTATCACATTTCAGGAAACCTAAAAAAGTAAAGGTATGAAATAAAAATGTTTGACCATGTGAAAAACGTCAGGCAAACTAAGAATCATTTAAAGTTCGATGCAATTTTCGGATACACGACCAAAAGTTCTCATTGTCTTTCGTAACAAGAATAAGATCACGCAAACTTAGCCTCGGGCCGCGTATCCAAACAATAGCATCGGACTGGCCGAATTTTGAATTTGGAAGCATTGCCGCAGGTCACGTCGCCATATTGCACGCGATTTAAAATTGTATTTTTATTTAATCATAGATTTATTGTTCCTGTTAAAGAATTAAGAAATGATAGACAATTTGCAACTAGAAAATTACTATGGAAGTAATTCTGCAGTGTAACATTATCTTTGAGTCTGAAAGACAGTCAGACAATATTTAATTGATGACTACTGAGTCTAGCATTCTTCTGGAGCTATTAAGTTACTGTGAGAATAAAATTGATGCGTAGAAACTCAGATCAAAGAAATAGGCAGATAGCGCGCTCAGAACACACGAGTGGTTCCACCAAAGCAAATACAAAATCAAAAGCAAATACAAACTCGCGACAGTACCAAGCTACGCATCGTCTCGCTCACACGTCACTAGTGATTTGTCATTTTAGGTCAAAACATGCCGCGGCTCTTGTGTGTTTAAACACTGCAAAAGTTGTTCACAAAAACTAAGAAAACAAGATGGAATATCTTTCCACAGGTAACTCTTGTTATTTTTATTGTTTTGGTATTTATTTTCCATCAAATATTTTCGGCTCACTTGAAACACAAAACCTTAACAGTAAGTCGTCTGTGTTGCTAGTTTATGACGGGAAAATTACCCTGAATTAGGGGAATGTGTATTGTGCATAAAAAATATCGATTAATTTATACATACGTAATTGCGTATAAGGAAATATTGTATCTAAAGGGTGCATTTAAATTCATGACGAATATTTTAACCTCCGGCATTACTAACGATACTAATTGTACTACGCAACTCAAAAACATTATTAAATTATTAATGCATATTAGTATGCAGTATTTATGCAGTATAACCAATGATATTATATAGTAAAAAGAGGTAGATATGGCACTAGCACGCACAAATTGTTGAGGACAAAGTGACACAATTGTTGCACTTTGATAGCTAGCTATCTCTTTCTATCTTATACGTTCCGTATTATCTATCGCTGTCGTAGTTACAAATTACTCGCAACAATATCTGAACGCCATTCAGTATGAACATGGCGTATTTTCTTTATAATATCATTGAGTATAACCATAAACCATAAAGCAAAATCGCGTTTTCAATTTAAAAAAATAGTAGTACTATATTTGGGAACAATTTAACTGAACAAAAATATGGGAGTATTTCTCAATATCTGGCAACCGTAATCGCACACAGACGCGCGTGTCCCTACACGGCCCCTCTTATCTGCCGCGCACACATAAATAAAAACCGGCGTCACCTTGTTTGTCGCACATGTTCTATCTGCCTATTTCTTTGATCTGAGCGTAGAAATAAATAACTAAGATTGACATGAGCTTCTCAATCTAAGTAATTGTTAAGTCTTTAAATCTGTTCTGGTACCTATAGAAAAAAATAATTGCCTAACTTTCATAATTATTTTTTAATTTAATACAATGCAAACTGCTAAAAGTACACTACAGGCAATAGGCATAATGTGACCACACCGGAGCATCATAAAAGATTCGATATAAATTCTATTCCATTTTTAAATCGCTTAAAAAATCCTGTAGATTATTGTGAATTTGTTATGTTACACTGCGCGTGTGTAGTAACAATTAAATGAAACTTAGATAAGGGACTTAAATTGAACATAATTTAAAGATACTTAAATAAAATGTGAAGAATTTCTTGCACATGTAGAAATCCAAAATATTCATCCAATTTTAAATTTAAATATTTAAAATACTTCTTCATTGTATCCTTAGGGGTTGACAGACTGTGAGAACTTATTCTCGTGATTCCAAATTCAAATGGAACAATTCGTGATCGACTGTTTTCGAACGCTTAACGAAATTCGAATTCCAAATTTAAAATTGCAACAACGCCATTGGGCCTGTGAATAACTTCTGTGCATTACAACGCAAAGGTATTTTGATAATTCCAATAATTTTGAATCAAAGTGGTGAGTGGTTTCAGGACCTGGAAATGAAATAAAAATTTACCTTCATTCTAAACCGACGTTTCCAGGATTTAACCCCTGGGTCTCTGAGGTCAAACCTAAGATTTACCGACGACTGTAAGGTGGTAAAAGTTCTGGTTTTTACCGTTAAGAGTTGGTAAATCTTAGGATTTACCGTAATTCGGGCTTTTACAGTAACGAAACCTAAGTACCAACAATAACACTGCAATACTAAACAATATACTTATCTATATACCTAAGTGAACCACTTTTTGCAAAATTGCTGCAGTATTTTAGTAGCAATACCGCTACTTAGTTAAGAGAAAGAATTAAAAACTAAACAAAAAACTCCCAGAAATATGTAGAAAGGCTCAGAGTCTCTACATACCAAAATAACATAGCGTGAACTTAACTACCTTAGTAGCCAGTCTGTGAATCTGTCCTTCAGCCAGATTCAACATGTCATTGAAGCCTGCAGCGCCATTCAAATTCAGAATAAGATTAGCTACCTGCCTGCTCTTCAAAATTCCCGCACGGAAGCTTATTTAAGCGAGAATTTCGAATTAAATTCGATCGACAGAAGCTCGTGCCGATATACTAAAATTGTTCTAAATTCGATTGTTAGAGGCACGCTTCAAAAAGAACACGCAACTGATTTATTTGAAAAATTAAGAAGATGGCGTCGTAGTCTGCGAATTAAAGAATTTGTTATTTTATTTCGTGACTTCTGAGTAAATCGTTATTAACATAATGTGATAATGATATTGGTGAAACTTGATTCAGAATTTAGGCAACCAAATTTGTTGGCAAGTTTTTTCCCGAAATGATTATTTTGATCCTAGCTTACGCCCACGTGGATTGTACTAGCGGGATTAAATGTATCCTAGGTTATAAACTATCTGTGTGCCAAATCTCATCCAAATCCGGTCAGCAGCCTTACAAACCTTCGCATTTATATTAGTAGGAAGTAGGATGATTGGAATTAACACCTATAGAAGTTTATGCTGATTAGGGTACCGTATCGGCTTACTAGATAAGCCCTACATAACAGGCCCGAAGACACCTAAGAGTAAGAAGCCGATTCTCGCCGGCTTCCCTTCGGGTACAAGCCACTGTACGTAGTATCTAGGTATCTACTGTAGTCAAATAGTATATTACATGCACATCTGTAGGTAACACATCACAGTACCATTAGCTCGAATGAAATCTTACCATGTTAATAAAATTACAAAAATGCCAACATTTTTCATGTGAACACATGCAATAGGTAGCGACAAATAAGCCGGACTAATTCAGAAAATTCTCTTAATTCTTCGGCTTTACCTGATACAATTTTGACCCCAATTCACAATTTTACCCTTCGCCACTGCTACATAATTCAAATTAAGTAAGTCACCTAATAATCTACCTCTATTAGGTACTCATTTGACTCCAATTTCGCAAGAATTATGTTGGCACCTAAACACTACCCATGTTCCCTCGTAGTTACATTAAATGGGGCTCATATAGCAATATACCTGAATTACCCGAGTCTAATACCTTGTTACGGTATCGTAATATACATTAAACATGTTGGTCGTAGCTCTCTAATTAGGATCAGTTGGTACTGGTATAACATGGCGGTATTAAATTTGTTACGCAATATGCTGACATTTCGGTACCTATACTCCTATAATGGGGGCTATCGTTTTAGAGCTCACCAGATGGCGCACTGTCGAGTAAGGTCCTGTCAGTAATTCTATTCAATACTTTAAAGAACCAATAACTTCATAAAAATGTTTATTTTATTACGTATAACAACATAGTGTAAGCTTTAGATATATATTTACAATATTCTTCCTAACATTAGCAAGCATGAAACATTTAAAAATCATTCTACCTCCAAGTACTACTTAACAATATTATGATCCTAAGTTGCTACTTAAAATCTTCAAGTCATAATTCATCAGGAATGGCTCAATCTAGAACACAATCGTGAGTATTAGTATACGTGATAAAAAAGCACACAACGCGCGAACACTCTATGACATCTGACATTTTGGAGGACCTTAGTCTACACAAGCGCCTCTAGCGGCAAATTCACACGCGAAAGCCCCCATTGGCTGGACGTAATCTATATTTTTACTAACTAATATTATAAAGAGGAAAGATTTGTTTTGTTTGTAATGAATACACTCAAAAACTACTCGACAGATTTCAAAAATTCTTTCACCATTAGAAAGCTACATTCACCCTGATTAACATAGGTTATTTTTTATCCCCGTACTTCCATGGGAATGAGAACTACGCGGGTGAAACCGCGGGACGTCCGCTAATTACGTATAAAGGATGTTAATTAAAATGACTCATAACGAAACCGAAAGACACTTTTTCTCCCCGTCATTGCGATCATTGTTTTGTTCTAGACCATACCTGGGAACCTTCTAGTTACGGAGATATTGAGGGTCAAAGTTCCAAATTTTTCACAAGATGTTTTTAAAATACCTACCTACATGCAATGATAAATATATTATAAAGAAGATACGCCATGTTCATACTGAATGGCGTTCAGATATCGTTGCGAGTAATTTAAAACTACGACAGCGATAGATAATACGGAACGTATAAGATAGAAAGAGATGGCTAGCTATCAAAGTGCAACAATTGTGTCACTTTGTCCTCAACAATTTGTGCGTGCTAGTGCGATATATACCTCTTTTTACTGTATAATATCATTGCCTACATGTTTTAAATGTAAGATTTTTACTTTAAACATCTTCACGACGACCCCCATACTATTCAATCCATCCAACAGCACAATGTTTTAAGCGCGTTACATTCAGTCCTCCCGAAAAACGTGATTTTTCACCCAAAATAAAGTAATTTCCCATGCAAATTTTTTTGTGTAGGGTTACTTAATGCTTGGTTTACGGCTTCGTGAAAAGTCTGTTTACACCCTGTATATCCATGTACTAGCTGACCCACGCAACTTCGTCTGCGTCACATAAAAGAGAAACAGCTCACAAAAGGAATACATTTTTCCCCGTTTTTGCAATATTTTTCATTTATTCTCCGCTCCTTTTGGTCGCAGCGTGATGTTATATAGCCTATAACCTTCCTCGATAAATGGACTACCCAACACTGAAAGAATCATTCAAATCGGACCAGAAGTTCCAGAGATTAGCGCGTTCAAACAAACAAACACTGCAGCTTTATAATATTAGTATGAGTATAGATTACCAACCACAAGCTTTGTAGTAGAATAGGCAAGTTTCCCACCATCAATAAATTGCAAATCTATTTAGACCGTCAGTTAGAGCATCATCTGCCTAGCCTTTTCCCAACTATGTTGGGGTCGGCTTCCAGTTTTACCGGATGCAGCTGAATACCAGTATTTTACATGGAGCGACCTCCACAACCCAGTTAGTACCGGGTAATACGATACCCCTTAGTAAGACTGGTTGTCAGCCTTTTTGGGTCTCTGACTACCTAACGACTGTCAAAGATCTATACAAATGACAGCCGGGACCAACGGCTTAACGTGCTTTCCGAGGCACGGAGGAAACTCGGTTAACTCGGTATGTAATGGGTGGTCACCCATCCACAGACCAATCTTGGCAAGCGCGGCTCCCTCAGTTAGAGCATTGGAAAATAATGGACACATATTTTTTATTTTTGTAAATCAATGAATTAATAACGAAAATAAAACGCATCAAAATTCGGGAGTGGGGGCACAACGCACTAAAAATTATACCACGGCGTGACGTATTGAAAATTTTAAAAGCGTCGTTTCTTCGTCAAGTTTGAAATATTTTTTGATAATCTAAGTGACGGACTCATTAGATTTTTTCAGTTGACAAGCCTATTTAGTATCTAGTATCTGATCTACGTATTGACGTTGACTGCCTCGTAGGTCTAATAGTAGCACGAACGACCGCTGAGCATAAGGTCCTGCGTTCGATTCCCAGGTCAAGCAAAGTGTTATTGGGTTTTTTCATCAGCAATTTCTCAGTAGCAGTCACGGAGTCTAGAGTTGTGCCCGGTTGATGGCGATAGGCACGTCCCCGTTACATAGGACGTAAATATATGGCGAAATTTGGGTGCACCATTAGGTACTACCTACTTACACTTCTGCCTAACCCTTTAGGGATTACAAGCGTGATGTTATGATGTATTGTCCTTTTTCAGTTATTTTAGCCAACTTAGACGTAAAATAACTATGAAACTACAGTAAGGTAAAAACTTAGAATTAAAACTAAGCAAAAAAAATAAACTAAAAGTTACAATATAAACTATCGACTTAAAGAAAAGTATTTAGTAACAATGTCGCCACATCACTACTCATTCTAAATTTAAAATTTTCACGCCGTGGAAATTCAAGTAGGCGACGTAGGTAAACATCGCCCATCTCTGTTGCTCCTACTACTATGTCTGTTATGCTAGCCTTTTCTTATGCGACATGCGACAAACAGTGACATCTAGGTGACGACCAATGACAAAAAGGTGGGCGGCCATTGGCTGAAAATGTCACATTCATGAAAGCCGCTTTAAAATAGGAATAAAAAGTTATTACAAGTAGGTGAAAATTGTTTGTTTTGCAAGATTATTTATTGTTTATGTTTTTGTTATTTATTATTGACGTAATAAATCTCACAAATTATTAAAATAGGCTATAGGTATTATAGGAGGAGGCTACACGGTAAATGTGGCTTTACTTAATAATTCTGATGAGGCATTACCGATAAGACCTCTAAATCATTTTTTATGACTCGACAAAAATGTTATTTACGGTATGCACCTTAAAATAGAATTTGCTATGATTAACTATAATCGATTTGTAGACAATTGACAAGATTAATTAAGTTTATGGTGTCAAATGACTTGCATGCACGCCGCAATAATACGCAGGATTAAAAAAGAAAAGAAAACAATAGAAACATTAAATTTCAATACAACTGCGTAAATAATCACTGCAATCTTACGAATCTAGTAATTACAGATCTATTCTTTTTTAAGCTTATGAAATATGACCTACTTCTAAACCATAAGTAGTCAAGAATAATAATATCCAGCAAAGAAAAAGTGTTCTACATTTCAGTAACATACAAGACGTGGGCGGTCTCGTATAGCTCGTTTAAAAATGTCACCGCCTTTATCGTCGCGCTATTGGTCGAAACTGTCACCGTGTCGCCGCGCGTGACACTTCTTATTGGTTAACCACGCCCATATTCTCAATTCGAATTTGAATGCGTTCCATTTGAAATGCGTAACGGTCGTTTATTATAATGAGTTGGATACCTAATTGTGAACTACTGTCATAGGTTACTCAGTTTCGTAATGAAATAGTGAGTTTCCTTGCTTTTTTTTTCAGGAATTTCATTTAATTTGCTGAGGATTTTGTTTTTGTAACAATATTAGATACTAGAACACAAATATTAGAACAGAAACAGCAAGACTGAACGAAATCTTGCCACCAAAGACATTTAATTCCTCTACCAACAATTTCTGAGACTAAAATACTTTTTTCAACCATGTTCTCCCCCGAAAAGCTATCGCCACCACCCATATTAGCTAGAACAAAGTATAAGAAGTGAATGATGTCGTTTTGTCTCGGTAGCCGACCGCTGGGCTTGCGCGAAACTATTGATTTGAGACGCGACGGCCGACGCCCGTGTGTCCTGGCACACAGGTGACAAACAGACCTCTTAGAAGGTCCTGTGATCCTGGTACCTATCGTTGGTATACCGTAATTAAAATATTCGGAATTTGTATTAGATTGGTGGGTTAATTAATTTGATATCGGTATTGAAGTTTCGAGAATTCATTTCATAACGGATTTGAGCCTCTTTCTTGGAATTAGGGTCGAGTTATCTAAGCCAAATAGTTATATTGAACGTAACATCACGCCTGTAATCGTCGAAGGGTTATTAGGTAGAGGTAAATAAATAATTAATCTGTACCTAAGTAGGTACTCAGAATCTCAAAAGGTAAAATAATATGAATCTAAATCTAACAATAAAGAATAAATTTATTAAGCCATTGTTACAAATATTTTCTTAACTTAGTTTATCACTATGACAAAATTGTAACAAGTAAAATTTTAACAAAAATAGTTTTTTTTTTTTTTTTTTACTAAACACAATATTGTTACACGAAAATTTGCGTCAGCAGAATTTATTATAAATTGCAGAACACATTCGAGGCGCTCTTGTTTTATTCGATATTTGCACCTAGCGACTAAAGTGCTTACAATAAATAAAATCGATGGTAAATAAGTAAGTCAGCGCAATGGTCTGTTATTGCCATGTTGTTTCAGCAATATGCGTCAAACGCGGAAATCTGACCTAGAGTATGACGCTCTACGCGCCCTCGTAGTCGATGGAGTTGATATTTTATATTCTTTATATTAGTATTTTTTTATATTCTGCTAATTTCTTAGCTGGGCACGCAACCGTGTGGTATCCGGCAGAGTAGAATAGAACCAACCCATTACACTCACGGGCTTATCGTATAAGGCGACTAATGTCTGAGGCAGAACACCTTGCGCCTCCGTAGACCAGAGAATGGGCAGCAGCGTTTTCTGTTAGTCTTTCATCACTGCGATCTCCAATCCGCCTACCAAGCGTGGAGATTACTGCAAATCCTCTCATCATGGGAGAGGCTTATGCCCAGCAGTGGACGTTATGGGCCGTTGTTGTTGTTGTTAGCTGGGCACTCAACATCTCCCATTTTGTGGTTGTTGGGCTTTTTAAAACGCGAGCACGTCGCACATTTAGGGGTGTCGGCTTTCTTCGCGCACTCAGACATCGAGTGTCCTACTTCCCCGCAGTGACCACACATACCAGTTTACCTTTCTCCATGATTTACTTAGCTGCATGACCGAATTGTTGGCATTTGTAGCATCTGGTAACCAAGGTGAAGTCTCTAACAGGGCAGGAGGTCCAATTTATAAAAAATCTTGCTTGAGATATTAAAGCTCTATGTAGGTATCTTGGCTGGAACTTCGATAACAAAGTTACAGGTCGATGCATTTTCTTCCCAGATTTGTGGCTAAATTTAACTTCGGCCAAAAAGGTCTCCAGTGAAATCGCTGGAAACTTATCGGCGATGTTCTGCTCGTACATGAACCTGAAGACGTAGGTGTACCCACTAAGTAGTAGGTACACACACATTTCGCCTCAGTTATGTTTTAGTGCTATATAGTAGGGGGCGAGCCTATTGCCATCAACTGGGCACAAATTCCTTCTCACAGAGAGGAGGCCCAATGTTCCCACTGCTGGAGCACATCCCAGCAGTAAATAATATAAATAAAATAAATAAAAACGTTTATTTCAATTACAATAGGCATTTCGATACATATTATTGGAGATCACCTTTTAAGCAAGGAATTGCTTGTATTAGGAGACTCCGCACTTCCGCTTGTCATTTTTATGCAATTGAAATGTAGACAGTGTAAACATGAAAGACTAAACAAAGATACAAATTTAAATAAAATAAATGATAAATGGGTAGCTTAAAAATTATACAAAGAGCTCTGCAGATAAATAAATGAGCGTTATGTAGAAAAAGGCCAGATCGCGCGTGTACGTGTGGTATGTGTAACATGAGTGAGTGTGTAAGTGAGTGTGGGTGTGAGTGTGTATGTGAGTTTGTGTGGTGTGTGAGATAATGAGCAATGCTTAGTTCACTTCCCAATATAATATAATATATTAAATAATGTTCAGTCTGTTTGTTTATTAGTCACGTTTTTACGGTTAGCCCTGCGACAATGTCTTGGGATCGAAAGAAGCTAAATAAGTCTTCATTCACTAACCTAGCGCACAATAACCCAAAATGTATCTTGGTTGATGTAATTTGGTTATTGAGAAATAGATATAATAGACTCAACTTCGTCGTAGGTTTTAGTTTTAAGCCAATCGGTTACAACTTTTTTACAGTCCCGTAGCTTCATGGAATATATTCGTAATTCTTTATTCAGCAAGTTGTAGAGATGAGATGATTGCCTTGAGTATTGCCTTTTAGCGAAAATAGATCTAACCTTGACCGTTGGAGCGACTAAGTAGGTAGCTTCTTCTACTTTTAGGCTTAGAGGGGTCATACGGAAGGGATGTGTGTTTCTTTAGTGTTAGCAGCAGCAAATAAAGCTTTCTTACAGACAAAAGGTCAGATAATAGGTAAAGGCTGTGGGTGGGGTACCTATAGGGTTTAAAGAACATGACCTTAAGTAAGGTTCTCTGCGCCCTCTCAAGTTCCAAAAATGTTTGTTTTGTAGTCCCTCCCCAGCAAGAGAGACAGTACATGAGTATAGATTGGGCCAATGAAATGTATACTTGCTTCAGCAGTTGCTTTGAAGCCACATGTCGCAGTGTTTTAAAAGTCCAAATCAGTTTCCTAACTCTTTTCACAACAAGTTCGGTGTGCATGTGCCAGGACAGGCGCCGGTCAATCATTACACCTAAATATGTATTTGGTATGCTGTAACCTGTCAATTTTTAAGCAAGAGCAGCCGGGGGTTTGGAACAGTTATGGATTTTTATTTGGAAATCTTGAGATGGTTGCGAGTTATTATACTTAGTAAAGCAGATGTAGTTGGATTTGGAGGCATTTAGTGTGAGGAGACTATGGTTAAGCCAGGCTGCTATCTTCGCAAGGCCACGCTCGGTAAACCTACGAACATTATCCCAAGTCTTAGCAGTGAAAACAATAGCAGTATCGTCGGCGTATGAGAAAATGAGTCCGCCATCAATCTTCATGTTGCAGAGATTATTAATGTAGATGAGGAATAAGGTTGGCCCGAGAACACTACCCTGGGGGACTCCAAAAGTGACGGTTGACTCGGAACTGGTGTACATCGCAATTTTAACCGTTTGTTTGCGATTAGAAAGGTAAGATTTAAAAAGATCAAGAGCTGGTCCCCTTATGCCGATGCGTTCAAGCCTCTGTAAAAGTAAGGGGACAGACACTGTGTCAAACGCCTTTTTAAGGTCAAGAAAAACAGCTAGACACTGTGACTAGACGCAGTGGGAACATTAATAGGCTGATGATGATGATGATGATGATGGGCACAAATTTAGGCTCCGTGGCTGCTACTGAGAAATTCCTGATGGAAAAACCCAATAACACTTCCCATCCCAATTCAAATCAAATCATCATTCTCTTGCCCTCATCCCAATTCATTTGAGGTCGGAGCATGTCTCTTTCCTCCAAACTTCTCTATTCTTCGTCATCTCATCAGACACTTCTTTTCTTGCCAAATCATTCTTAACACAGTCCATCCATCGTAAGGTCTACCTCTACTCATATACCCGTCCACATTCATACTCAAAACTTTCCTCACGACATTTTCCTCATTCCTCCGCTTCACATGCCTATACCACGACAACCGATTATCACACATAATTTTCACTCACCGGCGTCACTTTCAGACTTCCTCTTATATACTCATTTCTTACTTTATTCATTTGCCTAACACAAGTCCCCTTTAGCAACCTCATCTCCGCGACATGCTTATGCCTTTCATTCATCCCTTTTGTGGCTCAACATTCTGATCCATACAAGATAGCTGCCAGGTCTAACCATTGTTTTATAGAATGCGGGAGTCGCAGACTGTTCCCGTGACCTGCCGCCATTACCAATAAATAATGTCACTAAAAATAACATAGAGAAGAGCTCGCCGTTGCACAAGCTATTTAGTGCAATTTGTGTGACGTATACCTATCTTATAATTTTATGTGCAACTAGCGGACGTCGCGCGGTTTTACCCGAGTAGTTCCCGTTCCCGTGGGAGTACGGGGATAAAATATAGCCTATGTTACTCAGGGTGAATGTAGCTTTCTAATGGTGAAAGAATTTTTGAAATCGGCGCAAATGTTTTTGAGTTTATTCATTACAAACATACATACACACACACACAAAAATACATATCTTTCCTCTCTATAATATTTGTGTAGATTGTTGCGTAACTTTAAACGTTTAAGCAGCGCTCGCAAAGGAAGCTCTCAAAAGAAATAAATTTTCCCTGTTTTAGCAAAATGTATCACTCAGACCAAATAATTGTAATTCGAACCTGTAGTTAATTCGAAGTAGTTCCTGTAATAAGCGCGTTCAACCAACCAGACAAACAAACTCTTGAGCTTTATAATATTAGTATAGATTCAAGTGGGTAACAATTTAATTTCTTCGATATATTTGTATTAATTGCTAAAATAATCTATTTTTGTTTTTCTAAAATAGGGGCTTGCGTCGACCTTACGTCTTCATCCTTAAACACTCGATGACAGTCATACTCCAGCTAGGTCGCAGTCATCAAAGGTGCAGGAAATTAGCCCAAACACGATTTTTCAATTTTAAATGGGACTAACTTTGAGATTATACCTACGCTAATCGAGAGTACCTTATGCTATAACAACTTTTTTTAAAGTCGGTCAGTCAATTTAAAAGTTATATGGTGAGCACATTTTTATAGTTATTTATGCAACTGTTGTATAATGAGGGGTATTAAAACACGAATGTGGGTTTATCACACGAGGCGAAGCTGAGTGTGATAATAGTATCACATAAGTGTATGTATTCGCACGTGCTAGACAATGTTCTTTTTTTAAAACGAGTTGCATAATGAAATTTCGTACAACATTATAACACCCGTTTGGGTGTTATAGGTAATGGTTATTATGTCACTGGCTGTTTTAATGTTGGCCATAAGCTAACTGTTTCAGATACTTTTATAGAGGATTTATAGCATGGGTGTAGATAAAGTCATAAGTACCATATTAGTACAATAGATGTCGCTGCATCTTACATTTGATGATTAGTTCTTCATGAACAATTTAAATTCATATATTTATCTTTTGATAGAATTAACCGATTACGATGAAACAAAAACTAAATAATACCTCAAGATACGTACAATGTTCTTGTATAAAAGTTATCTACATTGGTTTCGTAAATTTTACGTGATGCTTGACCATCGAAACAGACAAACTGATAAACAGACAAAAAATCCAAAAATGCTGGAAATGAGTTCTGTTGGTTATCCTTTCACACCCTGGTAATTTTTTTTGGAAATATTTTCGATGTACGAAAAACGGATTTATTATATGTTATAGATATAGATAGAAGAGAAGAAATTAAGCGATAACTGCACTCATTTTTTTTTTACTATTTCTGATTACTTAAAGCCTACCTCTATGAGCAGCTGAGGTGGCTGCGTGTCTGGTGGAGTGGGCAGAAAATACTGGAGTGTCAATTCCGCTAATTGATAATAAATCTTTTATCCACCGACTGATGGTATTTGTGGATACTGATATATGTGGGTTTTTAACACTTATAAAAAGGCTATTGTTTATTTGTTGTTAGTATTTTATAATTACAATTAAAAAGACTCTATTAAATATCAGCACTTTTATTAAGTTTAGGTCAGCCATTGACACATCGAGCACACACTGAGCAGTGGTGTTGCCACAGATCTCAAACAGACCTAACAACATCCCCCCCCTTTATCATTATATTAAGAAAGCCCCATTCTAAATAATTAAAAACTACAAATCCAATCTATTCGGCACCTTTACTGTTCTGCCACTTCTAGTTCTTAAGGGTTGTGGTGAATCTATTACAGTATTATCACTTTAAAAGGTTTCATCAGTATTACATGTAACAGGCGAACCTAAGGGATCACTGTCATCTGTATTTCTAAAAGTGACAGCAGAGGTTAAAGGTTATCAACGTTGTCATTATCCACATAATACTTATCACCATCTAGAGGCTTGATTAAAGGCTTATCATTAATATACTTCCTATTTCTCCGATACACCCACTATCATCCGCCATCAAGTATGATCTAGGCTCCTCACAGCCCCTTAAGATATTTCCTGGGACCCATGGCAAGTCCAAGTTTTTCTTAAACATTATGCTTTGATTTGGAGTTAGACTTGACATGGGTTTGGCACTCTTATTATAGTATTTTTTAACAGCATCGTAATGTTGATCATACTTTTGTTTATCAATATTTACCACACTAGGTTTAAGACATTTTAATGGCGCAGGAATTAAGGAGTTCAATCTCCTTGAGTACATTAACTCAGCCGGTGATGGTAAATGTGACTTTGGAGTGTTTCTGTAATTTAACAGACCAAGGTAAGGATCAGAACCATCTTCTTTACATTTTTTTATGATAGATTTAAAAATCTTAACACCGCTTTCACGCATACCATTTGACTGAGAGTGCTTAGGGCTTGTCATAACATGAGTGAAGTTATAACTAATAGCAAATTGATTGAATTTATCGGAAATAAACTGTGTTTCACAATCTGTTACAACATGTGGGGGAATACCATGTCTTGCAAATATTTATTTACAATGTGTAGGTAATCACACAGTCACTGGTCAAATTGTCTAATTTACACACCTCAATGAACTTAGAGTAAATAGTCAATCATAACTAGATAGTCTTTCTCATCAAATGTACAAATATCCAAGCCTACTTTATACCAAGGTAAAGGTTCAATTGCATGGTTCAATAATGGTTCCTTCTGACTGTTAGGCATGAATTTTGCACAAGGGACACAGCTGTTTACAAAACTATCCAAGTCCTTATTAATGTCAGGCCAGAAAACACATGAGCGAGCTCTTGTTTTGCATGTACTTAAGCCGACATGCCCCTCATGTATTTTTGCATCATATAATTCCGAAGTGAACTGGGAATAAGGTTGCTTTTCAATATTATACCATCTAATATTGCCAGCTCATCTCGAAAAGCCCAGTACTGTTTTATATTAGCATCTACTTCATTACAGTTTTCAGGCCATCCATTTTCAATATAAGATTTGATGACATTGAATGCTTTATCATTTTTTGTATGATCCTGAATTTTCTTTAACCAGACATCAGATATTGGCAAACTCTCTCGAGGCGGTTTAACATGCATTATATTATTATCAATTAGTTGTTGTAATTTAAATTCAGTTTCATTTCTATTACAACTTCGAGAGAGTGTGTCAGCAATGTACATCTCACGCCCTGGTTTGTACTTTACATCCAAATTATAGCCTTGCACTGCCAGCATCATTCGCTGCAGTCTAGCTGGTACTTTATACAAAGGTTTCTTAAATAGTGTTTCAAGAGGCTTGTGATCACTTTCAACACCCATAGACAATTGCAAGCATCTCTTTTTCTAGTTGACAGTAATTTTGTTCAGTAGCAGTTAGACTTCGTGAGCCAAACGCAATAGGTTTTCCATTTTGTAAAATAACAGCTCCAAGCGCTGTTGATGAACTGTCAACTGACAAAGTTATGCTTTCATTAATGTCAAAATATGCTAAACATGGGCTATTACACAAGGCATTTTTTAATTTATTGAATGATTCTTCTTGATTGCTTTCCCAACGAAACACACTGTCATTTTTCATTAATTCTCTCAAGGGCTGATTAATATCAGAATACTTAGGAATGAACCATGATAAGTAATTACACATGCCCAGAAATCTTTCAAGGTCTTTTTTGCACTTTGGGGTTTCCATTTTCACAACTGCCTCAATCTTAGACGGATCAGGAGTCACACCTTCTGAAGTAAATTTATGCCCTACAAACAATAGCTCCTTGACAAATAATCTGCATTTGGTGTTATTGAATTTGATACCGTTTTTGGATGCAATTTTGAGAACATTATTCAGTCTGTCATTTAACTCTTTAATGTTTGAGGCCCATGTGCAAACATCATCTAGGTAGGTACACACTCCATCAAGATTCTCATACATCTGGGCTATTATTCTACAGAATTCCTCCGGCGCTGACGAAATCCCGAATGGCATTTTTAAATATTTGTACCTCCCAAACGGTGTCTGAAATGTACACAATTCCGAGCTAGCCTCATCCAGCTTTTGCATCCAAAAACCATTTGATGCATCTAACAAAGCAAAGACTTTGGCACCCTGCATTTTACTTTTAATCTCATCTAATGTATGTAATTTGGGCTGAATAATGTATAAACGGGAATCCAAAGTTTGTAGGGGTAAAACAAGATTAGTTAGACTATTTTATTCGAAACTTCATAGGAGTGCTCCTATTGATAAATGAGTAGAAACGGGTTTCAGGGTTTTTCAGAATTCAACCCCTAAGAGGGGGAAATGGGGTGGCAAAGTATAAAAATCAATGCACAGCCCAAACCGCTGAGTCTAGAGATTCCAAATTTGGCACAAAGGTTCTTTATGAGGTTTAGGGGTGCATTATAAAAGATTTTTCAAAATTCACCCCCTTAGGGGTTGGAACGGGAGTCCAAAGATTACGTGGGGAAATAAGATTAGTTAGACTACTTTATTTGAAACTTAACAGGAGTACTCCTATCGATAAATGAGTTAACGTTTTTGTTTCAGTTTTTTTTCAGAATTCAACCCCAAAAAAGGGAAATGAGGTAACAAAGCCTGAAATTCAACATAGGTATTGTTTTATGGTGAATTGGGTCGGGTGTATTACAAAAACAACCATTTTAAGATTTAATGTGGCAGACCTGAAATACTACCATTCCCTGTTGGGGTGCGATGGGGTTGAAATGTCTAAAAATCAATATGGGTGTCGATACCGAGATTATCAGGGGTGCTGATTACGAAAATGGCATTTATTTTGAGATCCAGATGATAATGATTGTGATTACGATGATGATGATTGAGATAATGATGACGATGATTGTGATGATGATGATTTTGATTACGATGATAATGATTGTGATTACGATGATGATGATTGTGATAATGATGATTGTGCTAACGATGATAATGATTGTGATTACAATGATAATAAGTGTGATAACGATGATGGTGATTGTGACAGTGATTGTGATTGTAATGGTGATTGTGACAGTGACGGTGATTGTGATAGTGTCGGTGATTGTGATGGTGATGACTGTGATTAAGATGATAATGATTGTGATTACGATGATAATGATTGTGATAACGATGATGGTGATTGTGATAGTGATTTTGATGGTGATTGTGATGGTGATGGTGATTGTGATGGTGATGGTGATTGTGATGGTGATTGTGAAAATGGCAGTGATTGTGATGGTGATAGCGATGGTGATGGTGATTGTGATTGTGATTGTGACAGTGATGGTGATTGTAATAATGATGTAGATTATTGTAATTACTAGGATAATGATTGTGATAACGAGGGTAAAGATTGTGAAGTGGCAGTGATTGTGATGGTGATTGTGATGGTAATTGTGATGGTAATTGTGATGGTGATTGTGATGGTGATTGTGATGGTGATTGTGATGGTGATTGTGATGGTGATTGTGATGGTGATTGTGATGGTGATTGTGATGGTGATTGTGATGGTGATTGTGATGGTGATTGTGATGGTGATTGTGATGGTGATTGTGATGGTGATTGTGATTGTGATGGTGATTGTGATGGTGATTGTGATGGTTATTTTGATGGCGATTGTGATGGTGATGGTGATTGTTATTTTGATGGTGATTGTGATGGTTATGGTGATGGTGATTGTGATAGTGATTGTGATAGCGATAGTGATGGGGATTGTGGTGGTGATTGTGATTGTGATAGTGATGGTGATTGTTATGGTGATTGTGATGGTGATTGTGATGGTGATAGTGAGTGTGATAATGACTGTGATTCCGATGATAATTATTGTGATAACGATGATGGTGATTGTGATAGTTAGTTTAATGGTGATTGTGATGATGATGGTGATTGTGATAGTGATTGTGATAGCGATAGTGATGGGGATTGTAATGGTGATTGTGATTGTGATTGTGATTGTGACAGTGATGGTGATTGTAATAATGATGTAGATTATTGTAATTACTATGATAATGATTATGATAACAAGGGTAAAGATTGTGAAGTGGCAGTGATTGTGATGGTGATTGTGATGGTAATTGTGATGGTAATTGTGATGGTGATTGTGATTGTGATTGTGATGGTGATTGTGATGGTGATTGTGATGGTGATTGTGATGGTGATTGCGATGGTGACTGTGATAGTGATTGTGATGGTGGTTGTGATGGTGATGGTGATTGTGATGGTGATTGTGATGGTGATGGTGATTGTGATTTTGATTGTGATAGTGTTGGTGATTATGATAATGATGGCGATTGTGATAATGATTGTGGTTGAGATAGTTATGGTGATTGTGATCATGATGATTGTGATTAAGATGATAGTGATTGTGATTACGATGATAATGATTGTGATTACGATTATAATAATTGTGATGACGAGGATGGAGATAGTGATGATGATGATTGTGAATACGATGATAATGGTTGTGATTACGATGATAGTGATTAGATATAGGATTGTGGTGGTGATTGTGATTGTGATAGTGATGGTGATTGTTATGGTGATTGTGATGGTGATTGTGATGGTGATTGAGATAGTGATGGTGATAGTGAGTGTGATAATGACTGTGATTCCGATGATAATTATTGTGATAACGATGATGGTGATTGTGATAGTTAGTTTAATGGTGATTGTGATGATGATGGTGATTGTGATAGTTATTGTGATAGCGATAGTGATGGGGATTGTAATGGTGATTGTGATTGTGATAGTGATGTTGATTGTGATTTTTATTGTTATTGTGATTGTGATTGTGATAGTGATGGTGATTGTGATTGTTATTGTTATTGTGATTGTGATTGTGATTGTGATTGTGATGGTGATTGTGATAATGATTGTGGTAATTATGGTGGTTGTGTTAATGATGATAATGATGGTGACTGTGATAGTGATGGTGATGGGGTTTGTGATGGTGATTGTGATTGTGATAGTGATGTTGATTGTGATAATGATGGCGGTTGTGAGAGTGATGGTGATTGTGATGATAATAATTGTGATAATTATGAAATGTGGCACATAGATAGTTTATAACCTGGATTAACATGAAGGACACTATTATCCCTTTAGTATGATCCAGTGGGACAGTTACCGAACTTCACGCGGGCGAAACCGCGGGCAACAGCTAGTATTCTATAAGAGCCTCACAACAACAACAACCCATAACGTCCACTGCTGGAAAAAAACCTCTCCCATGATGGGAGGAATTTGCCGTAATCTCCACGCTTGGTAGGTGGATTGGAGATCGCAGTGAGTGATGAAAACGCTGCTGCCCATTCTCTGGTCTACGGAGGCGCAAGGTGTTCTGCCTCAGACATTAGTCGCCTTATACGACACCCGTGAGTGAAATGGGTTGGTTCTATTCTACTCTGCCGGATACCACACGGCTAAGTTCTATAAGAGCCTCAGCGGGACATATTTCAACAAGGTTGAGATAAACCAGGTCTAGATGTTTTTAACAAATCGTTAGATTATCAGTGAAGGTCATATTTTCTAATTTGATTTTGCTAATGGTCTGCACCCAGTGTGCAGTTACAAGTATGAGTATGAGTAAAGTTACGGCCTTTTTGGTTAAATGTTCGAAACTTAAATTATTATTTGGGTACCATTTTGATTAAAAAAATTAAACTATTTACGGGTCCCAAGTGCTATTATTATATTGAGGCTGGAGAACGAAGTCTGTAAGAACCTTTGAATAGCCTAGCAACGCGATCATCAGACCCTACTCTCGATCCTAAGATCAAAGACAGAGCGGAGCGATGACTGTTTAAAGATCCGTATTGTAAACCAGAACGAAATAACTCTGTGAGAAAATACATTACCATCGGAATTGACGCCTCATGTATGATATTGTGAGTTTTACAAAAGTTTACCCAACGTCATACCTGCAACGTCATATTGTTTTATTGACTTTTCAGCTATAGAAGCTATCATAATATCTAAAGATGACGGTGGTACTCCTCTGTTTCGTAACGCCATCCTGATAACTTCCCTGCAATCAACGTGAGCTTAGGGACACTGTTGGAAATAGACAATAACACTTTATCAGAGGGTCTAAACTGAACTAATTCTGAACAGAGAAGTTTTTGATAAAGTGGAAACCAGGGTTGCGTTGCGTGCATTACGTGGGCCAAAATGGAACCACAACAATACCCTCCGCCTGGTCGTATATATATAAGTTTTCTTAAAACTTTTAATAAACCGCAAAAGGAGGAAATGCGTAGAAACAAAGATTTTACCAGTTTTAAATAAAAGCATTCACAGCGCATGCTCCTGGGTCTCTATTCCATGAACACATTTGTTATTCAACCTTGATGCGAAAAGATCAATTTTTGGTTGACCAAAGGTTCTCACAATCTTATCAAAAGCATGATCTTTAATCTCCCATTCGGTATCGGGGTGAGATTTCCTAGACTCAGCATCTGCTATTTCGTTATCTTCTGAGCTTATGTATGAAGCGAATACAAATATACCGCGAGCTTCACACCACTGCCACAAAGATTTTGTGATTTCAATTAAACGTGGAAATCTTACTCCACCCATACGGTTAATGTAAGAAATAGCAGTTATGTTGTTAACGCGTAGTAACACCTGACAATTTTTTAATCCTTTTGCAAATGTTTGTAAGCCCAAGAAAGCAGCCAGGAGTTCTAGATAAATAATATGTTTGTCAGACTCTGTGTTACTCCACTGGCCACTAGCGGTCTCCTCACCGCATGCTGCCCCCCACCCTTTTTTGCTAACGTCTGAAAATATTTCTATACATTAGCTATCTCGTCTAATGGGATTCACTGCGGTATCAATAGATTTTAACCACCAGGAAAAATCTTCCTGCAAATACTGTGGTACTATACAATAATGCAAGGTATTTGCATCTTTCCATCTGCTTAGTGTAAAGCCAACCGTACCTACTGAATTGCGGGGCCGAAGTGAGGAGGAAGTGAGGAGGCCTACCAAGACAATCTCGTTGTAAAATAAGACAGTTTGCTCGAACTGTCTAATTTTACAACGAGATTTCAATTGAAACGATTGTAACTCCTGTTTAATTAAATTTCGTTTTTCTTTAGGAAGGCTAACATGAAATTCTTTCGTATCTATCACAAAACCAAGGTATTTGCAAACATTACTCGGAATCATACAACTCTTTTTAATGTTAATTATGAATCTTATGGACTCCAAAATATGTTTTGTCTTTAAAATATTATCTAGGCAATCTTTTAGGAGTTTAATTTTATTAAACACATACTAATTATTTTTTACTTACACACTAACTCTATAACAGAAATAAAAATATTTACAAGTATCAAAAAAGGTTACAGGACGTCGAAAAATTCGTCCACATCGCTGTCAACAGGAAAAGTGCCCAGAAGGCTTGCAGCATTGCCACGTTGGATGGCAATGCTGATTCTTTGGCCAAAAAATAGGCCCACCCTCTGGTCACGTGAAGAGTCGACTAACTGTTTGGCGATTTCCCGAAATACTAGGTGGGCACTCGGACCCCATGGCCCTAGTGTTTCAACCCCAAACGGCTCAAACACATAATTACAATCTTGATAATTATTAGAAATAATACAAAATGTCATCTAAATAGATGGATGACAAAATTAAATAGCCTAATGATCTCAGTAAACAAATTACCGGTTTTAATAACTTTGTGAACACAAATAGGGCTGTGTTTAAACCAAACGGTTAAACATTAAATTGGTAAATTTTACCCTCGTACCTAAATCGTAGGTATACTTTCTATACGTCGGGTAAATAGGTACGAGAAAATACGTATCCTTTAAATCAAGGGTGGCCATAAAACTGTCTCCTGATACTAATTTTAATGTCCTTAGATCTTCAATTTTGAAATGTTCCGTTATGATGTACTTGTTTAAAGACTCTAAGTTTAAAATAAATCTGTTTTTGCCATTAAGTTTTTCAATAAGGAAATAACTAGAAAGAAACTCTCCTTCACATGGAATTGTGAAAATGAATGAATTGAATTGTGAAATGGCTCCACTGTTTATGAGGTCAGTGATGGCCACTTTGTATTTAAAGGAGTCACATGAAGATAATGCAGGTAGGTAAACTAGGTTAATTTAACTGATAGACAGGTTTAGTAAACGGTATTTTGTAACCTCTTATCCACGATAATACAAAGAGGTCATTGATTATCCATTACCATTGATCATAAAAGTAGGACAACCGACCTGTGCAACTATATTATCTAGAATGATATAAAAAATGATTGTTATCTATAGATCCGTTTACATTGATCGTTAGGCTCCGGCCCATCTCGTAACTTTCCCATTTCGACAACTAAACAAAAGACGTGCGAAACAAGTGAAAATGTGTGCCAACTCGTAACTATTTTAATCTTCATACATTGAATCCCATTTCATCAACCATAAATAAGAAAAAACCGGCCAAGAGCGTGTCGGGCCACGCTCAATGTAGGGTTCCGTAGTTTCCCGTCCGTCACAATAAGTGTTCCCACTTATGAGTTTAAAGGTGGGTATCCATTATGTAAAAATGCTTGCATATACGAATATACTACAAACTTAGTTCAGAAATTATTTTATACAACTTTTTGTCTTTTTTGTACAAAAACTGTGGTTTCCATCAAGTTCAAAATGATTTTCCTAGAAAGTCCTTATAAAGTTCTACTTTTCAGATTTTTTTCATATTTTCTAAACTTATGGTTCAAAAGTTAGAGGGGGGGGACACATTGTTTTTTACTTTTAGAGCGATTATTTCCGAAATTATTGACATTATCAAAAAATGATTTTAGGAAACCCCTATTCATTTCTAAATACCTTTCCAACAATATATCACACGTTAGGATTGAAAAAAAAAAAAAAAAAACACCTCCCACTTTACATATAGCATAGCATAGCAACATTTTTTTCCAATAAAAAAAAAATATTTTACTACTTTGTCGGCGTGATTGATATACATATTGGTACCAAATTTCAGCTTTCTAGTGCAAACGGTCACAGAGATTAAGCGAGGACGGACGGACGGACAGACATGGCGAAACTATAAGGGTTCCTAGTTGACTACGGAACCCTAAAAAGGAGTTCCTATAGGTACTGTGTCGAGTGTATGAAGCCGTGATGTCTGACAGGAGAGAATAGAAGAAGATAACGTTTGCGCCGACCCCTGGTTAAATGGGACAAGAGCAGGAAGATTTATAATTTCCAAAAGAGTCGTTGGTCAGTGGTCCTGGATAAAGTGACAATCAATCAGCTACAACGAAGATGGGAAAGTTACAAAAGTATTGGATTGGCACGCCACTGTATAGGACTATAGGTTAACAGTAGCGTAATGAAGTGGTATCAGGATACTTTGCGCGAAAGACATTTGCGCGAACCCACTTGCTCAAAAAGAAATATGCGCGCATGGACTTTTGCACGAACGGACATTTGCGCGCTTGGACAGTTGCGCGAATGAATTTTTGCGCCTTGCACTTTTGCGCGACTTTTTCATCATGGGGGTCGTATTCATGGTTTTCGGGGTCGCTGATAACGAAAATGAGGTCAAAATTAAGAAGATGGCACTGACGAAAATTTTCAGTTGTTCCTTCATGGGTGTTGTTTTCCTAACTTTAATGATCAGTCAATATACATCAAACTTAGGTATACGTGTAATGTTAAACGTGTAAAATTACTAAAACTGTAAAGTCGTAATTCGGTCATTCTGGTAATCGATAATCCTTTCGTATTTCGTAGTGATTGTGAATAACGACGATGGTGACTGTGTTAGGTTAGGTTTAGGTTAGGTTAGGTTAAATCTAACCTAACCTAACCTAACCTAAACCTAAACATCATCATCAGCAACATTTTGATCACAATATAATCATATTGTGATCAAAATGTTGATGATTGTGATAAAATGATGATGATTGTGATAAAATGATAATGATTGTGATAAAATGATAAAATGTTGATGATTGTGATAAAATATTGATGATTGTGATAAAATGATGATGATTGTGATAAAATGATGATTGTGATAGAATGATAATGATTGTGATAAAATGATAACGATTGTGATAAAATGATGATAATGTGATAAAATGATGATTGTGGTTATTATGATGTGATTATTATGTTATTATTATGCGTGTTGTTTATTAGTTATGGTTGATATATTGCTACGTAACGTTGTGTTATATACACTACTACGGTTAATTGTTATATACTACGAGGTAAATATAATATTATTATGAAGTGAATCCCATTGTTTATATTTTATACCTAATAAGTTACGAACATTAAATATTTAAATACATCTAGTTACATATCTACATAGTTATATTTTCAAATGCTAACACGCGCATATGTCTTTTCGCGCAAGTGGGTCCGCGCAAGTGTCTTTTGCGCAAAAGTCCCAGATCCACATGAAGTGACTGCCTATCTGAACTCCATTACCTACTGGTTATCAGACTTGAAACACTGACTACCTGTAACGACTGCCAAAGATCTAAAATTTACACCCGGGACTAACAGCTTAACGTGCCTTCCGAGGCACGAAGAAAACTCTGTATGTAAAGGGTGGTCACCCATCCCCAGACAGACCTAGGCAAGCGCAGCTTAACCTGAAGATTGACCAGTACGGCTGTTATTATTTAGCTACGACTACGAGACAATAACTATTCTAACTATTGGGAAATAGGTACCTTTATAATAGCCACCAAAGGGAACACTGAACCACTTACCCCCGTCACGAATTGAAACGGGTTTGAAAACTCTTAATAAACCTAGAAGCAACTCCAATTAGCTAACAAACTTTAAAACAAAACGGACAAGCAAACATTTTCTGTTTATTAATAGCTCATTCCGTTCCCGAATAAGACTTAACCCTCAAACATTGAATCGATCTCGAAAGTTTTGAGTGCTAGTTAGGGATATTTCGACCAGGATTTTTGAGTTTGAGTGCGGAAAATTTCGGTTTTTGAATTTCGATTGCGTTTCTGTTAAGTTATGGATGTCGTATTTTTTTTATAAAGAAACTAGCAGCTTGGTTGTAAGGAAACATTGGTAACTATATGGTGTCTTATAACAGAACTAACCAAAACTGAACTTGCGATATAATAAAACACAAAAAACAATGTAAAGCTGTAAATCGTTTTCTGACATATCTTAAAACCTATCCGGAAAATACTCAAAACTATTTTTTATTTTGCAGTTACAAAAAAAGTAAGTAAGTTAGTGGTGTGCTTTTTGTTTTGCCTACACATTAGTTCCATCTGCCATGGGACACTGAACATGGGAAAATATAAGAGCTAGTTTTATGTCAAAAGATTTTAATCGCAGTGTATCACAGATAGCAACTTCTACACCTTGCATATTGCCGCAACTACCAAAAATTGTGTAAATAGCTCCCACTACCTTAATAAAACGGGAAAAATATAAAAAAGCCAGCAAATAAAAAGGGCAACTAGTGATGTTACGCAAACAGGGCTGTGCAACATAAAACTTTATGTGGGGTCGTAAAGACCCGCGCGATCCGCGGTGATATCAACAGGTAAGCATTTTAGGGTTATTGCTGATTTTTTTACTACAATGTGTTACGTAAGTTGTGGGGTTAATGTCTTGAAGTTAATGTGGCGCTTTTTTTACTTATCCAAACTGTATACCTCTACTTTCGTCTGTTTTCCTATCCACTCTCCTATTTAGGTACATTTTTTTCTTTTCTTTTTTATACAGTCAATTTTGAAAAAAAACATTATACTGTCTAACGTCCATGAGCAAATTAATGAAAATAATACCAATACTTTTTTTTCAGACGCATACTTGGCTTATTACCATCGCACAGTCTTGAAAACATTATATCGTAGATCCGATAAATATGTTGTCTTCATGAAAACCACCTCTCTATAAAACTGCGTTTAGTAATTTTACAGCCTATTAACAATATAGGTACTTATGTACTGAACGTGACAAAAAGGGTGACAGTGATAATACCTATCACTGTCACCCTTTTTGTCAATAAAACCCTTCCAGCTTCTTCATATTATAAAATTTACTTGTATTTCAAGGAGTGCGGTATAAAACTTTAGTGTAAGCCGTAAACGGTAACGTAAAAGCCACTCTCTCGACGAGTGTTACCTGTCTAAATGTACTTCAAGTATACTTGAAGTATACCGGACTAGGTACCTCGGGTAAAACATTTTATTTCTGGAAGTTGGCATTACTGTTTTGATGTTGTTAGGGCAGAAATGGATGTGGAATTATTTTTAGCGCGTTACCAGGGAACTGATTACTTATGTTGGTACATAATTTTGATACTATAATAAACATAACATCACGCCTGTAATCCCCGAAGGGTTAGGCAGAACTGTACCTAATAGTACACCTACATTTCGCCAGTTATGTTTTAAGTCCCATGTAATAGAGGGTGAGCCTATTGCCATCAACCGGGCACAAATCCAGACTCAATGGCGAATTCCTGATGGAAAATTCCAAATAACACTTTGCCTGACCCGGGAATCGAACCCAGGACCTCATGCTCAGCAGTCGCGCTCGCCACCACTTGACCAATTTTGATACTTTATTAGGGTAGATGACACCATAAAACAATAATTCCAAGGCACCAATCTCTAAAAAAACACTTTATTTTGGGCCTGAAAACCCGATTTATTTTCAATTAATTGCTACTTTCGATGTTGCTTTGAAATAAATAAATAGTTGAGTCATTTAGTTGAAAAAAAAGTGACGTCACCGTTGGCTATTGCCATACAAAATCTGTGAGAGAATCGCGTTTTGACAGCTCTTAAAAAGTATCTCAATTGATTGGTGTGTCATCAACCCCATTACTATGGATTGTTACAAAGTGTTGCTAATAGGGATGATGACTGACTAAAAAAATATGATTCTGTTTAGTCCGTCAGTTAGATTATCGAAATATATTGGAGAAATGAGTTTTTGTTTTATCAAATTAATAAAAATTGACGAAGACAATACGTGTCAAAGATCATGAGTGGGGGGGCTTGTGACGTCCCATTAGAGTACATGTTATTATTTGAGTAAAAATGTACTCTTATGTGACGTCACACGAGTTTTCGACGCACTGCATTATCGTCTTAATTTTTTGTTTAAGCGAAAAAAAACATGTATCCAATATCTATCTGACGGACTAATTAGATTTTTTTTTGTCATCTACCCTAAATTTTTTTTTAAATATCTCTAATACTACTACTACTAGTAGTACTGTAGTAGAATAATATATTTTTTTAAATTGTTTTCAGTAATGTCTTCAGCCAAAACCTAATTTTATTTGTGAAGAAGAACTTTGCTGACCTAATTAATAACACTCTCCTCGTTCACAAATGTGTAACAAGTACTAAATCAATACCCACCATTCAACCTGCTTTCCAAAACAAAATTCAAGCAACAAAGATTCTCAACAGAACACCCCCTCCCACTTCACCCCCTTTCACCCCCATCCGTTTATCACATCCCACATTTGCATTCCATTTCATTTGCCATCCCTCGGACACTTTTATACCTTTTTTACTGTCTTTTTATTTTTATTATATCGAGCTTTTTCAAGGGTTGAATAGTTCTTTTTTAGGTTTACGAGTGGCCTAAAGTGTATTTAGATTTTTGGGGTTAGCTCGAGTATTTTATGTGGGGGTTGATCTAAGTAATAGGAAGTGATTTGAATAGGAATTTGTTGATTTGGTTGCGGGGGTCAAGTTATATTATTATTGGGTTTATTCGGATTGAAATATTTCTCTTGTTTAGTTTATTGACTTTGCTTAATCTGCATAGATAGTTCTAGAGAAAATTTCCTATTCCTCTGATATTTTGTATACAGAAGCTGTTGGTGACCTTTATAAATAAAAGCTTTATATAGTATAATATACTGCCTCATTGGTCCAGTTATCGCAAGTGCAACATGCTGAGCATGAGGTCTGGGTTTCGATTCCTGGGTCGGGCAAATAATACCTAGGTTTTTCATCAGTAGTTTCTCAGTAGCAGCCATAAAGACATTTGTGCCTGTTTGATGGCAATAGACTGGCCGCCATTCCAAATTACTAGGTAGGTATTAAATTAAAATTTTCAAAGATGGTTTCTTATAAACAATCTATGTTCGTCTGTTTCTTATATACTCCTAAACTACTTAACCGAGTTTAACAAAATTTTGCACAGTTACATACAATTACATACGCCAGGAAAGGTTTTTGAAATCAAATCATGCGGGCCCAGCTAGTGTTAACTAAAAATTATGAAAACAAACTGAAAAACCTTTTTTTTTTTTCTTAATCGGACATTACACACACTGCCATCTAGTGCCACACTAAGAAATGATGCTTGTGTCGTGGACACCAGATAGTTGATATACTACCATAGATACTTTTTGTTTGTAAATACATACTTATTATACTATATAAAGCTCGATTACCACTCACTCACTGACTCACTGACATAATTGTTCTCCCAGATGGTGGATGGGGAGGTGGGTATATTTTGACAGATTCGTAAACAAGTAACTCCCGCGAGTATGGGAAAAGTGCCAAACCTCCCTTTTTCGCCCCCCTTCCTCCCCCTCCCTATTGTATCTCGGAAACAAAGAGACCCGTATTTTTCGTTTTTTACGGATTCGTATAGAGGAGGCTCGGGAAAGTAATAACCAGTTTTCAAAGTTGCCCCCCTTGCCCCCCATTTTACCCCCTTTAAGCGGATCTCGAAAATTGAGAGACTTGGAACATTTTTTTTTTCAGATACGTATAGAGGAGGCTCGGGAAAGTAAAAACCAATTTTCAAAGTTGCCCCCCTTCCCCCCCATTTTACCCCCTTTAAGCGGATCTCGAAAATTGAGAGTCTTGGAACATTTTTTTTTCAGATTCGTATAGAGGAGGCTTGGGAAAGTAAAAACCAGTTATCAAAGTTGCCCCCTTTGCCCCCCTTTTCACCCCCTTAAGGCGGATCTCGGAAGTTAAGAGACATGGAACATTTTTTTTTTCAGATTCGTATAGAGGAAGCTTGGGAAAGTAAAATCCAGTTTTCAAAGTTGCCCCCCTTGCCCCCCTTTTCACCCCCTTAAGGCGGATCTCGGAAGTTAAGAGACTTTGAACAATTTTTTTCTCAGATTCGTATAGAGGAAGCTCGGGAAAGTAAAAACCAGTTTTCAAAGTTGCCCCCCTTTTCACCCCCTTAAGGCGGATCTCGGAAGTTAAGAGACTTTGAACATTTTTTTTTTCAGATTCGTATAGAAGAGGCTCGGAAAAGTAAGAAGCAGTTTTTAAAATTGACCCCTTTTTCCCCCTTCTCCCCCCTGTAGGCGGATCTCGGAAGTTGAGAGACTTGGAACATTTTTTTTTTCAGATTCGTAAGAAGGGGCCTAGAGTTAGTCAAAATCATTTTTCAAAACTCCCCACTCTCCCCCCCCTTCACCCCTCCCCCCATCGTATCTCGGAAACTAGGACACGTAGCGGCTTTTCGATTTTTACTCTAACTTATTATTGAGGAGCGTTTAAATTTGTATACGGAGGGTATCCTCCTCTCCCCAACCTCCCCTAAAAATAAAAGAGCTATAACTTCGTAACGGTCAGAAATAGCCACTAGGTGTTTGAACAAATATTATAGTAGGCGTCGAAACCTGTCCGGTGGTGGTAGGTTCTGAGTGAAGCGAACCTGCGAGACCGAGTGGAGCGAAGGGGGGAGGTGGCGAGCGAAGCGAGCCGGCGACCTCCGTAGCGTAACGAAGGTTGAGTGGGTGAAGCGTAACTCAGGGGCGACGACAAACAAACTTTAGGGTAGTGTTTTTTTATTGGGTCTCATTTTTTAAGTAAGGTTTTTTACTTTTATTTTTTTAGGTTTTTTTATATTAATTTTATAATGTTTTAGGGGTTCTTAAGGGTTTTCATACTGTTTTAGGGGTAGTTGTAACGGATTTTCCAATTATTTTAAGGATTCCTATGGATTCTCAAAATTTTTATGATGGTAAGGAATACTTCTCAAGAACACGACAACACGCGAGCTGCGCGCAGCTCGCGCACCCACGCAAATACTAGTTTTATACTATATAAAGCTCGATTACCACTCACTGACTGACTCACTGACATAATTGTTCTCCCAGATGGTGGATGGGGAGGTGGGTATATTTTGACAGATTCATAAACAAGTAACTCCCGTGAGTATGGGAAAAGTGCCAAACCTCCCCTTTTCGCCCCCCTTCTCACCCCCCCCTATCGTATCTCGGAAACCAAGGGATTTGGAACGTTTTTTTTTCAGATTCGTATAGAGGAGGCTTGGGAAAGTAATAACCAGTTTTAAAAATTGCCCCCCTTGCCCCCCTTTTCACCCCCTTTAGGCGGATCTCGGAAATTGAAAGACTTGGAACATTTTTTTTTTCAGATTCATATAAAGGGGCAACGCGTTAGTCAAAATCATTTTTCAAAACTCCCCACTCTCCCCTCTTTCACCCCTCCCCCCATCGTATCTCGGAAACTAGGACACGTAGCGGCTTTGTGATTTTTACTATAATTTATTATGGAGGAGCGTTTAAATTTGTATACGGAGGGTATCCTCTTCTCCCCAACCTCCCCTAAAAATAAAAGGGCTATAACTTCGTAACGGTCAGAGATAGCCATTGGGTGTTTGAACGAATATTATAGTAGGCGCCGAAACCTGTCTGGTGGTAGGTAGGTCCTGAGTGGAGCGAAGGGGGGAGGTGGCGAGCGAAGCGAGCCGGCGACCTCCTTAGCGTAACGAAGGTTGAGTGGGTGAAGCGTAACTCAGCTTTTAACGTTTCTAATGAATTCTTTTTTTTATTGAATTAGGTTTTAGAATGTTTTAGGGGTTCTTAAGGGTTTTCATACTGATTTAGGGGTAGTTGTAACGGATTTTCCAATTATTTTAAGGATTCCTATGGATTCTCAAAATTTTATGATGGTGGGGAATACTTCTCAAGAACACGACAACACGCGAGCTGCGCGCAGCTCGCGCACCCACGCAAATACTAGTTATACTATATAAAGCTCGATTACCACTCACTGACTGACTCACTGACATAATTGTTCTCCCAGATGGTGGATGGGGAGGTGGGTATATTTTGACAGATTCGTAAACAAATGACTCTCGCGAGTATGGGAAAAGTGCCAAACCTCCCCTTTTCGCCCCCCTTCTCACCCCCCCCTATCGTATCTCGGAAACCAAGGGATTTGGAACGTTTTTTTTTTCAGATTCGTATAGAGGAGGCTCGGGAAAGTAAAAACCAGGTTTCAAAGTTGCCCCCCTTGCCCCCCTTTTCACCCCCTTAAAGCGGATCTCGGAAGTTAAGAGACTTGGAATATTTTTTTTTTCAGACTCGTAAGTAGGGGCCTAGAGTTAGTCAAAATCATTTTTCAAAACTCCCCACTCTCCCCCCCTTCACCCCTCCCCCCATCGTATCTCGGAAACTAGGACACGTAGCGGCTTTTTGATTTTTACTATAAATTATTATCGAGGAGCGTTTAGATTTGTATACGGAGGGTATCCTCCTCTCCCCAACCTCCCCTAAAAATAAAAGGGCTATAACTTCGTAACGGTCAGAGATAGCCATTATGTGTTTGAACAAATATTATAGTAGGTGTCGAAACCTGTCTCGTGGTAGGTAGGTTTTGAGTGGAGCGAACCTGTGAGACCGAGTGGAGCGAAGGGGGGAGGTGGCGAGCGAAGCGAGCCGGCGACCTCCTTAGCGTAACGAAGGTTGAGTGGGTGAAGCGTAACTCAGCTTTTAACGTTTCTAATGAATTTTTTTTTTTTACTTTTTTTTTATTGAGTTAGGTTTTAGAATGTTTTAGGGGTTCTTAAGGGTTTTCATACTGATTTAGGGGTAGTTGTAACGGATTTTCTAACTATTTTTTTTAAGGATTTCTATGGATTCTCAAAATTTTATGATGGTAAGGAATACTTCTCAAGAACACGACAACACGCGAGCTGCGCGCAGCTCGCGCACCCACGCAAATACTAGTTATACTATATAAAGCTCGATTACCACTGACTGACTGACTGACTCACTCACTGACAGAATTGTTCTCCCAGATGGTGGATGGGGAGGTGGGTATATTTTGACAGATTCGTAAACAAGTAACTCCCGCGAGTATGGGAAAAGTGCCAAACCTCCCCTTTTCGCCCCCCTTCCTCCCCCTCCCTATCGTATCTCGGAAACAAAGAGACTTGGAACATTTTTTTTTCAGATTCGTATAGAGGAGGCTTGGAAAAGTAAAAACCAGTTTTCAAAATTGACCCCTTTTCCCCCCTTCTCCCCCCTTTAGGCGGATCTCGGAAGTTGAGAGACTTGGAACATTTTTTTTTTCAGATTCATATAAAGGGGCGTAGAGTTAGTCAAAATCATTTTTCAAAACTCCCTACTCTCCCCCCCTTCACCCCTCCCCTCATCGTATCTCGGAAACTAGGACACGTAGCGGCTTTTTGATTTTTACTATAAATTATTAATGAGGATCGTTTAAATTTTTAAACGGAGGGTATCCTCCCCTCCCCAACCTCCCCTAAAATTAAAAGGGCTATAACTTCGTAACGGTCAGAGATAGCCATTATGTGTTTGAACAAATATTATAGTAGGCGTCGAAACCCGTCTGGTGGTAGGTAGGTTCTGAGTGGAGCGAACCTGCGAGACCGAGTGGAGCGAAGGGGGGAGGTGGCGAGCGAAGCGAGCCGGCGACCTCCGCAGCGTAACGAAGGTTGAGTGGGTGAAGCGTAACTCAGCTTGTAACGATTTTAATGAATTCTCATTTTTTATTTTTTTATTGATTTAGTTTTTAGAATGTTTTAGGGGTTCTTAAGGGTTTTCATACTGATATAGGGGTAGTTGTAACGCATTTTCCAATTATTTTAAGGATTCCTATGGATTCTCAAAATTTTATGATGGTAAGGAATACTTCTCAAGAACACGACAACACGCGAGCTGCGCGCAGCTCGCGCACCCACGCAAATACTAGTTATTAATATAAACATCCATGACTCGGAAACCAATGACCATGCTCATCACACAAATACCGGGATTCAAACCCGGGACCCTAAGAACGTAAGGCTGCCTCACTGCCGCTATCGCGCTGCGCTATTCGGGTCGTCATACCTTCAAAAGCTTTTCCCAAAATTGCACCTCACTTTTACAAAATCACTTCCCACTTATAGGTACCAATTTCAACCCCCCAACAACAGATTCATAATTGTTCTACACGACGACAACCGCATGTCGTAACATTGTCGAACTTATGTTCACACATGACGCCCGTTCGCGTCATTGACAAATATTACAAACATGACTTGTGGTTTTGTAATGTTAGCTTCGCCCCCACCCCCAGGGGTGTTAACGACACAGGATTGATCGGGAAACAATCACTTTGGGGAACACCTGACAGTGAAAAAGATTTAGAATTTTAAGGGAAAACTCTGGTTTTCTTGAAATTCGTAGTTTTCTTACCGGGGCCTGGGGGCGCGAATTAGACTAAGTATACATTTTATTTTACCAAAATGGTTAAAAATAAGCTATAGAACAACGAAACAATAGGATCTAATTGTTTGTTTAACCCAATTACTTACAAATACAAATCTGAAATATGATTCCTTGACAATATTTGGCTCGATCTGCATAGGTGGATGTCACAGTCTTGATCGTTTTTAGGCACCAAGCAAAATCAATTTGTCTGCAAGAAAAAATGGGACGTAGTTGTCTTATAGTCGGCTAATACAAAATACTTTTAGGCGTAAAATGACACATCCTATCTTTTTAATTTAAATAAAATTATGTATCCTATTTGCTAAACGTTTCTACATTCTCAGCTTAAAATACTCGGCAATAAAGCTACAAAACATTCAAGCTCTTCCCTTGGCAATCAACCTGAATCCACAAACGTTAGCTCTTAATATGTAGTACGTCTGTCCGTTCGGCTCACCCACTGCTAGTTAATACTCGCATCTGTATCCCGCTGTGCTAGTGAAATTCACTGCGGTTGTTAAGGACGAGTTAGATCAGTCCGTTCAAAGTCAGCATTTCGCCATGAGGTTCGAAATTATGAATTTTCTACTCAAATAGGTAAGTGAAACATGAGAAGCAATAATGACAGATGCCTGATAAAATTCTCATGTGATTTTAAAATAATATAAGTGTTTCCTTTTCTGAAAAGTCTGCAATTTTACACACAATTTTGGATTTGACTTTGACCAGAAGGAAAGAAGGAAGACAAACTTAATTGAAATTTCGCCTCTCGTATTATTGTTTTAATTTTAAAACCCTTTATAATGTATATTTAGTCAGGTTTCTCATTAAACCTGCCATTACTAAGAAACTACTTCATCATTATCTTCCTGCCCATTTCTCATTCTATTTGGGGTCAGCGCAACACGTTTTCTTCTTCTATTCTCCTCCGTCATGCCATCAATTACTTCTTTCTCTTTCATATCATTCCTCTCCCTCTCCATCCATCAACATGTAACCACAAACATAACGTAACATAATTTTCGAACGTATAGTGTAACTCGGTCCTTAATGCAAAGAGACTCACTAGAGGTCAAAGCGGTTAACAAGTACATACGATAATGCAACTACCTTCTTAAGACAGTTTAATTTATTCTGGAGTAACGTCTAATTGCGATACAACAACTATTTTGACGCTCAATTATTATAGTGTGTTCTGTAATTGGAATAACTTGAGATAATCCAATCAGTATTGCCTTCTGCGAAGTGTGTTAAGATCAGTCTTTGAGCATCTTGTCTAATAAAGCTGAATATTTACGTTGTATTGACTGCCTCAGTCTCATCTGAAAAAATACCTCTAACAAAAATGTAGATACATTTTTGCCCAGTTGTTGTCGCTGAGATGAGATCGCAAACATATTTTTGCAATAACCTCTGTAATTATGATTATTATGACCACTTAGGAACATTATTTATAAAATAAATACATATTTTTAAAGGTTGGAGAAAAGTGTCTCTTCAGTCTTTACGTCATATGTAATACCATAGAGTCATTTACATTTTCATCGACCTTGGATGGGACACCATTCTTCAGACAACAAAATCCCTTAAAACCATGTTAGGTCTCCCTGAAATACTGGAACGATGCTAAGTAGAGCATTCTTGGTCAAAAGCATTTCGGGAGCCCTTTTTGTCTTCTTGTGATTGTAATTTTCAAACACGCAAGAACTTGGCGAAGAAAGTCCAGAAACTTTTCCATCACAAAATCACTCAGCTTTCCCTAACAAGGCCCACAGGAAGAGTAGTTCTATTCTCATCCAAGGACCACACTGCATACTACTGCATAGTGACGATGTCTTTGCCATATCCTGGTGTTCGAAAGGCCACCCGCCATCGAAACTAGTAAATCACACTTAGAATGAGCTCACAGTAAACCCTACAGTGTACACTGCACTTAAAATAATTTCAAGCGTCATTTAAACTAATGCTGGGCTAAAGAGACCGCCACTTGCGTTTGGTGTTGCCAGCTTTGAATTTATAAAAATACTACACTACTGTATTTATTTTTAATTTTATTTGCTGGTGGAAGAAAAAAATCCAAGAAGTTTAACTAATAAACTAATAAAAATCCAACTAGCAAACTTGAATGTTATTCTTTTGGATATTTTTTCTTCAGTCGATCATCAGATTGTAGCAGTGTCAAGGCCGCCACTATTACTTTGAAAAACCATTCATTCATCTCACTAATAAGTAAGTACTGTACACAATAAATTATTTATGTCAGTGGACTAAATAGAAGTCTATTTAAAGGTTTATTTTCCGTAAACATCCTTCTTTCCCAAAATTAAAGTAGTGCAACACTGATCAGTTGGTAAGTCAGAACGCTTCCATAAACAATGCCATTAGCGCGGGCGTTACGCGGCGGATTTTAAATTTGGAACGCGCACCGCCATTCGTCATGTCGCCGCCGCGCCAGCGACACGCCACGCCGCCGACTTCAACTGTAGTAGGACCGAAAATTTTGATACTTTCGCAAATCACTTTTTTATATATAGAAAAAACTGTTACATCAGTTAATATATTTACGAATATGTGAGGTAGGAGGTTTATGAAATCGTAGTTTGAAAATGATAACAAGCTAAAAATAACTTTATAAGCACTTTGTTTCCTCATTAGGTCATTTTGCAAACATGTCATGCTACATTAAGGGGGTGGTACCTGCTAATGAGAGGTTTTCTCCATGTAACTCCTCTTTGATGAGTGAATATAAATGTCCAAAAAAAATATATGTTGCTTGTTAGACTCTAAACTTTAATTGGTACAATTGAAATAATTCTAACTTTATTATTACTATATAAAAAAAATCTTCAAAGTGAAGCATATTTTCTTTGAAATTTCGTAACTACTCCTAAACGGCATTAAGTTTTAATATTTTTTTTTCACACAAATATTTGTCACGTTTTTCTTCACAAAGCGTACAATTGGAATTTTGATCTAATGATTTATTAGGCTACAATTAAATAAAAACCACTCATTTCGCACTAATAGGCCCGCAGTGACGGACGTAACAACCGCTTTGTAGTGCAAGCTGATTAGAACTTTATTCCAACAGTATTTCAAACGAAGTTTGAACCACCGCAAACAAAGTTGCTAATTTAGCAGATACCCCAGCCTTAACAACAATAATATGATACAAAACGTGATTGATAAAAAAATGTGCACGTTCCGGTTTTAAAAGATAAAAACTGACGCATCATAAGAACGTGACCAAATAGGTTTTTCCCTTAAAATAACTGCAAAGTAGATATTGCCAACTTTATCGAAAGACTCGACAATTCTGCGAATTTTTAGTATTTAATCCCAAATCAGTTAAGAAATATTTGATTGATTTTGATAAAAAAAAATATTTCCAGATTACAAAACTAGTACGACGCAAATATTATTATAGGAAGAAGATTACATCATTGAAAAAATAAGACAGAAAATATTTACCATATTCTTGATATTAATATGAATCAGCTTAACCTGCAGCTGCTAACATTTTAATATCGATAATTATTGATTTTCATCTGTGCTAATCGATACCACTGTTAGTGAATTATTTATTTTATTTATTTATTTTATTTTAGGAAAGCTTACAGACTAATAACATTATAGTAACAAAATTATATATCTAAATTGCTAATTACAAGCTTCCACAGATAGATACAAAAAATATATATATTAGTACAAAATAATGTAACAAATTAAACAAACAAACTACGATCAAATTTTTATAATTTAAGCTAACTTGTAAAATAAACGGTTCAAGAGCAAGAAGGTGTCTTCTGTACAAAAAATGGCTTTGCCAATAATTTTCTAACTGTGCTTGCATTGGTGCAGAATAGGTCAATACCGGGTTCACAAGAAACTTCGTTAAAACTGCGACTGGCTCTCGGAAAGTATGCATTACGCCTATAATTAGTGTTCGCAAAAGGTACATGTAAGAGTGGTCGTTGTCGCAGTCCCATCTTATGCATCAAATGTTTGTGTTTGGTGCTATCAAGATAAGGTTGATCGAAAATAAGATCAAGATATGTATATCATAGGTAGAGGTACAATGCACCTTAAAATATAAAAAGCTTAAATTGTGTTGGCCAACTCATATCCTATTGTACTCATCATTATGAACCAATAGTAAAATTCCATACAAAAATCGCGAAAACGAAATCAGATGTTTGCTACATTTTGACGATTAATATGAACACAAGTGTATGACACAACCGTTTTTTTTGCCGATTTTACCTTGGAGCGGGTACACACTTTTAAGTATCTGGGCCATATTGTGACGTCCGACCTAAAGGACGACGCTGATATTGAGCGAGAAAGGAGGGCGCTGTCGGTGAGGGCGAATATGATTGCCCGCAGGTTTGCTCGTAGCTCCAAGGATGTGAAGATCACCTTGTTTCGAGCCTACTGCACATCTTTTTATACAAGTAGTCTGTGGGTGTCATATTTGCAGAAATCCTACAGTGCTCTCCGCGTTCAATATAATAACGCGCTGAGAGCGCTGCTGCTGCTTCTGCAGCGCATCGGGAATGTTCGTAAGCGTCCGCATTGACTGTTTTTATGCCAGCATGCGCAAGAGGGCGACCTCGTTAGCGGAGGCCTTACATGCACCCGTATATCGGGCCTGGAGCAGGTAAAAATTGTAAATGATCACCACAGAATTTAAAATAGCTTTTTAGTGTGATTTAATTATTTTGATTTTGAAGTTAACTTATTTTATTTTTAATTTATTATTTTGATTTTGAAATTGACTTATTTTATTTTTAATTTTGACATTTTATATTTTTAGTTGACAAGAAAATATTGTATTAATTTAAATTTTATTTTGTCTAGTATATTTGAGTATTGTGTGGTGTGTATTTGTCTCTGATTATTTGAATTCCATGTAACATTATTTTGAGTGTGTTTTATGAACTAAGTTATGGATCGTTGTGTCTGATGCAAATAAATTATTATTATTTCCTTTATTCATTTCATCTACTTACTTTACATATTTTTAAATGTATCTTAAAAAATATTATATTAAAAAATACATTCAAAAATAAAATTATTATTATTATTATTAACGTTGCTCGCATAGTTAAAGTTTTAAAATAATTATCACTACAATTAACCCTTAAGAAATTAATGGTACACAAAAAACAAGCCTGTATTTCAAGTATCAAAACACCACAGTCACAGTACACTCCTTGTGACTAATGACGTCATGTGTCCCGCACAGCGATCGCAAAAGCAAATGACTCGCGATGAATTTAAAATTGGAACTTTGCTAACGAGGGAGGCGGCACGTTGCGGATTTGTGAGTTATTGTCGCCTTGTCGCCTGGAACAAACAACGTGAAACGACAATAATTGCTTATGAAAACATTCTGTTGTGGCTTTTTCTTTTTATTTATCGGTTTTATAACAATGCCAATAAACGATGTAACTAGTATACAACAGCATATTTGTGAGAACTTTTATTTTAAGAGAATCCCATGGTGAAGTAAGTAACTACCTACATACTTTTGAAACCTTTTAGCTGATTTGATTATTTTTTTACAAAAAAAATCTCTTTTATTTCCAAAAGGCTCTAGTGACATAATATAACATTGCATTTTGTACCTACAATGCACCCACGTTTGTCCGGTTGTGTCCAATTTAATAGAGGGTGACCCAAATTCAAAATCCGGACTACATTAGAAAATCGTGATTCGAAAACCCAAAATAACATTTTGTCTGACCTGAGAATCGATGTCAGGAATAAGGACCCGAGTTCGATTTTCAAACTCAGATGTGGCGCGTTTCTCTTTTTACATTAAAACTGTTTTACGTTCAACAGACACTAATTACTTCTGATATAAATACAACATCCTAAATTACGGCCCAATCAAATCAAAATAAACCAACGGCTAAGTCTACCGCACATTTCCCGCCAACTTAGCAGCCATCTTTGAAAACAGACGCGCCATCGCGGTCGGATGTGTTCGCAGTAGGGATGCATGATACTTGTAGTATCGATACTCTGAATAGAAACGGATCGCACCTACTTCTAGGATAGTATCGAAAAGCTTTGTAACTCCCAATCTCATTCTCATTCTCCAAATCTCAAACCCAGAGGACGGATACGATACAGGTGATGCACGATACATGCTATTTGAATCAATGCAAATGAAAGTATTGTATCGTAAACCCAATAGCAGTTTGCCAAACCCGGGGATCGAACCCAGGACTTCATGCTTAGCAGTCGCACTTGCAGCTACTAGACCAACGAGGCAGCAAGCAGTTTTGCATCAATTATTATTATCATTTTCGTCTGTAACGTTCCAAAATATCGAATGATAGGATCTTGTTGGATCGCGCATCACTAGTTCGCAGTTTAAAAATACACGGACAGTGGCGACGCGGGTGGCCGTCAGAGAGATCAATTATTGTCTATTAACACTATACGGCCAGGAAGTTCTAGTGTATACAATGGTGTAAGCTGACTCTGTCGCGTTGTCTGTGGTAAAGCTTTGATTTTCGAATTAATTTGTTTTTTTTTTGTGCGTCATTCTCGTGTACCTATAGTTTTTGGGTTTATGGGCATGGGAAGAAAACAAAATGAAGTAGTAGGTAGTAATGTTATAAGACTCCTGTCCTGCCACTGTCCTTTTATAAGTCTATGCACCGAAAGGACATCAAAGCAAACAAACGCCAACTCGGAGAGGGTGTAATGGAGCGAGAAAAGGTGGCTGATAACAATATTAAAAAAAAAACTGGTGAAACACGCCCAGTATTTTCCCAAGATATTTTCTGATCTAAACTTACAGGCTTTCCGATAAAAGAATAACACCTAAAGATTTAATGATTTAAGACAGGAACGCCGATGTTGGCGATAAGAATGCAAGATTAAAATGGAACTGGGGCGGGTCACGTATCTAGGATGAAGCAGGACAGATGCGCGAAGATAGTCGCATAGTGGGTGCCTAAAGACGACCGTCGTAACCGAGGCCCAAGAAATGCTGGCGTAAGAAAATAACTTAAAGTAGTCATAAATTAACAAAAAAAAACAATAATGAACATAGGTAAAGTCACATTCTCATACTCGCCGATAAGGCCAGGTTTCCTTGAAATATATCCTTATTTTACAAAATATAAAATATTGGCTGTTATTGGCACAAGGTCCTCCGTGGGAGGCGAGCCTATCACTATTTTGCTGGAAACACGTCAAAGTTCATAGATAATTGAATAAGATTAATTAACCGAAAAGGCCAATAAATAAATTAATAAATGATTGTTTTCCTGGAAATCTTGGTCAAGAACTCAAGACTATAGATAATAATTTGCGCAACATAACAAAACACATAACACCCCTTCTGTAAACCTCGAATGTATACTTAGGTAGTGTAGCTGTCGTTTGTTACATGCGGGCATTTGTCACTGCAGTTCTTGGCTCTATAACGTACTAGCCCTCGGCTCGGATGTCAATTCCGCCTCGGTTGCAATGACCAAGGTAGCCCACTTGTAATCAAACTGTACTATTTTGACTTTTCTGTCACCGTTATTGCATATATTTGCATATATAGAATTTCACAAACTAGACCCTCTGGCCTAGGTGTTGCCTTTACCAACAGATAAAACAAACACTGTTTTAAAACTAAGCTTTCACGGTGTAGAACTAAACTTATACTGTCACTTACGGAATATCATCCGTGATTATCGATTCGTTTAGTTAGTTGGTTTAGTTAAAACAAACTTTGTTCGTTCAGTATTGGAAATAACAAAATGGCCAAGAATTTAATATGTATATAGCTTCAACACTGATGATGAGTACACCTACCTACTCACTAAGAATTAGGTTAACTTAATTATCGTTCGATGATCACACGACGTGCGGTTCCGTTCCAGATATAATATTAAAAAAAACTGTTAAAAAAACAAAAGAATTCCATTCAGCCATTTTGTTGATACACTGTTGCTATTCAAAGAATATGCTACTCTAATTAATCTTAATTGCGTTTTAAAACCAGATTATGATGAGCTCTTCGTGTTGTAATATTTTGAAAGACGAGAATAGATGACAAGGATCTTTTCATGGTGGTTGGTCTCGTGTCACGTATTGAGTCAGCGTGCCACAAACGAAGAAATGCAGAAGCTCCGTAGCGACCTCCATCTTTGCAGCCATCATTACCCTGCCCTAATCCCAATTTATTTGGGATCGGCGCAGCAAGTTGTTTTATTCCATCTCTATTAGTCGCCGTCTCGTGAGTCACCCCCTTTATTACCATATCGTCTTTCACACGGGGCTTTCTTTGGTCTTCCAGAAGAATCCAGATTGTTCGGAATAAGCCTTCTGCAATTACCAATTTTGTTTCACGACCTAAATCTTACATTGGCATGTTAATGACACTCATTGCCCGCCAATCAGTTTAGCGTCTCGCATTTGCTGTTCACATTATGTGATGTGTCGTGCTAAACAGCCGCCATCTTGGCACGTGTCTAAGGGCATGTGCCGACGATCCAATGACGCGTTTGGTTATATATATTTGCTGTGACTGTGTCATACATTGATCAAGCCAAACGATAAAAGTGGCTGGCCCACAGTCACTATGACCTCAACCTGGTTATTCGCTAGCATAATAATCAGCCTATAAAGTTCCCAGTACTGGGACACATGCCTCCTCCTTAGGAGAGAGAATGGGCATATAATTGGCCTAGTGCAGTTTATTAGATGTCACAAGTCTTCGAATTTTTGGTTCTAGAACATGCCTGTGTCATCATTATGTTTTCCTTTAAATTAAACAAAGGAACACACCTGCTTGGGTTCGAACTCGAACCCACGACCTAGAACTCAGTAAGTCGGGGATCGTTATCCCTGGACCACCTCTGCAGCCGCTCTAACATGTTTGGCGAGACATAAGTGCTGTGGCAGTGTACTGTAATATATAATGTCAAAAAAAAACTACAATAAACTCAACCTATTTCAGCTGCTCCACAATACACTACCACGTCTTTCGCATCAAGTCTGACCCAGCCACCTTTTTAGAGTTGCCTATCTAACTGGGCGTCCCTAAACTATGCTTGCCAATAGCGGTGTACACTCCAGGACTCATTTTCTCCATGCTCTATCCGTTTTCAACAACGTGTGACCAGTCCGCTGGCACTTCAGCTTGCTTACTCTGAAAGCTATGTTGTTTCCAGATGATTTTATCCGGTCCTACTTACTTAAGACACAATTTTAGTTTATTCTCATTTTAACATGCTTAGCTGCTGTTGCTGTTTTGCTGTGTGCTTAGCTATATGCTTACTTAGCTGATTCAAGCAAACTTTCACTACAATTATTGAATTGCTAATTAATATAATTTCACAGAGGAAATATTATCTCCCAACTCTTTGTTTTATTGTTGACCACACAGCCGTTCAAACTACGCAGATGTGATTTTTGGAAATTCCATAATTACTTTTGTCAATTGAGATCGAAAAAAACACTTAATAAAGATAAAAAATCAATTAACACCATAAGTAAACAGGATAAATAAAAACAGGATAAATAAAAAACACGAAATAGACATGTACATTTAGACGGCGGCGCAGGCGATTTTAAAGCAAATGATGATGAATTATAACAATTAATAACAACTGATCAAAGTTATCACAATACAAGATAAAAATCGACAAATTCAGATGAGATACAAGTGATAATAGGAATATATTGTGCGAAAATAGATAAGATTATGAACTAGTACATAACATGTTTGACATAATAAAGAATATACACATGTTCTAGAAGAAAGATAATGAAAATTAAATGTTTTTGAAACCAAAAGCACCAACCGAAACCAAACAATTATATCTTTCAATTTTTAAATGTGGAGCTCACGTAAAAGCCACGTTGGGTCTTCTATGATGATTCCCTTTATTAATCAAATTAGCTTCGACCAGAACTCCACCACCTCAACGGGGTTGGTGACTTCGGACAGGTCCCTAAAAGCGCAGGTGGAATGACAAATGCAGAATGACAGGAGGTGAGCCATAGTTTGTGTTGAGGCACCGCAGTCGCACCCGTTGATAGAGACGTAGTATAAAACTGAATTATTTGACCAAAGGGCCGAAACATACCTACTTATTTGGTTAAGGAACTGCCCTAATTGGTCTCGTGGTCGTAAGTGCGACCGCCGAACATTACCCCCAGTAACGCAGTACCCCCAGGTACTGCGTTCAATTCAGGTTCAGATCGGGAAAAGTTATAGAAATTTATCAACAGCAGTTTGAAAGTTGGCGGTGTAAACACCCCGTGTCTCGGAAAGCACGTTAAGCTGTTAGTCCTCTACCTGATCATTCTGTAGTCGTATCAAATTGGTCCCATAAGAATTAGAAGTGAGAGTACATCTGTGTCTCCGCACGCACTTGTGAGCTACAATATCTCCCGTCTCGATGGCTTATCTCAGCTGAAATTTGTAGGACTATTATTGAAGAATATTTCATGCATTATATTATTATATTATTATTTTCATTTTATTTCATTGTACGTAAAATTCTCAAATTATCCAAATTATCAAGTTTGTAATCAGTATTCGCAATTTATATCTTAAAAAAACATAACACGTGCAAAACCGTTGACTAATTCCAAGCCTCCGTTCAACAATGAAACGCCTATTCCAAAGCCATTATCAAATCGTCCAAAGGTTCTTAGGAACAACAAAAACTACAATTTAATTCTTTAACTGTCGCTTGAGTGCCGGAATCATGATGAATAATGATGTTTGTGCGTGTTACTATAATGTTTTATGAGGAAGTGATCGAGCCTTACGTCGCATTGGTGCTGGAGACTAACTTTTGGCTTTTAGTTGGTCCGTCTAAGGACAGCTATACTGCGGTTTTTATTTCAGCAGGAGTGGTGGAAGGACATGGAAAGCCAAATAAGTCTTTAAGAGTCGTTATAGCAGATTCTATCGTGCAATGAACAAATAAAATTATCGACGATGGGTAAAGAACTTATTTTGTCCGTGAGTTTATAATGTAGCATTATCAGCTACGCTGAGGACACAATCTTTGGAAAGCAGCAATCTTTGGAAAGCAGTGCTTTACATGATTAGGTAACTGAGGATCCCTTATGCTAAAAAAATCATTGATGGGAACCGGAACGCGATTAGTCTAGACCTAATCACGTTAATAATATAAGAACAGCAAATTGTTGAATCTTTTGTCATATTCATCGTTTTCTGGATTTTGTCTCTAGAGTTCTACATGGAGAGTACCTACATGTAACACCTGCCTTCCTCTGCGCAAAGTGCCGGAATATACAATAAATAATGATGTTTATGCGTGCTCTGTAACAGGGAACTGATCAAAATCCGAGGTGTCAGTAATGATTGTGTCACGAGCTCTATCATTATACTGTCGGTGTAAAGCTGACACTGTATTGAATGATAAACTATTCGAAGCTTGGCTGACAGTGGTTCTAACATTTTTATTGTGATTACAGCATGGTGAAGGAAAACATCGTGAAGAAACCGGCATGTCCTAGAACCAAAAAATTCGAAGACATGTGACATCTACTGTGCGGGACAGTGAAAATAATATACAGGGTGGAATTTTTGCATGCCACCTGGAGGGAAAGTACTCTAAATACCGGAGATAGCCAATTTTACTCATAGAAAACATTCCTTTATTTTTTAAAAGAAATTAATCTGCATTCAAAGATTTTGAAAATTCGCTTGCCACACTCGGGAATCGAACCGGCTTAATTTAAAAAAAAATAACAACCTGTACTTTTTTGGCATCAATCGATAGGATTAATCATAGGGATTAAATCCCTCTAACAAATATGATTAATTAAATGAAAGGAAAAGCATGAAATCTTAACTTATAAATTCAATGGGATAAAATAAAGTACTTTTACTCAAAGGTCCATCCAATTACTTATGTTAGAACCTAATTAAAAAATATCTTTTGACGACATTTATTTCTTAAAATGACGAAGACTATTAACTACTATTAATTACTAATAGGAAGATTGCAATTTGCACAAACAAACACGTGCAAATTGCCTTCTTTCTTCAATTGTAAAGGTCCATCCTTTGAATAAAAGTGCTTTAACATATTGAATTTATCCCATTGAATTTATAACTTTAGATTTCATGCTTTTCCTTTCATTTAATTTATCATTTTTTTAATATGGAATTTTGTAATGCCAGGTGGCATTCAAAGATTTTGAAAATTCGCGTGCCACAATCGGGAATCGAACCGTCTAAATTCCAAAAAAATAACATCCTGTACTTTTATGGCACCAATCGATAGGGTCAATCATAAGGATCAAATCCCTCTAACAAACATGATAAATTAAATGAAAGGAAAACCATGAAATCTTAAGTTATAAATTCAATGGGATAAATTCAATAGGGACGATAAAGCACTTTAATAAAATGATGGACCTTTACAATTGAAGAGAATAAGATTGCAGAAGAAGATTGCAATTTGCATGTGTTTGTTTGTGCAAATTGCAATATTCCTATGTAAATAGTTCTTCGTCATTTTAATTAATAAATGTCGTCAAAAGAGAATTGTTTACTATGTTCGTAATTGGATGGACCTTTGACTAAAAGTGCTTTATCTTATCCCATTAAATTTATAAGTTAACATTAGATAGTTTCACTTTCATTTAATTTATCGTATTTGTTAGAGGGATTTGATCCTTATGATTTACCCTATCGATTGGTGCCATAAAAGTACAGGGTGTTATTTTTTTGGAATTTAGACGGTTCGATTCCCGAGTGTGGCACGCGAATTTTCAAAATCTTTGAATGCAGATTAATTTATTTTTAAAAATGAAGGAATGTTTCCTTTGGGTAAAATTTGCTATCTCCGGTATTAAGAGTACTTTTCCTCCAGGTGGCATTACAAAATTCCATCCTGTATAGGCACCGATAGGAATGTAAATAAGCATTACAAAATGTTAAATTAATAGCTTAGTTCATAGATTGATAGTTTTTTGCATTTTGTTGTGTGTACATAGTAGACTTAGCGTTAGGAGTACATAAGTTTATTATGTTATGTTTTTTGTTAATTTTATATTTTTCCTATATACACTGGCCTGCAAAAATAAGTATCACACTTTTAAAACTGCAATAACTTTTTAAGTACACAAGATACTTTCGAAACCAGAAGGACTCCAAAAAGAGTTTAATTTTATACATAAAATTACTAAAGGTGATAAAAATTGCTATAAAACGTTTTTTAGTTTAAATCTCTGACTTCTATAGAGTTTAGAAAAAATTGAAATTTTAAAAGTGTGATACTTATTTTTGCAGGCCAGTGTAGATAGTGTTACATAGAAGTCAATAAGACATAGTTTTGTATATGTTTACATAAGAAAAGTAAGTGAAAAACGTGAATATTGTCACGCGGTTCTCGTTACAGTAAAGTTTCTCGGTAGTTAAGGTAACTTACACAATGTTTTCCCACTTTTTTGCCATGTTTTCATTAGATTTTAGTATTTCCCGCGTTTTTTGGATTATTATGAGCAATTGTGATTGGTCAATTGCTTAGAAAATTATGTATAAAAATAGGGCTATTTTGGTCATTCGACACAGTAGTCGGCAAGATAGCAATAAACACTCCTCCAAATAAAGAAGCAAGAAGCTCATCAGTGGTTTTACTCCTCACCAAACCAGCAGTTTAAGTGTGCTACATTGCACATCTACCAATCCGCACTGGGCCCACGTGGTGGATTATAGCCCATTCCCTCTCATAGAGAGGAGGCCTGTGTCCCAGCAGTGGGAACAGTAATAGGCTGATGATGATGATGATGACAGTATGGTTCATTCTATGATGCTGATCATTACATAACGTTTAAACGTCGGGCCCGGCTGTCATTCCATAACGGTTAAACATTGGTCCTGGCTGTCATTCGTAGACACTCGGTACGATCTTACCGAGAGTTTCTGAAAGCTAGCCCTAATGTAGCTAGGAAAAGACTAGACACCTGACGATGGTAATGCTAATCTTCACTCTTTCAGAATATTGTGGATATTAAGTATGTGACCTAAGGTAGGGGAATGTGTGGTGTAACACAAATTGATAAAAATAAGGAATGAGTACATAAGAGGAAGTCTGAAAGTGGCGCCGGTGACTGAAAAGTTGTGTGGTAATCGGTTATTGTGGTATCATGGATGCGGAAGAATGAGGAGAATGTCGTGAGGAAAGTTTTGAGTACGAATGTGGATGGGTATGATGAGAGAAGACCAAAGAAACGATTTAATAGACTGTGTGAAGAATGATATTACTAGAAAGGAGGTGATTGCTGAGATGACGAGTAATAGAGAAGTATGGAAGCAGAGCCGTTGTTAGCCGTGTGATATCCGGCAGAGTAGAATAGAACCAACCCATTACACTCACGGGTGTCGTATAAGGCGACTAATGTCTGAGGCAGAACACCTTGCGTCTCCGTAGACCTGAGAATGGGCAGCAGCCTTTTCTGTTAGTCTTTCATCACTGCGATCTCCAATCCGCCTGCCAAGCGAGGAGATTACGGCAAATTCCTCCCATCATGGGAGAGGCTTATGTCCAGCAGTGGACGTTATGGGCTGTTGTTGTTGTTGATGATGGAAGAAGAAGCTTGCTGCGCCGACCCCAAAATAAATTGGGATAAGGGCTGGAGAATAATGAATCACGTGACGTGAAGACGTAACTGATCGATGTTCTCTTTCGAAAATTACTCTGTCAGTCAGAACGTGCCTCTCCAGGTGTAGTCCTAGTTCTAATGAAGCATCGAGAGCTTATTAGCCTGATACGGAATTAATTACGTACGATTAGGTGTCACGATCACTATCATTACTATGACTAAATGAAGGTGTCTATAAGATAAGGTAAACTCGTTAGGCGGCCGATTCTCACGTAGTCCAGACCCTACGTAATGAAAATATAGTATATGATGTAGTTTTAGATTTGGATGAGCGTTAATTGATTTGAGAATGAGTTCGTAGTGATAATATAACGAAATATTGATGTGAACTCATTCATGTTCAGTTTCCTTAAATAATTTTGTTTATTTTAATAAAGTTACTATAAGAGTTATCTGGCTTTGCTGAAAGTGGACCCTAACGAGATTGTAAAAGGCAAATCGAGTGCTCAGATCAAGGAGGTGGTGGCCGCCGTCGCCAAGTCAGGTGGGTGCCCTGCTGAGCAGGTCAGGGCAGGCGCCCTACGTCCGGACGTCACGGGTATGCATACCGTTACGGTATGCTGCCCCGTGACGGCGGCCAAAACAATAGTGGAGGGCCGTAGGCTACTGGTGGGCTGGGTTTCAGCGCAGGTAAAGCTGCTGGAGCCCAGACCTCTGAGGTGCTATCGCTGCCACGTGGGACACCACGTGTCAGTACAGTGCGCCTCAGAGGTTGACCGCAGCGGACTCTGTTTCCGCTGCAGTCAGCCCGGTCATGTGTCCACAGCTTGCTGCGCCACGCCGCACTGCGGGGCATGTGCGGCGGCCGGCAAGCCAGCCGACCACCGGGCTGGGAGCAAGGCCTGCGCTCCGCCCACCAAGGCCACCAGAGGCAAGGGAAGGCCCTCCGCCGCCACCACCACCACCGTCGCCACCGCCGCAGCCGCAACTGCCGCCGCCGCTGCCACTGTCGCCGCCACAGAGGGGCCCTCGCAGGGGGCTTGGGAGGAAGCGGTAATGGAGTGCCAATAACGACCCCATTACGCTTCCTCCAAGCGAACATCAACCACTGCGCCTGCGCTCAGGATCTGTTGCTCCAGAGCATGGCGCAGTGGTTGATCAACATTGCTGTGGTCGCTGAGCCGTATTTCGTCCTGCCCAGGGAAGACTGGGTGGCGGACCTTAGCGGCTCAGTGACCATAGTGTCGTCGGCCGCCGCCGGTACTCCGACCCTTGAAAATGTCAGGAGGGGTCGGGGGTGCGTAGCAGCCCGGTTCGGGGAGATCGTAGTGGTGGGTGTCTACTTCTCCCCTAGCCGAACTCTCGCCGAGTTCCACAACTCTCTCGCAGAGTTGAGTGTTGTCGTCGGAAACCATTCCCTCCCCGTGCTTGTCCTCGGGGACTTCAATGCCAAAAACTTGGCTTGGGGTTCTCGTTGCACAGACGTGCGGGGAAGGATGGTGGAAGACTGGGCCCTGGAGAAGGGCCTGGTCGTCCTAAATCGGGGTTCTGTCCCCACGTGTGTGCGGATGCGGGGCGAGTCGGTAGTGGACATTTCGTTCGCTAGCCCCGCTCTGTCGCCGCGTGTCATTGACTGGCGTGTTATGGAGGGGGTGGAGACCTATTCCGACCACCGGTACATCCGGTTCGACGTCTCCACCCAGACCTCAAGCGCGCCGGTTCAACAGGCCCCGAGTGGTCCGCGCTGGGCGCTGAAGCAGCTGGACCGGGAGCTCCTCCTGGAAGCCTCGATCGTGCAGGCCTGGGTGACATCACCGGACAGGCCTGCCGACGTCAACAATGAGGCAGGATGGTTCCAGGAGGCCATGTCCGATATATGTGACGTGGCAATGCCCCGAGTCCGGCCAGGAAGCGCCCGGCGTCATGTGTACTGGTGGTCGCGTGAGCTGACGTCTCTGCGCGAGGCGTGCGTGGCTGCGCGACACCTGTACGCCAGGCATCGCAGGCTCCGCATCCGCCCACCCGATGCGGCAACCATTGAGGCGGAGCTTTATGAGGGGTACAGAGCGGCGAAGACCGCCCTCCGCGAGGCTGTCCTGCGGGCCAGGGATCTGGCCCGCGAGGAGTTGCTGGGGACTCTCAACAGAGATCCGTGGGGGCGCCCTTACAAATTGGTGCGGGATAAACTCCGCCCCTGGGCCCCCCCACTGACGCAGAGTCTCCGGCCTGAGCTCGTGGAGGACGTGGTGAGCACTCTGTTCCCTTCGCGAGGGGATCATCCACCCCCGCCTATGGCTCCGCCACCTGCGATGCTGGAAGCGGACCAACAGGACGACGACGACAACGCTCCAGAAGTGACTGGGGTAGACCTAAGAGTGGCGGTACGCAGGCTCAGTGCCAAAAATACCGCCCCGGGACCCGACGGCTTGCCTGGCAAAGCCTGGGTCCTGGCCTCAGAGGCTCTTGGGCCCCGACTGGAGGGGCTCCTAAGCGCATGCTTGGAGAGAGGCCAGTTCCCGCTTCGTTGGAAGACGGGGAAGCTGGTCCTCATCCGGAAGCCGGGGCGCCCTGCGGACTCTCCGTCCGCATACCGGCCCGTAGTGCTGCTCGACGAGGTGGGCAAGCTCTTTGAAAGAGTCATTGCAAACCGCCTCGCCGAGCACCTTGCGGGGACTGGGCCGGACCTTGCGGAACACCAGTTTGGTTTCCGCAAGGGGCGCTCTACGGTGGACGCCATCATGCGCGTGAGAGCCCTCACGACGGGGGATGCAGTTTCCAGGGGTGGGGTTGTCTTGGCGGTGTCTCTCGACATCGCCAACGCCTTCAACTCCATGCCCTGGAGCTGCATTAGGGAGGCACTCCGGTATCACCGGGTGCCAACCTACCTCCGTCGAGTGGTCGGGGACTATCTGACGGACAGAGCCGTCATCTACCCCGGTCGCAGCGGAGAATGGAACCGGCGAGAGATGTCGTGCGGTGTTCCGCAGGGATCGGTCCTAGGGCCGCCCTTGTGGAACATCGGGTACGACTGGGTGCTGCGCGCCGACCTCCCTAGCGGTGTCAGCGTGGTTTGCTACGCAGACGACACGCTGGTGCTGGCACAGGGGGGGTCGCACGAGGCGGCGGCCGAAACGATGACACGCGGGGTTGCGATAGTCGTTGAGAGGATCCGGCAACTGGGTCTCGAGGTGGCACTGCACAAGTCCGAGGCCATGTGCTTTCATGGGCCTCGGAACGCGCCACCTCCGGGATCCTCACTGACGGTAGGAGGGGTATCCATCGGCGTCGAGTCGACGTTGAAGTACCTAGGACTCGTCCTCGACAGCCGGTGGAACTTCGTGGAGCACTTCCGACGTTTGGCCCCCAAACTGGAACGGACTGGGGCTGCCTTCAGGCGGCTCCTGCCCAACCTGGGGGGGCCGAACGCCTCCTGCCGGAGGCTCTACGCGGGAGTCGTGCGGTCCATGGCCCTTTACGGGGCCCCGGTGTGGGCGCGTTCTTTGAGGCGGCGTGCCGCCCACTACCTGAACGCGCCCCAAAAGGTAGTAGCCGTAAGGCTGGCCCGGGGCTACCGCACGATTGCCCGCGAGGCGGCGAGCCTCCTTGCCGGATTGCCGCCATGGGATCTGGAGGCGATAGTCCTCGCGCGCCTACGTGAATGGCGCGCGGAGGCGCTACGCCGGGGGGAAACTCCGCTGCAGCGACAAATTGTCGCTTAGCGGACAGACTTCCGGCGGGATCTCATGGCGACATGGAGAGAGCGACTGTCGCAATCCCGTGCAGGGCACGCCACAATAGTGGCGATAAGTCCCCTCTTTGAGGAGTGGCTTGAGAGACGCCACGGCGTCCTCACCTTCCGCCTGACGCAGGTCCTCACCGGACACGGAGTGTTCGGGAGGTTCCTGCACCGAATCGGGCGGGAGGAAACGCCCGGGTGCTTCCATTGTGAGGATCGACCGGAGGACACGGTGGAACACACGGTGGAGGTGTGCCCCGCGTGGGCGGAGCACCGCCGTGTCCTCGAAGCGGCGATCGGCGGCGGCGACCTCTCGCGTCCGGCCCTGGTGCAAGCCATGGTCCGGAGCGAGACGGAATGGGACGCCGTCACCTCCTTCTGCGAAGCAGTAATGCTAGAGAAGGAGGTGGCGGAACGTGAGAGGGAGAGAACCTCTCAACGTCCCGGCCGCCGCGGGAGACGCCCCGGGCGTCGGGGGCCACCACCACGTAGCCCCCGGCCACCGTAGGCGCGGGCCTGTGGACGGTGAGCTATGGGCTAGCTCGCCGTCCGTCCGTCTCATGACGACAGGCCGTGTCGACGGCGCGTTCGTGTTCCACGCGCGCCTCAAAGAGAGTCAGCAAAAAGGAAGGGGTCCGTAAGGACCGATGCCTGCCGGGGTTGCGGGACTATTCGAAAGAGATACCGTGGCCCCGAAACACAAAGGGCGATGAAGGAACATGGATGGGTTTTAGTCAGTAAAAGTCTGACACTCCCTCCTGCTCCGCCCAGAGCGGGAGGGGTTATTTGATGATTTCCCATCCGAAAAAAAAAAAAAAAAAAAAAAAAAAAAAAAAAAAAAAAAGTGCTCAGATCAAATAAAAAGGTACCATGTTTGGTCTGAGATCGAGTGTAACAACAGGCGTATAAGAGGACAGATTTCTATGATGGCGTCTTGTAAGCCTATGGTAAATATTTGGTAAAAAGCTAAGCCAATGATGTATGTTATCTACCCTTTTCCAAACTATGTTAAGATCCGATTCCAGTATAATTGGGTGCAGCTAAATACCAGTATTTGCAGCAACCAAGAAAAATATTCTCCAAAACGCATGTCTATGTTGGTGATGTATCTATACTAATATTATAAAGAGGTAACATTTGTTAGTATGTTTGTAAATTTGTATGTAGGGGGTAATCTCCGAAAGTAATGAACCGATTTCAAAAAGTCTTTCACCATTAGAAAGCTACATTCACCCTGAGTAACATAGGCTATATTTTATCCCCGTGCTCTCACGGGAACGGGAACTACGCGGGTGAAACCGCGGGACGTCCGCTAGTATATTATAAGGTTAAAATAGAGCATCGCTTAGCTCATCTTCCTGTACTTAAGTTTCCTTCCATCTAATATTCTTCCGTATTGTGAGGTCCGTCATAAATTCAATAGCACAGTACTATAATTGTTTTATGATTGGCGGGTGCCGCGAAATCATCGCCATTGACAGCTGATACTTCTCAAATTATAATCCTGTTAAATTATTATGAGTCATGGTTAATTCTATTGAGATTGATTCTCGAACTTGTGTCTTGTTGATTACAGTCACCGCCATTTTGCCCCTGGGTGTTGTAGCAGTATACAGAGTGGAAGGGACACCGGTTCGAAAACGGTTAACACGTGTAGGTATTGTAATTTTCTATAGGAAACAGCTGTTTTTTTTTAAGTTGACAATAGGGTAGATGACAAAAAAAAATCTAATTAGCCCGTCAGATAGATATCAAAAAAAAAATGGACACATATTTTTTCTCTTTTCACGTAAACAAAAACTGAAGACGATACAGTGCGTCGAAAACTCGTGTGACATCACATTTGAGTACATTTTTGACCGGAATGTGACGTCACAAGTCCCCACTCATGATCTTTGACGCGTTTTATCTTCGTATTTTTTTATTAATTTGATAAAACAAAAAACACGTATCCAATATTTTTCGATAATCTAACTGGCGGACTAAACAGAAAAATCATATTTTTTTTAGTCAGGAATCATCCCTATTACTTTCTATTTCATCTTCGATCAATTATTGATCGAAGTATTTCAAGAATTGAAGATGTGGTAGCCGTTCGGCCGCGTTCCCACTATTTATTTATTTGACACTTCAAGCACAAAGTACAGAGGCGGACTTAATGGCATAGGCACTTTCTACCAGTCAACCTTTGGGTGATGCAGAGACAAGCAGTGGTAGGTGTACATTTGAAAATAATTTAATTAATACTAAGGTAAACTACAAGGAAAAAAATACTAAAAAAAAAAATACTATAAATTATATATATGAATACTATATATATATATATCAAACTATTTATTACTGTAAATAGATATTTACACGGATTAATATAAAAAGACACAGAGAAAACATTACCACAGTGACGAAACTACGAGCTTCTTGCGAATGTACTCTCTAACTTTAATTTTGAAAGCTAAACGATTGGTTGCCATCCTGATTTCCTGGGGAAGCGCATTCCACAGAGAAATAGATTGCATAAAGAATGAACGGTGAATGAAGTCAGTGCGGTGAGAGGGACAGTGAAGAACACGGTTTTGCGATGATCGCAGACTCCTATTATGGTTGGCACAAATGTACTGAAAGTGGGGAGCAAGGTAACTAGGGGAAGTGGGAGAAACAAGAAAAGAAAACAAGGTGGTTAGCGCCCTTTGCCCCCTACGCTGACGTATGGGCAACCATTTAAGAAGAGAACGGTACTCGGACAAATGATCATATTTACGCAGATTGAAAACGAATCGAATTTAGAAGACGGTCAAGTTTGTCGAGGAGATCTGCATTCAGGTCAAAGTAGCACACATCACCATAATCTCTGATAGGATAAATTAAGGACTGTACAAGCATTGTTTTCGTATTTGAGGGTAAAACGTTTTTTAAATGTTACAGAGCCCGCAACGATCCGCAGTAACCTTTTGGCTGACACGAGCGACTTGAGTATGCCATTTCATAGTACTGTCGATGTGCAAGCCAAGATCCTTTACATCAGTGCTAAATGGAACGACCGTACCGTCGAAAAGAACTGGTGGCAAGGTCGTACTCTCCAACTTGCTCAGACTGCGAGAACTCCCAACGATGATAGCCTGACATTTATTCGGATTTACTGCCACACCAAATTTACTACTAGGTTTTTATGGCCATCAGGTCCCTATTTAGTTTGTTGATTTGATCTTGCATTTCATCAACCTTCCCTTGACAGTACGACTGCAAGTCATCGGCATACAGATGATACGCACACTGAAGCTCAGAAGTAAGGAGATTAATAAAAATGGAAAACAGAAGAGGAGAAAGAATACCGCCTTGAGGAACACCAGTTTCCAAATAACACCAACATGACGAGGAATCCCAAACATGAACTGACTGCTGGCGTTCCTGAAGGTAAGAGGAGAACCACTCCAGTGCTCCGGGAGAGACCAAAACATGGGATAAAATTGCCAAAAAGAGTTCGTGACTGACGGTATTAAAGGCATTCGAGAAATCGACCAGCACCAGTACCGTTACCTTGGTGTCTTCTTAATTTATCGTTGGTTTTTAGTTAGCAAATTCGTGGACGACAGTAATCGCGTCTTCCTATATGTGAACACCTCCATTTAAATACACAAGCCACGACACTTAAAACTACACGATTATCTGTCACAACGACAAAGCGGGAACGCGGCCTTTTTTTTCGGATGGGAAATCATCAAATGAGTGCTCTGGCTCTGGGCGGAGCCGGAGGGAGTGTCAGACTTTTACTGACTAAAACCCATCCAATTTCCTTCATCGTCTTTTGTGTTCCGGGGCTATGGCATCTCTTTCGAACAGTCCCGCAATCCCGGGGGGAACGCGGCCTTCGTCGGTGACCCTTCAACCCGATAACTAAGTCCGATAGAGGTATTCCGATGAAACAAAGTTTTACTGCAGAGCCTCATCACAAATGATGGTCCACCTTCTGTCAAGTTTTCTGTGTAACCCCAGCTGCACTTTAAGAGGCCTGTTTGGAACCACTCTGGTCGAAGCTAGTGACATAGAAGAAGAAGCAGATAATATGAAAAGATGATGAGAGCAACAATTGCAATTTCATTGGAACGACAGTCTTCAAGGTGCTACTACAGCAGCAGTATCAAATCCATAGCAAGAAGAACTTCCCGAACGGGAAGCCATGTCCAGCAGTGTTTTGCTGTGTATTATAATATAAGTAATTAACGATGACCACAAATACCCATTGGTATAGATCATTGATATTCACAATGACACTGATGTAAAAGGTACAGTGTTTTACAGTATTGACATAATTCTCATATGCGACCAAAAATCTTATAGACGTAATGAAGAAACATAATCTCTTATTTACCATATTATATTAGTTGGACTGCTACACACTGCAGAAGCGCCTGTAAAGGCTATCTGCTAGAATTCCCACCGATCAATCTTCAATAGCGTCAATAGCAATATCCTGATAATAATATCAGATTGTCTACAAAAACTATATCTAATCTTTTAATTGGCGGTACTTAAAAGGCTATACTTATTATCTTAGATCAAGTATCTGATCTTAATTATCTACACGGGTAAACAAATTTGATGATTGATTGTAAATGACGTCAAAAGAAAATATTGTTAATGATTATCGTGACATTGTTTACCCACGTAGGTACGCACTTCCTTCTTTCTGAGAATGGTGGCTGAACACTAATGGCTTTCCTAAAGACCTTAAGAGTTTATGTAGCATACCGTTCTCTCAATGAGATCCGAATGATGAGGTGGATGTGCGGTGTGACAAGAATAAATAAAGTAAGGAATGAGTATATTAGAGGAAGTTTGAAAGTTGTGCCCGTTACAGAATAGTTGAAAGGGAATGGTACCGTCGGGCGTGTAATGAGGAGGGACGAATCGCATGTGACTAAAAGAGTGATGGATATAAATGTTGATAGATGGAGAGGGAGAGGAATACCAAGGAAACGATGGATAGATTGTGTGAGGAATAATATGAAAGAAAATGGAGTAAATGATAGCGTAATGGTTGACAGAAGAGAATGGAAAAGAAAACGTGTTACGCCGACTCCAAGTAACATGAGGCAAGGGAAGGAAGATGATGATGACTGTTCCCTAGATGGTTACAGTAACTGTTTTAACTCCCTGACGCTTCGTCCGTATATTTAGATCTATCCGTCTCTCTCGCGCATGCGATTCAAACCATTCCCCAGTAACCCTTTGAATCGTTTTAAAAAATGTTCTTCAAATGGTAGCTAACGTCGCATTGAGATTCATTTTCAACTTATCCTTGCAAAATAAAAGTACGTATATGTATTTGTATTTCTCACCAAATTAAAACCTTTCAAATTTTTAGATTTTCTGGTAACCGCATATTGTTTTGCCTTGTTCGAAATACCCACGTTTCTTGGCCCATTTGAGGCACACATTTCGGCACATGTTCAATAATATCCTTAAACATATCAGTGTGTGACTATGTTATTACGACTGTTGACAGTGATTGATGCCAACTGTAGTTAAATAATAGTTTTTATACTTTTGTCATAACGTCTCTGATTCTAGGAAGTATTGGAGGCTAAATGTCAAGGGCGTTGATAATTTTAACATACGTATCAATAGCTATTCAATTATTTGTATTGAGAGGTGCCATTTAATATTAATTTAAACTTAGAACTGAGTTTATATTTTCTTTGTGACGTCGTTATTTTTTTTTCTGCAAAATCGTTACTTTACCAATGAAGGATAGACTTTGACATTAAATTCACGTAGATTTTCTTCATGCTATGCTGCTGCTTCCCCTTATTTTGTAGTAAATCTTATACAAACCAGCCTCGTGACTGTGTGAGCTTCAAGCAGAAATTCATCCAAAAGAAAAACATTATCCAGGTACCGCGTAACATGATTCTTTTAATCCAGCCGTTTCCCATAAAGGTTGTCAAGTACTCATTAAAAACTAAAGATACATCGTACAAATGGAACGCAGCGTTCTTTTTTCGAAAGGCAACGTTCGCCGTTCCCGCCCTCGAACACGATTGGCCGATAGCCGAGTACGTGTTGATGCGTTTGCGCTGATAAAACGACTGTTTTGTAACATAGCGAGCTTTGAGTGCGTTATGGGGAAAATAAAGGAATGGCTTTAGTTTTAGAATAAACGTTTTACCTTTTTATTGCCTATTGCCATAAACCATACATAAAACCTGAATTCTAGCTGCTACTGAGACATTCCGTAAATCCCAATAACACTTCGCCCGACCTTTAAAGCCTTCCCAGGACCTCAATATCCGTAGCAGCGCTTGCAACTGCTAATCCAACGAGACAAATTATAGAGGATGAGTAGAAAGATCATAATTATGAAATATTTGCCTTCTGTAACCGAAGACCATTCAAAAACCTGCCTTTGCTACTTCATCATTGATTTTATCATTAATTAAGGGCATACAATTAACGAACCACCAAATTACCCAAAATATAACGGCAAAAAAATCACTTTTGATTGCCAAAACTAGTAAATGATCACCAAAATGAATCCCCATTTTATCGTGGAATTAGAACCAAAAAAATATTTTTTTTAGTTAATGACCACCAGAAATCGAACTGTTATGCTCTTGCATCCGAGTCGAGGGAGACCCGGTCGACGGACCCAGCTCCAACTTCTGAATGGTTTCTAAATAAACCTAATCTATCCGTGTCGGGGTTCCCCAAGTCGGCCTAGGCAAAATAGTTTGTCAACAACCACAATAATTTGGTGCTCAATTTACTAAATTTGATATAGGTAATTGATATTTTAGGTGATAGATGTAAGTGGTCACAAAGTTATTTTTGGTGGTCATTATATTTTCCCCCTTAATTAAGGACCTCTTTAAAAATAAACAGCAATCAGTATTTAAATGATAAAAATTTATTTGGTATCTTTGTGCTATATTCACGGCATTTATTATAACTAGAACTACTTAATTAACCTAAATAAGCTACTATATCAAACACTATCACGGTTTCTCTCTCTGCACTAATCTTAAGTATATCCTTTCATTTGGAGAAAGCAGTAGTTTCATGGGTGTAATAGTAATCTTGTCCACCGTGTTCTTGGTGCACTCGACTCGGTACTTGGAGAACAGCTTCACCATACAGATTCCAAACTGGAGTTGTGCGAACCTCGAACCTGTAAGTGAAAACTTTTATGAAAAAGATAGCATGAGAAACTTCTTAACTATCAAGGTTAATAAACTTATTGACTAAATACCGGATTAAATGAAACTTAAAAGCCTCAAAATATGCATCATAAATTTTCTAAATATGCAACAAGTGTCAAAATATGCAACACAAAATAGAAATGTCAAAAAAAAAAATTTTTTGTTGTTCTGTTTACTACATTTTCGGCGAGTTATCATCATTTTTTTCTCGAAAACCGGTTACTGTTCCAGAATATCCAAAAGTACGATTGAGCCCTATAATTATTAAAATATTTTTATTACTTGGGCACGTCTTTTTACAGGTAAGTACCTATCACCTCTGGCACATAAATGCATTTTTCCAGCTAGACTAGATGCGGTCAAAATTTATGGAAATATTCCCAAAATGTGCACGATGTTTCAATTTTAGTTAAAATATGCATAATCTTGAGAAAACAGCTAGATATGCATTTTCTTATGAAAATGCAAAACAAAATTCAATTCATTTTTGTTTTGTGCAATTCTGTCACATAACAATGACAAGTAACAGTCTGCATGGAGGTAACTCAACATAGTGAAACGTGAAAGCTAAGCTAATAATAGTAAACGCGCATTTGCTCATATATAATCATCGGCATATAATCAGCTATGCTATGCTGAAAATAAGCCTCTCGTATTTAGATGTTGATTGACACAGTTTACTATGAGACATTTGATTCTTGTTTGAATATAGAAGGTGTAAACGGACCGTTCATGAAGCCGTCAGCAAAGCATTCTGTACATCAAATTAAGTAAGTCTACGCAAACATTATTGCTGGGAAACGACTTTTTATTGATGAAAAATCACGTTTTACTGCAGGACTCTATGATGGATGCATAGAATAGTACGGGGGTCGCGGAGGTATTCAAAGTAAAGGTATAACATTCAAAAGTTGTATAAAAACTAATTTTTGACTTCCAATATCTCCGTAGCTAGAAGGTGTCCCATGTTTCACAAAAAAAATATCGCAATGATGGGGAGAACAAGTGCCTTTCGGCCTTCATTAAGGGTTTTTGCCTTCGTTAAGGGTATTTTACACCCCTTATTATCTAATATACTCACCAAGACAACTCCTAGGCCCAAGTCCAAAAGAAACCATAGCACAGGGATGTCGCTCTTTTACGATTTCTGGCAAAAATCTTTCAGGTTTGAATTTTTCAGGTTCAGGATAATACTTCTCATCATGCTGAATTGAATAGGGAGAAATCGCTACTATAGTATTTTTCGGAATGACAAAGTCTGTGCCATCCAGCTGAATATCCCGACCAACATTTCTGGAAACAGAGTTGGTCAAAGGATGCATTCGCAGCGTCTCATCGAAAACCATCTGAAGGTATTTCATTTCTTTTAGTGCTTCGTAAGAGAATTTACCATCATGTTTACGAAGGACGTCGTCAATTTCTTGAATCAATATTTCTTGTGCTTTGGGATTCTTAGCCAAGTGGAACATTGCATAAGTTGCCAATAGAGAATTGTTTCCATAACCAGCGAAATAAAATATGAACACTTGTCCAGCTAAAACATCATCCGTTACTTCCATCCATAGTTCTTCTACACCGTCCGTTGACTTTCCTGATCCGACATCGTGTTCTCGTCTCAGAGCCATTAAGACGTCCATTGTTCTGTTTCTATCTGTCTTTGGAACAGCTTCTAGATTGGCACCAGCCTTAATAACTTGTTTACAAAAGTTAGTCACTTTTTGTGGGAATATTGATAAATTGAACTTCGTCAGTGTACCGGGAAATAGTAGCTCCAATTCAAGAAGGTGTGTTGGTGTTTGAATTTTATCGTGCATCACATCACATAGATCATTATCGTCATTGTAAGGATCCACGTCAATACCGAATGCGCCCATCATTATTGAATCAACTCCATATTTTCTAAAAATTGGCAACGTATCTATTTCTGATTCCTTCAGAGTAGAGTTTTCTATATATTCAATGAACTTGTCCGCTCGTCCGGCAAGTACACTAAAATTGGCCTTGAACTTGCTAGATGTAAACACTGTTGTTAAATGTTTCCTTAAAATTTTCATCACTGTTATATCGGAATGGAAGAGATTGTCACCCAACTGCTCCTTGCTGTAATACACTCCACGATCAGGAAAAGAATCAAAGTCCTTAATGAGCACTTGTTTCACTATATCAAGATCACGAATCAGCAAAGTGGGAGACATCATTCTGTACAGGCCGACCACCTTCTCGTTGGGATATTGCTTGTAGAGTTCAGTGTACAGCACTCCGACGTGCTTTCTTCTGAAGAATACATCGATGAAGTTTCCAAAGAATGGGCTAGGGGTTGGTCCTTTGACATTTCTATCTTTCCAAAAGTTGTATGTTCTGGTGAAATAGTAGTAAAGGAAGCAAGCGATGGTTATAAATGTTGGTAAATACAGAAACATTGTTGTAACTGTCGTCGCTGTGGCTAATTGGTTATTGGTGAGAAACGGGCCGGTCGAAACTTTATATATGAACGTAGAACCTGCGATACGGAGCTACAGTGATAACAGACACAATTCGTATCAGTCAGTTTGCTTACGCTTGGACTAGAGCGGTGCGATTGTGCGTGTAATTGACAACGTAATTAAATGCCTGCAATTATGTATCTGATTCAAAATTTGGAAAAAGCCGATCCTCATAGCCTGCTCTTTTTCACTTTACCCCTTCAGATGTTTTCATCTTTTCTAGAACAATAAAACTAGCTGTAAATAGCAAAAACACGATTGATCTTCATCAAAACGGGCCCGTTCAGTATCGTTCCGATTAAAAAGATAATGGTGTCGATTATGTAGTGCACAAACTAAACTTTATTTAGGCTATTGCTATATTTTACTAAAAGGCAGAGCGAGAAAAGGGCAGCTATAGCTATGAACTAAGTTAGAGATGTCAAACTAGTTTATGCCTTGCGCTTCACCGTACATTCACCGTACATTTGTACGGAAATTTTAGTTCCAATTAATTTGACAGCTATAAATTACGTCCGTCTCTAGAAAGAGACGCTTCGACGATTCGCGACGATTGCTATCTTTTTCTCTCTAATAAAACGAGAACGTTTTATTAGAGAGAAAAAGATAGCAATAGCCTAAATTAAGTTTAGTTATGCACAACAGAATCGACACCATTATCTTATAACAATATGCTTTGGAATTTCCACTATTTAATTGTCGTCACAAGCTTTTGACACTAAGTCCGCAATAAAAATTTCTATAGACTGAATAAAAAATCACTACACTGAAATCACGTCTGTTGCTTTCGAATTAGTTTTTGACAATAGTCAATAAATTCTAATGGACATAATTAATCGGATGTCCTTCTTGAATAGTTTTCTGAGTAACTAGATATGGCTATAGGGAATCCTAGGTGGCTTTGAGCTTTTTTATCTAGCCTATTGTAGACGACTAAGTTTCAGTACCTACCATAAATAGTCCCGAACTGGGAAGAAGCCGCACGTCAGCGAGATGGCCCAAATAAAAATCACATGATTAAATTATTTGGTAATTAATCCATTAAAATGCGTTAAGTAAGATTATAGATACGTCACATAATACCGATTTGTCTAGTTATTTGGGAATAAATCATATCTATCAAAACAGGCATTAAAAGATTATACTGATTTCCAATCGCATGAAAAATCATTATCACTATTTACACATAGTTACTTGATGTAATTTACAATTAATAGTGCCATATCTTTCTGCACTGTATTTTGTCAATTGTAAGTGATAACAACGGTGAACGATGTTTCGTTCACCGGTTATCAACAGTTCTAGAAATGCAGGAAAAAACAAATGAAAACTCTATCGGAATTTTAAAACGCAAATTGCATCCAAATTATTGATAATTTGGCTGTTAAGTATTAAGTCCGGTTGGCATACGTAATTATAATCTACTAGCTGACGTCCCGCGGTTTCACCTGCGTAGTTCCCGTTCCCGTGGGAGTACGGGAATAAAATATAGTCTATAGCACTCACGATAATGTAGCTTTCTAGCAGTGAAACAATTTTTAAAATTGGTTCATTACTTCCGGAGATTACCCCCTACATACAAACTTACAAACATACAAACTTACAAACAATTGTTACCTCTTTATAATATTAGTATATAGATGAGTACAAATTTTTGTTCCAAAACATTGTCATCTTGTAAAATATAGACATAATTTATATTTTGAAAAAAAAAAATGAGTAGGTACATTGAAAATTTTACAACACTAACGACAAAACGTCTAGATTTTTTTTTGTTATTTATCTATACTTAATAATAATATTATAAAGAGGAAAACTTTGTTTGTTTGGTTGTTTGTTTGGTTGTAATGAATAGGCTCAAAAACTACTGGACCGATTTAAAAAATTCTTTCACCATTTGAAAGCTACATTATCCACGAGTAACATAGGCTATATTTTATCCCCGTACTCCCACTGGAACGGGAACTACGCGGGTGAAACCGCGGGACGTCCGCTAGTGTGTGATATTAGTGCAGTATTCATACAAACTTTTCTAAATTCCGCATCAAAATCCGCCCGCGAAGTTTCGAAGAACGCGGTCACGCAAACAGACACGAAAAATGACAATTTTCCGTTATGATCCATGCATAGTTTTACAACGCATTTTATTACTCAAGTTCCAGGTCACACTTATACCTCGAGACCGGATTATAATGAAAAGAAAGAAAGAAAGAAAAAATATTTATTCGTCGCAAGCACATGACGTGCATACAATATTAGGAAATGCAAACAATAAACATACAACGCATTTAGACAAACACAAACATTAAAGAATACAATAGAACTACATTATAATAAAATTGTAACACAGAACGGAAAAAAAAAGAAAAAATAAAGAATAAAAGTTGCACGTCGTGATTGCGACAAACAGGTCACCACTCAGCATGAATGCTGTGCTATGGGGAGTCCACAGCACAACGCTGGTTTTCAGTGGTTACCTATGAAAAAGCGTACGGAAGCCAATACAGCATAAATATTGCATAAATTAATAATATGCAAGTGCACATTTGCATATGCATTTTAGCATATTATGAATGATTTTTGAAGATAGTGCATATATGTATTTCAGCTAAAATGTATAGATTCTGCATTTTTGGGCATATTTCTTATAATGTAAATGTTAAAAGTTATGCCAGAGGTGATAATTGTAAAAAAACATCTGTATTCGAATAGTGCCCATGCATTGACCTGAGTAGATGTACTATACTGTACGTTTTCAAATTATAAAAAAGAATAATAGATAAATAAAATAATATATAATAATAATATATAATGAATGTATGATGTCTAGACGAAAATGCAAAAATTAAAAAAAAAAAACCTAATTCATAGCACATAATTCAACTTTATGTTGCATATTTTGGCACTTTCTTTGCATATTTCGAGCATAATGGTGCCGATTCCCTTGTTCACAAACTAAACTAAATTTAAGTTGAATGCATATTTTTCTTTCTATTTCATTATGAAAAGGACAGAAGATAAATATTAGTTTAATCCTGTCAAATTAGTCAGCACCTGACGTAATTTGATGTAATTTTAGTAGTCAACTTTTTAATCGCGTCTAAAACTTGTATGGCGCTGATTAATTTGACAGAACATAACTAAAATTTATCTTCTGTCCTTTTCTTAATGAAATAGAAAGAAAAAGATGCACTGAACTTAAATTTGGTTTAGTTTGTAAACAAGGGAATCGGCACCAATATGTGATGCAATATGGACAATTCAAAGTTGCATATAATCCGGTCACTACATGGCCATTACTGCACTTACTTACACCATACGGTAAATAGGAAGTGCCCTTACCACAAGACTATAACAACCACGACGAATCACAAATCTCCAATCACATCTATGAAGACCAAGTTCAAAAAATTACCATCAAATAAAATCGCCGAAAAAACTGTGTTTCAAATTTGATACACCAATGATACCGGTATCATTATGAAGAGGCCAACCGTCAGAAGAGGTTTGGTATATCTAATTAAGGTTTGATTTATGATGGGCAAAGTGGGAGCAATTATTGTGGGACTATTATGAACCGAGATCTGGGAATGTTGGTGCTATGATTTTGGTGGTGTTTTTGAGGATTCGGTAATTCTCGTACCTTGCAAGACACTTCAGTTTGTGTAAATCATCATAATCTGATTTGGATGGCGAGTGGGATAAATAATGTCCTGTGATTGTAGTGCTTCAGGGCAAAGGAGTCTGCTCATATACGTTGAGTTTCATAATAATATGACGTATTAGTTAGTGTTGTTATCGTTAATTTTATCCAAAAGATGGATAGATTTGTTAATAATTCAAGTTGAAAAACTTTGTCTAAGTTACACAGTTTGTATAGGTATTTCAGTTCTAGGAAAGATTTAAAAGAATTTTAAAAAATGATAAGATAAGTTAACAAAGAAATATCTAGACCTACAGTAGGTACTTGTTAAGCGTAAATGTGGTCACACAAAAAAACAATTGGCAGATGATTATGCAACATGTAATTTTAAGTTCCATATGCCACGAAGCCGCTACCTTATTGCCAGTTATTATGGCATACAAATGGCATAAACCCCGACCGATCATTATGGACTTAGCAGAACTCTCTAATGTTTTTTGATGTCGAAAAAAGTCAGTTAAGTGTGGGTCAAGATTGTTTTTGTTATACTTTTTTTCTTAGAATATCTTTTCGATGGAAACAGTTATCTAATTTGAAAACAATATAATATTAGGGTCAAATTCTAGAATTACAATCTAAACAGAAATACAGATCCGATTAATCAGATAAGTTCACAGAAACTTTGAAAATCCTAGAAATGCACAAAGCTCACAGTTTTTCTACCACGTCCTAATCAAATAGAAAAACAAGAACATGATGGGATGAGCTGGACAAAACTACTACAACTACTACACTACAACAGCCCATAACGTCCACTGCTGGACATAAGCCTCTCCCATGATGGGAGGAATTTGCCGTAATCTCCACGCTTGGCAGGCGGATTGGAGATCGCAGTGATGAAAGACTAACAGAAATCGCTGCTGCCCATTCTCTGGTCTACGGAGGCGCAAGATGTTCTGCCTCAGACATTAGTCGCCGCCATTACACGCACGAGTGTAATGGGTTGGTTCTATTCTACTCTGCCGGATACCACACGGCCAACAACGGACACACACGGACAAAACTAACGACCAGTATTAGCCCTGGATCGAGAGCACTGGAAGTCATGGGACGAGGCCTTTATGACGATGCAGGCATAGTAATTGTAAATAATCAAATAGCCCACACACAAGCTAACACAGAAGTCAAACCATGAGGGTTCGACTATCAAGGTACGGAATTCTCATGAAACAAAATGAGCCACACACGTCACAAACGTTGTCCCACCTCCTGCTCCCTGTGCAACTCCACCTGCATCTTGAAGAACCTGTCCGAAGCAACTATTATAGTTGGTGCCAGTTAAGATGAGAATAGCGGTCACTGCCCTATCTCTAATATCTCTTCGTACGGACCAAGACAAATAAACCATGTATCGTTTTTCATTTAAAAAAATGTTGAAGATCACGATAGATGACGATTCAAGACTTGAACAGGCTTATTTGTTTTTGGTTTTCAAAGTTAAGAAGTTTAATAAATGTAGGTGGGTCAATGACCGCTATTCTCATCTTAACTGGCACCAACTATAGCTGATTGTGTGTAGTGGCTTCGGTCGTGATGGCAGTGTAAATAAAGGGTGTAAAAACACCCATAACGAAGCCGAGAGGCGATTGTTGTTGTGTTTTCATCATCGTGATATTATTTTTTGTTGTGGACCATACCTGGGAAGCTTCTAGTTACGAAGATATTGAAGGTCAAAGTTCCAACATTTTAACACGTTTTTATTTTTAAAAATACTTACAGGTTAAATGTTATATCTTTACTTGAAATACTTCCTCGACCCTTAATGCATCCATCAGCAAAATGTTTTAAGTGTGAAACATTGAGCACTACTGTAGAACGTAACTTTACAGACAAAAAATAAGTTGTTTCACAGTAATTACATATTTTTTCGCAATCTTACTTAGCTTCATGTACAGAATGCTTGGTTGACGGCTTCGTAAAGAGCGGACTCTTAACTCCCTGTATAAGAACCATCGACACGACAATGGAGAAGCTAAGGACCCCTAAAAAAATTGATTTTGCCCGACACTCAGCTGTAATTTGGTTGCTAAAGAACAAAACACGTGCAATCCTTTCATCGGCTGATAATGTATTGCGAAAACTGTTGTTATTTAGAAATCTTGTATTCACAACAATGCTCTTAGCCCGCGGTGAGCTATTGTTACGCTTTATCGATGTGCGCATAACATTTAAACCTGGATGTCTGTTACACCGATGAGAACATTGCGTGCGCACTCGAGCAGGTCGAATTCCGTTTAAATACGTCGTTTGAATGCTCGTTACTCAGCAGTTACTAAAAGTTTCACTAGTGAAAAGAACATTGTAAGATATTTGAACTAAATCGGACACTAATTCAAAATCCTTTTCTATAAAATCGGAGATTTTATCAAACAGGCATCAATTACAACAAAAAAGGTTCTTAAAAAATGTAATTCCGTACTCCAATCGCAAAAATCACATCCATAAATCTCTTATCATTTAACCACAAATTACATGACAGTGTAACAAATGAGCGTATTAAGCGTTCCCACAACGCAGCGACAGGGGACGTCCGTTCTCGCCCGCTGCCGCGGGGCAACTGGCATTTTTTGCTTTTTTTCCGTCCGTGCGGGTAGTCGGACAAGCGAGCCAAGAATGTGACCGTGTGTAGTGCGATATGAAACGCCGCTGGGCGTAAAGACACTGGTTTTTTGTGTATGGAGCGAATAAATTGCTGTTCTTAATCTCCTCGTGAGATGGTCAATGACTATAGCCCTTGGACATGCTGGATGTACTAAAAGTGCAATATCAAGGCTGCTTTGGATATTGCGTTGATGTTTTATTATAATAATGTAATACTATACTGCTTATGTTTTGTTTAAGGACTGTTATGGGCTTTCTTTAATCACCGATGTTGAAAAACATGTAAGTTGCATTTTTAGTGGACTTGGCAAAAAGTATCAACATAACATAACGCCTGTAATCCCCGAAGGGTTAGACAGAGGTTGTACCTAGTACACCAACATTTCGCCACTTAGTTTAAGTCAGGCAGAGTAGAATAGAACCAACCCATCACACTGACGGGTGTCGTATAAGGCGACTAATGTCTGAGGCAGAACACCCTGCGCCTCCGTAGACCAGATAATGGGCAGCAGCGTTTTCTGTTAGTCTTTCATCACTGCGATCTCCAATCCGCCTGGCAAGCATGGAGATTACGGCAAATCCCTCCCATCATAAGAGAAGCTTATGTCCAGCAGTGGACGTTATGGGCTGTTGTTGTTGTTGTTGTTGAGTCTATTACCATCAACCGGCACATATCCAAGATCCGTGACTGCTACTGAGAAATTCCTAATGGAAAATCCCAATGACACTTTGCCCGACCTGGGAACCGAACTTAGGACCTCTTGCTCAACAATCGCGCCTGCGACTACTAGACCAACAAGGCAGTCTGCAGTTGCAGATTGCAGTTAGCTTAAAGCACTTCAAATAAAATAAGTAAACGTTGCCGTCGCATTTGGATTGTTCTATAATTAACAAAAAAATTAATAAATAACAGAAATAATTTGATTGATTTTTAAATGCTGTATCGACTATCTCACCGCGAAGACGTGGTATACATACACGCTGATGATGCCCGATGCCACAACAAATGAGTCACTAGCACAGATCTTGTACCAAAAACAGCTTACACTTTTAAAAAAAACCTTATCGAAAATGCCCCTACAATTTGCATACAGCTCAAACCCCTTTCAGTTTCAATGGTAATGCGCCCTTCCCGGTGATTATACGTAAAATCAGTGCCAATTACGTAAGCGCGGCGTCTGCGCAGGTCCGGTAATGATCGCGCGTTCCCACGCTCAGGCGCACGGGGAAGGGGGGAGAGGGGACTTGTCATAGCGTTTAGGAGGTAAGTTGTAGGTAATTTTGGCTTTGTGCTGTTTGGAAAAATGAGAGTTTTTGAGAAATTAGTCACACTGTAGGTTTAGGCGACCTGAGAATCGAATCGAATGGATCTCAGTTCAAGAATTTAAACATTACATCTTACTGTAATGAACTTTACTGAAGAAGTGACAACTCCTAGACTTAGGGTTTGTTTCACCACCTACGGATTAAGCTACCTTTAGCTTACTTGACAGATTATTTAATACAAATTCTGTTCCATTTTACATTTATTCGGCATGTAAGTAGTGGCATCATAAAATAGGCGCTAATCTACATCGATATCGACACTTTTTATTATAAAGATGAAAGATTTGTATTTGTGTGTGTGTGTGTATGTATGTTTGTAATGAATAAACTCAAAAACTACAGCGCCGATTTCAAAAATTCTTTCACCATTAGAAAGCTACATTCACCCTGAGTAACATAGGCTATATTTTATCCGCGTACTCCCACGGGAACGGGAACTACGCGGGTGAAACCGCGTGGCGTCCGCTAGTTTTTTTATAAATTAGTGTTGATCACAAGCTGGTGAATTTAGTTTCCTAATTCAAAAGCCACCTCATCGGTCTCTAGGTTGCAAAGCGGTGCTGACGATGAGGTAACAAATAGGTAAAAATACAACTGACTTCTAAAAACGTACTAAAAAGTGCAAAATAACCTTAATAACAAAAGTCGCTGACTTCCGAAATTAAGGTGATATGTTGAAAAAAAATTGGTTTTTCTATTTCGTGTAGCTTGTTGAGTATGTAGAATAGGAATCTAACATTTTGGTATATGTTTTTTGACTCTTTGGTCTAGTATCGTGTAAAAGGAATACACGATTAAATGTTTTTTTCTTGATTCATAAAAATTTCAAAGTTACATCTATTTTTTTACTTTTTTCAACATCACGGCGTAACGCTTAAGAGATATTCAACGGAATTTACCTTAAAACATAGAAAATTATCATATCAAAGTTTACTCAAAGTCATTTTAAATGGTATACCTTTATTTTGTTAAAAATAGAGTAAATTCGTTTTGGCACATACGTCCTTTTATTCCGAGCGCACGCACATTGTTGCTATCTCTTCTTTTGTGTTTCAAAAGTAATTGTATCACTTTCGCTCGCTCAGAAGATCAGTCGCCCGGTGCACTTCATCGACGACGAACCTATGACATTTGTTTGCAGATCGGTGCTATCGGATTTTCGTGATTTTAATAATTGTTTAAATAGTAAAAGTTAGTAGATTGTTAGTTAATTAGTGTTGAATAGGTATATAAAGACTATTCTTGCGATTTATTTCATAAATATAAAAATGGCTAAAATAAACTTAAAATTAATTTTGGGTTAGAATTATGTCAACAATACGTCAAATACTATAAGTAGTAATATTGTTATCGCAATTTTTACTTGAATGAAGCACATACCTACAATTATTCATAATCATCTACCTAGCCTTTTCCCAACTACGTTGGGTTCGGCTTCCAGTTTCACCGGTTGCAGCTGAGTACTAGTATTAAAAAAATAAAATAAGGCCAATAAAATTAGATGTAAACAAGGCAGATTCTGGATAATGACGTCATATCATGGCCGCGACAGCTACGGACGTTTAAACTGTCGTAGAAAATTGCTGGAGTTTAATATTATTTTTGTGCGACAATAGTTGAACTTAACTTTTAATACTTTTCTTGGGTTGTTATTACTGTATTTCATTGATTTAAGTGAAGAAAAAATTACGTGCATATTCCCTATTATAGGTACTTAGGTAGACGATTTCGTCAAGTTCTTTTCATGGCAGTTAAAAACAAATACTGTTGTATTTGTGCTGGAGCGGAAAAAGGAAATGAGGTAGTAACACAACATGAATGTTTTCTAAATAATTTTTATTACATGTTGTACTAATTAAAAAAAGGTTGAAAATTAAATATTTGTATTATTTGTCTACTCCATATCACCTGTGTGCTAATATTTCAAAAATCCCAAGAAGTGCGTACCCGTTTCTCCTAGTTAGAGAGCCCATGCAACTTCTAAACCTATTTCGATAACACTCCCAGAATGATGATATACATATATATATAATTAGTCACATTATTAATTGGGGAACACGAAATGACGATGCTGCAATGCAAAAAACCTGGAGGCACTATTAATCAAAATATTCGTAAGTGACCGTGGCACGCGTAGGTATTCAATCAGTACAAGTCGAAAGGAACCAGGTTATCGCTAACAAAACGCCGAATCCAGCTGCGCGAAAGGCGACTTTCAATCGCTGTAGCAACCACTTTCCCCCCTGTTTGGAAGATGCAGCTGTGGTTTTTCTTACACAGAAATTATGATTTGATGAGCTCGTGTCTAAATAATAACAGCCGCTCGGGTCGATCGTTAGGTTAAGCCGTGCTTGCCTAGGTTGGTCTGTGGATGGGTGACCACCCATTACATACCGAGTTTCCTCCGTGCCTCGGAAAGCACGTTAAGCCGTTGGTCCCTGCTGTCATTTGTAGATCTTTGACAGTCGTTAGGTAGTCAGAAGCCCAAAAAGTCTGACAACCAGTCTTACCAAGGGGTATCGTATTACCCGGTACTAACTGGGTTGTGGAGGTCAGATAGGCAGTCGCTCCATGTAATGAATTAGCCACGTTCAAATCATAAATTCTCATCATCATCATCTGCCTAGCCTTTTCCCAACTATGTTGGGGTTGGCTTACAGTTTTACCGGATGCAGCTGAATAACTGTATTTTCCATGGAGCGACTGCCTATCTAACCTCCACAACCCTGTTAGTACTTACTTCGTAGTACGATACCCCTTGGTAAGACTGGTTGTCATATGTTTTGGGCCACTGACTACCTATAACGACTGTCAAAGATCTGCAAATGACAGCCGGAACCAAAGGCTTAACGTGCTTTCCTAAAGCACGGAGGGGACCCGGTGGTCAGCCATCCACAGACCAACCTAGGCAAGCACGGCTTAACCTGAAGATCGATCCGAGCGTCTGTTATTATTTAGCCACGGGCTGTGTCACTAACACTTAGCCACTGGGAGTGTTATCGAACTAGGTTTAGTGTCGTGGGCTCTCTGACTATCCCGATGCCACGTGACCGTACAGTCGACCGCGTAAACTACATTCGCCGCTCCCCGCGCGGGGGGCTAAGTCACGCCCATCGAGCTACGATTTATTTTCGAAGTTGGGCCTTAAGGTTATTTTGCAGACTAATGAAATAGTTTTTGAATTAATAATCTAAATTCACCAGCTTATAATTTCTTTTCTTTTTTTTCGTATGGGAAATCATCAATGACTCCTCCCGCTCTACGACTAACAGAAAACGCTGCTGCCCATTCTCTGGTCTACGGAGGCGCAAGGTGTTCTGCCTCAGACATTAGTCGCCTTTTACGACACCCGTGAGTGTAATGGGTTGGTTCTATTCTACTCTGCCGGATACCACACGGCTATCTACTCTGCCGGATACCACACGGCTAGGGAAGAAGAAGTGTTCGAAGGGTACACCTTGTATATTATGACCAATTTCTTTTTCAACGTCACGTGATCACTCTGAATCAATCGATCAAAATCATGTGCTCTCTGCCGATAAGATTATTATGTCAACAGAACGCAGTTGGTGACATCAACCGTTTAGGCGCAGAATGTCCAATTCGCAAAATGTCCAGTGGACTTACCGATGACGATCACTTTATTAACTGACGTCAAATAAATATTTTTTTTTTCTTTATCAGGTTCATTGCTGATAATGCAGTCATCAATAAAATCAAATGGATTTCAGTGGGTATTGAGACTAAAATTTTTCTGGTACCAGTCCCTTTTTGACGATAACGGTGTTTAGAGATGACTAACGAATGTCTAAAACTACTTCTTTTCAGAGTGGCAACAACCTCATTATTTTTTTATTACCTGGAAAAAAAAATAAGGTTACGAATTTGATCATCATCTCCCTAGCTATTCCCAACTAATTTGGGGTCGGCTTCTAAACGGGTGCAGCTGAGTACTAGTATTTTACACGGTGCGACTGCCTATCTGACCTCCACAACCCAGTTAGGACTGGGAAATACAATACCCCTTGGTAAGACTGGTTGTCAGATTTTCGGGCCACTAAGGCATATAACGACTGTCAAAGATCTACAATGTACAATTGACAGCCAGGACCAACGGCTTAATGTGCTTTCCGAGGCACGGAGGAAACTTGGTATGTAGTAGATGGTTACCCATCCACAGACCGGCCTAGGCAAGCGCGGTTAAACCTTGAAGATCGACCCGTGCGGCATGTTATATCTAGACACGAGCTCCACGACGACGTCACCAATTTAATCATTCAGACTGTTGGTCTGATTTGCGCTTTCGTCACCAACACGGTCGGTTAGTTGGCCAGTGTACGCGCTGTCGTTACAGAACTAGGACAACCCCAGGGGTGATGGATTCGGGGACATCCACCGCCCTCCATCACATTGGATCCGAGAAGGCGGCGCGTAGTGTTCCACGCGCGCCTTTCTTAGGCGTAACGGGGCAAGTATTAACCCAGGACGAAGCCCGCAGGTCAAGCAGACCGGCACTATTCCAGGACAGTTGAAGCCGCTTTAGATCCCGCTGCTCTTTGACGCTTGTGTGCGAGGAAGCACCGGTGTGGTTTTAGTCATGTACGAGTCTGACAGACCCCTCCGCTCTCCCCAGGGCGGAGGACATACATTGAGGATTTCCACATCGAGAAAAAAAAGGTGCGCGCTAGCAGCCTAACCCAACTAAACTATCGACCGATAGAAAGCCTGCAGTCAGCGGGGACTCTTAATCCACACGAACGTAAAGCGAAGATGGCGGAGCTAATTGTCCCCGAGGGAGGCAAGTCTTTGTACACAGCCGCCAGGCAATTTGCGTATCGGAGGCTGCCACGATTGCCCTGAATTGTACTTACCTACCCGCTAATTTCGATAGCCACAGCAGACAAATTGTTTTAAATGTCGCTGGATTTCGCGTAAACACAATTATTGAAAACGTTAGATTCACCCTACGTTTCTATTTAAGTGATAATGACGTTTTGAATATTGGTGTCGCACTCACTCTTACTGAAAATAGAATCTATTGTTTCATGCGAGATGTGCAAGCCCACTCTTGTCAGTGCACACACTATTTCACCTTTCACGGCTCTGTCGCAACACGGCCTTTTTACGGTGAGTGCACATCTAAAAATTTAAATCTTTGCCAAATGTTATTGGTATTATGGCCGCCATCTTGGTTGTCCTATTAGTGGTTCTGAATTTTATTTTCTGTGTGTTGTTTTATTAGAGAATCTTGGTTTTTCTACGCTGAAATCAGCATGAACTATAATTATGAGCATTTCATGGCGTAGTTATAGATACTTATTAGCCAATCAGCGAGGTGGACTATTAAGAATTATGTGTAAGTAAATGCCATGAGAACTACAGTTCATTAAATCTGTGAAAATGCCTATAACTGACACTTATAAGATTTGAAGACTGATAAGACCCTATCTATGATGAATTATTGCAGTTAGCTTAGTATCGCAAATATCATCAAAATGAAATATTATTTTATGTGCCAAAAGCGACTGTTTGCCTCAGCCGCGCTTTCTCTTGCCGACCCTACCGTTCGGCGAAAATTGCGTTCTTATTGATTTAATTTAACAAAATGACATTAACACCAAATTGGATATACTATAATTATGAGTAATTCATTAACTCGTCCCACATGCCCACAGCCCATTTGGGACGAGTTGATGAAAATCAAAATAAATAATATTTTCATTTTGCAACTCTTTTAATAATTTTTAATTCAAACAACTTAAGAAATAACTTAGGAATATAAGTTACCTTGGAAAAAGTACTAGGCTAACATAAATTAAAGAAGGTAATTCCATCTTCTACGAATTTTTTTGGTTTTTCCATCATGGGTATCGTTTCCATGGTTTTTGGGGCTACGGCACATCTCGTAACTTTCCCATTTCGACAACTAAACAAAAGACGTGTGAAACAAGTGAAAAAGTGTGCCAACTCGTAACTATTTTAAACTTTATACATTTAATCCTATTTCGTCAACCATAAATTTCATAAGTAGATAGAGGAGTTTGATAGATAGGTTGGTATTCAGATATTTTCGTTTTGATTACCTACCTTGATCATAGATATTATAAACTCAATGACCTATATTGATAACGTTGATTTATGTACATTTTATGATATTTTTTATAGAAACTATTTCGAAAGCGATAGAATGATAAGTGTTTGTGTAAGTAGAATAATTAAAAAAATGCGACACATCAAGCTATACATTTCCAGTATAACATGGCCTCGCTTTGTATAGATGTCCCGTACAATGAGAGATCCGCATAAACTGGTTTCATATAGTTTGATTGGTTGCTGTGCGTACCGAGACGAGGTAAAGGGTTTCTAAACTGACATGGTTACCAACATTATCATTAACAAATCTATGAGTTTATCGATGATCATGATGCTTGCAACAGCGTCGAAATATCGATAACTCAAAACAAATAATATCTAAACATGGTTAGTAAATTTATGTGGGAAATCAAACACTTTAAAAGCCACTTGAACTATTTTATTTTAATTTATTTAGTCTTTACAAAAATCTTAACGTCTTTACGTTTTCCATCAGAATCTACACCTCCCATACTCTTTCTCTCTCACACATCTTCGCTCTCACTCAATCTGTCATCCCCACATTTAAATCTCGATTTCATCGATCAATCAAAGTAGTTCATACATAGCGTTTAAAGGCAGTTTGGAATAATACTAATAATACAATAATCTACCTATTTTGAACAGCAGTCTTGAACAAAAAGCCTCGGAGTCGAAATCGATTGTAAGTAGTTAATATTTACAGTAACCAAAAAAGGGTGATCTTATTAAAATTTCATATTAACAGAAGCATGAATAATTTGCAAAATAGCGTAAAATTTGTGCGTTTTCTTCAAAAACTTTCTTTAGCGCCACTAGATTTTTTCACCAAGCAACTTTACCCTCAATCAGTCCGTCATCTTCATAAACCTAAAGATAACGTAGATAGAGTTTAAAATACTCTAGCAGTTTTGAAAACAGCTGTAGATTTATCTTTGTCGTCTCTATCCAGTTGGGAGGTCCACCCATCATAGCTTGTCATATCGTCCATTGTATTCCAACAATAGATATTGTTCACTGTATCGCAAAGTAATTACATTACTTTAGAATATTTGATCTAAAAACGACCGATTGACATTTTACATTCATGCAGACATTGGGATTATAAGGGAGGCCATTTTGTTTTTGCAAGAATACAAATAAAGAATGTTTTCGTGTTAACTTCTGTTAAAGAGTAAGCCGCTGCATTTGCTGTTTATATGGCATTAAAGAAATATTTGTATTGGAATTGCATGGTTTAAATATTTCAATAGAAGTGTAGTATTAACAACAAAAAAGCCGTGGCGCCTTGTGATTGTAGATTTACAATGGGATAGGTACCATAGTAAGTTGTATGTAGTTAACGAAGCACATAAGGGTACCCGTGAAATAAATAATTTATACTTAATTAGAACGCTTCGTACTTACTTAGCTGTCGGAAAATTGCCGACCAGCCCGCGAAATTCAAAATTTCTTACATTTTTTGCAATTTGCAGGCCATTACTAGGTTGTATGTTGATTCAAATATTGTTCGCGATTGTAAGACGTATGTAGTTACAGAATTATAATCATCAAAATCAGACAAATGATGTTTATTTTATGTTGATTCAAATATTGTTCGCGATTGTAAGACGTATGTAGTTACAGAATTATAATCATCAAAATCAGACAAATGATGTTTATTTTGCAAGATGTGTACATTATTTACAATTTTATTAAAATAAACTAAACTAACCAACTCATAAAGGTCGATGGACGATTTTTTCAAGGTTAATGTTAGAGTCATTGCTAGACCTTTATGAACTTTGAGGGTTGTATTGATGATTTTGATGATACGTCTTACAATCGCGAACAATATTTTATTCAACATACAACCTAGTAATGGCCTGCAAATTGCAAAAAACGTAAGAAAATTTGAATTTCGCGGGCTACCCTAGAGCATCAGCCTTAATAACAATAATCCCAATAGAATTTGTTAGTTTGAGGCCAAAAGCAAGGTAAAGGACACCGTCGTTATTGAGGGACTTTACCAAAATAATTAGGAGACAGCAGTATTTACCTACCTTGATACATTTTATCACAATAACCAAGGACTTAAACAATATTACAATACGTAACCAAGCTTGTTAAGGCGTTGGATAATCAATGAATCAGAAGTTGATTGCCGCGTTGCTGGTCTCGTGATCGCAAGCGTGACTAGGGAACATAGGTCCTGGGTGCGTTTCACAGATCGGGCAGTGTTTTTGGGTTTCTCTATTGAAATTTCTCGGTAACCGTCCGAAGTTTGGAAAACAACGTTAAAGAGCTAGCCTTCTACCCGAGCTCTCTCCATTCGTGTGGGATTGACTGCTCGTTAAACTATGTGAGTGAGATAAAGGAAAGTGCACCTGTATTTTCGCACATCGACAACAAACAGCCCATAACGTCCACTGCTGCACATAAGCCTCTCCCATGATGGGAGGAATTTGCCGTAATCTCCACGCTTGGCAGGCGGATTGGAAATCGCAGTGATTAAAGACTAACAGAAAACGCTGCTGCCCATTCTCAGGTTTACGGAGGCGCAAGGTGTTCTGCCTCAGACATTAGTCTCCTTATACGACACCCGTGAGTGTAATGGGTTGGTTCTATTCTACTCTGCTGGATACCACACGGCAACCGTACCGAACCGTACCGTACCGTACGGTTCTTCACTAATATATACATACATACATATTTATATTTACTGCATCGGTAGCTACTTAGTTTCCTTAAAATTAAACATAAAAGAAATTACGTTTGGCCGAAGAAATTACATGCCGATCACAATGTTTTCTACTATAGTGTCCATAAATAAAACTAAAGACATGCCCAAACTTTACGAATCAGCACAGCCAACACTTGGTACTAAACCAAGTAAAATTGTCTGTAATAAGGCTAAATGCGTTACCGATTTTAATTTATTGATTATAAGAGCGAGACATTACTGCTCACAATAGTTTCCTATACGTACAACATCGGATTCCGACATCTCGACGACTATTAAAACTAAACACCACGTTATTGTAGTTGTTTGGCACAAGTTACAAGACATAGCGTTGAGGCAGACTATTATTTAACTCGAAATCGTAGGCCACACTCGCATTTCTAGTATATTACTCAACGGTCGTCTTTCGAGTATCCTTGCAAACAACTTTTTGCTTCGAACAGTTTCTATTTATCAGTTTCAAGATAAACACCACGTCACCATCAGAACATGCTAATATGGTCCTCTATAACTAAGGGATTGGGAGGGTTAAACAAAAATATTGTCAATATCTAGGTACCTATGGAAGGAGCAATGAAGAGGTAGCAAGCTAAGGTGACAGTGGACTGTACACATTTATCGAAGGAACGATAGCCGGCGGAGGAAACGAGTCCTACAGTGGAGACCGCGAATCGGAAAACGTAGCGTGGGGAGCCCCGCCAGCTAGATGGACCTAAACAGCTTGCTGGAACAGCCTGGATGTAGAAGGCGAAGGACAATGCGTTGTGACGCAGTTTGGGAGAAGCCTATGTCCTGCGGTGGACTACGAAAGGCAGAGTAAGTATATTAATTGAACCGAAAAAGCCGCATCACCTTTTCCCATTCTCTTATCCCAATTCATTTGAGGTCGGCGCAACAAGTATTCTTCCATATGTCTCCATTACTCGTCATCTCCTCTCCTCCTTTCTTGCCATATCATCCTTCACACAGTCTATCCATCGTTTCTTTAGTCTTCCTCTACTCTTATGAACATCCACATTCATACTCAAAACTTTCTTCACGACATTCTCCTCAACAACCATATCTCCAAATAAAAAAATCTGAATTCCCTCTACATCTCCCACCGTACACCGATATTTACGAGTGTCTGTATCACCGCAGCGATCGGGCGTTGGCAAATGATGTTAATTTTCGAGTTTTACAGCGAAACAAAGCAATGGTTATCTGGCGAGGCATCGCTCACGAGTTGTGCCGCGGTATCTAGCGGTAGGAGCTTCGACTTGTGACGTAGAGGCGGTGGGACACTGAGAGGAAACACTGGATACGTTTTAAATAGTTTAGGAAATGATGAATATGATCGTTGATGGATGGAGAGGGAGAGGGATATCAAAGAAGAGATGGATGAATTATAAGAGGAATGATGTGAAGTGATAGAAATAGGAGTAAATGATAACGTGACGGCTGACGAATGGAAGAAAAAACATGTTGTGCCAACACCAAGTAATATGGGACAACAGCAAGACGATGATGCTGTGGTATAATATTCAGATACCATTTCCCTGGTTGCAACTGGTAAGACAGATGAACATTTGAGATAGGTACAACCTACGTATGAAATGATTTTCATTAGTAAACAAGTATGTAGTAGGAAGTGTGTAGTGTAATGTGCTGGCGTCCGGACCTACCGTCTGCACTTTTTAGGGACATAGCCTCTGATGACTGTAATGGCAGGTGGCGTAGGTACAATCTTTGTTTTTCCAAAAAAATAATCAATTGATTAGAAACTAACCGTGAAATCTCAGATTAATATGATTCTATAATCCGTTAATACGGTCGATTCCGCCTAATTGACTTTCAAGTTAATCGACAGATAAACCCTTCACCATACGTATAGGCGTGTTTTATCATCTATTCTCAATATAACAAATAAAAACATGCAGCTAATCGTTTTTCAATTCGATTGCCAAGATTCTGTAACTTTGTCATTAAGCACGATTTGAATTAGCCGTGTGGTATCCGGCATAGTAGAATAGAACCAACCCATAACACTCACGGGTGTCGTATAAGGCGACTAATGTCTGAGGCAGAACACCTTGCGCCTCTGTAGACCTGAGAATGGGCAGCAGCGTTTTCTGTTAGTCTTTCATCACTGCGATCTCCAATCCTGTCAAGCGTGGAGATTACGGCAAATTCCTCCCATCATGGGAGAGGCTTATGTCCAGCAGTGGACGTTATGGGCTGTTGTTGTTGTTGTTGTTGAATTTCGCTCTTAGCACACATTGGATTTCGTCTTTTGGTGGTAGAATTTTCATCACAGATAAATAAAATCTGTCTACCTTTGTCTGCTGTATTTATCTAGATACCTAAAAAATACCAGCTCAATCTTATACATCATCATAATCCACTAGATAAGACAAGCTGTTGACCGCGACTTCGTTCGCATAGAAATTTTGATGGGTATGTGTGAGAGAAAAAACCACCACAGAGTAACAACTAGCCTATGTGTTTCTTCAAGTACCTACATCCCTACAGGATTTATTATGTATGTTAAAAAACTGCTCAGTGGTTTAGGTGAGAAGAGGTTGAAGACAAACAGAAAGAGTTTGCATTTGGCTAGTCACTTAAAATACTACTCGTACGTAATATTTATGTAGTGTGTGATTTGTCATCGAATGTAATTGCTTTGCGGTATCGTTATCAGAAAATGACTACACGATAATCGGTCGATCACGCAGATTTTTATTACACGGGTATTCGATCGAAGATATGAAATAAACTGTGTGTCTGAGTACCTACAACTGAGTTCGCTTGAACTAACAATGATTTTATTATTGTGTGTGTGGGTTCTGGTATAGAGTCCAACACACAACTGGTAAAGCAAAACCCTGTTGTCAAACCTATGTCTCCTGGGTGACGCAAATTTTCTGATTAAGTCACATAAGAATTTCGAAACGTTTGGATCATAGTACACACAGTCGCTTTCTTGCTATTTCTTGTTGGGAGCAACTTCGAATCTAATTTTCGAAACAACTAACAACACTTATTGTGTCTCAGGCCTAATCGAGTGCAATCGGTGTAGGAACACGCACGGCAGTCGCGGCCGAATTACGGCCGGCCGATACGATCTCGGACGACAAATCGCACAACGGCCGCGGCGCTCGTCCTTCCCTTCACGCTTGGCAAACTATCGGGACATCGCACAGATTATAGCTTCCCGCTTTCTTTTAGATTCTGTCACGGCGCTAAGTTATTGTTTATGGGTTTGTTGAAACTGGTAAGATTGTTTCGATTTCCTGGAGTACAGCCGGGTTTCTTTTCCAGGCGGTTGGAGTTCTTTGCTATTGTCAAAGGTGTACAAGTGATTGTGTCTGTAGTTTTTTTCTCACAAAAACTCTTAACCGTTTTGAGGGGTACCTCCATAGGGGACATGACGAGTGGAAAATCTCTTATTAGCCTTTGTTCATTTCTACAGCCACTTTCTAAAAGGCTAACTTTTAGCTTTTCCAATTTCGCGTCACGGTGTTTTACTGGCAAAAATAAACTAGTCAAGCTAAGCTGGTTAAATTACAACCAGTTTCAGCATTGATTGGAATCATTTAGCTACATCGATTGTAATTATTCAGCCTTTTTTTTGGGACAAGCCCGCCATATTATTCCCAAACCACTGCAACTCCTAAAAGCCAGAATCAATAGTGGCGACTACCAAAAAAGCACCGAGACAATGAAGCTCGACGAAGTAGCAGAGAAACCATTTAACTGTCTTAGATCCCGCAACGAAATTAATCTGAAAAGAATAGCGAAGGAGAAGGAAAACAAATAGGAAAAGAAACAAAAAAAAAACTGTCACTTCTACAGCAATCACAGGCCTAAATAAAACCAGCCCTTGTATAACTCTCACAAACACAATGCCCTCTTTCAACCCCCAAGACATGTTCTGCGCTACAAAGCTACTCACCATCGCGTGATACCGGCCTATCAAGAGCGGTAGTATCTCCGCCGCGTTATCTAACGCTGTCCTGTAGATGCCTCGCGATACCAACGTTGGGGCCAAAGGATACTGCCTACCTTTTGTAAGTGTGGCTTTTGGTTGGTGGGAACTTTTGTGTGTGATCGTGGAGTGGTGTGGTGGACTTTTATTGCAGCGGGATATGATTGTCAACTGTCGTTGAATTCAAGAATTGACAATTTAATAAGTATGCAGTCGGTTAAAAAGATACTTAATTATAACACCCCTCTTTTTTTGTCGGGGGTTAAAAACAGAGAAAGGACAGAAAAGAAAAAGTTTTTTTTTTATTACAAAATGGGCCTGCTCTTGACCTCGATGACGCCCTAATATTTGACTCGCTCGGGACAAAATAATAAAACAAAATTAAATGAAAAGAAAACAATTAATAAATTAAAAATAACACATCAAGTTTACTTAAACTGCATGGCTGCTATTTGGCTATTGGATTGAGCATTTTAGATAGATGGAAATGTGTTGCTAACGGTTTGCAATAACTTTGAAAACCAAAAATAAACCTGTTCAAATCTGCAATTGTCATCTATCGTGATCTTCAACATTTTTTGTTAAGAAAAACGACATTATGATTTATTTGTTTTGGTTCGTACGAAGCAATGACCGCTATTCTCATCTTAACTGGCACCAACTATAGAGACTGCAGTATCCTCGAACATCTGATCAAGAAACTCAGAGATTTCTGATGTAAACAGAGCTTGGAGTCGCCTCGGCAGCCTCTGCAAGACATTATCATCACTTTCCATACGAACCAAGCGTGTTACCGTTAACTTGCACTACAACAGCTGTCCGGTGGGACAGCTGTTGTAGTGCTGTTGTAGTGATGTGTTGTAAGTATGTGGTGTGGTGACAAAGCATTTGAAAAGGGCATAAAACCGTCACAAAATCTACTAATTCATTTAAGAATGACAGCCGGGAGCAACTTCTTAAATATCTTTCCTAGACATAAACGGCATGTAATAGATGGTCACCCATCCACGGACTGACCTCAGCAAGCATGGCGTATCCTTTAAAAATCGATCTGTGCCTCTGCGGCTGTTAGCCACGAACCCCTGTAACATTAAATACGTGATGTGTTGGTTTCCTATTACCTAAGAGCTATGCGACATCAATAAGAAGCCAATACCAAACACCAGCAAGGACAATAAGTCAGCAACGTGACTGTTCTCAGTTGATGATCACAGTCTGCAGTGATTGTGTGGCGGTCTGACCGGAGGTAACAAATTAGCGCGCGGCTGTGACCGCCGTGGTCACGCGCACCCGACCTTGCGAGCTGTGCTCTCAACTGGCTGATATAGCATTTGGGAACTTTGTCGAACTGTGGGAGCATCAACGCCACAACGCTCTAAGAAATAGAATATGGGTTAGGGGGAGGTGTACTATTGCACCTACATTTCGCCAGTTATGTTTATGTCCCATGTAATAGGGGGCTAGCCTATTGCCATCAACAGGGCACAAATCCAGACTCCGTGGCTGGGAAAACCCAATAAACTTTACCCGACCCGGGAATCGAACCCAGGATCTCATTGGTCAGCAGTCGTGACTGCGACAATCTGAACCAACGAGGCTGTATATAAGATCCCTTGTTTCTTATTTATTTATACTTTGCTCTAAATCACGTGTTTGAAAACACTATTCAATACTTTTAATCTGAGTAGAGAGATGGTCTTGGAAGCTTTCATATCACGCATCCATAGGTACCTAGAGATATTCTCATAACTCTACTCCACAATCCAGTTAGTCTTTGGTAATAAGATACCCCTTGGTAAGACGTTGACGTTAATCTGATGAAGAGGAACCCAAAGCCGTAAACTGGGTTGTGGCGGTCAGATAGGCAGTCGCTCCATGTAAAATACTGGTACTTATGCAGAGCATCTGGCAGTAGCGAAGGGTAAATGTTTGTAGGAGGTAAGCCGGAGTACATATATTTATTGTGATTATATTATTCGTCTATAGAATACTGACATAGCCATTTTTCAAAGGGAATCCGGTAGGAATTGAGTTGTATGGACCCTTCGCCACGGCATCTGGATAGACTGGAAGCCGACTCCAATATAGTCGGGAAAAGGCTAGGCAGATGATGATTCAATATAAGGCGTAATTTTGAAGTTGATAAATTATCTCTATGCTTTGACTCAGCTCTTTGAATCCAATGCAGTTGCAGTGGCAATGAATTTGTACGAATTGGATTTCGTTTTTAAGGACCAATAAGCTCGAAGTCTGATGAGTTCTTAAACTTTACTAGTTTGTAATTTTGATTCGAAAACAGCCATCGCCATTTGACTGTACAGTTACGTGGTGTGTCGAGCTGTAGTGGAGAAACCAAGAGTACTTTTCTGTTTTTTAAAAACAAATCAAACAACATGGCGTCCTATAAGATTGAAAGTGGAATTGGGTAGCCCGCGAAATTCAAATTTTCTTACGTTTTTTGCAATTTACAGGCCAGTGCTAGGTTGTATGTTGATTAAAATATTATTCGCGGTTGTAAGACGTACCTACCTATGTAGTTACAGAATTATATTCATCAAAATCATCAATACAACCCTCAAAGTTCATAAAGGTGGAAAAATTACTTTTCCAAGGTCAAAATCATTTTTTGCACCTCTATGAACTTGGAGGGTTGTATTGATGATTTTGATGAATATAATTCTGTAACTACATACGTCTTACAACCGCGAATAATATTTTAATCAACATACAACCTAGCACTGGCCTGTAAATTGCAAAAAACGTAAGAAAATTTAAATTTCGCGGGCTACCCTGGAGCATCAGCCTTAAGCAGGTTGCTGTAACAGTGCACAAGCCCTTCCCAAAAAAAAATGGTTGCAAGCATTTTCTATTATCTTGACGTTAGCATACTGATAATTGTTTTCATTCAATTTTAAATACCATCAACAATTTATGGTGTAAAATGATTTGGAGAAATTTGACAGTTTATGGTAAATTGAGTGCTGGCCACTGTTCTTGCCAGTCAACACAGTAAACGAGATTCTGCGTCTAAAAAACTCGTGTCATTAATTATATTTTTTTCTCATATTTTACCCAATGAAACACCACGAACTAGAACGAACCCTTTCAAGATCGTTCACGATCGGTTGGCGGTAGATATCGCACGATTTACTGCTCTATTGGGCGATACATCGACTGCTGCGACACCGGCTCGCTACGACCGATAGATGGCGTTGGATACTATGAGACTTGATTTATTTGTTTTGTAAGTTTTTTGCTAAATGTTGGCCAATTTTAGATGAGGAGTCCTGTTGCTGTCTGGTTGTTGGTTAAGAATAAAATGTTCTTATCAAAGAGTTCGAAGGTAATTGTTTAGGTGTACCTACTATTTCATTACAATCAGCAAACTTTCCACTACTGGGAGACGAGAACTATATCCTCATTCTTCCTCTAGAGAAGGGCTGGCCGTGGCCATAATCCATCACGCATAGCAAGACGAAACGGTTGGTGCAGTGACTGTACGTACGGTTGGCTGCTGCGCTGCTTGTCGTGGGTTCGAATCACGCACGGAACTAGTATTTGTATGGCCTACAGGTGTGGGTGTACACACGATCATTTTCCTAGCCTTTTTCCCAACTATGTTGGGGTCGGCTTCTAGTTTTACCGGATGGAGCTGAATACCAGTATTTTACATGAAGCGACTGACTATCTGACCTCCACAACCCAGTTAGTAAGTACCGGGTAATACGATACCCCTTGGTAGACTGGTTGTCAGACTTTTTGGGCCTCTGACTACCTAACGACTGTCAAAGATCTACAAATGACAGCCGGGACCAACGGCTTAACGTGCTTTCCGAGGCACGGAGTAAACTAGGTATGTAATGGGTGGTCACCCATCCACAGACCAACCTAGGCAAGCACAGCTTAACCTAACTATCGACCCGAGCAGCTGTTATTATTTAGCCACGAGCTACTCTCCCTGTTTGTGCACACGATACAGGAGAAAATCCTAGTGTGGGTAAAAGTTTTTTGTTGTGGCTTTTACTGTGAAAACTCCACTTGGAAAAACCCAATAATCGAAGCCAGGACCTCTTGCACAGCAGTCGTGTTTGCGAACACTAAACCAACGAGGTGGCTCACCACGGAAAAATTGTAGAAGGTCAAAATAGTAATGATGTACGTAGATTAGGCTAGGGCAGAGGCTCCCAAACTTATTTTGTCTACTGCCCACTTTGAGAATAAATTATTTTTTAGCGCCCCCATTTTTTCACCTACTTAAAAACTACCTACCATAACTTCAAATTAAATTAATTATTGTGAGCTATTAATATAGCTAATGCGGAGATTAAAAATTAATTCTAAACGAGACTGTTACTATAACCCGCAAGTGTTAACTTGAGACCTGAGCGCAGTAGGTAGAACACAACGGCGCTCAGGTCTCAAGTTAACTCTACGACACCTGCCAATGAGAATGATTATAGAAACGCAACTTTATAGTATTCAGAGTATCTTTTATTCAAAATAAAATAAACAATCGATTCTTCTCTCGATCTCTAAATTAATATTAGTTTATGTTCACAAGTTGTAGTCGAGAGCTAAAGCAGTCGGTGTCTAAGAGTCCTAGATGAAATTACAAATCGTTCCCTAAGCCTCTACACAACGCCCCTTTCTGGGTCTCTTACTGCCCCCCTTTAGGCCTGAAGCGCCCACAAGGGGCCGTTATCGCCCACTTTGGGAAAGGCTGGGCTAGGGTATCTGCTAAATTAGCAACTCTATTTTTGGTGGTTCAAACATTGTTTGAAATACTGTTACAATAAAGTTCTAATCAGCTTGCACTACAAAGTGGTTGTGACGTCAGTCACTGCGAGCCGAATAGTGCGAAATTAGTGGTTTTTATTTAATTGTAGCCTAATAAATCATTAGATCAAAATGCCAATATTACACTTTGTGAAGAAAAAACGTAACAAATATTTGTGTGAAAAAAAATACTAAAACTTAATGCCGTTTAGGAGTAGTTACGAAATTTCAAAGAAAAAATGCTTCTCTTTGAATATTTTTTTCATATAGTAATAATAAACTTAGAATTATTTCAATTGTACCAATTAAACTTTAGAGTCTATAATAAGCAACATATGTTTTTTTTGCACATTTTTATATTAACTCATCAAAGAGGAGTAATATGGAGGAAACCTCTCGTTGACGTTAGCAGATACCACCCCCTTTGTTTTCGCGTGACTATGAAACGTTTGATGTGAAATACTCTTAGGCTTCTTGCCCGTTACAAACTATACAATATCAAAAACTCTTACTTATAAATACTTATAACCAGCGGTAACTTACCTACCATTAAAACAATTAACTGCCTCCTTCGATCTAAAGTAGGAAACCACAGCTACTCTAAAGTTCATTCCACACAAATCACAACAGCGAGGAGTTACGAGCTAAATTATAAAAGGTGCACCACACGGTCGTCAGCTCTCAACTATAAAGTAGGTGAGTCAGAACACAGGCGGTCGGCCGCGTCTGCGCATGACCGTTAAGGTTGGCAGAAAATCTTGCTGAAATCATGAATATTTGGTTTGGTGGGAAGCTGCAAATGTATGCGTGTGAACGATTAGTTTTCTACAATTAACCTTAATTTCTTGCTTACAGGTGTCGTTTATACTCCTAAAAACAGGGATCAAATAATAATAATAATATCTTTATTTCCCAAAAACACAGATCAGTACTTTCAGTTTACAATTTTCAATTAGTGGTAGAGAAAACTTACATTAAACATTTGGATGCTTCAAAAATCTTTACACAATAGATTAAACTCTGTCTCTTAAACTAGGGTATCCTGTATCTTAAGAGACAGTGTTTCACAATGAGGTTCCAGTTGATTGATGCATGAGTGGACTGTGTCGATTTACCATCAGAAGCGTGAGACGTTATTGGTTAAGTTAGTTTTTTTTTTTCTTTTTAATAATGTAGGTATGGGTATTTGAGTGGGTAAAGGTGAATAAATGTGATTGTGGGTGTGTAAGTGTTTGTGTGTGAGTGTGTTTGTGTGTGAGTGTGGATAAGTGGTGTGTAAGTGAGTTGGGGAGTTGTATGTGCGACTGTGTATGGACGCAAGGATAAAAGTATTTGTGCAAGGATGGAGTTGGATGTGGGCTTATTAGGTAAAGTATGTAAGTAAAGTCTCTGTTGTGGCATAGTCTTGTTGAAGTAGCCATTCTGTCACTTTTAATTTTAGGTTGTGCTTGTTGAGGTCTAAGATATTCAGATGTTTTTGAATCTTTTTGTAAATGTACGCGCTAATTACATAATACTGATGCTGTGCGAACGTGGTTCTGTGTTGGGTGCTTGAGGGAAGGTTAGTACGCTTTTTTGGGTTAGACGGGGGAAGACTGCTATGTTTCCTAAGGACAGATTGAAGCACAAAGAGCTGACGGACTGTAAGAACCTTGCAGTCTGCGTACAGCTGTATTGTTGGGTATCTATGGGGCTTCCTTGTCATTACTTTTAGTACGGCTCTTCGTGCTCTCTCTGCCCTCAGCATGCAACCTTTCGTTGCAGCACCCCATACAGCGATGCAGTATCCTATGACCGATTGACATAGTGCATAATACACCATTTTCAATATATCGGCGGCGTTAGCAGAATTTCGGAGGGATTTAAATATATGAATGAGGCGCAAAGTTCTAGTCGTGACAGAGCGCCTAGTTGTTTTTTCCATGTGAGTCCAACATCTAGGTATGAGGACTCCTAAGTAGTCAGGATCAGTCAATTATTTGTAATTTGTATAAGTATGTCTAAAACGAAACGCAAAAAAAATACAGGAAAGGTCGAAGGTGGTCGCAAGCATGAGGTCCTGGGTTCGATTCCCAGGTCGAGCAGTAATATTGGGTTTTTCCATCAGGAATTTGTCAGTAGCAGCCACGGAGTCTGAATTTGCCCGGTTGATGGCAATTAATAGGGTCGCCCCCTATTTCATGGGACTTAATCATAACTGGACCAATCTACTAAAGAAAATGACATAAAAATAATAATTTAGTAAAGTGATCCCGATCCAAATGAGCGGGATCAATTGACTAAAGACCCCCAAATATAGGGTACTATTAGGTACAGCTCTGAGGCTCTGACTAGTTAAACTAAATATAATTTCTGTATGACATGTTTATTTTTATCCATTTCTCTAAAATTATCCTACCTAAAAATCTTAGGCCCTTTCTAAGACCAGCCCTAGAGCCAAGTCAGCGTAAATTGAAAATCCTCGTGACGCTACGTGTCGGGATCAGATGCCGCGATAATGGCCATTGTTTGTTTTGCCTCTAGACCAGATAACTGCGATAATATAGCGAGCCGATATCTGCTGCGATGGCTTGAATAGCAAGATTAGCAGGCGAAACTTGTTTAGAAAGGTAAGAAGAAATGGGATGGTAGAAAACAAATTAATATGTGATGAGTATGCTAGTTTCCAGCATCAATAAATTACAAATCTATTTAGTCCGTTAGTTATAGTATTGGAAAATAATGGACACGTATTTTTTGTTTTTGTAAATCAATGAAAATTAACAAAGATAAAACGCATCAAAACTCAAGAATCGCTCGTGACGTCACAACGCACTAAAATGTATACCACGGCGTGACGTATTGAGAATTTTAAAAGAGTCGAATTTAAAAAAGAAAAAATACGTGTCAAATATTTTTTGATAATCTGACGGACTGTGTAATTAGATTTTTTCAGGACACAAGCCTTTGTTAGGTGTAAAAGTACCCTTCACGAAGCCAGTCAACCAGGCATTGTACATCCAACTAAATAACAATACGTAAAAATTATTGCTAGGTACCAAATTTATTTGTTCAATAAAAAAATCCGCGTGATATTGGGAGGGGTCGCTTCGGGGGAGATATCCGCAAGAGAACCAAGGTTACCGATGTAGCCCGAAGAATAGCCAAACTTAACTGGCAGTGGGCAGGTCACATTGCTCGCAGAACGGATGGCCGCTGGGGCCGAAAAGCTCTGGAGTGGCGACCGCGAACTGGAAGTCATTGCGTGGACGATAACCTGGAGAAGGTTGCGGAGATCCGCTGGATGCGAATCACACGGGACTGGTCAATGTGGCGACACTTGGGGGAGGCCTATGTCCAGCAGTGGACGTCTTTCGGCTAAAATGATGTTGATGATGATGGGAGGAGTAGCCTAAAAGCTCACGACGCGAGCTGAAGGTGGAGGAGGGGTCTGTAAAAGTGGCCTAAAACCCTCACGTGATTAAACGCCGAACCCTTATGCGAAGGAATCGGTTACAAATTGATCGGTGACAAATGGGTATCGTGTCTAAAAATTACACGTAAAAATGATAACATTTCATTTTTGATAAGAAGTGCAAACGTTCTGGTAAGTATTATAATCTTGTGTAAATTGGCCGTAGCATCCTGTACTTAACGCTCAATTAACTAAGGGCAGGTAGGTAATTGATCATAAAATTACGTCTGTAATACCCGAAAGGCTGGCAGGTGCCTTCTACAACGACAGTTCGCCCTTCAGTGTATTAATTATTATTAGAGGACGTGCCTATTACCATCAACCGGGCACTGGACGAGAGTTGCCGAGAATCGAATTGAGTGGCGTGCCATTGAAGAGGCCTATGTCCAGCTGTGGACTGCTGTAGGTTGATGATGATGATGATGAGCACTAGTCTTGTCTCCGGGCTGTTACTCAGAAATTTCTGATGGAAAAACCCAATAACACTTTGCCCGACATGAATCGAACCCAGAACCTTCCGCTCAGCGGTACCGCTGGCAACTATTAGACCAAACGAGGTAGTTATATTTATCATTTCCATGCAAATCAATACGATTTAGATAAAAACAGTGGTTACTAATAAAAACTGGCCAAGTGAGAGTTGAACTCACGCACCGAGGATTCTGTGTAAACGGGTATTTTGTTATTAGTTAAACTACCTACATGTTTACGGTTTTCAGATTTTTTCCTTTACATGTGCTGTGAGACATTGCTTCTTGCCAAATTTCATGATTCTAGGTCAACGTGAAGTAGGAGGTGCCCTATAGGTTTCCAACCACAACTTCCAAGGGGTAACAGACCTGAGTATTTAATATTAATTTCAGCTTGATATCTCAAAGCGTTCCTGAGAAAAAACAGTCTTAACAGACGGACAGACGGACAACAAAGTGATCCCTATAAAGGTTTCGTTTTGCCGAATGAGTTACGGAACCCTAAAAACAATCATGAAAAATAACCAAACATGGTTTTTCTTTTTCTTTTTTTAACCACCACTGGAAACTGCCTCGATCCCGTCAACGAAATCAACCATTATTTTCAAAAGCCACGATCTTCTAAACCATTTAATAACCTCGTAACTACCTACCCTGATTTACTTCCATGAAATAAATTCATTATATAGCACAACAGATGCTCTGACGTGCCTTCTTACGTGGTGACAGGTTGACAGGCAAGCTCCACAAGAAACCACATTACCACACACCTTGGCTATCCAATAATAGGCCTTATAACAATGGAGTAAAGTGAGGCTGAAGTGTACAGTTAAAATGGTGCTGCAGTAAAACGGGAGGTTAAAAGTTAACCACCCATCTGGTTCGCGTTCGGTGCACGATAAAGTTGAATTTGATGGAAATTCCTTCCTATAAGCTAACTACTAGAGGAGCATTATTTTTTCCTCTATCTAAGGGGCCGTCTCCACGAGCGAGAGAATCGCGACGAAATTATCGTCCTTTGCTACGTTTTTCTATACACTCTTTTTTGGGCCGTCTCCAGAAGCTCTCTCAGTTCCGGCGAGAGAATCGCTGCGATATTTTCGTATAAAAATACGTTGAAATGCCGCGATTCGCTCGCTCGTGGAGGCGGCCCCTAACAGGGATCCGTTTGTCATTTTTATCTTTTTTTTTTTACTATGTATCTACTGACTGACAGGTTTAATGACGTAGGTCTGTGATCAACTAATTTTAAGCATGATTTTTAGCCCAATCCCAAAAGCTCATCTGAGCGTCTTCGATTGGTCCAAATAACACTAAGCCAATAAGCCATTTTCTGGAACATCTTTAGTCAAACCATTGAGACACTTCATTGAGCCATAATTATGACCAGCAACTTCAAAAGAATTGCTCAAAAATCCGTTCTGTATATTCAAAGTTCTCATCTGACCTCTGAAAGATACCAACACCGATACCAATAATTTTATTTATTTATTTATTTATTTTATTTATTTATTTATTTATTTAGGATCTCCAACAAAGGATGTACACAAACACATTAAATGAGTAATGGACGATAAAAGTATCTCGTAGGTGTACTCCTTCACTTATAGGAGACCACAGCATGCACAATAAAATATATAACTAAGTTAACAAAGATTTAGCTGCATTAAAAACAAAATCTAAATTAAAATCAAAATCAAACAACAAAAAGGAAAAGTAAAATTAACAATATCATAGCAGTAATTGGGAAATTAAAATTAAAATCAAAATCAAACACATTAGGTAACAAAATTGGAAAAATAAAATAAAAAATGAAATGAAATTAACAATATCATGGCAATTGAGAAATTAAAATCAATATAACTGAAAACTTAAAATTGGTCACATAAAATTAGAAATAATAAAAAATATAATAAAATAATTAACAACTAGACAATTTTTTGAGGCATTTTTTATAATTTGCAAGAGAATCACAGATGTCAAAACTGGTGTTCTTAGATAGTGTGTTATATTGCCTACAAAGTCTTGGCACAGCGGCGAAATGACCTAAGTTGGTTTTCGAGCCAGGAATGTAGAATAACTCATATGTATTATGCCTGGGAGTCCGAGATGGAATCTTAATCTCTAATGAGCTCAAAAGTTCACTACAATCTATTGTTCCACTAAATATTTTGTGAAGGATAGTGAAGTCCAGTTTCCTTCTACGACTGGCTAGTGTATCCAAATGATAATGTTTTAACCTATCAGAGTAGCTAGTCAGTTGTTTAGCCAAGTGATCTCCGTAGCACAGATGGTAAAGGAACCGCTTTTGGACACTCTCTAATCGCTTGGTATAAACATCGTAATGCGGATTCCATACCACTGAGCTATACTCTAAGATTGGACGGACTATAGTGTTGAAGAGCTTAATTTTTGTAGATGGTTTCTTAAATTCTTTACTGTTTCGCAAAACGAATCCCAGTACCATAAAGGACCTAGACACAATATTAAGGATATGCACATCGAACTTCAGTGCTTGGTCGAGTTGAACTCCGAGGTCGCGAACACTACTCAGTTTCTGTACTTCAACCCCGTCGATGTAGTATTTATTATATAACACTGTTTTGTTACGAGTAAACTGGATATAGTGACACTTACTAATATTTAAGTGCATTTTGTTTTGTGTACACCAGTTCGCAAGTCTATTGATGTCGTCTTGAAGCATTATGGAGTCTAGGTTACTTTGAATTGGCTTCATTATCTTTAAGTCATCAGCAAACAAATAAAAACGGGAGTGTTTGAAGCATTCAGTGATATCATTAATGATATCACTGAATGCTATATGCTATTTTGAATAAAAATCTAGGAGAATTTACACAGCAAGAAAATTTATAAAATCGCCGTAGTTTCGACTACACAGAAAACACACAGAAGAAGTGAAGAAGCATGTGCAGTACAAACTATATGCTTTAGTTTACAGTTCAATTTACGCCATCGGCCATACCATTACAAAAGAATATGCAAATCTAAGCAACTAAACATGAACAAACGAAAATCATCCAGTTGACGCTTCCGGGCCCGACCGGCATTGTTAGGGCGAGGTCGCACGGACAGATAACACGTCTAATTATACATAATTACTGGTTCAGGTCGAAACCTTCGCGGAGCCCGGCGAAGACAAGGTCGCGGGTTCAGTACCTACTTGTGGTGATTTGTAAATTGTCAAGATTAGTAACGCCTACTAAAATGTTTTAGTAAAATGGCGGAGCTTTATTTTTTGTGCTATAGCGTTTATGAATTTGTATTGGTTTTTACAGATTGTAAGTAGGTACCACAATTATAGAATGAGGGCCTCCCATTGATAAGGTACTAGTACTACATACATACTATGAACAGTCAAAAGAAAAAATTACATAATATTGGTGTCGCTTCTGTTGTGCACAAACTAAACTTAATTTAGGCTATTGCTATCTGTTTCTCTCTAATAAAACGAGAAAGAGACGGACGTAATTTAGAGCTGTCTTTAGTTGGAACTAATATTTCTATACAAATGAAGGGTGCACGTAAAAACATGTCCACTAAAAACACGGTAAAGGGCAAGGCATAAACTAGTTTGACATCTCTAACTTAGTTCATAGATAAAGCCGTCCTTTTCTCGCACTGCCTTTTAGTAAAAGATAGCAATAGCCTAAATTAAGTCTAGTTTGTGCATAACAGAATCGACACCATTATCTACATAATCGAACGCATTGCTGAGGGATTCTCTCACTAACCCTCCGTTGCACTAATTTAGTATGCCTTCCTATGCTTTCCATTCCCTTGACATTATTCCTTTCACGCTTGTAATCCCCGAAGAAAAAAACCCGATAACACATTGTTCGACCCGAGAATCGAACCTCGACAAAATACGGGACAAAATACGAAGTAGGTTACATCATAATTTGTCTGTAAAATCACAAAACAAGCCTCATAATGACACCACAACTTTGTAGGTACTTGATGTAGGTACATGTAGTACTTCAATTAACGATAATGAACCTATTACTCCAGGACTTCAAAAGACCAAAGTATTACAACTTTTCACGTTCGCCCTCATTTCTTTTCTCAAGTATTGCGCGGGCAACGAAATGCTCACGTTTTCGTGAGTCCCAAACAATTGACAGGCGTGATGTTGGACCCATGATTGAGACAATTACTTCGTAAAAAAAACTTGTAAAAATGTAAGACCATGTCTTGCGAAACGCTAATTTACAAAAATGCCCAAGTGACTTTTCGATGGACAATGGGCAAAAATTTATGGAACCTGATGCAACAACCAATAATCTACCTACATAAGTATAAGAATAAGCGTACCTCAAAAGTTGTCCTGTTGTCCTGGGATGTTATTCATCGAAAACTTTCATACATTTGCATGTTCTTTATTAAATTGAAAACACTCATTGTAAGAAGCTCAGTGAAAGAATTCGTACAAGAATGTGGACAGAGGTCCGCGGTCCTCACGACTGGCGGGCCATCAAATTGTAAGACCACAGGGAAGTCATTCTTGGTGTATTAAGAAATTATTTAAAAATTTAAATGGGCACTTTCTTTTGATGGGACTAGAATAATGGTTTACTTTGCCAGATACTACCTAAAAGTAGTTGCTCTTAGTACCTACGAACCAACACAAATGAACCATGTAAGTATCGTTTTTCATTAGAAAAAATGTTGAAGATCACGATAGATGACGATTCTTGGCATTTTTTCGTGAACTCTTCGATCTAGCTCTGAACTCATTATCCCTGGTCCCTCCCTCTGCGTCCCTGGTACGCAGAGTTCGCGGCAGCTCCAACAGAGTGCTGATGATGATAGCCGACAGGCTCGACTGTCCATACATCAGACGCTGCAGTGACTTGCATGCATGTCACCTACAGTCGTCGGCTGTCAGTAGAAATATGTTTTGTGTGGTTATAGTTTTGTGTTGTACCTATTTTATTGTTTAATGTATTCTGTGTGTTCTATTAGTGTATCATTTGTGCTATGTATTAATTTCTGTGTATTAATGAGTTCTTGTTAGTTGTGAAATAAATGAATTATTATTATTATATCTTATAAACTAAGACCCGATTAAGTCTGTAACTTGGCGACTAATTTCGACTAATTAGCGACTAAATATGGGAGAAAACAGATTACGCAAGGTGCCCTAGTTTTTGAGATATAAATCTGGCCCTGCTGGGGTAGGCTCTATCCAGATCGGTCACCTATAAACCCTTATACCTATCTTTTGAACCAATGACCTACCAATTCTGATATTTGGCGACTAATGTCCTTCATTGTCACTAGTACCATTAACAGTTCCATGATGGAACTAGTGTTGTTTTTTATAATCACTAGTTCCATTTTTAAAGAATCTGAAAATAATGGAACTAGTCGACTAATTATCGGCAAAATTTTTGTGTTATCAAAATTAAAATCCCTGATGGTGGCTCTGCCAGTGTCAATCACACTGACCGCTATTGAGATCGTAACTGGTAGCAACTAATTATACGTATTTAAATTAACTTGAATGTTATAAGCTCGTTGGTCTAGTGGCCGAAAGCGCGACTGCTAAGCTTATTTTAGGGCCTGGGTTCGATCCCCAGGTCGGGCAAAGTGATACTGGGGTTTTCCGTCAGGAATTTCTCAGTAGCAGCCACGGAGTCTGGATTTGCGTCCGGTTGATGGCAATAGGCTCGCGCACGCCCCCTATTATATGAGACTTTAACATAACTGGCGAAGTGTGGGTGTACTATTAAGTACACCTCTGCCTACCCCTTCGGTGATTACAGGCGTGATGTTATGTTATATTATGTTACAAGAAAATCTTTATTCTGATTATTATAGTCGCCTACTGTTACTAGGAAAGCAATACCATCCAAAAAGTTGTTATGCGATAACACATTTTATATTTATTTATTTATAGTTAATTAAAACGGTAAACACCAATTACAATAATTAACATAGAAACACCAATTACAATAATTGACAAAACAAAAGTAAAAACATCCAGTTGACACCATTCAATGGTTTGAATTAAATTATTATTACTAACACGGAACAGTGGACACCCTTGCATACTTTCTCTCACAAAACATCAGACATATTCGCATAACCTTACTCCATTCGTCCGCAAACACATCACATTCAGGGTTGGCAATCAGAAGGGCGTTGAGCGTCTTAAGAGTACGACATACCGGAGATTCAGCTCTGGCGACAGTTTTAGATGACGGTGGGTGACACATACGACGACTACTCATTTCACGCTATTGCTTTGGTGCTAAACACACTTGTCGATGGTCATTCGATTCGGCAGTTTCAACGAGCTTGTGGCTAAATAATAACAGCCGCTAGGGTCGATCTTTAGATTGAGCCGCGCTTACCCAGGTTGGTATGTGGATGGTTGACCACCCGTTACATAGTTTCCTCCGTGCCTCGGAAAGCAAATTAAGCCATTGGTCCCGGCTGTCATTTGTAGATCTTTGACAGTCGTTACAGGTAGTCAGTGGCCCGAAAGTCTGACAGCCAGTCTCATCAAGGAGTATCATATCACCTCACTTCACTAATAAACAAGAATTTGTGTGTTATACAACAAATTAAAAACCCGCGCGACTACTGAACAATCACGCTCTAATTAAATTCAGGGTTTACAAGGTAAAATCGACTTCTCTTTTTGTTGAAGTCGGTTAAAATGTAGCCTATGTTACGGGCCATAATAACGAAATGACACCTTATTCATCTAAATCGGATAAATAGTTTAGGTGCTACGGAGGAACATACGTAAATACAAACATCATCATCATCTGCCTAGCCTTTCCCAACTATGTTGGGGTCGGCTTCCAGTTTTACCGGATGCAGCTGAATACCAGTATTTTACATGGAGCGACTGCCTATCTGACCTCCACAACCCAGTTAGTACCGGGTAATACGATACCCCTTGGTAAGACCGGTTGTCAGACTCTTTGATCTGACTACCTGTAACGACTGTCAAAGATCTACAAATGACAGCCGGGACCAACGGCTTAGCGTGCTTTCCGAGGCACGGAGGAAACTCGGTATGTAATGGGTGGTCACCCATCCACAGACCAACCTAGGCAAGCGTGGCTTAACCTAACGATCGACCCGAGCGGCTGTTATTATTTATACGTAAATACAAACATACATACATAAACTGCTAAAATTTTAACACTTCCTTTTGGCTTCGGCGTAGTCGGGTAAAAATCGCCCCGTACACACCACGTCATTACGCCCGGTGCGTTATAGTGCGAATTAAAACAGGCATCGCGATCGCCGGCGGACGGGTCACGAGTTGCGTTCGTGTGCGTTAATCATGCACCCGCAACGCAACGGGTTCAATACGGAATTACATTTTTAACGGACTTCAAAAAAAAGGAGGAGGTTCTCAATTCGACTGTTTTTTTATTTGTTACCTCAATTTGTTTGAATTAAAAAAATATTTTTATAATCTTGTCGTCTTAACTATACCTAACGTTGATAAAGTTTAAAGTTCCACGCAAAAAGATACGTGGGACGAGTTGCAGAACGAAAATATTCTAGTCTAGGAGTTTCACTTCAATAATAAATTCATGTAATTGTTGATCACAATATTATTTCAGCTTACTGTACTCTAACTTTTGTTTTCTTGTGGTCCCAAAATACCACTCAAAAATTTTTAAGGGGAATCCGGGACCGCGGTCCTGGTCCCTAAAGCCCCCCGACCCATTTATGAACCGATTTGAAAAATCGGTTCAGTAATTTGTTTTTTTTTCTAGTTACAATGTAAAAATTAATTCATGACAGGAATTTGTATACTAGGTACAATTAAAAACGGTAAATTAAAAAACTTTCTTAAAAAAACAGACTTCCAAATAACAACTTTCGGAAGTCGGTGGCAAAGTCGGTATTAGGTATCTTTTTAATGTTGTTGTTTGTTACAAAACCAATTGATTCCACAAGCGAGTAGGTAGCTGATTTTTAAATTCTTCAGCATTTGCAGTGTGCTAAATACTTAAGAGGCGTACGGGACGATCGTCAAGGTTAAGCAACACTTACTCAGGTCAGTCCCTGGATGGGTAACCATACCCAGACGCTTGATCTCAGTTGTCACTCGCAGATCTTTTAGAAAAGAGACGAACCTACCATCTCTCTTGACAACATGGACAAACCGACAAACCATTTGTAATCCGTCTTTTAACACGAGCTTCTAGTGAGTCAGACAGATAGTGGACCGGCTGCGGACACTGGACGCAGTAATTCAGTAGTGTACATAGTCTGTCATAAAGTACCAGACTCTGTCCGGCTACACGACACGACACAGGCGCGGATACAGGATTTCCTTTAAGGGGGGGGCAATTTTTGGAAAATTATTAAAAAAAAATATATATACTTTTGATAATAAATGGGTGTTACTTTACAAACATCCATGATATTCAAGATACAAAGGGGCCGCCTGCTTTTGGGCCAGGGGGGGGGCAGCTGCCTCCTCCTGGCGATGCCCATGATAAGATATACAACTAGAATATTTAGTTTCAATTCCTTTAAATTAGTTCAAGCTTGGCTAATGACGTATTTGGTCCGGTTCAGGGGGGGGCAATTGCACCCATTGCCCCCTCCTGCATCCGCGCCTGACACGACACGTCCGCGATTTATTGTAAAACTTTCTACCTAGGCTGCAGTTTGAACCTTTTTTTCGCATGTGAAGTCATCAAATGCAAATGACTCCTCCCACTCTGGGCGGATCAGGAGAGAGTGTCAGACTTTTACTGACTAAAACCCATCCATGTTCCTTCATCGCCCTTTGTGTTCCGGGGCTTTATCTTCTCTTATTTATTTATTACCTTTATCTCTTTAGAACAGTCCCGCAGCCCCAGCGAACAGTCCCGCTCCTATTAGCTCTGCCGTAGTCGGATAACAAGGCTTAGGCAGATGATGTAGGATGGTGATATTTCCCAAATAAAAGCATTAATCAAATTACAAAACTTTATTTCTCCTTACAATTTTTCTTATGCTTCAAAATCTCAACGGGAGTCATATAAAGATTTTGCTTACAAACATCGCATTTATACTCTTTAGCGTTCGGTTTAATTTGCCGTGAAGTTCTGGGTGCTTCTACGTCCTTCTTCTGTTCTTTAGCTGAGCATGTGAAGTGGGTATGTTGTAGTCTTTCTACGGGGGATAGGCAGACTGTCAGCTCGCAGTTGGAACATGTCCAGGGCTCGCTGTACGTCTCTTCGTTGTTTTTCGCGCTCCAAATGGAATCGACGACACTGGAAGATACAAAACATAGGGTAAAATCAAAGCAGCAAAGATTTAAACCTTTACCTTTACCTTTCGCAAATCCGACGCGGTAAGGGGATTCCCCTTACCGCGTCGGATTTGCGCCCGCTGGCACCTCCTAGGGCTATTTGAAGGCATAAAACCAAGACACACAGAACAACACAAGATGGTTCTCAGATAGCTATACCTCTTTCTTTTTCTCACAGGTCATGGTAACTTTAAGAGTAAATTATTTTGCTTCAAGCTTGTTGACTCGTCTTTTTGTCAATGTTCCAAATCTGACTGCGAATATGAACAATCTGCACATCACATTTTATAGGAGTGCAGTCTTTGGCAGAATTATCGCAATATTATTTTGGATAGTGTACAGGTTACATCCGGAGTTATTTAATATACGGACCTTGTAGAAATTAGAACACCGTTAGTTCAAGCGTTTTTGCCTTACCTATTACTGGAATAATTTTAATATAACAGCTCACAACTTAGGACCCATTAATTTTAATATTTATCCGTGGTGCTAGGCAACTGGGCCTATCCCAGTTGTAAACGTCCCTTTGTGCCTATTGGCCTTGTTTTGTTCTGTCTCCTGCTGATATGGAGGGAAGTGGAAATTACGTTTTTTCCCAACTCCTCCGCTATACTTTTCTGATTAATTTCGTTGCGGGATCCAAGACAGTTAAATTCATTCTCTGGGACTTCGTCGAGCTTCATTATCTCGGCGCTTTTCTGGTGGTCGCCACTGTCGATTCTGGCTTTATATACCTCGTTCTACACCGTCAAATAGAGAAAGAATATAAATAAGAGAGAGAAAGCAATACTCACCAATTATAAACAACATTATCAGTAACATAAACACCTCCTTTTCTCTCATTAGGTCGACACACAAACGTCTCGTCGAACGGGTTAGGTTCCACCGCCGGGTGAGACTCATCATTCCCGTAGTATAAGACCTTGAGGTCACCGGGTAATAGTCTCTTGATGGTGTAGTATACTTCTGACGTCATATAGGTCGACATGTCGCATGATAGCTCGTGTTGGATCTCTTCGTAAGATATTTTAGGCGTTTTGTCCTTTTCTAGCTCGCTTTCTACTGATTTTGTTGGGTTTGCATCTGGAATTGACAATAAAGTTTATCTAAGGTGGAAGAACCAAGGTAGCCCGCGAAATCCAATTTTTTTTACGTTTTTTTGCAATTTGCCGATCAGTGGTGTCGATTCTGTTGTGCACAAACTAAACTTAATTTAGGCTATTGCTATCTTTTACTAAAAGGCAATGCGAGAAAAGGACGGCTATAGCTATGAACTAAGTTAGAGATGTCAAACTAGTTTATGCCTTGCGCTTCACTGTTTTTAGTCGATATATTTTTACGTGTACCCTTCATTTGTATGGAAATATTAGTTACCAACTAAATTTGACAGCTCTAAATTACGTCCGTCTCTTTCTCGTTTTATTAGAAAGAAAAAGATAGCAATAGCTTAAATTAAGTTTAGTTTGTGCACAACAGAATCAACACCAGTGTCAGGTTGCATTTTGATGAAATATAAGTCGCGCAAGTAACATGTATGTAGTTTTAGAATGATATCATTAATACAACCTTCTAAGTTCATTCATTCAATAACTATTTCATGAAAAGTCATTCAGTCAGTAAAGGTCCCGATAGTCGGTCCAGCCATTTCGGAGATTTGTCAGAACAAACAGACATTTTTTTTTTTTTGTTATGTAACCGATATACTTTCATATGCATTCAGAAAAATCTGTTATTTTGAAATTACAAAACAGAAAAGTTTACAGACTCACCTGCAATACGTCGGTTTATCAGAGCATCCCATCTTTGTCGTAATTTCACGGCTTTCAGAAGTAAATTGAGGCCAGACTCAGGGTAAGGAAACTCTAATAGCAGCCAAGAGTCACAGACGATTCTGAAAATACAATGTTATTGTTCATCGTGTTTGTATTAAATACTAGCGGACGTCACGCGGTTTCACCCACGTAGTTCCCGTTCCCGTGGGAGTATGGGGATAAAATATAGCCTATGTCACTCAGGGTGAATGTAGCTTTCGAATGGCGAAAGAATTTTTGAAATCGGTTCATTACTTCCGGAGATTACCCCCTACATACAAACTTACAAACGAATGTTACCTCTTTATAATATTATAGTATAGAAGAAGTATAGACTAGCGGACGTCACGCGGTTTCACCCGCGTTCCCGTTCCCGTGGGAGTACGGAGATAAAATATAGCCTATGTTACTCAGGGTGAATGTAGCTTTCTAATGGTGAAAGAATTTTTGAAATCGGCGCAGTAGGTTTTGAGTTTATTCATTACAAGAGAGGAAACATTTGTATTTGTGTGTGTGTATGTACACACACACAAATACAAATGTTTCCTCTTTATAATATTAGTGTAGATAGGACGTTGTAGTTAGCTTCTGGCCATATAATAATACTAGCTGACGTCCCGCGGTTTCACCCGCGTAGTTCCCGTTCCCGTGGGAGTACGGGAATAAAATATAGCCTATAGCACTCACGAATAAAGTAGCTTTCTACCAGTGAAACAAATTGGTTTATTACTTCCGGAAAATTACCCCTTACATACAAACTTACAAACAAATGTTACCTCTTTATAATATTAGTATAGATAGTATAGAAGTATAGATAGATTTCTGTTTCCGGAATTATGTTTTTGAATAAATGTATGCGGGTTAATGACCTTTATTGCCTACTTATCTGGCGCAGACTATAGGCAGATGAGACTGGATGGAAGATGGGGGAGAAAAGTGCTGTAGTGGAAGACCACGGACTGGATGGAGAAATGTAGGAAGACAACCAAATAGGTGGACAGACTGAAGGTGATTTGACTGACACAGAACCGCCAAACGTGGAGAGATCTACACTGAGCAGGAGAGAGAAGAGTCAGGATAGAGATTTACATCGGATGTGACTGAGATATAAAAATGATAAATGATGTTTATTTTGCAAGTAGGTTTTTTTACATACACTTTTATAACACATTTGCTCGTAAAGGGCCTCTTATTACACCCATTTCAATATCGTAATGTATCTCATTACGTACTTGTGCAGTAATGTAATGTACAACGCACGGTTTATCAAGATGCTCCGTCTAAAACGAACGGTACTTTTTTAAATCTTAGCAAAGAGTTTTTATGTCAGTAAAGTGGTCAACATTTTATTTAAAAAACAATTCATTCTTAAATTTAATTAATTTTGAAAATAAATTAAAATCTGTAACAAAAACACAAAAATATTAATTTACTTTATTAGTAATACTGGCTGTTTTTTTAGGGTTCCGTAGTCAACTAGGAACCCTTATAGTTTCGCCATGTCTGTCCGTCCGTCCGTCTGTCCGTCCTCGCTTAATCTCTGTGACCGTTAGCACTAGAAAGCTGAAATTTGGTACCAATATGTATTATATCAATCACGCCGATAAAGTGGTAAAATAAAAATTGGAAAAAAATGTTTTATTAGGGTAGCCCTATATGTAAAGTGGGAATTGATTTTTTTTTAAATTTCAACCCTAACGTGTGATATATTGTTGGAAAGGTATTTAAAAATGAATAGGGGTTTCCTAAAATCATTTTTTGATAATGTCAATAATTTCGGAAATAATCGCTCCAAAAGTAAAAAACAATGTGTCCCCCCCCTCTAACTTTTGAACCATAAGTTTAGAAAATATGAAAAAAATCTGAAAAGTAGAACTTTATAAGGACTTTCTAGGAAAATCATTTTGAACTTGATGGAAACAACAGTTTTTGTACAAAAAAGACAAAAAATTGTACAATATAATTTCTGGACTAAGTTTGTAGTATATTCGTATAAGCAAGCATTTTTACATAATGGATACCCATCTTTAAACTCATAAGTGGTAACACTTATTGTGACGGACGGGAAACTACGGAACCCTACAGTGAGCGTGGCCCGACACGCTCTTGGCCGGGTTTGTGTCTTTGCCTTAAAAAAAAGCGCTGATGCGCGCGCATCGCTAATTTGTGAACAAGTAAAAGATTTATTCGTTTAAGAAAGTCCGAGTTTTATTTATTTCCTCGCAAATATGTCATAAAACCTCGCTTGACATACGTGCGCTTTGATAATTACAGCCTCTGCTTTCTTGTAGTCCTCGCCTACGGCTCGGGCTAGAAATATCGCCTCGGCTGTAATTTTCAACTTACCGCACTTATATCATAATGTACTATTACACGTCTTTTTTTAAAACTAGATGGGGCCAGTGTTTCGTACCTGACTACTCTGAGAAGAAACAGCCGAAACAAACTCAGAGGTCATAGTCTCTTTTGAAGTCCAGACATAATCTTGCTCAATTCACATGAGGACTATGCAGATTAGTGTCTGAGATGGTCTTTTGAAGAAAGAACCATACAGATTTGAGTGGACCTGTCCAGTCAGTGCAAGCATTAGTCAGTAATAAAAGGCTGCAGCTTACAAAAAGGAATTAATATAAAAAGATTTTTTACCTCGTAAATCCAATATTGGTGTCGATTGAATGCGCTAACAGTAACAGAGTCTGCGCAGCGGGCATGCGCATTGAATTCACTATGTATGGTTTCGTAGTCTCTAGAAGCGATCTAAAAACAGAGTAAAATGTAATTAAACTTATACTTATCTGTCACTTACGGGATATCTTCCGTGATTGTCCATTGTTTTGAGCTCCCGATATTACGACGCTAAAAACAATGAATAATCACGGAAGATATCCCGTAAGTGACAGTATAAGTTTAGTTATAAACCGTGAAAGCTTAAAACAGTGTTAAAAATGTAATTAAAAAAAAAAACTGTTGGCCATGTGGCCATTTGACTTGAATTCAATCTAGCCAGTAAAATATTTTAAATTTTGTAATGTTCGATTTCCGATTTTAAGATAACAGAGGGCTAATTCACGTAATTTTATGACGCACCGATGGAGTTGTAGTGCAGTTGCAGTTAAGTTCAAGTTCGAGTGATAAACGGTATTCTTGTAATATTTGAACTGCGCGTAAGCTGCGCGTGAACTGCACGTCAACTGTACGTCAACCAAACTTACTTATGGTGTGGCTATATAGCCACAATGAGTAATATTGTTTCTGTCATATGACAGAAACAATATTACTCACTAAATAATTCAATAGAATCCATTACATTTCAATGAATACGACGTTTTTAAAATATTAAAATAATACCTCAGCACAGATTTTAGTGTTTTTTCTTAGTAGAATACCGATCATTTTGCGTTCCGAAGCACGCACCAAAGACGCGCAACAGTAGAATGTCGATATTGCGCTCGCGTGACGCGAACTTGACGCGAGCGTGTTTGACAGCGGTAGAGAATACGAAAAGCGCTGTTTTGATCGAAACTTAACTGCAACTGCACTGCAACAGCACTTCTTTAGTTACGTGAATTAGCCTACTGATTGTTCTATACACGTTCTATGAGGGATTTTCTTTTCAGCTCTTCCCTAGTCGCTGGATAGATGGAGTTAGGAGTTAGTATGACAATGCAAGGAACGGAACCTAACAAAACTGATTATAACACAGCGCGAGAAAACTAGGTTATATTCGGAAGGATAAGCAAATGAAAGTGTCAGTCAACGAGAGTATGTGACGTGACACAATGTTTTTTTTTCCAAGCGCTGGCTGGCTGGTGTTGGCTTTGGCAACAAGTATCATAGTAAGTTCAACGCCATCTATAGAGTTCTTGGAAACTAAGTTTTTTTTTATTACCTAAAACCTCTCATTTAAATAAATTTGTGTATTGCCATATCTGAGTATTACTTCTGATGTCTGGGCCTAATCTGACATATACTTACAAATAACACAAAATCTGATGCTTAGAAGACACAGGCAGCTTCCCATCGAACCCGAGACTTGCAGGCAAGTCTGTATGTATGTCTGCTTCGGTGAGCTGCAGGATGCGAGATTGTTTACCGAAGAATGACGTGGGGTGCAGGTACACGAATGGCTTGCTCCATGTGTGGTATAGCTGCTCTCCTATAGACTGTGGATGGGTTTAAAATAAGTAAGGCAATGTTTTGAAGACTGGATTTCTGTCTGAAGAATTTTGATGTGAACTCAAACCATTTATTTCAATTAGACCATTACGGCACTTTTCAATGTCAAGAATACAAAAAAAAAACAAAGCTACAGTCCCAGTCACATAAGGCATAATAACTTGAGAAAGTACTGTAGTTGCCCATTCCCTAGCGTAGATCTCTATGGAGAAGAACGGGCAAGAAACTCCATGGACACTCTTTTAAATCAAAATGTTGTTACAAAATCTTGGTTACATCATTGATTTTGAGGTTATACATATATGTGAGAACGATGTAGAAAGCCGCGCACATTAAGAGCGTCCAGAGTAAAAGATTAGATCAAGATGAAACATCTACAGGCGTGGGTTAAACCAAAAAATGTCGTGGCGACGCGTCGCCAACTGTCCAGTTGTCAACCCGGCCCGAACAATCCCGAACATTACCGACCTGTTGAAGCAGCATAAGATCTACATATTCGCCACGGTTTACGAGCTAGCTGGTCTCGGGGCACAGCGTTGGGTTACTATCTCGTGACTTCCAGTTCGATCCCAGCCCAAAGATTTTAATTTTGTGAATCGAGTCATTTTATATGTTTTGTCATTGTATTTGTTTTTTTTTAATTACATAATGGGCCTGCTGGTAGTACAGTTTAGTCTTTTCAGGACGAATAAGCGCTATTTCTTACCTTGTGATGATTAAAGTTGTCAGCAACAGCCACTTGTGGATACAGGGCTCTGCATAAAACTACCTGAAAGCATAAATAAGTAATAATAAAGTAAGTCCTGCCAACTGGATGAGAGTTGCTGAGAATCGAGTTGAGTGGCGTGCAATCGAGGGGTCTATGTCCAGCAGTGGACTGCTGTAGGCTGATAATGGGGTAGATGACACATCAATCAACTGAGATACTTTGTAAGAGTTGTCAAAACACGGTTCTCTCATAGATTTTGTATGGCAATAGCAAACTGTGACGTCACTGTTTGGTCAACTCAATGACACAACTATTTATTGATTTCAAAGCAACTAAAAATCGAAGTTGGCAATTACTTAATTAAAAATAAATCGGGTTTTAAGGCCCAAAATAGTTTTTTTTTAGGTTTGGTGTCTTGGAATTATTGTTTAATGGCGTCGTCTATCCTATTATGATGAAGTCTTCCAGTACGGCATGTTTCTTTTTACTGTCTGCCAAGTTGGTGAAGTGGTCGCAAGGGCGACTGGTGAGCATGAGGTCCTGGGTTCGATTCCCGGGTCGGGAAAAATTCTATTGGGTTTTTCCATTAGGAATTTCTCAGTAGCAGCCATGGAGTCTGAATAGTGCCCGTTTGATGGCAATAGGCTCGCTTCCTATTACATGGGACACAAACATAACTGGCTAAAAATGGGTGTTTACTAAGCTAATTTTTGCTTGCACTCGCAACTTAGAAACGCTATCTATCCCCGCCCAGTTGACTTTGTACAGAAGTAATGAATGAAAAGTTACCGATCGGCCGAGCGCACTGACGACGCACGAGAGCAGAGAGTTATTGATGTTTTACGCACCAAAGGTGACGCTTTCCTAATAGGCCTAAAAGGTGCAAGAACAACTTTGACCTTGAAAAAGTAATTTTTCCACCTTTATGAACTTGGAGGGTTGTATTGATGATTTTGATGAATAAAATTCTATAACTACATACGTCTTACAGCCGCGAATAATATTTTAATCAACATACAACTTAGCACTGGCCTGCAAATTGCAAAAAACGTAAGAATATTTGAATTTCGCGGGCTACCCTTGAGCATCCACCTTAAGGGGGCGTGACTCAGCGCCTCCGCATGATTTAAGCGAAAAAAATGTTTACTGATCAAGCGGAAAAGACCACGACTGTACATCTCTGCCTATCCCTTCTGGGCGGGGCGTGATGTTATTTCACTTCTTACCTTCAACATAACAAGATCTCTGCCACTAGAAGCGCTAGAGCCCGCAATGAGCGACTGTATACGTTGCGCGTCGTTCGTCATACGGAACTCAACGTCCCGTATATCGATGACGTCATCGTCCTCGTTCGTATTCTCGTCGACGATCTCCCACGAGTCTACTTTGAGTCGCTTCTTGCGTTTTAGGTCGTTGGCTGCTTTTTGTTTGAATTGGCTGAAATTGGAGGTCAGAGGTTAGAATAGAAGCATTAAAATAAAGGGTGTAAAACATCTTAACGAAACATCTTAACGAAGCCGACAGGCACTTGTTCTCCCCGTCATTGCGATAATGTTTTTGTTCTATACCATGCCTGGGAACCTTCTAGTTACGGAGATATTGGGGGTCAAAGTTCCAACTTTTTGACAAGTTTTTTTTTTAATACAAGTTTTTATTGTTAGATTTACTTTAAACTCCTCCACGACTCCCGAATTATTCAATCCATCCATCAGCGCAATGTTTTGAGTGCGTTACATTGAGTTCTATCACAAAACATGATTTTTCACCCCAAAAAAATAGTCTTTACCCAGCAATAATTTTTGCGTAAAGTTACTTAGTTTGATGTACAGAATGCTTGGTTAACGGCTTCGTGACGAGGTCGTTTACACCCTGTATATAAATATTTATACCAATAAGTTTTATGCCCCTGGCTGAAGGCCTTACAGTCAAGGCATCATAGAAAATGCCGAAAAAAAATCCCACATCGGGACGGGATTTTTTTTCGGCATTTTCTATGATGCCTTGACTGTAAGGCCTTCAGTTTGTTTTACCCATTATGGAGTTATTACAATTTTCTTTTACACTTTCGAAATGTGAGAATAAAGTAGTCTTTATTCTGAACGCCATAGTGACCAAGTTATTTCATAAATACAGACCGGATTATATGCAATTTATAATCGTCAAAATATGCATGCAAATATGCACCATAAATGCTCAAAATATGCAACAAAAGTGCAAAAATATGAAACATAAAATTGAAAAAGTACTACAAAATAATGTTTTTAATTTAATTTACTCGTACATATTGCATTTTTGACTGAGGTTTTTTTTATTATTTATAATTCATTTACGTCCACTTAGGTCAATGGACACTATTTGAATTGAAGTGTTTTTTGCAGGTATCACCTTTGTCACTTTTTTCAATTTTTCCAGTTAGGAGCAGATAAAATTAAAGGAAACATGCTAAATATCTCGATTATAGCTAAAATGTGCATTATCTTCAAAAGACACCAGAACACCGGTCTCTAATCATAAACAAAAAGGAAATAATGTTCTTACCGTCTGGCATCTTTCAACTGCTTCATCTGACCGTGACGTAAGGCTCGTTCTGCTGACGTCATCGATTCAGGCTCTTGAGTCTCCATCAAGTTGTTAGTCTGTAACAAAAATTTACAAATTTCACAGATGGAAAGTTGTAAAACGATTCCGATTGATAAAGGGACTACGCTAAGCGTGTAGACTGAACGCATCTAAAATACACCTTAACCTACTTGTAATAAGCTCCAAAGTTGTGCAACAAGTTTGGCCAGCTCATATAGTCGTTGTTCGTCCATGTCTATACCACGCTCTTCCTTGACTACACTACAATCGAAACTGCATCTTATCTCACCTGTTATAAACTCCTAAGTTGTGCAGCAAGTCTGGTAAGTTCTGTTTCCGTCGCCCGCTTCTCGTTAATAGATACATAGTAAAATACACATTAACTTACAATAAGCTACTTAGTTGTGGCACATAATCGATAATATCAGTTCAAAAGGTCGTTCTTCGCGAGTGTTTTGTTTCCTCTCTTTGTAGACTACAGGCCAAAAATAAACCTTAACTCGCCTGTAATAAGCTCCTAAGTTGTGCAGCAAGTTTGGTTAGCTCATACAGACGTTGTTCTTCTATGACTCGTCTTCTACACCAACCTCGACGCCGCGAGTGTTTTGTTTCTCTCTCTCACTTCTCTTTAATGGCACAATACACCTTAAATTACTTACAATAAGTTCCTAAGTTGTGCAGCAAGTTTGCTCAGTTCATGCAGTCGTTGTTCTTCTATGACTCGTCTTCTACACCAAGCTCGACGCCGCAAGTGTTTTGTTTCTCTCTGTCACTTTTTTTTAATAGATGATACACAGAACAATGCACCTTAACTTACTTGCAATAAGTTCCTAAGTTGTGCAGCAAGTTTGGTCAGCTCATACAGTCGTTGTTCTTCGATACCTCGTCGTCTACACCACGCTCGGCCGCCACGAGTGTCTCGTTTTTCTCGTAGCCAGGCACAGTATAGGGATAACAGAGTTAAAGGGTCTCCATGGTCAGATTCGTCGGGTCTACGGGCGTTCTAGAATGTAAAAAATTATTTGTTAGAAAAAAAGGATAAACAATTTTTTTTTTGCTATCGTACACGAGGCCGGTCGCTAACACGATGGTCCGACCAAGTAAAAGAAACTACGTCCTTAAGAAAATTTCAACAGGTGGTGAAATTTGGGCCGGAGTGACCACAATTCTCAGTAATGAGGGAACGATTGAAGAAGGTAAATGTGGCTAAATAATATCAGCCGCTCGGGTTAAGCCGCGCTTGCCTGTGTTGGCCTGTGGATGGGTGACCACCCATTATATTACCACGTTTCCGCGTTAAGCCGTTGGTCCAGCTCTCTTTTGTAGATCTTTGACTACTAGCCAGACTAGTGGCCAGAAAGTCTGACAACCAGTCTTACCAAGGGGTATCGTATTACTCAGTACTAACTGGGTTGTGGAGGTAAGATAGGCAATCGCTCCATGTAAAATATTGGTATTCAGCTGCAACCGGTTAGACTGGAAGCCGACCTCAACCATAATTGGGAAAGGGCTAGGCAGATGATGAATTATAAAAAATCAAGTAATCAGACTATAGTACATTACGATATTAGTGCGTTAAGATGGTTATAACATGCGAGGCGGAATTTCAGCCCGAGCCGAAGGCGAGGGCGTAATTGAGCCGAGCATGTTATAACCAATACGCACGTATATCGTACGACGTTTTTTAACACATTTGCGAGGAAACAGAAAAAAAAAACATTTCACAATACAAGTACAAAGAAAAGAAAATTTGACTGCGTGAAAATGTTGGCAAAGACGCTAGAGCATGCAGCCAAGTTTTTAAATTACCGAATAAACTGTTTTATTTTATTTTAAATAAACTCAATCTGTGAATGCACACTGTTGCTTTCCCGCCATTATAACAGCGCGCTAGCGCTGCCTACTGACTGGCGCCGCGCGGCGATAAGTTCGAAATTTGAATAGCAACAGCGCGCTGCTCACTAGCTGGAGTCGTGCGGCGGCGATCAGTTCCATATTTGAAATGGCAAATAATACTGTTATGGAATTTGTATGGACTATAACTTAACTATTGCTTTGGTAATACACGCGTTTTTTATGACCCACTTTACATATTTAAAACCGGTGGAATTACATCAGCTTTACGAGCAAGGGTGTTAAAAATATTATAAAGGCGAAAGTTTATATGTGTACGTACACACATCAAAAAAAGTTTGTAATCACTTTGAAAATTCGAAATCTTGTTTGTTACGTTTTTATAAAAAAAAAACTAGTGGACGTCACGCGGTTGAACCCGCGTAATTCCCGTTTCCGTGGTAGTACGGGGATAAAATATAGCCTATGTTACTCCGAGTGAATGTAGCTTTCTAATGGTGAAATAATTTTTGAAATCAACGCAGTAGTTTTTGAGTTTATTCATTACAAACATACACACAAAAATACAAATCTTTCCTCTTTATAATATTAGTGTAGAAGTGTAGATAAAAAATAGTTTTATTTTTTAATTTCAAACAGGGTATTTCTATTTAAAAAAAAACACACAACAAAGTTTTTTTCTTGATAAAGTTCAATTTAAAAAAATATATCAGCTTATGCTAGTGATCACAAACTTTTTTGGATGTGTGTATATATTGTGTGTATGTTTGTTTTTGTTACTCTTTCACGCAACAACTACTGAACGAATTCGGATGAAATTTTGCACACAGATAGTTTATAACCTGGATTAACACATAGAATACTTTTTATCCCAGTAGTATGATCCCGTGGGACAATTATCGCCCTCCACGCGGGTAAAGCTGCGGGCATAAGCTATTGCTTGTATAAATTCATCTCACCTCACACTCAAAGTCCCGGTGCGCTCTCGTCGTGTAAATGGACCGTATCCCCAGCGCGGCCGCCAGCGCCAGCGCCGAGCCCAACTTGTGCGGCGGCAGGCTAGCGGCTCCTAGCGCCAGGGTCTTAGCCAGGCACACCTCTACCGGCAGACTGGCGAGTGTACGGCCTAGCGCGGTTAGCTTCTCGTTTGACGTTAGGGCTCCCTAGGAAAAAATTAAAGACTTCATAATTTTTGATATGAAAACTTCTTTAGCGTTGAGCACTTTTTGGGTGAAGGAAAAAATTGAACTCATCGTCACGTAACGTAAAGTGCGGTCACGCTTCGTAGCCGTTCGTAACACTCGTAGCATCCGCTACGGCGTAGCACCACATTGGCATGCGCGGGGCACAACCACTGCTACGAGTGGGGCGGGGCCTGTGTACTTTTTGTTTTCACTTCTATCGGCAGTCCCCAAAGACTGCTCCGATTTTTAAACTAAACACTTTTATACAGGGTTAGTTTTCAATGACCAGCCAAAATTTTAAATTAAGATCTAGATATCAAACCAAAAGTTCATTTTAAATATCATTGTCGAAAAATATAAAATAAAATAATAGCGTTCATTTGAAAATGTCCTAAAAATTTTTCTAAATCATAAACCTAGTGGGAATCAATGCACTTGTGTGTGTGCTAACTGCTACCTATCTAGGTTGTAGAACTGAATTGTGCTGTTGTAATATCCACACGTTCGCTTTTTAGTGGTAGACAGGAATGAAATTGTATTTTAAAAAAAAAAACCTATTTTTTTTTTCATTATATCGAGAATATTATCGATTCTAAACCATCTCTAAAAATTTGGCCGGTCATTGAAAATTAATCCTGTATAGTGTTGTCAGGCCAACCGTTTAACAGATACGGTTATTGAGGTAGCTGCACGGTTTACGGCGCGTTCGTGTTCCACGCGTGTCTCAAAGATATGGCAGCAAAATGAAAGGGACCCCTTTCATTTTGCAAGGGCCGATGCCTGCCGGGGTTGCGGGACTGTGCGAAAGAGATACCGTGGCCCCGGAACACAAAGGGCGATGAAGGAACATGGATGGGTGTTAGTCAGTAAAAGTCCGACACTCTCTTCTACTCCGCTCAGAGCGGGAGGGGGGTCATTTGCTGATTTCTCATCCGAAAAAAGCTCCACGGTTTGGAAAGGATTTGACGCCCGTCAGTGTGCTCCTCCAGCACTGTTTCATTTAAACAGTAGGCCTAGCCTAGCTAAAAGTCTACTTGTTTCACTTAAACATTGGCAATCAAATAGTTGAATCTCGTGAAAGATTAAATCGGTCAAGTTCCCACAATATTTTTCTGGGTAACGTCAAAAAGTCATTTATGTTGATACAGACCTAATAGCCGTCATCATTGTTTCATCGAACAAGTCCAACGCTATATTTGCTCTCTGTTCTCCCAAATCTTTCAAACCAATCACATTTTTAATTGCTACGCGAAAAACGAAGTTGGGATGTCGTTTCCCATCACATCCGTAAAGTTTCGCTAGCTAATTTAGATTGGCCCTGTAAAATAAACTTACATGTTGCTTCAACTCCAGCAAAGCATTCTCCACGGCGTCCTCGGGCGGCGCGTCTAGGAACGGGAACCGTCTGACGTCACTAACGCCCAGCGAGCTCATTTGCAGCAGCAGCGACGCCAGAGGTACTCGCGACACCTCCGGGGTACTGAACGACTCCATGTCGTTGTATTGTTGCTCTGCGTATATGCGGTAGCAGACGCCAGGACCTGTGAAAAGAAGGGTCTTAACAATATCGGTAGGGTATCGTATTACCCAGTACTAGTTGGTGCCAGTTAAGATGAGAATAGCGGTTATTGACCCACCTACATTTATTAAACTTCTTAAATTTGAAAACCAAAAATAAGCCTGTTCAAGTCTGGAATCGTCATCTATCGTGATCTTAAAACGAATCCTAAAAACGATACTTGGTTTATTTGTTTTAGTTCGTACGAACAGAGATTAGGGAAAGGGCAATGACCGCTATTCTCATCTTAACTGGCACCAACTTGGCGCAGCCGTGAGGCACACGGTGTCACATTGTTTTTTTTAATTTTTTGTTTAATTTTAAGTTTTTATTGATTTATTTTGTTATTCTTTTTGTTTTTCATTTTTGTTTATTTTTTATACTGTGTGCACTTGTGGCGTGTGCCAAATAAATGTATTTTCTTTCTTTCTTTCTAACTATAACCGGGTTGTGGAGGTCAGATAGGCAAACATTCCAAGTAAAATAGGTACTGGTATTCCGCAGACTGGAAGCCGACCCCAACGTAGTTAGCTAGATGCTAGGCCGATAAATGGTAAGGGAAGCCATAAATTTTTATTGGTCTCAGAAAATTAGTTAGCATTACAACGAATTATCGAAAAAGAAAACGTTCTTTCTGTATCTAACACGTCATATACCCCATACATCGAAAACGATTAACGTAAATAGGCAAACTACTTTTATAGAATGAAACCATAATATTGAAATATTATAAAATCATACTTGAGCGTATCTTTCTTACGCTGTTCAATAGCTTATGTCATAACTTTACATAAAAGTATAAAAAGGTTACCTGTTCGGCCAGCTCGCCCTTTCCTTTGATCAGCACTTGCTTTGGATATCCAAAACTCTTTCAACCTCTGCATTTTTGTAGTCGAATCATAACTCATTTCTTTGACCTAGAACCATTTATTTTCACATCAACTTCAAAAACGTTTTTTTTTTTTTTAAACTTGCTATTTGGCTTTGCCTAACATAACGATAAACTCATAAAACTTCAAAAAAGTTTGCATAAAAAATTTGGCTGAATTGCATAAATTCGAAGACATGTCACATCTACCAAGTTACCAACCCGCACTGATTTGATTTGATTTGTACTGGGCCCGCATGATGGATTATAGCCCATTCCCTCTCATAGAGAAGAGGTCGGGTGTCCCAGCAGTGAGAACATTATCATCTGATTATAATTGCATGAAACAGTGTGTTAAAATAAGCTTACCTTGCCAGAATCAACAACAAATCGTATACCATCAATGGTAACAGAAGTTTCTGCTATGTTTGTTGATACGATACACTTTCTAACTCCGTCTGGTGGGTAATCAAACACCTGGAAATGTCAAAGAAATTTTTTGGGAAATAATCTACGATTTTGGTTACTGCACATGACACTTGGTTCTGTAATACAAACCATTTTACTATAACTATCGTCACGTTACTCTGTGAAATTTGAGGACTGATTCTCACATGTTCGGGTAGAATCGCTCGGCTAAGCTTGAATTGTGCCGAACCGACCAGAACATGAGATAGCCGATCGGCGGGACCCGAATTAATGCCGAAAATGTCTAGTAAATACTTAATTCGGGCCGGCTTTGTTGTTTAAAAATACTGCTAAAACGAATGTACCGACCCGAACAAAGTTGTAGCACCCCTAACACCTTCCGAAAAGGCATTATTTAAATGGTGTGGCTTATTGTTAGTGGTAACTAATTAGGTCTTATATCTTCTAACTAATGTAAAAAATCTCGTGTCACACACTCACACACAATGTGTTATCGAAATCCTCCGAAACTGCTTGACCGATTTTTATGATTTTTTTGTGTATATAAGGTCTGAGAATAGGTCAAAGGCTATTTTTTAGGGTTCCGTACCCAAAGGGTAAAAACGGAACCCTATTACTAAGACTTCGCTGTCTGTCCGTCTGTCCGTCTGTGTGTCACCAGGCTGTATCTCATGAACCGTGACAGCTAGACAGTTGAAATTTTCATAGATGATGTATTTCTGTGGCCGCTATAACAACAAATACTAAAAACAGAATAAAAATAATATTTAAGGGGGGCTCCAATACAACAAACGTGATTTTTTTGCCGTTTTGTCTCATCATTTCAGCCGAAAGACGTCCACTGCTGGACATAGGCCTCCCCCAAGTGTCGCCACATTGACCGGTCCCGTGCGACTCGCATCCAGCGGATTCCTGCAACCTTCACCAGGTCATCGGTCCACCTAGTGGGAGGCCTTCCAACGCAACGTCTTCCGGTTCGCGGTCGCCACTCCAGAACTTTTCAGCCCCATCGGCCATCCGTTCTGCGAGCAATGTGCCCTGCCCACTGCCACTTAAGTTTGGCAATTCTTCGGGCTACGTCGGTAACCTTTGTTCTCTTGCGGATGTCTTCATTTCTGATTCGATCGTGCAAGGAAACTCCGAGCATAGCCCTCTCCATTGCCCTTTGGGTGACTTTAAGCTTTCTGATGAGGCCCATTGTGAGCGACCACGTTTCGGTCCCGTATGTAATCACTGGCAACACACACTGGTCATAGACTTTCGTCTTGGGACACTGCGGTAGGTTGGACGAGAAATAACCGCGCAATTTCCCGAACGCTGCCCAACCGAGTCGGATTCGACGATTGACCTCTTTCTCGAAGTTAGACCTACCTAACTGGACCGTTTGTCCCAGGTACACATAATCGTCTACAACTTCGAGAGTAGAGTCTCCGATCTTGACAGGAGTGGGTGTGACATGGGCATTCAACATGACCTTAGTCTTGTCCATGTTGGTGAGTGATGTACTCGCCATTGACGTTGATGCCTAGCCCTCTCCAGTCCAGAACCTTGAAGACATCCTCCAGTGCAGCGGTGAACAGTTTCGGAGATATGACGTCTCCCTGTCTCACATCTCGCTGCAGGAGGATAGGTTTCGAGGCTTGGTCCTGAAGTCGGACTGACATGGTGGCGTTTTTGTACAAACACTTCAAAACCTCGATGTACCGATAATCGATTTGGCACCGTTGGAGAGACTGCAGTACAGCCCAGGTCTCGATCGAATCGAAGACTTTCTCGTAGTCCACAAACGCTAAACATAGAGGCAGGTTATACTCTTCGGTCTTCTGTATAACTTGCCGCAGCGTATGTATGTGGTCCACGGTGCTAAAGCCTTTTCGGAAACCGGCTTGTTCGAGTGGCTGGAAATCGTCAAACCTGCGCGCGAGACGATTCGTGATGACTCTAGAAAACAACTTGTAGACATGGCTTAGAAGTGAGATGGGCCTATAATTCTTCAGCCGGGCATTGTCACCTTTTTTGAAGAAGAGCACCACCACACCCCTGCACCATGCCTGTGGCTTTTTTCCCTCAAGTATGACGGAATTAAACAGCTTCTGAAGGGCCTTAAGTACCGGTTTTCCATCCGCCTTCAGGAGTTCGGCCGTAATTCCGTCATCACCCGGTGCCTTGTTGTTTTTGAGCTGCTTCAGAGCCATCCTAATCTCGTACAGGCTGACGTCCGGGATGTCTTCGGTATAGTGTCGGGTCAGTCTAGCTCTTGGGTCGTTTGCTAGATCTACGACGGGTTTACTGGTTGTCGTGTACAACTGTCCATAGAAGCTCTCGATCTCCCTCAGAAGCTCCGGTTTGGCGGATAAGATCCTACCATCGTCGGTCTTCAGCTTCGTGAGCTGGCTCTGCCCAATAGCCAGATCCCTTGCAAATACCTTGGAGCCTTTATTCCGCTCAATCGCGTCTTTAATACGCTCGGTATTAAAGCGGCGGAGGTCGCTCTTCAAGGATTTAGAGATCCGTCTATTGAGCTGCCGGTATTTACACGCTTCGTCTGAAGACTGCAGGATCATCTCACGCCGCTCCTACATGAGCTTGAGAGTGTGATCGGAGAGCCTCTTGTTCTGATCTGTACGACGCGCCTTGAAGAACTTAGACCCGGTCGTATGGACAGTTTCCACGAACCCATCGTTGTATTCGTCCACTGAGCTTCCTAGGCACTCGAAACGGTTCTGGAGTTCAAGCTGAAAGCTCTCGGGGTTTTGGATTTGGATCTGTGCTGGACGGAGCGTAGACTTCATCAGTCGATACCTTTCAAGCTTGATATTGATGTTCAATGTGCCTCTTACCATGCGGTGATCGCTCCCGGTTTTCACCGAATTGATCACAGAGACATCATTGAACATTTGCTTCTTGGTTGACATGATGAAGTCGATCTCATTTCTAGTTGCACCATCGGGGCTCTGCCAGGTCCACTTCCTGTGCTCACGCTTTCTGAAGAAGGAGTTCATCATAGGCCCTCCTTCTCCATAAAACTAGCCAGTTGGTGACCCCGGCGATTCCTATGTCCAACTCCAGATTGCCCCACCTGCAGCTCATCCCCGTCTCGTTTGCCCAGTTTCGCGTTGAAGTCCCCCATGACAACTGTGAAGTGAGTTTTGGAACCATGCATGGCTTTAGATATATCCTCATACATGGTCTCCACTTCGTCGTCGGGGTGTGCCGAGGTCGGGGCGTAGACCTGTATGACCTTCCGCGAATATCTTGAGGATATTCTGAGTATAAGGTACGCCACCCTGGTCGACACACTCTCGATCTTCACCACGTTGTTCACAAGGGACTTGTGGACGATAAACCCAACACCACCCTGGGACTGCCGGTCACCCTCTTGGAAATAGAGCAGGTTGCCGGATTTCAGGATTATCGTGTCCTCCCCCTCTCTTCGGACAGATAATCCCACAATACTCCATCGCAGCCTGCTCAATTTCTCTTCTAGTTCCGCTACCTTTTCGTCGGTCCGGAGTGTGCGCGTGTTATATGTTGCCAGGTCCAGTCGTTGGTATTGACAGCCGGATCCCTTCCGGAGATTCTTCGCACCTCTTGCCACGCCGTAGCCTCGACCGCTGCCGTAGTCAAGGGTAGACGGGCTGCCGGGCACTAGGGGCCATTTCTTTGTTGCGCTATTCATGGGGGGTTTTGCCACAATCGCCACGCTTGGCAAGCGGGTTGGCGATCGCAGTGAGTGCAGTTCTTACATAAGACAGAGAGCGCTGCTGCCCATTCTCTGGTAAGTCCCTTAGTCGCCTCTTACGACACCCACGGGAATAAACCCACGTTTTGTCTAATGTATAGATAATGGTACGGAACCCTTCGTGCGCGAGTCCGACTCGCACTTGGCCGGTTTTTTTAGTCTGACACATACACATCAAAATTTCCACGCGAACGAAGTCGCGGAAAATAGCTTTTTTTCAGCCGCGGGCAACAGCTAGTAAGACATAGAGCCCCGACAATTATTAGGTTTACCTTATCCTGTTCAGCAAGAGACAATCCGCTGTGCAGCGGCAACACAATCCAGTGCTTGGTCTTCTCTGCGTACTGCTGAGCTGCCTCACATATAGCAGTGATCTCTTGAACTCCTGACATGAATATTAGAAGATCACCTCTTTCGTCACCTGTAATAAAGAATATTTCTTGAATCTGGGGTATTTACTAAATTAGCTTACTCCTACTACTACTACAACAGCCCATAACGTCCACTGCCAGCAGGCAATTCCTCCCTTCATGGGAGAGGCTTATGTCCAGACATAAGCCTCTCCCATGAAGGGAGGAATTTGCCGTAATCTCCACGCTTGGCAGGCGGATTGGAGATTGCAGTGATGAAAGACTAACAGAAAATGCTGCTGCCCATTCTCAGGTCTACGGAGGCGCAAGGTGTTCTGCCTCAGACATTAGTCGCCTTATACGACACCCGTGAGTGTAATGGGTTGGTTCTATTCTACTCTGCCGGATACCACACGGCTGACAACTACTTCTACTACATAGCTATATTTATCAAGAACAGCTTGCCCTAAATAAAATAATCTATTGAAGAAATTATTTCTTCCTATCAGACACGACTGGCTTTACGTAACTCTATGCTCGCCCCCTATTTATATATATAGGACTTAAAAATCATGACTGACGGGGTGACCTTACGGGGATTACAGCCGTGATGTTTCTGTTATATGACGTGTTAACACTTGTATATGGCGTGTTTTCAAGAAACCACTTAAAACACCTTAGGAATAGGGATGGTAACTGTGAAACTAATGGCGCTAGCATAGGTAGTTCCAAACATCGTCATTCATTCAAATTCAACGCCCCCGCGAAATTCAACGTTCAAATTTTGTTACGTTTTTTGCAATTTGCCGGTTAGTGTCAGACTGCATGTTGAACAAAATATGATTCGCGGTTCGATTTGAATTGCAAATTACAAAACAAAAAACCTGGCCTGGCGCTTCCACCTTCATGTCAGTTTATACATATTTTAAAATAGCTTGACCTCATTGGGCCGTGTGGTATCCGGCAGAGTAGAATAGAACCAACCCATTACACTCACGGGTGTCGTATAAGGCGACTAATGTCTGAGGCAGAACACCTTGAGCCTCCGTAGACCAGAGAATGGGCAGCAGCGTTTTCTGTTAGTCTTTCATCACTGCGATCTCCAATCCTCCTGCCAAGCGTGGAGATTACGGCAAATTCCTCCCATCATGGGAGAGGTTTATGTCCAGCAGTGGACGTTATGGGCTGTTGTTATTGTTGTTGTTTGTTGACCTCATTGGTCAGTTTGGGACTTAGCTATGTCCACGCCATCTACAACGAGCTTTTGACAGGCCTTTCTTATTGTAACTTTAATTTATAGTTTTTTCGCACTCGGCGTAAATCCAGCGTAAGGAGTATGTTCAACGCGAAAAAAAGTTAACAAAATTAGTTCCTATGCTAATAGATAAATATACTATTTGAGTACAGTAGACAATTTGACACTACGTAGAGTGCCATGTCGCTGGCAGGAATCGGCTTCTTAGGTGCCTTCGGGACCGCTAGCTTAGCCAGCTTCATAGCTTCATAGACGCCAGCGCTGGACCAACAACGAATAAAAAGGTATATTTAGTAGTAAAGGATACTTACGTGGATATTTGCTGTCAATGAGCTGCATGACCTGCACATAAGGCTGTGGATCAAGCCGGTCATCTCTTGTCGGCTTGTCTTCTATTAATATGGGTTTGTAATGTAATTGTATAGGGAACAGACGACCTGGCACCTGAAAGAGTTTATATAATTTCCATTGTTTTATCATTGTTTTATCTATGATTTTCACAAGACCATAATCTTCCAACGGCTGTTACACAAATTTCCTCTTTGTGATAAGGAGTTTTCTATGTTCGTACCCTACTCGCATTGAGGGTGTGCAATATAATGAGAGGTTTTCCTTTTGAGGTTTTAAGAAAAAACTTAGTTTCCAAGAACTCTATAGATGGCGTTGAACTTACTATGATAGTTGGTGTCAAAACCAAAACGCTTGAAAAAAAAAACATTGTGTCACGTCACATACTCTCGTTGACTGACACTTTCATTTGCTTAACCTTCCGAATATAACCTACATTTCTCGCGCTTTGTTAAAATCAGTTTTTTTAGGTTCCGTTCCTTGCATTATCATACTTACTCCTAGCGCCATCTATCCAGCGACTAGGGAACAGCTAAAAAGAAAATCCCTCATTATGCTTAGGTTATAAGTTATTTTATTTCGTTCCTATAAGTTATGTAAACCTTATGTTGACGGTTGTTATGCTCTTATTTGAGCCTGGCAGTTCTTTTACGCCGGTAATTCCTGTTTTTTAACACAGCATTTCGCATTCAGTATTATGTGTTTATGTCTAAGTCTCGTCTATTTTATCTTTTCTCTAATCCGTGAAAGTTCTTTTAGAAATAAATATTTCGAACTTGGCCCGACGCGTCGCTATAAACAAAACATCACTAGTCACCATATTTTACCTGAATAACAACAGCAGATTCTGCAGAAAAATAATCTTCAAACAGCTTAATATTAATTGTAGCAGACATGAGCACCAGTTTGATATCATCACGAGTATGTATAAGGCACTTCAATATACCTAGTAGGAAATCTCCCATCAAATGTCTTTCATGAACCTCGTCGAGAATTATGACATCATAGGTTGGTAGATTTTCTGAAGACATCTGAAATAGGACATTTATAAAGAATATTAAATGATGTATTGCTATTGTATTTTAAACCTTAGGAACACATTATAACAGGAGACGAGATAAGAACATTATTTGTTAACGAAAGAGTGTCTATGGCTATGGCTAGTTTTTAGGGTTCCGTACCCAAAGGGTAAAAACGGAACCCTATTACTAAGACTTCGCTGTCTGTCCGTCTGTCTGTCACCAGGCTGTATCTCATGAACCGTGACAGCTAGACAGTTGAAATTTTCACAGATGATGTATTTCTGTTGCCGCTATAACAACAAATACTAAAAACAGAATTAAATTAATATTTAAGGGGGGCTCCCATACAACAAACGTGATTTTTTTGCCGTATTGTCTAATGTATAGATAATGGTACGGAACCCTTCGTGCGTGAGTCCGACTCGCACTTGGCCGGTTTTTTACAATTTTGTACTTTGTAACATTAATAATTAAGCAGAATACTTTTTAGTGACATTGAGAATTGTACAATTCTAAAAAAGTATTCTGCTATACTTAGGCAATTTCTACTGTTAGTTAAATAAAATATACTGTACCTGACCTGTCTTAGCAGTAATCCTTCAGTAATAAAACATATCTTAGTATCAGCCGTCTTGCTCTTCTCAAATCTGATCTGGTAGCCGACTTTACTTTCAAACTGTGTTAGCATTTCATATGCCACTCTTTTTGAGAGAGACACACAGGCTATTCTGCGAGGTTGTGTACATGCTGTTGACAAAAATGTTTGAAATACAGTTAGAATAAAATATACACTCTCCGGATCCATAATTAACATAGAATGTTTGAATTAGAAATCATTTTAATCAGTACCTGTTGATGCATGGGGAAGGCTGGTCAAAGCTGATTGTAGATGGCGTGTCCATAGCTTAGACCCAAACTGACCAATGAGGTCAAACTATTTTGAAATATAAAATGACATTGACAGATTTTCAACCAATGATGATGCTTGATTCAAGCGATGCTAGCGCCATTAGTTCCACAGTTGCCATCCCCATTCAACACAATTTGCAGGATTTTGTAAATGTGGGTGTACAACTGTACTATTAGGATACACCTCAGCCTTACTTATCGGGGATTGCCGGGGTGAACTTTTATGTAAAAACTACAACTTACCAATACTTTGAAAGCCAGCGTCATGTAAGTATTGCGGTACTTGTGTGGACTTCCCACATCCGGTGTCTCCAGCAACTATCACCACCCTCTCATTTTGAACAGCCGCCACAATTTCATTTCTAAAACAAAGGGGTTTTAATTTATTGGTCGAATTAACTTCTGCCATTTTGTTTTTTTTCAAAGTAGGGGCCATGTGTAAGGCTGCAAACAGACAGACTGCATTGCAGCAACTGCATGCAGGACTATCGACTGGGTGCATTCATGATGTCAACTTCACAGGGTCGGCTGGAGTCGTGTGCAGCAACCGCATGCAGCTAGTGTGCAGCCTACCTGCATGCAGTTGCTGCAATGCAGTCCGCCTGTGAGTGCAATGCAGTCCGTCCATTGGCAGCTTAAGACCTAGCTTGCTCTTACCTCTATAGGAGAAGAGGCCTTTGTCTAGCTTTGGTAAGTAATAGGCTGGTATTATTATTATTTCAATTTGTTTCTTTCATTATTGAGCTGAATGTTTGTGAAAGATTAGCCAGAGATTGTCACACATGAGAGAAGTGGACAACCATGGGGGAGAACTTTGTCTAGATGTGGGAAACAGTTAATTGACATATGAATCTAATTTCAAACCTAAATTGTTAGTTTTGGGATACATGACATACTGATGTGACTCCTTACACACTGTCTTAAACTTACACAAAAAAAAACATTATACATACCTATACTTCGCTACAGGCAAATCTTTCTGAGCTTGTCTCAACTTTTTAAGCTTTTCGAACTTCTCCTTATTCTTGAAATCAATGTAAATAGAGACAATATTCATGAATGCCTGAAACAATTTTTTATCCAATTTCTTTCTGTCTCTATCATAACATGCAGTTTCCACATATTTTATGGAAGTAGTAAAGTTAATGCAGTGAAATTTGGAGAAGCTCGGAGAAGATTCTTCACTGTTTTCCTCGGGTCCATGGTCAATGATAGGTTTGCCGGCTTTTTTTAAAGTCGCTTCGTATTTCTTCAGAAACACCCAAAAGTCGTCGAGATTATTGACAACAGTGTTACTTTCGCTACTGGAAAGTATTATTTTATTTAAATCTCGCTTGTAATACGTAAAACTAAAGTCTTGTTCAAGTTTATTGGCTTTCGAAGGGGAAGGGCTTGTTTTTCGGACTTTGTGTCTATCTCTATCGCGGGAACGCGAACGTTTTCGTTTGTAATAATCACTTCTGCAAGGAGAAGGACTTCGACCCATTTTTATTTATTACTTTTTGCTCTTCTAACTAATCACAACAAAACAGAGTTTGCGACAGAGTACACTGAGTACATGACTTGACCACAGATTATATAGAGGAGACTTGACAGACAGATTCCGTGTTGCCAACTCAAGTACTTCAAAATGTGCTAAATTGGTATAAAAAATAGGCATACAATGAGAGGTTTTCTTTTTCAAGTATTAAAAAAAAAACTTAGTTTTCAAGAACTCTATAGATGGCGTTGAACTGACTACAATAGTTGGTGCCAAAGCCAAAACTTTAGTTTAGTTACTAAGTTTTATTAACCTTCCGAATATAACCTAGTTTTCTCGCGCTTTGTTATAAACAGTTTTTTAGGTTCCGTTCCTTGCATTAACGTACTAATTTCAGCGTCATCTATCCAGCGACTAGGGAAGAGCTAAAAAGAATATCCCTTATTAACGAACCACCAGATTTCGTAAAATGTAACAGCAAAAAATCACTTTTGATTGCCAAAATTAGTAAATGATCACTTAAATTAATCCCCATTTTAGCGTGAAATTAGAACCAAAAATTTTACCAACCAACTCCAAATTATGATTGTTTAATGCAAAAACAGTTAATTACCACCAAAAATTGAACAAAATTTTATAAAATGACTTTTAAATAATTAAGTAACAAGTAAATTACTTCCAAATAAATAGTTATATAGGGTGTAAAACACCTCTTAACGAAGCCGAAAGGCACTTGTTCTCCTCATCATTGCAAACATTTTTTTGTTCTACACCATACCTGAGAACCTTCTAGTTCCGGAGATATTGGGGGTCAAAGTTCCAACTTTTAGACAAGTTTTTTTTGTTAATACAAGTTTTTAATGTAAAATTTTTACTTTATACACCTCCACGACCCCCGTACTATTCAATCCATTTATCAGCACAATGTTTTGAGTGCGTTACATTGAGTTCTACCACAAAACACGATTTTTCACCCCAAAAAAAAAGTCGTTTCCCAGCAATAATTTTTGCGTAAAGTTACTTAGTTTGATGTTCAGAATGCTTGGTTGTCGGCTTCGTGATGAGGTCTTTTACACTCTGTATACCTAAAAATAGTAATTAAACCTCTAAAGTTTGCCGCCCTAGTATATTGCAAAATCATAACTGTCTGAGCTTTCTATGACTTTTTAACCACTTCTAACTAAATTATAGCCATTTCCTGTTTCGCGTTTATTCACTATGGTTAAAAATAAACAACTCGTATGATTAAAATAATCATTTTATTAAAATTTAAACAAACTTATAAATCAGACTCTGCATGTAATTAGATCAATGTTTGTATATTCCCTTTTTACGAACAAAATATTTCAAAGTTAAACCAAAAATACTGACTTGCATACAAAATAAGCACACTAAATAAATCAAATTAAAAATACTGTTTATCGGTATTCGCAGAACAGTTTTTTTTTGTTATTTTAGAACCTGCTACGACTCTATAGCTCGCGCTCGCTTCGCTCGCATATTAAATAACACTCTTTGACTTCTGCCCCGAAATGCCGGGCCTCCGCCGGCCTCCTTCGTTGGCCTACGCCCCGTTGCCCATGCCGTCCATAAAAGATTTGGTAGTTTAGCAACATTTTGTTGCAGTCAAACGGTGTATATAAGTAGAAATAGTGTAATAATTTGCTCATCAAAATTTGGTGATCATTTTACAAAATTTAGGTTCTTAATAATACAATTTAAAGTGCAGTAATGACTAAAATAAGTTGTACCATTGTAATTTTAGGTTTTCGTTTTTTGGTTAAGGTTTAATTTGTTTGCTGATTGGTAGGTATTATTTTAGGTAATAGATGTCATTGGTCACATAGTTATTTTTGGTGGTCAATAAATTTGTCCCATAAAAAAATTGCTAACCTGCTGTAAAAAATGCCAAAAAAAATGCCAACCTAGTTATGTGTCAGTATTTATTAAGAAATTAAATCAGGGGAATATAATAAAAATGTCTTGATACGAACATAAGCTGATGTGGAAGGCTGAGAGCTAGAGTCGTAACTCTATTTGGTTCTGATACAGTCGTACATTGTCTGGAACAGCGTAAGAATAACAGCACTTTCCTGCTCTTTTTAGGCCGAATCTGACGTACAAAATGGCCGAGTCGAGTATTGAATTCAATTTTCATTTCAAGAAAAATTGTGATATAAATTCTTTTCATGATTTATAAAATACACACATCAAAAGTATCTAGGGATCAACATATATTTTTGCAATAACTTTTCTCCTGATTGATATTAATTAAAATTTTCTTTAAGGATTCATCAAATAAAGTGTTTTCGTTTGTCACAGTAACGATAAACCAAGTCACCTTTGCATTAATAAAGAAATTTGCCATTTTCCTAATAAAGGGATTTTTGACATTTGAACCACTAACATTAAAGTTCGAAAAAATGACTGAAAACACAGTTTTCTTTAAAATTTTATTGGGTAACTTAAACAATTAATAATCCGTGTTTCTACCGCGAACACTAACAACACAAGAACATCGGTTTGGCATACTCAAAATGAGTTCATCCAAATCACGCTGTGGAATGGCCGCCCATGTTCGTTGCAACAACAAAAAAAGGTCTTCTTGCGACTGGATACCCTCCATATTCGGCAGAGCTCTTCTCTGTAGCATATCCCATGCATGCTCAATCGGGTTCAAGTCTGGCGACTGAGCAGGCCAGGGCAGGACATTGATGTTAGCTGCGGCGAGAGTCTGTCTTACAACTCTTGCGGTGTGCGGTCGTGCATTATCATGCATTAACTGAAATAAGGGACCGATTTGCACTTGTAGAGGAACGATGACGTCTGATACAATCGTCTCAGCATAAATTTGAGCGTTGAGGTTGCCTCTGATCCAAATCAACTCAGTTCTTCCGCCGATCCAAATACCCGCCCATACCATGATGGTTCCACCACTATAAGGATGGACTTCCTGGCAGGATTTTAATCGCTGTTGGCGTCCAGGGGTTCTCCAGTGTCGTATACGTCTTGTATCCGGTCTCATACCAAAACGAGACTCATCAGAAAAGCACACGAAACGGCATTGTTCTTCTGCCCAATTTCTGTGTTCAAGAGCCCATTGATATCGAATCCTACGATTGTGCATTGCTATAGGTGGTACCCGTAGCGGTCTTCGGGAATGAAGGTTCACTTCATGCAAGCGGTTTCTGACTGTTTGGTCGCTAATTAAGTTCCCTGAAGAGTGATGAAGCCTCACGGCTAACATCATGGCGGTTATTGTTGGAGCTCTTCGAGTTAAGATTTGAATGTATCGGTCTTGTCTCCGTGTGGTGCAGCGATACCGTCCTCCATGGCGCTCAGCCACGGTACCAGTGCTTCGGTAACGTGTCCAAAGTCGACTGATAACACTCTGACTTGTATTCAGAGCTAAAGCTACAGTACGTTGCCGGGAACCAGCTTCTATCATTCCCACGGCTCTGAGCATTTCTTCCCTGCTTAAATGACGTCGCCGCTCTATAATAACGTTGGTTTTAATCAGTAGTAGGGAAACAGTAGCACTAATAATGTCTTCAATGCGTTGTATGTTTTTATAGGGAAAATATTGACAGCTTATTTTCATCTTTTACTCGAATTTGATTGAGAGTTCCTGATTCAAATTATGAAATGCACCAAAAAGGATCCATATAAATTTATAAAATCATAAATTTATTACAAAGCCACATCTCAATCTCAAGAAATCCGCATAAAAATGCTTGATCCCTAGACACTTTTGATGTGTGTATGTTAAAAAAATATGCTCTAAGCTAAAAGCTAAAAAAATATGAGACAAGAACAAAATATTCCAAATTTAGCACATAATTTACTAAATTGGCAACACTGGACAGATTGACATTGACAGCAGAGTGTAACACATGTGTAACCATAGACTTATATATACTAAGTCTATGTGTGTAACACACGCTTATTTTTTTTCTCTTCTTTTTGATTGTCATGGTCAATGCAATTATTATTTTTTTTCGTATACCGGGGTAACTTTTAATCAAAAAAAGGGTCGAAAGAAAAAAATACAATACAATACGGGTGGTAAACAGATATGGGCATCGTGTCCACGGAATTTTTTGTTTAAAACATGGAAAGATTTCGTCCGAGCTGATGGTACCTACTAATTCCATAGCAGATTGAAGATCGACTGTATTGTGTGCGCTAAAAATGAGGGATTTTCTTTTTAGCTCTTCCCTAGTCGCTGGATAGGTGTCGCTGAACTTAGAACGTAAATGCAAGGAACGTAACATTTAGATAAAATAATAATGTGGAACTAGTGATAAAAAAATTCAACATTAGATTCCATTATTTTCAGATTCTTTCAAAATGGAACTAGTGGTTATATAAAACAACATTAGTTCCATCATGGAACTGTTACTCTTACATTCTTTAAATATTAGTCTATGAATCTTATTATTGGAACTAGTGATAAAAAAAATCAACACTAGTTCCATTATTTTAAAATTCTTTAAAAATGGAACTAGCGGTTATAAAAAACAACACTAGTTCCATCATGGAACTGTTAATGGTACTAGTGACAATGAAGGGTTAGTTGCGGGGCAAGATTTCCAGAGAGCGCTAGTCGCGACAGGTTGGCAAAAAATGCCCTAGAGAAGACACTCTATTCCCCGTCTAGATGCTATGTGCTGGAGAAGAGCTAAGTGTTGTTATTTTACGTTGACAATCATTTGAAGTTTTTTCACGTAGCAACAACGGGGAAGGCTGGTCAAATATAAGTTCCTTGGTCAAAGCTGATTGTAGATGGTTCGTCTATAGCTTAGACCCAATCTGACCAATGAGGTCAAACTATTTTGAAATATAAAATGACATTGACAGATTTTCAACCAATGACGATGTTTGGTTCATGCGATGCTAGCGCCATTAGTTCCACAAGTTGCCCCTCCCACTGCAGTACCTATAGATTATAGACCATAGAGATTGAAAGAAATATAGACTAATCTTTGTCTCTGGTTATCTGGTCTCAGCCATAGACAAAAGAATTACATCTATTGACATCTATGGTCTTTGCCATAGACTTAGTATAGTCTTTGCCTAGTCGCCCTCTATCGTCAGCAAACAGTATTTTTTATAATAATTTCCGCCATTACGTTCCGCCATTTTGCTTGGTCGCGGAGTGAACGTAAAATTTATTCTCATGTATTTTATCGTGGATAACTATTAGTTAGTTTAGAATTAGTGTTTCGATAAACACTAATGGCTTGCTTAAATACACTTAAGTTAGAAATCAAGACTTTAGAACAAGTGTTTCCAAAAAGCCATGAACGGTTTCAGATAATGTCAGCTAGTGTCGACGAACTGACCTGCAGATTCGTTGGCAAAAACGGAAAAAAGTATGAAATACATGCCAATATTACTGTAAGTACCTTATTTACCTAATTATATTATGTGACATAGAAAGTTATGTGTTGGCCGCAGGGTGCACTTTATTGATTATCTTTAGCTGGGACAAAGGGTCGTTGTTTATGAGGGCAGGGCTGTCAACAAAAGGTTTACGGAAGTGAATTTACATTTCTCTGTTGCAACTACACGTTTGTCACGTTTCTGTGTAAATTATTTACAAAACATTCATGTTTTCGACTTAATCAATAGTCGCGCGTGAACGCGTTGGCGGATCATATGTTTATTGAGCATACGGTGCCGTGTCGAATCGCTGTATCGATCATTTCGGCCGCAGAACGTCATTATCAAAGTGTTCGTGAATCATTACAGCTATTCTATAGAGAGAGTAACGTCTGTTTTGTTTGGATAACGGTATACAGGCTCGTTTTTGGGACAAAGGCTCTTAGTCATCCTCTCTACCTGCTTTTTGTCATGTAGACATTTTGTTTGGACCCATTACTGTGGTTTTTTTTTCTGATGCTACAATGCACTCTTGGAATGTGCTCAGTAGTCTTAGTTGGGCCTTTCATTGATAACAGGTTATTAGTGTGCATTGAATGTATTTAAACATTACTGTTTACTAGGATTCACATGTGTAGTGTAAACATGTATTGTTTGTGTACTAAATAACTATTAATGATTTATTACCAAACAGTGATTACACACTGTTATCAATATTTGGTACATAGTAATGTATTGTATGGCCATTTGTATTGTTTCAACAGCTGTATTGGTATTTGATAACCTAATTATCACATAGGTACTTTTATCTTATGTCCATCTCGTTCTTATGAGAGAAAGAAAATGTTTATTTGGAACAAGTACCGCATGCAAGGAACAAAATATGAACAACAAAAAAAAGAAAATAAATGTGAAACTTGAAATGCACTTTCAAAATCCCAAACATATCTTCTTTTCTTTTTTGGAGTATTAGCTATGTCATACTGACCTTAATAATGTACTGCAAAATTCACACAGTCCATAAACAATACTTTTATGACCATTCGCTTTTTGCAAAATGATTGCCTTGCCATAACGGTACAGTGTTTAACTGCTTGTGTGTAACAGTATTCTTCAGGCTGGCACTGTAATTTATGCAATATAATTATTAATCCTTGAGTTGTTGCTGGGCCTGCAGTGCATAGTAATTGTAATATTGGGATATTTGTTGTGAATTTGATAATACCAATAACACTAAACTTTTGCTCTAATCCTTTGTTATGCTAGCCATCCAGACACACTTAGTATTTGAAAGCCCAATCAATATGTAATAAGTGAATGTACTGTGTTCGATTTAACAATAACCAATCGCCAAAGTTATTTATCAACTCACTAAGAATTTGACTACAATTTATAACTAAGGACGAGTGAAACAATGCAATTAGCACATCTAAATGGTGTTCAAGAGCTGTTAATGTCATCATTGTTATTGTCATCATCAATAATGTCATTGGTTTAAAATGTACGTAAAGACATTCAGTTTAAACAGTGAAACTCACTAATGGGCATATAAAAAATGCATGTTGTTCACGGTACATTAACCAATTGGTACTAATCAAATAAATGTGTGTAATCTGCACAAAAAATAACTATTTATTTATTTTGTACACCAACAGCAATAAGTACTGAGAAACCTCAAACCTGTAAAACCCAATTGTTTAAAATAGTGCAGTCCAGCTTTGATAATAAACTCTGCTTAATATAAACAGATTTCAGGTCAATTCACTGTTGATGAAAGCTAGCATTCAAGTAGTGCCAGATAGCATTATACTTGTGCCAAGTAGAAACTATTGATTTTGAAGTAAGGTGACCCTGAAAGTGAAGTATTGATTGCATATATAGATAATAGTTATTGATGTTGAATCATGTGAACTATAAATGTATGCATTATAAAAGCTGCCTGAGTTCCAATCAGTCTAAAAATCTAAATAAATTAGGCAGGGCAGGGGTTTTGGCAAGCAAGACATTCTAACCTTCTAATGTAGGTCAAGTTACTAGGAGAAGTACAGACAGTTTTCTATAGATTGCATGCAGTGAAGGATGTATTTGTGTCTTGAAAATAAAATATGGTACCTACAAGCAAGCATTAATTGATTAATTGTGCTGATATGATGTAATTACAGGAGTAACAAAGGTCAGCACATAAAACTTCAATTCTACCTTATCTAGGGTTTAAATATTTGTATCAAACCCTTATGTGCTTTGAACAGTAATATTGCTATTGCCACATCCACTCAGCGCAGTCCTTCAAGTATAAACCCGACCCGAATGGCGCAACGGTAGTTAGGTTGCCTTACGTTCTCAGGATCTCGGGTTCGAATCCCGGTAGGAGCAAATGTTGACATTGTTTCCGAGCCATGGATGTTTATATGTATAACAAGTATGTATTTACAAAACAAAAAGTATCTATGTAGTATTTCAACTATCTGGTGTCCACGTCGTCACAAGCCTCGTTGCTTAGTGTGGCTTTAGGTGGCACTGTGTGTAATGTCCAGAGATATTATTTATTTTATCATCAATTACATACAAATCTCAATGACTCAAATGGTGTCTGACAATGTGTAATAACCAAGGCAGTTGACACTTGCCTTGTTAAATCCTATAAGGTGCATCTAGTTGGCTGTGAGAGGCATATAAGATGATGCAAGATATCCTGTTGATGGGCTCCCCATAAACATTGGTACTATCACAGCCTACTAGTGCAGTTGTTCCTTATTCTGTTACCCTTATCCCAATTTGTGTCTTCTTATCTTTTAGTTATCATTTCAGTAGCCCTTTCTAGCCATAAAGAGTGTAAAAAGATTCTTAACGAAACCGAAAGGCATTCTCTCCATCATTGCGATCATTTTTTTGTTCTAGACCCCAGGTATGCTCCTTCTAGTTACGGATATAGTGGGGGTCAAAGTTCCAACTTTAACTAAATCTGTTATTAAATTAAAATTGTTACACCACGTAACTTTAAGCTTTGGAAGAGCGAAGTGACCTAACACAGGCTATTTTTGTCTAAAAGGTCACTTCAACCACTAGATGTAGTAGGTACATAACTTGTGAAAGAAAATAAATTATTTGTATTTGTATTAAATACCTCCATGACCCATTCACTACTCAATGCATCCATCAGCACAATGGTGTTTTACCATAAAATGTGATTTTCACCCCAAAAAAAAATTGGTTTCCCAGCAATAATTGTTTTGCAGAGTTACTCAGTTTAATGTACAGAATGCTTGGTTGACGGCGTCGTGAAGTGTCTGTTTACACAGTTTATTACTAAACAAGCTTTATTTTCATTAATTTATTTTTATTTATCAGGAGACATACCCCAACACACCGCCTGTATGGTTTGCTGACAGCGAGGATCCCATAGTAACAAATGCTGTACAGATCCTGACCAATACACAAGGCAGAGATAACCATGTTATAAATCAGGTAAAGATATAAAATGTATGTTACCGTAATTTTTATATCACTACATATTATAAAACAAAGTCCTCCGCCGCGTCTGTCTGTCTGTCTGTTCGCGATTAACTCAAAAACTACTGCACCGATTTTCATGCTGTTTTCACCAATGGATAGAGGAGTTCTCGAGGAAGGTTTAAGTGTATAATTTGTCAAGTTTTTGTAAACATTACTACAACAGCCCATAAACGTCCACAGCTGGACATAAGCCTCTCCCATGATGGTAGGAATTTGCCGTAATCTTCACGCTTGGCAGGCGGATTGGAGATCGCAGTGATGGAAGACTAACAGAAAACGCTGCTGCCCATTCTCAGGTTTACGGAGGCGCAAGGTGTTCTGCCTCAAACAATAGTCGCCTTATACGACACCCGTGAGTGTAATGGGTTGGTTCTATTCTACTCTGCCGGATACCACACGGCTAAACGGTTTGTAAACATTGGCTAAAATATGATATGATGATATTTGTTGGTATCGGAAACAAAAAAAGCCGTCTGGAAGCTTTACTTTAGGTCGCGATAACCGACATCCACGCGGGTGAAGCCGCGGGCATCAGCTAGTTTTAAAATAAAATATGATGTAATATTTTAGACCTCGTTGTACCTTCTGGATTTTGGTCACATGTACAATCTGTTGAGACATATTCCGATCATCTGCCTAGCCTTTTCCCAACTATGTTGGGGTCGGCTTCCAGTCTAACCGGTTGCAGCTGAATACCAGTATTTTACATGAAGCGACTGCCTATCTGACCTCCACAACCCAGTTAGTACTGGGTAATACGATACCCCTTGGTAAGATTGGTTGTCAGACTTTTTTGGGCAACTGACTACCTGTAACGACTGTGAAAGATCTGCAAATGACAGCCGGGACCAACGGCTTAACGCGCTTTCCAAGGCACGGAGGAAACCTGGTATGTAATGGGTGGTTACCCATCCACAGACAACCTAGGCAACCACGGCTTAACCTAAAGATCGACCCGAGCGGCTGTTATTATTTAACCACGGGCTCCTCACATATATTCCTATAGTAAAGTAATTAATGTGGTTTTAAATCCAGATTTTATTGTTTAGAAGGCTAGGTTGATAAATTCATTAGTAGGTATCCTACCTCGTCCCCTTATGCTAATTTGTATGTAGTTGGAGGATCATTAAACATTTGAAAAAAAGGCAGACATACATAGGTTATCAATTTATCATTAACACTTCTAGGAATTGGATATTTACCATGTTTACTGTTTGTTTTGAGCTGATATTACAGTTTACAGTAAACATGGTAAGTATCCCGTTTGTAGTGTTTATGATAATGTTAGTGACCATGATAGTTTTAAATCTCATACAAAGGTTCATCATCATCCTATTAATGTTCCCACTGCTGGGACACAGGCCTCCTCTCTATGAGAGGGAATGGGCTATAAATCCACCACGCGGGCCCCGTGCGGATTGGTAGATGTCACATGTCTTCGAATTTTTTGGTTCTAGGACATGCCGGTTTCCTCACGATGTTTTCCTGCACCGTTTTGAGAGCAGCGGTGATGAAAATAAATTACACAAAGTAATGCGCCTGTCTGGGTTCGAACCCACGACTTACTGATCGTAAGTCGGGGCCGCCACCACTGGGCCACCGCTGCTCTCTACATAGGTTGTTTGCATCAAAAGATTTTTCTAAATTATACTTTACTAAACCTCTATAATTAATTGTGCCAGACATTAGTCATCGTTTTTCAGAACTTGTGAGTAAGTTCCTATTATATTAAAACCACATATGACGCACAGTCATTCCCGTGCTCATTAAGGAAATAATAAAACAATATTACTTAGTATTAAAATCTGTCATAATCCATAAGAGAAAGGTTTATGTAGAGACAGATTAAAAAGTCATTTACTTGTTTTTAATTGCAGTTACAATTAAGAATTACAAGATTTTTTCATTAGCAATAGCATTAATTGGGCGCCAGTTTGTATTGGGACAGGTAACGAATTAAATCGAATGGACGATGTATGGTGCACAGATAAAGTTTATTGTTACAGTTTTTACGGTTGTACAAGAAAAATCACAGTACAGGTAGAAAATTACAAAAACGTGACCGTATGCGAAATATTATGATGTATATCAAAACTAGAGTTGCCGCGAATACTCGCTATTATTCGGTATTCGACATTACTCGTCATTTTTTTGATATTCGTCGAATACCGAATAATAGCTAGTATTATTCGGCATTCGGCGAATAGTCGTCGAAAATAAACTTTTAACGAACAAAAGAACTAATGAGTTAAAAATAATCATTTTTTAAATTATTTTCCTTAATAAAACAATACACAATATTAATTATTATCTGTAATATGTGCCAGTGCCTATCATATTCATGAAATTAAATTAGTAAGGCTTTTTTAATTCATATTTAAAATCCAACAGAGGCAGATTGTGGTGCAAAAAAACATTTTTTTCTGCACGTTCTGGAGCAAGTCGGTTTCGTTTTTCCTCGTAAATTAAACCTGCCTCGGAAAATAGTCTTTCTGAATAAACAGAGATTTTTTTATGTCGAATAGTAATGTCGAGTTATTCGACTATTCGCCAAAGTGAATGACGATTAATCGGTATTCGATTATTCGCTATAAACACTATTCGCGGCAACTCTAATCAAAACTGCATGATTTTAATACAGGTAGATAATTTTTTTGAAAATTGAAAACTGGGAAAGTTAATTTCTGTGAAAGTAAAGAAAATGAGCACTTAGAGAACTTAAAATATAAATCATAGCCTTTCCGTTTTCTTTGCCAATAGTCAGGTGAAACATAAAGATGGTACATTGCATAGATTCGTGGAAATGACTGATCAATATTTAGATAATTATAGCCCTTGAAGTGGATCGAAACATCGCAAGGGGTTGTATATGAACTTCGACCTTTCGCCAGCTGCAACCTTACGAGTAGTAAATTATTTTATTATCAAGCCGACGTACCTACGTAAAATGGACAGTTTTGTTGTAAATGACATACTTACCTAAGTATGTTATGTACAACAAAACTCCTCATCATCTGCCTAGCCTTTTCCCAACTATGTTGGGGTCGACTTCCAGTCTAACCGGATGCAGCTGAATACCTGTATTTTACATGGAGCGATTGCCTATCTGACCTCCACAACCCAGTTAGTACTGGGTAATACGATACCCCTTGTACTGGTACAACAAAACTGCCCATTTTCTATAAAATCCGAAACACGTTATGGAAAAAAGCTGTTGTTGACAAACAGATTATTTACTTCAGAGACAAATATATGGTGTTTTAAAGCAGGTACTTAGATGATATGCATCATCATCTGCCTAGCCTTTTCCCAACTATGTTAGGGTCGGCTTCCAGTCCAACCGAATGCAGCTGAATACCAGTATTTTACATGAAGCGACTGCCTATCTGACCTCCATAACCCAGTTAGTACTGGTTAATACGATACCCCTTGGTAAGACTGGTTGTCAGACTTTTTGGGTCACTGACTACCTGTAACGACTGTCAAAGATCTACAAATGACAGCTGAGACCAACGGCTTAACGTGCTTTCGGAGGCAGGAGGAAACCCGGTATGTAATGGGTGGTCACCCATCCACATACCAACCTAGGCAAGCACGTCTTAACCTAAAGATCGACCCGAGCGGCTGTTATTATTTAGCCACGGGCTCCTCACTTAGATGATATGCATATGAAAAGAAAATGTTTGAGTAAGTACCTACCTCATCTACGTACTCACATTCAATTAATGCTTAAATAAATTGAAAACTTTAAACCTGATCAATTAGAAAACGTACAAAACAAATCGATAAAAAAACAGACAAACTGTTTTTGGTAAAAAAAAAAGTTTTATCTATGCGCTTACCTACGTAAAGATTATTTGGGCATGAACTCGAGTTCATTGAACCTTGTCAGTACAAAAATAAGTGCCTACCTACACAATGTGCGAATTGAACATGCCATTAACTATTTGAAAATTTTCGAACACGTGCGAAGTACTAAATAGTTTTCCACGTGCCATAAAAAAAAGAAAAAAAAGTGTTTACTGCTCTTCCTTTTTTTTTTAAAAAACAATCAAGAGCGAGGCCATTTGTTTGAAGGTGAGTTTCGTTAACATAGGAAGTGATCATTTGCCTTTCTTTTTTTAAAACCTCGACGTTTATTTTTATCAGAAAAGCGAAATGTATTAATTTAGCAAATAATTTTATGTAGGTGAAGGTGATCTTTTGTATTACTACAAAATAATGTGGTAAACAATAGTGTCAGCACGAGAAATGTATTGTTTACTTATGTATATGAACGATGACTTAGTTTTTGTTGTCTACATCGACAATAAACAAAAGAGGTCTTCTCTTGTTTGACACGAACTATATTTTAATAGCTTTTCGCCACAAACTAGAAAATTTTGGGAACAGTTTAAACTTACACTTTTGAAACATAATTCTGTCTTTGCCATCTTCAAACGACTCACAGTAACACACTGTTTTTAATACGTGTAGCCCTAAACGGCAATGGTGCAAGCGGACCTCAGGAATCACCATTAATGATTTGAATAAAAAGTAGTCCGATTTTAAAATTAAAGACCCCATATATCCTTCAATTCTGCTATTCTACCATAATGATCTTGGCAGACACAGTGGTCTAACAAACATGTCCTTTGGTCTTTCTAGGTCGGTATACTGTTGAGAGAACTATGCAAGCTACACGGAGTACCAGAACCGCCAGATTTGGATTCATTGTCTCTTCCAGTGCATCCCGCGCCGCAGCAGAGGTTTGTAACAAAATATATACTAATATTATAAAGAGGAAAGATTTGTATGTAACGAATAAACTTAAAAACTACTGGACCGATTTGAAAAAATCTTTCAGCAATGAATAGCTACATTATCAGCGAGGAACATAGGCTATATTTTATCCCCGTAGTCCCACGGGAACGGGAACTACGCGGGTGAGACTGCGTGACGTCCGCTAATATATTATACTTATTGACCTCTTAGAATTGAAAATTAGGAGACTGTGACATCTACCAAACCACACGTTGATTACTACCCACTCCCTTCGACAAAGAAGAGGCAATCACGGTAAGTACTGCAAAGAATCGAAGCAAAGACGGCAAGCTCATAAGGCAAGCAGACTACTCAGAAACCCCAACATCATGGAGAATGGTGTTTATAAGGACAAGCAATACCTAATAGCTTACGTATGAAAGTACTGCCATGGCCACAGAGTAGTGGAAACATTATAATGCTGATTATGAGTATGGCTATTGACTTCTTCCTCCAAGCCAAGCTTCATCATTATAAGCATCGGGCAACTAATTTGACAAAGCTTATAAACTCTTAATTTTCTACCCGACTGGGCGACGCAAAGGAGGGTAATATGTTTATTTAGTTTATGTATTAGTTTATAATAGGCCGAGAAAATAAATGTTCTTTACGTCGAATGGTTCTAACTGCAGCACTCTAAAATCTATGAACAGCGTCGTTTTTCATATCAACGTTAATCGACCACACGCGACACCGAGAACGTTTAATTTCGTTTCTCTGACTGCAGTCAGTCTCCTATAAACGGCATCGGTATTCAGCGTCTTGCCGGACAATTCGTCAAGATTGGAATGGACTTTTGGAACAGTTTAAAGGACCTAAAATGGCCGCTCTAGTAGAATCCTAATAGGATAAAAATATTATCATCTTCCAACGCATGTTCCATGTTACTTGGTTGGCGCAACACGTTTTTTTGTTCCATTCTCCTCAATCGTCACGCAATCATTTACCCCTTTTTTTTTTCATATCATTCCTCACACAATACATCCATCGTTTCTTTGATCTTACTCTCCCTCTCCATCCATCAACATTTATATTCATCACTCGTTTAGTCATATGCGATTAGTAGAAAATTCTTAAAATTGGTTCAGACGAAGTAAATATTATAAATGGAACGTAATTAATATTAGGGGGAAAATATAATGACCACCAAAAATAACTTTGTGATCACTAACATCTATCACCTAAAATATCAATTGATACCAAATTTAGTAAATTGAGCACCACATTTTAATGGTGGTTGATTTTTAGTGGAGGTGGTTGATGACAAACTAGTTTTGCCTAGGCCGACTTGGGGCACCCCAAATCTGATAGATCAGGTTATAAGGGTATGGTGGCCCTTCGTGGTTATTTTTTTATAAACCATTCAGAAGTAGGAGCTCCGCAAAGCGGGGCTCCGTCGACCGGGTCTCCTTCGGATGAAAGAGCATTACTGTTCAATTTCTGGTGGTCATTAACTAAAAAATAAAGTTTTGGTTCTAATTTCACGATAAAATGGGGATTAATTTTGGTGATCATTTACTAATTTTGGCAATCAAAAGTCAGTTTTTTGCCGTTACATTTTTGCTAAATCTGGTGGTTTGTTAATTGTATGCTTTCATATTATTATCCAATTATGATTCTGCTGAAGCGGTCATTTAGGCCCCCCCGTTTTCATGTTACAGTTTTCGCTGACGCCGTATGTCATTCATAGAGTTTAATTAGGGGAGACTCCACGTATTCATTCCAGCCTCGTATTCATTAGAAACTAGGCTAAGATACTATTAAGCGGGTTTTGTTAATCATGAAAACGTAACTTTATGGTGATACTGCAGAGAGAAATTCAAGGTATTAACTTATGTCCATAACCTTTACTTAGCACGAGCTGTCTATCTATGGGCCTGTTTCACCCGGGGCTGCGGGACTGTTCGAAAGAGATACCGTGGCCCCGGAACACAAAGGGCGATGAAGGAACATGGATGAGTTTTAGTCAGTAAAAGTCTGACTCAGGGTGTGTCAGACTCAGACCTGTTCCGCTCAGAGCGGGAGGATTCATTTGATGATTTCCCATACGAAAATAAAATAAAGAAGGGCCTGTTTCACCTGCACCTACGTTTAAGTTCCCGTTAACTTTTATAACAAATAATTTTTATACATATTTTGTTCCATTTTTGAATTTATTCGTAAGTAGTGGCTATTCAGGGTCTAAGTGTTATCATTACTTATGTCAAAACTACAACGTAAGTCTCAGTCGTCAGTATCTGCCTAAAAGCTTAGCACACCTCAAACATAAAAATACCAACTCAAATATCTGCATTTCTCTCCGTCTTTAATATCGTGAAAAGTGTACGGTTTTAAAATTAAATACACCAAATTTCCTCCACAAGAGACGTGACATTAATTTTGTCGACTACGAAAAGATATAATCAAGGCCAAATCGCGATGTTTGCAGGAATTATGTGGAGCTTAGTCATCTTGCGTGTCTTGCAAGATTATCACTAATTTCGTATTGATTATTTTTATAATACTCACGTGCAACATATTCAAGGCTTTCGGATTTGCGAGCGATAGCAAAATATCCCCTAATTAAATTAAAAAAATTAAATTAACCTTTATTTTCAGACTACAGTCCATAACTTTGTTAGTATTTTAGTGTTAGTAACAATGGTGCTTATGTAACTAAGTTAGTATTGTTAGTGTTTACAACTTAAATATTTATTTAGTTAGACCTAAGACAGTCCCCACCCAGTGTCTCTGGAAGGGGCAGTCCGGTCTAGCAGCAATCATCTTCAAAATGCTGTTGTCACTACCATGCAGGCGCTGCAGTAAGGAAGCCGCTTTCTTTCGCATGATAGCGTGAAAGCCATCTGTGCGAGCCTCTGCGAACATTCCCGATGCACTACAACGCCACGGCAGTCCCAACAGCATCCTGAAGGCGTTATTAAATTGGACGCGCAGGACATTATAGGCTCGACGCGTGTATGACACCCACAGGACATATTTACTGCGTGGGAAGAGTCTCAAGACGCCATAGGAATATTTTGTGACCTTTCCAAAGCATTTGATTGCGTAAATCACGACACATTGCTTTTGAAACTTGAGCATTACGGATTAGGTCAACTTGCACTTAGTTTGGTAAAATCATATTTGCGTGATAGACAACATGTTCAAATAAATGGTGTTAATTCACAGGGTTTAAAAAAATGGGGGTTCCGCAAGGCTCAATATTGGGTCCTTTCCTCTTTCTCGTGTATATAAATGATCTACCCTATTTATTGAAAAACCAACCTCAAAATATGGTGTTGTTTGCTGATGACACTTCCCTAATTTTTAAGATAAATAGACGGGCCCAAAATCTAGATGACGTGAATAATGCCCTACTTCAGGTCCATAATTGGTTCACAACAAACAATTTAGTATTAAATGAAAAAAAAAACTAAATGCATAAGATTTGCTTTACCCAATGTTAGAAGTAGTGATTGTGAAATAATATTGAATAAAGAGAAACTTGAATTCGTAGATAAAACGGTTTTCCTGGGGATTACGCTTGATTCAAGGCTACAATGGAGTTCTCATTTAACATCCCTTGCGGCGCGGCTAAGTTCAGCGGCTTATGCTATTAGAAAAAATCGTCAATTTACTGATGTAGATACCGCTAGACTGGAATATTTTAGTTACTTTCATAGTATAATGTCTTATGGCATTTTGCTATGGGGACGGGCTGCAGATATTGAGTCTATATTTATTCTTCAAAAAAGAGCCATCAGAGCCATATATAATCTTCATAGGCGCGATTCTCTAAGGGAACTGTTTAAGGATATTGGCATCATGACGGTACATTGTCAGTACATCTACGAAAACATAATGTACGTCAGAAAAAATCTGCACCTTTTTGGTAAAAGAGGTGATAGGCACAATTACAGTACTAGAAATAGGGACCAACTCGTTCAGCCAGGCTTCAGACTCGCTAAAGTAGACTCATCTTTCATGGGGTAGGTACTGTTTGAGATGCTATAATAAAATTCCACAAAGTATTCTTGAACTGAATGAGACGAAATTTAAAACATGTATCAAACGCACACTATGTAAGCAAGCTTATTACAAGTTGGGCGATTATATCGCTGATAAAAATGCGTGGCTCAATGCTGGTCCTGCTCCACATGGACAGGGGCGCATAAATTGATAGCATTAAATAGAATTGTTGGAGCTGCTGAAGATTGTACAACTATCTTTGCATTGTATAGAATCAATCTCTAGTATTATATAATCGCATAGCCCATATTGTCTGAGTACTATGTACTAGAAAGCTATCATTCACTGAAATCCTAGGTTTTTTTTTTTGACTTGAATGCGCCCTGGCGGTTGAGAGTATGTCATGCTCACTCTAATGTCTCGCTGATGGTGGCGCGTGTGTCGGATCATTTAGTTCCCTTCGAAATGGTTCAGCTGAATGGTGCTGATCCATGCGTCATGTTCGTGAACGGGCGCTGTCAGTTGTGACTGGTCATCTCTTAGTCGCCATGGCTTATTGGAATGTTTATTTTTTAAGTGTATTTTTTTTGTTTTTACTATGGACACTTTTAACGTGCACATCTTGCTACATTGTTCTCACATAATATACCATTTTAACATGAATGATGTAACCAAGATTTTGTAACAACATTTTGATTTAAAAGAGTGTCCATGGAGTTTCTTGCCCGTTCTTCTCCATAGAGATCTACGCTAGGGAATGGGCAACTACAGTACTTTCACAGTTTTTATGTCTTGTGACTGGGACTGTAGCTACATTTAATTTTCATCTTTGTTTCGACAATTCAAAAGTGCCTGTAACTGGCCTACTTGAAATAAATGCTTTGATTTTGATTTTGACAGGCCGCTCGTGTAGAACGATTGATAGAACGCCTTAAAGAGGGTTACTTTTACGTCTGTGGTACAACGAGCGAACCTGCGGGCAAGCATATTGCTCCTCACAGACAACGCCCTGCGCTCCCTCTCAATATCTCCGTCGTCCCTTAGGTCGCTCGTAATAATGTGACCGAGATACCTAAAACTATTGACAATTTTAAGTGCTACGCCGTTGAGACCTATGGACGGAACACAGAGTGACTGCTGCTTAGGGGCTTTAAAAACAAGAAGCTCACTTTTTTTAGAGTTTTATATCAAGCCATGCTCCCCCGCATAGGCCTCACAGATCGAAAGCAGCTTCTTCAACCCACCTATCGATGGACTGAGCAGCACCATATCGTCTGCATAACTTATGTTATTTACACATATTCCATCAATGTGGCAACCGACATGTGTACTGCTGAGCCGCTCGATAAGCAGGTTGATGTACAAATTAAATAGCAGAGGTGAGCTTAACCCCCCCTGCCTAACTCCGCATTCCAGTTTGTACTCGTCCGACAGAGTACCCACCCACCTCACCCGGTTTTTTTTATTAGCGTACCAGTATCTGAGGAGGGATGTGTACTCCGCCGATACACCCGCGTCCCCCAACTTGTCCCACAGTATATCATACGATACTAGATCAAAAGCTTTTGACTAGTCGAGGAAACACGCGTCCTCCTCGCTGTGTAGTACTTGACAGTTCGCTTTAGACTTAGAATAGCGCTGTCTGTTGAGACTCCTGCTTTAAACCCGAACTGTGCATCGTGCAACTCAACCTGTGCAGTGAGGCGACTATTCAGCAGACTGTCAAGCACTTTGGCTGATGTGGTAGCGAGTGAGATGGGCCGATAATTATTTATATCAGACGTATCACCCGTCTTATTTTTAACTATCGGCACGACTATTGTCCGCATTAGCGGCTCCGGCAAGTACGAGTGACCTAAACACAGACTGAAAAACATAGATAGTACTCTCGGCAAGTTAACCCCCGCATATTTAAAATGCTCGATACTGAGCCCATCGTGACCAGGAGATTTTCCACGCTGCATTTTATTTATTATTTCAGCCACACTCTTGGCAGGTATCTTTAAATTCTTCCCCGTCACAACTAGCTCACCATCGCTCACCTGACCAGATGAGGGACCTAAGGGCGATCTCACAGTGAAGTGTTCCCTAAAACCCTCAGCAATGCTCCTGTGGTCAGCAGAACCGCCAACACTCATCGGGACGCTAGGCCAATTAATTAGCATTAATGAGCAATAATTTTAAAGCATAGGTTCCCAAACTTTTTGTTCTGGTAGACCACTTTCAATTTTTTTGGTTTTGGTGGACTGCTGATCCCTGCTACATATTTTTCAAGCCCAAAACAGAAATCAAGAAATAGCTTTATTCTATAGAATTCAATCTCAAAGCATTTACTTTAAATATATCAGTTACAGGCACTTTTGAATTATATTGAAAACAAAAATATGAAGCTACAGAGCTACACGGCATACTAACAGACTGTGAAAGTACTGTAGTTGTCATTCCAGCTTAGATCTCCATGGAGACGAACGGACAAGAAACTCCATGGACACTCTTTTTAAGAACTTAAATAACGAATATGAATTAATAGATAATATTTCTATCTTTCTAGAGTTCCAAGTGTAACTTCAAACGGCGCCGAGTCGGGTACAGAGGAAGATGAGGAGATGGCCGCGGAGGAAGACGAATCTGAGGGGGAAGACGACTTGCCACTAGAAATGGTCGACGACGCTGGACGCAGCAACAAAGTATGTACCCTTGTTATTCACCGTATTATCTTTTTATTTTATAAGCGTAAGGCGTGGTTTATATTATTATTATTGATTTATTTCAATCAACTTAGGATCATAGAGTACAATTAAAATCAACAACACAATTAAAATCAACATCACAATTAAAATGAAGATCAAAAATTAAAATGATAATAAAATTAAAACAAATTAGAATAAAAATTAAAACACAAAAATTAAAACACAAAAATTAAAATTATTATATAAAATTAAAACAAATTAGAATAAAAATTAAAAACACAAAAATTAAAATTATTATATAAAATTAAATCAAATTAAAAACATAAAAATTAAAATAAAAATTATTGCTGGGAAACGACTTTTTTTGGGGTGAAAAATCATGTTTTGTGGTAGAACTCAATGTAACGCACTCAAAACATTATGCTGAAGGATGAATTGAATCCAAACCTTCCAAAAAAAAAACACGACGCTATGCGACATAACTATTAAGTTCATTTTAGGTTTCTTTGATTATCCGCCACAGCTACACTTCCTCGCCACGTCTCCTCTGTATAAACTGCGCCTAAAGGAAGTAGTTGGAGCAATCGTGGTCTAGAAATGGACGCGACTAACATGCTGTACGATGTAAGTTCGAATCCAGAGAGGCACTTTGTGTCAATTAATTCATCACCACTGAAAACTTCCCCAGAAAACTGGCATAACCAACGATTATGTGCCATCCGCCAAACTACATAATAAACTCACTTAGTTGACATAATTTCTCGTGATGAAATTCGTCGATTGAAAATGTTTCAAAAGTCATTCCAATACTACTTTTGCAAAGAAGAATACCTGCTTAATGCAATAGCATTCCGCATTGTGTGGTATGTAGTACACACATTACATAACATAACATAAATACATTGTTAAAAAACGTTGTAAGAAGCGATAAAAGTTGTTTGACCCATCTTTATGGGCAACAGAGTTACTAAACGACAGGATATTCATAATCACCATACTTAGCAGGTAGACTTTTTAAACGCAATAAAACAATTTATCGGTCAATGCACACAAACAGGCATGCGTACTGAATGTTGTTGTTATCTGTAATGCCTTTGTGTCGCTTTTTGGGAAACCATTACTATTGGATCGTAAAAGGATATTTTTATTTTTTGGGTAAAAATATGAATGGTAAAAACATACTTTACACCATTTCATAATGTTGCTTTATAATGTGCAATGACCCTCGGTCATTATCAGCCAGACGCGAGCAGTGATAGCTAGTGGTGTGACCGTACGACTGCCAAGTCATAGGTCTGAAGTTCGAACCTTTGAAACGTGTTTTTCTTACCTTTCAGCAGACGACCGTACGACTGCCAAGTCATAGGTCTCAAGTTCGAACCTTTGAAACGTGTTTTTCTTACCTTTCAGCAGACGACCGTACGATTGCCAAGTCATAGGTCTCAAGTTCGAACCTTTGAAACGTGTTTTTCTTACCTTTCAGCAGACGACCGTACGACTGCCAAGTCATAGGACTCAATTTCGAACTTTTGAAACGTGTTTTTCTTACCTTTCAGCAGACGTCTGCATACTGAAAAATACTGGCCACCTATAAATTGGCATAAAAACTTTAGAACGATAGAACCTCATTTCATTACCTTTCAGCAGACGCCTGCATATTACTGCAACATACTGGCCACCTAGAAATTCGCATAAAAACTGAAGGTAAACCTCAAGGAACTTCCAAATTGTTATTTCAATGTAAAATATGCATTAACGCGTTGTCGTAAAATTCAATTTGGATCTTTATCGGCTTCCGAATTCTAATTTCAATGTAAAGTATGTAATAACGATAAAGACACGCACCTCTGATTTTTCGAATTCATGTGCGTATTGTATAATCATCATTTACTAGCGGACGTCACGCATTTTCACCCGCGTAGGTCCCGGTCCCGTGGGAGTACGGGGATAAAATATAGCATGGCCCATGTTACTCAGGTGAATGTAGCTTTCTAATGGTGAAAGAAACAGGTAACATGGATCGACTGTCTATCTGACTCCCACAATCTCGTTACTTATCCTTTGGTAAGACTGGTTGTCAGACTTTTAGACTTCTTACTTTCTCCACTGTTATTTTAGATGGATAAAAAACAGTAAAAATAAATTACAGTAAAGATAAAGCGTTTTATTATTTCTGCACTTATTTTATTTTCAATTATAAAACAATTATTAGTATGTTACAACCTGTATAATGTCTAGACAAATGACCCATCTGCCAGTTGAGTCACATGACATACGTAAATAAACAAAAATATTATGCAGAAAACACTTCAGTGATCGTCACACCTTCTATATAGATGCTCTGTGTCGTCACACTTTGGCATAGGTCATGGCGACTACATATACAAATTATATTAGCACATGAGTGAGTCTTTGTATTGGTAGTTGGTACAAAGACTCATGTGCTCACATGTCTAGATATGCTAAATTCAATATGAATGTGGCCGTTCCAAGTTCAAATAACTCCACATATGAATGTATGCGAATTTCACTTGTTTATCTTGTTACCTGCATTACGTTATGGAAATCTGTGTGTCAATGTCGTATTATTTATAGTCTGCTATTTGAATTTTTCAAGCGCCACTCATCAATATTAAAACGTATATTTCAGATTTATGGAATCTTTACATCATGCTCCTTTTCCATTCATACTTGTCCTTGTAAACAGGATTGTTTTTTTTACAAGTCTGGCTATTATAATATTAAAAAAGAAAAAAAAAAAAACTTTATTGCAAGTAAGAAGGGTACAGAAAATCTCCTTAAATATCTATGTATTATTTGTCTGTGTATTGTTTGTTTTGTTATTGTATTATGTTGTATGTATTGTATAATATACTAGCGATCCGCCTATACATCGCATGGATGCGGTCTACTGTTGTGGCGACATGTCAAAAGTGTCTTTTATCTAAGTTAGATATGTTACATGTTACTTACTTGTAATAATTTCTCTAAATCATGAATCGAAATTCATTGTGTAATTAAGAACTAAAAGGAAAAACAGAGACGCTCTAAAACCCAGTTGGCTTTATAGGTACTTATTAAAAACATTTTTTAAAATTCGGCATTGTTTTTGATCGGTATAGAACAGCCGGAAGGAAACCTCTGCGCAAAACTGTCATATGAATAGACACCATTAGTTTTGGGATACTTAGTGTGTACTTCGCATCCTGGGGAGGAAAGTGGAAATAAACGGGAATTTGGTTTTCAAACAGGGACTGCTACAATGGCTGAAAACGAAAAGGCTGAAAGAAAACAGCTCGAAAAAGAACTGGCTAAGAAAAACCAGTGCGAAAAGGAATTGGCTGAAAAAGACCAGTCCGAAAAAGAATTGCCTGAAAAAGACCCGTCCGAAAAAGAACTGGCTGAAAAAGACCCGTCCGAAAAAGAACTGGCTGAAAAAGACCAGTCCGAAAAGGAATTGGCCGAAAAAGACCACTCCAAAAAGGAACTGGCCGAAAAAGACAATTCCGAAAAGGAATTGGCCGAAAAAGACCATTCCGAAAAGGAATTGGCCGAAAAAGACCAGTCCGAAAAAGAATTGCCTGAAAAAGACCAGTCCAAAAAAATACTGGCTGTAAAAGAACATTCTGAAAAAGAAATGGCTAAAACAAAACAGGCTAAGAAAGAACAGGTTTTTGAATTTGTTTTAATTTTACCGTGTCTTTAATACCTCGAATCTTGTCTACATGACTTCTGCGGAAACTATTCTTCCCGCCTTCTACTTCCCGTTACCCAAACGTGTTAAGAGCCAGCCAAGACACAATAGTAACGTTATTTCTTCTTATAATTCCAGGACGACATGGAAACAGAACACTTAGCAACACTGGAGCGACTGCGACAGAACCAGCGGGCAGACTATCTGTCGGGCAGCGTGTCGGGCAGTCTACAGGCTACAGACAGACTCATGAAGGAGCTCCGGGACATATACCGCTCATGCTCCTTCAAAAACAATATGTATTCTATTGGTAAGTGTTCTATATTATAGTATATTTTATGTTATATTTACTGGGGAGTTAATTAAGGCGCTTCTTCCCCATAGCTAAGGATAGCTAAGGATTTCTCTGTAACAAAGAGACATAAATATAATAGCCCACTCAAGTGAAAATTAAAAAAGAGACTCCGAAACATGAGTTGCAAAAAGCATTATTACTTATGGCTCTTACTAGCGTGGCTTGGTACTAGCGTTCGGTGTTCGGCGCACTGTTGCAATTTCAATTCTCGGCGCTGATCTTAGCGTTGAAAACAGTAAGTACGTTCATTTAGGTACCTATTGTTATGGATCCCATGAACGACAGACCTGCTTCAGTTTAACTACACCAACCTTACTGTAGGTAAGATAAGAACAATTGGTAGGTGGTAGGAAAAATCGGTTGTAGGGGCTTTGGCAGATATCAGTTAACAAAGGAGTGCTAAATAGCTGCTAAGTTACGTCATTATATAAATTGTGATTTAATTTCAACAGAAAAAATACATCTTTTATAAAATGACGTAGGCCTGGCTGTCACGGGATCTCCCTCTATTATTGATAACGAGCATTGTATTCGCATTGACAATGTGTGTAGTTATACCTAGTCGTGTAGATTGGCGACACATTAGTTCAATTGAGTACCTATACTGACCTTTTGACCGTCGCCAGTCATACAATCATAGGTTATTGACGCCAAACTATTGTTACATTCAAAAGTATTTTTCAAATGAATGCTGTATTTTAGGTGCCTGTTTTTCTTATATTTTAGGCAGGGTTTTTACTTTGTGTAATTTATTTCATCACCATCGCTGTCAAAACTTTTAAGGAAAACAACGTTAGGAAACCTACATATATCCTAGAATCAAAAATTCGGAGGCATGTTACAAACACCAACCTGCACTGGGACAATGTTAGGAAACCTACATATATCGAGATAGCCTTATAAAGAGAATTATGCTTATGCTTGTATTTTAGCTCGAAGGCGTATTTATATGTCGTCTCTGACATAGCTACTAATCATCGGTTGACCGCATTACTATATGGTAACCAATCCCCTTCGCGCATCGTTGCTCATGCAACCGCAGTCAACCTATCGTATAATTTTTGTGTTCATCGTAGCAAATCGTCACTGACGTTTATTTGTGCACAAGTATATTTTGGATATATTATATTTTGAATGGGAGCAGTGGTGGCCCAGTGGTGGCGACCCCCGACTTACGTACAGTAAGTCGTGGGTTCGAACCCAGGCAGGCGCAATTACTTTGTGTAATTTATTTTCATCATCACTGCTCTCAAAACGGTGAAGGAAAACATCGTGAGGAAACCGGCATGGCCTAGAACCTAAAATTCGAAGACATGTGACATCTACCAATCCGCACTGGGCCCGCGTGGTGGATAATAGCCCATTCCCTCTCATAGAGAGGAGGCCTGTGTCCCAGTAGTGGGAACATTAATAGGCTGATGATGATGATGATGATGATATTTTGAATAGGAAAGGCGATGTCCACTTCGCATTAATGTTTTTATTACTAATTTACTAAGCATATAGGTAAACCACTAGGGGCCCGTAGCTAAATAATAACAGCCGCTCTGGTCGATCTGTAGGCTAAGCCATACTTGGCTAGGTTGGTCTGTGGATGGGTTACCACCCATTACTTACCGGGTTTCCCGGGGTCCCGGCTGTCATTTGCAGGTCTTTGACAGTCGTTACAGGTTCCCTTGCGTGATCAAATCAGAAATGAAAACATCCGCAAGAAAACCAAGGTTACCGACGTAGCCCGAAGAATTTCCAAACTTAAGTGGCAGTGGGCAGGGCACATTGCTCGCAGAACGGATGGCCGCTAGGGCCGAAAAGTTCTGGAGTGGCGACCGCGAACCGGAAGACGTTGCGTTGGAAGGCCTCCCACTAGGTGGACCGATGACTTGGTGAAGGTTGCGGGAATCCGCTGGATGCGAGTCGCACGGGACCGGTTTATGTGGCGACACTTGGAGGAGGCCTATGTCCAGCAGTGGACGTCTTTCGGCTAAAATGATGATGATGATGATGATGACAGGTAGTCAGTAACCCAAAAAGTCTGACAACCAGTCTTACCAAGGGGTATCGTATTACCCAGTATTAACTGGGTTGTGGGGGTCAGATAGGCAGTCGCTCCATGTAAAATACACGTATTAGGCTGCATCCAGTTAGACTGGAAGTCGACCCCAACATAGTTGGGAAAAGGCTAGGCAGATGATGTAAGTAGGTAAAACACTCATTTATCAAAATCTGTCTAGTACAGTGTACGGTCGAACAAGCTATTTGGTTTACAATGTAATTAGTGAGTTAAACTGTAAACCAAATAGCATGTTCGACCGTACTACTACAGCTTTAAAAAACCACCACTAATATGTTTATATTTTCTCCTATTCGCGTGGACAGCAGCTACCACCAATCCTTTCGGTATTCTATATGAACCTGTGAAACATGGCCCTGATTATTATTCTAATCTCTTCTATTCCAGAGTTAGTAAACGATTCCTTGTACGAGTGGAATATCAGGCTTCGTTCCGTGGACCCGGACAGTCCACTACACAACGACCTGATGGTTCTCAAAGAGAAGGAGGGGAAGGACTCGATACTACTCAATATCATGTTCAAAGAGACGTATCCCTTCGAACCGCCCTTCGTAAGGGTCGTGTACCCTATTATATCAGGTGAGTTCCACTTTTACTTTATTTACTTACTTATTCTAGCAAATACAAAAATGTCGCTTCTGCTACGACATGAAGATGTTGTCAGTGTCAAATGCTTAAAATTTTCTTTTCGAATAGGGTGGCTAAGGCAAAGTAAAACTCAGATGGCGCCACCATAGTTGGTCTCAATCTGACCAATGAGGTTAAGCTATTTTGAAATATAAAATGACATTACCACATTTTCAACCAATGACGATGTTGGGGTACCAACTATGCTAGCGCCATTAGTTCCACAGTTAGCCTCCCCATTGATGATATATTCGTTAGCACATGTTCACCAAAAACTGTTTTTGGCATTTATGTCTTGAGATGATAGCCAGCCCGAGATTCATGAAACCTTAGCTTGTTGAAGGTTTGGAGTAGCCAACATACTGATTGCATGGTGATAAAACGTTTTCTTTTTATAATGAGAGATGTCTTTGGCTAAGCAATCAAGTAAGTACCATTAAACTTAACTTACGGCCCGGGATATCTTCCGTGATTATTATTAATTTTGAGCTCCCGATATTTCGACGCTGTTGCAACAGTTCAGTACACATCGCGGGTTGAATGGAGAATGCGGGTGGATGGAAAAAAAATTTAGGAGCAGACAAATCTGTCTACCTTCTTTCTTTGTCTTTTTGCAAAAGACGATTTTGAAATATCGGAAGCTCAAAATTAATAATAATCACGGAAGATATCCCGTGTCGCAAGTGACTTTTTCAGTCTTATTACAGAAAGCGTAAGTTTAGTTATAAACCGTGAAAGTTTAAAACAGTGTAGGGACCATTATCTGAAAAAGGTAATACGGCTATGTAAAACGTTTACAGGATTTTACTAGCTCACACATTCAACGAGCGAAAGGGCTTATTTTGGCTTGGATAACTTTTTGAATAGGACATTACACCCATTTTTGAAGTGTCTCAATTAGATTCTATAGTGCTAATGAACCACTAAAAATTTCATAAAAAACTTATACAATCGTTAAGTGAAAAAATCCATTTAAATATTGCATTTTCAAATTTCGCACGTAGGTTGTCGAAAACGCTGAACTCGGTGGACGCCATATTGCTCTGTGGTTATGACGTCAGTTGGCTGTGTAAACAAATGCAGTGATATTTGAAGTTGACAGCTGTTGACACAAGCCGTATAACGTAATAACATGGCGACTACTATAATGGTGTTGTGAAACAGATTAAAAAAGCTAAAACCTTTATATTGAATTTTAAAATTAAGTTTGCTATTTTAAGAACTAAAACGTTTAACGTTTTCAGACTGCTTTTTGCCTAAGCAATCTCAATAATAGGAGACGAACCTCAGTAATGAGGAGCACGACTTGAGGAGGAGGAGGAGGAATATATTTTTAGATTTATCCTCATATAGAGTAAAATACACTGATGCTAATGCTTTCTCATCATGTTCCAGGAGGATACGTGCTAGTAGGCGGCGCGATATGCATGGAGCTGCTGACGAAGCAGGGCTGGTCGTCGGCCTACACCGTGGAGGCCGTGATCATGCAGATCGCCGCCACGCTCGTTAAGGGCAAGGCGCGGATCCAGTTCGGCGCCACCAAGGTCGTGTCACAGTCGCAGTACAGTCTCGCGCGCGCGCAACAGAGCTTCAAATGCCTTGTGCAGATACATGAGAAGAATGGTGAGATTGGAAATTTTATTGTTAATGATTGTGTGCATCGTTGATTTTGAAAAGTAAAATTTGCATTAATTTCCTGGCTTTGTTTGCAAAAAGTACTATACAAGCCTTGGCCACTACTAGGCATTGATGGACTTACGTATGTGTGCCTTGGCTTCGCCCACATTTTTACGTTCGTGCTCTCCGCTGCAGTAATGTACTATAACTAAATGACCACTATGTGGCGCCTATGGCGAAGCCTCATAGAAGATGGCGGGACACTCTGGATATAACCAGTAGCCCACATGACCGCTGGATCGAATGAACTGGAATTCATGAGGAGAGCCTAAAGCCCAATATTAAGAAAATAATTTCACTTTGCTATTTCTGATGTTAATACGCTTTGTTTAGAGTGATAAAAAAAGATCATGCATATACCCTATTGGCTAATAGTACAGCAGTCATTGTGCTGATAGTCGTGTCGGCCAATGGCTTAATAGCCAATAACCTCCCAACATCTTAGGAGGCTCTCGTTGGGCAGCTGGATCAAGGGCTTGATTCAGAAAGCAGTACTTCTGGACACGGCACGTATTGTTAGGAGGTTCCTCTCTCAAGAGCCCTGACCACCGGCTGCTCGGACCCTGTTCCCAGTGCTGGTGGGCTACTATTTTTATAGTGTTTTATATTGGAATGTTTAATAATATGTATAGAAAATAAATAAAGGAAAATAAACTTATAGGCTCGTGGTTGTAATTTACAATTGACTAGGTCTTAAAAAAAAAAACAATACACATCATTTTTTTACCCGACTGCGGGGAAGCACAAAAGGAGGGTTATTTATTTGTGCATTTGGATTTTTTTTACTGACCCTGCTGTCCACCTGTTTAAAATCATACCAAAATAAAAGTCCCCAACTTTGAGTAACAACTGTAAACAATCGATACCTCTTTACTACATTAGTAATATACAAGTACCTAATTATTGTGATTAGCAATAGTTTTACCTAACAATATGTTTTACGTCGCTAATTATAGCGATTTCCTGGTATTAGTAACGCCACATACAAGTGTGGCCTTGCTATTATCAGGAGTTACAATTAAACTTAGTAATATTAGTTACATCATGTAATGTTACTGCAATATCCGACAAGGGTAAGAAGACGATGACTACTTACTTAGAGCCAAGTTCAAAGAAAAGATAACAGTCTGATTATCTAAAAACAGCTGTTTAAAACACGTTTTCATGTTCAAAAATGTGTTTTAAACAGCTGTTTTTAGATAATCAGACTGTTATCTTTTCGGTGAACTTGGCTTCAATATATTGCAAATCTATTTAGTCCGTCAGTTAGAGTATTGGAAAATAATGGACACGTATTTTTTGTTTTTGTGAATCAATGAATATTGACCAAGATAAAACGCATCAAAGAGAGTGGGGGCGTGTGACGTCACAACGCACTAAAAATTATAGCACGGCGTGACGTATTGAAAATTTTAAAATTCGTCAATTTTGGTTTACGTAACAAAAGAAAAAATACGTGTCAAATATTTTTTTTGAAAATCTGACGGACTAATTAGTTTTTTTTAGTACACAAGCCTATTGTAACTGTTATTTGGATTTGAATATTTGCAATGTTTTTAGGAATGCTTGGTGAATAGAAATTCATAATATTAAGTGATGTGTTGTGCAAACGGATCAATGAAATACTCGGTTTATTAATACAACAAGTGTCTACAAATAGACTGCATTGACGTCATCTGCATCTATAGTCTGCGCCATTTAAGTAGGGAATAAAGGTCATTAACCCGCATACATTTATTCAAATACATAATTCCGAAAACAGAAATAATGACATAAACTTGTCGAAACTACCTTTATCGTGATCCTTGACTTTTTCTAGTAATAAAAAACGATTCATAATGTATTGTCGGGGTACCTACGCAGAGAAATTAAGGAAAGAGCAATGACCTTTATTCCTTACTTAAGGTGAAAGCGTCAGGGTAGCCCGCGAAATTCAAATTTTCTTACGTTTTTTGCAATTTGCCGACCAGTGCTAGGATGTATGTTGATTAAAATATTGTTCGCGATTGTAAGACGTATGTAGTTACAGAATTATAATCATCAAAATCATCAATACAACCCTCCAAGTTCATAAAGGTCTAGCAATGACTTTGACCTTGAAAAAATCGTTTCTCGACTTATATGAACTTAGAGGGTTGTTTTGATGATTTTGATGATTAAAATTCTGTAACTACATACGTCTTACAACCGCGAACAATATTTTAATTAACATACAACTTAACACTAGCCTGAAAATTGCAAAAAACGTAAGTAAATTTGAATTTCGCGGACTGGTTGGAGCATTCACCTTAAATGGCGCAGACTATAGCCCTGTAGTTGCAGACCAGTAATATCGCATTTAGCAGACAAAATGCAGTCCGTTTGTATTCACGCCATGTTTTACAACCAATTAACATGATATTGTGTGTAATTCCAGGATGGTTCACACCCCCGAAGGAGGATGGCTAATGCAGGCCAGTTCCCTGCCGTTACATTTAAGACTAAACGTGCAACATTAACAGTAACGCCCAAACAGACAAACAACCACTCCAAATTTGACAAGTGACTATGAGTTTGCGTGAAACTTTGCATTATGATTCCATTATGATGTTCGTTTATTATTGAAACGCAATTATGTATGTGTTAAGTATGACTGAGGGGACTACGTCGATATCTCGAGTATTCTACGTGTACTTTAATCGTTAAGTGCTATTGTTCTTACGATGTGCGGGCGTTCGCGAGAGACTATTACAAGACTTATAGGAAATGTTTAACTGTGTAACGTTTTTGTAATCATTAATTTTCTCAGAAAAAAGTTATCCATATGGTAGCCTTAGACGTTACTGGAGTGTAAAGTTGAAAAAAATTCTTTGCATTTCTTTTTAGTTATTGAAATAAAAAACCTGTGATTCTTACACTGTATTTTGTTTTTTGGAAACCCTGCTTTGGACCTTGTAATATAAATAGCTGGTTTATTTAAAATTATGAATATAAATAATATTAAATAAAATGATACAAAATATACAATTTATCTTGTAACAAGTTTTTACTCTTATGACCACCATTTCTAAAGTACACTAACACAATACCTTGTTCCCCTCTGATCTGGGACAAACTCACTGGATTTATTGATCTTATTAGAGGCATTATTTTACTTTATTTATGCTAACAAAGGCTCATTCTTCATCAACAGGGCTTACAATTTAGAAGTCTGTTGAAATTTGTTGTACTCCATTAAAGCCTTTAGTCCGTCTGAGTGCTCCTTGCCACCGGAAATGTTTATCTTTTTACAGTAATCTGTTTCGTTCATATTGTTGTACCATTGTTTTAATTTGGGGAATCTGAAAAAAATACAAAAATGACTTTACTGTTGTTTTTGTAATTATTGCTAACATATAAAGGGTGTAAAACACCTCTTAATACAGCCTAGAGTCACTTGTTCTCCCCGTCATTGCGATAATTTTTTGTTCTACACCATACCTGGGAACCTTCTAGTTACGGAGATATTGGGGGTCAAAGTTCCAACTTTTTGAAAAGTTTTTTTTTTGTAATAAAGTTTTTAATGTAAGATTTTTACATTAAACACCTCCACGACCCTCGTACTATTCAATCCACCCATCAGCACAATGTTTTGAGTGCGTTACATTGAGTTCTACCACAAAACATGATTTTTCACCCCAAAAAAAAGTAATTTCCCAGCAATAATTTTTGCGTAAAGTTACTAGTTTGATATACAGAATGCTTGGTTGACGGCTTCGTGATGAGGTCTTTTACACCCTGTATTATTGGTCTCTGGTTTTTTTTTACTTTCTTTTTGGTAGTCAAATTCATTGAGAAATTATTATAGGCGCTCCTTTGGCCACGTAATCAATATAATACACATTTATGCTAATTAGCATTATTACCGAAAATGGCCCCTATTGTTAGTCTATAAAGATACTTACGTCTTTTCATCAATAGGAACCAATCCTACAAAAGTTGCTAAAGTAGACGCTATACTCAGGTCTGCAATAGTTATCACATTGTCTGCCATATACAAGTTCTCTGATAAATAATCTTCAAGAACGGAGTAAGCATCTACAATGTTCCTGATCATGCTTTTGGACAGCTCTGTAAGTCTTCCCATGTAGGTTGGTGCCTAGAAAGAACGCCTGGATTTAGCCCATAGGTATAGCAAATTTACAGGGATTGGCTTATCAAAATAAGTCATGCCATTAGGAAAACTGCAATTTAGCACTGCTGGAATGGGGAGGAACTAATGGCGCTAGCGTAGTTGGTAGTTGGTACCCCAACATCGTCATTGGTTGAAAATGTGGTAATGTCATTTTATATTTCAAAATAGCTTAACCTCATTGGTCTGATTGAGACCAACTATGGTGGCGCCATCTGAGATTTACTTTGCCTTAGCCACCCCATTAAAGCTGCTTTCTTGAGCTGCTCAAGAAAGATGTGATGGATTTTAAATTATCATCATCATCATTATAGCAAATCATTGCTGTTCAACATCATTTCAGCCGAGAGACGTCCACTGCTGGACATAGGCCTTCCCCAAGTGTCGCCACATTGGCCGGTCCCGTGCGACGCGTATCCAGCGGATCCCCGCAACCTTCACCAGCATCGGCAGTCTCGACAGAGATAACGACAAAATCGCTGACCAAACCGCCAAGATGCGTTTCTCGCAAGCATCGCTATTGCAACCGAATTTATTCGTTAGTAATTAGCAATCAAAAGTTAGCGATTTTGTCGTTATCTCTGTCGAGACTGTCGGCCCAGGTCACCGGTCCACCTAGTGGGAGGCCTTCCAACGCAATGTCTTCCGGTTCGTGGTTGCCACGCCAGAACTTTCGGCAATCTGTTTTGCTGTACATAGCATCTCCAAACCGGTATACCATTTATAAGCTAGTAGCTGGCAATTATGGAGGATCTTAATGATCCAGGGTAAATTACCACTTTCCTCTATTTTTAGTTGGTATGTATTGCTTTGCATATAATATCACTTATAATATTATTCAAGTAACAACCTGTTTTTTTATATCCCATAACTCTAGGGTTATATTCTGTAGGTAAAAATAATACTAAAACTCCTAGAATAGTTGTCCAAAAATGCATAGTTTCAAATGCAATCATTCATATTTAAAGCTAAGAAAACGCGACGTTGTCATATTACACATAAGGGTGTTTTACGGTAATAATGACTTAGTCGAATTATTTTTTGTATGAAAAATGAAAAAATAAAAGATGATTGAAACATAATTCATATGCCAGTTGATTCTTTGAGATTGTCTCAATCATACCCTAGTGTTATGGGATATAAAAAAAAACAGGTCGTTTATATATTACCATCACTGCCCTCAATCTTGGAAAGAAAACTCCACAGTCGAAAAACAACCTTTGATGAACAGTTGCACGTTTTCTGCTATCAGCTGGGTATAGTTGTGAATCTTCTGGTTTTCCATACTTTTCTAGTAAGTAGATCATTATCGCATGGCTGGAACAACGAAACGTTTATTTTCCAGTCGAGAATAATGTCGATAAGGGTTAGTATTCATTGTTTTTACCTGTCAGCTAACCAGAAGTCTCCTTCGTCTAATAAAGGTATTGTTCTCATGGGATTTTTCTGAAAATATAAGTACAACATACTAGGTTAGGCAGAGGTGAAACTCAGTAGTACCTACACCCACATTTCGCCAGTAATTTGTTAGTCCCATGTAACAGGGGGCGAGCCTATTGCCATCAATCAGGCAATCCAGACTCCGTGGCTGCTTCTGCGAAAATCCTGATGAAAAATAATAACAGTTTATCTGACCGGGGAATCGAACCCAGGAGCACATGCTCAGTACTCGCGCTTGCGACCACTAGAATACTAGACCAACGAAGCATTCACAAGAAGTAATCCTTCAGGAATAGACTCCCTCCGGCCGTTTTCGCTACTGCGATTCGCAACCAGTTGCGAATTAGGAATTTATACTCTTTGTTCGCAACCAGACTAGTTTCCACCATCAATAAATATTGTAAATCTATTTAGTCCGTCAGAGCATTGGAAAATAATGGACACGTATTTTTTGTTTTTGTAAATCAATGAATATTGACAAAGATAAAACGCATCCAAACTCGGGGGTCTCGTGACGTCACAACGCACTAAAAATTATAGCATATCAAATATTTTTTGATAATCTAACTGACGGACTAATTAGATTTTTTTCAGGACACAATCCTATTGAGGGGCGCACCCTTCAATAGGCTTGTGTCCTGAAAAAATCAAATTGTCTCAACAAACATGTTCGAATCGTTATGAAACTGCGTATCAAATTGACTGAATAAAGACTTGAAGAGGTCGGATTTGTTCAACAAATAAATACTGTATGGAACCCGAACTAAATCGGCAAAGAACAGCTAATTTCAAAGGTAAAAATAATGTAATGTTAGGTAGGTACTCGTATTCATGCTTAGACTAATCTAATACTTAGAAGTTTCCGTATCAAGCAACTAATCTAGGCAATGTAAGAATATTCTAGTGTTCCAGCAGGGATCCAGTAGGATATCAGCGTCAGGTGCATGCCTGACAATGACTGCTGCTGAGCTGGACTCCCATTTGGCGCAACCTTGAGACGCACACCGCACCTTGTATACTTGTTATTTTATTTTTATTTAAAGTACTTATATCATGGCGTTACCATACTTATTTCGATGTTTTTCTTTTTTGTTTAATTGGCACCTTGTTTTTATAATCATGTAAATTGTACTTCTGTGTGTTGTGCTATGTCTTTTGTGTGCACCAAATAAATAGTTTACCCATCTTTATCTTATCTATCTAAAAGTGTTGGTTGAGGTACTTGATTTACCGGACACTGGCATTAGGATCGCTGATTCGGCACTAGGCGGCGGAATATACGTTCAAGTCGGGCCGACATGTGCGTACCCCTGACTCAAGTCCACAGTTTCAAAACCCATCTTCAATCTCTATATCAATGACGAAAGTTACTTGATTACCTTTTTAATTTCCGGGTCGTCTTGTTCCCGTAACACAGGATTCAAATTCCTCTGCTCGATGTGGTTTAACTTTAAAATATCGATGACCATCATGACTGCTCTGGCAGGAGGACTGCCATCCATTTTGTATAGGATTGAAGGCATTTTAGTACCTGTCAAAGAAATATATATTCATCAATCAAGTCGGTTTATCGCAGTCCACTACTGTAGGGCTATTACGTATCTCTGTTGACAGCTCGATAGTAACTGGGCTCGAGTGTCCATCAATTAACTGTCAAAAGGTTAGTTTCGTATTATGTATGACCAGTCGCGATCAAATATGACGTCATTGGTTGTCATCGTAGCTGATAGTCACCGTAACTCATTTTGACAGACGCTTTCGTATCGATACTTTTATATTATTTCGATTATGTAAGCATAGTGGACATCAAATTGATGACAACTGAGTTTGAAGCGGGTTTTCGTGAAAGACGTTACACCGTACCCGGGCTGTTTGTCACCGTAAAGTGACATCCACTCAGTGCGGTTGTCATCAAAGTTCGGTGTACAACCGAAGCTTGATAGTCACTGGATATCAGAAAGATACGTAATAGGCCTACTGGACATATGCCACTCTCAAGCTGCGGTAACGACACTTCTAAATGAAATGAAATGAAACTTACTGTAACACGCTTTCAGCACCATCAGAGCGAGAAACAGAGTGTTGGTTGACCGTACTTTTCAAAGTCAACTTTTTTTTTCTTAGGTAAGTATGGTCCCAAAATACCACTGAAAAATATTTAGGGGGAATCTGGGACCGCGGTCCTGGTCCCAAAAGACTCGCGACCCGTGTTACCGTCCACGACGCACGTCGAGGATGCTGCTGGGCGATAGCATTCCCGCTTTTTCTCGCTCTAGCAAAATAATGACGGTTCTGACTTTCTGACCGACAGAAAAGGATAGGAGCATGGAAAAGTGCGATTCCGTGCTTCTAGGTGAGGTTCAACCCTAATGGTCCATCTGGACTACTAAACTTAAAGGTGACCGGGTGAGATAGACATACTTTATTGTAAGCCACTTAACTATCATAATAGCAGCAAGTATGTCTGACTGTCATTGCGTTCATAGCTCGAAAACCACTTATCCGATTTAAGTGATTTTGGTTAAAATTCAATGTTATAATTTGCTCCGGCCTGGCTGTGGAGTACTCTGGAGCTACTCTTCGTCAAAACTACCTACTCATTAAGTAGGTACATATTTTTGTGCAATTTATCTCAAGCTTTTCTAACTCAGTGAATATAAAGTAAAATACGAAGAACCAGGTAACCTTTTATCTTAATTAAAAATATGACTTACAAATGCAAAGAAGAAGTAAGTAAGTACCTACGCAAGTTCCTACTTACCGACCTAGGTACTTTATTAGTATCTCCAGTAGGAAAGTTCAAGGACTACCTACAAACAAAATAAAACAGTGGCTCCTGATTAACCGTTGTCTTTACTATTTAATTTTATTTCATTGACCTTTGTATCAAAGAGCAAGAAAAAAATAATAGCATTTTATCTACCTACAATAAAAAAAGATAATTATTATCTTTATTTATTCTTTCACAGGACTAGACTTTAGACCCCTGTGGAGATGTTTAATTAAATTACTTATACAAGTTTGGTTTCAAGAACTTAACCTAAAAATAATACGTTTTTTAAGTAGATACCTACCTAATACCTATTTGTCCAGTATAAAAATATTTAGTTAGTATAAAAAAGGTACTCTAAATATCTCCACATAGATAGCACCTTTTATATACTTTTTAAACAGTAAGTAGATAAATCTATGAATTAGTACCTCATAGGCCATAACTTAACTAAGCAAATATACAAGCGAACTGTAAATCTTTCACTTACTTTAATTCAAAGTTATAGCTAAATAAAAATCAATTAAGTTTTGCAAACACTTCGGTCACTTTTTGATTGGCATCACATCACAAACACTGACTGAGGGAGGTCGTTGATCGCTGTCATCAGTTGCTACCAGCTGATAACTTGGTAGTTGCCTTGCATTTCTCATAGATGGCAGCACGGTCAACAAGAAACACAGATAAGATATAGGTAAAAGGCACAGTGAACTAATACGATTAGATAGATATTTTTTGGATGTAGTCAAAATAATGATGGCGCTGAAGAAAAGGTCTCCCAAGGCCACTTATAAGAAGCTGCAGGGCTGATGCTGCAATTTGAAAAAAAATAAACATTGCTGTAGTTGTCGAGAAGTACAGATACACATTACACACAGTACTACAATCCCACAATCACAAATAATCAATCAATCAGTCAATCATTACAATCTGTTTCAGCCCAGCATTCCGATCCATACGACAGGTCTTGTCACGGATTTTTATATTTCCCCCTTTAACTTGAGAGTCATCCGTGGGTCGAAATTTATTTCAGTGACCTGTCGCCATTTCATCCATCCTGAGTTGATCCGGTGTTACGTCCCGGTCTACTTCGCCATCCCCTTGGACAAGCGACCCGAGATACCGAAAATCGGAACAGATCGGTATGGGCGTTCCGGCAAGGGTTATGGGCACAGGACTGGAGAGACCGCCGAAATCACAGAATAAGTATTCTGATTTGGTCCTACTTACTTTCAGGCCAACATTCTCCAGTCTTTGCCACCACACTTCCAATCTATTCTGGACTTCTAGACCACTCTTGGCAACCAACACAATGTCGTCGGCAAATAGCATACACCATCAGCCTCTTCCTGGATTTCCCACGTTAGTGCTTCTAATAACACCAGGAAGAGGTAGGGGCGTAGAGCCGACCCCTGGTGCAAGCCGACAACCACATTGAAGCTGCCGGTAGTGCCCGTTGTAAGCCGGACTTGGGTACTATATCGCCTGTACATCGCTCGGATCAACTGCACATATTTCTCAGGCATACCTTTCTCTTTCAGGGCCCACCACAAAAGTACAAAACCTCACGAGGTGTCCGGTCGTATGCCTTTTCTAGGTCGATGAACACCATGTGCAAGTTTTTGTGCGCACTTCTGTAAATCTCGCACTGCTGGCGTATGGCAAAAATGGCATCCGTCGGTCCGGTCCCCGACCAAGGGGCCCTACTCTCTAGTTCTACACTTAACGATCGGATTCAAAATGATTGAACTGTTGCCGCCTAGCCGTCAACCAGCGGTCGGCGAGCCGTAAGCGCGGCGTCGCCTAGCTGTAGCCGAGTCGTCGTGCCGGAGTTTCTGATCTGCTCACGTTACGTGGACGCCTGTTTGACGCCAAGGGCCAAGGCAAGGCGGTGACGATCCCTTTCCAAATTGATACGTGTGCTACGACCTTTAAGCTTCGTCCGTATATTCGGATCGATCTGTCTCTTTAGCGCATGTGTTCAAATGAGTGTGAGTGAGAGAGACGTATAGATCCGAATATACGGAAGAAGCGTTGGAGAGTAGGGCCTCTGGCGTAAAACAGAATTGATTTCGTAAAATTTCACTCTCTTCTCTCAGTCATCTTTCTCACAAAATTTTATACTAAGTATGCGCCATTAGCTTTATTCCTCTCTAATATTGCACTCTGGCTCATCACCTTTACTTCTAAAGATTGTCACCAGTGAACTGTTGCAACATTCGTTTGGCACAGATAATATAATACTTCGCAGTGATGATGATGATGAATAACATTAATTATCAAGTTCAGTATACAGGGTGTAAACGGCCCCTTCACGAAGCTGTCAACCAAGCATTCTGTACATCAAACTAAGTAACATAACGAAAAAAATATTGCTGGGAAACGACTTTTTTTTGGGTGAAAAATCATGTTTTAGGTATAGCTTCTTCCAGCAACAACTTGCCTATTGAAAAATAAAGCTAACCACGTCCATCCATCCACCCGTAATAACTTCCAAACTTCAACTGGTATACCATCAGGTCCTAACGTTTTCCCATTCTTCATTCCTTTTACTGTTATTCTCACTTCATCCATACTAACCCCTCATTCACTGGTTTATTCTCAATAACCCCTCGATCATTCACTGGGTTATCTACTGATATTGGTAAAATATTTCTGTTTATGTTATTGTCGCAATTTTGTTTATTCATTTGTTATCTCCAAACAAACTTTGACCTTAGCGTTGCTTACGTTATTTATCACACCACATACATTCTGAATTTAGCGTCATAGTCCCTGATACCAATACATTTGAGGTCAGCGCAATACAGTATAGGTAGGTATAGTGGTACTCTATCATCATCGAATCTGACAATCAGTCTTGCCAAGAGACATCGTGGTAGGTACCCAGTTGCTGGGTTATGGCGATTGGCCCTATGTAAAATACTAATATTTATAAGTAGCATCCGGTTAGACTGGAACAGGGTCGGACTGGGCCGGAGGGGCCCGGGTGGCTCCCCACAAGCCCGGGGTCTGAGACTGGATATTTGTAGATGGGATAAAATCAGAAAATAATGAAATATACAAATTATTAATTATCAACGAAATATATTATTATGTACCTAAGTACAGTTCCAATTATATTCCAATTGTATAACAAATATGAACCTATAGCTAATCAACATTTTTAAAAAGAGGAGTACTTTCAGCTAACCTTTTTTTTTTAATATCTATGAAACAATTTAAATGTACTTTAGACTAGTAACTAAAATAAAATTTAGGCTCTCCACTATGGTAAGAAATAGATGTTATTTAATCGACTTAGGACACAATGTTAAGACAAATCCCCAAAAGCGAGCGAGCTCGAAAATTTTATCACTCTACTACAGGCAAGAGTTGTTTCAATCCTTCATTTTTACATCTTGCCTAGAATAAATTCAGTTACGTAATTTGAGATCAAAATGTCCACATGCTCTATTTTTTGCAACCACAAGTCAAGTCCGTGGGGGCCCGCGCAGGCTGGGGCCCGGCTGGCAAATGCCATGCTGACTATATGGGCAGTGCGACACTGCACTGGAAGCCAACCCCACCCAAAATAACTAGGTGGGAAAAGGCTACCTTGGCAGATAATGATTTTTTCTCTAACATCCTTCTGGTTGATGGTTTGACTAGCTTAGTTCGTTGGCGACAACAGCTAATTAATCATTCCTGAACGAAGTTCAGGCTGCTGATTTCGCATCGCTGATTTCGCGCTACAGTTGTCTCGACGGAGTGTACTTGCAACTGTAGCTTTCACAGGCATTTCTGTATCGAAGCTGTATCGCGAGAGTAACGATACACAATCGTAGTTACGTGGGCGAAAATATACTGGGCACCATCGAGACTGTATCGCAGCCTGTATTTACGTTAGCATCGCTTCAGCTATGCGTTTTCGAACTGGCGTACCACTCTTAATTTTTTTCGAAATTGCGTGCGTCGCAATAACGTCATTCGAATCTTCATATCACTCCCTGCTGCACCACATAGTCGCGTTGGGCGTGGAACCTTAGTAATGTGTATGCTATGTTTACCTCGACAATAATCTCCGCCTATAATGAGATCACGCAGTTGAAGCAAGACTAACGTTTGTTTTTCATTACATTATGTTATCCGACAACCTACCTATCTAAACTTGACCTTTATAAACATTGACTTTGGTCATTACCCTCATATCTTTCAAAATAAAACATGTAACTAAATTAGTCGGCTTTTAAAAAGCTGGTAAAATTTTAATTAGTAAGGAGCTAATTGCCAAGAGCCCACATTTCGTTAATTGTTACAGGTATAGCCATTATAACCAACCACCGTCAAATGAGGGTATTATTTCGTATAATACTGCATTTATTTATAATGAAAAGTCAAAACATTGGTACGGTAACTGTAAGTACGGTACGGGTAAGTAAAAATTTCCACAAAATTAGCAATTAAACGGTGTGGAACTCTCGATATTATGACGTATCTACTTGTTAATAACTCAGTTTAACGTAAATGTTATTTCTTTCTACCTAATTATTGTTCTGAAATGTCATAGTTCGCGTTTACTCAAAAACGACGTTGGTTTCGCTCTTTGATTATAAAGGTTTCGCTAATGATTACTTATTTCTGTTGCCACGGCATTGTTGTTGTCAGTAACAACCACGGAGTCTTTCTTTGTGCCCGGTTTTTGGCAATACGCTCGCCCCCTATTACATGGGACTTAACCATAACTGGCAAAATCTGGTTGTACCTACTATAATTGGGTACAACCTCTGCCTAAGGCCTTTATTGCATTACACGATTTATAGGGCCCTGTCGATCGTGTGGCCTGCCCTGATCAGTCAGGGCGCCGCTTATCATTTAGGGACCCTGACTTCCTGTTGCTTATTACACTTCCCTGTCCCTGCGAGCAGGGCCCGATAAATCGTGTATTGTAATAAGGCCTTAATCCTTTGGGGATTACAGGCCTGCCCGCGTAGTATGGCGACGTAGAAACGGGGAAAGACTCGACAAATCTTTTGTTCATCTGTCATTTTGTCGATATTAAATAGACAAAATGACAGATGAACAAAAGATTTGTCGAGTCTTTCCCCGTTTCTACGTCGCCATACTACGCGGGTTGATGTTATTTCTGTTGCCAAGGAAAAACTGAAGACAAAAGAAAAACAAGGTAACTAAAAGGGTTTGAACCTCATAATATAACTGTAGATAAGTTAGATACAGAATAACATAATAGTTTACAAAAAAGGCTTACACGTGGAAGAAATTAAATAGCTAAGTGCCTTTATAGGTACCTACCTACATATGTTACTGGAAAGTTATTATGTATGATTTTCCCTTTATGATAATTGATTGGGTATGAATTTATTTTTGCCCGAATTTCTCCAGCCTTGGGTATCCGAAGAATCACAAATAAACACGAAATTTCAATAAGAGTCATAAAGAGGCAACATTATAGATATTCTTTGAGAGAAAAAGATCAAAGGCTTTTATGTTAATTGGTTTTTCAAATTATTGGAGACTTTCCCTGTCTCCTTGCTCAATTAAAGAAAATTAAAGTAGAACTCAGAGACACTTAGGTAAATTAGATTTTATTCGCCATTAATTAATCACAAAGAAATTACAATAATACGCTTATAAATAGAGTTGATTCCTAACAATGAGTATTAATGGAACCTTTTCAAGATTTTCTATGCTAAGTAAAGGTAGCCGATATGTAATAACAACGTAATAACAAAGAGATTCTAATAAGGTACGTTAGTAAACAAATACGAGACAGATTCGGCGTAATGAGTACGTCTTATAGCCTCAGCAAGCATCACAGAAATGTCAATAGTTTGTATCTTCGGGCACATTTTCATATTAGTTTCTTGAGGGATCGTATTTGTTACCACAATACCCTCGAGACATGAATTATTAATCTTGTCGATAGCGTTTCCTGCGAATACTCCATGAGTCAATATCGCGTAAACTTTTGTAGCTCCGGCTTCACGTAATGCTTCGGCTCCCTTGACGATTGTGTCACAAGTATCAGCTAAATCATCTACCATGATCGCTGTCCGGTTTTTGACAGTACCGACGAGGACTGTCGAATCACCTTCGTTGGCTCTCTCCCTTTCCTTGTGTATAATAGCGAAATCAATGTCCAGTCTGTCAGCGATAGCAGTCATCCTTTTCACGCCACCAGCATCAGGCGACACCATGACACTGCTCTGCCAGTCAGGGATATTCTCCTTAATCCACTTAGTAATAGCGGGTTCAGCGTATAAGTTGTCAACAGGAATGTTGAAGAATCCCTGAATTTGTGAAGAGTGCAGATCAATTGTGATGACGTGGTCTGCACCAGCTACTGATACGAGATTGGCTAGTAGCTTAGCTGTGATTGGTGCTCTGCTCTTGTCCTTCTTGTCCTGCCTGGAGTACGGGAAGCAAGGAACCACAGCTGTTACGCGGGATGCTGAAGCAATCTTACACGCATTGATCATGATGAAGAGCTCCATCAGGTTGTCATTGATCTCCCCGCAGCCACTCTGCACAATGTACACATCCTCACCTCTGACCGACTCGCCGATCTCAACATTAGTTTCTTTGTTGCTGAACTTCTTTGTGGTCGCTCTTCCTAAATTAATGTTAAGCCTGGCAACAATTCTCTTCGCCATCTCCGGATGCGAGCTCCCGGTAAACACTTTAATGTTCGGCATCCTGGCACCAGGGTTATTGAAACTTTTTTTACGTGGTTCTTCTTTAGGTTCCTGAAGATTGTTCTCCGGTTTCATTAGTTTCGTTTCGAAAGTGAAGACTTCCTTCACTGGCCGCGAGTCACCACAAATTAACTTGTTATTTGATGTTAACGTAGATTTATCTGAGTTCACTGTGGGGTCAGCTCATTATAATCTATGTCCCCCACAATGGAACTGTCCGCGGTCTTATCCATGTTACAGTAAACTCGCAAATATAAACACTGAGAGGCGTACTTGTTTATTGATTGAGCGTCGTCGTATTACGTAAAAAGTACCGTCTATTACGAAAGCGCGAGTAAGAATAGAGAACAAACACACAAGACTATTTTATTGTGTTAAGATAAGGAGGTCGTATAGTGATCTGCCACTAATTGCATCATTGCCGATAAAATAATTACCTACTTACTCGCAATAACCTGTTTGTGCGTTGGCATGGATACAAATAACAATCGATAGCGTTTTGTTTCTGTTGCCAAAAGATTTAGAGAATTTATTGTGTTGACGAATGTATCTAAATAAAATACTGTGTCTGTAGTACAAAGTGGGTTCGTATTATTTTAGTGTTTAGGAAAGGTGTTTGAACGACTAATGGACGTATGTGGGATGAGCTGAGCACCGCTTTGACGACAGAACTAATTTGTTCTAAGCAAAAGTTAATGTTATTTTTATCCAAGTTACCTAAGTTCTCGAAAGTAACTAGAAATTGCTCTGATCAGTTATCCGTTTAAGTATATGGAGGAGCTTGCTACGGAAAGCCGGTTGGTTCGTAGATGGGTGACCACAGACCACCCATTACATACTGAGTTTCCTCCGTGCGTCGGAAAGCACGTTAAGCCGAATTGCCATTTGTATTTGATTGACATTTGTAATTTGTATATCTTTAACAGTCGTTTCAGGTAGTCAGTTGCCCTAAAGTCTTACCAAGACCAAGGCGTATTGTATTACCTATAACCACAGACCACATAAGAGCTTCCTATAACTAACTGGGTTGTGTAGGTCAGATAGGCATAGTTGGGAAAAGGCAAGGCAGATGATGACTGAAGAGCTATCCGTTTATATATATTTTTTCTACATAATTTAAATATATCTCTTATACATCGTGAGTGTACGATCGACCTCTTAATTGCTTTACTACTTTTAACAACCATTCCCAAATGCACTTAAAATGACACTTACGGGATATCTTCCGTGATTATATAAGTAAGTAATGAACCGTGAAAGTTTAAACAGCATTCCCAAATGATTAAAATTTTACTATGGATGGAACTATCTAACAATATCGAACAAGATATTGACTTGTAGGCCACAACTATGACTTTCAATCTAAGGGTGCTAAACCAATTCTATGGTATATTAAATTTTAGGTATACCTACAAACCTGCTCGCGGCAGTCGAACCCGTGGCCCGTAGCGCGGAAGTTATCGCCTAACCACTGCGCCAACCGTACTCTTCCCACACTTTGCTCACCTTAACGGATTCTAATTAATATTGTTCTTCTTGATCTGCTGATAATCATTACTTCGGAGTAGTAAGTTGTTCATTATTTCGGAGTTTGTATATCGGCATGAGCCAAATGAAAGCCGAATATGTGGGCTTGGAGTCGGAAGTTGGAAACTAATTGACTCGCGGTAGAATTTAAAACTACGTTTAAATGTACTGGATTTGATAGCTCGATGTCGTTTTTCTTAGCATGCAGCGCCGCCCTGATATCTCAAGTTATGTTGGTAAAGTAACGGATATCGCTAGGTATATCGAGTGTACCGATCCGGATTAGTGTGTAACCCCCCTAAAACTCGGAACAACTAGATATTGTACTGTTAAACAGTACAATAGCGCTACAGTTCTTAGTGATAACATTACCGGATAATAGTTGATACGTAGTCAGTATTAACTTTGATCATAAAGACGAAATAAAGGAGCTCCTGTGAGTGCTATCAACACCTTAAAGCTCCTGTGAGTGCTATCAACACCTTAATAATGGAATAATTATTGTCTACAAAGAGCTTTATCACTGTATCTTTTTTGTGGCGGGTGTAAATAGACCATTAACAAAGCCGAAATGCACTTCTTTAAAGCCGAAAGGTTCTTCCCGTCATTACGATCATTATTTTGTTCTAAACCATACCTGGGAAACTTCTAGTTACGGAGATATTGGAGGTTCAAGGATCAAGTTTTTTTTTCAAATACTGGTTTTTAAGGTAGTAACTTTACTTTCAATACCTCCATTACCCGTTTACTATTAAATGTGTCCATAAGCACAATGTTTTGAATGTGTTACATTGAGTTTTACAGTAAAACGTGATTTTTCACCCAAAAAAAAAAGTCGTTTCCCAGCAATCACTTTTAAAAGTTACTTAGTTTGATGTAGAGAATGCTTGGTTGACGGCTTCGTGAAGGGTCTGTTTACACCCTGTATAAGGTGGCAGTCCTAATTCACGCCGATTTTCGCTAAATTTACACTATCAGTTACAGGATATTCCGTGATTTTCCGACCCCCCCCGACATTTTTTCTCTGTTGCAAGCGCCATGATCAGTGATCACGGGATGACGAAAACTATGTTATATCCTTCTTCTCCCGGCGTCAGGTTACCAGTCATAAATTTCAGAAATATATAAAGATAGATTAATTTTGTAAAAACACGAGTAAGTAAATAGATAGGTATGCAGGTCTTATAAATAAATTATTTATCTTTGACGAAAAAAAAGTCACGACATTGTGGGAACGGTGCCTAACACTGATGGAATAAGCACATTTACATGAAACCATATGAGTGGCACTAGAGCTGTTCACCGCGACCTACGTGGGTAGGTCGCGGTAACCATCCTTTTACCGTTTTCTGACTTTACATTACTGTCAAAATCACATCGATCTTTACTGCTGTTGCAATAAGGTTGCACATAAAAAGAAACTGCCTGTTTTGCCTAGTACCTACTCGAAATTCAAAATATTGAGTTTGACAAATCCTCAACTTCAATTACCTAATTCAGAAAACCAGCAATAAGTCTACACACACTACGTAGGTAGATATAACTCCTTTGTTTGGATCTAAAACTAACGATTGGGTAGTTTCTAAATTTGTTTGTTGAGGCTTGCATAGTTTTCAGAACGATAGGTAGATATTCTATTTTTAGCCTCAGTCAAAATAAACGAGAAACTCAAGTAACGTACGGTACTTGAGTTTCTCGTTTTGTTATTGAACTTGTTTTGATAAAGCTATAGTCTCGTTTTGTTTATGTAGGTCATTTTTAAGATTTCTTGGAATTACATCCTCGAATTCAAACAAAACAAAAGTCTAAAAACATTTTTTTTGTGTTGCTAAAACATGTTGATTCCAAAGTTAAGTATTTCAGGGAAAAGTCCTGGATAAAATGTCGCTTGAAGCTTTTTCTCAAAAACATCGAGACATTATTTTTTCAGTTTTAATGTAGGTATAAATATTAGCGACTGACTGAAGGTTGAGTTTCGGCCAAGAAATCTAGTTTAGGCCAGTTTTGATTTATTCTGTCCATTACCGAGTTTCTGCACAGCCGAAACTCGTAAATAGTCGTACGTCGTTTGGCTTGTTCGGGCAACTTCGGGTGAGTTCTTTCTTCTTTGGACACAGGTTTGGTTTCGGCTGAAATCGTTGTAGAATATTGTAGTTTGTTGTAATGGATTTGGAAGTTAGGTGCAGATGTTAAATTAAACTTCACTTTGCTGTAATAATTCCATATATTGCCTGCCGGTCTAAGCACGCGTTCGTTCACGACGACGGTTTTGGGAGGAAGGGGAGAGCGACAGCGCTTTTCCACAGATAACTAATCTTAAGATAATACAGATGCAAAACCTTACTTTTTGCACAGACTAAAATTACTTAATGTCTCGGACATGCTGGGGCCTTAAAAGAACCAAACTGACACTCGAGAAGGGTTACAATATTACTAGATCAAACTAGAAAAGCTAACGATATAGGTATATCAAAGGTTAATACCTACATAGTGTTAAACAACACAGTCAAATTACATTCTTGTCTCTATAGACCTACATTATAATTATATTTATTTATTAAAACTTTATGCACAAGTAAAAAACTGTACAAAGGCGGACTTAATGCCTTGGGCATTTTCTACCAGTCTACCTTAGGGTGATGCAGAGATAGTACACAGTAGGTGCATTAACAGAAAAAAAGACTAGAAAATATTTATAAATTTATAACTAAAACATAAGAATAAATACATATATACATACATATAACAAAAAATATATATATATGAATATAAAAAGTGAAGAGAGATAACAAGAATAAAAAAAAACTAACAACTTAGTTCTGAGACCAATCTGCCAACTTCTTGTGAATATGCTCTCGAGCTTTCACTTTGAAGGTGAAACGACTAGTCAACGTCCTGATACTCTGGGGGAGTGCATTCCAAAGAAAGACCGCCTGGACAAAGAAAGAAGATTTTATAAAGCCAGATCGGTGAGAAGGACAGCGTAGAAGACGGTTATTGGAAGAACGAAGATTTTTGGTGTGCGCAGAGCATAAATATTGAAAATGAGAAGTCAGATAAGAAGGAGAAGTGGGTTTGTGAAGAAGAGAAAACAGGGTTGTCAAAGCCCTCAATGCTCTGCGTTGCCGGATGGGCAACCACCTTAACAGCGATCGATGTGCAGATACATGATCATACTTGCGAAGATTGAAGACGAATCGAATACAGTTATTAAGAAGTCGGTCAACTTTATTGAGGAGTTCTGCATTCAGGTCATAGTAGCACACATCACCATAGTCAATCATGGGGAAGATTAGGGACTGTACAAGCATAGCCTTGATGTGTGATGGGAGAATATTTTTCAGCCGATAGAGCGACCGCAATGTTCCGGTGACTTTCTTGCTCACAATCGCAACCTGCTTACGCCAGTCAAGACAAGTGTCCACATGCAAACCTAAATCCTTGACGTCAGAGCTAAACGGGATTACTGTTCCGTCAAAGGTAACCGGTGGCACCGTTAAACCATTCAGCCTTCTCAGGCTATGGGGGCTCCCTACAATGATGGCCTGGCACTTGGTTGGGTTAACCGCCACACCGAAACGATCAGACCAGTTTTTAACTACGCGTAAATACCGGTTTAGCTCCTCAACCGCACCGGGTAGGCTGTCAACACCCGCCTGACAGTAAAGCTGTAAGTCATCAGCGTAGAGATGATACGCACACTGAAGTTCGGTAGTTATGAGATCAATAAAAATAGAAAACAAAAGTGGAGATAAAATACCGCCTTGAGGGACGCCAGTTTCAAGATTACACCAGCTGGAGTTAGACTCACCAGCAAGAACTGACTGCTGACGTCCCTGAAGATAGGAAGAAAACCATTCCAACGCCTCGGGAGAGACCATGTGATAGGAGAGGATGGATAAAAGGACTTCGTGACTGACGTTATTGAAGGCATTTGAAAAATCGATCAGCACTAAGACCGTAACTTTAGTGTCTTCCATGCCTCGCCTTATATCGTCAGTCACTTTAAGGAGAGCAGAAACGGTACTGTGCCCGGGCCTGAACCCGGATTGGAAAGGACTGATGAGGGAGTTTTTGTGAATGAAGTGGGAGAATTGTTTGTGTACACAGGCCTCGAGTACTTTGGATAAAAAGGGTAGGATGGAAATTGGACGAAAGTGACTGGGATGTGTGGGATTAGGTATCTTAGGTAGTGGTCGAACATGGGCTTTCCGCCACAGGGTAGGGAAAACACCGGAGTAAAGGGAGAAGTTAACTATATGGGAAATGGCAGGAAGGAGCTGATCAAGAGCTGTTACGATCATGTGTCGACTGATGACTGATTTAATGGATAGGATAATCTTTTTGATCTCTCCCGAATCGACTGGGGTGAAGGCAAAGGGAGTAATATTGGGTCGCGTCAGACCAGCAAGGTAATCAAGAGTTTGACATTTGGTTAGACTATCAAGGGTGGGAACAGTGGAGAAATGACGATTCAGATCGTCTAAGCCAAATGTGTTAGGAACGTCTGAATGCCGCGATCTGCCGATACCTAGAGTTCCAAGGAATTTCCAGATATCAGCAGGAGAAGCAGAAGTGATATTATCAAGAATGTGGCGGCGTTTAGCGTTGCGTATCATCTGATTACAACGATTGCGAGCAGTTTTGAAGAGGGTCCAATTCTCTTCCGATCGATCCTTCTTAAACCTCCGAAACGCGCGATCCCTTCGTCGCATCGCCATCCGAACTCCCATATTCATCCATGGCGCAGGTGGGCGCTTCAGCTTGACTCTCTTGATTGGAGCGTGGGTGTCGTACAGCTTTACTACAACATTGTTGAAAAAAGTGACTTTATCGTTGACTGTAGTGGCTTCCTCTAGGGGTGTCCAATCAATATTAGAAGCGTCTTGTAAAAGCCTCTCACTATTCATCCGCGCAAAGGCACGCCTGTACTGGAATGCAGGTTTGGGTTTAGGAGGTTTAAGGACATAGGACAGGAAAATAAGGTCATGATGGGAAAAACCAGGAGCGTCAAATTGACCATGTGAGGAGACTAGGGAAGGATTGGAGGTTAGGATCAAGTCGAGCCAAGTATCATCACCGGTAGTGTTGTGATGAGTTGGTTGGAGAGGTAACTACGGTAATTACTAACGGTAATTATACTGTTTGTTATCCCTGTGACACTTAATAAATTACATTTCTGAGAACATTTGTTTACATTTTTTATTCAACATTGCTATGAGTATAGCTTAGATTTGGTACAATTTTCTTATTACCTTTGTGCAACAAATTTTAATTCTGTTAAAATAACTGATTTCTAATAACACCTACATTAGGATGCAACAATAGAGTTTAACTTCACAACTCTTAAATAGAGACACTAATCTATATAAACTCAAATGCTACTAGGAGCTAGGAATATCGATCTTCTTAAATTTAATTATTATCTATTGGTAATACACATACAGGTCTCCCAAAGTGATAATGCGCATAGAAATCTTCGTCACTGTTCGGCAACGGTCGTATTCCCCGAGCGTCGGAGGACGATATGTATATAGAGTGGTTAAGTGCATTTTCTTCATAATAAATATATATAAATAGCGAGGAAAACGACATGATTGCGAATATGCTACAATCTTTGTTGAATTGATTTACTTCTTTTTTTTCTAATATGTATTTAACGTAGGTATTTTTAATATTAAAAAACGTGAAAAATGTTAGTATATTTGCCTATTTAACAAAATAAATTATTTCAATTTGAGTAAGATAATTAAAGTTGAAATTAAATTCACCTTTGAAAACAAAACCAAGAAGGGTGTGTAATAGCAGCTCTATATAATTCCACACAGAGAGAACACGTGCAGTCACCACCAATATATAAAGACGACTGACGATGACGGACCTTTGACTGACCGGCGACAGCCGCCGACCGCCCGAATTGTTTTCAATTGTTTCACATGATTTGACATATGACATTGACTCCTGTTTCTTTCGAACAAGGTACAAAATGCAAGTGCATTGTTTAGGGCTCTCTCCGATTTAATGATTCGGGTGTTTCCGGGAATACGACAATTGGCGAAGATTTGCATGCGCATTATTAATTTGGGAGTACTGTACTTTCGTAATGGACCTCCGATGAGAGTGCCCATTGGATGTAATTACTTCTATGGCTCTTACAACGCCATCTTTAGTGCCTGGAAAGACTTTCGTTACACGGGCCATAGGCCATTGCAAAGGAGGTACATTTTGTTCCCTAAGTATGACTAGGGTACCTACGGTTACATTCGGCACAATATTGTGCCACTTAGGACGGTTTTGCAGCGTAGTGAGGTAATCGTCTTTCCAGTGTTTCCAGAATATCTGTTTCATATTAGTACATAGAGCCCAAAATTTGAGCCGATTGGTGGGAGTGTCACTGACGTCTTTCTCAGGATATGAGTTCATTGGAGCACCGGTCAAAAAATGCCCAGGTGTTAAACATGAAAAATCAGAAGGGTCTGCAGACATAGCGCTAATGGGACGCGAGTTTAATACCGCTTCGATTTCAGTAAGTATAGTGTTTACTTGCTCATACGTCAGTAACGCTCCCGCAATTACACGCTTGAGGTGGTGTTTTACACTTTTTACAGACCTTTCCCAAAGCCCACCAAACACAGGACTGTAACTAGGTATAAAGTGAAATTGTATTCCTTTTTCGGCAGCAAACGTCTGCACCTGTGTTTGATGTGCCCTGTCACCACCATGTAGCCGATATAGATCACCTAATCGGGCCTTCGCCCCCTTAAAAGTCGACGCGTTATCGCAGTAGACAGCGCTGGGCAAGTTTCGTCTAGCTGCAAATCTCTTGAAACATGCTAGGAATGTGTCTGTCGTTAAATCTGACGCGAGCTCAAGATGAATGGCTTTGGTGACAAAGCAGACTATTACTAGGATGTAACCTTTTCCTATTACTGGATTTCTGATGCGACTCTGCTTCACGGAAATTGGCCCAGCGAAGTCCATGCCGACCTTCTCGAAGGGACGACACGCGTTGACTCTGTCGGCAGGCAAAGACCCCATCAGCTGACTCGTGGCCTCAGCCTTTCACCTGAAGCAGATAATACATTTGTGAATAAATTTTTTGACACATCTCAAGCCATCTGTTAACCAATATTTTTGGTTAATGCTACTTAAAACTAGCTTTTGTCCTGCATGTAAAAGCCTGATATGTTCGCGCTTAATGATCAACTCGGTGACAATTGAATTCTTTGGCAATATAATGGGATGCATTTTGGAAAATGGTAGATTGGCATGATGAAGCCTGCCACCTACATGCAACAATTTGTCTTGACCTATAAAAGGATGTAGAGGCTTCAGATTGCCATTGTATTGATCATTAGCTAGAATACATTTAATTTCTTTGCTAAAGTATTTTTGCTGCTCAGACCTTATCAATAGTGACAGTGCACTATCTAACTCGTTCACACACAGAAAGCTTTCTTTGCATTTTACAGAGTTGGGCTTTAAATTGTTGAGATATCTTAGAACATAGGCTAAGACTCTGGTCATTTTTGTTATGTTAGAAAACTTTTCTATTATTGATTGCAGAATGCAATTTTTGTTATCGTTCATTACTGTTGGACAAGCCACCGGTACCAAAATATCATCCTTGCTCTCTGCCTGAACGTCAGGAGAAAGAAGGTTCACCATAAGCATTTTGTATCGTTACCTTTTTGTCGTGTAGTAGTGATGGGCCATGCCACCATAGGGTGTGGCCTTTTAGCTCATGAGGCAGCAGTCCTCTGCTAATACAGTCTGCAGGATTATCAAGTGTCGTTACATACCCCCAGCTAAGAGAATTCTTGACTGAATAGTCATTAATTACCCGGACTCTGTTGGCAGCATAGGTGTTCAGCTTTGCTATGTCTGTGTTGAGCCATGCAAGCACTATTTGCGAATCCACAAACATATGGGTTTGAGGATTTAATGCTTTATTGTGCAGGCTCACCAGTACCTTGTGGGTCAGTCGGGCTAGCAACAAGGCAGCATTGAGCTCCAGCCTGGGTATGGTCAGTTTGTTCTTGTGGGAATTGATCCTTGACTTTGAGCATATCAAGTTCATACTTACCTCATCATTGGCGTCTACTACTCGCAGGTATAGACAACAGCCATGTGCAATAAGTGATGCATCTGCAAAACCAATAAGTTGGATGGTAGCCTCAGTAGATGATTTTATGCATCGTAGAATGTAAAGTGGCTCCATCTCTGATAAGCTTTTGGCGAATTCTATCCACTTGTCCCTAACATGATCTGGCGGGTTCTCATCCCAACCTATGCTCTCAGCCCATAGCAGCTGCATGATGATTTTTGCCTGAACAAATATTGGTCCCATTAGCCCTAAGGGGTCGAAGAACTTACTGATGTAGCTCAGGATTTGCCTTTTGGTGAGATGTGTGACTGAGCACGGTTGTGAGGTGGACAGCTTGAAGGTGTCGGTTCGTATGTCAAAGTTGACTCCTAGAGTTTTGACAGAGAGATCATCCTTATCCAAGTCTACCTCACTAAAGTACTGTTTTTCCTTTGGGATATTGCTCAGCACCTTGGCACTGTTCGAAGACCATTTGTGCAGTTCAAACCCACCGAAAGAAAGAAGTTGAACTAAGTCCTTCTGTAATTTGACTAGTTCTTCCTCATTGTCATGCGTAGCTAATATATCGTCTACATATGTGTTGTTCTCTAAAACCGATGCTGCTGAGGGATATTGACCCTTGAATCGTTGAGCCAGTTCAATGAGGCATCTTGTGGCAAGATAGGAAGATGTCTTTAAGCCGTATGTAACGGTTTGCAATTGTATGCATTTGATGTCCTCATTGGGCTGGTCTCTCCAAAGAATGTTTTGAAGTGTTCTTTGCTGAGGATTGAGCATAATGAATCGAAACATCATTTTTATGTCAGAAATGAAGAAGTGTTTGTCAAGTCTGAATGCAGTCAATACATCAAATAGATCCTTTTGGACAACTGGACCATTCATCATCATATCATTGAGTGATATTTTATTTTTAGTTTTCGCAGAGCCATCGAAAACAACTCTCAACTTAGTTGTTTTGTTGTCTTCTTTGATCACAGGGTGATGGGGAAAAAAATAGACAGTGTCTTTGGATAAATCGTACTGATTTAAATTTATGTATTTGGCATGACCAAGTGAGACATACTGATTGATAAATTTTTTGTAATCCTCAAAAAGTTTGGGATCTTTAGCAAATCTATTTTCAAGATTTAAAAATCGGCTTAATGCCAAGTGAAAGGAATCTCCTAATTCGTGGTTCATATCAACCAAGGGGACCTTAAGGGGCATTGTCACTTGGAATTTATCATTGTTAAGCTCAACATTATCTTTGAAATGGTTTTCAGTATGCTCAACCTCAGGTAATTTCTCTGGGTATATTTCATCGACTTGATCAGGCTTCCAAAACTTGGATAAGGACTCACTAATGTCTGATTCGCAGGTATTACAAAAGAGAGAGACCACCTTGTTAGCAGCTGATGATGTTGCAATCTGCCCTGCGATGATGTAGCCGAAGGAGGTGTGAAGCAGTCTCGGCTGATCTGGGTGGCTGGCAGCAGCAGCAGCACCCCCACTCTCCTCAGTAGCAGCAGGTTGTGGCAGGAGGGCCTGAAAGAGAATGTCAGCGCCTAAAAGCAGATGTATGTCACCAGGCTTATAAAAGTTAGGATCAGCAAGCTGGCTGAAGTCTGGCAGCTTTGTTAGTAATTGTGAGATGTCAAAAGTTTGTTGTGGCAACTTTGATGTGATTTGAGGCGCCACATGACATCTCACTTTAGCTTTGTATGGATATACCTGTGAATGCACTTCGACATTGATCGAGTGAGTAATTGTTTGTTCAGCATTGGCTATGCCTATAATGTTGCTATTCGTGCAATTTAGAGTGCCACCTAGGTGACTTACTAGCTTCTGCGTAGCAAAGCATGCTTGCGAGCCACTGTCTAACAGTGCTCTACAGTTTATCACCGTTCCTGTGTTTGAATATAACCTGACCCAAGCAGTAGGCAGTAAAACTTGGCCATGCGATGCACCGGACATCAAAGTCACTGTCGGTAGTGCTGCTGGGATGGCCTCATCCTTATGTAACAAGGTGTTGTGAGGCTTCTTGCAAACACTGCATTTGAAATGAAAGCGACATTTTGTTTTCGAATGGCTTGTGAGGCAGATTTCGCATAGCTTGTGTTGTGATGCAAATAATAATCTTTTCTCAGATGGTGCAAGCTTAAAACTTGGGCATTGGAAAATTTTGTGATTGGACTTACAGTAAATGCAGCTTGTTGTCTCCTTTGCAGTGTTTATCGCTGACACCACATTTGATGCATACCTTTGTGTCTGTTGCGGCTTGCAGGCAGAAATGCTGTCAGTATTCTCCAAAGCGAGAGCTCGCCTCTTGCTTACGCAAGTTTCTGTAGTAAGTTTATTTTTTTTACTATATTAACATATCCGAACGTGGTATATTTCATTATTGCGTATGCGTTTCCAAACGCGTCTCCTACGTTATATTTTTTCTGTCATGTTGCCAACCGCAGTTTTGAACTACCCATCTCCTTCCTTCCTACTACGCTCTCATGCGACAGAAAGAGAAGGAGTGTCGCCGCCTACGCCCAATCAGGGCGCGTTTCCGCAGTGACTGGCAGAAGAAGAACCACGCCATGATTGAACACTCTCTTGGATCCGCAACGTCAACCGCTTAACACCTCACGCAATACTGCTGAGCTTTGCGGCGCGCGCCGCAAAATACACCAAACCGCATTAAATTCTAAACTAAAAACAATCTGTGAATGTCGGCCGACACGGTAAAATAAACATAAGTGAAGGAAGAATCCACCAGAACACGCGCTGGGCTTCAGCACCTCCAGCGGCATCAGCCATCGTCCCAGGCGATCATCTTTATCATCAGCTTCCAAGTAAGTCCTTGTTTCCCTACATAAAACTGCGTGCCCGGCAACATTCTATCCCGCATAAATTAATTTCCCGCCAAAATGTACAACCCGCGAGGTCCTTCGAACCGCTATCCCAACTTATCAACATAAGTTTTTGGTCCTTCGAGCCGGATTCAAAGAATCAGCATTTATAGGTCTCATACCTAGGATTTAGGTCAAATACCTAAGTTCGTAAAACCGCCATATTGAACGCGTACTAACGTTCGTACATCCCGCTAGGTACATATTCATTGAGAACTACTGTACTAACTTAATATTGCTCCTCCTGCATTAAAATAGCTTAGGTCAATATTAAAACCGCTAATTATCGTGAGTTAGCTCGGCAAACTTGCCTACAACATACTCAACCGCAATTACTTCTTATACCCGCTTATAATAAAATTATTATTATAAGTCTACCCGCTATACCTAAATTAATTTGTCCGTTGTATTTTCTAGAATAATCCATTATGGAAGAACTTAAAATGAAAGTAAAATTACTTCAAGCTAAAAATCAAGCAATCTTTGAGCATTTATCGTCGTTATACGAAACGTCAAAGAAAATAAATACGACTAGTATTGAGCTTCGTTCGTCGGAAACGTTCATGTCAGACACACAAATACTCTCAGTCACTCGTCAGGAATTTAGTAATAACCTAGATAAAATAAATACATATTCTTTACAAATTAATCCAGATCATAAAATCGACTATAACAGTCAAATATCCTTTGACGGCGTTTACACTCGTGTCGAGAGAGTGCGCTCACTTATCGCCGCGAAGTCTTCAAGGTCATTAGAGGACTCAATGTCTCAGGACAACGCGAAACATTCTAAAACTTCTATCAAACTACCTCCAATTCAGATTCCGTTCTTTGATGGTAGGATTGAAAACTGGCCTGTTTTTTATGAATCATTTAAGTCAAATATCCATAGTAATATAAATCTCACAGATTCTCAGCGAGTGCAGTACTTAATGGGTAACCTAAAAGGAAACGCATTGCAGATTACCGCAGGAATTATTCCATCAGGAGAAAATTATGCTTCTATGTGGAACAGCTTAGTTCAAAAATATCAAGATAGGCGAGCACTGGGCTCACACTACATGTCTAACATATTAAATATTAAACCTGCAACGAACAATTCCGCTTCTTTAAATAGTTTTATTGAAAGTTTTCACGCTTCTGTTTCTGCCTTAGAACAATTACAAATTAACGACATAAAGGATTTCATTTTATTAAATTTAGCTTTGAAAAAATTAGACCCCGCTACTATACATTTATTCGAGATGCATATGAGAGATGAGGAGATTCCTACTTATACGGATCTCGTTGAGTTCTTAAAATCGCAAGTTAAAATATTAGATAGGACTATTTCTTCTCGAACTGCATCAGTAAATAAAAATAACTCATACCGTAACCAGTCACGTGATAGTACAGTGCATACCTTTGTTGCTTGTGACAATAACCAAACTTGTTTATACTGTAACAAAAATGATCATTATAAGCTGTACACCTGTCCAAACTTTCAGGCACTATCAGCCAACGCGCGTTTGGATTTTATTAAAAACAAACGTGGATGTGTAAACTGTCTTAGTGCAACGCACACTGCTTCACAGTGTAAATCTATACATACTTGTAGAACATGTAATAAAAAGCATCATTCGCTCTTGCATCTGGAGCAAAGTTCGCCGCCGCGATCGATATCGACTGACGCTGTACCTAGTTCCGCGCACTCACAACAGGTGGCGCTGTGTGCATGTTCACGCTTAGGCACAAACATATCGCGCACTACTGTACTTTTGTCGACAGCACAAGTCTACGTTGACAATAAACATAACAAATACGTTTCTGTAAGATGTTTGATCGATAACGCTTCACAGAACAACATAATTACTTCAGCTTGTTGTAAGAAACTACAATTAAATATTATACCGCTTTCAAATTCATTTATAAAGGGTGTAGGAACCTCTTCACGGCCTATTATAGGTTACGTCGAGATAACAGTTACTGCTAAAAATAAAACTAATTCTTTTAAAATAACCGCTCTTGTGGTTGATTGTATAACGGATAATTTACCATCACACTTTGTGGATACCTCTGCTATGCAACATTTGTTCGAATTACCGCTGGCAGACCCCCAGTGGCATATACCAGGTGAGGTTGAGCTGCTTCTAGGGGCAAAGCTGTTCCCGTATTTATTACTCCATAATAAAATTATCTCACCTACCGCGCCTTCCGCAATTGAAACCGTGTTTGGTTATATTCTTATGGGTGAGGTACCCACTAGTTTACATATTATTAATAGTTCCGCTGATTTAAATACCGCTTCATATTTTTCTACCGCGTTGAATATAGATGACTCGTATTGTTTTCTGTCGTTAGACGAATCTTTGCATAAATTCTGGAATATCGAAGAAATTCCTTCAAAATCTTTTATGAGCCCCGCTGAACGGGAGTGTGAACAGCTGTACGCTTCTACGGTGTCACGTGACTCCGGTGGTAGGTACTGTACTGCGTTGCCATTCTGTAAAGATCCAGATTCACTCGGAAATTCTTATGCTGTCGCTTATCGACGCTTAATTAATTTGGAAAAAACTAAGCTTCGCGACCCTGCTTTGCGCGCTAGTTATAATGAAATTATTCAAGAATATATTGATCAAAATTATTTAACTGAAATTACACCTAGTGCTGCTGATCAGACTATAGGTTATTACATACCGCATCACCCTGTCATTAGGAATGATAAACAAACTACGAAAGTGCGCATCGTTCTTGACGCGAGCGCTAAGTCTCATAATGGCGTGTCATTAAATGATTTGTTGCACACAGGGCCGAATTTACAGGCTGACATATTTTTATTACTTTTAAATTTCCGTTTGTTCCCTATTGCAGTTACAGCCGATATAAAACAGATGTATCTTCGAATTGCTGTTATTGATGAGCATCGAAAGTACCAGAAAATATTGTTTCGATTTAATACAGCTGAACCTGTACGCGAATTTCAATTTAACCGAGTTGCCTTTGGTCTTAAGCCCAGTCCCTTTCTAGCCATGCGCACTGTGCGCGAGCTTGCAAAGGATGAAAAACATCGCTTCCCGCGCGCATCCATTGTCGCTTCTCATGAGCTATATATGGATGACTTGGCTAATTCTACCCCTACTCTGGAGGAAGCCAAGATTCTCTCCGCTGAACTTATCGCCTTATTTAAGGCTGGGGGCTTCGACCTTACTAAGTGGGCAAGTAATTCCTCGGAACTACTAGAGGCTATTCCACACTCCAACCGCTCTTCTATTAACTTCTCTGACGGGGATAATTTAAAAATTCTTGGACTCAAATGGATTCCTTCCGAGGATTGTTTCACCTTTACTACATCTAATGTGGACAAAAGTTGTACTAAACGCTCCATACTTTCTACTGTTGCCCGTCTGTGGGATGTTCTCGGTCTAGTAGCACCTGTAGTTCTATTCGCGAAATTACTCATAAAAGAATTATGGAAATTAAATACAGATTGGGATGAGACTCCACCCGATTCTATTATACTCCTTTTTCAAAAATTTAAAGAGCAATTGCCTCTACTCTCTTCTTTAAAATTGCCGCGTCATGTAGCCGTTACTATGGGTTGTGTGACAAATATAGTAGGTTTTGCTGACGCTAGCATGAATGCGTATGGCTGCGTCATATATTTACATGTCACCGACGCAAATGGTAACACACACGTAAACTTGGTGTGTGCTAAATCCAAAGTTGCACCTGTTAAGGTCGTATCTCTGGCTCGTCTAGAGCTTTGCGCTGCTGTTCTTTTATCTAATTTAATTAAATTAGTTTATGACACTTACCGCTCTCGTACCGCTATTAATAAAATATTTGCCTTTTCCGATTCTACAATTACACTTTCATGGATTCATTCCTCACCGCACAAATGGAACATTTTTGTTAGCAACCGTGTCGCTAAATGTCAAGAAAATCTTGATCCTAAACATTTTTATCATATTAACGGTAAAGAAAATCCTAGTGACTGTTTGTCTCGAGGTCTTCTACCTGAGCAGCTACTAAATCACGATTTGTGGTGGCATGGCCCTGAGTGGCTTCTGCGCCCAACTGCTGAGTGGCCTATCACTCCGTTTGTTTCCTCATGCAGTGAGCAGTTGCCTGAGTTTAATAATAAATCTGTAACGTTAGTATCTATCGTATCAGAACTTAATTTAATATATAGCCTTTCTCAAAAATTTACATCATTAAATAAAATATTGCGCATAATTGTATACATTTTAAGATTTTTACATTTTATTCCTTATGACAAGTCACATAAGACAATTACTGTCCGTGAATTAGATACCGCTGAAATTTATTTAATTCGTTGTATTCAACAATTTCATTTTTTAGATATTTATGACGAGATTAAAAGTAATAAACTTCGCTCACAGTTTAAACGACTCGATCTCTTTATAGACGAGCATAACATAATCAGAATCGGAGGCAGGTTGTCAAATGCGAACCTTCCTTATGAAGCGCAGCATCCCGCTCTTTTACCTAAACATGATAACTTTACACATGTTTTAATAGATTATTATCACCGCATTTATTGTCATGCCGGTGTAAGCCTTCTTAGCTCTCTATTACGCCAAAAATATTGGATCCTCTCTTCTAGGGGTGTCATCAGACAAAGAGTACACGCTTGTAACTTTTGTTTTAAAGTTTCTCCTTCTCACCTCAGCCCAAAGATGGCTGATTTACCCGCTTGTCGCGTGCAAGAGACTAAAGCTTTCGTGCATACGGGTGTGGATTACGCTGGTCCCATCAAAGTAACTTTATGTAGACGCAGAGGTCAAAGAAGTCAGAAGGCTTACATATGCTTATTTATTTGTTTCGTTACCAAAGCAGTTCATATTGAATTGGTTACCGACGTGTCATCGGACACTTTTATTTCTGCTTTTAAAAGATTCATTTCCCGCAGAGGACCTGTTTCTTATTTATATTCCGACAACGGAACAAATTTCGTTGGAGCCAAGGCTCAATTGCAAGAACTACTTGCTAACCGCTACCGCATAGAGTGGAAAATGATTCCACCCCGCGCTCCCCATTTTGGAGGGTTGTGGGAATCTAATATTAAATCCATTAAAACACATTTATACCGTGTTATCGGTTCTCAACTCCTCACTTACGAGGAGCTTTCGACTGTTCTCACTGAAATTGAGGCAGTTCTAAACTCTAGACCGCTCTGTGTCCTGAATGAGGATCCGTACCCAGAACCGCTTACTCCCGCGCATTTTATAATGGCTTCTCCGTTGACTTCGTTGCCTGTCGTGAACGTTCCCGAAACAACGAAGCCTCTAACTTGCCGCAAAAAGTTGCTTGACCAAATGGTTTGTAGCTTTTGGAGAAGATGGCGGATAGAATACTTACATAACTTACAAGTTAGGCAAAAATGGTTGACTGCCGCAGACAATATTAGGATTGGTACAGTGGTTCTCATGCATCAGGATGATGTCCCTCCTTTACGTTGGCCAATGGGCATAATCACCGAAGTTTTCCCCGGCAGGGATGGGACAACCCGCGTTGCTATGGTGAAGACATGCAGTGGTTCTTTTAAGAGACCCGTTGTCAAATTATGTCCTTTACCTTCCCAGTAACATAACCGCGTAATTAATAACCTAACTTATTTAATTTCATATATTTAAATTATTAATTTTTCTCTTTCTTAGCCCGCTTTAATATAATTTATTTCCCTTTTTGAGAATACTACATATCCTCAAACCCGGGCAGGATGCTTACGCAAGTTTCTGTAGTAAGTTTATTTTTTTTACTATATTAACATATCCGAACGTGGTATATTTCATTATTGCGTATGCGTTTCCAAACGCGTCTCCTACGTTATATTTTTTCTGTCATGTTGCCAACCGCAGTTTTGAACTACCCATCTCCTTCCTTCCTACTACGCTCTCATGCGACAGAAAGAGAAGGAGTGTCGCCGCCTACGCCCAATCAGGGCGCGTTTCCGCAGTGACTGGCAGAAGAAGAACCACGCCATGATTGAACACTCTCTTGGATCCGCAACGTCAACCGCTTAACACCTCACGCAATACTGCTGAGCTTTGCGGCGCGCGCCGCAAAATACACCAAACCGCATTAAATTCTAAACTAAAAACAATCTGTGAATGTCGGCCGACACGGTAAAATAAACATAAGTGAAGGAAGAATCCACCAGAACACGCGCTGGGCTTCAGCACCTCCAGCGGCATCAGCCATCGTCCCAGGCGATCATCTTTATCATCAGCTTCCAAGTAAGTCCTTGTTTCCCTACATAAAACTGCGTGCCCGGCAACATTCTATCCCGCATAAATTAATTTCCCGCCAAAATTTACAACCCGCGAGGTCCTTCGAACCGCTATCCCAACTTATCAACACCTCTCCAAGAATGACAAGAAGTCATCCATGGTTGGCTTCGTCGCTTGGTCACGTTCCAGTTGGTAGGCACGGCTAGAAAGGATGTCTAATTTTTTGGACAACAGGTAAACTAGGAGACTGTCCCACTGCGTAACAGGCTCCCCCATGTTCTTGAGAGCAGCAATGTGCTGCTGGCATGTGGAAACAAAGGCTCGGAGTGCTGCAGGTACAGACTTTGTTACTGCATTTTGGTCCAAGAGCATGCTGATATGCTCATTAATTATTTGAAACTTGTTCTCATATCGCTTTTTCAGCAAATTTACAGCTTCTATATAGCTGTCATCGGCCAGCGGTAAGTTTTGAATAAGTGCCAGTGCCTCTCCTGAAAGAAAGGTTTTTAAATAATACAATTTTTGCACCGGTGGCTTGTTAGAGGACCTAACAACAGAGTCGAACATGTTATAAAATGCATAAAAGTCAGTATATTTTCCACTGAAGGTGGGGATAGTTATATGTGGCAGTTTAATATCGTGTGATGGCTTGGAACTTGAAGTGGGGGCAGAGATAGCAGTCTCTGGAGAGCTTTTATTGACTAAGTCGTCCATTTGGGCTGCGACTTCAAAGTAGATGCTTTCAATGTTACCTGTATCTTCAGAGTCTTTTTCGTCCAGCATATGGATCTGGAGGCTACGCCTGTTGTACTCGTCAAAGGCTGAGGTTAGACGCTCTCGCCTCAGTTTAATTATGGAAACATTTACATCGCCGCTTTTTTCGGTACCCAATGATGTCATAAAATTTTTTGCTTTCGTGATAGTGCCCTTGACATAACCCCTTGACCTCAGTAGAGAGGCAAGTTCTGTTACCCCAGGCTTGTTTGCCTCATTAGCCATTCTTAAATTTATTTAGAATCTACTTTCACAATAATTTTCACTTTACGATTTTACAAGCAGCGTGCTTTTGCTAACCAAACAAACAGAAATATACAAATTTGACAGCACGATTGGTGGCGGGCGGCCACTCACAGAGCTTGGACGGCGCCACAGTGTTGCCAATTGCTTGAAAAACTTAGAAAACAAACTGAGTGAACTATGATGATGATCGATTGCTTGTTAATGAATTTACTGACTATGACTCTGACTTTATCTATCGTAATTGCTAAGTCAAAAGTATACTTGCGAACACGAATTTTGTTAGCTTCAGATTCCGAATGCCGATGTCTTGATTGTCCTCTAGGAAACTCTCTTTGCAGGATGTGAAGCTTGTTTCTTGAACACAGGAAAACGATGATTTGCTTGACTCCTGACTGCTCGCGAAAGTAGGTAGACTTGGTTGACTTGCGCGGCGTATGGAGTAGAATGTGAATCTTGAAATTCTTGACCTTGGTCACGACTGCTCGTGGAAGTAGATAAGTTGACTTACACGGCGTATGGAACAGGGTTTGAATCTTGGTCTCGACTGCTCGTGGAAATATTGACTCGCACGGCGTGTGGAACAGGGTTTGAATCTTGATCTTGGTCTCGACTACTCGTGGAAATATTGACTCGCACGGCGTGTGGAACAGGGTTTGAATCTTGATCTTGGTCTCGACTGCTCGTGGAAGTAGATAGGTTGACTTACACGGCGTACAGAGAAGATAGGTGAATGTGAAACGATCCAAACTTGATCAAAATTGCTTGCGCGTCGCTCGGTCTTTGAGACTCGTAATGGCGGCGTTGCGTCGTCACGCCCTTTTTGCGGACACGTTTCTTGTCGACCGGCAGGACTGGAAACTCGTAAATTATCGCCGAAGGACCATGTAGAATATTGTAGTTTGTTGTAATGGATTTGGAAGTTAGGTGCAGATGTTAAATTAAACTTCACTTTGCTGTAATAATTCCATATATTGCCTGCCGGTCTAAGCACGCGTTCGTTCACGACGACGGTTTTGGGAGGAAGGGGAGAGCGACAGCGCTTTTCCACAGATAACTAATCTTAAGATAATACAGATGCAAAACCTTACTTTTTGCACAGACTAAAATTACTTAATGTCTCGGACAATCGTCCTGTTTCGGTCGGGCACTATATACACTATAAATATTGTATTTCATCTTGTGTCCAATAGAAAATCCCAGGTGAGATGGCTAAGTAGCCTTGAATACTAAGTGAATGCTGTAAGTAACAATACGTCATTAAACCCTCCTGAAATCAGAACCTTGCGGGGTTTCCTATTCAATATCCTACTTTTGCTGTTCAGACTATAAAGGACTTGAATACATTTTTTTCCTTTCTAGAAATATCTTAGAGTCGTAACTCCAATGAAATTTCCATAACGTCCTGTGTTTTCTGAAGAAATTCGCTATTGTTTATTTTACTCTTTGGTTCTATTAAGTGATTTTAAATTCTGAAGCAGTCATGTGGTGATATTTATTCGAAGGTAAATTGATGTAAATCCTTTGAACTTGCATATTCCTAATGGAATTTCGATTCTATCTTAGAGTAGGTATATATTACAGTAGCTGTAATAATATACTTTAGGGATTCTATGCTCAATGTTATTGCTTCAAACATTCAAAGTGTGCACGGATTGAACTTAGAGATTTATGTAGACTTTAAGCAAAAGTAAAAATAATGTTTTACAATTTTATTGATGAAGTATAATAATAAGAGATAAATAAATAATACTGAAACAGCAATATGCTTCTGAAAATATAATGGCTATCGATAGCACTGATTTTACAAGTCTCATCACTAGGTTCATGGCAAATTGAATCTTACTATTTTCAATCTATAAACTTAAAACTGACTTCATCTTTGTCTACAAGTTGACATAAATCTATTAATGTTGTCGTACTACTAATAAGTTTCTTTTCATCATAGTTATTTTCTGCCTTATTGAAGCCATAAATAGCCAATTCTCTGACATTTCCCGCCCATGCAGCTATAGTGGCATTACAAAACACTCCAAAATCTTCTATGTCCTTATTTTCAGCAGTGACAGTAATGTCTGTTGCATTGGCTTTGAAAATAAGAGTCATATTTTCATTCATGAATAATTTGCCCGTGGCTGCACAAGTTGTGATTGTAGTTATAGGTGTTTCTGTTGAGGCTGTAGTTTCTTCATCTTCATCCGTCTCGCCTGTTGTTTCTGTTGCAGTTGTGTCATCTCTGTCAATAGTAACATCGATTTTACTTTCTGTATCAGCATCTGCAGTTTCTGTTGTAGGACCAGTATTGTCCTCATCTTCAGCGGGTGTTGTAGATTCGGAAGAAGGAGTTACTTCAGTAGTTTTGGTGCTGTATGTTGTTTCACATTCAAGTGCTATGATTAGTGAGTATCTTGATTGAAGGCGAGTAAGGTCTGCCGTAAGTTGAGTCTCCTAAAAAAAAAACAAGTTTTATTACAGGCTTTCAGTTTCTAAGTCAGTGTTTGATGTAGTTGCGCGGTGCGGGAGGGGTGTGGTCACATATTGTGGTGGTCTCAGTCATTTACATATTATCCCTACTGCAGTATGCAGAGAGTGTTCATGGAGTTCCTTGCCCGTTCGTCTCCGAGAGATCTTCGCTTTAGAAGGGGCAATGTTCTTGATTGACTAACTCCTTGACAATTTAAAAGAGCATGTAAGTGGTTTGTTTGAAATAAATGTTTTGGGTTTGAATTTGCAGGTCGCTTCTATAGATATCAATAATAGTGGTCTGATTACTATATATTGTAAGAGAAATTACTGTAATAGATTGTAATATGATTGTAATTGTGTTGTTATCGTTTTTGGGTAAAAATGTCTAGAACTTGATGTATTATCGACTCATACCTTCGTCACACGGTTATAGTTAAGTAATTCATGTACCTACCGATTTGTTGAATTAGGGTTGCAATTTCTCGGATTTTTTTACATAGTACTGTTGTCGGTGGACATATTATTTTTTTTTTAGTTGTCAAAGAGAGATTGAAATCTTGGTGCAAGCAAAGAGAGTCTAACACCCTAATCTATAAACAAGTCAAAGTGATTACTTGAATAAAAGTAATTATTTGATTTCGATTTTTGTTCTGTAGTTTAGTAATTGCTTGAAGTTAAAACTGTTAAAGGTTAGCATTCTTAGCTTATCTTTCTTTGGCGGTTCTTACTTCTTTTTAATTATTGTCTGTAATGTTGCATGAGTAATTACTTAAACTCTGTATACCCAGCAATGGGTAAAGTTAGGCTGTGTATGATGATGGTGAGATGGAAATAACGGTTTTATAACTTCTAGTTTAACAAATATAGGAAATTTCTTATAATTCATAATTACCTTCTGCATGATAACGATAGAACCAGCACGAACCATAGTAAAGAAGTCCGATTCTGTTGTAGTCATCGTTACTGCTTGTCCTTCTTCTCCAATTATCTTCAAGCCTCCCCAGAATTCATACCACTCTCCTGGCGGCATCCATAAGTGGACATGGGTCTGGCTCGGTTCTAAATTTGGAACTATCACCAAATCATCTCCAACGGCAAATTGAGTCGTCAAATCAGTTATGTTAGACGAAGGGAATTGATAAAACATCGGCCTAAGAAGAGGGCTATCTTGAAGAACTGTGTAAATGTAGGGAAGTAGACTTAATCGTCTATTCAATGCCGTTATCATATGAGCTCTATCGATACCTTCAAATCCTAGAGGATCTCTAGGAATTCCTTTCGAATGTATCTTTATCATTGGCATGAAAGTCGCTGCCATATACCACTTGGCACATAGTCTGATTTGTGTAACGTTATTGAACTCTTCTGTATCGCCGCATATGGGAGATGACCAGTACCAGTGACCAGAGACGCCACCTAAACTGGCCTCTACTAGTTCCTTTCTCAGATTAGTCCACGAAGTTGTTATGTTCTGTCGATTTATAGTAACGTTTCCATTCATCCATTGACTAGTGGATGCCATTGGGATGGGCCCTTTGATTTTCTCAAATGCGTTGATAAATTGGTTACCATATTCGTTGTGTCTAATGAGATAATGTTCTCCTGGATACTCTGTATCGTTGGTTAGTCGTGTGTTTCTGGAAACAGGACGAGTAGCATTCCACTGCGGAGTTATATTGAAAGCAGCTTCGAAATTCTGAAATGGAAGGTCAATTTATTCATATTTTATCCTTAATGAACTTTTGGGTTAATTGGGTCAGTTGATTTCCTTGACCTTTTGAAAGAGAATTGTCCAATTATAATTGATCATGGGAACACAGTAGTTTATTTGAATGACTAAGTTTGTTCTACTCGAATTATGTACACTGTAACTATCCATTAATTTCAGAACCAAATTCTATCATTATGCAGTCCTTTGACCTCCAACAATACCCCGCTTTTAACAGGCTCCCCCAAGTTAAAGTTCAAGTTTCTGATCTTCAAGATAACGATTTATCATCGACTTTCCCATCAGTAAACGATAATTTATCAAATTAAAATTATAACAACTAATGGATCTTTTGAAGACTTCCGTCGTCTCATGATAAATTATTCATTACTAGCGTTTTGCCCGCGGCTTCGCTCGCGTTAATTAACAAAAAAATACTTATACCAAACTAGTAAAGTTTCTATAATAATATAATTCAATCATGATTCCAAAGACACGTGGCGCTATCTATTATTATAAAACCGTTACCTATTGTTGTTTTTCTCAGGAACCGTGAATTTTTTTGGGACGAATGGTACTATAAGTCCGTTTCTAACAATGTTTAAGCTAAATTTCAGGATGATCGGTTCAGTGGCTTAGGCGTGAAAGGTATCAAACAAAACTACTTTCCCATTTATAGTATTAGTTACGATTAATAATCATTTTCATTCATGTTCTCTTACCTCATTGAAATACGGCAAGAACTCATAGAATGCCTCCCTATCCTTTTCAGATTCGTCTAAAGGCCAATTGTTTTCCAAAACAACAGCTTCGAAATCCGTGGTGAAAGCCCATAAACTTTGCATAAACTTTTCGCTTGCCCAAAGGTAACCAGGATAGATGACATCTTGCTCGTCAACTTTGCCTTTATAGAGGTGGTAAGCATCTGGATCGCGGATATTGTAATGGTCAAACTTTAAGTCGTTAAAGCATCGTTCGGTTGCTGTTGTTGTTGTTGTTGATTGCGTTGTAACTGTTGTTGCGTCTTCGTCCGAATGTTCTTCACTTTCTTCTTCTTCTTCTACTGGTTTTATTGGTGCTGTGTATTTTATCTGTGAAATTAATTTCGAAGAATTAATTTAAATTTCTTGTGGTAATTGTTCTGTCTGGCTTTTCTGAGGGCAATTACGAGTTAAAAATTAGTTTCTTTATTCATTTATAAATTTGTTAACTTATGATAAGAGACAGGATTATATGCAAATGCATACTTGCATAAACATTTGTTTTTTTTAAGATAATGCATATTTTAGTTATAATCGGGATATCTTGCATATTTGGGGATGTTTCCTTTAATTTTATCTGCTCCTAACTGAAAAAGCACCTAAATTCAAAAAGTGCCCATTGAAGTAGATATATTGATTTCAAGTTATAAAAATATTTCAATTTAATAGAAGGCTCAATCGTACTACAAAACAAATAATTAGGAACCAAATTCGGTTTTAATAAAGAAAATCTAGTTGAAAATGCAGTACGAGTAAATTAAATTAAAAAATATATTTTGCTGCAGGTAAACATTTCAATTTTATGTTGCATATTTTTACTTTAGCTGAAAATTTTGAGCATTTATGCTGCATATTACGACGATTTTATGTTGCATATAATCCGGCTCTACTATAATGTTTTCATCCACGTGGTGTAAATGAATTTCAAATGATTCTATATGTGGTAGGGTCAAGCCGGTTACAGCCAAATATCATTTATTTGAAATAGCAATACTAGATGCTGTGAAGTTGTCAGAAGGAATATGGAAGGAATATTATAAAATTAGGTTAGGTTATTGTTTGGTTGGAAGGAATGGAGGGAGGCCTTTGCCCAGCATTGGGACAATATAGGCTAGATATAATATATATATAATTTATAGGTTAGGTTAGCAGCTGCAGTTCTGCAGCTGGCTACAAAACTCCCATTCTTTGTTATTTTTTGTAAAACAGTAAATCACGAACACAAAGACCGGAACAAATATTGGTCCCTATTGGGAATCAAATTCTCCGCTGCGTCGATTTGGCTCTTAATAAATAATTGACTCCGATTTCGTAGACTGAGTTTAAATACCCAATTTTTTAACCGACTTCCAAAAGGAAGGAGGTTCTCAATTCGATTGGTATTAATTTTATTTTATTTTTTTTAATGTATGTACACCGATTATTAGTAGCTAAGCTTAACCTTTAGATAAGTTAATTTTTATGAATGAGGTCACTTAGCTATTTTACTTAAGTCTTTTCTTAACAAATTAAACAAAAATTAGATTTTTGACGGTGAAAAATTTGAACTTGAAGTCCGAAATTAAAAGGCGTATGACACACAATTTATTATGCCACAGGACCTAAATACTGATTATTCGAATTATTTTTGGTACATTTTTTGTATTAAATGTAACTTTATTTTTAAAGAACTATCGCAAAAAAAGTGTGGCAATAATCTGTGTCATTGAAAAGCTCTTTTTTATTACTTTTATTAATTAATTTTCAATTTTATTTTAATTCCATTTGTTTTCATAGGCCAAACTAACAACTATACTATTGCAGTTAATCTCCAAAGCTAGGGAGGGATCTGTCCAGATAGTACGCATTTCATTGATAGCTATAATTTATAGTATAAGATCCCTTAAAGAACGACCTTCACCGAGCTGGTTAATGGATGAAAAGTATTTTATATCAAATTTAATATGTCAAAAAATATATTGCAAATGGGTTGATTAAAAAATTTCAGTTCAGAATACAACTTTTTTTTTCAAACTGATTTGGCTAATAGACAAATTCCATACCAATCGAAAGTATGAAACCTGTAGGTATATTCTATAGGCTTCACAGCTTTTATATTCTATAGCCTATACTCAAGAATATGCAAACGTTAGGTTAACCATAACATATATTCTATAGGCTTCATACTTTCAATTGGTATGGAATTTGTCTAGTAACCAAACCAGAGAAATGTTTAAGAAAAATATATAATTTTTAAATTGCTAATTAATCATATTCTGGACTGAAAGTTTTTAGACATATTTCATTTGATATAAAATACTTTTCATCCATTAACCAGCTCGGTGTAGGTCGTTCTGTAAGAGATCTTAGACTATTAAAAATCATTTTGTCATAATTGCCGTAAAGTATTTAATAAAAAGCGCCACAATTTTGCGGGCTTCACTAATGGAATCACTTTAAATACAAAAGGTTACATTTCTTTTGTCAAATGTAGACAAACAGATGAGTCGGACTTGAATTGAAGTTTTTTATAATCAGTTGATTATTGCTCACGTATGCGAAAACAATTTTAATGAATTCCACGATCGTGACTTTGTTTAAGGGAGCTAATTCTGTGTGTGTAGTGAATAGATTTCAAATTTCACTGTGTTGCCATTTTTTGATTTTATGCAGACAATTTGTAATAGAAGACTGACTGAACCGTTTCGTGTTTCTATGAAATAATTTATTTGTAATGACTTGAGGTTGTGGGTTCATATTCAGGCAAGTACCAATGTGACTTTTAAAATTTATATGTACTTTCGACATCACAAACATCGGTGAAGGAAAACATCGTGAAGAAACCTGTACTTATAATTAACATAAGTCTGAAATCGCCAACCCGTCTTGAGCACGCGTGTTTTGTGTATGAGAAGAGGGTTTTGCCCAGCACTAGGTACACAGGATGGGCTGGTAATCTATCTATCTATAACGACTTTCAATACGATTGACATTAAGCGGTTCGATTGCTTATAAAATGTCAATCCAATACACAATTGACATATCCATCACGCTTTATTTGTTTGCCATGCTTTATCTAGGCCTTCTGGTATATCAGGGGCTGCCTTTTTAAACTCAAAGCATGTTTCAATTAGATCATTACTTTTGAATGTCAATAATAAAAGGACGAAGCTACAGTCCCAGTAACAGGGCATAATAAGAAAGTACTGTAGTTGCTCATTCCAAAGCATAGAATTCTATGGAAAAGAATGGGCAAGAAACACTATGGACATTAGTTTATATATCATTGATGGACATGGACACTATTTTAAATCAAAATATTTTACCAAGATCTTGGTTATGTGAGAACGATGCGATGTAGCAAGACTTGCATGTTAAAGTGTCCTTGGTAAATACAAAAAAGACAATTCAAAAATTAAATAATTAATTCTTCTAAGACGTGGCAGCTAAGAGATGACCAGTCCCAACTGACAGCGCCCAATGGGGAGACTCACAGGCAAAGATAATATAAGATGGCGCCACCATAGCTGGTCTCAATCTGACTAATGAGGAGCTATTTTGAAATATATAAGGTTAAGCTATTTTGAAATATAAAAGGTTAAGCTATTTTGAAATATAAAAGGTTAAGCTATTTTGAAATAATAAGGTTAAGCTATTTTGAAATATAAAATGTTAAGCTATTTTGAAATATAAAAGGTTAAGCTATTTTGAAATATAAAATGACATTACCACATTTTTAACCAATGACGATGTTGGGAACCAGCTATGCTAGCGCCATTAGTTCCACAGTGTGTCTCCCCATTCGATTAATCGAAGTACAAAACGGATTAGTTCCACAGTGTGTCTACCCATTTGATTAATCGAAGTACAAGACGGCTGGTTCTAAGTCTAATTTAAATAAGACAAAGAAGACAATCATCAATTGGTCCTTACGTAAGGTGAGACATGTGGCACGAACTTCTTCCCAGCATTCCGGATCTCAATCTCGCCCTGGTTGACAAGACGGACCATAGTATCGTTGCAGTCAGTCTCGAATACTATAGGAACAGCGCCGCAGTGGCTTTCATACGGTAGTCTTTGGGTCGTCGCTGTTGTGATGAAGGTACTCAGTTCTGATGGGTCGTTCGATGTTGCCTCTCTGAAATTAAAATATTTGTTTATTTTCATTGTTAATAATCTCAATACATACTCGTAAAGATCACGTGTCACTAACACGTACACGTGACGTCCCTACATGCTAATGCCCGAAAGACCCCAACTGAGTTCAATGAAATGTGTAGGTATGTTTGGTTGGTTCCAGCTTAAAATACAGCGTGTAAGAGACAGCCCTCCGCAGACTGATGGGTGACTATCATTGTTGTGGGTACTTGTACTCAACTTAATATGCAAGTACCTGCAGACATAATAAATCAGTTGCTAACTCAGACTGCGGTGTTTCATTACATTACATGGTGACACCGGTGAAAATAATTATAAAACGCGTAATAATCGAGATTTGTTGCGATAGTTTTGGCGAACAGTGTTGGAAAGTTGTGAATAACTATGGAACACGCGCGACCACCATCAGAATTGAGTTTGGAAGGCAGCTCCGTCAGCCGGGCTGACGCGTGGAAGAAATGGAAAACGCAGTTCACTCTATTTTTGAAAGCATCAGGGGTGCATAAAGAGGAATGTGGTGTCCAGGCCACTTTACTGGTCAAAAACAAAAAAAAATACAAAAAAAATAAAAAAAAAACATCATAAAAGGCACATAACAAGTGGCAAGCGCGAGGAAGAGTTCGATGAACTCTGTAGGGGGGATTTCAGGAATAAGCCAGCCAGCGTCGCGTCTTTCGGTGGGTGTTCATTATCCATTGTTGGTTTTTTGGTTTTAGCCATATTATTTACATAAATGGAGTGCTTCGTACAGATAATGTTAATTTACATTGACATAAACGAATAGTAGGTAACTAAAAAACGATTTAAAAAAAAAAACCTGAGAAAAAAATCCGGTGGAATATGATTAAAAATAATGAGCTGAATGCGCCCTGACAGTTTGCGGAGGGCTGTCCCTCACACCCTATACAGTTTCGTGGCCGATAGGTGGCGATGTTGTTGAGATAAAAGCAGTACACCCGAGCGAAGTCGGGGAGGGTCGCTGGTAATATTATGTTATAAATAGGTAAAGTTTGTAAGTTTGAATGCTGGAAAGGTAATCGGCCGATACTACTTATCCGATTTCAAACGAATCACCCCAATCTTCAAATAGGTATTTTACGCAACGTTAAATAAAATGGTAATAAATCCTAAAGTTAACCCAAAATCACATTGAACCCTTTTGTCACGTGCCTGAAACGACCGCGTCTTCGAGATCATTAAACTTTTATTTTTCGCAAAAACACCAATTCGTTTACGTTCACTAAGAATTTTCGAGAAAGTTCTCGTAATCAAACTTCATCAGTTTTTTTTTATTTTTACATTGTTAGCTACTTTTAATTAGGATTATTTCTCAGAAATGGTGTAATTATGATGTAAGTATTATTAATATTGCTTCTTTTAATAGTTTCTACGTCAATCTTGGGGTCTAAACACTCAGAATCCTGTTGCAAACGCTTCTGATTTGGCAATATTTTTACCTCGGCATTGATTTTTTTCAATTCGTATAGCTTAATGATATCTTTGGCAGAGGAGAAGGGAAGAAACACCCGGTGGCACCGATCCCAAGTAATATGGGACAAAGATGATGTTACTCATAGTTTTCTGAGCACATCTGAAACTAGATCAAACATAGAACCAGAGTTGTCGACATAGCTCACAGAATAAGTAAGCTGAAGCCCTGAAGGGGCAATGGGCCAGACATATTAGCCGTAGAACCGATAGCCGTTGGGGTAAATGTGTTCCTAAGTGGAGACCGTGAAAACCGCGAAGCGTAAGGTGGGACGCCCTCAGGCTCAGTGCATTGAGAATCTGCGCAGAGTGGCTGGAAGCAACCGGATTAGAGTTGCCTAGAATCAAGTTAAGCGGCGTGAGATTGAAGAGGCCCCTGTCCAGCAGTGTACTGTTGTAAGCTGATGATGTTGATAACTCATAGAGTAGGGGTGGCCCAGTGATGATGGCCCAAACATACGGGATGTTGGTCGTGCAGTCGTGCGTTCGATCCCAGGTGCATTACTTTGTGTTATTTATTTCATCACCACGGCTCTCAAAACGGTAATAGAAAACGTCGCGAGACAACTCACACTTGAACAAAAAATTAAGTATGCCAAACTTGTTTTATATCAAAAAACAGCGAAAGTTTCCTAAGAAAGTTTTTCTTGTGGATTCGGATTTCTCCCAGTATTCCAACATGAAGTATCACTCTGTGTAGCTCATGCTCATAACTTCTACAGTACAAGATTTTATTCTCTTTCCCTTCCTTACTTTTTTCAATACCATTAAACATGCTCAAATAAATTCTGGGAAAAGAGAAAATCTCCCAACTTTAAGCTCAGAACTTTGAATTGATGTATTGTGATTGAGTGCCTAAATCAGTTCGAAGTATTTTCCACAGCTTTAAACTTACTTTGAGTATCAGTCAATCTAACGACTCGTGACGAAGATCTGAATTCTAGGAAACCTATAAACTTACCTACAGATGTGAGCACCTAACATCCAGTATTCAAGTTCTCTTTTCACCCCTATGGTGGCCATGGCATCTTTCATCACATCTCTAGGCTGCGGTCCCACAAACAAATGAAACTTCAACCCCAAATAAGTAATACTGCGTAGTACCAATTGATTATCCCCTCTGACAATTACCTCAGTAGGCGCCAATGATTCGATCAATAAACCATGATAAGAACCGTTCAATTTGGCAAATATTAACGGAATCGAATTCAAGCCTCCCTTGTGATTGTACAAAACTTTCACAGTATCTGGTTTTAAAGGTATTTCTCCCAGCCCGTACATCGTTTCATTTGTGAGTTTAAATGATATCTCCCATATGTTATCTGCGGCTATTAAGAGTCCCCGTGCTGTATTGAAAATGTTTCCTTGTGTTGAATTTACAATTATACTTAATTCTGATATCTCAGGATGTGTTCTGTTCGGTTCTGTTACGCTGTATGTGTAATTCTTTTCTGTTAGTCTTCTGCCTGTGATATTATTGGAGTGGTAGAAAGTAAAGGTAAGATGTGTAGCTGTTACTTCATCAATGGATAGTCTGATGCTTTTATAACTCTCTTCTTCTGCATACGGTACTGTCAGCATCCTTGGATACAACTTTGTCTCCTCTGTCCATTTTCCATGGAATAAGTAGGAGAATCTTGAAGGGTATCTGTGGAAACATAAGTCGTGCTGATGGTCATAGCAGCATTGTTCGTGGCATTGCAAAGGTGGAACTGCTTCTAACCCACATGGGAGTCGAGCTTCTCTTGGAACGAGGCAAGAACCCACCGAGAGGCCATCAGGTGGAGGTAGCTCGAGGGTCGGGAAGAAAATGAATCTGTATATTAAAAGTGGAGCAGCAATTGTAGCTATTATCAGTACTAGGATTATCCTTAAAGGTCTGTTGAGTAGGATCCGGTCGTACCATTTTAAGTCTGAAATGGAAGAAAATGTATAGTTAATGGTTTTATTTAAGTGGCGTTTAAGCTTGATAATAGAGCTTAAAATCGTTTTTTTTGAGTCAGTGGTCCAAGGTTAGTTTAAATCTTTTGCAAGTGCGAGCAAAATTAACAAGCAAGACAAGTATTTAATTTCAAATAGATGATGTGGACAAAGGAACTTTTTGTTTGTTTGTTTAGTGGCTCTTTGAAATTTGTTTAGGAAAGCAAATTAAAACTTTTGATCCTTTTATAAATAAATATTTTAACTAAGAGGTTTTTGTTTGATGTTCCTCGTTGGGCTAGCAGTCGCAAACGCGCCTGAGCAGTAACTCAGCATGAGCGCGCATCGTAGGTCCTGGGTTCAATTTCTAGGTTAGGCAAAGTGTTTTTGGGTTTTTATAGAAAAACCCAAAAACACTAGGTAAAATTCTGATAGCAGAATTTTATCAATAGCAGTCCTGAGTTTGGATATGGATCCAGTTGATGGCAATAGGCTCGCGCCCTACTACAACTTTAACATAACTACCAAATATCAACCAAATATCAACCGACTTCCAAAAAGAGGAGGTTCTCAATTCGACTGTATTTTTTTTTTGGATGTGTATTGTTTATACAACATCATGACGTAACATCACGCCTGTATGCTCTAAAGGGGTACGCAGATGTGTACAATACACACAGATTTCGACAGTTAGGTATATTAAGTTCCATTTAAAATTAAATCAAAATCAAAATCAAATCATTTATTTCAAGTAGGCCAGTTGCAGGCACCTTTGAATTGTCGAAACAAAGATGAAAATTAAATGTAGCTACAGTCCCAGTCACAAGACATAAAAACTGTGAAAGTACTGTAGTTGCCCGTTCCCTAGCGTAGATCTCTATGGAGAAGAACGGGCAAGAAAATCCATGGACACTCTTTTAAATCATAAAATTGTTACAAAATCTTGGTTACATCATTCGTGTTGAGATGGTATATTATGTGAGAACAATGTAGCAAGATGTGCACGTTAAAAGTGTCCATAGTAAAAGCAAAAAATACAATTAAAAAATAACATTAAAATAAGCCACGGCAATTAAGAGATGACCAGTCACAACTGACAGCGCCCGTTCACGAACATGACGCATGGATCAGCACCATTTAACTCAATCATTTTGTAGGGAACCAAATGATCGGACACACGCGCCACCATCAGCGAGACATTAGAGTGAGCATGACATACTCTCAACTGCCTGGGCACATTCAAGTCAAGAAAAGACGTAGGATTCCAGTGAATGATAGCTTTACATAGTACTCACACAATATGGGCTATGCGATTATATAATACTAGAGATTGAATCTATACAATGCAAAGATAGTTGTACAATCTTCAGCAGCTCCAACAATTATATGTAATGCTATCTAATTTATGCGCCCCTGTCTATGTGGAGCAGGACCAGCATTGAGCCACGCATTTTTATCAGCGATATAATCGCCCAACTTGTAATAAGCTTGCTTACATAGTGTGCGTTTGATGCATGTTTTAAATTTCGTCTCATTCAGTTCAAGAATACTTTGTGGAATTTTATTATAGCATCTCAAACAGTACCCCATGAAAGATGAGTCTACTTTAGCGAGTCTGAAGCCTGGCTGAACTAGTTGGTCCCTATTTCTAGTACTGTAATTATGTCTGTCACCTCTTTTACCAAAAAGATGCAGATTTTTTCTGACGTACATTATGTTTTCGTAGATATACTGACAATGTACCGTCATTTCGTAGATATACTGACAATGTACCGTCATGATGCCAATATCTTTAAACAGTTCCCTTAGAGAATCGCGCCTACGAAGATTATATATGGCTCTGATGGCTCTTTTTTGCAGAATAAATATAGACTCAATATCTGCAGCCCGTCCCCATAGCAAAATGCCATAAGACATTATATTATGAAAGTAACTAAAATACACCAGTCTAGCGGTATCTACATCAGTAAATTGACGGATTTTTCTAATAGCGTATGCTGCTGAACTTAGCCGCCCCGCAAGGGATGTTAAATGTGAACCCCATTGTAGCCTTGAATCAAGCGTAATCCCCAGGAAAACCGTTTTATTTACGAATTCAAGTTTCTCTTTATTCAATATTATTTCACAATCACTACTCTTAACATTGGGTAAAGCAAATCTTATGCATTTAGTTTTTTTTTTCATTTAATACCAAATTGTTTGCTGTGAACCAATTATGGACCTGAAGTAGGGCATTATTCAGGTCATCTAGATTTTGGGCCCGTCTATTTATCTTAAAAATTAGGGAAGTGTCATCAGCAAACAACACCATATTTTGAGGTTGGTTTTTCAATAAATAAGGTAGATCATTTATATACACGAGAAAGAGGAAAGGACCCAATATTGAGCCTTGCGGAACCCCCATTTTTACTTTTAAACCCTTTGAATTAACACCATTTATTTGAACAAGTTGTTGTCTATCACTCAAATATGATTTCACCAAACTAAGTGCAAGTTGACCTAGTCCGTAATGCTCAAGTTTCAAAAGTAATGTGTCGTGATTTACGCAATCAAATGCTTTGGAAAGGTCACAAAATATTCCTATGGCGTCTTGAGACTTTTCCCACGCAGTAAATATGTGCTTTAATAAGGTAACACCGGCGTCAGTCGTACAACGTCCCTTGGTGAAACCATACTGTTGATCGTGTAAAATTTTGTTGGTGTTAAAATGATTGAGCATTTGATTAAGCATTACTTTTTCAAACACCTTGCTAAAAACTGGCAACACGGATACAGGTCTATAATTATTAGTATCTTTACTGTCCCCGGATTTGAAAAGAGGTCACTTTACTGTATTTCATTAGATCAGGGAAAACTCCTTGATCTACACACAAATTAAAAATTAAAGCTAAGTATAGTCTCAAGTATGGATGTACACACTTTGATAGACATTCCCCATAGATCTTCGGTTAGTTTGATTTTTATTTGCCGGAAAGCTTTAATAACTATCATTGGGTTTATGTGTTTAAATTTAAATTCAGCCGTGCAGCCAGATACATTCGCCTTTAATAATCCAATTAAGACTTCAGGTGAGGAATTAAGAGCCTCCGTAGTTTTTAATGGTATATCGGTAAAGAAATTTACAAATTCTTGAGCTACTTCCAGATCTAACGTGTATCTAGTGTTACGTATTTTCTTCCTGTTAGTTTCATTATTTATGACTTTCCAAACTGTCTTTATTTTGTTTTCTGCTGTTTTGATCTTGTTGCTAATGTGCAGGGCTTTAGCAACCTTGCATGTATTTCTAAAGATTTTTGAATACTTAGCAACATACTTGTTAAAAGTTTCAGTGTTTATAAAAGGCTTAAGACCATATAGCTCAAATAGTCTTTCCCTACTTTTTCTGATACCTCTAGTTGCCCAATCACTAAATATAAATTTGGGGCAAATACTTTTTGTCTAATGTTCAAAAGTTTTGTTGAATTCCGTGTGAACTATTGAAAAGAAACGATCATACAATTGATTTACATTAATATCGTCATGGCTCATAACATCTAACTTGTTCTGTAGGGAAATATTATATCTATTTAATTTGCTAGAAGTTATAGGTCTAAATTTAATCTGGACTTTTTGCAATGGTGTATTACACCTAAAAGTTACAGTTTGTCCGCTATGGTCAGACGGCAGACAATTTAATATGGCTTTATCTAAGTAATCACAATCACAGAAAACATTATCTATACAAGTAGCAGAAGATGGAGTGACTCTAGTAGGTTCTATGAAGGTGTTGGTCAAGTCAAATGACTTAAAAAGATTTAATAACCGACTGCTATTTGAACTTTCTTCTAAAATATTGATATTGAAATCACCACAAATAATTGTAGATTTATTTTATTACTGGCTGTAAGTTTTGCCAGGACATCTTCCATTATTGATTCAAATAAGGAAAAGTTTTGATAGTTTGGGGGTCTGTACACACATACAATTACATGCTTATCTAGCTCAACACAGGACAGTTCGACGCAATGTTCAACCGAGAGACCTACTATGTCATTACGCTGCTTATATTTAAAACATTTTTTTATTAATATTAGGGAACCTCCACGAAGCATAGTTTTACGGTTAAAGCAGCTACCCACCATATAGTTTTCATAATTAATAAGCATTTGGTAATCCTTTAGCCAATGTTCAGTAAAACAAATAATGTCAAACTTACTATTTTCTAAAAACAATTCAATTTCTAATAATTTGGAAGAAATGCCTTGGATATTTTGGTGGAATAATTTTAAGGTGTTCTGCTGAGGCCCTTTTTTACTAACTAACTGAGTGCAAGAAGATACCTTGCTGTTGGAAGGATTAACAATATTGTTAATGGTACCTTCTGTTGTCTCACTTCCTAGTTTAAATTAATATTAATATTTGGAGTGAGGCAGGAGACTCCCGTGCCATCCTCAGACAACAAGACCCTATCACTAATAAAGCCTAATTGAGGATTTTCCACGGTGACGCATGGATCCTCCTCAGAATGTTTGAAACATCTATAGCACTAATGCTATCTTCATTTAAAGTCACCTGTATATTAGTATTATTACTAATAGTCGCAGTGTTAATAATATAACTAAAACTTAGACATACTAATTATGTCTGTGTGAATATTATAAGCTAATAGCCGAGCTATTTTGTGTCTACAACTAATAGGTAGATACACTTTACCCCGAGTCGATCTAAGTTTATCAACAAAAGTGTTGATATCAAGATATACAAGTTTGTCACTATAATGACCTGCTAAAAAATATAAATGTTTATTTAACATGTGAATATAATTGTTTTTCCTGGTACTTAAACTTTCAAAAAATGGAAAAGAACACAATATTATTTTACTACACTTTAACTTCAACAACTCTGAAACACAGTCAGTAATGTCTTCCTTTTTAATCTTTGAACTATTACCAACACATACACTAATGGTGGTATTATGATCACAAACAGTCTTTGTTACCGATGCCATAATCTGTTTGTAGGTTGACCCTGGCATACAATTGTTTCGGGTACAGTAACTCAGGTTATTACTAATTAATTTACCTAGCCCCCTACCTATACTGTCAGAGAACATAACTGAATGAACACAATCCTGACTACTAGGAGAAACAAAATTACCAGTCTCAGGCAGACTAGCAAACAACTCAGGCTGTACCACGTGTAAATAATCTAGTGTTAAATTAGTTGATTGTTGGTTCAATATGCTGTCCTGAGACAAATTCTCAACCTGGTATGGGTCCTCCATTACCTTAGGCTGGATAGTATCATGGTTGGTAACCGTCTGGCAACTACATTGACCCAATACCAACTCATTTGCTGCAGAAATATGTTCTCTAATTTGCTCCTGTGAAACCTTATACCTACTAGAAAGGGAACTTAGTGAGTCCTGAAGTACCTGTATTTCAGACTGCAAATGCTGAGTATCAATTTCATAAATTTTTATACTGTCCTCTAATTTAATTTGGTAATTATTTAACTTATTAACTAAATCAACACGCTCTTTCCTCAGTGGAATATGTTTGGAAAAGAGTTTGTGTTGTTTCCTATATTGATAACATTTTTTAATTATTCTATTCAGTTTTGCATATTTTTTAATTTTCTTATTGCTAACTGTATAGTTCTGTTTTAGTAAGGAATCTTCAGTCAGATCAATGGTTATTAAGGAAGGGTTACAATTACTATTTAATAATTCATTATATAAAAGGCTTGTTTCTGAAACCTGATTACATGCTTTTTCTTTCTGTAACTTTATTATACAACTATTGGCATGAATTAACTCATCTTCTAGGTCCCTAATTTTATATAAATACTACAATTATGGAAACCATCCGTCACCACCTTCAGTTGGTCCCGTTCATCAACAACGTCCAAGTATTGCTGATGTAGATCTACTAGCTCCCGTTTTAAGCTGGAGTTTTTGCTATTAACTTTATCGACTTCCACCTCGCTCTCTTCTCTCTCATGTAACAGTTCTTGGACTTGGAGGTTGGATTCTTTGAGTTCTTGGAGGGCCGTTCTCAATTTTAGCTCCATATCCTGTGCAGTAGCCTTACGGGTCATCACAGGCATCATTGGGGTTAAGCCTATTACCATGACGTGTTTTGTTACGAATGTGAAATAAATTTATGGCATTGTTTGGAAACAACTAAATATGGAAAAATAAAGAGCTTTTTTTTGGAAAAAATAAAACCAACTTCAAAAAACACAAAAAAGAGAAAAATAACTTTAGCTTCAGAAGTCGGTGGCAAAAAAAATTGAATCAAACAAACGAGTCATCGACTTCTGAAGCTAAAGTAAATTTTCTCTTTTTTGTGTTTTTTGAAGTCGGTTTTATTTAAAAAAAAAAGGTTTTTATTACGAGTACACAGACGTGATTTCATGTAACGTTAACCTATGTTTACTTTGAGGGCATCATGTACATTTTTAAAGAAGCCTGGATTTTATTCATTAAAAGGCCATTGATTAGGTACATAATGATGGAGCAAAAATACCTACGCATAAAGTAATAAACAAGATTTATAATGTAAGGTAAAAAGCTCTCTTGTACACACTTCTAGAAAGCAGCAATTCGAAATAAGAGATGAATAATATTATATCAATTTTCCCATAGAAACTTCGGATTCCTAATTTAGCCTAAAAGTATGTAAAAGCTTTTCCACGAATTCTGTATTTAGTGTAATTCTGTATTACTCTCAAATTGTAAGTCTTATATTATATGTTATTGAGTATCTTATTGCGTACACGCGTGAGTGGGTTGGTTTACCCACTTAAAGAATTCGATAGGTACTCGTACTATCAAGATTCTCCAATGAAGTGAGAATCGTCAGATTTGCTCCTTTTTTGGAAGTCCATTGGACCAAACTTAGTGTCCAGTTCCAGTAGTGCGCGTAGCAAAAGACAAAGAAAGAGGGTTGACAGATTTGTGTGCTCCTAGCATTTTTTTCCATCCACCCGCATTCTCCAGTTTTACCCGCGATCATGGCGCTCTCAAGCTCGCAACAGCGTCGAAATATCGGGAGCTCAAAATAAACAATAATCATGGAAGATATCTCATAAGTTACATTTTAAGTTTAGTTATGAACCGTGATAGCTTAAAACAGCTATTGGACCAAATTAACTAAGCGTTGTTTTTTACTAACTGCTCCATTAAGCATCATAATCATTCTATTGCCCTTATCCCAATTAATTAGGGGTCGTTATCTTCCATACCCCTCTATTACTCGACATATTATCAGACGTCTCCTTTCTTGCCATATCATCCTTCACACAGACCATCTATAGTTTATTTGGCCTTCCTCTACTCATATATATCCACATTCATACTCAAAACTATCCTTATTACATTTTTCTCATTCCTCCGCATCATCATGCCCATAATATCACGACAACCGATTACCACACTACTTTTCAGTCACCGGCGCCACTTTCAGACTTCCTCTTATGTACTCATATCTTGTTTTATCCATTCGTGTAATACCACACATCCTCCTCAGCATTCTCATCTCAGCTACATGCAAATGACTGTCATTCATCTCTTTTGTGGCCCAACATTCTGACATAAGAAGCATCTTGATTTTTTTCCTTTCTCATTTACACTACATCGATACCTGATAAAAGCGCGTTTTGAATGTCTCCCAGTTTTAGTGAATGTGGGTTGTAACTTTTGTCTCAATCTGCGAAACAGACAAAATGCTTATTGGATTATTACCTGACTACGTTGTGAACAGAGCTTGGTAAACTTGGTTTTAAATCGTGGTCAAATAATCGCAAAGCTTACATGAAATCTACCTCATATCTTGCCTCTCTAATCTTGTGATTAGAGCCTCGATTAGGCTCTCGATTCATATAAAAAACTCGAGTACCGTCGAGTTTAACAAGTCCCTGCAATGTATTCTGAATCGTAAATCCGTGATCAAAAAGGGTTCGTTTTACGGTTTATGCAAATTACCGGATGTACATCAGGCTCAATTTTTTGCCTTTGACGATCATACGTGTCACTTTGTAAATACTCTTAAACCTATGTATATTAATACGTTTTTATTTGATTTCTTTGAGAGGATTGAACTTTACATTACAAAGAGAGTTTTTTTCGAATTTGAAACCTTAAAAATTAAATAAATAAATAAAATTTCGTTTGGTGTAGGCACATCATGCCTAGCCTTTTCCCAACTATGTCGGCTTTTAGTCTAAGCGGATGCAGCTGAATACCAGTATTTTACATGGAGGTACTGTCTATCTGACCTCCACAACCCAGTTAGCACTGGGGTAATACGTAATGCGATTTTTTGGTGCAGATAGTAGGTACTTACATATTATTAAAAATGTAGGTAACTCTTCCTCTACGTTAATCTAATCAATTTTCTAAAGGCAGAAATATTGGTAAGGAATGACCAAATTAAGATCCCCGCTAACGCCATCCTATACGTACGTACGTACGTACGTCCCTACGTTCTGTCATTCTTAATTATAACTTACTGGTGTCGATGAAAAAGTAAAACTTAAGTAATTTTCCATGTCACTCAATAGTGTTCTCTACATTAAGTTAATGTAAAGAACACTATTGTGTAACATGGAAAATTAGTTAATTAACTAAAATAGAAACTCTCCACCTTTCCTAAGACATCTTCTCAAATATAACTTGAGCACCTCGAAGCATGACAATAATAGTAAGTAATGGACTTCACAGACTATTTTAGACTAAGGTAGTAAAAGTAGTATTGGCTCCTGTTTCGTAGAGCAGAGCGAGGATGCGTAGCGAAGCGAAGCGTAGAATGTGTGTGGATGTAACCAATCATACAGCTAGAATACTTCAAGCTGTGAAAAACAAGCGATACTATTCGCTACGCATCCTCGTTTATCTCTGGTGGAAAGGTGCTCTTCCGAAGACTACCGAAATTGCGTCAACCCAAGCAAGGAGTCGCCGTCGCCAAATCGCAACGTCAAACTGCACTGAATGACCAATTCAGTTTGGTAGAGCTTTTATTTAACTTGCTTTTATAGTTACCCATAGTAGGTACGTATTGGTCAAATCTTATGGCTGATATTTAAAAATACTTTTTGCAAAAAAAAAACCGACCCTAAAACACAAAAAAAGTGAAAAACAACTTTAACTTCAGAAGTCGGTGACCTATTTTGATTAATTTAGTTTTTTTTGTCACCGACTTCTGAAGCTAAAGTTATTTTTCACTTTTTTTGTGTTTTGAAGTCGGTTTTTTTTTGTAAAAAGTTTTTTTATTTTTCATTTTTAGTCGTAATATCCTATACAAATATATGCTATGCATTTATTTTACATTGTTAACAATACATGTCATGGTAATAGGCTTATCCCCAATAAATGGAACTTAACATATCTAAACTGTCGAAATATGCGTGTATTGTACACATCTGCGTACCCCTCAGAGCATGCAGGCGTGATAATACGTCATGATGTTGTATAAACAATAAAAATCCAAGCGATTGCAAAAATCACGACCGATTTACCGTCTAGTTTTTAAGAGTTCCATTGTATATCTGCGAAGACCAGCATCAGATCGTCGCCAAATTTAAATGCGACCATCTCAGAAGTATACTCTTTCAAATAAAAAAATAATTTTGAAAATCACTCCACAAATGGAGGAGAAATCGGTGAACATACATGAAATTATACCACACGACTGAAGTAAAAATGTTCATAAAATGAAAACTACTGGGCCAAACTATTTAAAAAATTTATGAGACCAAATGGCAACTATTCCGCATCAAACTAAAAAAGAATCACGTAAATCGGATCATAAATCTCAGCGTAATCGGTGTAATACATAAAAAAAAAATACCGGTCGAATTGAGAACCTCCTCCTTTTTGGAAGTCGGTTAATAACTAACTAGTTCTTTTTTTATTTATTAAAACGTGCTGTTTTTTTTTAGTTGAATGTTGGTTTAAATTGCCTTGTTTGTTAGTATGTATTGTGTGCGTTTACACAAAATAAACCAAAACTAAAATAAACCCGTAATTACTTACTTGTGAATCGATCCAACGACGTTGTTAGGCACCAAATCAAAGACAGTAAAAGGTGCAATTGTGTGTAATAATTGGATCACAAGAAATAAGTCACAATATTTCGAAAATAAGAAAATATCGTAAGCCAACCAACCACAACAAGCCCCTAGCAACGGGGTTGCCAGATCTGTCGTCTTTCATTCGTCTACGGAATGATCGACAAATAAATGAGTGGAGCAAATGAACGTTCATTTCTGTGTAATTTTATTGGTGTAGTTTATTTATTTATTTTATTTTAGGAAAGCTTACAGACTAATAACATTATAGTAACAAAAATATATAACTAAATTGCTAATTACAAGCTTCCACAGATAGATACAAAAAAATATATGTATTAGTTCCCTAGTACAAAATAATGTAACAAATTAAACAAAAATTATTATTATTTAACAGTGTGAACATGGAATGAAACCAAAATGAACAGTCACCGGAATGAACGGTTCATTAGAGTGAAACGTCCGATTTCGGCAAAATGGTAGCCTTTGAAAAAGTACGTTTACATAATAATGTAGAATACAAAAGAAAAACACAAAATATTTATTAATTCTCAAACTCTTTTTTTTAGGAACTTTCTAGTTTATCACTTCCCAGAATTAGATCCCTATTAGCGACACTATCGAATGGTGTAATAACAGTGTGTGTATGTAGTTTTTTTTTCCAAATCTATGGGTTCGATTCGTGGCTAGGACAATTGATTTTTCAAAAATCTAATGATGTCGTTTTAGTTTTTATTAAAATAGGGCTCGAGACTCCTTTGAGTACTTTTTGCTACTCCTCTTAATTTTGGATTTGGCCATCCATACCCACTTGAAAAATTCAGCCTGTATACAGTAGTTTTGCGTCACGTCCCTTTTATAGTGCGTGTCGCATCCTTTTGTCGTCCGTAGAACATTCTACGTTCAAAAGGTTGTTGACATCATAAAGAACGCGTTGTTAACTCTATTTGTGTTTCTCTTTGTTTAACAACATTTTAGTTCGCCGGTTTTATTTTGTAACGACTGTTTTATACCTATGGGGCAATTTGGTTGGGTGGGCTATTGCCCACCCAACCAAATTGCCCCATTTGTATAGTAGGTCAAGCTTTAAAACCGTACTATATTAGTAGGGTTTTAAAGCTTGACCTACTATACAAATGATGATAGTCGGTTTCCTGACCCTAGGGTGTATTCGTCTCCGGGGCTACGAGACTGTTCGAAAGAGATACTGTGGCCCCGGAACACAAAGGGCGATGAATGAAGATGGATAGGTTTTAGTCAGTAAAAGTAACTCCCCCCCACCAGTCTAACTCCCTCCTGCTCCGCCCAGAGCGGGAGGAGTCATTTGATGATTTCCCATCGGAAAAAAAATAGAAAAGGGTGTATTCGTCCAACAAGGCAGTACAATGTGTACTATATGTGCACAGTTATCGCGCTTGTACTTAGTAGACCACTACTAAGTACAAGCGCGATTACTGTGCAAGTGGTACTGGGTTCCTTTCTCGGGTCTGTCAAAGAGTTATTGGGGTTTTTCCATCAGGAATTTCTCAGTAACAGCCACTGATTCTGGATTTGTGCCTGGTTGATGGTAATATTATTATCTTTACTATCTATACTAATATTATAAAGAGGAAAACTTTATTTGTTTGTTTGTTTGTTTGTAATGAATCGCAGTGATGAAAGACTAACAGAAAACGCTGCTGCCCATTCTCTGGTCTACGGAGGCGCAAGGTGTTCTGCCTCAGACATTAGTCGCCTTATACGACACCCGTGAGTGTAATGGGTTGGTTCTATTCTACTCTGCCGGATACCACACGGCTATTTCGGCTGCGATCTCCAATCCGCCTGCCAAGCGTGGAGATTACGGCAAATTCCTTCCATCATGGGAGAGGCTTATGTCCAGCAGTGGACGTTATGGGCTGTCGTTGTTGTTGTAATGAATAGGCTCAAAAACTACTGGACCGATTTCAAAAATTCTTTCACCATTAGAAAGCTATATTCACCCTGAGTACCATAGGCTATATTTTATCCCCGTCCTCCCACGGGAACGGGAACTACGCGGGTGAAACCGCGGGACGTCCGCTAGTGTATAATAATTACATATTATTATCATACACACACACACACACACACACACACACACACACACACACACACACACACACACACATACATACACACATACCACCACACCACATACCATACACCACCATACTTACATATTATTATTATTATTGTATTTGTTATATTATTGTTATTTTTATTGTTATTATTTTTTATTGTGTATTGTTGTAATTGCGAATGACACTAAACGGGCGACTCCTCAAAATTCTCTTTTTTCATCAAAAACCACTTTCTAAAAGAACAATACCACGCACGTTTTAATATAGACATTTTTTCCCGTACATACATTTTCGGAGATCCGTAGACTTCCCATAAATCTGTCTGCGTTCATTAATTTGCGAGCATGTAAACGTTAATCAGGTTTTACTGCGAAAAGCGGTGTGTTATGTATTACCGTGAGCGATGCTGTGGGTTATAAATGGAGCTTCCGTATATGCTTTCATGTATGCTTTGTTGTGGAACTTCTTAGTAGCAGCCGGACAATAATCCAAACTCCGTAAGTTTGGATTTGTGTACTGTTGATGATAATAGGCTCACTCATTATAACATAGGATTTAAGGCGATTACAAGAGCTAAATTAGCAACTATATTTGTGGTGGTTCAAACCTCGTTTGAAATACTATTAGAATAAAGTTCTAATCCACTTGCACTACAAAGTGGTTGTAACGTCAGTCATTGCGGGCCGAATAGTGCGAAATGAGAGTTTTTGCAATTTACAAAAAATCTATTGATTAGACTAAAAAAGTAAAACCCTATGATGATAATATGTTGCTTGTAGAATTATTTGCCAAAAAATCAGAATGATTGCATGTATTTTAGTATGGTTTTTACTCGTTATAAGACATTTTTAGAGATAATTTGGTAATTTTTTTTAACGAGTAACTTTAGTTGTATTATGTTTTCAAAATACTATCATACTAGCATATATCCTGAAGAATATCATATATTTTTCTGGTTTTGTTTATTGCAGTGAATCATGTGCTTTTTTGCATTATAAAACTCGTGTTAAGCTCTTGTAGTCGCCGTAAGATAAATAGCGAAATGTGGGTGTACCTACTATTAGGAACACGCCAGGCCTGAAGAGTTAGCCTTCAGAGACTACAGCCATGGTGTTATGTTATGTTAGATTGGCGCACTTTCATTGTTGACGTTCACTTATTGATACCATTTCGTTTGAAAAATTATAGGTAAAATAAAGTTCGTTAAAAATCGGGGCAGTCTTTGGGGACTGCCGATAGAAGTAAAAACAAAAAGTACACAGGCCCCTCCCCAGACGTAGCACTGGTTGTGCCCTGCGCATGCCTATGTGGTGCTACGCCGTAGCGGATGCTACGAGTGCTACGAAGCGTGACCGCACGTTACGTCAAGTGACGATGAGTTCAATGTTTTTCCTTCACCCAAAGAGTGCTCAACGCGCCTAAAGAAGTTTTCACTTCGAAAATCCTGGCATTTTACTTTTAAAGCTTTTTGTTTTCTCTCTCTCTTCTGTTTGCTATGTCTTTAAAGAATTTTAGTCGAAAAATCTGGGAAAGGGACAAGACTGGCGAGAGTCGCCTTGTACATGTAAATTGGATATTTTGGGAGGACATATTATGGTCTTAATTGTCTTGACAAAAATGTTCTATGTGAGGGAATTCAGAATGATGTACTGATCACGTGGTAACTGTTTTAGCTTTGGTACCCCATCCAAACTGTATACATAAATTTCTAGAAAATACTTAGGTACTTTACAACCTAGCCCGAACGGATCGAACGATCTTAATGAGTGCAAAAAAGTAACCCTTCCAAAACTGCCTGCGGCTAGTCAGTAGACCCTCCGAATAGCCATTTAGCCACAAAACCGTTGATGCCTCCCGATCCAACCCTTATAAATCTTTCAGCCCTTAATTCCGTACAAGACAAACAGTTCATCAAGCTTAATAGGTAGATTAAGCCATTCTTTTTTATCCTTTTGGGATCGAAACGAGACATAAACACCTAGCTTTAGCCTTTATACAGGATACATGTTTCAAGTGGGATGGCCAAATCCGAAACTATGAGAAATAACAAAGAATACTCAAAGGAGCCTTTTTTTTTTTTCGGATGGGATTTCATCAAATGACTCCTCCCGCTCTGGGCGGAGCAGGACGGAGTGTCAGACTTTTACTGACTAAAACCCATCCATGCTCCTTCATCGCCCTTTGTGTTCCGGGGCCACGGTATCTCTTCCGAACAGTCCCGCAACCCCGGCAGGCATCGGTCCTTACGGACCCCTTCGTTTTTGCTGACTCTCTTTGAGGCGCGCGTGGAACACGAACGCGCCGTCGACACGGCCTGTCGTCATAAGACGGACGGATGGCGAGCGAGCCCATAGCCCACCGTCCACAGGCCCGACTCAAAGGAGCCTCGAGCCTGATTTTGACTAAATCTGCATCATTAGATTTTTAAATCCAAATGCGTAGCCAGGAATACAACCCATTGAATTTGGAAAAAAAAATTGCATTATTACACCGTTCGATAGAGTCGCTAATAGGGATCAAATTCTGGGAAGTAGTGACATACGGCAGACAGTAGGGTAAATAATATTTATAGGCGATGTCTTTTAGAAAGGTTAGGTGCGTCGCAAACGGCTAGCTTGACCGACTAGATGTATGAGCGTGAACGAGGCAAAAGGGGTGCGGGATCTTAGCATTTGGCATTCTGAAGTTAATACCAACACCTATGAAAAAAAAAAACCGGCCAAGTGCGAGTCGGATTCGCACACGAAGGGTTCCGTACCATTTTTTAGTATTTGTTGTTATAGCGGCAACAGAAATACATCATCTGTGAAAATTTCAACTGTCTAGCTGTCACGGTTCATGAGATACAGTCTGGTGACAGACAGACGGACAGACAGCGAAGTCTTAGTAATAGGGTTCCGTTTTTACCCTTTGGGTACGGAACCCTAAAAAGACTATATCCAGGCCTAGGTCACAACCTATATAGGCTACCTGGATCTTACTAAAATACTACTCCACTTGCGAGTTTATATGAGTCTAGCGCTTATGTAAATTACTGTTTTTTACTATTCTAATCACTGAAGGCACTTATTATTTGTCACTATATTGCCCATACACTGACTCTACACTGTTTTACTATAACAAAAACACTAAATGCTGATTAGGTCGTCACCTAATCAGCATTTAGTGTTTTTGTTATAGTCTGTTGTTTGTTATAGTTCGTCGCGAACAAAAATCACGTTCGGCCAAATTCCACTGTTGGGAACAGGTGATTTTGTATGTCAATGTAAAATATTCACCATTTCTGATATAATTTTTTTTTATTCAGAAATTGTCAAAATCACCCGTTCTCAATAGTGGAACGTGGCCGAACATGATTGTGATACAGAATATCAATCTGCGTGACTGTACTTTCTCATGAATTCAGATAAAATGCGAACGTGTGTCCAATTGGCGAAAACATAAAAGTGATTTAATTTAAGTTTTAGTGAAACTTGTAAAAACGTGGACACGCGAAAAAATTTTGGCGTGTCCAGATGACGAAATAATAAGTGATACTAATTGTGAGTTTCACCAACTGGACACACGCGTGTCCAGTCTTTCGTGTCCAGTTGGTGAATAACCCGCTAATTTTTGCTTGCACTTACAACATAGCAACACACTCTAGCCCCGCCCCGTTGACTTTGTATAGAAATAATGAATAAAAATATACCGATCGGCCGAGCGCACTGACGACGCACGCCAATGAGAGTTATTGTTATTTTGCGCACCAATGTTGACGTTTTCCTAATAGGCCTAAACTTTAAGGGAGCGTGGCGCGCCTCCGCATGATCTAAACGAATTTTCAACCGACTTCCAAAAAGAGAGGCAGATGTGTACAATACACCCAGATTGTCGAAATCTGGGTGTATTGTACACATCTGCGTACCCCCTCAAAGCATACAGGCGTGATGTTACGTCATTTGAGGCGCACGCGGAACACGATCGCGCCAACTTAACATACCTAACTGTAGAAATCTGGGTGTATTGTTCCTTCGTGTTCCGCGCGCGCCTCAAAGTGATGTCAGCAAAAGGGACTGTTCTAAAGAGATACTGCGGCTCTGGAATACAAAGGGCTAAGAAGGAATATGGATGGGTTTTAGTCAGTAAAAGTCTGATACAATAATACTGGTAATTTGATGACATCCCATCCTAAAAAAAAGGTATGTTAAGTTCCATATATTGGGGATACGCTTATTCATCATCCGCCTATTAATGTTCCCACTGCTGGGACACAGGCCTCCTCTCTATGAGAGGGAATGGGCTATAATCCACCACGCGGGCCCAGTGCGGGTTGGTAGATATCACATATCTTCGAATGTTTTGGTTCTAGGACATGCCGGTTTCCTCACGATGTTTTCCTTCACCATTTTGAGAGCAGTGGTGATGAAATAAATTACGCAAAGTAATACGCCTGCCAGGGTTCGAACCCACGACTTACTGTTCGTAAGTCGGGGCCGCCACCGCTGCTCACGCCTATTACCATGACATGTATTGGTAACAATGGCAAATATTTGTTTGGGGACAACTAAAAATGGATAAATAAAAAACTTTTTAGTCGGTGACAAAAAAAAAACAATCTAATAAAAGTCACCGACTTCTGAAGCTAAAGTTATTTTTCACTTTTTCGTGTTTTTTGAAGTCGGTTTTATTTTTTGCTAAAAAGTTTTTTGTTTTAACTGATCAGGCGGAAAAGACCACGACTGTACATTTGTTAAGATTAATATTTAACCCACAAACTTGCTATTTGCTCTAAAAGCACTAACCCTGAGCCCGAAGCTTGAAATGCTAAAGTAATGCTGTGTTATGTGATCGTGAATTACTCGCTCGGTAGACGGTCCTTATAGGTAAGTTGCATAACTCCGAGAGAATGCGGGCCGAACTATTTGTAGTACTTGTACGAGTGGTGCAAATGCAACCGAAATTCTAAAATCCGAACTCCTAGAATTTCCTCAAGTTGTATTTTCAGTTCAAAGCAGTGCTCTTTGTACAGATGAGTTGCACTACGTAAGACCAATGTTTATTTAGGAGCTTTGGTACGTCCTACATTGGAAGTTGTTGTGTGCTTCGAAATCGAGTTTCTTAATTTTTTCAGTATCAAATTCAAATTCAAAATAATTTATTTCAATCCATTTGGGATCATAATTGCACACACACACTTGAAATACAAATTAACAATTATAAAATAACAATTACAGCATTTACTCAAAATCGCTTATACCGCTTATCGCTTTATCGCTTAATCGCTTTCGCTTATCGCTTTTGATTTATACTTGTTATTCCGCAGTTTTTTTTAGGACCTTTGTCTGTATTGGTCTTATTGAAATGCCCGCAGTTAGTACAGGTTTTTGAAGATTTAAGTTAAATAAATGGTATGCTTTAGTTTTATTATAAAAGAATAAGGCAATAGGGATGCAACAAGACGGGCAGACAAATAAAAAAATACACTTTAATTAAAACCAGATGTACTGTGTGATATCTGATAAGGATATGTAAAAATATTGATACTTACATTTGTGAGTTTTATTTGAAACCAATCCAAACTTCAGGCTACAAAAGAACTTCCCACAAAGCTACTAAGAAAATCCCAATTACAACAACAACAACAATTATTTATTTTCAGGCAACTTTGGCCTATAATATGACACACACACTCATAACATACACATTGCTCGACGCGGATATTGTATCCAGAACCTTACACTCAGGCAGCACAAACACATGAATAGAAAATAGTGTACTCAATGGTCTTTTCTAATTCCCAACATTCATGTGAATGCCAATCGAATCTCTAATGTAGTGGAAAGTACAGGTGTTCATGTCAATTGAAGTACCATCCATCATTGGAGCTATTATTGTGTAATGGATCGACAATTTCCAGATTATGGCAGGAGCGAATAGTGCCATTTATTCTTGTCGTTCTGTTGTAGAAAGAGAGGGGAAGTCGTATCTAGTTTTGTATAGTTGTTCATGAATCTCATCATCATCATCATCATCAGCCTTTAATGTTCCCACTGCTGGGACACGGCCTCTGAGAAGGAATGGGCTTATAATCCACCACGCGGGCCCAGTGCGGATTGGTATTATGTCACATGTATTCGAATTTTTGGTTATAGGACATGCCGGTTTCCTCACGATGTTTTCCTTCACCGTTTTGAGAGCAGTGGTGATGAAATAAATTACACAAAGTAATGCGCCTGTCTGGGTTCGGACCCACGACTTACTGTTCGTAAGTCAGGGTCGCCACAGCTGGGCCACCGCTGCTCTCACATGAATCTACTATCTACTAATATTATAAATGATAAATGTTAAATGATAAATGATGTTTATTTTGCAAGTAGGTTTTTACAAACACTTTTACACGTCATTTTTTTAAACTAGATGGGGCCGGTGTTTCGTACCTGACTACTCTGAGAAGAAACAGCCGAAACAAACTCAGAGGTCATAGTCTCTTTAAAAGTCCTGACAATCTTGCTCAATTCACATGAGGACTATGCAGATTAGTGTCTGAGATGGTCTTTTATAAATGGAATGTTTGTGAGGATGGATGTATGTTTGTCTCTTTCACGCAAAAACTACTAAACGGATTTGGATATAATAGATAGTTTATAACCTAGATTAACACATAGTAGTAGTACACTATCCTGCAATGGATAGCCGCCCGCTAGTGTGGGCGCTAACTAATTGCACCCGATTTGTTTTAGTTATTAAGTACTAACTACATAGGCTAAGTTATATTGTTACTAACACAGTGGACCTCTCTGTAGTCTGGCAAATAAATAAATAATAATAATAGGATACTTTTTATCCTGTAGTACGATCCCGTGGGACAATTATCGAACTCCACGCGGGTAAAACCGCGGGCATAAGCTATTGAATCTTTAAGCACGTCGTGAAAATCGCTAGTAATTCCGCCATCTTGTTTGCATCCCCTTTCCTTTATCGTATGATTAGTGCCAAACCTGGTGAGTTTTTATGCCGCTCATGGGCCTCTGACTTAGCTTTACATGCAATCACGATAATTATATCTCTCAAGCGTGCTGGTGGCCTGGTGTGCTCACTTCACCGAAGCAAGTGGTAATTATACAATATGCACATGAATCCGAAAAACCAGGGGCAGGAGAGGAGGACGGGTCTTATTTGCATGCAGTTTTATGACTGTCTGTTAGAGGCCCCTTTTCCGTAAATGAAATGTTAATGTAAAAAGTAAATTTTCATAAAAATTGCGTTCCGACAAGTCTCATACAACTAAAAATACTTTCAAAATCGACGTTACTTCTGATTTTTTTATCAAGCAAAATTTTCAATATTGTGTTTTTAACCAGGAAAGTCACTAGATCAAACGTATCTGTACTATATGTATATTTTTTTCCGAATTTAAATATGGTGATTTCTCTAAAAACAACTCCATCTAGAAACGTAAATCTCGGAAAAGGGGAGCGGTAAAACAGACCAGGTGGCCTACCATGACGTCTTAAAGCAGGATCGTTTTAATTTTATTCCAGTGAGGGAAAGAGATGGCGCTAGACGTCCTCTATAGCTCCGTCTCTTACCCACACTGGAACAAGAATAAAACGATCCTGCTTTAAGACGTCATGGTAGGCCATCTGACCATACTGCGGACTGGAATAATGTACTGTCAGACTGCCTCGTTGGTCGCAAGGTTGACTGCTGAGCATCAGGTCCTGGATTCGATTCCCAGGTCGGGCAAAGTGTTATTGGATTTTTCCATCAGGAATTACTCTGTAGCAGCCACGGAGTCTGTATTTGGGCTCGCCCCCATTATGTGACTTAAAAGTGAACACACACTTATCAGAGCCGAAGGAACCGAAAGAATCGAATTTTAGAATTACTTGTATGAAGTCCTATGTAGTACAAAGTACATAGGACTTAATACAAGTAATTCTAAAATCGCACCGAATCGGACCAATGGGGGCTATCGCATGTGAATTTGCCGCTAGAGGCGCTTGTGTAGACTAAGGTCCTCCAAAATGTCAGATGTCATAAAGTGTTGGCGCGTTGCGTGATTTTTTATCACGTAATTATACTAATAGTCATGATTGTATTCTAGATTGAGCCATTCCTGATTAATTATGACTTAAAGATTTTAAGTAGCAACTTAGGACCATAATATTGTTAGTACTTGGAGGTAGAATAATTTTTAAATGTTTCATGCTTACTAATTTTAGGAAGATATTGTAAATATATATCTTAAGCTTACACTGTGTCGTTATACGTAATAAAATAAACTTTTCTATGAAGTTATTGGTGCTCTAAAATATAAAATAGAATTATTGACAGGACCTTACTCGACAGTGCGCCATCTGGTGAGCTCAAAAACGATAGCCCCCATTGATAACGTTATACGTATGATAGAAACGATAGCCCCCATTGATAACGTTATACGTATGATAGAACGTTTCGTTCGTTCACCTTAAAAACATAACTGGCGAAATGTGAGTGTACTATTAAGTATTCCTCTGCCTAACCCTTCGGGGATTACAGGCGTGATGTTATGTTATGTATTGTCAAAGTTATGTCCGCAGCTTGTCCGGAGTCCGGTCCGGTCGGTTTGAAAGCACGCCTCAAACAGACTAAATTAACTGCTTTTACACTGTAATTCTCAAGTTTTGTGAAATACAATTAAACTTGGAAAACTATTCCAGTCTTGTAAAAGTTTACAACTCAAATGAAGATGAATTAAAGATTTAGCTAAAGTACATAACTTAAAACTTTCTCTAAGTGACATAGTTTTTCGACAATCGGTACTATCATTTTACGTCCGGCAAATCCAGCACCCATAACCAAGTTACAAACGTTTCGTATCGATTCTCTCTCTACTATCGTAAACGCCTCGGCGTAAGCGATTGTATAAAGCGCTAAATTGGTGGCCAAGTTGACACGACTGAGTCAATCGCTCGTTCTCTAATGTCTGTAGAAAAAGCCTATACTTTAGTCTATGGTGAGCGTTTCTACCAAAGAGTTTAGAGATCAACATTGTAGAAACGATAACATTCTATTCTATCATTTTGAACTATGTAAACTTGTCTACGAATTTTCTATTCGTTTGTGTTGATCACGTGATTTAACGTTGAGATGATGTCATTCCCATTCATTTGAATAGTTTTCTACTAGCGTTAACGATTGTAGATTGTCAACTTGGCTAGGGGTGCTGGGCAGTTAGTACCACTCTTGTCTGGCTCATATTTTTATCACGGTTATAAAAAAGGTGTAAATGAACTGTTCACAAAGCCGTCAACCAAGTGTTCTGTACATCAAACTAAGTAACTCTATGCAAATTTATTACTAGGAAACATTTTTTTGTGGTGATAAACACGTTTTACGGTAGGACTCAATGTAACGCACTCAAAACATTGTGCTGATGGATGGATTGAATAATACACAGCCGCGGGCAAAACCTCAAACTCAAACTCTTTATTGCAGTCATGTGTACATTTAGTCGTTACATTATGTAAGTAAGTTCCAACATGAAACTCGGTTAGGACACGGAACATAATAGAAAGTTTGTTAAACAAATATAATTATTATCGAAAATATTACTAGTATTAGGTTTATTTAGTTCTTTTAATTAATATCATGGCATGAGGTTGTTCAATTATTTTATTTACGTGTATTAGGTGTTAGAAAGAGAGAAAGAAAAAGCATTTATTAGCCCGCACAGGACAAAACACACAAATTAAAATGGTTAAACTAACAGTACCTACAACTAATAAAAAAATTAAAGAGAAAAACTTAAAAAAAATATGAAATGAAATTGGTCCTGTACTAGGCCAAAAGGCCCCAGGGGGTTCTAATTTATTAATTGGTATTAGTTATTATATTACAGCTGCTATTTATTAATATTATTTCAATTACTATTGATGTTGCTTTTCAGGGAAAAGCACAACGAAAAATATACAACAAAAACAATATAATTATGTTATGACCGTCTTCAGGAAGTTTGTTGCAAAATTGAAACATTTATTACTTCACTATTTTAAATGGAAAGTACGAAACTCAAACGCTGCATTCATACTTTCGCTGTTTGTACGAGCATTCATTTTAGGTTGAAACTTGTGTTAATCGATGTAGGTATTTATCGAGTTAATGTTTTGTTAGAAAGGAGATATCTACTCTATGTTTTATGTACGGTGTTTCTATGTACTCTATATACGGGTGAAAAAGACACCGACGCGTAAAAGTTCCAAGTCATTGTTTTCGTTCTTTGTTCATTGTTATCTGCCTTATAGCTTTTTCCCAACTATGTTGGTGTCGGCTTCCAGTCTAACCGGATGCAGCTGAATACCAGTACTTTACATGGAGCGACTGCCTATCTGACCTCCACAACTCAGTACTGGGTAATACGATACCTTCATAAGACTGGTTGTCAGACTTTTTGGGCGACTGACTACCTGTAACGACTGTCAAAGATCTACAAATGACAGCCGGGACCAGCTGTTTAATGTGTTTTCCGAGGCACGAAGGAAACTCGGTATGTAATGGGTGGTCACCCATCCACAGATCAACCTAGGTAAGCACGGTTTTACCTAAAGATTGACCCGAGCGGCTGATATTATTTATCCACGAGCTCCTCTAAAACGGTTACCACGTTTATATACATATCATTCTGAGCCCCCCAAATATATTTTTTCCCGTTTTCGAGTCGGTGTCCCCTTCCTCCCCGTATATGTCATCACGCCTGTAATCTCTCAAGGGTTAGGCAGAGTACCTATCTGTAGTACATCTAGATTTGTCAGGTATGTTTAAGTCCAAGGTTATAGGAAGTCGCGTCCGTCTTATGACGACAGGCCGTGTCGACGGCGCGTTCGTGTTCCACGCGCGTCTGAAAGAGATGTCAGCAGAAAGGAAGGGATCCGCAAGGGCCTATGCTTGCCGGGGCTGCAGGACTGTTCGAAAGAGATACCGTGGCCCCGGAACACAAAGGGCTAAGAAGGAACATGGATGGGTTTTAGTCAGTAAAAGTCTGACACTCCCTCCTGCTCCGCCCAGAGCGGGAGGAGTCATTTGATGATTTCCCATCCGAAAAAAAAAGTAATAGGAGGTGAGCTTTGTGTCATCAACAGGGCAATTTTTTATTAAAATGAAACGCGAAAAAAATCTAAATTCAATTTCGACTGGAATTTTCAATGTAATGTCAAAAAGTGTTATTAATTTAAAAGAATACCAACCCCCGATGAAATTTATTCATCACTAGAGCTTTTGTTCTGAAGCTGACAAACTAGATGAATGGAAAACGATTTGTTACTACCGTGGGAGTGTCATGATACGATGTGAATGATTTCTTACACGCGTACGCACTTTACTGAAATGTAAAGTGTTTTGCTGTACCAGGAAAATTTAATAAATTCCCGTTTTATATCAAGACTTCGCCTGTATGGAGGTTGCAAATTATAACAAAGAGAATTATTACCGAGGTATAAAGTATCCCATATCCTAACGCAAATCATGATATACTTGTGAAACAAGTTTCATTGAAATCTGTTCAGCTGTTAAGGCGCTGTCAACACCAAAATCGCGCACACTGTCTATTTGTATAGGAGAAAACGAGACGTCACTATTACTGGGCGGCCAGGTTATAGAAGAAAATATTTAATAAATATTGATATAAATAAAAGTATGGATTATTTGTGAAATATGACTCGTTAGCGGTTTAGGTATGATTAAGTTGATTTCATGTTTTTAATTGCAGAACCATACGTCAAAAAAATAAAGAAATAGGACCGTTAATGATGATTTTAAGACCAATCTTTGCAATTATTTTCTATCGAGCCGATTTCGTCGAAATATGTATCGAGTCCGTCCAAGGTCTTTGAAATATGATCAATATTAACATTTTTTTTTTGCCGTGCTAGAACAAATAGTTTTTCTTATAAAAACTGCTTAAATAACATCAATTTCAACAAATTAGGTGTTGTCAGCCCCTTAACGCTGGAAAATGTAATATGTAAAGACAGTGTAACTATACATAACTAGCTGTAGCCCGCGACTTCGTTTGCGTGTGAATTTTGATGGGTATGCGTAAGAAAAAAAGAAAAACAAGTTACTTAGCTCATGTCCTTTCCCAGGATATAGTCTATCTCTTTGCCAGATTTCATAACGATCCGATCAGCCATTTAGCCGTGAAAAAGTAACAAACAGAGTTACTACCACTACTACAGAGTACTACTAGAGAGTTGCTACTAGTTCTGAGTTACTAAGTATGGATAATAGTGTGGATCTTTCATTTCATACCTTTCATGCTCTCCAGTTTGGGGAGCTTCTTCCCACAAATTCGAATAAAAGTCTTTTGTTTCGTTCTGGAGACCAAAATTAACTGAATTTTTTGGTAAGAGAATTGTAACTTGCCTTTCAGAGTTCGCCCAATTTCCAAGTTTTCGTGAAACTCGTGGAATCTCGTGATTGTGGATTCCGACGCCGTGAGTCCGTGAGTAGCTTACATACTTCGCATGCTACGCCATTTTATTACTCACATAAATAGTCATGAGATAGAATTACTTAGGTTATCTCACATAGATATTTGAGAGGTATACAACTTATTACTCTAGTTTATAATAAGTAAGTATCTTTTCCTTCTCATAGAGAGGAGGCCTGTGTCCCAGCAGTGGGAACATAAATAGGGGAAATGATGATCTTTACAGAAGACGTTGTTGCCATCGCGGGTACCTATATCCTGGACGAGCCTGGCACAAGCAAAGAGAGGCATATAGCCAGCAGTGAATGATGATGATGATGAAGTATCTTTACTTCCGGAAAATAAGTAAGTAAGGAAACTGAGCATGCTACAGATAGTTTTAGTGCAGCACGCATTCCGTTAAAATACAATAGCATGCAAATGATTTAAAATTGGTTAGAATTTACATTAAAAAAAAACTTATTAAAACGAAGCAACATCAACGTACTAAAAAAACAACACTAAACTTCACCATTAAACAAAACAATAATACAAAATCCTCTCGAATTGAGGACCTCCTTTTGGAAGTCGGTTAAAAACATACACCATCAATCCGTCATCGAATAATTTGACTTTAAATAAATAATCCCTTTATTGGAGTTTTCTCTAAACAGGATTTACAGAAAACCGCGGCGTAATGTAAAACGAATAAAAATTAGGAAAATAAAGAGAGCTTATAAAAAATATTTGCTTACTTTTCTGATTTTCTATAGCAAAAGGTATGTCGTCTTCATCTATAGTTTCTTGAGGTCCATTCACGTGTTGTATCATTTCTCATATCAGTTGCACCTGGAACCAAACGGGTTTTTAAGTATCTATATTCAAAACTTTATATATCTGAGTACATTATACAAATATCGACTAAAGTCGATATTTGTATAATGTAATATTTATTATAATGTACTCAGTTAGATAAAGTTGTGTTGTTGTTGTGTTGTTGTTGTGTTGTTGTTGTGTGTTGTGTTGTGTGTTGTGTTGTGTTGTTAGTAAGTTGTTTGTGTGCTAAATTGATTTTGGAACAACAACAACTTTTTAAAATATGGAAATGCTAACTAATATTTATAATGAGAAAGTTAGTTTGTTTGTCACGCCTCCACTCTTTAGCAGCTGAACGAATTTCGATGTTTGGCATACGGATAGACCTAGGCTATAACGGAAATTGGATGTTCGCAGATGCGCGTGTGGATTGTTTTTACACAACAATGCGTCCCTGGTGTGCACCGTGTGGGGCAGCACCAACAGTATCTTATGGGCCTGCCACACACTCGACAAGTGGCATGGGAAGTAGCGAGGAAAGGGGGCAGAGACATAGTGTGGCAACATTACTCGTCATGCCGCACGTCATACTCCTCGTCGTGCCCACCGCTCCCTATTTTGTCGGTTTTTGTGCGCGAGTCAAAGGACCGGCAATACGAGCGCGAGTGGCTGGCCACATAATCGCGCGGTCGCAGTGATGTGATCCACCATCTCCGTTGGCAAGGACGAGAACGACGATGTATATTTCTTTTTATGACATTGTTATAATTAGCTATGCTAAAATGCATAGCGAGCACGCTGCCACAGTTTCATCGTCCATTGTCCAACAAAGGCAAATGACAAGTGAGGAGCGTCACGATTAAGGCGGTACCCCGAGCAAAATTAGCAACTCTATTTGTGGTGGTTCAAACTTCGCTTGAAATACTGTTAGAATAAAGTTCTAATCAGCTTGCACTACGAATTGGACGTTACGTCAGTCACTGCAGGCCGAATTGTGCGAAATGAGTGGTTTTTATTCTTTATAAAATTAAACTTACGTCTTTTGGAAAAAATAAAACGACAATTATGTTCATTATTAAATTGCCTATCCATTAATATAAGTAGCAAATCAAAATAATGGTTACTTTACGAGGAGTAGCATTTTATAAATCATTATTTCTCATTTCTATGGTTTCGTTGTGAGGGGATTTATTAAACATTAAGCAACTTAAAAAAAAATATGAAACGACAATTTTGGAGTCAAGGATATGTAGTAATTTAATGTATTTTTTATTATTTGGTATTTCTTTTGGATAAAGAGGAGTAGGCTCCGAAAAACTGCTCGCTCAAGGTCATTTGCTCGGGGAGCCGCCTTAATGGCGCGAGTAGAGCAGTGTGTGGGCAGAGAGGGCAACATCGCGGTGGCGGAGCATAGCGATGAGCAGCGCAAGGAGCATAGTGTGGCGGCCACATTAATCATGATTGCCAGTCGTCTGGACTGTGTTTATGTGGGTCGCTGCCGTGCAATTACTCATTGGTTGTCGCAGCAGTGATCCACAGTTTTTTGTTGTATTGTTTGTGTGATCAGTGCTTACTAACATAGTCGTAAGTTTTACCAACAGCTTTTGAGTCATGGATACTCGAATAAAGAAAAATTCTATTCTATTCTTTTAAAAAGTACTGGACCTATCTTATAAGATACTCCCGGAAAGTAGTCCCCGTGGCATAATGTCCTACCTCCACGCGAGCAAAATCGCGAACAAAACCTAGTCATCTTAATAGATGCAATAAACTGGTGTTTGCATTGAGTTATGTAGCAGTATTAATTTTTGTGCAGTTTCATATCAAAAGTTTTATCTGTTCGACCCAGTTTTGATGAAGATATAAACCGTAAATGGATTATCTTACATATTTTATTTGTTGGCACGGCTCTGCTTTCGCAAATAAAATATTAGTGTAAAGAGGAAATTAAAATTTAATAAATTGAAATGGCACTGTGCCTCCTAACTATGAGCTACAAAAATCTTTTGGTGCTTTAAGTACGTTGACAGAGTGGCGCTGCGCTGCCGGAAAACATTTTTTAAGTGTATTGAAAAATAAATTAAACTTACAAAAAAAGAACGAAAAAAATATGTTTATCTATTACTGTTGAACGCGTATACAAAGATTCGTGTCCGTGCTATTAACCGTTGAGGAATTCCCTCGTGAAAAGGCGTTCCTGGCTGCAGAATCAAGTCATGTGTATCATAAAAATGTATTGTCACCAAAACCAAAAGTGTGTGAAAATTTTCAGCTCAATCGTATGGGGGAACTGGTTTGAAATTCAGCTAGGAGATTTGACTACTACATACTTACAAACTAACAAGCTTATAAAAATAAGATGGCGGCATTGGTTGCAATTTTGACTGCGCGCCAAAAGGTCCTCGCGCAGCTGTACTCATGAATGCACACACATCCATATTTTAGTCATGCAAAAGCAACTTCAGCTTAATTTCACAGCTTCAAACTAAATTATTCCACCACACTACATAACAAGCTGCCTCTTATTAGTGCTCGAGACTGTACACTACTAGTGTGGCCGTGGGCGAGGACCCTAAGCTAAAGCCATAATTTGTAATTCCAAGAAAGGCAGCTGGCAGCAGCTGGAACATGCCTAATTTGATATACAGATGGAAATGCATTCAATCGTTGTGGTCAATGAGACACGTCCACTACTATGTGCATTCGCACGCAGGTCTTATGTAAATACGAATATTGTGCCCCGTTTACTAATACAGGTGACACATAAATGAACACCCTCAATAAGGGATAATATCCGTGATTTTCTTTTTCTATGAGCTTGTTTCCCGTAAGTACTTTATGTGTAGTGAAAAACCGTGAAAGTCTAAAGTGCACCCTCAATATTATTGCCAGCACTGGAATTTCTATTTTCGGCGCTGAGCCAGTTGAACGGAGACAATATACATATTTTTTGGGTATTAATTTAAGGTGTCCTTTACAAACAGGTATTCTACTTCTTTATAATTAGATACGAAATAATGAGTGTTAAACTACCCTTAACGAAGTCAAAAAGCGATTGTTCTACTCGTTATTGCGATTTTTTTTTGTTATAGACCATATCCGGGAAACTTCTAGTTATAGAGATTTTGGGGTTCAAATCTCCAATTATTTCACAACTTTTTTTAAATACAAGTTTTTAATGTTATAAATTTACTTTAAATACCTCCTACCTCCTCCTTGAGGAGCTCGTGGCGAAATATTAACAGCCGCTCGGGTCGATCGTTAGGTTAAGCCGTGCTTGCCTAGGTTGGTCTGTGGATGGGTGACCACCCATTACATACCGAGTTTCCTCCGTGCCTCGGAAAGCACGTTAAGCCGTTGGTCCCGGCTGTCATTTGTAGATCTTTGACAGTCGTTAGGTAGTCAGTGGCCCAAAAAGTCTGACAACCAGTCTTACCAAGGGGTATTACCCGGTACTAACTGGGTTGTGGAGGTCAGATAGGCAGTCGCTCCATGTAAAATACTGGTATTCAGCTGCATTCGGTAAAACTGGAAGCCGACCCCAATATAGTTGGGAAAAGGCTAGGCAGATGATGACCTCCACCATTCCCGAACTATTCAATCGCATTCATTAGCACAATGTTTTGAGTGCGTTACCCTACCGTAAGACAACCCAAAAAAAAGTGGTTTCCCAGCAATAAAAATTTTTTCACAGTCACTTAGTTTGATGTAAAGAGTGCTTGGTTGACGTCTTCGTGAAGGAAGGATCCATTTACACCTTGTGTAAACCCGCTAGCGGTGATGGAATGTTGAAGCGGGCCTAGGAAGGAAACGAGCCTAAATATTGATGTGAGCTATCGAAAAAATGGATTGCCTAATATTATGTTTTCCAATCTTCATATAACATTACCTACAACATGCCTTAAATCTCCGAAGGGTTTGCAAATATAGGTACCAATAGAACACCGAGAATACGCCAGTTACCCTCTTACGAGTATATCTAGATCGTATATTAACAAAAAAAGATTATCTGGATTTTTTCAAGCTTATATCTTAGGTTTCAATTGATTAAACAGATTAGGTTAACTGAAAAGTTCAAGGGCTGAGTATGTGCTGAGGAAAAATAAATGAATACGTAATCAGACTTTGAACTATATGTGTAACCGTGGAATGTTTTCAAAAGAATTTGTAAGTGCGAAAATGTGAGTGTGTAAGGCGAGATTTTCATTATGCATTCAACTTTGGAGAAGATGAAGAAAAAATATGCATGTATTACGGGGCTAATCATATTCTCTTGCTTTGATTTATGATGTAACGTTTCCAGCTTAAAATAATGTGGAAGATTCTATAGGTACGTAGAAAAAACGGATAATCATACTCTTGTTTTTCAGGATTGATTTCATCGTCAACTTAATATTCAATCAATCTAATCAATGGTTTGGTTGTCCGAAAAGTCGGTTTACAGACGATAATTTTACGTGACAACGTAATTTTTCATGATATTAGTGATTTAACTTAGGGAACGTATATGTGACATCTGTGTGTTTAAAAGGTAAAACATAATATCATAAATAAAATTTCATCCCCCTTTTCACCCCCTTATGGATTGAAATTCTAACAACACCGTTGCGTTAGATTTCAACCAAACACGCCTAGATATTAAATTTTGTGATTTTTATTTCGAAAATTAAGGACTTTCCATACACAACTTCATCCCCTTTCTTAACCCTTTGTGGGTGGAATTATCAAAAACGCTGAGACACAACATTTTAAGATCCTAACTTCAAAACTGACTGACTTTCATACAAACTTTCATCCCCTATTTAACTCCCTTGGGTTGAATTTCGAAAAATCCTTCCTTATTCCTTGTCTACTTTATAAAGGAAACCACTGTGCAAATTTTCAGTTTTCTATGTCCAAGGGTTTGGGCTGGGCGTTGATCGCAGGATTCCCGACACTTTTTTGTGCGTGCAGCCGGTGTTCATCGATTTATAAGACACACGTCAAAAAAATATTTATACAATTTATAAAAAAAATATTTTAATCAAAAACAAAAGTCATTTATTGAAATTAGGCTGATAATTAGCACCTTTTGAACGTCAAAGTTTACAAGAAACAGTCCCCCAAAACGGCCACCCTTCGACACTTCCTTTTGTTTTACTACACTACTACAACAGCCCGTAACGTCCACTGCTGGACATAGCCTCTTCCATGATGGGAGGATTTGCCGTAATCTACACGCTTGGCAGGCGGTTTGGAGATCGCAGTGATGTCAGACTAACAGAAAACGCTGCTGCCCATTCTCTGGTCTACGGAGGCGTAAGGTGTTCTACCTTAGACATTAGTCGCCTTATACGACACCCGTCAGTGTAATGGGTTGGTTCTATTCTACTCTGCTGGATACCACACGGCTTTTGTTTTAGCTGGGAAGGAAAAGTGGTGGAACAAATTCCCCAGCAATGATTCATTAAGAATGTTCACAAAGATGGCTCGCTAAAGGAACGATGGATAGAGTTATACGATGACGACTTATAGAGAAGCATGAATGAAGAAGACCTACTGCCCCGACCCCACTTAACTACGTATAGGATAAATAACTTTTTTGCAACCGAATTGGTAATAGGCTTATCCCCACTAAAATGGAATTTAACATACCTAACTGTCGAAATGTGGGTGTACTGTACACATCTGCATACCCCCTCAGAGCATACAGGCGTGATGATATGTTATGATGTTGTGAAAACAATAAACATCCAAGCGATTGCAGCAATCACAACCGATTTGCTGTCTATAATTGAAGAGTTATATTGTCTTTCTCCGAAGATCACCATCAGATTTTTACCAAATGTAAACGGGACCACCGCGTAATAATTTTCTTCCAAACAAAAAAAGAATCATCGACATCGGTTCACAATTGGTGACAAAAAGGCTGAACATACACACACACAAAAAAAAAACTGACGTATTGATAACCTCCTCTTTTTGGAAGTCGGTTAAAAAGGGCTGAGAATGATAATGATGTCAAAGGTCGTCTATTTTTATACTTGAGGAGCTCGTAGCTAAATAATAACAGCCTCTCGGGTCGATCTTTAGGTTAAGCCGTGCTTGCCTAGGTTGGTCTGTGAATGAGTGATCACATACCGAGTTTCCTCCGTGCCTCGGAAAGCACGTTAAGCAGTTGGTCCCGGCTGTCATTTGTGATCTTTGACAGTCTTTACAGGTAGTCAGTGGCCCAAAAAGTCTGACAACCAGTCTTATCAAGGGGTATCGTATTACCCAGTACTAACTAGGTTGTGGAGGTCAGATAGGCAGTCGCTCCATGTAAAATACTGGTAGGTATTCAGCTGCATCCGGTTAAACTGGAAGCTGACCCCAATAAAACTTGGGAAAAGGCTAGGCAGATGATGGTCATCTATTTTAATACTTAACTGGACTGAATCCTTAATAAATAAACATGAGGCTTTTGACAGTCAAAAGTTTTAAAACCGCCAACTGTTGAGAGTTTTTGGGTTTAAATTGACCCTTCTAAGTAGGTTAACATGGTCTGACCTTACCTTGTTAACTTTTTAACTAAGGTCACGGACTAAGTGCTCATTTCTGGACACGAGGCGAGTCGCGCGGCGCGTCGGGCGGTGCGTTGAGCGGCGCGTCAAGCGGTGCGTCGGGCGGCGCGTTGTGCGGCGTGTCACGCGGCGCGTTGCGCGTTTTTCCGTTTACGGATTGGCGGTGTGTGCAGCGGCCGGCGGTGTCATCTGTCATATGTTTGTATATGCGCGCGCACTGCCGCGTTGACCGCGGCGGTGCACGCGGCGGGCAACGCTGCATCTCAAGCAAACGCGCTTAAAAACGCCTTTCCGTAAACGCTCTCATACATTGTCATATATGTTTGAATTTTAAGCGGGCCGTGCCGCACGACGCGCCGCGCAACGCGCCGCGTCTCCGTAAATGAGCCCTAAGCCTAAAAATTCTAGATCTACGTTGTCTGAGAAGCTCTCTTGTTAGAAAGCTTGCTTGCTTGCTTGCTGCTTGCTTGCTTGCTTGCTTGCTTGCTACTTGAGCTTGCTTCTGCTTCTGCTTCTTCTTGCTTCTGCTTCTTTTACTCTTGTAAAAGGTTGTAACTCTTTTGAATTGCATGATCTGCTTAGCCTTTTCCCAACTATGTTGATGTAGGTTGCCAGTCTCACTGGTTAAAGTGGAATACTAGTGTTTTACATGGAGCGACAGCATGTCTATCCTCCACAACCCCTGTTACTACGGTACCCCCTGGTAAGACTGGTTTTCAGACTCTTGGTAAAAAATACACTGTATTGGCAAAAGCTACCAAAAATCTTATTTCGAGTAATATAGAAAACGTACGTCATTTATTTTATATGAAAACAATTGTCATTTGTCTATGGTCAGAAGTAACGCCTATCTATAAGTCATAGTACGGTCCACTTAAGCGGACCAACAATGCAATTCTCTACGCTACGAAAAGGAGCCAAAAAAAAAATCGAGTTGAAAAATTGCGAACCTCCTAACTACTAATTCCAATTCCCTCCTGACCAAACTAATCCAAATTCTGTCCAAATTTTAAAAGAAAATGATATTAAAATGTAGTCTGGCGTGTTATTTTAACATTCTACTTCCATAAACTGCAAAGTTCGACGACTCATCTTGACGCTACATGACGCTGGTAGATTAGTCTACATCGGCTCAGTAGCCAAGGAGTAAAAAAGAAATACTGCGGACTGGCCGACATATGACTTTGACAGATATTCCAGTACATTATCTGTCAAAGTCCAGGGGGTCTAAAATGGCCGCTTTAGCTGAATCATAATATGAATCACGTTAAAAAAAAAAACTCACTCTGGACCGAAAATTGACTTTATGGTCATCCATAAAGTCCATTTTCGGTCCAGAGTTCGGTATACTCGGTTTGCCCGCAAGTTAACATGTAAAACTCGTAGGTTCTCTGACTCGTCGGTCGACTGGTCGTAAGAGCGACTGCTGATCAGCAGTCGCTCTTACGACCACTCGACCGACCCGGGAAGTCCTGGGTTCAATTCCCGGGCCAGGCAAAGTGTTATTTGGTTTTTCCGTCAGGAATTTCTCAGTGGCAGCCACGGAGTCTGGATCTGTGCCCGGTTGATGGCAATAGACTCACCCCCTATTACATGGGACTTAAAATACGTAACTGGCAAAATGTGGGTGTACTATTAGGTACACTTCTGCCCAACCTTTCGGTGGTTACAGGCGTGATGATATGTTCTCTGCTGCGTTGCTAAAATTAAAGCGGAAATTTAATTTGAAACGTTTCGAGTGCTTGTAATTTCACAGAGAGCTTTCAAACGCAGCAATGTTGCTCGAGGGGAAAAATACAATTGTTGGCTGTACTTCAACGTACGTGCTATAACCGAACAGTACATGTTTGTATGCTTAGGCAGTGTACACACCAGCGGAAAGATAGTTTTGTCTTTCAATAAACAACGAGGAAATTTCCACTGACGTTTGTCACAACGCTTCGCACTAGATGGCGCTGATCGGCTTTGGCAATATTTTTTTAAGCGGCGTTCTAGTAAAATCCGATGAAAAAAGAATTTACTACGTATTATATTATAGGTCAATGGTAAAATCTTTTAACAGGACAAAAAAAAACTCTCCTAGACACATGTCAAACTCATTGTATAGTAAAATTTATGTATTATTGATTGTTGTATATAAAGTGAGAACTTTAAAGAACCTTTTTTCTGTCAAACATTTTTAACCTAAAAAGTCTACTGTTTTTCTGCATCACTAAACTGAACTACAAGTTTTTGCATGGTTTTTGCTATTGTTCTTTCTGAGTGTTTTTGCGTTACGTATAAACTCGGTGCGTTGAGTCGCGCTTAGGATCCTCCGTGCTTAAGATAAGGCTTTGTGGACATAAAAACGAGCCATTTTGTTATTTCAAAGGTTGATCAGCGCCATCTAGTTCGTTCACAAAAAGCACTGGAAAATTCCCCATTAGTGTTGCTCCGAAATACTTTTTTTTCAGTGGCTTTCAATATTTAACAACTTGGCGTAGTGTGATTTACATTTTCATTACTGAAATTTCTTAAACTCAATACTTATTTATTTATTTATCACAAACATCGCTAAAATTACAGGAAATTCCTAATGCCATAGCGTGGCCGTAATGTAATACCTAATATTCACAGTGAAAAACCAACCCATTTGACGATGACGTAAAGACTCCAATTGCTACTTGAACTAAGCTGGTTATTTAACTATTTAAAGTAAATCAGTCAAATTATACTGTCTTGTTACGTGAGTGCACGTTGGGTTAGCCGGCGGACAGTTGACAATAAGTAACATGTGCTATCTGACATGACTTGTCAGCTAGTACAATAGGCTTGTCAACTGAAAAAATCTAATTAGTCCGTTATTTAGATTTTCAAAAACATTTGACCCGTATTTTTTCTTTTGTTACGTAAACCAAAATTGAAATTCTCAATACGTCACGCCGTGGTATAATTTTTTGTGCGTGTTGACGTCACGAGCCACTCCCGAGTTTAGATGCGTTTTATCTTTGTCAATATTCATTAATTTAAAAAAACAAAAAATGTCTATTATTTACCAATACTGTAACTGACAGACTATATAGATTTGCAAATTTATTGATGTTGGACAGCCTATTACTGTCACCCACCGTACCTGACTTGTCCACCATCTCTATTTGAACGATCAATATGGCTCTAAGGAGAACAAAACTCGCAACGAAATTGTCTCATATTCAAAGTTGCGGTCACCTGACTAGTAACGCCACAACCTCTGTCTGAACAACGCAATAGTTTGTAAACAACCTTGACGCATGTCTGTGCAAAGCTTTAGGGACCTCGCGCATGTCTCTTAGCTGTAGACGTTAGTAAACATTAGTAACTGGCACACAATTAAAAACAAGGTACCACGAGGATGCTGAAAATAAAAAAAACGATTACACGTGTCGTTTTGAAATAGGAATATTTCGCTTATTGGATCTTTCTGTTTATTCGTAACTAGCAGACGTCACGCGGTTTCACCCGCGTAGTTCCCGTTTTCGTGGGAGTACGGGGATAAAATATAGCCTATGTTACTCAAGGTAAATGTAGCTTTCTAGTGGTGAAATAATTTTTGAAATCGGCGAAGTAGTTTTTGAGTTTATTCATTACAAACAAAAATACAAATCTTTCCTCTTTATAATATTAGTGTAGAAGTGTAGATAACGTAACTTTTACATCATGTATTTGAGAGGTTTGGATATTTGTTCGGTTGGTATAGATCATAAAAGCTCAATATGCAGGTTAGCCGCTCCTGCCTGGGTTTGTCGGTTGATGGGTGAACCGCCCTTTACTTACCTAGTTCCGAGGCACTTCGCCTCGGAAAGCACGTTAAGCCGTTGGTCCCGACTCTCATGTGTAGATCTTTGACAGTCGTTACGGGTAGTCAGTGGCCCAAAAGCCTGATAACCAGTCTTACCAAGGGGTATCGTGATACCCAGCACTGGGTTGTGGAGGTCTGATAGGCAGTCGCTCCATGTAAAATCCTGGTATTCTGCAACCGGTTAGATTGGAAGCCGACCCTACCATAAATGGGATTTTTAAAATTTGTTTGTAAAAATAGTATGATAAGTCATGTTATTTGATATTTTAAATTTGTAAATTTTAGTTGAATTCGGTTCTGTAGACGGATAGTTAAAATCATAATGAATAGTAGTGAATAAGATGTATGTATAGTTGCTACCAGTTAAGATCGCAATAGCGGTCATTGACCCACCTACATTTATTAAAGTTCTTAACTTTGAAATCCAAAAATAAGCCTGTTCAAGTCTTGAATCGTCATCTTTCGTAATCTTCAACATTTTTTCTAATGAAAAACGATACATGGTTCATTTGTTTTGGTTCGTACGAAGAGATAATTATTAGGGAAAGGGCAATGACCGCTATTGCGATCTTAACTGGAAGCAACTATAGGTAAATCACATTGAGACTTTCAACTAACAAATCTATTTACCAGATCCATAAGACGTAGAAGATTTCAGAATAAACCAAATTGATAATCAACTCAATAACATTTGTACCTACCTCCTACGTAATTTATATGTTTGTGGGTAAAAAACGTATTAGCATAGGATCACTAAATCCTCCGTATATTAAACGAGTGGTTCAACGCCTTTGGTATTGACGACCTCTACACGTGAGAGCGGATCATTCCCACTAGTTCTACTACACAGTTCCATGGTAGACCTAGTGGGATTTTCTTTTTCCCACTAGTCCTACGATTTCAGGTGGTACAAAATCGTAGAACTAGTGGGAACAAATAGTACCATCATCATCATCATTTCAGCCGAAAGACGTCCACTGCTGGACATAGGCCTCCCCCAAGTGTCGCCACATTGACCGGTCCCGTGCGACTCGCAACCAGCGGATTCCCGCAACCTTCACCAGGTCATCACCATTACTTCTACTGTTTTATTACACAATTTTACGTTAGAACTAATGGGATTTTTTGTTCCCACTAGTTCAACGATATAACGTGTTACAAAAACCGGCCAAGTGCGAGTCGGACTCGCGCACGAAGGGTTCCGTACCATTATTATCAAAAAAAAGGGCAAAAAAAATCACGTTTGTTGTATGGGAGCCCCCCTTAAATATTAATTTTATTCTGTTTTTAGTATTTGTTGTTATAGCGGCAACAGAAATACATCATCTGTGAAAATTTCAACTGTCTAGCTGTCACGGTTCGTGAGATACAGCCTGGTGACAGACAGACGGACAGACGGACAGACGGACAGACAGCGAAGTCTTAGTAATAGGGTTCCGTTTTTACCCTTTGGGTACGGAACCCTAAAAACGAAGAACTGGTGGGATCAACATTTCCCATTAGTTCTACCTGTTCTATCACACAGTTTACGGTAGATCTAAAGGGAGAGCAACCAAATTGGGCCCTCATAATGCGACTTTTTGCAGGGATCATCTTTAATAATTAACTGGCTGTTGCTCGCAACCTTCGTTCACGAAAGTATTGCGAAAATATAACTTCCCTGTTTAAATCGGACTTTGATAACAAATTCAATGGTTTTGCACAGAATCCTTATTCTTTTTCTGAAATGAATGTAGCCTAACGTATACTCGTTATAAAATCCAGTCAAAATCAGTCCAGCGGTTTCGGAGATTAGCCGAAACAAAGAGACAAACAAATAATTTTTAAATGTTTTCTGTATACCGTATGAATTTAATTACTTTAAAAGCTGAAATTACATTTACACATTTTAATTAATTTTTTACGGATTGAAGATGATTAATCATTCAATCATCTTTATAACAGCAGTGATAGCTTAGTAGTGTGCTGTCGGACTGCCAAATCATAGGTCTCAAGTTTGAACCCAAGACACGCACGCACCGCACCTCTCATTGACGGAACTTGTTTTGACTGAGGTACAAATACTAAAAATAAATTCAAAATGGTTTAAAGAAACCTGGGATGCAAACACAAAATGGCTGCGATATAGTCGGGATGCTGTCGCTGGCAGTATACAGACAGCGACACATTAACCTATAATGGGTGATATGGGTGTAAAACATCTCATAGCGAAGCCGAAAGGCACTTGTTCTCAAATTCAAATTAATTTATTTCGTGAACACAAAGTACATCCATTCTCTCCGTCATTGCGATCATTTTTGGTTCTACACCATACCTGGGAACCTTCTAGTTACGGAGATATTGGGGGTCAAATTTCCAACTTTTTGACAAGTTTAAAAAAAAAAAACACCTTCACGACCCCCGTACTATTCAATCCATACATCAGCGAAATGTTTTGAGTGCGTTACATTGAGTTCCTTCTACCACAAAACATGATTTTTCACCCCCAAAAAAAAAGTCGTTTCCCAGCAATAATTTTTGCGTAAAGTTACTAGTTTGATGTACAGAATGCTTGGTTGACGGCTTCGTGATGAGGTATTTTACACCTTGTAGGTATATATCGAGTATAACCTGACCTTAGACCTATGTCAAACTAACATAACAACACATCATATCCACAATCATACTCAAAACTTTCCTCACGACATTTTCCTTATTCCTCCGCATCACATGGCTCGTAACGATTACGATTGTCGATTCTTGTGTGTTTGAAAATGCCGCGGTCTTTTATCGCCCTCAGATAATCTTCTTGAATCAAATCACATCTATATTATTATTATTATTATCTATATACATATAATAAAACAGTAGAAAAACTGTGTCTGTACATTGAATATATTAAAAAATAAATAATTGAGGGGGGTTTAGAAACAGTAATAGAGCACGAATCCAAAAAAAAAAAGTCTGTCTGTTTGTCTGTTTGTCTGTTTGTCTGTTTGTCTGTTTGTTTGTACACGCTAATCTTCGGAACTGCTGGACGGATTTGAATGATTTTTTTGTTGTTGTATAGGTATTAAGTCTGGGCAAGATATAGGCTATAATTTATCTTGGAAACTTGAACACCTGATGCAGAACCACAACAGACCAGCTGAACTATAAGAGATACAAAAATGGTACCATAGCAAAAATTGTTCCACGTGATGGGCATTTTCTGCTGAGAGAATAAATTTGAAGATCTGGAACACCTGATGTGGAACTCCAAGAGCCCAGCTACACTAACATATATATAGAAATGACGTTTTAGCAAAAGTTGTTCAATCTGATGAGCACTCTCTGTTGACTTATAAAAATCGAAGATCTGGAACACCTGTTGTGGAACTCCGAGAGCCCAGCTACACCATAACACATATAGGAATGACGTCTTAGCAAAAGTTGTTCGGTCTGATGGGCATTTCGTGTTGACTTATAAAAATTGAAGATCTGATGTGGAAATCAAAGCTATCACTAATTTCAATGTATAATTATAAAATATTCACGCGGTCAAGGTGGTAACAGTTTAGGACTGATTTTCGATGATAATGGTGTATCATTGAAAATTTGAGTCTACTGGCCAAAACTGTCTTCCGGCTTATGTTATTTTAGTGTTTAATTTCCTTTTCCATTTATCTACGTGGCACGGTAGCCTACCCGGTAACGCAGCGGAGCAGTCACTTAGATTTTAATAAAACTATAACCATGCCTAGAAAGAGGTCAAATCTTTCCCAGTGTTCCAAAGGAGCTAAAAGATTGAGGATCATAAGATCCCAAGAATCTACCGAAGAGCGTCAGGAGAGACTTAATGCTGTTCGAGAACATCAGGCTTCAACTTGCTCCGTGAAAACCTCTTCGGATCGCGAAGCACACCTGCGTTCTCAGCGTATTTACGCATCTACATCCAGGTGTCTAGAGACCAGTGAAGAAAATGATGCGCGACTGACCGCTGATCGTGAACGTCTGCATTGTCTCGCGAGTTGGAGACATTCACGGAAAGAGAATTACGCTTGAGTTTTCAGCGTATCTACACATCGACTTCTAGGTATCTAGAGACAAGTGGGGAACGTGATGCGCGACTGACTGCTGATCGTGAACGTCACGCATTGTCTCGCGAGTCGGAGACCTTCACGGATAGAGAATTGCGCTTCGACATCAGACGTATCAGATCTTCGATTTTGACGACCCCGTTGTCGCTGGCATAAGCAACAGGTTCCGCGTACGAAGTCGCGGGCAGAAGCTAGTTTTGATAATAAGCGCGGCTGCTCTTTGTGGTAACGCTCATATTGATCAACTTTAAGATATACCAGTAGTAGTTACTTCTTAAGGACCTAACATATTGTCTCAAATGGCTTAGCATGATCCTCCGTTACGCCTAAAATACTGCAGCATTAATTTTGAAATAAATATATTGTAAAGTTGAGGATTAATGCTAGCTACTCTAAGTGTGATAAAAACACGATTCCATAAACTTTTCTCGATAGAAAAAAAATCCTCCAAATCGAACAATAAACCGCTGGTATTCAAAAAGTAGGTACTTCAAATTAGATCATGAAACTGCATACTAAGTAACTGAACTAACTTTAAAGCAGGTGTTATGTGTTTTATTTTTTTAGTCCAATCAATGGATTATTATTTTGTAAATCGCAAAAAAACACTCATTTCGCACTATTCGGCCGCAGTGACTGACGTAACAACCGCTCTGTAGTGCAAGCTGATTAGAACTTTATTCTAACAGTACCTATTTCAAACGAAGTTTGAACCACCACAAATAGAGTTGCTAATTTTAGGGTTAGAAGGGCCTTAAGATAGACTGTAGTATAGTTTACTTCTTAAAATAGCAACTATTACAAGTTTCTTTCAAGCTTAAAAAAAATAAAAAAAATAATAATCACGGAAGATATCCCAGTGACATTTTAAGTACTATTCAAGTTTTAGTGTGAATGTGGATGGTTATAAGCGTAGAGCAAAACCAAAGAAACGATGGATGGACTGTGTGAATGATGATATGGCACGAAGGGAAGTGTCTGATGAAATTACCAGTAATAGAGAAGTATTGAAGAATGAGACATGCTGCGCCGACCACAACTGAATTGGGATATGGACAAAAGAATTAAGAATTGCAACTATTAGGTACACTCTTGTCGATAATGACACTGCGACGTGATTTGCATTATTTTATTTAAAGTTCTATGAGCATTGATGCCATTTTACTTATATCCTTGTTTGATGAAAACTTACTACCAAAAATTGATTGATTGATTGATTGAGCGATAGCCTGGAGGTGTGACCGTGAAGTCATATAGGTCTCAAGTTCGAACCCAAGGCACGCACCGCTGATTTTTCAGATTCATGTGCGTATTGTATAATTATCACTTGCTTCGGTGAAGGAAAACATTGTAAGGAAACAAGCATGCCTGAGAGATATTTCCCTAAGCCATGTCAAGCCAAGTCAGAGAGGCCCATGAGGCATAAAAACTCTGATACCAGGTTAGACACCAACCACACGATAAAGAAAGACTAGGTATCTGGTTTCTAAAAATGATCATCATTCGTCATCATCATCTGTAAAGCCCTTTCCCAACTTTGTCGGCTCCCAGTCTCACCGGATGCAGCTGTATACCAGTACTCTACATGGAGCGACAGGCTATCTGAGCTCAACAACCCGGTTACTAGTAACAATAACAACAACATCCATTTATTTTCAGGCTACTTTGGCCCATAGATATATACCTTACAGACTAGCATACATATGATAAAATAATAATTGTTAGTAAAATAGATCCTTAAAGCTATGATAGTAATATCGTGAGCGCGACATCTGACAATGCTTTTAAAGCTAAACTCAAAGGCTGGCTAACCGACCAGGCGTTATATGACCTAAAGGAATGGTTTTAAGTAATTTGACGAGATTAGTATGTGTATGTTTATATTTTCTGTTTATTGCGTGTGCTTAAGCATTGTAATTTTACTTCGTGGCAATCTTTCAAATAATTACTTGAAAGACATTGTCATGAAAACACTGCTGATTCTTGTAGAAGTACCTAATATTTGAAATAGTTTGGGAAATTACACTAATATAGCAAATATTTATCGTGGAGACCAGACCTGACCAGACCAGAAAAATATAATACTTAGTATTATATTTTTTATCAGATAATACTTAGTATTATATTTTTTCTACTATGAAACCGCAAAAACTTATTGCTCTTTTACAAGGTGCCTGGGAAAACATAATGATAACAATGTTTTTATTTATATTGTTTCTATCATTATAGAAATAATAGGTTAAAAAATGCATTCCTTGCCCGTGGTACAGTTGGCTAGTACAGTTGACCGGACAGCGGGTAATTTTTTTTTCCTTGGTACTGTTGACTGGACTACAAATAAACATATTTTCCTTGGTACAGTTGACCGGACTACGGAAGTTTTTTATTGTTCCTTGGTACGGTTGACTGGACTATGGAAGAAAAAAATTTTCTCTGGTACAATTAACCGAACTATCGAAAAGTATTTTTTCGCTGGTACAGTCATAATTAATAGAAGAATAATTAATAACTAATTAATTAATTACTAAATTATATCCAGATATAACTATAGGTGCTATTATTATTATGGAGAGCGGGGTGACCCTCGACCCCCACGCTTCCGAGGGTATACAGTCTCATAACCGAAGAACGTGGGTGATGCATTCGATATGCCGTCAACAATTTACGACCTTCGTATCCAAGGCGTCTAGTTCTGTTTGAGTCCATTTGAGTATGCCGAAAGAGTACATCAAAACCGGCATGACCCAACCGTTGAAGGCACGCACCTTATTGCCATCTGATAAAAGACTATTAAATACCTACTTTTTTTAGACGGGCAAAGAAGCGCTCCTTCAACGATTGCTTCATGTCAGCAACATTGACGCCCAGCGCTTCCGACATACCCGAATACTTATAGGTATCGGTTGCTGAGAGGGATCGAAGAATTATGGAATCCGAGAGCTGGGTTCCCACAGATTCCACAATCTCCCCTCGTTTTACATGCATGACCGCACATTTGTCCACACCAAATTCCATCCTGATGGCGCTAGGTACAGAAAGTTTCAGTTACCTTCAGTAACTCCATCAGTCGCAAATCGTTGGGGCAAAGAGTTTTAGGTCATCCATGTAAAAGAGGTGAGATATAACCTGACCATCTTTCTACAACCGATAGCCTAGACCTGAATCCTAAGAGGATTCAAGACTAAGCAGAACCAAAGTGGATTCAAACTATCGCCCTGAAATATACCTCACTCTATCCTTATCGGGTCGCTATTCCTCTGAATTTGCCGACATCCTGGATAGCGAAGGACTGTCCTCCATTGCCCCATACACGACATCAGGAAGGTGCGCAGAGTTGCATCACCTTTATACAACTCTAGCACCCTTATGAGCCATGTATGTGGCACCGAGTCATAGACCTTCTTATAGTCTATCCAACATGTCGACAGATCCTTTCGGGAACGGCGAACCTGGTGACTAATGGCCAGATCAGTGAGGAGTAGCTCCTTAGTACCATGGGACCCGTTTCTACTTCCATTCTGAGAAGCGGACATGACAGAATTGTCATCTATATGTTTGCTAATTTTAGTTCTCAAAATGGATGTAAGAACTTCATAGACTGTCGGGAGACAGGTGGGTCATAACCTGTTGTCAGGAACTCTGGCAGCGACCCATACTCTAAGGCTGACTGGAACAGGGTCGCCAGGCGAGCGTGCGACCTTGTGAACCATTTTAAGCGCAGGCCACACCGCCAGCTAGCGGGCGGGCGAGCGAAGCGAACGAGGCCCTTTTCATACTTCGTTCGGCTTTTTCGGTAGCTCGCGGTGTGAACCGAAGTATGTAAAGAGGTGAAACGATGTTCGCCCGCCTAGCCCGCCCGCCCGCTAGCTGGCGGTGTGGCCTGCGCTTTATCCAGAAGTTGTGCAGCCCATCCGGCCCTGGAGATTTCCAGTTAGGCAACGGACGGACTGCACGAGCTACGTCTTGGGGGCTTATAGTAATGGCCCCTATTTCTGATACTGGATCGCACGCCCGCTCAATCACCCGAGTCCATTCACCCTCGGCATGGCTGACAGGCACCGACCAGATGCTGCACCAGAACGAACACATTGCATCATCATCCGGCAGGTGCGTGTCAGCCACACCTTGGTCCGGTCGCTCCCAAGCCCTATAAACCCACCTTTCATCTTTTGGAATGTGCGATTCTGGGTGTATCGGTTCACCCGCCGCTTATACTTATTGAAATTATAAAAGGCTTGTATTCTTTGTATGTAGTCTTTAACACTTTTCATTTTAACTGTACATTCCGTCCACAATTTTATTAAAGTACTATTGTTAAAAAAAAATTAACCCTGGTCCGGTCAACTGTACCACGGTTCACAGAAAAAAAAATGGTCCAGTCAACTGTAACACTGTTAATTTTTTTTACCATGGTCCAGTCAACCGGACCTAGCCAACTGTACCACGGGCAAGGAATGAAAAAATGAATTATAAACGAAATCATAATGTACAAAATGTACCAGACTAAAAGTATTAAGCAGAAATCAGTTTCTAAGACTTAAATACAAACAGTTTTGAGAAAATAGCTCAATCATCCTTTTCGAGCCAATTGACTACATCTCAAATTCTGTTTTACCAGTAAGGAGTGAATCCCTTAACATTCATAATATTTAGTCATAAGACTACCAGACCCTTAGCAAATTTTTGAGCTTTATTTATACTATGTACTACGTACTAATTAATAATAAAAACAGTTTAATCCACACTGTAATAAAGAGGTTTCTCTTTCTTTTCTGATTAATTGTATGTAATTATATTTATTGGTGATGATAGAGTGAATACTTTAATATCCATAATATTTGATCAAGGATCTACCTAGACCCTTAAAAAATGACTGAGCTTTATTGATAGGAAGTACTTACTACTAGGTACTGATTAATAAAATAAGTTTAATTCTCACGACAATAAAGTGAAGAGATTTCTGTATTCTGTTTAATTGGTTGTAATATTAATTGGAAACAGTGTTTTGTATGGACTCGGGCTCTTCTACTATTGAACAATAGTTAGACATTGTATGTGATCATAAAATCATTACATTAAACTTTTTATAGTTATACAATCACCTTTTGAGACGATATATTATCTATGGAGCTCTATACTTGCCTTGGTTGCACTCTTCTGTTGCAAGTATTTTAACAAAAGGCCCTAAGTGAATAAACATTGCCTTGGTTGCATTACTCTGTTGCAAGTATTTTAACAAAAGGCCCTAAGTGAATAAAAATAATGCCAGTGGCATGCCTTGATAGTACTTCCAGACAATTCAACACTAAATAATGGAGTTGATGAGCCTTTTTTATTTGCAGACACATCTATTAAATACTAACACTACAACTGGATTTCAAATTATAAAATTACTTACTGAGAGATCTGAGGCTATCATTGCCTCAATCATAGAATCTATCAAAAGTATCATTAATTTCGTCATAGTTTGATAATGGTGCCGATTCCCGTGTTTACAAACTAAACCAAATTTAAGTTCAGTGCATCTTTTTCTTGCTATTTCATTAAGAAAAGGACAGAAGATAAATTTTAGTTATGTTCTGTCAAATTAATCAGAGCCATACAAGTTTTAGACGCGATTAAAAAGTTGACTACTAAAATTACATCAAATTACGTCAGGTGCTGACTAATTTGACAGGGTTTAACTAATATTTATCTTCTGTCCTTTTCATAATGAAATAGAAAGAAAAAGATGCATTCAACTTAAATTTAGTTTAGTTTGTGAACAAGGGAATCGGCACCAATATGAGCAAAATTTAGAAAACAAAGACATTGATTGCTCTCCTAGATCTAACTTTAACCCATTGGAGCAATAAAACAGTTATTAAAATATATCAAACCCTAATATTTGTAAGTTTGTCAGATTTCAAGTGAAAGGGGTATCTAAACTTCAGAATTAAACTCTCACTATACAACCAAAACAACAGCTCAAATTAGTGCTGGCATCAACGAAGTCAGACATAATGTTGATTACATGGTTATCAAAGTTATTATAAAAAAATGTAATATATTTATTGTAAAGTATCCTTGAAGCTTTAATATTCTTACAGAAGAAGGTCCAACGTAATTATCACAAATCAACACTCAGAATTACTTGCATTTGAATCAGTTCATAAATTAATTATTGCAGCCAACTCTGAACATCTACCAAGTTATAATAATTATTTGAAAGATTGCCACGAAGTAAAATTGGGAATCAAACGAGCTTACCTGTTAAGCGAAGTCTTGATTCTAATTTTATGAGTGGCAATCTTTCTTTTGTTTAATTTATGATAATTTGAATTGAACTTTTATTTATTTTAATTTTACTGATGCTGTTTTTAATGTACTTACTTATAGTGATTTGTGTTTTTACTTTTTATTTTACATTTTTGTTCAAATCTGACCTGTAATTCTTGCCAATTATTAATAAAAAAACTAAACTAAAGCGATCATCATTTCAGCGGAAAGACGTCCACTGCGGGACATAGGCCTCCCCCAAGGGTTTTAATCGCCACGCTTGGCAGGCGGGTTGGCGATCGCAGTGCGGTTGTTACAAAAGCACAGAGAACGCTGCTGCCCATTCTCTGGTAAGTCCCTTAGACGCCTCTTACGACACCCACGGGAAGACATGGGATGCTGCTATTCTTTACGTCCAACTCCATACAGACAAAATGATACTTTTTAGAAAAACTGCTTGTCGACGGCTGAATTCCCGCAACGATTATCAAATATAATTTTTGATGAAGTCGGTTACCAGCTCAAACTCATGGACTTCTATGTATAAGTAATATGATCGGAATTGACCTGTTTTGATCAGAGTGTGTCATGATTCCATGTCAAGCCAGTTTCGAATACAAGATTTCTTCAAAATTATGCATGTAATCGACACATCAAATGAATTTGTAAGTACTGATGCTGTATTCCCGAACTGTGATTCATAATTATTTTATGTAGAACAATTCGTGAGAGTTTTTTCTTTATTTAAAGGTAATATTTTCCTTAAAAAATCGAATTGCACGTGGCAGAAAGAGTGAGGAATATAAATGTTGATGGATGGAGAGGGAGAGGAAGACCAAGGATACGATGGATGGATTGTGTGAGGAATGATATGAAAGAAAAAGGAGGTAATGAGCGTGACGGTTGACAGAGGAGAATGGATATATTTTAGTGAGTAGAGATGGAGATATTTTAGTTACAATGGGGAGAATCCATTTAAGCAAATAGTATGCTTGTTTTAGGATGCTCCGCCTTTCCCCAGGTTATGTAATTGTATTTAAGTTATTGAACCTGATCATAATATTAAATGAACTTATACAAATAAAAATGCTGGAATAAAAAGGGTACTTACACAGTTTTTTTTTTTTTTTTTTTACGTGTAAAAGACAAATAACGCGCTATTATGTGTGTAGGAGATGGTGTGGACAAGGGCAAGAAGATGTGAGTTGCCTCGAAAACAATTAATTCACTACCTAGAATTTCATAAAGATCTATATTGTCATTAGAAAACTCAGTTCTTCACTGTTTTTTTATGGATGGTAAATCATCAAATGACTCCTCCCGCTCTGGGCGGAGCAGGAGGGAGTGTCAGACTTTTACTGACTAAAACCCATCCATGTTCCTTCATCGCCCTTTGTGTTCCGGGATCACGGTATCTCTATCGAACTGTCCCGCAACCCCGGCAGGCATCGCCCCATCAACCCCTTCCTTTTGCTGACTCTCTTTGAGGCGCGCGTGGAACACGAACGCGCCGGTCGACACGGCATGTCGTCATGAGAAGGACGGACGGCGAGCTAGCCCACCGTCCACAGATATAATTTACTACACACAACTACACTACACTACACTACAGATACACTTTCCCCCTAAGATACAATTTATCACACACATTTCTGCGTCTGACTCATAAGTTCTACTTTGTTGTCGAATCAAATAAGGACACAGGACCCAGACACTTTACGACGAACAAAAAGATTAATTTCACTTACTTTGTTTCAAAAATCCGTACCAAGGAACCACAAATTTTATAATGCACTTTTAAAACAAGACAATGTACACATTCAAAATGAAAATTAATTTTAAAATAAAAACAATCAACAACACACGTTCTTTGTTCTATATTGTGTTATCAATGACGAATTTTGATTATCATAATTACTGATTTAAAGGAGGATAGGACTGTAGCTGATAACATGGATTCCTATTGAAAAGGAAGTAGGTGTGATAAGATATTAAATTGATAACGTACTTTTATTTTGAATATTATATTGATAGTGATTTGTTTTCAATCATATGATATCAGGTAGGTCTACATTTTTGAGGGTATTACTAATGCATGCTACTGCACAATATTTTTGCCAACTTTTTATTTTTGCGAAAAAAATATATATTATTTTGTTGCTTATTTGTAGTCATCATCATCTGCCTAGCCATTTCACAAGTTTTTTTTTATTGGGGTCGGCTTCCAGTCTAACCAGATGCAGCTGAATACCAGTACTTTACATGGAGCGACTGCCTATCTGACCTCCAACACCCAGTGACTGGGTAATAATACGATACCCCTTGGTAAGACTGGTTGTCAGACTTTTTGCGCCACTGACTACCTGTAACGACTGTCAAAGATCTACAAATGACAGCTGGGACCAACTGCTTAACGTGCTTTCCGAGGCACGGAGGAAACTCTGTATGTAATGGGTAGTCACCCATCCACAGACTAACCTAGGCAAGCACGGCTTAACCTAAGGATCGACCCGCGTGGCTATTATTTAGCCACGAGCTCCTACCCTGCTTATTTGTAGTATCCCACGCAAATTCTTGTCATAAGTTAGTAGTAGTCCTTACCACTGTCTTTTATTAGTTAAGTTCTTGTTGGATTTAACTATTGTATAAAACTATTGGTGAAAACTTGTAATTGGTCATATTGTTGTTAATAACTAAACTACTGTGTCTGCCTAGCTGTAAGTTTTCCAAAAATAATAAAATAAAATAAGATAATTTTACATCGTCACTATGAAACGCAACGGTTTGCTATTTATTACCCAGTACTAACTGGGTTATGAAGGTCAGATAGGCTGTCGCTCCATATAAAATACTGGTATTCAGCTGCATCCGGTTAGACTGAAAGCCGACCCCAACATAGTTGGGAAAAGGCTAGGCAGATGATGATGACGTACAGAAAAATCTCAAATCTAAAATAAGTATTTTTTTGTGTAAGACACTTGCTCAGCCACTAGGTTGGTCTGTAGGATGGGTGACCACCCATTACATACCGAGTGTCTTCCGTGCCTCGGGAAGCACGTTAAGCCGCTGGTCCTGACTGTCATTTGCAGATCTTTGACAGTCATTAGGTAGTCAGTGGCTCAAAAAGTCTGACAACTAGTCTTACCAAGGGTATCGTAATACCCGGTACTAATTGGGTTGTGGAGGTCAGATAGGCAGTCGCTCCATGTATAATACTGTTATTCAGCTGCATCTGGTAAAACTGGAAGCCGACCCCAACATAGTTGGGCAAATGTTTACTCGCTCAGCCATTGCGCCAACCATGCTGAAGACATCCCTAAGTAATAATGATAATGTTACTGGAAACTTCCTAAATGAAAGCCCATTATGGGTAGACCGGACGTTCAACCATCGATACCGCAGATAACAAACAGTTCGAGAATTCCGGTTGCATAAGTACAAGCAATAATAGCAACTAAGGGCTCGCTATAACGATCAATTTATCTTCATGATTGTGTTAATGATGCAATAATCGTTTGTAGAACGATTGTTTGCTTCACTTGATTCTGCAGGATTCTAAATGCAGTGTTTTAGTGAGTTAGATGAAGCGCGTCTGCTGATTATGAGGTACTAGCTCCAATTTCCAGGTCGGGAAAAGTGTTATTGGGTTTTTCCATCAGCAATTTTGCAGTGGCAGCTACGGAATCTGGATTTGTGCTCATCATTCATCATCATTTCAGCCGAAAGACGTCTACTTCTGGACATAGGCCTCCCCCAAGTGTCGCCACATTGACCGGTCCCGCGCGACACGCATCCAGCGGATTCCCGCAACCTTCACCAGGTCATCGGTCCACCTAGTGGGAGACCTTCCAACGCAACGTCTTCCGGTTCGCGGTCGCCACTCCAGAACTTTTCGGCCCCATCGGCCATCCGTTCTGCGAGCAATGTGCCCTGCCACTTAAGTTTGGCAATTCTTCGGGCTACGTCGGTAACCTTGGTTCTCTTGCGGATGTCTTCATTTCTGATTCGATTGCGCAAGGAAACTCCGAGCATAGCCCTCTCCATTGCCCTTTGGGTGATTTGTGCTCGTTTATTAGCAATAGGCTCACCTCCTATTACATCGACTTAAACATAACTGGCGAAATGTGGGTGTACTATAGGTCAATTCTGCCAAACCTTTCACAATTACAGGCGTAATGTTATTTTAAACAAACTTTTGTTTGACTTGATTGTAGTGTTTAAGAGTCCTATTACATTTTTTTCGCAAATTTTTGATATTTACTTCCTGGATCAAATTATTTCGATCAGCGTACACAAGTCGGTAATAATAGCGATCTCCGGACGATTGTCGATTGTTATTGACGAAAGTTAGAGACGAGACTGACATGAGACTCAGGAGCGAGCTGAATTGACGCAGAATTATAGTTTTTTTATTTTATTTGTTGTAATTTTGTCTTATATTTACAAACGAAAACTAATGAAACGTATTCATTGTAGATTGAAGTTTTACATCATATTAATTTATTTGATAAATTTGAGTTTATTTGGAATATAATGGTCGCTGAATCAAGACATTTATGGCTTAAATTACGCTTTCTCTACGATTTTTTCCGTGAAAACTCAAGGAATTTAAAGAAATTCTAGAACTCCAATAAACAAGTAAAAGATTCAACTTATCTTTTAGTAATTTTAGCTTTTATAAGAATTGAATGTAACAATGTGAATTTGAGCGTCAAAGTTCCATTACCGACGGTTTTTCTTGCAAACTGAGTTCGTAAAATATTTATAGTAAATTACACGAAAAGAAAAATGAAAATGTGTAACTCCAACTTACAAAAAAAAGGGAATGGCACTATCGTTATTCATAAGCAAATAATTAAAATAAGTTACTGCTAACGAAAATGACTGCGTCAAAATTCGTGAATTTGCGTAAAAAGTGTAATAGGACTCTTAAGTTAGTTAGATGAAGTTTACAAAACGTTCGAGTATCTTTAAGATCTTTAAATGGTAAGGAATGAGTGCCACTTGTCCTAAATGAGACTATCTCAAGTGGATGGGTCGAAGTGTTCTTTTGTCTGCTAATAACAACGTAACCAGATGAAACTGTAAGTCTTTGTGTAGTTGTAGTTTCGTGAGTGGCTACTTCAAAAATATACGAGAACATTCTGCGAGATGTTATCTTATTTTTTTTATCGTTGGACTTGTTTCTGCCGTGAAGTTATAGTGTGTCAAGCTGTTTCTATGCGAATTTGTGATGGGAACATTCGTTGAGCGAGCGAGAGCCAGAGTTCGCACAGAAGTTACGTGATGAACATTCATTCGTAAAACGAATCGTTTGGTGATAAAGTGAATCTAAATTAGAAATATAAATTATAATTGCTGTGTTCCTGAGCAAATGTTCGCTTATGAATGTTCGTTGCGTAACACAAGCTGGCATAACAACAAATGTCTGGTTTGCCGCAGTTGGTGCCGAATCAAGCTGACTAGAACATTTGTTCTTATGCAGAACAATTTCAAGAATAGGATGCGCGTAACGCGTAGAATATTCTTCCGCAAATAATACTGGCTGCTAATATCTAAATTTTCAACTAGGTTATAGAGGTTGGCCATTGCTGTATTCTGCATGGAGGTGGGCCTACTCAACATATTAAACAACTCTCCGAAAAAAAGTCATATCCCCCTGTATAACTATACGTTTCCTGTTACCTGACCTGACCTGTTAAGGAACTCGTGGCTACATAAAAACAGCCGCTCAAATCGATCTTTGGGTTAAGCCGTGCTTGCTTAGGTTCTTCGTAAATGGGTGACCGCCCATAACATACCGAGTTTCCTCCGTGCCTCGGAAAACACGTTAAGCCGTTGGTCCCTTGGCTGTCATTTTGTAGATCTTTAAAAGTTGTTACAGATAGTCAGTAGCCCGAAAGTATAACAACCGGTTTTACCAAGGGGTATCGTATTACCCAGTACTAACTGGGTTGTGCAGGTCAGATAAGCAGTCGCTCCAAGTGAAATACTGGTATTTTGTATCCGGTTAGACTGGAAGTCGACCCCAACATGGTTGGGAAAAGGCTAGGCAGATGATGTGTACCTATCTCAAGACTTGTTTAACGAAATAAATTACATTTTTTTTATTATATTTTAACCTTTGAACAGTGTAGGCAAGGCTGAATGGGCACGTCCCGGTTGGTAACTTTCCCATTTCGACAACTAAACAAAAGACATGTAAAACAAGTGGAAAATTTTCACAGTTCGTAACTGTGTTAATCTACATACATAAAATTCCGTTTCGTCAACCATACATTTTGAATGGGTCTACAAAATCTAAATACCTACATCACAATTATAGAATTGACACAATAGCTCAGGGAATTTTTCGATTGCTACGAGAGAAAACAGAGAGAACCATATTTTAACAAATAGAAGGTGTTGCTATGTTTCTAAATATTTAATTTCTCAATTCCAACTGAGTAAGGTCCGTAGGTTGTAAGATTACTTTTGGCTCGCATAACGCATACGTAACTTCACGACTGTATTTCACGATGAGGTAGGCAGAGGGCGTTGTGTAGATATGTGTATAGTCTGTTACTGTCAAAATTATTGTTATTAATTTAAACCGTGTTTTGTCTATTAAAAATCTAACACTACTTTAAGCGTTCACGGTTTAAAACTAAACTTATATTTAAACACTGTTTTAAGCTATCACGGTTCCTAACTAAACGAAAATAACGGGACAATCACGGTATCCCGTAAGTGACATTTTAAGTTTAAACTTATAGTCTCACTTATGGGATATCTTCCTGTGGTTGTCCATTTATTTTCGTTTAGTTAGGAACCGTGATAGCTTAAAACAGTGTTTAATATAAGTTTAGTTTCCATCCATCCGCATTCTCCAGTCAACTTGCGATCATGGCGCTTGCAACAGCGGCAGCGTCGAAATATCAGGAGCTTAAGAGCCTATACTACCTCAAATTAGCAACTCTATTTGTGGTGGTTCAAACTTCGTTTGTAAAACTATTAGAATAACGTTCTAATCAGCACTACAAAGTGGTTGTTACGTCAGTCACTGCAAGCCGAATAGTGCGAAATGAGTGTTTTTTATTCTTTACTAGCTGACCCGCGCAACTTCGTCTGCGTCACATGAGAGAGAGATGGTTAGAGAGAGTGGAGTCAACCTTAAAAGATAGACATAATGCTATCGTGGTTTTTTTAGAGCGTTTTAAAACGAACGATTCCCTAATACATGATTGTTGCGTAACTTTAACCGTTTATGCAGCGCCTGCAAAGGAAGCTCTCGAAAGAAATAAATTTTCCTTGTTTTTGCAACATTTATCATTGAGGCTCCGCTCCTTTTAATTATAGCGTGATGTTAGATAACCTATAGCCGTCCTCGATAACTATTCAACACTACAAGTTTTTTTTAAAATTCGAACCAGTAGTTCCTGTAATTAGCGCGTTCAACCAACCAAAAAAACTCTTTAGCTTTATAATATAAGTAGATATAGATTCAAGTGGGTAACAATTTAATTTCTTCGATATATTTGCATTAATCGCTAAAATAATCTACTTATGTTTTTCCAAAAAAGGGCTTACCTCGACAGTCTTCATCCTTAGACACTCGATGACAGTCTTACTCCAGCTAGGTCGAAAGTTCTCATCAAAGGTGCAAGAAATTAGCCCAAACACGATTTTTCAATTATAAATGGGACCAACTTTGAAATGTACCTACGCTTTTCACAAAAAAAAGGACCAAGTACGGACTTCTCTGTGAAAGTTATCCGTGGTCATATATAAAAAAAATACGCGTTGAATTGAGAACTTCCTTCTTTTTTTTTCGTCGGTTAAAAAACCAATCTTGAGGCAACTGACACGTTGGTGGCGGCGACCTCTCGCGTCCGGCCCTGGTGCAAGCCATGGTCCGGAGCGAGACGGAATGGGACGCCGTCACCTCCTTCTGCGAAGCAGCAATGCTAGAGAAAGAGGTGGCGGAACGTGAGAGGGAGAGAACCTCTCAACGTCCCGGACGCCGCGGGAGACGCCCCGGGCGTCCGGGGCCACCACGTGGCCCCGGGCCACCGTAGGCGCGGGCCTGTGGACGGTGGGCTATGGGCTAGCTCGCCGTCCGTCCGTCTCATGACGACAGGCCGTGTCGACGGCGCGTTCGTGTTCCACGCGCGCCTCAAAGAGAGCCAGCAAAAAGGAAGGGGTCCGCAAGGACCGATGCCTGCCGGGGTTGCGGGACTGTTCGAAAGAGATACCGTGGCCCCGGAACAAAAGGGCGATGAAGGAACATGGATGGGTTTTAGTCAGTAAAAGTCTGACACTCCCTCCTGCTCCGCCCAGAGCTGGAGGAGTCATTTGATGATTTCACATCGGAAAAAAAAAACAAAAATAGGCAACTGACACGGGCGAGGGTCATTCGATTCAGAAAATGGAGTGAAATAAACAACGCCGTCTATCGACCAAAATGATAAACTGCTAATAGTACATTATGATATAAGTGCGGTAAGTTGAAAATTATAGCTGAGGCGATATTGCTAGCACGAGCCGTAGGCGAGGGCTGTAATAAAGCAGAGGCTGTAATTATCAAAGCGCACGCATGTCATACGACGTTTTATAACATATTTGTGAGGAAATAAACTCTGACTTTCTTAAACGAATAAATCTTTTACTTGTTCACAAATTAGCGATGCGCGCGTACCAGCGCTTTTTTTAAGGCAAAGACACAAAAAACAGCCAGTATTACTAATAAAGTAAATTAATATTTTTGTGTTTTTGTTACAGATAAATGCTTGTAATTTATTGTCAAAATTAATTAAATTAAAGAATTAAATGTTTATTTATTATATTTCATCTCCCACAGTTAATTTTATTCATAAAATATTGACCACTTTTCTGACATAAAAACTCTTTGCTAAGATTTAAAAAAGTACCGTTCGTTTTAGACTGAGCATTTACATTACTGCACAAGTACGTAATGAGATACATTACGATATTGAAATGGGTGAAATAAGAGACCCTTTACGAGCAAATGTGTTATAAAGTATATTATGCTATATTTTTTTTAAAGCTGGTCAGTCGATTTAAAAGTTATGTGGTGAGCACATTTTTAGTCATTGGTACCATTTTAGTTCAACAGATGTCGCTGCATGTATGTATCTTACATTTAATGATTAGTTCTCCTTGAAAACTTTAAGTCCATATATCATTTGATAGAATTAACCGATTTCAATGAAACAAACTAAATAATACCCCAAGCTACACACAATTTTTATGTATAAAAGTTATCTACATTGGTTTTGTAAATTTTACGTGATGCTTGATCATCGAAACAGACAAACCGACTCATCCGTAGAATAAAGTCCGATCTGTAGGGTTGATAGTTTTCAGTAGAGGTTAGAGAAGTTGTTGACTTGTGTAACTCTTAAACGGTGAGACTTATCATTTAGATTTTTTGGTATGTTGTAACAACGCCCAAGCCTAGTTAAATGCTATATAGCGTTTATTTCTTATCCTTTTATTTCACGAGATAGTGAGTCCCATATCAACATAGGACGTTTTATGGCGTAAGAGCGGGGGTCCGTTATGAACATTATACGTTGTTTTACGGAGACGTCTGAATTAAGTGACGCTCTATATTAACATGGGTCATTTTTTGTTGGAAATACCCATCCCTTATAAGTCCTTTGTGAATAACCACCTTGAAATGTTTACCATAATGTTAGCCAAATTATGACTACCTTGGAATATAACTGAATAAAAAATTTAATTAATAAATAAAATCATTTATTAATGAAAAAAAAAACTCAAAATAGATAGCAAAAAGTATTAGATGGCATCACTTTGAACAGCAATCACATCACAGTTAGGTACGGACTTAAAATTAGCAGTCTAAAACATATAGATCTATGCACCTATTAGAACAATGCGCGCGCGCTAAACTTAGCACTATTATAAAATCAACTATAACATTTTTTTATTATTAAAAATTTAATTTTACCAATCAGAAGCATCGTGACCTATACGAGGTATTATACGTCTCAACAACAATCAAACTGTACGTATACCTCTGCCTTGATGGCTTAATAGTTAAAACTTAAAATAGTAATTAAATGACATAACGTATCACAGCATGGCTGCATGGTAACTAGGTAACCTACATGACTACAGCATGTACTTCATCATAACGACGGAAAATACGTTTATGAAGATATTTAAACTTCGCACTAGTTAATTGAAAATAAAGCATAATTATAACAACCAGCCTTCATAGTATTATCGAGAGATATATAGACGTGGGGGAGCACATAATATATAGACGTGGGGGAGCACATAATATGTACTTAGCAGCAATTAAATTGTACGTAGGCAAACATTAAATTACTTAGTTGAGTTCTCATTATAATTAACATTGTTTCGCTAAATCTACTGATTATAAACTAAAAAAGAAAAAAAAAAAAGCAACAAAAAAGAAAAAAGAAAATTATTATTTCGATAGGTCATCATCCGATTCTTCAGAATAATCAACAGTGGTGTGATGTAGCAAAGAGTTAAAGTATGGATAATACTCTAAGGGAATTACTTCTGAGCGGCACATATCCATTAAGTCTTTATAGTTAGCAACAGGAACCACACTAGGTTCAGAATATGCAGGTAGTTTAGTTCGTACCGAGGTCCTCGTGTTAAGAAGTTCGTGCAGACGGTAGTGTGATTCTAACTAATTGTTTTCTAGATATGACCTGACTCAACCTGATTAAAATATTTTAGTGATTCGCGGTCATTAAAATATTATAATCAGGTTGAGTCAGGTCATATCTAGAAAACAATTAGTTAGAATCACACTACCGTCTGCATGAACTTCTCGAATGTTACTTCAGTTAATCTTTTTGCCCTTAATAATGTCTTTCATCCAGACCTTGTTATTAGCAAGACATTTAAAGTCAAATACTTCATTCTGGGTTACGTTGCGGACAACATAGGGTTCTCCTTCGTTCTTGGCCGATCTAAATATAAAGACTTAATGGATATGTGCCGCTCAGAAGTAATTCCTTTAGAGTATCATCCATACTTTAACTCTTTGCTATATCACACCACTGTTGATGTTTCTGAAGAATCGGATGATGAACTATCGGAATAATTATTTTCTTTTTGTGGTTTATAATCTTTTGGGCGCCTCTGTCGTTTTCTAGTCGTTTTAGAAGTCACGGTGCGATCGCTTGAGTGAGAAGTAGAAGGCGAATTCATGGTGCGAAATGGCGACGACGAAATCACAGAGAAACTGTTCAAATGATTCGGGCAGAATGTGCTATCGCAGATCGAATGGACGTTAGTAGGAGACGGCATAGGAGTTGGCACTGACAGTTCCAAATTAACCGGGGTAGATCTGTGGTGAGAAACTTCTAACTCTTCAATCTGTATTAATGGTGAATTTTCGAAACGAGAAGGCACATCCAAAGAAAATGTACTAGGTTGATTTCGGTAAGCATTCTCGGCAGATGGATCAGACATGACATTCGGTATTGAGCCGTCGCAGGTAATTTCTTTGGTCGCACTTCTCGCCATATTATATGTCAGCTAGTTCCTGAATGATTTCTTCTGCATTAGAAGGCAAAAGAAACGTTTGTCGTATCATGGCGTTGTCATCAACATTCACAACTGTAATTTAAAAAAAAAAAACTGTAACTTATTATAGGTATTCATAGAATACTATTTATATTAAGAGAAATATACTTAGCAATTAATCAAACAAATCTCAAATAAAAAATCTTTATATTTAACGATATTTTTAATTGAACAACGTCTTAGCTGATTTCATTATCCCAGTAACAACGTCCCATCTTAATATAGAACCCACAAATCGTTTCAAAGGTTCCGAAGAAAAACGTCCCATATTTACAAAAGACGCTTAGAAGTTCAATAATGTTCGTATTAAATTGCCTTATTATTTCATAAGACCTGTACTTTTTACTGTTTATTATTACAGAAAGAATGATTACCCTGTGAATATGCATAAAGCCAATCGTATTTTCGCACCAAAAATGCGTTTCTGTACCTCTCCGTCAAAAAACGTCCTATATAAAAATCGATCGCCCACAACTGTTTACTGAGCCAAAAAAGCAATATAGACATTATGTTCATTAATTTATGAACTGTATAGTGTGTATCACGAAATAGTATAACTGAAATCGTCAACCCCCTTCTTCCAACAAACAGCGGCCGAACTGACGAACGGACGGGGCGCCCGCGCCGCCACCACTCTCCGCGCGCCGTCCCTTGGTCACTTCATGCGTTTTTACGCGGAGATAATGTCAGATTGAACGTTATTCGATTCTATATTTCCGGAACTAAATAAGATACGAAAATTCTAAAAACGCACGTCTGTAGAGTTCGTATTCCTTAACTCGTCTAGCTATTTAACTCGTTTTTGCTCCATGATCACATCGGACTCTGTTCTACGGATAAGTCGAAACAGTCAAAAATTCCAAAAATGCTGGAAATGTGTTCTGTTGCTTATCCTTTAACACGCCGGCATTTTTTTTTTTAATATTTTCTGTGTACAGAGGAGGAGCTCGTGGCTAAATAATAACAGCCGCTCGGGTCGATCTTTAGGTTAAGCCGTGCTTGCCTAGGTTGGTCTGTGGATGGGTGACCACCCATTACATAACGAGTTTCCTCCGTGCCTCGGAAAGCACGTTAAGCAGTTGGTCCCGGCTGTCATTTGTGATCTTTGACAGTCGTTACAGGTAGTCAGTGGCCCAAAAAAGTCTGACAACCAGTCTTACCAAGGGGTATCGTATTACCCAGTACTAACTGGGTTGTGGAGGTCAGATAGGCAGTCGCTCCATGTAAAATACTGGTATTCAGCTGCATCCGGTTAGACTGGAAGCCGACCCCAATAAAAACTTGGGAAAAGGCTAGGCAGATGAATATTTTCTGTGTACAAAAACGATTTTTCTATGATATTATTTTTTTTTTTTTTTTTTCTAGATTTATTATATGTATAGAAGATAGATAGAAAGAAGATAGATAAAATCAAATTTTCGTCTTTTGGAAAACGTAAAAACCATAAGACCTGCTTTATAGTTAGTTCAGTTATGCAAAGTTTCATGATCTAATTTGAAGTACTTTTAGAATACCAGCGGTTTTTTGTTCGATTTGAAGTTAACTTTGGAATTTATTTCTATCGAGAAAATTGTATGGAATCGTGTTTTCGCCAAACATAAGACCTAAAATTAATCCTCAACTTTACCATATATTTATTTCAAAATTAATGCTGCAGTATTTTAGGCGTAACGGAGGATCATGTTAAGCCATTTGAGGTAGTATAGGCCCTTAAAGTAATGAACAATTACGTAAGATATCCATTTTTTTTTTCGGATTGGAAATCATTAAATGACTCCTCCCGCTCTGGGGGAAGCAGGAGGGTGTGTCAGACTTTTACTAACTAAACCCATCCATGTTCCTTCTTCGCCCTTTGTGTTCCGGGGTCACGGTATCTCTTTCGAACAGTTCCGCAGCCCCAGCAGGCATCGGTCTTGCGGACCTCTTCTTTTTGCTGACTCTCTTTGAGGCGCGCGTGAAACACTAACGCGCCGTCGATACGGCCTGTCGTCATAAGACGGACGGACGGCGAGCTAGCCCATAGCTCACCGTCCACAGGCAACGGTGGCTGCGGGCCATACCACGTGGCCCCCGACGCCCGGTGCGTCTCCCGCCGCGGCTGGGACGTGAGGTTCTCTCCCTCTCACGTCCTTCGCTAGCATGACTGCTTCGCAGAAGGAGGTGACGGCTTCCCATTCCGTCTCGCTCCGGACCATATATTGAACCAGGGCCGGACGCGAGAGGTCGCCGCCGCCGATCGCCGCTACGAAGACACGGTGGTGCTCCGCACACGCGGGGCAGTCCTCCACCGTATGCTCCACCGTGTCCGTCGGTCGATCCTCACAGTGGTAACACCCGGGCGTTTTCTCCCGCCCGATTCGGTGCAGGAACCTGCCGAAAAATCCGTTTCAGGTGAGGACCTGCGTCAGGCGTTAGGTGAGGGCGCCGCGCGCGGGCGGGCCGCGGCCGCGGGCGGGCGCGCGAGCCACTGCTTCAGCATCAAAATCGGTTGGGTGGGTGGTTTCGAAGATACGCGTGTATACTCGTAGTTACACGTGATTTTTTATAAATTGACATTAAAGATCCAATATATATTTGTCTGAATAAATTAATCCCTCGTGTTTTTCTGCCTCTCCGGAACATCAACATATACTTATTAGACTATTTTTGATACCGAATGTGACAGTTACTAGTGGGCGTTCGATAATTCGATATCAGAATACACTTGTGTGTAATCTATGTTGCCGTTGAAATTGGGTCAAAGTAAACATACATTTGGTTGGTTACTGAGAACGAACTTCCCTGATGAAAATACCACGAAACATGGCCATGTATAATTAGGTATGGACGACCCAAAATATTTAATTATATACATGGCGAAGTTTCATGGTATTTTCATAGTTTGGGCTAGTAATACATCAAAGTTATGAGATCAACAATCAGACGTGCCTTTGTGCCTGTTTCAATATTGCAATAATAATTAGGCATTAATTGAGGTGACGCATAGTGTTTAGTGTGGTATTTAGGCACGGATGTGCCCGATTAATTTTGACATCGGAATTTAGCTTTGTCTGACTCGCGACTTCGTCTATAATAAGTCCTTAACTAGTCCAGTTCAAAATTTAAATTCAAAAGCATTAAAAATTGTTGAAGTTCATAGAAGTTTTATGAGGTAGAACGAGCCTTTTTTTTTTTTTTTTTTTTTTCGGATGGGAAGTCATCAAATAACTCCTCCCGCTCTGGGCGAAGCAGGAGGGAGTGTCAGACTTTTACTGACTAAAACCCATCCATGTTCTTTCATCGCCCTTTGTGTTCCGGGGCCACGGTATCTCTTTCGAACACTCCCGCAACCCCGGCAGGCATCGGTCCCTACGGACCCCTTCCCTTTTGCTGACTCTCTTTGAGGCGCGCGTGGAACACGAACGCGCCGTCGACACGGCCTGTCGTCAAGAGACGGACGGACGGCGAGCTAGCTCATAGCCCACCGTCCACAGGCCCGCGCCTACGGTGGCCGGGGGCCACGTGGTGGTGGCCCCCGACGCCCGGGGCGTCTCCCGCGGCGGCCGGGACGTTGAGATGTTCTCTCCCTCTCACGTTCCGCCACCTCCTTCTCTAGCATTACTGCTTCGCAGAAGGAGGTGACGGCGTCCCATTCCGTCTCGCTCCGGACCATGACTTGCACCAGGGCCGGACGCGAGAGGTCGCCGCTGCCGATCGCCGCTTCGAGGACACGGCGGTGCTCCGCCCACGTGGGACACACCTCCACCGTGTGTTCCACCGTGTCCTCCGGTCGATCCTCACAATGGAAGCACCCGGGCGTTTCCTCCTGCCCGATTCGGTACAGGAACCTCCCGAACACTCCGTGTCCGGTGAGGACATGCGTCAGGCGGAAGGTGAGGACGCCGTGGCGTCTCTCAAGCCACTCCTCAAAGAGGGGACTTATCGCCACTATCGTGGCGTGCACTGCACGGGGTTGCGACAGTCGCTGTCTCCATGTCGCCATGAGATCCCGCCGGAAGTCTGTCCGCTGAGCGACAATTTGTCGCGGCAGCGGAGTTTCCCCCCGGCGTAGCGCTTCCGCGCGCCATTCATGTAGGCGCGCGAGGACTATCGCCTCTAGATCCCATGGCGGCAATCCGGCAAGGAGGCTCGCCGCCTCGCGGGAGATCGTACGGTACCCCCGGGCCAGCCTTACGGCTACTACCTTTTGGGGCGCGTTCAAATAGTGGGCGGCTCGCAGCCTCAATGAACGCGCCCACACCGGGGCCCTGTAAAGGGCCATTGACCGCACGACTCCCGCGTAGAGCCTCCGGCAGGAGGTGTTTGGCCCCCCAGATTGGGCAGGAGCCGCCTGAAGGCAACCCCAGTCCGTTCCAGTTTGGGGGCCAAACGTCGGAAATGTTCTACGAAGTTCCACCGGCTGTCAAGGACAAGTCCCAAGTACTTCATCGTCGACTCAACGCCGATGGATACCCCTCCTACCGTCAGTGAGGATCCCGGAGGTGGCGCATTCCGAGGCCCATGAAAGCACATGGCCTCGGACTTGTGCAGTGCCACCTCGAGACCCAGTTGCCGGATCCTCTCAACGACTATCGCAACCTCGCGTGTCATCGCTTCGGCCGCCGCCTCGTGCGACCTCCCCTGTGCCAGCACCAGCGTGTCGTCAGCGTAGCACACTACGTTGACACCGCTAGGGAGGTCGGCGCGCAGCATCCAGTCGTACCCGATGTTCCACAAGGGCGGCCCTAGGACCGATCCCTGCGGAACACCGCACGACATCTCTCGCCGGTTCCATTCTCCGCTGCGACCGGGGTAGATGACGGCTCTGTCCGTCAGATAGTCCCCGACCACTCGACGGAGGTAAGTCGGCACCCGGTGATACCGGAGTGCCTCCCTAATGCAGCTCCAGGGCATGGAGTTGAAGGCGTTGGCGATGTCGAGAGACACCGCCAAGACAACCCCACCCTTGGAAACTGCATCCCCCGTCGTGAGGGCTCTCACGCGCATGATGGCGTCCACCGTAGAGCGCCCCTTGCGGAAACCAAACTGGTGTTCCGCAAGGTCCGGCCCAGTCCCCGCAAGGTGCTCGGCGAGGCGGTTTGCAATCACTCTTTCAAAGAGCTTGCCCACCTCGTCGAGCAGCACCACGGGCCGGTATGCGGACGGAGAGTCCGCAGGGCGCCCCGGCTTCCGTACCACTTAGGACCAGCTTCCCCGTCTTCCAACGAAGCGGGAACTGGCCTCTCTCCAAGCATGCGCTTAGGAGCCCCTCCAGTCGGGGCCCAAGAGCCTCTGAGGCCAGGACCCAGGCTTTGCCAGGCAAGCCGTCGGGTCCCGGGGCGATATTTTTGGCACTGAGCCTGCGTACCGCCACTCTCAGGTCTACCCCAGTCACATCTGGAGCGTTGTCGTCGTCGTCCTGTTGGTCCGCTTCCAGCATCGCAGGTGGCGGAGCCATAGGCGGGGGTGGATGATCCCCTCGCGAAGGGAACAGAGTGCTCACCACGTCCTCCACGAGCTCAGGCCGGAGACTCTGCGTCAGTGGGGGGGCCCAGGGGCGGAGTTTATCCCGCACCAATTTGTAAGGGCGCCCCCACGGATCTCTGTCGAGAGTCCCCAGCAACTTCTCGCGGGCCAGGTCCCTGGCCCGCAGGACAGCCTCGCGGAGGGCGGTCTTCGCCGCTCTGTACCCCTCATAAAGCTCCGCCTCAATGGTTGCCGCATCGGGTGGGCGGATGTGGAGCCTGCGATGCCTGGCGTACAGGTGTCGCGCAGCCACGCACGCCTCGCGCAGAGACGTCAGCTCACGCGACCACCAGTACACTTGACGCCGGGCGCTTCCTGGCCGGACTCGGGGCATTGCCACGTCACATATATCGGACATGGCCTCCTGGAACCATCCTGCCTCATTGTTGACGTCGGCAGGCCTGTCCGGTGATGTCACCCAGGCCTGCACGATCGAGGCTTCCAGGAGGAGCTACCGGTCCAGCTGCTTCAGCGCCCAACGCGGACCACTCGGGGCCTGTTGGACTGGCGCGCTTGAGGTCTGGGTGGAGACGTCGAACCGGATGTACCGGTGGTCGGAATACGTCTCCACCCCCTCCATAACACGCCAGTCAATGACACGCGGTGACAGAGCGGGGCTAGCGATCGAAATGTCCACTACCGACTCGCCCCGCATCCGTACACACGTGGGGACAGAACCCCGATTTAGGACGACCAGGCCCTTCTCCAGGGCCCAGTCTTCCACCATCCTTCCTCGCACGTCTGTGCAACGAGAACCCCAAGCCAAGTTTTTGGCATTGAAGTCCCCGAGGACAAGCACGGGGAGGGAATGGTTTCCGACGACAACACTCAACTCTGCGAGAGAGTTGTGGAACTCGGCGAGAGTTCGGCTCGGGGAGAAGTAGACACCCACCACTACGATCTCCCCGAACCGGGCTGCTACGCACCCCGACCCCTCCTGACATTTTCAAGGGTCGGAGGTAGAACGAGCCTGAAGTAGTAAAAAGGTTCTTTTAAAATTACATATTGGTACTTAGTGTTCAAGACCAATGGTCCATAACATAAAAATAGTTTTAAAAAGTAAAAATTTGTAGTCTATGGAAATATAGTCACGAATAAGATGGCTACGTGTGCATTTTGTTTCTTTTGTTAAAAATGTAATAAAAACGTTTGTTATTATAAAACAGCGGTTTTTCTATGTTTTCTACACCTCACCAGCGCATCTCCATAACGGTGTGAAACATAGAATTGGTCCTTCGAGAATCCGTCTTCGTTTTCAAAAATATAAACGTGTCGAGTTTGGAGTTGAACTCTCGTGGCGGGAGCGAAAACCCTGCTACAGAAGAGCCTCCGGCCCCCGCGTAAGCCTGTGGAATTGTGTGCCTCAATATTTTGGTGGTAACATACGAGATTTCCTGCACCTGAAGAAATATTACTGCGTAGCGGCCAAGTGCGTGGCGTGGTACTGCAGGAAAAATTGTGGGCATTCTCAACCTTTTGCCAGGCGACAATTACGAAGATTGCTGAAAATTCTAAGAAAAAACTACGAGGGAAAAAATTCATCGTAGTACGAGCTTCTCATAAAAGTGTGTATGGAAGTGAATGTCGTCATCAAATCGAAAAAAATGAAAATTTAAATGATATTCCTATTGAAACTCATCAATTAAATAAAGAGGATTTTGACAAAGCAAGTACTTATGTAAAAACGTTAGGTTTGTCCTATAATGTAAGTTCTGATACCTTGAATATGAAATGTCCAGTCACTGAAACGCAGAAAACATATACTAAAAGACAAATGTTAAGTTTTATCAGTAAAGTTTTTGACCCTCTGGGTTTGGTAGGTCCTATTCTGGTGCAAGCAAAATATTTAATGCAACAGGTGTGGTTTGAAAAGTTAAAGTGGGATGATGTCTTACCAGATTACTTAAATAAGAGATTTCTTGAATTTACTGAAAGTTTGATGCATATGTCCTGTATTTCTGTTCCCAGAAATATCAATGTACACCCACATCAAAAATTAGAGTTAGTCGGTTATGCTGATGCCTCGAATATTGCGCATGGTTGTTGCCTCTATTTGAGAGTAATTGGCGAGGACAACACAGTGAATGTCAATCTTTTATGTTCAAAATCTCGTGTAAATCCTAGACATCAAACCTTATCTATACCTAGACTTGAGCTTAACAGTGCTTTGTTATTAGCTATATTATCAAACAAAGTACATGACACTTAAGCATTAAAGTATAATAATATCCATACCTATTTATATTTAGATTCAAATATTGTTTTATCATGGCTAAAAATTGAACCTGTAAAACTTACTGTTTATGTTGCTAATAGAGTAGAAAAAATCAAACAGTTGTCAAAAGATGTGCACTGGAACTATGTGAACACCAATGAGAATCCTGCAGATTGCTTGTCTCGTGGTCTTAAACCAGAACAATTGAAAGAACACTCGTTGTGGTTTCATGGTCCTCAGTATTTACAAAACCATGATTATGTTCATTGTAATTCACAGCTGAATATGAATGTATCTGATATTCCTGAACTTAAATTGCGTTCAACAACATGTAATACTTGTAATTATGTATCTGATATTCCTGAAATTAAAATGCCTTCAGCTACATGTAATACTTGTAATAAAGAAAATATTTATTTTCATAGTTTCATAGAAAAATATTCAAATTTTGATAAAATGACTAGAATAATGGCTTATATCAATCGTTTTATATTTAATTGTAAACAACAAAATATTAACAAAAGGCAAGGACATTTAGCTCCTTCGGAGATAGCTCTTGCATTGCATGAATTGATAAAAATTGCACAAAGTAAACACTTTGAAAATGAGTTAAAATTGTTAAAGTCAAAAGCTAACTTAAATTCTTATTTGAGTAGTTTAAATCCTTTTATTGATGGTGTAGGTCTGTTAAGAGTGGGTGGTCGTTTACAAAATGCAAATCTTACATTTCAGCAAAGGCACCCCATTATCCTACCGAAAAAGTCGACTTTAACTAAACTGATCATTTATAATGAACACATAAGACTTAAGCATGCAGGGCAGAAGCTAACTCTTAGTAGTTTAAACGAGCGGTATTAGCTGATCAATGCTAACAGAGAGGTAAAAGCTGTGTTGCACAAATGTGTACTATGTTTTAGATTTAAGGCTAAAGCTTCCAGTCAACTTATGGGATCTCTGCCACTTGATCGTGTTAATATTACTCGTCCTTTTCAAATTGTAGGTACTGATTATGCCGGTCCTTTCAATGTTAAACAAACCAGGATAAGAAATCCTGTTATTACAAAGGCATATGTTGTAATTTTTATATGTTTTATTACTAAAGCAGTTCACATAGAATTAGCATCAGATATGTCTACTAATACTTTCTTAGCATGTTTAAAAAGATTTATAAGTCGTAGAAATAAGCCTACAAAAATTTATTGTGACAATGCTAGTTACTATAGAGGTGCTGATAATGCACTCAAGGAATTGTATGATTTACTGAATTCCACAGATCATCAAAGCAAGGTTTTTGATTATGGTAGTTCAGAAAGGATTCAGTTTAAATTTATTCCTTCATACTCTCCTGTATTTGGTGGTCTATGGGAAGCAGGAGTAAAAAGTATTAAATATCATATGAAACGCATAATTGTCCATAGTGTGCTTACCTATGAGGAACTGTACACAGTTCTAGTGCAAATTGAAAGCATTTTAAACTCTAGGCCATTGACACCTATGTCAAGAGACTGTGATGACATGTCTTACCTGACACCTGCACATTTCCTCACTGGTTCTCCATTAACCTCTTATCCAGAGTTAAATTTAGTTGATGTAAATGTAGGAAGACTTAGTTTCTGGAAGCAATGTATTCAAATGCAACAGCATTTTTGGCAAAAATGGCATAAGCAATACTTAGTTATGCTGCAAAATCGTCATAAATGGAAAACCCAACAGCCTAATTTGGAAAAGGGTACTTTAGTATTGCTTAGGTCTGACAATGTATCCCCATTGAACTGGCCTGTAGGTAGAATTGTAGAGGTCATTCCAGGAAAAGATAATTTAGTTCGTGCAGTTGATGTAAAAACTGTTAAGGGTTCAATTATTAGAACAAGTGTAATGAAAGTTTGTCCGCTACCTATAGATTATTATTAGTGTCTGTTGTCTATTTATAAGTTAGTATTTTTGTCTTATTTTAGGTAAGTTTCATATCTACTAAGGTTTTTTAGGAAATAAGTTAATTAGTCTTAAGTTAATTAAAATCTTTTAGTTACTTGCAAAGTTTGCTAGTTTAATTTCTAATTTTGTGTTAATTGTATCACATAGTTTTTGTTTTTATTAATTCTGTTAAATTAGCTTTTGGCCGAGGCCCCAGCATGTTCAAGACCAATGGTCCATAACATAAAAATAGTTTTAAAAAGTAAAAATTTGTAGTCTATGGAAATATAGTCACGAATAAGATGGCTACGTGTGCATTTTGTTTCTTTTGTTAAAAATGTAATAAAAACGTTTGTTATTATAAAACAGCGGTTTTTCTATGTTTTCTACACCTCACCAGCGCATCTCCATAACGGTGTGAAACACTTAGTCCATTTGAAAAAGTTGAAGGTTAAAGAAACTTTTGTATAATAGGCCATTGACTTTTGAAATAAGTTCAAGAACTTGGATTACCTACACATATCTACTTTAAAAAAATAATAATGTTATTGTAAAAGAACGCGAAGAAGAAAATAAAATTTATGTATTATAAGGATAATTGGCAGGCACGAAGTACTTAGTACTTGGAACCTAAAGAACAAGCTATTATGACAATGTGTTTTTTAGTTCATTGACTTTTCAATTGCTTAAGCAATGTTCTTCCAAATATACGTTTTGGATGTTTATTGAGCTGATTTACAGGGTGTAAAAAGACTAAGATTATGCGACAAAAATTGTTATACTATGGCGGTGAAAATATGTATATATTCACTTAGCTAAAGAATTTAGAAGTGCTTCAGATTTAGAGGAAACTACGTAACTGGTTGTGTGAGAGATGTTTTTATTCCATCAACGAATATTTTGAATGTAAAATGTAAAACTGACTTACCTAGTATAATAATTATGACATATCTGTAATTATTGCCATTATTTAAATAATATTGAAATATTTTAATTATTCTTGCTATTTTATTCGACAATGCTTTTTTATTGATTATTTTTTTGGATTCATCAAATACCATTTTTATTGACATGACATAATTATTATTGATCACTATTTTAATAATGTATAAATTATTATTTTAAATGAATCTAATTTAATTTAATTTTATTAATTGATTTGTAATTTTAATTTTAATTATGATAAGTATTTTAATGTAATTGCTAATTACTAAATGTGTACTGCATGCTATTAATATACCAAGATGTAAAATCTCAATATTTGTATGGCCGAAATGCCGAATATAGTGAAACCAAAAGATATTAAGAACTTACCTATGTTAACTACCTATATTCTTGCAAATAAATGTATCATTCATTCATTCATTCAAGACAATTCATGAAACCGTCAACTAGCAATCTGTAAAAGAATTAAGAAACATTGCGCAACCAAAAATTGTTACTGTGAAATCTTTTTTTTTTAGGGTGAACAATCGCTCAATGTAATGCACTCAAAACATTATGCTGATAGATGCATAGAACAGTATAGTAGTCATGGAGGTATTTTAAGTAAAGTTATAGCATTCAAAACCTTTGACGGGAGGAACAAGTACGTTTCGGCTTTGTTAGGAGTGTTTTACACTCATTATTAGTACCCAGTATTGACAAAATTATTTAGAAATGACATGTGTGAGTGGGTTGGCTCAAGTCCAATATGACGTCACAGTCTACTGCCAAATGTCATTTGTTTTCCATACACGTCTCACTGTTATAGTATAGAATGCAATATGCGCTTAAGGACCATTTGTATGAGTCTGTATGAGACATAGTGAAAGGGGGCAACGGGCAACGTCCGTAGTATTGTCCTGCTGCTATTGACGTGAACGCACTCTGAGATTAGATTGAGGGGTGAGCAGAAATGGTAGTAATGTAAAACGATGTTTGCTAGATTCTGTTACAAAAATAAAACCGGCCAAGAGCGTGTCAGGCCACGCTCAGTGTAGGGTTCCGTAGTTTCCCGTCCGTCACAATAAGTGTTCCCACTTATGAGTTTAAAGGGTATCCATTATGTAAAAATGCTTGCATATACGAATATACTACAAACTTAGTCCAGAAATTATTCTGTACAACTTTTTGTCTTTTTTTGTACAAAAACTGTTGTTTCCATCAAGTTCAAAATGATTTTCCTAGAAAGTCCTTATAAAGTTCTACTTTTCAGATTTTTTTCATATTTTCTAAACTTATGGTTCAAAAGTTAGAGGGGGGGGGACACATTGTTTTTTACTTTTGGAGCGATTATTTCCGAAATTATTGACATTATCAAAAAATGATTTTAGGAAACCCCTATTCATTTTTAAATACCTTTCCAACAATATATCACACGTTAGGGTGGAAATTAAAAAAAAAATCACTTCCCACTTTACATACCTACCTACCCTAATAAAACATTTTTTTCCAATTTTTATTTTATCACTTTGTCGGCGTGGTTGATATACATATTGGTACCAAATTTCAGCTTTCTAGTGCTAGCGGTCACAGAGATTAAGCGAGGACGGACAGACGGACGGACGGACAGACATGGCGAAACTATAAGGGTTCCTAGTTGACTACGGAACCCTAAAAATGTGGCCTCTCATCGCACAATCAGCCCATAACGTCCCACTGCTGGGACACAGGTCAAACCAATTTGACTGACCTCCGGACCAGACTGCAGATACTGGACTTTTACAGATATTCTAGTAGGTACATTATCTCCATAGTACGGTTGGTTTTAACAGCACCTGTAACTTTTGAAATTCCAAAAAGGCTGATCATTCTCAACTTAAATGAATAGGCTAGTTTCCACCATCAATAAATTGCAAATCTATTTAGTCCGTCAGTTAGAGTATTGACAAATATAATGGACACATGTTTTTTGTTTTTGTAACTCAATGAATATTGACAAAGATAAAACGCATCAATTCTCGAGAGTAGCTCGTGACGTCACAACGCACTAAAATTATAGCATCACGGCGTGACGTATTGAGAATTTTAAAAGCGTCGTATCTTCGTCAATTTTGGTTTACGTAACAAAAGAAAAAATAAGTCTCGAATATTTTTTGATAATGTAACTGACGGACTAATTAGATTTTTTCAGGACACAAGCCTTGGTTTCTATAAAAAATGAGAGTAAGTTTTTTAGCTATTAAAACAAGCAGTAAGTCCACAGACTGCACTGCCGCAAGCCGTATTTATATCATTTCAATTTAACTTAGATCTAATTTGAATAAGTTTCTTCTTTTTATATCTACACCCACTTTTTTGCCCTTTGTGCGATTTACATGAACAAGATTGTATCTTCAGAACTTTTTTAATACATTTTTAGACACACACTTCAGCATTGGCCTACGTTCTTATGTTGATCATAATTGTTTATGATCACTTGTGTGGCAATTGCTGTCATTGCCCTTTATCTTTTAATTTTTCGTAGAAGCCCTAGAGACGAACTATTTGCCGGTTTTAGAATTGAGTTAAAGTTACCAACTTAGTTACCTTAGTTACCTTAGTTGCCTTAGTTGCCTTAGTTACCTTAGTTACCTTAGTTACCTTAGTTACCTTAGTTACCTTAGTTACCTTAGTTACCTTAGTTACCTTAGTTACCTTAGTTACCTTAGTTACCTTAGTTACCTTAGTTACCTTAGTTACCTTAGTTACCTTAGTTACCTTAGTTACCTTAGTTACCTTAGTTACCTTAGTTACCTTAGTTACCTTAGTTACCTTAGTTACCTTAGTTACCTTAGTTACCTACTTGTTCAAATGAATTTCGAGTGCTAGATTTTATTGAAGGAAACATCTTAATTCGTTTTTAAATAGTTCTAGAAATCAAATATTTAAATCTGAAACTGGGTATTAGTATGCTACCGAGTATAGTGACGGTCGACCAATTTTCACTCTTATGCCCTGAGTTACAAGGTTGAAACTTTTCTACCTAGTTAGACCGTCAGTGAACGCGGTGGTAACTATCGTTTTTAATTTAGGAAAAATGTTGCCAACAGCCACAGGTATTCTGTTTTTTAGAACACCGTCTGTTATATATTTACATTACAAACCTTGACTTTGTTCGTACAACAAACATTCAAATGGAATTACAAAGTGGTTCTGACCAATTAAGGACTTTCTTCTTTTTTGAACAAATCCTAAAGTCACGCCTGTAACCAACAACCTACATTTAGCTATAACCGACATTTAGCCAGTTATGTTTAAGTCCCATTTAACTGGGGGCGAGCTGGTTACCGAACAAATTCCTGATGGAACAACCGAATAACATTTTGCTCGAACTATAGTCTCCGCACGAAAAGTAAGAATTAAAGGTCATTAACCCGCATACATAATTCCGAAAACAGAAATAATGACATAAACTTGTCCCGAAACGACCTTTATCGTGATCCTTGACTTATTCTAGTAATAAAAAACGATTCATAATGTATTGTTGGGGTACCTACGCAGATAAATTAAGAAAAGAGCAATGACCTTTAATTCTTACTTATCTGGCGGAGACTAGGTATAGGAATCCAACCCAACACCTCATGTTCATCAGTCACGACCGCTAGACTAATGAAGCAGTTCGTAAAAAAGATGATTGAAAAATCAGCCCTTATTAACATAATTATGGGTGTGTAGGTGGGACACATTTAATACCGGCACATAAAAAGGTCGTCGACCCTCATACATCCCACTTCTGATCGTGCCGAAGATGAGTATGTAATATTAAGTGGTAGGTAAACAAGAACCGAGAAGATTTTGGTGACATAAATAAAGATGTCATTATTAACCCAGATTCAAATTGACGAAACATCCTGTATGTGATGTAAATAGTAATTAATTTTGATTCGATTATCAGAAAGTTACGTATTTTCGGTTGATGTTATTTGACAACTTATTAAGGTTGGTGTTGGTAAGCGTAAGAAAATTTGCTTTTCAAACAATATTTGCCCTTGACATGTTATTATTTGTTGTTGTTGTTTTAAGGGACTTTACCATAATCAACAAATTGTGGTTGTTAATTATGTTAGTAGATAAATTATGTCTATAGGTAAGCTATAAAAAAAAACCTTGGTCCTGGGTTCGATTCCCGGATCGGGCAAATTGTTATTGGGTTTTATAACATACCTGGGAACCTTCTAGTTACGGAGATATTAGGGGACAAAGTTCTAACTTTTTCACAAGTTTTTTGGACACTGTAGGTACTATTCAATGCACAATATTTTAAGTGCGTTATATTGAGTCCAAGTCTTTTCCTAGCAATAATTTTTGCGTCGAGTTACTTAGTTTGATGTACAGAAAGCTTGGTTGACGGTTTCATGAAATGTTAGTGTACACCTTGTCTGTACCAAAATCAGTAAACGAAAAAACTCAGTGGCATAACCGACACGTTTAATTTATTTGATTGTCTCAATAATTTATTGTTTATTTAGAGTATTGTAGATGTTCCAATAGACGCAAAAGTTTCAGCACAAACAAGCATTGTGTTTTGATGTCAACGCTCTTCCAAATGGACTTTGAATAATCTAAGGGGTCTTGCTCGAAAAGCGATCTTTCTTTGTGTATTTAGCTTGCTTGTAGTTTATTTACTAAATCGTCAAAGTTCTTAAAGGGCCATTGGACTAACTCTATAGAGTTCAGACTTGAAAACGACAGGTCGTATTTATTATAATAATTGTATTTACGTGGCAATTTCAAGCAGACTTAGTAAGGATGACTTTGGCTTTAAATTAAAGTATTTTTCGAGATAAACCATAAAACAGAGATTATCGAAAATGTGAGAAGGCTGAAGAAAAAAAATTATTTACTTATTGAAACTTCATGTACAATAGTGGTACATAGGCGGACTTAATGCCACAAGGTATTCCCTACCAGTGAACCTTTGGGTTAAATAGGAAAACATAGTGATAGGGTACAAAATAATGTCTAAAAAAACTAACTTCTTGTTAACGAGAATTTTAAACCTATCTTGATACTAATACACATATACAGATAAAATAAACTAATAGATATTTTAACAAATACCAAAAAAATAAAATAACGAGAAACCTAAAAATAATTATGATGACTAGACTTAATATTGAGAGCTATTTAGCCTGACTTAAATAGTAGGTACGAACTTTTCTTTTGAAAGTGAATTTGTTTTTAGCTTTTTTAATGCCAATAGGTAGCGCGTTCCAGAGCTTTATAATAGATAGATATAGTGTAAAAATTTGACATAAAGCCTGTACGGTGTGAAGGAATATAGAGAAGTAGAATCTTGGAACAAGTGCTTTTTTACTCATTATTTTACATATTTTCTAAGTCTGACTACCAGTCTTGCCAAGAAGCATTTTGTCAACGCATTAACCGGATTGTGGAGATCAGATTAAGTCTGATAACCAGTCTTGCCAAGAGGTATCGGTCTACACAGTAGCTGGGTTTTGGAGGTCAGATAGACAATCGCTCCGCTCCGCTATGTAAATACTGGTCATACATCTGCTTCCGTTTAGAACTTTATACTGAAAGCCGACCCCAACATGGCTGGGAAATTACTAGGCAAACTCAAACTCAAAGCTTTTATTTCAATTAGACCACTTTTGAATGTCAAAAATACAAAGAAAACAAAGCTACAGTCCCAGTCACAATACATAATAACTTGAGAAAGTACTGTAGATGCCCATTCCCTAGCGTAGATCTCTATGGAGAAGAACGGGTAAGAAACTCAATGGACACTCTTTTAAATCAAAATATTGTTACAGCCAATGATGAACAAACACAATAATACGTGAACAGAATCTAGCAGCATTTATGTACGTCTGTTAGCTGAGGAGCTCGGGGCTAAATAATAACAGCCACTCGGGTCGATCTTTAGGTTAAACCGTGCTTGCCTAGGTTGGTCTGTGGATGGGTGACCACCCATTACATACCGAGTTTCCTCCATACCTCGGAAAGCACGTTAAGCAGCTGGTCCCGGCTGTCATTTGTGATCTTTGACAGTCGTTACAGGTAGTCAGTGTCCCAAGAAGTCTGACAACCAGTCTTACCAAGAGGTATCGTATTACCCAGTACTAACTGGCTTGTGGAGGTTAGATAGGCAGTCGCTCCATGTAAAATACTGGTATTCAGCTGCATCCGGTTAGACTGAAAGTCGACACCAATAAAACTTGGGAAAAGGCAACGCAGATGATGAGATGATGATATACGCCCAAAAAGTCTGACAACCAGTCTTACCAAGAGGTATCGTATTACCCAGTACGAACTGGATTGTGGAGGTCAGATAGGTAGTCGCTCCATGTAAAATACTGGTATTCAGCTGCATCTGGTTAGACTGGAAGCCCACCCCAGTAAAACTTGGGAAAAGGCTACGCACATGATGACATGATGAAGTACGTCTGTTAGCCGAAATTGAATACATCACTATGTATAATTTCACTAGCTTTGAATTTCAGATTCGAGCGGACATTACCCGACCACAGCTGAAGTGATAAGTATTAACAAAAGCCGTATTATGCTTCACATTGACGCAGCGACGCTGAGAGCTCGAGTATTGTAGTGATTTCATAAGATTCACCAAGTTACATAACATAATATCACTACTGTAATCTTGGAAAGGTTAGGTAGAGGTATGCGTAATACACCCACGTTTTCCCAGTAATGTTTAGGTTGTATGTTATAGGGGGCGAGCCTATTGACATCAACTAGATACAAATCCAGACTCCGTGGTTGCTACTGAGAAATTCCAGATGGAATAACTCAAAAACACTTTGTTCGACCCAGGAATCAAACCCAGGACCTCATGCCCAGCAATCGCTCTTGCGACCTCTAGACCAATGACGCAGACTGTTTTAATGTTCTGAACAAATAAAAAAAAAAACTTTATACAGAATATCAAAAAAAAAAACAAATTTAATTCGAGTATCATAGACTCGTAATAGAAATCATACAAAATCATAGTCACATTACATTATACACAATATAAAATATAGAAATCATACAAAATCATAGTCACATTACATTATACACAATATGAAAAAAATATAAAAAAGGTCAATATAAAAGGTACAATAAGAATCTAAAAACTGAAAAAAAATAAAAAAATCGGAACTTTCATAATCTCACTTTCTTGTCCTTCCGAGAGGTTTTAAGGTTTGACATTATAATTATTTAGGTCACGGTAACGCGCACACTGGTCGCCAGACAAAACCGATTATTTTTGAGGGTCAGTGCGATATTACGAAAGCAAAATAGTTTTAAAAAGCAAATACTCTTTAGACCAACTGGATATTGGCCAGATTTTTTTGTGCTTTATTTAAACCCTTTTTATTTACTGAATTACTGATATCCATAACATGAATTAGCTCTATTTTACTACAAAATTATTCTCCGACACAGAAATTAAAAAATGGCTAAGTAAAAGAAATTGACCAGTACCAGAATAAATAATCGCATCAAAAGCATTAATCTAAAAATAAAAAAGGCAGTATTCTCTGTAAGGTAACATTTCACTTTATTTATTTTTATTTTACTACGTTGTTAAGACAAAACATGGGTTCGATCAATTATTAAAGTACTAACACACAAAGTATTGTTTGCATGGCATAAAATATTCAGGCAAAGTTAGTTAGTCTAAAAGTCTAAAAGCCAAGCAAACCTCTGTCCAATGTGACGAAGGATAACTAATTGCTATTGTCATTGATTTACTGTACACCAAAGAAAATTTCTGAATAGCTTACAATATTAATTGGCTGTAAATCCTGTTGAATACTGCCACAAAAACTTTTTTTTCTACAATAGGAAAGGAGACAGTTTTTTTTAGGCCCTCTTCGGTGTTGCATAAATATTATTCATATTACACCAAAAAAAGTAACCATTTTATTATAGTAATAAACGAAAGATTACACAGAAACGAAAACGGGATCTTAAAATCATAATAAATAAGTTATATTATGATATTTATTTGCGAGTCAAATCATTCCTGTTGTGATCAATGTTATTTGACAGAAAATACTTACGTAAATAGGGGCGTTTTTTCCGTTTACAAAAAAAAAGTACGGTATCCATTGGTAATAATATCTGCTTTAATTATAATAGAAATAGAATATAACATAAAAATAAATAATATTAAACTGTGAGCTTTTTAATGCTATTTTTAAAGGTTTCCGCTAAAATCTTTTATATGGTATAGAAAATCATCATGGCACGGAACGTTGTAAATCCGTCTTTTTGGTGGTTGACAGACAACTTCATTTGACATTTACTCTTTTTGACATTTACAACTTCATTTGACATTGGTTGCATTCCGTATTACAAAATAATCGCTCACAGCACTCACATCAATATTTTGCGTTCCGATTTAGATATCACGATTATGACAGCTAAGAACTGTCATCAATTCGGAACGCTCGTGAACGCGTTGCCAGTGATCATAACCCCAATCACAAGACTTTTTTTTGAAAATGGAAGATAAGTTGGTTGACCTATCGACTCTGATAACTCAGATTTTGAGATAGAGAACGACGATTCGTCCAGTAATGAAAAGGATGACGAAAGTGATATTAGCGTATTTTGCACCCGGCAAAGATTTACCCCTTAAAAAAATACCACGAATTACAAATAACATAGATGCAACGATAATTAAATATAATGTATAGTTAGATGCGAGTCATAAGTTCATAACAAAACAACACAACCTGTCAACACAACTGTCATTTTTGACAGCGCTCACGGTGATATTTATTTGGAGCATGGTCGGTGTAATCGCAAGATGACGCATGTCATGACGTCATCTATGACGATTCAAGGGACATCGTTATTGCGCTCACGGTAATTCGGAACGGGAGGACATGGACGCTCAAATCGATTACAGCCTAATTCGGAACGCAGCTATTTTTACTCAGTTGATTTCGATTTTTTTTAAAGTGTTTCTGCGATTTATTCGCATATATTGAAAAACTATTTTATGAAAATGGCATCTGCTGGTCGTTGTGTCAATTGTGCAGTAAGATTTCAAGGCAATGTGCGAATACAATTACTTTCTGACTGCTACAGACGTGCAGCAACTTGTATGGTTATTGTTAGATACACATTTTCATTTTCGAATTTCTCATCATTACGGTTAGACATGGCTTAGCTAATATTACCACTGTAATCTAGAAATTATAAGGAAGAAAACTATATACGTTTCATTAATATCTGCTACAATTTATGGGGTGGCCTGTTCTCCAAACAAAAAAAAAAGACTCCTTTAGACATGAAATGAAGACATAATGTGTAAAAAAGAAACACTTAAATAAGACCTATAGTAACTAAAGTCATACATAAATATATCATCATAAAATAAAAATACACACTAATAATATTATATACTTAATAGAAGAAACAAAATAAATAATACCAGAAATCCGTTTTATGAATCGGGGACTGTTGAGCTACGAGATTCATTGATAAAGTCTACGCATCCGCTGTCTACGTTACACTGTGCTACGCAGCTACGGCGATAACACGTCTCGTAGCGCTACGAGCTTTCGTAGACTTCCGACGCGTCTTAATAAAGTTTTGTACGGATGTTTCTTGTGAATGAAAATTGAAGTAAGATTAATTAATTTAAAAAAATATTCTAGATATTATTCGTGTTGTTGTGGTGTGTTGTGCTTAGTTAATTTAAATACATAAACAAATTAAAAGTTCTTTCATTAAGTTAGTAAACGGTGTGGTTTAAAAAAGTTTCGTTGTAATTGAAATCATTATTTAATATTACGTAGATACAAAATAAAAACAAATATAATTGTTTAAATGTAATTAAATAGAAGTTAATAAAGTGTGCAGTTACAAACGTAAGAAAACTAAAAATTGCAAAAGCTAATATCAATTAATTGTAATCATTTTAGTGAAACGTAACTTAGATAAAGTGTCTGTGTCAAAAAGTGCATACAACTTTGGTGAATGAAGTGTGTGTAATAAAGATGTGAACTTTAAAAAATCTTTAAAATGTTTTTAAAAACATTAAAACCACCAACCAATAAAACAAAATGACATAAATTCCCAAATAATGTTCCAAGAGACCCCAGCCGATATAGAAGTCGACTGCGACCAAAAATTCTGGGATTACTTCAACATGGAAGGTACTTCCATGGTGAATGTGACAGAAGTGGTGGACACTACGATCCCTGCGCCAGAGCAGGGGTTCGTGGTGGGGATGTACAGCGCGTTGCTGGCTGCGGGGGCAGTTGGGAACGTGGGGGTGTTCGCATCTCTTGTGCGCTCGCGCAGACGAAAGTCGCGCGTAAACCTGCTGATGACGCATCTAGTTGTTGCTGATATGATTGTGCTGTTTATTGTTATACCTTTGGAGGTATGTATCTTCATTATTTTCTTTATTTATATACATTTTAAAATATTTCTAAAATATGAATAAAAGACTGTCATCCACCGATTTTTGGTGCAGAGCCCAAGCTACAGGTGGTCAGGGCTCCAGAAACAAGAACCATTTCACAACGATCGAGGGATACTGCCTTCTGAATCCTGGCCCTTGATCCAATCGCCCAATGACAGCCTCATTATTTGTATTTTTATTAAAAATTTAATTAACTTTTTATTCATTCTAGCCAACCCTAGATCGGCGATTGTAAAGGCTTGAGAGGATGGCCTACTCAATTATTATATTTCCGTTACATAGTTTATTATTATCCCTAAAACAAAGTTAAATAGATAATAAGGTACGATTTGTTTGGCGTGTGGATATTAAATCTCCTTTTAATAACAAGGTATTTGTTATTAAAAGGAGATTTTTTATCCACACGCATCCTTTTGTTCAAACTAAACCAAATATTCTAAGATCCCTTACAGAACGACCTTCACCGAGCTGGTTAATGGATGAAAAGTAATTTATATCAAATGAAATATGTCAATAAATATATTGCAAATGTGTTGACAAAAAAAATTCAGTCCAGAATATGATTAATTAGCAATTAAAAAAAAATATATTTTTTTTAAACATTTATCTGGTTTGGTTAATAGACAAATTCTATACCAATTGAAAGTATCAAGCCTATAGCTATGGCTTCATACTTTCGATTGATATGGAATTTGTCCATTAACCAAACCAGTCAAATGTTAGAAAAAAAAAAAATATTGTATTCTTGACTAAAATTTCTTAGTCAACCCATTTGCAATATATTTTTTGACATATTTAATTTGATATAAAATACTTTTTATCCATTAACCAGCTCGGAAAAGGTCGTTCTATGGGATCCTACACTAACATTTTTCGTATTTCTGGAAGTAACACAAACATCTTGCCGACACCACAATATCTGGGAAAAGATATAAAAATGTAAAAAAAAATCTCATCGTCTTACGTTGAGACAATCTTTTTTTTTTGACGTTTTGGGATGAAGGTCAGGCTTGGAATGCAAGATTAAAAATTATCTCAGGATACCCAACGTATTTTTTAATAACAAGGAACACTAAACTTCTTAGGGCACGAAAGTAATAAAAGGTCTGAAGGTTCATAATGAAAATTAACCCTTGCAAAGTATTTTTGTGCAAAAAAAATACATTTTTCGCATTTCTTACTCAGTGAAGTAATCAGTCTCAGAAGGATATAACTTTTGTGCGACCTTTGGGGGACTATTCGTTAATCTTACATTAGTATTCAAAAGCATTGATTAATTGCCTCGTTCGTCTAGTGGTCGCCAGCGTGGCTGCGGAGCATTAGGTCCTAGGTTCTATTCCCGGGTCGGATCTGGTTTGCGGAATTAATACATAAAATTTTAAAATTGCACGACGTTTTATTGTTAACTGAAAGAACTGACCTTAGCTCTAGCTCTCAAGTATCTGGGCCATTGCTGACATTATCTGGGTTAATGATTGCTGTGGTAACTGATACTGTAGTCGTATTAATTTCGAGTGCTATTGTTACATTTTTGTGTTCCATAAATGTGAAATTAACTGTGTTTGTCTGATCCTTTTTCACGATTTAACCATTTAATGGATTCATCATCTGCCTTTTTCCGAACTATGTTGGGGTTGGCTTCAAATTCTATACGGATGCAGCTGAATACCCGCATATTAGTACCAGTTAGTAATAGGTAATACGATACCCGTTGGTAAGACTGGTTGTAAGACTTTGTCTTTAAGATTGCGATATAAAATATAACTAACAGTTAAACATTTTGACCGTGACCTGGGTTAAGACAAAGGATGTTTTTATCTCGGTAAGTCGGTAGTGCGATCAAGTCAAGAGAAACGAAGAATGCAGACAGATTTATGACCAACATTATCATTATAATAGTATTTCACAGCTATTTTCGAGCGGTTTTTGAATAGTGGTTTGTTTTATTTCGGTAACAACCATACCATTTTAAAAACTTCACTTTTTCTTGTTTGGCTAATTAACGAAACGGCTGGGCCGATTTTGACGGGACTTTTACTGGCAGATAGCTGTTGTTATAAGGAGTAACTAAGACTACTTTTGTTTCAGAAAAATGATTAGGGTTCTGTGCAAAAAATAAAACCCTTGAAATCGTTAATAAAATTCGATTCAAATAGGGAAGTTATATTTTTACAATAATTTAACGCTGAAGAAAGTCGCGGGCAACAGCTAGTGTTAAGACCAGGATCTTCCAGAATTAGCAACTGTATTTGTGGTGGTTCAAACTTCGTTTGAAATACTGTTAGAATAAAGTTCTAAGCAGCTTGCACTACAAAGTGGTTGTTACGTCGGTCACTGCGGGCCGAATAGTGCGAAATGAGTGGTTTTTAATTTATTATAATAAAAATTAATACATATTTTAAAAAAAGTAACCTCAGAATAATGTAGACAATGTAATTTCTCATTTATCAGTGTATTTTTTATTTATAGTGTTAATAATATTTAAGTACAAACTTGATAATAGTCCCATCTTTGCATGTTATTATGATCGAGAGAAGTAATAACTATCGTGTTTTGAGCCTAAGAATAATCAAGAACAGTTCATGAACAACAACATATATTTTATATTGTTATATTTTCTGGATTAAAACAATACAACTATTTCACCAAAAACAGGTCGATTGGAAGATCCTGGCCTTAAATCATCATCACATCATCACCAGCCTATTAATGTTCCCACTGCTGGGACACAGGCCTCCTCTCTATGAGAGGGAATGGGCTATAATCCACCACGCGGGCCCAGTGCGGATTGGTAGATGTCACATGTCTTCGAATTTTTGGTTCTAGGACATGCCGGTTTCCTCACCTTAAATAGTGGAGGTGTAATAATTACTTCCCGGTTCTATTCGGAATACTAATAATTCCAAATCTGGGTTCCATAAAGAGGCTTTCAAATGGCACCACAATTATTGCTTTTACATCTTCCGCAATTAAAACCAAATGGGTAGTAATTTTAATGTGCCCGCTATAGAAATTACCTTCGCGTTATTAATTTATTATTTTCCCGTTTGCAACTGTTAAAATGATAATTATGTAGTACCCACCATCGGGAAGCGAGAAGGAAAGCTGCGATCCTATTGCGTAACACACTTTCGACCATAATACGAAGGATTTTGGCTAATTTCCAATACATTGTTAAAGGTTGTTTGAAAAATTCGTCTGCTTATCTACGACTTACGCAAATTGTTGAACGGCCAAAATGCAAGGACTTTTGTCGACTACCTTTGTGCCGGACAAGTAGAAATTGCTTTTTAAGTGTGTTGCATATTTGAGCATTTCTTGTACGTCTTTGAGCATTGTGACGTTTAATAAATGAGTTATGCGTGCTGTGGTGGGGGGGATGCGCGGTGGAGGGAGTGCGGGGCGATGCACCGCACTCTGTCTATTTCGAACAGCCGTAGCGACAGCGCGTCTAACACAATAATATTGGAAACAGTGTTTTATTGTACAACCCAACCCTGAACGAAAACACCACACTGATATATGGTTGTTTTACTCTAAACTCTAACAAGTGTACACCACGCGTATTTTTTCCTTTTTCAGGATCGTTATCGGTGATATGATGTTACTTTGACTAAGCCCTATCTGGACTTTATCGGTACGGCTTCATATCGTGGATAAATTCTAAATTCTATTTTTTTTTAAATTTTTACAGCTATTTCAAACTAATTTAAGTTCATAAAATGTTTCATCTGCCGTGTCTTTTCCCAACTGAGTTGGGGACGGCTTTCAGCCTAGCCGAATGCAGCTGAATACGAATCTTACAAAGAGCGGCTGCTTATCTTACCTCCATACACCATATCCTATAAGCAGACTAAAATAGACATTTAGTTTAATTTTATCATAATCCACGCGTGTATCGAATGCAGGGAGACCAGCAGGCCTATTAAGTAACTCTGTTGACAGCACAAAATGATAGTAACTGGGCTCAGTGTTCATCAATTAACTGTCAAAAGGTTAGTTTCGTATTATTTATGACCAGTCGCGATCAAATATGACGTCATTGGTTGCCATCGTGGCTGATAGTCACCGTAACTCATTTTGACAGACGCTTCCGTATCGATACTTATATTATTTCGATTATGTAAGCATAGTGGACAACAAATTGATGACAACTGAGTTTTAAGTGACTTTCGTGAAAGACGTTACACAGTACCCGGGCTGTTAGTCACCGTAAAGTGACATCCACTCAGTGTGATACGTAATACCAATATTTTGACATTCTCGGTTGTCATCAAAGTTCGGCGTACAACTGAAGCGTAGATATTCTACGTATCTTTGCAATTTATTTTAAGACTTATAAACGCCTACACGATTTTTTCGACGCAACCTTTAAAAAAGATTTTGTTGGCTACAAACGCTTTTAACGCTAGACCAGTCAACCATACTATGAAACGACGCTATAAAGTGTCATTCACAGCATAATGATACACTTGACCTGTTTTTCATGAGCCTTTAAGTATGCTGTTACCCTACAACCAAACCGCCGTCGCACCTACTTTAGCTTACATGATACAAACTAAAAAGCAAACTATAAAGTCTAGGTTTAAGCCCCAAAATCATGGTAGTCAGAGGTTGAAAAAAAGTTACTAAACATTGTTGACAACATATGTTACAATGTTCGCAACATTGTAACATTTGTTGTCAACACTGTTTAGCAACTTTTTTTAACGAAACTTGTATTGTGTTGGCTGGTAACACTGCAATATTCTGTGTATCTTGCAACATGTTTCCTGCAACAAAAAAAATGTTGTTTAAACCATGCCGTGCAACTTTTGTTTCTTATACATACGGAGTTTCTTAAGTATTAAAGCACCTTCAAGAAGTACGAAACCTCTGAAGCACTCAGCCTTGAGATTAATCTTGGTGACTAGCTTTTGGGCTTTTCATCACAGTATCAGCTATTCTTGAATACATAGATCGTGCCCCTATGGCTAAAGAATACGAAACTTTTTGTAAGCACATAAAGGCCGTGTTTACTCTACCGTGATGTTTATTGGAGGTTGTATAGAACGTGTGTAAAAAGGTTTTACTACAAAAACATTTGACATTTTCTGAAAACTGCGGACAACGAAAATATTATTTATTTTGATTTTCATCAACTCGTCCCAAATGGGCCATAGGCTTGTGGGACGAGTTGCTGAACGACTCAGTTTTACTCACGACAAACCATGCATTTAGTATAATCTGTTCTAAATTTTTTATTTTTATTGAAATGTAGACGAATGAGTCTGGGTGGATGCTATAGTCTCCGCCAGATAAGTAAGAATTAAAGGTCATTAACCCGCATATCGTGATCCTTGACTTATTCTAGTAATAAAAAACGATTCATAATGACTATTGTCGGGGTACCTACGCATAGAAATTAGGGAAAGAGCAATAACCTTTAATCCTTACATATCTGTCGGAGACTATAGTTTGTAGTGCCACTTGGTTAATTTAATTTATTTATTTTAATACTATAAATGTCGTGTCTGGATGGCCCAAAGTTTAATGCCTCGCATGCATGAGAGGGTTCAAATCCGGGCAAGTATCAATGTGAATTTATCAATTCATATGTACTTTCTATGTCTAGGACATCTCAGACATCGGTGAAGGAAAACATCGTGAGGAAAGCTGGACTTATAATTAATATAAGTCTGAAATCGCCAACCCGTCTTGAGCAAGCGTGGTGATCAATGCTCGTTCCTTCTGTGTGTGAGCAGAGGCCTTTTGCCCAGCAGTGGAAAAATAATGGGCTGGTATTATTATTATATTTTAATAGTTAATTCTTAAAGACGTGTTTCATGTGACAATTGCTTTTATTTTAAAAACTCAACAACAACTTGACAGTTTTATTAAAAAACACTTAACAAAGCATTGAGCTATTACTACTACGTATATAGAAGACAGTGCGAACAAAATCTGTGCTCCGTTCAACTGCAGTCGGCCGGCTGCAGTTCACTCAGTCGCTTGCTTGCCACAGCATTATACATACATACGGGGTTAGCCGCGCCCCGCACTGTGCACGGATTTTGTTCGCGCTGTCTTCTCTGTACGTAGTAGCAAAAGCTCAATGTACAAAGTAGGTAATTGGAAAAAGTGATGAGATTTATTGCTGCTACCTTCTAAATCCAAATAAATACTTCATCTGTATTCACAAGCTCACAGCTGTTGGTCGCGGCCTTCTTTTATGGCATATTATTATAAAAGTATTACTTCTCTATACTTTCAATCAGATTTTGTTCACAATTCAAAGGGATTTAATTTTTCTAAACAAAAAAAATCGGTCCAGCCGTTTCAGAGTTTATCCGGAACAAACAGTTAGACAGACAGACTTTTTTCGACAATTCAAAAGGGCCTGCCACCGGCCTACTTGAAATAAATGCTTTGATTAATGGACAAACAAACAAAAATATAAAAAAAGACAGACAAAAATATAAAAAAGTGTTATTTGTTATAAGTACATATTTATGCACATATTTTTAGAGCCTGTACAGCTGACAGTAATGCCGACATTTTCTTTGATAGATTGTCAATGTTCAAATAAAAAATCGTTAAAATTGACCTGTAACCAGCTATATACTTATTTTAATTTATACTATGCAACTTATACTCAATTTAATCCAGTATTATGTTATTTTATATTCTATTTTAAATTTTATTCCGTTACTAATTGATTTGATTTCGATTGTTTTTATTTGATTTAAATTGTATTCGTATCTCACATTTTTGTTTTGTATCTATCTATATATTGATTCATTCTGTTTTTTAATAATTTTTAATTTAATTGTATTGTTGTGAATGTTGTGCATACCTATAAGTGACGTATTTACACGCACTGTAGTCCTATGATCACTTTATGGAACCAATATTGTAAATATGTCGTTGGTGTGCCTTATCTAATAAATAAATAAATTGTGCAATCAGTAAAAAGCTACTATTACTATTTTACTACCACGATACTATTTTTTGAAGTTACAAACAGAAACTACGATTTTAATTTATTTGTATAGATTCCCTTTAGTATGGTCAGAGCTGTACTTAACAGCAGTACTTAACAGAGTGAGAAGTGTGAGAAGTGTGAGGTATTTGAAGTGTTTGGAGCACCAGGATGTCGGGATACGGGTCCAGGAATAAAACAGCTGTTCACGGTTACGAGTATATTCCGACTGGCACATACAAATGAGACCGAGCGCTCAGCTACATTTTAGCTCCTACCCACAATTCTTAATATCTAGTTCATAGCAATTATTTACATCTACCTTAATACTATAATATATCACACCTCACCACTTAATCTCTAAGTTATTAAATTTAAATACAAATTTTAATAGCTTTTACATGAGAGAGTTGGTTAACATAACTAATGTTTCTTTAAAATATTTTTATGTTACTCTAAATTTAATTACAGGTTTACGAGTACGTTTAGGTCGATCCTCCGGCGGTGATGGCGGTGGAAGTCCGGGCTTTGATAAAACTTCAAAACCACATTCGCTATCTATCCTCTCTTTTTCACCCTCACCAACCAGATTCGGTTCTTTTTCCTCCCCTGGACCCTCAGGTATCGGGACCACATCCTCCGCCTGTGACTTTTGAGTCGGTGGGAGTGGTAAACTTTCCGAGACTGTACTATCAGAACCCATGAAGTCGGATAAACGAGACCTACGTTTTACCTGATCTATGTGTTTTCTAGTTAGTCGTCCGTCACCGTTTTTTACGATATATTCGCGCGACCCTGCTCTAGCTTGGATTGTACCTTTCAACCATTTATCCCCTAAGGCACCGTTTCTCGTCCACACTTCATCTTGTGGAGCTAAATCTCGCAAAACGCCTCCGGAATTTTGTACCTGTCGTTGTTGTGCTGCTCGCACCCGATCGTCCAGTGCGCGGTCCGCGCGCAACAAATCTAAACGAGTACGTAATGGCCGTCGCTGTAACAACATCGCTGGTGTATCCCCGGTCGTACTTTGGATTGAGTTCCTATAACTGAGTAGGAACGTTTGTAAAGCGGCATCTATTTCTTTGTTCTCCCTATAGGCTTTTTTAATTGCAGATTTGCATAATTTAACTGCGTTTTCCGCGGCACCGTTTGACGATGGATGGTATGCCGGTGAAAAACACTGTCGTATGCCATTGTTTTTTAAGAAATAACAAAATTCTTCGCTTGTGAAAGGAGGGCCCTGATCCGACACTATTTCTACAGGAAGACCAAATCGCGCAAAGGTGCTACGTAAAACTCGGATTACCTGTTTTGCATTTGTACGTGGCATTTCGAAAACTTCCAACCACTTAGAACTCGCATCAATTAAAATCAAGAATGTGCTACCATGGTATGGGCCTAAGAAATCTATATGTAACCTGCTCCACGGCTGTATGACGTAAGGCCATGGCTGCGGCGGCGCTCGCGGTGGAGCAGCGCCCTCTATCGCACAAGTCTCACAACTGTGGCACAACGCTTCTACGTCACTATCAATGTTCGGCCACCAAACGTAACTGCGCGCTAATGACTTTGTTTTGACTATACCCATGTGACTTATATGTAATTGCTTTAGTATATCCTTCCGTAAGACTTGCGGTATTACCATACGGTATCCCCACATTAAACAGCCGCGTTCTACATACAATTCATGACGTCGAGAAAAATAAGGTTTAACTGACTCATCTGAACACGACAACGGCCAACCGGATTGCACGTATAGAAGTATTCTACTTAACAAAACATCTTTAATAGTCTGTTTCCTAACTTCACTGTGTGTCACTGGGAGAAAATCCTCCACAAAGTTAACATATGTGATCTCCGTACTCACACTAGGCTGTTTACTTTGGGGTAGCCTCGATAAGGCATCGGCGCAATTTTTCTTTGATGACACATATTCTATTTCGTAATTATAACCTGACAATAGTATTGCCCACCGCTGCAACCGAGATGCTGCCATTACAGGAATGCCAACTTTATCACCGAAAATGTATGTCAGTGGTTTATGATCCGTCCTTAGGACAAACTTACGCCCGTATAAATACTGATGGTATTTCCTAATGCCAAAAACGATCGCGAGTGCTTCTCTGTCTATTTGTGAATAAGCTCGCTCGGCCGTGCCTAATGAACGCGACGCATACGCTATCGGCCGCTCCCCGGCAGCTGTGACGTGAGACAGCACAGCGCCGACCCCGACGCTGCTGGCGTCGGCCGTCAGCACGAGCGGTAGGTCTGGTGAATAATGCACCAGCACCTCACTTGAAGCTAGTTGCTGCTTTACCTCCCTGAACGCGTCTTCACACTTTTCACACCACTTGAAAGGTACGTCTATCCGGAGCAATCTATACAAAGGCGAAAGAACTGTGCTGACGTTCTTAAGGAATTTTGCATAGTACATTGTCATACCGATAAATGCCCGTAACTCCGATATATTGGAGGGGGCGGGTGTATCAATTATCGCTTTTACCTTATCATCGCACGTTTGCACCCCATCTTTGCTAATTATATGACCCAAATAACTTATTTTTTTAGAAAAGAAACTACACTTTTCTTTTTTTACTTTGAGACCACTTGATTGTAATCGGTCAAAGACTTTGTATAAATTGCTAATGTGGTCTTGAGTTGTTGCCCCCGTAATAATAATATCGTCTAAAAATACGCCCACGCTAGGCAAATCTGCAAATAATTGTTCTAAACGTCTTTGAAATATTCCGGGACTCGAGGACAACCCGTACACTAAGCGATTGAACATAAACATACCTTTATGCGTATTTATAACCGTATATTTCTTTGATTCATCCAGCTCAAATTGCGCATAAGCTTGCGATAAATCAATTTTACTAAAATATTCCCCTCCATGTAAACGGGCTAACAAATCTTCTACTCTCGGTAAGGGGTAACGATCGACTTCCAAAACCTTGTTTAAAGTGATTTTATAATCAGCACAAATTCTGATAGTACCGTCTTTTTTTACCACTGGAACGATAGGCGTGGCCCAATCTGAGCGGTCCACAGGCGTGAGGATGCCGTCCCGCACGAGCTGGTCCAGCGCGCGCTCCACGGGCTCGCGCAGTGCGTACGCCAGCGGGCGTGCGCGCATGAACACCGGCCGCGCTCCCGGGCGCACGTGGATGCTTACCGCGCCGCCGGTGAATCGACCCAAACCGTCCTCAAACACCTCACAATATCTGGAACTAAATTCGTACATGTCAAACTTTTTATTTTGTAAACTATTTACAGACACTACCCTATCAGAGAGGTCAGGAAATAATTGTATTTTCAATTCGGTCATCCACTGTCGACCGATTAATATAGTTTTCCCTCCTTTGATTACATACAAATCTAAATTTTTACACGCGTTTTTATACCTAACTTCCGGCTTAATAACCCCCAATGGGTTTACCATTTCCCCTGTATAGTACCTTAGCATCAGGTTACAGGAATCGATCCGTAAATCGCTAAACAATTCTTTGTATGTTTCATAATTTATACATGATATGGCACTTCCCGTATCACACTCCATCTTTAAATCTGTACCGTGTACTTTTACTAATAAATATATTGGCGGATAACGAGCTACAGATAAATTATTTATGTCGACAGTCATTACCTCGTCGCTTCGCTCGTCTTCCGGCAAACTATTTGTATCTCCAACTTCATACAGATGATGATGTCCCACTTCTAGTGGACATACACGCCGAAGATGTCCCTGCTTGTTGCATACTCGACAAACGTATCGCGTAAATTTACACCATGTAGAATCATGACGTCCTCCACAAGCGTTGCATTGTTGATCTCGCCGAGCTCGCTCCACCGGTGCAGACGCTGCCGGCGACCCCTCCACGTGACGCGGCCTGTGCGCACCGCCACCGCCGCTGCCGCCGCGCCGCTGTCCGTTCCACGCGGCCCTGCGCCTGTCACCGACCGCACCTGCCGTCGCTGCCGGTTTATGCTGCGCCGCCCCGCGAATTCCATTGTGACTCATAGTCGCCATCGCTAGACAATCGCTCGCCGTGTTCGCCTTTTCCGTGTTCTTTGTACTGCAGTCGACCACAGCTGCATTTTTTTCAGCTGCTTCCATACTCATGGCCATACTGTATGCTTTTGTATAGTCAATTTTATCCTCGGCGAATAAACGCTGTCTTATTATCTCACTACTTATCCCGCACACGAAACGATCCCGAATACTTTCTTCCAGCCATGTTCCAAACTCACATGATTTAGACATTTTCTTTAGTACTGCCATATATTCTGATATACTTTCGTTCACGTTTTGTTTCCGTTGGTGAAATTTGAATCGCTCGGCTAACACACTCGGTTTGGGCTGCAGGTGTTTTTCCATGACGGCCGTTACATATTCGAATGTCTTTGTGCTCGGTTTATGCGGCGTGCACAAATTTACCAACAATTCGTAACTTTCCGCACCCATTACCGTTATCAACGTCGCCACTCGCAATTCATCCTTGATATCGTTGACCACAAAATAATTTTCAAGACGCTCCACGTACAATTTCCAGTCGTCCGATTGTACTTTGAACTCTCCGATTTTGCCGATAGTCATTTTAATAGTTTGTGCTAACACGCTCACAAAAACAACACACACGAAGGTTTTTTTAAGTCCTCGTCGCCACTGAAGTGTTTGGAGCACCAGGATGTCGGGATACGGGTCCAGGAATAAAACAGCTGTTCACGGTTACGAGTATATTCCGACTGGCACATACAATGAGACCGAGCGCTCAGCTACATTTTAGCTCCTACCCACAATTCTTAATATCTAGTTCATAGCAATTATTTACATCTACCTTAATACTATAATATATCACAGTATTTTCGATTTTTAGATCGTGTAAACTTCTTATTGTACTGAAACTGAATTGGTGCTATGTTTGTTTAAAAGACAGCGAGTTTCTTCGTGGTTGTGTTATCATATACAATTACGAGGAAGAAATTCTAGGTTCCAACATTTAAAATAAACAAGAACAAGCGTAAATGCTCACCTAATCTCCCCTACAGCAAATGTAAAGACAATTTACCATAATGAGGATATTCCCATTCACACTACGTTTAATTTTGCGCCTCCATTTCGCGCATTATTACCTTCAGAATCACTCGTTCGTGTATTGGACAGACTCATTCGCAGTCCGCGAGAATGATAATAATTACAGCGAAATTCAACTGAATACCTAGAAATCGAACGCTAGATATCGTTTAGTATGAGTAGCAGTACAGTCGACTATTATGAGTAACTAGCTGTTGCTCGCGGCTTCGCTCCAGTTATGTATGGAAATTATCCCACGGGAACGTTTGAAGTGTAGTCTATAACACTCTGGAATAATGTAGCTTCTCGTTAGTGAAAGAATTTTCGGAATCAGATCAGCACTTCCGAAGATTAGCCCCTATTACATAGAAACTTACAAACAACTTTTACCTCTTAATAATATTAGTATAGAAGTATAGATTAGGTTTTGGTCTACTGACCCTACTGATATGATGATGATTGAGCATCACACCCAGCCAGGAGCAACCCTGACCCGGACAAGCCGTATACACCAGGGGACACTATTTTGTAAGGAAAGACATGCTCTGGGATGGGAGAGGTTTTGGTCTACTGACCTAGTTTATAAATATTATAGACTTATTTATACTTTTCAATAACTAACTGTTCAAAATCATATAACTTAGAGTAACAATCCTAAAGTAACAATCAATCCTAACAATAAACTATTAATGACAACGAAAAACTCCTTCTCAACGCTGTCAGTCAACTGGTAATATAACCAAGAGACTGGCGGCGTTACCACGATGTATGGAAATGCTTAACCTCTCCAATGTAAAAGTTAGTCCTTGGGTCAGGAGTACTGTCAAATAATTAGGTGTGACCTAATGATAGTGAATACCACTCATTTGTGTATGAAACACGATTTAAAAAAGAACTAATGAAGTGATTCTTTGTAGTTATTTAATGTTACCTTGGCGTGCGCAAGGATGTATGCTTGCCCTAATTAACACTCTTTGTGTGTTCTTTTCAACTGATTTTTAGTGGAAATTGCGGGAGACCAATCTCATTTCTGACTATATGGTACAATATAATTGTCTAAGTAATACTTATTTAAGCGTTAAATTTAATGTTTTTTTTCTTAATAAAACTTATTGTTAGCAAGTTAATTGGATTCACTGGTTAGATTTTATATACCTGGTATTTTTAATTTTGATGTTGTTATAAAGATTCAAAGTTATTTTGAACTTCAAATATTACTAGGGCTTACATAGTTTATCTAATTATCATAATCAGTTTTATGAGATCTTACTTGTGTCTACTCAACTGGAGTTCATTTAAAGGTTCCCAGACAATGTGAAATATTGAATGTCAGACTAAATTTTTGAAATCTTTGTTACGAGGTTCAAGATTCACACACACTTGAACAGATATTTCAGTAAAGGGGTGGTCAAACCGAGCGAATCGGATAGCGAAACGGGTGCAGACTCCGGACGTTGACATATTTTTGGAACCTAGTTCCTTAACGCGGCTTGCGGGGTCTGCGAATTAGTAGAAATCGTCACGCGTCACGAAACAAAACGCCGTATGTTGTGTGTGTGTGTGTAGTAGACTCGATACACACACGCATGTGCCTGTATGGAGCTTACTACACATAAAGGGTCTGGCGAGTAAGCGAGCGAAGCGAGCGAATATACCCCATACCCTTCGTGGTTTATAATAATAATAAATATCATTGCAATATCATTATTATATTTTTCTTCATGGGTGTCGTTTTCGTAGTTTTTGGGATCGTTGATAATGAAAATGAGTTTGAAATCAAAATCCAAGACGGCGCCAACGAAAATTTTCGGTTTTTTCTTCATGGGTGTTGTTTTCGTGGTTTTTGGGGTCGCTGATAATGAAAATGAAGTCAAAATGAAAATCCAAGATAGCGCCGATAATTAGGGGTCCCCCAACCACACAATTTTATATTTTAGTAAATTATCTGACATGGTCCGCTATCGCATGTGACTAAAATAGTTATGACCATGACTGTTGATGGATGGAGAAGGAGAGGAAGTCCAAATAAACAATGAATGGATGTTTAAATTTTAATTCCCCTATAGTCAGGCCTGCTGTTGGCCAACTAACAATTGCGTATAAAATTATACATAGTTATAACCATAGACGCCTCGGAATGATATGCGGAGCTGTGTCAATTATTTATTGAAAATTATTATGTTCGCTCTAGAAAACATAAATTGTTTAATGTCCCATTTCGTCGCCCTTTAGCTCGATCCACTTCCCATATACCGCGTATGGTTACGATGCTCAACGCGCTCGTGGAGACCAACCCTGGATTGGACTTGTTTGCAGATGAATTGAGCTCTCCAGTTCGCTCGGTTCGACTGCACTTTCAGTTATGGAGATGACAGTTTACGCGGACGCGGCTCCCGAATTCATTTACCACTGTGACCGAAGAGCCACCATGACTTAAAACTTTGTGGGTAAGGCTACTGATTTAAAATGGGTTATTCCCAAAGTACTCCAAAAAGAGTTCCCAAACTGCTCCATCAAAAATATAATATTTTTAGTTAGGTAAACTTATTATTTTCCTCGAACCTCGAAATGTATAGTACCTACACATATTCCGCCAAGCATGTTTTCTGTCTCATGCAAGCTTTATTGCCATCAAACGAGCTCAACCGGCAGCTGTCGTAAATTCTTGTTCTTCTTCTCGGTCGATGGTAATGTAAATTGAGACGACCTACAACTGGGTTACGAGTTTCGCACCTCTTCAGTAGCATCCATCAGTTCCTGTAAATAACGGACAACAAGACATGATATTAAATGCCCCATCAAGTGGAACAGCACAACATTTACACTCACGTGCTTAAATTCCTGTTAAAAATCCTAATAAACACTTGACCCGATTCGAAGAGAACTATAGTCTAACGCCCCAGAATTCCAGGACAATAAGGGCATGTAATTATGATTATTAGTTCTAAGTATGATTACAGAGAGCGCTCGCGACTTAAGTATTGCTCTCTGTCTGTGTTAACTAACAAATGTCAGTTGCAAGACTAACATAACAAAACACTTAAGTAAATTGTGTAGTGATCTTGCGTTCTGGCACAGATTAAGTGGTGACGTAAAGTGTTCGTCCGGTGGCTTAGGGCTAACAAGTAGCAGGACATTTTCAAAAATGTCCGGGCAAAAGCCCGGGGAAAAGCCTTAATGGCATGGCACACTATACCGTCACCGCACCGGTACCGCTCCAACCCATCAATAAACTTGCCATTCAAATTAGAGCATTAAATCGTGTGTCGTATAATATATTTCATAATGTCAATATGAAAATGCCCACGGCGAGTATTCAGCGTGCTTGCCGCTACCATACAACTCGAATCGCAGCCTGCGAGCTTGCACCTCACGGACACCGCGTAGTTAGCAGGCTAGTGGCTAGCCGTAGCCTAAATTCGAGGCAACGCCGTGCTATAGCTGTGCAGTTGCGGTGCCCGTATACTGTGCTGTGATCTTTATTTTTATTCTTTATTGCACAAAAAAAAACAAATACATACATACATATAAATTGCAATAATATAGCTTATGTACAAAGTCGAGCTTAACCCAGAATTGGGTTTTGAAGCTTTAGTTCAAAAGTCTCCAGAATTTCAACATGGGGGGGCATTTCGGGGGCTACTTGGCCTTGTTATATTGACTGTCTAATTGATCCACTGGTCGTAGACGCGACTGTTGAGCATGGCGTTCGATTCCCAAGTCAGGCAAAGAGTTATTGACTTGTATCCGATTGATAGTAATACGCTCGCCCCGGGTTACATAGGACTTAAACATAACTAGCGAAATGGGAGTATTCTATTAGGTACATCTCCTCCTAACCATACGGGGAAATTTCTCCGCTATTCTTTTCTAATTAATTTCGTTGCAGGATCCAAGACAGTTAAATGGTTTTTCTGGGACTTCGGTCAATACTGTTGATTTTGGCTTCCAGGAGTTGCAGTGGTTTGGGAATAGTGTGGTGGGCTTACCATACGGGGGTCACAGACGTGAGGTTATGATATTTTGCCAGAATTTTTGGGGGAGAAAAATATCCGGAAAAATGCGGGTGGATGGTAACCCTACGTACAGTAATAGTGACCCGATGGAGCGGTTGTTGGTACATAATGGGGTGTCGCATATACATACTTATTTGGCTTGGAAACGATGACAGATATTTGATATTTAATGGAATATGCGTTTCGGGAAATTTTGTCACCAGAGTTCGTTTATACGTACATTTTGATATGTACGTAATATGGATAGCTCTACTTGCCGAGGTCAGTTCGTAGATGGGTGACCGTTCGTTACATGTCGAGACCATGCGTCGGGAAGCACGTTGTTCCAGATCCTGTTATTTGTAGATCTTTGACAGTTATTACGGGAAGTCAGTAGCCCGAAAGTCTGACAACCAGTCTTACCGAGGGTGTTCAGCAGTACTTCGTTAAAATGGAAACCGATGAAGAAATTAACACTATTTTACCTAATTTTCTTTTGGTACATTTCCGCACTGATTAACCTAACAAATAAATCGTTGCTCTCGTTCGCTGGCTCTTGACTGTTAACTGACTACTGGTTCAAGGTAAATGGCTTCCAAGTCCTTCCCTTTTATTGTTTTGGGTTCGATCCTAAGTTACGCAAAAAGTAAATTTATCGTTCATGCTTGCTCAGGCTGAAATAACCTTTTAAATTCTCATTTCATTGAAGTGGTGTTTTCTAAGTAATTCAATCCTTTTTACGAACATAGTCCTGTTTCTTTAATGAAAGTTTGAGAGTTGGTAAACTTTTAGCTTTATAACTTACAACAGGTATCTTCTACCTTTGCTTTTTTTTCTATTTAATTGAAAGATAAATTATAAGGTAAGGAATTTTGGTGAACGGATTTCAAGAATCTTTACTAAGCATATAAATTTCTGAAACTGGTAGAGACAGATTGCGAAGGCTGCGCACAGCACACAGTGACAAACACTTCAGTCCATAACCTGTAACTTAGAGTCAGGTGACTGGAGCCGCGTTCACAATTTCACCAAACCTCTATAGGATTAGTAAGAAGTTGAAAAAACTCGTTCTTTTTTTCATACAAGGTAATGCCATTTCTTTAAACAAAATTATACAAAGAACAATGAACTTTATGTCAATTCAGAAACGTGCAAACTACCTACGTGCAGCAAGGATTCCCGAGAACGCGTTAGAGTTCTTCGAAGAGGCGCGACCTTGTCTTTAGCTCTTATCTAATTTAGATGTTACTTCACTGACATAAAGATAATAATGCTTTGTATAATTTCTTAACGTAACATCACGCTAAAGCTTAGGCAAAGGTAAGTACAGTTTTTGCATACATTCGTAACAAAAATTCGCTTCCATTCGTTTCCGGCAGCGATGTAAATTGAGGCTTACACGTTCGATTTTTAAAATTGCAGAAAATAGAAGTTTTAAAACTAAGATCACTTTCACTCTTCTCACAGAAGAAAGCTCTAAAAGAAAAAAAGTTGCGATGTCTGCTAAGAAAATAAAAGAAATAATTAATCAATTGTCTTCATCCTCCGATCTCCAATATATCTTCGTTAAGGTTGTATTTCATGATCAATGTGACAGGAGGTCTCCACTCTATACCTCTTGGAGCGCTTTCGCACTGCGTCCGATACGAGTCCGATTCGTACTCGTGAAAAGTCAGTCATAAGGTATGTCTGTTTACCATGATAAACCACAAGTACTAGTACTCTACATAAATGTAGGTAATCATAAATTTACCAGAAAAGGTCCTGCGGAAACGCGGGGCAGGCAAGTCACACCACATACACACACACTACACACACACACACACACACACACTTACACTTACATACTTACACTTTGTCTTCACTTCACGGATCGGAATCGGATCGGACGTAATCCGAAACCTCTCTTAGAGTTGTCTATAAGTAGGTGTACGACAGAGAGATTCGAAAGTCCATATGTCATTGGATTTAATGTGACTGTGTGCTGTGATAGCTGTAAAACAAATGGACAGATCGTTAGTGTGAAATCTATTTTTGGGTAAAGCGGATAATGGTGAAAATTGCTTGAACTTTTATTCTAAAAAAATGGACTGCATTACGTCATTATACCTATTCAATTCATCGTGGTGTGTGTATAAATCAGTCTACTGAGATTTTTTTATTGTTTTCTTTTTAATCAACTTAAAAAAAGGGGGAGGTATTAAGCCAGCACGTTTTGTTTTTCTTGCAAAAAAAGTTTTCAAAAGTTTTTTTATAAGATTTATAGATTATTTATGCGTTAATTTGAAACAATAGCAACAGAGTCCAAGCTAACGATGGTCGAGGAACCTTCTAACAATGCGTGAGGTACTCAGGAATACTGATTTCTGAGTATTGCCTTGACTTGGTATTGAAACGAAGGCCTCCTTTGTTCTAGCTCGCCCTCTGTCCGTCTTATGACGGCAGGCCGTGTCGACGGCGCGTTCGTGTTCCACGCGCGCCTCAAAGAGATGTCATCAAAATGAAGGGGTCAGTAAGGGCCGATGCCTTCTGGGGCTGCGGGACTTTTCGAAAAAGATACCATGGCCCCGGAACACAAAGGGCTAAGAAGGAATATGGATGGGTTTCAGTTCATAAAAGTTGACACTCCTTTCCGCTCCGCCCACAGCCATTACATAATTTCCCACCCGAAAAAAAAATAATTGAAATAAGTTAACGCTTTTGTTATTGTTGAAAAAACCACGTAACCGAAGACAAGGCTAAATTGTAAGAAAATACACGAAAAAAGAAAAAGTATTAGAACGGCGCAAAAACGGCAAGAAATTTTAATGGAAAATCAAGAGGGAAATATTTTTTCTTCGTGCCTCAGTTATTTTCTGAGAACGTGTGAGTGCGTGCATCATTTTGTTTTCATAACAAAGTAAGTTTGGGTCGAGATTACCGTGTTTTCCTTAAAACATCGCTATTTCAGGTGTTAATTTATACTTTGAGTAATTTTGAGCCGAATGTTTTCTTATTTTCGGCACTAAGTAGGCTGTTGCCACTTAAGATAAGGTTTTTTTTTAAAACAATATTACATAGAAAATCAGAAAATATTCAAATGTTTTCTAGAAAATACTTTTAGGTTACTATTTGTAGCACTTAGCTTACCTAGTTAGGTACTTATTTAATAACATGGGACTCAATAGCATGAATTTAGTGTTTTTATTATGACTGTAAAGGTCAGACCAGTTTTAGGACTTATTTCTGAGAATACTTGTCTACGTTGCCACCAAATATCTACTTATATGCCATTTTATGATAGAATATTTTAAAACCTATATTTTGGCATTTGATCGTATCGTAGGTATAAATACGCTCATTTTGTTTTGAATCAATGAGAAGAATTACTTTCAATAAAAACAAAGGTGAAACATAAATTAACACATTATACTACATGTCTTTTAATAGTGAACTAGTATAAAGAATTTATAACGAAGAAGGTCGTGAGGAAAGTTTTAAGTCTGAATGAGGTCGGCTATAAGCGTAGGCCGTAGGGGAATACCAAAGAAACGATGAATGGACTGTGAAAAAAAAAGATTTATGAACGGAGAGGAACTGACTTATGTCATAGAAAAGTTTGAAAAAGGAAGACATGCTGACCCGATCTCAAACAAATTGGGATAAGGAAAGTTGTATTTTCGATTCGAATAAAACTTAGATATTTCGTTTCGTCTCGTTCGAATTTGCGTTTGTGTTGTCGTAGCGCGTTCCTGCCAGGGTCTTAGTATTATTGTTGTGGGTTCCCTTTACAACCTACAAGGGAGACATAATGTTTCAATAAACTACTTCCCGTAATGTACGTAGAGCGAATGTAATGGACCGTACAGGTGAAGGTGAATATTTTGGGATGCCATAAGTACATTATATCGTAAAACAGGTTTCACTTTATTCCGTGTGTAGTGTAGAATGGTATTGTTACGTCGTACGAGAGCATTCTAGATTACGAGTGGATCTCGAATGCTTAGACGATTCGAGTCTAGAATGTTCTACTATAGAAATGTCTAGAAGAATCTAGAATGTTGTGGAACTTTCTCGCAGGACAATGATCCTGTCTAGAACATTCGCGTAAGTTCTAGAACCTTTTCGAAGGATGGTGTTTACTATGGGACTATAAAGAATGTTCGAGAAACTCGTGGATCTTTTTCGAAGGATCGGTAGCCATATAAATAGCCGACGTATTTTGCGGGAGCAGTCAGTCTGATTTTGGCTACACAACGAAGCGAATCGAAGATACCGCACTTCTAGTTCAAGAAGTGCGATATCTAACTGAAAAGTGATCAGTAGAGTATTTGTGATTAAGTTTTAAGTGTTTTGTGATTATTAAAGTAATTTGTTGTTTAATCGATAGAATTCAATTTATCCCATACCCAGTTCGTAACAGTATCATCATCTTCCTGGCCTTCTCCCATGTTACTTTGGGTCGATGCAATACGTTTTATTCTTACATTCTCCCCTGTCAGCAATAGCGCTATAACTTACTGTTTATTTTTTTATTAAATTCCGCAAACAATCCATCCATCTTTTCTTTGGTATTTCTCTCCCTCTCCATCCATCAACGTTTGTATTCATCACTCTTTTAGTCACATGTGCTTGCTTTTTCCTTCCTCATCACATGTCCATACTAAGACAGACTGATATCTACAAGACGGCTTTTAGAAATTACGTGGTAATGAAAGAGTGAGTCTTGCGTTCGATATCCTCGTCAGGCAAAGTGTGAGTCACGATTTAAGCCCGGTTATTGGTAAGGGGCGATGCGGATGGCGCAGATGTACGTACAAATATTAAAAAGGTCCCTTCTTAATGTGTGAGTTGCGTGCGGTTGAGGAGGCCCATGCCTAGCTGCGTTATGCTCCTTGACTAACTGCACACGACTGCAGCCGACCGCGTGAAGTTGACATCATGCCTGTATGCAGTCGAACGTACAACTGCATGAAGTTGAATATATATCGACTGCGTGCGGTTGCTGCGATGCAGTCCGTATGTGAGTGCGATACAGTCCGTCTGTGAGAGACCTGCGGCGCTCGTGTATTACGCAGCGAGGATAACTGTGGGTCTGTGTACGGACTGCACGACTTATCGAAACACATTGGGGCGAACAGGCGCACAGAATCCGCTTCGCCAAGTCTGCCCTCTGCAGCTGTGAGCTGCATCGTATGTAAAATATCTAAAATTTAAATATGGAAATGTAATTTGAATCTATTGCCCATTTAGTTTCTCTTTTAATTATTTTTTACAGTATCTTGTATGTGTGTGGTTACAGCTAACCCGGATTAATATAGTCCTCCTGACGGTTTTCGTTTATGGTGATCAGTTTCTGCGGAGACTAGCCTAATAATAGTACAAAATTATGTCTGCAAAAAACAGGTGTTTTCTCTCTTTCCTAACTCTAGTCCAATAAGACGGGATCGGAGAGGAATCAGACCGGGACCAACAGTGCAGCGAAGCACGGGGGTAACACCCCGCCCACTTCTAAGCACCCGTCTGCTTCTGAGAAATTGCCGCCTGAATTATTGAGATGGTATAGGCTTTCCACTCCACGAGGCTTAGCCGATCAGATTAAGACCGTCTGCATTTACGTCCAATCCGTATCTGAGAAAATAGGCAGAATTTGCCTAAATGGTTACGTCGTATCCTAATCTGTATTGGCCTTTTTTCCGAATGAGAATTGATTTGCCACTTGCCAGCCATCTTGGCAACGGGACATCTACATTCTAACTGTAACCATGAATTTTTTTTAGGCTTTGTTTCTAGACCCTGTTGAAATTTTTCATCAGCTCAATATTTTGAGTGTGTCTCATTGAGCGCAACCGTGAACCATGATTTTTCACACCAAAAAAAAAGAACAAAAAGTTCGGAACTCACTACCTTTTGGCATTAAAAAGGCTGAAAGCAAATTCACTTTCAAAAGAAAAGTTCGTAACTGCTATTTAAGTCAGACTAAATAGCTCTCTTTATTATTAGGTTTCTCGTGATTTTCTTTTCAATTTTTGGTATTTGATAGAATATCTATTAGTTTATTTTATCTGTATATGTGTATTAGTATAAATTTATTAAGTATATAAATTCTCGTTAACAAGTTAGTTTTTTAGACATTATTTTGTACCCTATCACTATGTTTTCCTATTTAACCCAAAGGTTGACTGGTAGAGAATGCTTTGTGGCATTAAGTCCGCCTATGTACCACTATTGTACATGCAGTTTAAATAAATAAATAAATAGGAAGAGCAAAAATGTTGACGATTTGTGATAGGTCCTTTTTAGCTTAATAAGAAAATAATATCATATCATCATCATCATCATCAGCCTATTAATGTTCCCACTGCTGGGACACAGGCCTCCTCTCTGTGAGAGGGAATGGGCTATAATCCACCACGCGGGCCCAGTGCGGATTGGTAGATGTCACATGTCTTCGAATTTTTGGTTCTAGGACATGCCGGTTTCCTCACGATGTTTTCCTTCACCGTTTTGAGAGCAGCGGTGATGAAATAAATTACACAAAGTAATGCGCCTGCCTGGGTTCGAACTCACGACTTACTGTTCGTAAGTCGGGGCCGCCACCACTGGGCCACCGCTGCTCCAAATATCATATATTCGGAAATAAAGTTAAAACAATACTTTTTATTCATTACTATAATTATATTAAACTAAACTATACTATACTATGCCTCAAGGATTGACTTCTAATTATAACTTGTGGTTGCCATAATATTCTTATAAAAACCCTCAGCTTGTAAGTAGGTAGGTACAACTGTTGATGAGCAGAGCAACTTTTGTAATTAAAACCATTTTAATGAGGTTTCGGTCTGACTTTTAAAAAGTTAATGTCCTCATTTTAAACAAGGCAACGGATGTTTAAATAGCTTTGTAATTTTTTTGTTTAGGATACTTTTAACTATACATGACGTGATGAGGAGTGATGGAATACATGCGACGAAAACAGTGATGAATGACATCTTGATGGATGAAGAGGGAGAGGAAGACCATATGAAGAAAATAAAAGTTTAATTATCAATCGTCAGTTAGAAAACGCAGTAAGAATACCAAACCTTATAAAACGGGATAATCAATTTGCAGTTTTCATTATTTTGTAATGACGTTTGCATTATTATAATGACAATCAATTTATTCTGATTTTATCGCACGAATATCAAGTTAATTTTGAGTCTATATGTATCAAAGCGGTTGGTATAAATAGATAATATTAATATAACTTGCTCGATTTGCGCTTAAGAGCGTGGGTGGCGTAGTAAGTACCGTAGCGTAGGCACTTAAGGCAAGCTCCTACCTAATTTAGACAACAGTTGAAAAGCGAGGAGTGCACCTCAAGTTGTGGCACCTATTTTCCTGTTTATTTAGTACTCAAGACGAATGTTAAATTCCTGTATACCAGCTGGTTTTGTGGAGTGAAACACGGAAATTCTGTCGTCATTATAAAGTAACGATTATACGACTACACGGTCGAAATGTATGGAACAACTGTTTTGAAGGGGTAACATAACATATAAAGTTATTTGGTATATTTTCATTTCAATAACGTTCACAAGATATAATAAACGTGAGTTATACCAACTGTTGATATAATTTCTATAAGTTTTATGTCTTTTGAGTGGTATATCAAACGATTTTATATTCAATGTAGGTTATGCTTATAAAAATTAGTAACTTTAAAATTATATCAATCGTTTATTATATTAACTGATCGTTATCTCGAATAAAATTATAGATTCAGTTGTTATGTCTTGTAAATATTAGAGATTTTGTAATTATATCATATACTAGCTGACCCGCGCAACTTCGTGTGCGTCACTTGAAAGAGAGGGTTAGAGAGAGTATGACTCAACCTTAAAATATAGACATATGCTATCGCGGTTGTTTTTTTTTTACTTTATAAGAGGTACAATTCCATCATACATGATTTTGTTGCGTAATTTTAACCGTTTATGCAGCGCTCGCAACAGAAGCTCTCAAAAGAAATAAATTTTCCCCGTTTTTGCAACATTTGTCATTGATGCTTCGCTCATATTAGTTGTAGCGTGATGTTAGATCACTCTCGATAAATGGACTATCCAATACTAAAAGTTTTTTTTTAATTGGAACCAGTAGTTACTGAAATTAGCGCGTTGAACCAACCAAACATCAAACAAACTCTTGAGCTTTATTAATCTTAGCATAGATTCAAGTGTGTAACAATTTAATTTCTCCGATATATTTGCTTTAATCGCTAAAATAATCTACTTTAGTTTTTCCAAATAAGGGCTTGCCTCGACAGCCTTACGTCTTCATCCTTAGACACTCGATGACAGTCATACTCCAGCTAGGTCGAAATTTCTCATCAAGGTGCATGAAATAAATCGGGACACGATAAAGCTGCTGTAAACTGTTGCGGAACTCTTGCAACTACCTTCTGTCTCCACCGTTAGACCTTCGATGACAGTCATACTCTAGCTGGGTTTAAAGTTCTCTACAAAGGTGCAGAAAATAAGCGAAGCAGTCATGCTAGAGAAGGAGGTGGCGGAACGTGTGAGGAGGAGAACCTCACGTCCCGGCCGCCGCGGGAGACGCCCCGGGCGTCGGGGGCCACCACGTGCCCCCCGGCCACCGTAGGCGCGGGCCTGTGGACGGTGGGCTATGGGCTAGGTCGCCGTCCGTCCATCTCATGACGACAGGCCGTGTCGACGGCGCAGGAGTGTTCCACGCGCGCCTCAAAGAAGTCAGCAAAAGGAAGGGGTCCGCAAGCAAAGACCGATCCTTGCCGGGGTTTGCGGGACTGTTCGAAAGAGATACCGTGGCCCCGGAACACAAAGGGCGATGAAGGAACATGGATGAGTTTTAGTCAGTAAAAGTCTGACACTCTCTCCTGCTCCGCTCAGAGCGGGAGGAGTCATTTGATGATTTCCCATCCAAAAAAAAATAAAAAATGAGCCCGAACGATTTTTTAATTTTAAATGGGACCAACTTTGAGATATACCTATTACTTACGCTTTTCAAAAAAAATAAAGGATCATGCCCGTGCCTCCTGAGGCACAGTGCATTGTTATTTTAATTGTGTCTGTAATTGCGGGTATTGAAGTGCTACCGGACTTCTCGTGGTCAATTGGTCATACAAAAAAATATACGGGTCGAATTGAGAACTTCCTCCTGTTGTTTCGTCATGCTATAATAACTTTTTTTAAAGCCTTTAAGTCGATTTAAAAGTTATCTGGTGAGCACATTTTTAGGCATTAGTACCATTTTAGTGCAATAGATGTCGTTGCATCTTACATTTGATAATTAGTTCTTCCTGAACACTTTTAATTCATATATCTTTTGATAGAATTAACCGGTTACGATGAAACAAAAACTAAATAACACCTCAAGATGCGCACAATTTGTACGTATAAAAGTTATCTATATTGGTTTCGTATATTTTACGTGATGCTTGATCATCGAAACAGACAAACAGATAAACAGACAAACAGATAAACAGATAAACAGACAAACAGACAAACAGACAAACAGACAAACAGACAAACAGACAAACAGACAAACAGACAAACAGACAAACAGACAAACAGACAAACAGACAAACAGACAAACAGACAAACAGACAAACAGACAAACAGACAAACAGACAAACAGACAAACAGACAAACAGACAAAAATTCCAAAAATGCTGGAAATGGGTTCTGTTGGTTGTCCTTTAACACCCTGGCAATTTTTTTTCAAAATATTTTCATTGTACAAAAACGATTTTTCTACAGATTTATTATATGTATAGATTACTTACCCGTTTTGAAGACAGAATTGATAGAATAATGTATTGAATACGTGGTAACCGTTTCCACTCTGTATACTATTAATTAATACGATTAATTATAGAAGCCATCTATAATTATTTGCATCACCTCAGACCGTAATTACATGGCAATTTGAACGCAAAGTAATTTCGAAGAATTGGATGCGTTAAAATCGATTAGAGGAACTTCAAACATATTTACATTAGTTTAGGTATTTATCGATCGATGCGCACAATCGACTCGTTGATCTGTAAGCGCAGGCGCTACTAATCATGAGGTCTTAGGTTCAATTACCAGGTCGGGCAAAATGTTATTAGGATTTTTGCACCAGGAATTTCTCAGTAGCAGCCCGGATTGTGGATTTGTGCCCGGTTGATGGCAATAGGATCACTTCCTAAAACATGGGATTTAAACAAATAGGCGAAAAGCGGTTGTACTATACTCTACCTAACCTTTATTTAACCTCTGAATCGCCTATCGGGGCAATAAGGACTTGATAGTATGTTACGCGCCCCCACTAAAATATGGAGCTCAAGCGTTGCAGTACGGTGTGTCCGCATACATACATGCATACTCAGCCTATAATGTTCCTACTGCTGGGACACAGAGGTTATAAAGAGAGAATGGGCTATAATCCACCTTATCCACCACGCGGGCCCAGTGCGGGTTGGTAGATGTCACATGTCTTACAATTTATGGTTCTAGGACATTCTGGTTTCCTCACGATGTTTTCTTTCACAGTTTTGAGACCAGTGATGATGAAATAAATTACACAAAGTAATGCACCGGCCTGGGTTTGAACCCACAACTTACTGCTCGTAAGTCGGGTCTGCCACCACTGCGTATTTGGAATCTATACCTTCACACAACGCTCATGACGTCAGACACCGTGTTACTGTTGGGTATGTTTTCAAATCCAAAAATCGAGAATTAATAAGTTAAAACGTACCTATAACGTACGTGACGTCAATGGCCGGGTTGACATCGGGTATACTTTCAGATATAGGTTTTCGCGCGTAGGTATTTTAAAACATACCCGACCGCAACGAAGCAATCGTTCGGTACCTATACTTTCGTCAAGTTACTATTCATTTATTTCAATCGTTCTTTCCATTTCAGATAATAAAATTCTAGCCGTGCGACTAAATGACTAAGTGAGCAACTAGAAATACAGAGAAGGCAACTTCAATATTAAGATCGAGACGATTTTTCATTGGGGTTTTTACCTTTGCGGGCAGCCGGGCCGTAGGCCGACGAAGGAGGCCAGCGGAGGCCCGACACCGCTGCTCTCCGCATACATGCTAAGCTCATAATCCTTAATAAGAGTTAGGTACCCAAAACTATCCGATCAATTTATTCTACGTCCAGAGAATTCCTGGTTTCTGCTATATTCAATTCACAATGCTTGTTATTATAATCAGTATTATTACTTGACCTACGTCAGCTCAATTTGACTGCATGCTATTGACGATTTGGGTTCCATTCAACAGCATTGCCCATATATTATAACTAGCGGATGCCCGCGGCTTCACCCGCTTGACAAATTATATACTAAAACCTTCCTTTTGAATCACTCTATCTATTAAAAAACTCCGCAACAAAATCCGTTGCGTAATTTTAAAGATCTAAGCATACATAGGGACAGACAGACGCGGCAGGGGACTTTGTTTAATAATATGTAGTGTGTAATGTAGAATCACTCTATAGGGGCCGATACCACAATCTCCAAGGCTGAATTTACACGGACAACATCTTGAAGACGTGTTTTAATATTGACAGGAAAAACTTTTAAACGTCAAAATATACATATTTTGTATCGGGTAAGTGTGGCTATCCGACCACTTAGTAAAAACACCGGAACAAACTCTGAAATCAAAGTCTCAAAAACTTGATGTTATAAAAATATGTTGTTAGAAAATTGGAAATCTCTTTTTTTTGCAAAAATAATTTTTTGTGTAGGAATATTAAAAACTTTAATGCTGATTGGCTAATCTAAGAGTCAAGTCTTAACATTTTTATTTTGGTTGCTCAAATCTTGCATTGAATTTAACAGTGAATGAATCAGCGCATCTATCAGTGCATGAAGTTCTCATAGCAATCTACTATACGTTTGTCATCGTCTTTGCTTGCTATTTAGCTAAGAAGAGCACATTCTTATGCTACGTATGCATAGTAGCATTTACATAGTATAATCAGCTTATAGTGTTCCCACTGCTGGGACACAGGCCTCCACTTTATGCTGGCTCAGTGCGGGTTGGTAGATGTCACGTGTTTGTGTTCGACCTTTGGCCCTATGACATGCCGATTTCCTCACGATGTTCTCTTTCACGGTTTTGGTAGTAGTGATGATGTATTCGCTCGTAATCATTCCGAAAATCCGCAGTGCAGAAATCAAAGGATTTTAGAAAAACAAACGTTTCTTTCCAGATATCCTGCAACACATGCAAATTAGTATCACGTTTAGTTGTAATACCAAAGTGTAACACGCGTTGCCTAATCCCACATACACAGCCGGCTAATGGTCCGACGTATTTACAGTAGTACGAAGCTTAGTCTAATTCATATGTAGTCATGTTTACTCACTCCATTCAAGGTAATGGCTTAGCATGCGCGAATGGGAGAAGGCGATAACTATAACGTGGGAAGCAAATACTATTACACGCGTTCAAATAGCCCGTTGTATGTATGGTAATACATAGTTTTGTTCGTACAAATCTATGGGCAGAGTAAATACTTACACGATATTTTCTATAGAGAATAACTACTGGTAAATAAGGATCATATTGTTGCTGCTGACTTAGGCCGTGTCTTAACCAAAGTGAACAAATACGCGGCCGACATCTTTATTTTGTTTTGTGAATAGGAATGCGTGGTTTGGTCTGTGGCCAAAAATTCATCTGCTGGTTTTCCGAAAAAAAAATAACAGTATGAAAGTTATGATCGCGTAATCGCGCGACCGATTGCTCTAGTTAGCACATGTGATTAGAACTTGCGTTCCCACTATGTAAGTAGCTAGCACAGTGAAAAATTGCGGCAAACATAATGTGACGTCAGGAAAAGACGGTTGAACATATTTTTTTGGTTTCTTCCATGATCTGGCTCGAAGGACCAATAGAGTTCAATGTAAAAGAATAGGCATAATCAAAAACTAATAAAAACTACTTCTCCTTTTCCCTGTACAAAATCTGATTTGGAGACAAAAAGGGGTTAAAATAATTCAAAATGGACAAACAATGTTATTTATTAATTTATCTGTTCTCTGTTTTGTCATGAGAAAGTTTATTTGATCACTTAAAACATTTGAATCGTGTTGATACTAGTTACCCTAATATTATTAGGGTTAACAAAGTTTTGTAACGAATCCCTTTTTTGTCTCTTCAAAGTCGACGAGTGAATGTAAACGCCACTGGATTGAAATTTGGGAAACTTTTGTGTATTAACTGGATTCAGAATAAAAAGGTTTTCAATTAGATTGTAGAGATGCAGTATCAGGATTGGCTTCTCATATTGTTGAAAAAGTGGATACAGGAAAAAAGTGTTTCACTGTTTTCCTGGATCTAAAAAAAGCCTTCGACACCGTATCTGTTCCCATCCTTGTGCGTAGTTTAGAAAACATAGGCATAAGAGGAGTTCCTTTGTCTCTGCTAACAGATTATCTCCAGGATAGAAAGCAACGAGTAAAGATAAGAAACTACGTTAGTGATGAGTTACTGGTCAGCTTTGGTGTACCGCAAGGCAGTGTTTTGGGGCCAACGCTTTTTTTAATATATATAAACAGCCTTTGCGAAATGAAGCTCGAAAATGGGCGTGTTTTTCCTATGCAGATGACACAGCCATTGTCTTTACTGGAGAAACATGGGAATCTGTACATCGATATGCTGAAGAGGGCCTCATAAAGTTGCTAAATGGTTAAATGATTTTTTGTTAACACTTAACACCTCTAAAACTAAATACATAGCATTTATAAATTATAACAACAGTCAACCTGGGCCTTATCATAGCCTAAGAATACATAGCTGTGATAATCCTACTAGCACAAATTGTTCTTGCATTAAAATAGCAAAAGTGACCAATATAAAATATCTAGGTATCATGGTAGACCAACGATTGTCTTGGCATTTACACGCGGATATGGTCATCTCTCGTACTAGAAAACTAATTTGGATTTTCAAGACTCTAAGACATGTTACTTCAAAGACTTTATTAAATCAGATATACGTTTCACTGGCCCAGTCAGTCCTAGTGTATTGTATACCTGTTTGGGGCGGGGCCACTAAAATAAAATTCCTAGAACTGGAACGAGCGCAAAGGTCTCTCTTGAAAGTTATGTATTTTAAATCGTATAAATTCCCAACAGAAAACCTTTACTCACTTACTGACCTTCTCACAGTCAGAAAATTATATGTACTCCATGCTGTTTTAAAATTACATAAAACCCTCCGCTATGATTCTAGACTCAACAACAAAAGGAGGAAATATCTTGTTGCACCAGAAGTCTCGGTTAAAACCTTCTATGCGAAAAGACAGTTCACCAGACAATCCGCTTCCATCTACAACAAATTAAATAAACTTTTAAATATTTACCCTATGTGTTGTCGTGAATGTAAGAAATCTTTAATAGACTGGCTAAAATGCAAAAGTTATGACGACATTGAAACTCTTTTACAAAGCATCATGTAATAAAAAGCGACACACACACACACACAAGCACATACACATACTCCTAGATTTAAGTTTAATTTATTTTCTTTGTATGTAAGTACACTCCTACATTATTATTGTTACTTGTTTTAGAAGAGCGGGATCTCCTAGCACAGGTATTTATCATACTTAAAAGGAAGCCTCTATGCAAGATTATAATATTGTAGAAGTTTGTAAAGTTATCTGAAAATAAATTATTATTATTATTTTCCATTATTCATTTATAAACAAATTTGTTACATTTTTAAATATTAATTAAAAAATATATAAAAAACATTTAAAAATATAAAAAATTGTAGCCCACCGGTATCGGGAACAGGGTCCAAGCTACGGTCAGGGCTCCAGAGAGAGGAACCTCCTAACAATACGAGCCGTGTCCAGGAGTACAGCTTTCTGAATCAAGCCCTTGATCCAGCTGCCTAACGAGAGCCTCCTCAGGTATTGATCGAGGCTCTTGGCAATTAAGCCATGGGCTGATACGACTATCGGCACAATGATTGCTGAGTCCACTTCCCACATGTCAACAACCTCGCGAGCCAAGTCAAGATACTTGATTTGTTTATCTTTCTCGGCTTTCACGAGGTTCTCATCATGCGGGACCGTTATGCCAACAATCATTGCGCGCCGCTCTGATCGATCCACCATCACTATATCAGGCTTATTGGCTATAATAGTCCTGTCAGTGATGATGTATTGATCCCAGTACAATGTGATACAGCCATTATCGAGAACTGGGTCGGGCACATACCTATTGTAAGGCACTTCCGATTCCACAAGGTTGTATTTTAGAGCAAGTTGCTGATGGATAATCCTGGCTACAAGGTTGTGTCTATGCAGGTACTCTCCGTTAGCTAGACGAGAACACCCGGAGATAATGTGACGGATTGATTCGCCTGGACGGTGGCATGCCCGACATATGTCAACCGTGCCATCCTTCACAATAAATCTCCGGTAGTTATTCGTCATCATAACTTCATCCATTATTGCACAGACAAAACCTTCGGTTTCTCCGAATAGGTCTCCGGAACGTAGCCAGGCTACGGACGCTGGTAGGTCTACATCGGGCCCATGGAGAGCGCGGAAAAAGCGTCCGTGAAGCTCCTTACTCTGCCATACCTCCCTGCGATCGTTAGTGTCAAGCACTGGTTTGCGCCAGTTCTCTTTAGCCAAGGAGAGCGGGGTGAGGCCCTTGTCCACCGTGACGACATCTCGATGCATTCCCACATCGGTTCCTAGGAAATATTCCCTGAGGCTGCATATCTCGCGATTGTGGAGAATCTTAGCATTAATTTGTTATTATTATTGTTTTTTCGTCTAATTTACTAGACTATTTTCAGTGCATGGTTTCACTAGGTTCTCGGTTTAACTGCCAGGTATGATTTAGTTGTATTTTTAGGGCAATATACTTTTTATTTACTCTCCAAATGTGATGCTTCAACATAACCCTGGAATCAGAGCTTTGAAAACACACTGTATAAGCTTTTATTTCTAGACCCAGCGGTTTTGTTTGTATATTTTTTCCTGTCTTTATTAATTTTATAGGAGTATAAATTATTATTTATGTCCTTGAGTAAATCCCTCGCACCGACTTTATTATGAAAATCCAAGAAGAACATGCTTTAGTTGGCCTTAAATATAGGTCACTGGAACTCATACGAAGATTAAGTCAAATAAAATCGTAAAAGCAGTATAAGGCCATGGGCTTTCGAAGCCAGTAAACAGATGAGAGGCTCGAAGGCTAAATAAGGAAAGAATATGAGAGGGAATAATGGAATTTGCGGATCTCGTGTGCCAAGTAATAATAGGATTATAAATTAAGAAGTTTGTTTACTTGTCTTGTCTGTTATCCTCTAGTATTTGAGGGGATGGAAAGGCCATTTTCTATATTAGATATTTTTTTCTTATTTTTTTTTATTGTATTCAAGACAAATAATTTCATTTTTAATAAACTAGTAAAAGCCGCTTTTGAACGTCAAAATTTTACAGGTAAATATGATTAGTTTATGTTGCCCTTTCACAAAGACTTGATGAATTCGTTCGAGTATCTCGTTAGTTTAGTGGTGTGTTAATGTGTGGTTTTTTAATTAAGGAATTCCGAGTTTGAGTCTACTTTATGTCAATAAGCTTACTCTATTAATACTTCACTTTAACTGGTGTTGAAGGAGTATAAAAAAATTACGAATTTGTACGGTCGAACAAGCTGTTTGGTTTACATTTTACAATGTAATTTGTTGGTTAAACTGTAAACCAAAAAGCTCATATAGACAAAGTTAAGACTCATGAAAAACTAGGCTTCAAGAGCGAGCGTAGCAAGCTCGACATTTTTTACAACATTACCTCAGATAATAATGCTATAATGCCATCCTATGGCATCAGGCAGGAAAAGCTATAACTTTTAAAAATCCTAAGCCTCTAGGGGCAGCTGCCTCCTCCTGGCGACGCCCATGAGAAGATATACAACTAGAATATTTAGTTTCAATTCCGTCAAACATTTCTACGTACTACAGGAGTTGAATTCGATAGCTTTTAAACTTGATAAACATATGTAAAATCAAGCAGTTGTAACGGGTTATTATGAGAGTAATGAAATTACTCGGCCAATCGCTTTTATCAGTCACGTCAAACGATTACAAGTTAATGAAGTCGTTGACATTTATGATGCTAGCTAAGTTAAACATCAAGATGACGCCACTAATTAAATTAACAATCGTGACAACTCATACCTCCCCCTAGCATCAAATTGTTGTTGATACCAACAAAGCTATGTGTATTCTGCACATACTTTGGGGCTTTGTGATAAAAAGCCTTCATATAAAATGATCAAGCGATCTGACAAGCTTTAATTACTCCATACAGTAAACAAATACCTTTATTGCGAAGCTTGGTGCCTGATGGATGCAGATTTTTACTCGAATTTAATTAAGCTGTTTTTTTTGTTTATTTTGTCTGAAAGAACATTAATTATTATACAGGTTGGAATTTTTCAATGTCACCTGGAGGGAAAGTACTCTAAATATTGGAAATAGCAAATTTTACTCAAAGGAAACATTCCTTTATTTAAAAAAAAAGAAACAAATCTCTATTAGATACTACATCTATCTATTTTCTGAATATATAAAAGAAGAAACTGACTGACTGACTGACTCACATATCAACGCACAGCCCAAACCGCTGGGTCTACAGATTCCAAATTTGGCAAGTAGGTTCCTTATGTGGTGTAGGAAAATTCCTTTCTTAATGCTAAGGGGGTTTAAACGGGGCTCCAAAGTTTGTATGGGGAAACAAGATTAGTTGGACTATTTTATTCGAAACTTCACAGGAATGCTCATATTGACAAATGAGTAGAAATGGGTTTCAGGTTTTTTCAGAATTCAACCCCTAAGAGGGGGAAATGGGGTGACAAAGTCTAAAACTCAATGCACAGCCCAAACCGCTGGGTCTACAGATACCAAATTTGGCAAATAGGTTCCTTATGTGGTCTACGGGTGCACTAAGATAGGATTTTCAAAATTTACCCCCTAAGGGGGTTAAGCGGGTCTCCAAATTTTTTATGAGGAAACAAGATTAGTTAGACTGTTTTATTCGAAACTTCACAGGAGTACTCATATCGATAAATGAGTAAACATTAGTGTTTTAGGTTTTTTCAGACTTCAACCCCTAAAAGGGGAAATGGGGCGACAAAGTCTGAAAATCAACATGGTTATTGTTTGTATGGTGTATCGGGTACGATGTATTACGTATATATTACAAAAACAACGATTTTAAGATTTAATGTGGCGGACCTGAAATACCATCATCCCTTGTAACGTTGGGGTGCGATGAGGTTGAAATGTCTAAAAATCAATATGGGTGTCGATTCCGAGATTATCAGTGTTGCTGATTACGAATATGGCATTTATTTTGAGATCCAGAAGATGGCGGATTCGACTTCTATACAGGGTTATTGTTGATTTATTGTGATGATTGTGCTAACGATGATGATGATTGTGATAATGATGATGATAATTCTGATAATGATGATGATGATTGTGATAACGATGATGATTGTGATTACGATGATAATGAGTGTGATAACGATGACGGTGATTGTGATAGTGATAGTGATTGTGATGGTGATTGTGATGGTGATTGTGATGGTGATTGTGATGGTGATTGTGATGGTGATTATGATGGTGATTGTGATGGTGATTGTGATGGTGATTGTGATGACGAATGTGATGGTGATTGTGCTAATGATTGTGATAATGATGGTGGTTGTAATAGTGATTGTGATTGTGATAATGATGGTGATTGTGATAGTGATGGTGTAGTGATTGTGATGATAATAATTGTGATGATTATGAAATTTGGTACATAGATACTTTATAACCTGGATTAACATGTAGGACACAATTGATCTTTAGTATGATCCAGTTGGAGTTACTGAACTTCACGCAGGCGAAGCCGCGGGCAACAGCTAGTATTTGTTAAAACATATCAAATATAATCTTACTTTATAGGCTACTAGCGCCATTAACATATGCAGTTTGTACTTATGTTTCATGTCATTTCTTATCTGTGTATTTTTACTCTGTAATAAAATTCAGTCTTGTGGCAACAGCTATCGTGTTATTTTAATAGGTTATGTGCCCAGGCAAATATTCCAAATTTATCTAAATAAAATAGTGTTATTTCTCAAAAATGTCGACCTCGAGTTACATATTAAATGTGCCTAAATTGAAAGGAAGAGAAAATTATGACGATTGGTCTTTTGCCGTCAAGAATTTTCTGGTGCTAGAAGGCGTCGATATAGACGACATTTCGCCGGACTTGAGTGAAGCAGAACAAAGAAAAGCGAAAGCCAAACTTGTGATGACGATAGATCCTTCGTTATATGTGCACATTAAAAATGAAAATACAATTACGTCTGTATGGAACAAGTTAAAGCAGCTATTCGATGACAAAGGATTCTCCCGAAAAATCAGTTTATTAAGGACATTGATAAATATTCGTCTTGAAAACTGCGAGTCGATGACAAATTATGTGTCTCAGATTGTGGAAACTGCTCAACGGTTGAAAGGAACAGGTTTCGAAATCAACGAAGAATGGATCGGCTCATTGCTTTTGGCGGGTCTGCCAGAAAAGTTTTCGCCCATGATAATGGCGATAGAACATTCTGGTCTAACCGTAAGCTCTGACGTCATCAAAACAAAATTACTCGATATGACTAGTGATGTTGGTAGCAGTGGAGGTGAATCGGCATTTTGGTCGAGCAAATCAACAAGAAATGGCAACACTGCACATAGCAAGTCAAAGCAAACGTCAAATATGAAAAAAACGTCAAAACTGTCAACTGCAAGTGGTAAACAAATAAAATGTTACAAGTGCAAGCAGTTTGGTCACTATAAAAACCAATGCACTGAGAAAATAAAAGAAGCAGGTGCCTTTAGTGTTGCTTTTCTGAATGGAGAATTCTGCACAGATGATTGGTACATAGACAGTGGCGCGAGTACCCATATGACGACGAATCGAGAATGTTTGATTGAAACTCGAGAAGTACACGAAATAAAAGAGATAGTTGTTGCAAATAAAATGACCATGCCAGTTATGTGTACAGGCGATACACAGATTACGACGTGTGTGAAAGATTCTCAGTTTGACATACCGGTGCGAAATATTTTGTGCATTCCTAACCTCACAACAAATCTATTATCAGTTAGCCAGTTGATAGCGAACGGAAACAAAGTATCATTTAATAAAAATGCTTGTTATATCCGTAACCAACAGAATGTGCTAATAGGAATAGCAAATCTACATAATGGAGTGTACAAATTAAACACATTGAAGTCAGAGAAGTTGCTTGCAGCAACAGCAGTTCACAACACAGATGCAAGGCGATGGCATAGAAGACTGGCACATATTAATAGTTGTGACCTGGAAAAAATGAGAAATGGAGCCGTAGAGGGAGTTGCCTACAAAGAAAAGGCTGACATAACAAAAGCCAATTGTGAGGTGTGTTGTGAAGCAAAACAAGTCCGTTTACCATTCCCGTCTTCAAACCACAGAAGTGAAACATTGTTAGAAGTTGTGCACTCTGATTTATGTGGCCCTATGGAGACAAAATCCATTGGCGGAGCAAAGTATTTTCTTCTTTTTGTGGACGATGCTAGCCGAATGGCATTTGTTTATTTTTTGAAAGAGAAAAACCAAGTGTTATTGTTTTTCAAAGAATTTCTGAGTATGGTTGAAAAACAAACTGGAAACAAAGTAAAATGTCTTAGAACAGATAATGGAGGAGAATATTGCTCACAACATATGGAAACATTCTTGAAGGCCTCAGGTATTGTCCATCAGAAAACTAATCCTTATACTCCAGAACAAAATGGTCTTTGCGAGAGGTTCAATAGAACTGTCGTTGAACGTGCAAAATGTTTGCTCTTTGAGGCTGATTTAAATAAGAATTTCTGGGCTGAGGCAGTAAATACGGCTGTATACTTAAAAAATAGGTCGCCGGCTTCGGGTCTAGGAGACATGACACCATTTGAGAAATGGACAGGGAACAAACCCGATCTCAGTCATGTAAGAGTATTCGGTAGTCCTGTAATGGTGCATGTGCCCAAGGTTAAGAGACAAAAATGGGATAAGAAAGCCGTTAAATCGATTTTGATTGGCTATCCTGATAATACAAAAGGATATAGGTTATACAATCCTGAAACAAGAAAAGTTACTACTAGCCGAGATGTAACTATTATGGAAAATAAGGAAAAAGATACTGAAATGGCTAAGATTGTAGTACAAGAAGCAAATAAAGAGCAGGATCAAATATCAGATCAAGAAGAAACAGATAAAATGAATGATACTGTCTTGGATAAGAATGATCCTACTTACTTATGTGACACATCAAGTTCTAGTTTATCATCAGATGAATCCTACCATACGCTATGTGGAGAAGAAAATGATTTAAGCGCAGATGAAGTACCCATAGTAAGCAGCAAGCGTGTCAGAAAACCAGTTGAGAGGTATGGTGTTACAAACCTCTGTGTTGTAGACGAATTGGGTACTTGCGACGAAGGAATCACATATGAAGAGGCGATGAATGGTGCTGAAAGTGAGATGTGGAAACAGGCTATGAAAGACGAGTTAAAAGCTTTCGAAGACAACCAAGCCTGGGAAGTGGTAACTGATAAGGAAGCAGATAGAGTAGTTCAATGTAAGTGGGTTTTCAAAAAAAAGTTTGAAAGTGACAACAAGGTGAGATATAGGGCTCGTTTAGTCGCTAAGGGCTTCACCCAAGTGGAAGGTGTGGACTATAAAGAAACATACTCACCTGTATTAAGACACTCAACTTTAAGAATGTTATTTGCTTTAAGTGTAAAGTTAAATTTCCAAATAACCCATCTTGATGTAAACACTGCATTTTTAAATGGCTACCTTGAAGAAATAGTATATATGCAAGTTCCACCTAATTTAGAATGTCAAAGTAACAGTGTACTCAAATTAAAACGTGCAATTTATGGCCTTAAACAATCTGCAAGGCAGTGGAATAAGAGAGTAAATGATTGTTTGTTAAGCCAGGGCTATATTAAGTCTAAATTGGAACCTTGTTTGTTTAGTAAAAAGGTAAATATGGAACAAATTTTGATAACTGTGTTTGTTGATGATTTTTTCATATTTTCCAGTAGCAAGGCATTGACAGACGAACTGAAATGTAGTTTAATGTCAAACTTCAAAACTAAAGATTTAGGGCAAGTGAAAAAGTGCTTAGGTATGAGAGTAAAAATGTATAAAAATGGTTGTTTATCATTGGATCAGAAGCATTTTGTTGAACATATTTTAAATAAGTTTAAGATGTCAAACTGTAATGTTGTTGATACTCCTATTGAATGTAATTTAAAATTGGAAAAATCAGAGAACCTTTGTAAACAATATCCATATCAGCAACTGATAGGAAGTCTTATGTATTTGTCCATACTTACACGCCCAGATATCAGTTATAGTGTCAGCTATTTAAGTCAATTTAATAATTGTTATACTGCAGTTCACTGGAAACATGCAAAGAGAGTGTTAAAATATTTAAATAAAACAAAATCTTATGGTTTAATGTTTACAAATGATAATAAAAACTTAGAAGGATTTGTCGACTCTGATTGGGCATCAAATACTATTGACAGGAGATCTTATACAGGTTTCTGCTTTAAATTGTCTGGTACTGTAATATCGTATGAATGCAGAAAACAACCGACTGTAGCATTGTCCAGTACAGAGGCCGAATACATGGCGATAAGTGAAGCTTGTAAGGAAGCTATATATTTAAAAAATTTGTTATCTGAAATTATAAATTGTAATTACACTATTGTTATATACAATGATAACCAAGGGGCTCAGAAGTTATCAGAAAACCCATTGTACCATAAGAGATCTAAACACATAGATGTACGACATCACTTTGTTAGGGAAACTGTTACTAATAACTTAGTAAAGATTGTACATCTGCCAACTACTGAAATGCCTGCAGACTTGTTAACGAAAGGGTTATGTAGTTTGAAACATTACTATTATGTTAAAAAGTTAGGCATTCAAAGTATTATTTAAGTGTAGTTTATATTATTATTTTTTGTTATATAGATATTTGATTATTTTGATAAGAGGAGATGTTAAAACATATCAAATATAATCTTACTTTATAGGCTACTAGCGCCATTAACATATGCAGTTTGTACTTATGTTTCATGTCATTTCTTATCTGTGTATTTTTACTCTGTAATAAAATTCAGTCTTGTGGCAACAGCTATCGTGTTATTTTAATAGTATTTATATAATAATTTGCTATTTGCACAAACAAAAACGTGCAAATCGCAATCTTCTTTTTTCAATTGTTAATTAGGTACTAACATAAATAATCGATGGAACTTTGAGTAAAAGTGCCTTAACTTTTACCATTGAATTTATAAGTTTAGATTTCATAGTTTTCCTTTCATTTTATTTATTATGTTTGTTACAGAGTTTTGATCCATATGATTGCCTCTATCGATTGATGTCATTAAATTACAGGTTGTTATTTTTTCGAATATTAGTCGGTTCGTTCTCGAGAGTAGCAAGCGAATTTTGAAAAATCTTTGAATTCAGATTTGTTTCTTTTTAACTTTGAAATCTTAGTTTTTTTTTATTAAGCCAAACTGTTCACTGTTTCGTTGGTCTAGTGGTCTCAAGCGCAACTGCTGAGCAAGATGTCCTAAATTCGATTCCCGGGTCGGGCAAAGAGTTGTTGGGTTTATCCATCAGGAATTTCTCTGTAGCAGCCACGAAGTCTGGATCTGTGTCTGGTTGATGGTAATAGGCGCGCTCCCTATTACATGGGACTTAAACATAGCTGGGGAAATGTGGGTGAATTATTAGGTACACTTCTGCTTAACCCTTCGGCTGTCTAACGCCTGTAAAGGCGTGATGTTATGTTATGTTAATTAGGTACCTGGATGGTCTTTATGAAATAAGCGTGTATTGTGTCATATTTTACGGTGAGCTATGGGCTAGCTTGCCATCCGTCAGCCTCATGATGACAGGCCGTATCGACGGCGCGTACGTGATCCACGCGCGCCTCAAAGAGAGTCAGCAAAAGGAAGGGGACCGTAAGGACCGACGCCTGCCGGGGCCTGCGGGACTGTCCGAAAGAGATACCGTGGCTCCGGAACACAAAGAGCAAAGAAGGAACATGGATGTGTTTAAGTCAGTAAAAGTCGGACACTCCCTCCTGCTCCATTCAGTCATTTGATGATTCGTCATTCGAAAAAAAAAGGGTAACCTACTCAACCAAAATGTATTTATTTGTGACTACGATTTTGGTCTCGTTTGGATAGTTGTTCAGTTTGATGTTCCCAATATGACCAAACATTTCTGATGCATCTGGTGATGATTGACAGATTCTGATGTCATTAATAACTTTTTTGATAAAAAAATGCTGTTATGCTAACGCCAAATAAACACTTGCTCCTTTATTAATCTTCGCAAGTAAATAAACTGAAATTATAACGAAACCGTTAATGGCTTACAGCCTGTCAATGGCAGGTCTTTTCGGCAACATTATTTATTTTTCAGTCATTTTATGAATGCTTCACTTAAGCGTGTGGCTTTGATGAATCATTGCCCCTGCGTCGAGTCCCTTTACGTTGACTCGTAATTTTTCTTGGTGTTGCACTGTCTTTTGTTTCGCCTCGACATAGCTGTCACAGAGTACAGTCACATTAAAAACGAAATCCAGCTTTTTAATTAATAAAGTTATTTTGCTCATCCGGTGATCCGTATTTTAAATATTACATTGATAACCCACCAAAAAGTACTAGGCTACCATAAGTTCAAGGAGCTAAAACGTTTGAAATTTAGCCTATGACACTTGGAGATAAACTGTTCTGATTCTGAGTCCCTGAATGTACTCAATACTCAGTGGTCATACATGACGTCAAATGTAACATAAGAGTGGAAGGCATCGTTATTAAAAGAAATATCTGCTTCCTACAAAACTGCATTACCGTTTTTGTTTAAATTATCGATGAAAAATTCCAATGTGAGTTTAGATTGATTACCAGTAAGTACTCACCTCCAGTAAGAACTCACTCAACCTCCAGTAAGAACCAGTAAGAACTCACCACTCAGTAAGTACTACCTAAACTTTAGGTAGAAGGGACACCTCCACCACCATTTTATTACTTTAGGTCCTAAAGTAAAAAGTAGCGAAAGTAATCCATCCGTCTATACCGATGGACTAGTTCCGCATTTATAATATTTGTTCGTGTAGTATGTATTTTGAGAGTATCTGCCAGCTTCAAGAACTAGTGAACGATTTTAAACAGAATTGTTTATGCTACGAGAAAAATGCATTAACTAGAGTAAAGTATTCTTAGCAGATTAAATTTTCTGAAAAAAGACAAAAGCATTTTCTTGGAGACAACAGCTCTATTGCATTCCAATATGAACGTTTTTCTTTTCCTGCGAATTTACCCGCGTGTTCTTTGATATTGTAGCGGCACTACAAAAAGTACTACGCTACATGGAACAAAAAGTACTACAGCGCCATCTATGATACAGATGATGAACTAACAGCGAAACACGTCAGAATTCCTACATCGCACAAGCAACTTTATCCGCGTCAGGCAGTAGCCCACCAGATATAACACCCGTCTAGTCGGAGGATCTTCCCTTTTCTTTGGGGGATGAAGAGCTTTACACCCTGTTCTTCATACCCCAAAATATCTTAACTACTTATTTTGTTGTCATCATCTGCCTAGCCTTTTCCCAACTATGTTGGGCTCGGCTTTCAAAGTAGTAGTCTCGGAGTCAGGATTTGTACCCGGTTGATAGCAATAGGCTCGTGAAATGTGGCAGAAAGTGAAATTTTTTAAATTTTTAAGAACGTTTGATGTTTAAATTCAGTGTCAATCTTTAAAAAAAATTAACGTACATGTTTTATTTAAACTTCACGTACAAATAGTAGTACATGGGCGGAAATAATACCACAAGGCATTTTCTACCAGTCAACCTTTGGGTTAAATAGGAAAACATAGTGATAGGGTACAAAAAATCTCCTCTCCACCAACACAACAACAACAACTCTTCTTTCCTTTTTTTTACTGCCACTGATTTTGGCTGACAATAAAACTTAAGGGGCTACCCCATGGCACACTAGCGCCACTTTAGTAAAAAAATCAGAACTCGTTATTACACAATTAATATAAAATCTGATAGACAAAATCAATCTTTTGGTCTTGTAAATTATTTACGTCTGCCTATCTCATTGAAACATAGCTCGCTGTCGTTACAGATACAAAATGGAAAAAAACGGCCGTTTTTAGCAATTTTTCTAACTGTAACTACAGTGTAGTATATTTTAATGAATTAAATAGACGTCAATAATCTAGAACTCTAAAGCATTGATTTTGTCTATCAGAATTTATATTAATTGTGTATTTAACGAGTTCTGATTTTTTTACTAAAGTGGCGCTAGTGTGCCATGGGGTAGCCCCTTTAGAAGAATAAGATAAACGGAATTAAGTATGGATTTTTCACGTCGATATGACAAATGACGTCATGAAAGGTATCGGATCTCTCTGTCTAATCTGCAGTTTCAAATGCTTATAACTTAGTATTTTTAATAGATATTATAAAAAAAATTACACTCTGCTATTTCTGACGTTAATGCGCTTTGTTTAGAGTGATAAAAAAAATCATGCATATACATTTAACCTAATAATATGCAATAATATGCATATACCCTATTACGGGAATATTCGTTTTTCTGCTCGCAAATATACCTACATATTATCATTGCCTAGACTGTAACTGTATGTCAGTCAGTTCCCCTTTCTGTATAGCAACTTAATTACTCTAATTGCTAATTATGTGTCGTGGTATTTAGTTGATGTGTGAATGATATAACCGTGTAATACTGTCTAATTAGCTTTTGATTTGTGGTGGCATTTCAGTTAATTAGATATTGATTCTGTCGTATTCATTATGACTTATGTTTGAGAAGAAGGGTGGGCAAAGGGGCAGGTGAAGTTAAAACAACAACAACAACAACAGCCCATAACGTCCACTGCTGGACATAAGCCTCTCCCATGATGGGAGAAATTTGCCGTAATCTCCACGCTTGGCAGGCGGATTGGAGATCGCAGTGATGAAAGACTAACAGAAAACGCTGCTGCCCATTCTCAGGTCTACGGAGGCGCAAGGTGTTCTGCCTCAGACATTAGTCGCCTTATACGACACCCATGAGTGTAATGGGTTGTTTCTATTCTACTCTGCCGGATACCACACGGCTTAAAGAGGGCTTAATTAAAAATAGCATAAAAAAGTTCTTTATATAGGGTGTAAACAACCTCATCACGAAGCCGTCAACCAAGCATTCTGTACGTCAAACTAAGTAACTTTACGCAAAAATTATTGCTGGAAAACGACTTTCTTTTTTGGGGGTAAAAAATCATGTTTTATGGTAGAACTCAATGTAACACACTCAAAACATTGTGCTGATAGATGGATTGAATAGTACGGGGGTCGTGAAGGTGTTTAAAGTAAAAATCTTAGGTACATTAAAAACTTGTATTAAAAAAAAAACTTGTCAAAAAGTTGGAACTTTGATCCCCAATATCTCCGAACAAAAAAATGATCGCAATGATGGGGAGAACAAGTGCCTTTATAGGCTTCGTTAAAGTTCATAGTGTTTGGCATCGTTCGAATCGACTACTGTCAGGCACCAGAGGTAAAAATTGCCTAACGATTTGGAACCGTATGTAAAGTAAAAATAAGGTTTGAATTTGCTGATACGAGGTGGGACGTTTTCGTCCCGGCGGGACTCAACGGAAATTTCCGATCGGTTGGAATTCCACCCACTTGGGACTATAAAGGGAGGTGTTTTACACCCTTATAATGTTCATTATAATTAATGTCACTTTTTGTGAATCCGTATATCCGTGACTGCGTTATTCTTCAACAATTCGGACTTTGATATGGTTTTCATATTTCAATAAAGAAATGATGTTTTGTCAAATCGGAGGATTTTAAACTTGGTTTATTTATTATGTTTCAAGAGTCTTTTGACATAAAAAACTTCCCAACAGTTAGGTTAACATGCCTAAGGACTAAGCACACATGTAAGCACTGCACCTCATTTCATTTATTGATTACGAGCCGTGGCGATGCCACTATGATGATTATGAACGTCCGTATCATAAGGAGAATTATCAAAATTTTGAGTTGAGGTGGTGCTTATACCGGATAAGCTAGTTAGTTCAGTTAGTATGCAAAGTTTCATGATCTAATTTGAAGTACTTTTTGAATACCAGCGGTTTATTGTTCAATTTGGGTAGGTAACTTTGGGATTTTTTTCTATCGAGTAAATTTTATGAAATCGTGTTTTCGCCAAACATCAGACCTAACATTAATCCTCAACTTTACCATATATTTATTTAAAAATTAATGCTGCAGTGTTTTAGGCGTAACGGAGGATCATGCTAAGCCATTTGAGGTAGTATAGGCCCTTAAGGGTACGTTAATTTCAAGGATTTCATCAAAAACATGACGATATGTTAGAGACCTTGGTACACGAACAGGGACCAAGCTATCCTACTATAACGTTCGCAACTTGCAACGTAAACACATACAAAAGTAACGTCTGTTTTCGTCCTTTTTCCTATTTTCGTTGGCCTCGTCCATTTTTCACCCACAATGTATATCTAGCACCGTGTTCCCTCTCCGACAAGTGTCCTTTTACCGAAGAAATGGATTTTCCTTCCCATATCGTGAGTTTTGTGAATAAATGATGATGGTCCTGAATATTTACTGTGTTATTGTAAGTGGATGTCATTTAGAGAAACTTAACATCACGCATGTTCTTCCAGAGAGGGTAGGTGTAGGTGTTTAGTGCACCCACATATCGCCATTATTTATTTATTTAAGGAAAATCAAACAGTAGCACAATAATAATTCGTAACAATAATTTAAATATTAGATTTTGAAACAATTATGCTACCCACAACGTTCTCCACAGATTACAATTTAAAGTATTTCAAAACTAGCTAGTAAAAACACAAATACAATATAAACAACGGTCATTGTCCTGGAACTAATATCTAAGATTTTTAAATGTATGTGATTATACATATAAAAGAAAAAAGAAAATTTAAATTATTAGGTACGTTATTAAATATCTAATTATACAGTTTTTAGTTTAGTTTATTTTAATAGATGTGTATATTATAACTAAGTTTCTATGGCTAATATTTATTTATTTATTTATATTCATTAACACATACATTTGTTTTAACAGGTAAAACCCAAGCTAACAAAAGTAGTCATTAATTGCTAATTATTCAGTCCCAAGTAACGGGTCTGGGTAGAAACACAAATTACACAGTGGACAACAAACCGTCAAAAGTGTCACCCTCTGAAATTCCGCTAAAGAGCAAGAAAATATGTCTAAAACCCGAGAGACATTATTAAGTATACTTACTGCACGAATCACTGTTGTAAACTTTAATAAGTTTGTACGGGTTGCCGGAACTTTAAAAAGCCCGACCCTCGGTCCCAACCGTAGCCTCCTGTCTGGAACGAGCAATCCTAACGATTCCAATATCTGTGGATTATTCAGCATACCACGAAAAATCATAAAACATATTGTACCAGGGCGAGGTTGCGCCTTACTTCCAACTTATGGTACCCAACCAAAGAGTGTTGGATACTTATGTGGGTAGAAAGGGTAGACACCAAACTGCTTCCAATACAGGTATCTGGTAAATTTGTTTCTCATCTTTTCCAGCATCTGGGAATACTTCACTTCATAAGGATTCCAGATGACAGCACTAATTTCTAAGTTGCTTCGCACCAACGCATTGTTAAGGGCTTTCACTGCTGCCATATTAGTGAAGTCACTCACGGGTTTCACGCAAGACAAAACCAAGATTTTTAAACGCTTTTGCACACCTGCACTATATATATTATTTATTTCAATCAACTTAGGATCATAGAGTACAATTAAAATCAACAACACAATTAAAATCAACATCACAATTAAAATGAAGATCAAAAATTAAAATGATAATAAAATTAAAACAAATTAGAATTAAAATTAAAACACAAAAATTAAAATTCTATTATATAAAGCTCGATTACCACTCACTGACTGACTGACTGACTCACTCACTGACATAATTGTTCTCCCAGATGGTGGATGGGGAGGTGGAATATTTTGACAGATTCGTAAACAAGTAACTCCCGCGAGTATGGGAAAAGTGCCAAACCTCCCCTTTTCACCCCCCTTCCTCCCCCTCCCTATCGTATCTCGGATACAAAGAGACCCGTATTTTTCGTTTTTTACGGATTCGTATAGAGGAGGCTCGGGAAACCTCCCCTAAAAATAAAAGGGCTATAACCTCGTAACGGTCAGAGATAGCCATTGGGTGCTTGAATAAATATTATAGTAGGCGTCGAAACCTGTCCGGTGGTGGTAGGTTCTGAGTGGAGCGAACCTGCGAGACCGAGTGGAGCAAAGGGGGGAGGTGGCGAGCGAAGCGAGCCGGCGACCTCCGTAGCGTAAAGAAGGTCGAGTGGGTGAAGCGTAACTCAGGGGCGATGACAAGCAAACTTTAGGGTAGTGTTTTTTTTAATGGGACTGAGTTTTTAAATACGGTTTTTTACTTTAATTTTAATTGGTTTTATAGGTTTTTTTTTTTAAATTTGTTTTTAGAATGTTTTAGGGGTTCTTAAGGGTTTTCGTACTGATGTAGGGGTAGTTGTAACGGATTTTCCAATTATTTTAAGGATTCCTATGGATTCTCAAAAATTTATGATGGTAAGGAATACTTCTCAAGAATACGACAACACGCGAGCTGCGCGCAGCTCGCGCACCCACGCAAATACTAGTTATACTATATAAAGCTCGATTACCACTGACTGACTGACTGACTGACTGACTCACTGTCATAATTGTTCTCCCAGATGGTGGATGGGGAGGTGGGTATATTTTGACAGATTCGTAAACAAGTAACTCCCGCGAGTATGGGAAAAATGCCGAACCTCCCCTTTTCACCCCCCATCCTCCCTCTCCCTATCGTATCTCGAAAACAAAGAGACCCGTATTTTTCTTTTTTTACGGATTCGTAAAGAAGAGGCTCGGAAAAGTAAAAACCGGTTTTCAAATTTGCCTCCCTTGCCCCCCTTCTTGCCCCCTTTAGGCTGATCTCGGAAGTTGAGAGACTTGGAACATTTTTTTTTTCAGATTCATACAAGGGGGTCCAAAGTTGGTCAAAATCATTTTTCAAAACTCACCCCTCTCAACCCCTTCACCCTCTCCCCATCGTATCTCAGAAACTAGGGCACGTAGCGGCTTTTTGATTTTTATTATATTATTATTGAGGGGCGTTGAAATTTGTATATCCTTTCCTCCCATCCCCAACCTCCCCTAAAATTGAAAGGGCTGTAAATTCGTAACGGTTAGAGATAGCCATTGTGTGTTTGAACAAATATTATAGTAGGCGTCGCATGGATCTTTACGCCTATTACCCGTATCCGGATCCGTAACCGCGGATCTTGACGCCTATGATCCACATCCGGATCTCCGGATTTGTATCTGCGTTTCCGTTTCGTTCGTGTGTATGATCCGCATCTGGATCTGCGGATTCGTATCTGCGTATCCGTATCCATGGATCTTAACGCCTATGATCCGTATCCGTATCCGTGGATCTTGATGCCTATGATCCGCATCCGAATCTCCGGATTTGTATCTGCGTTTCCGTATCCGTGGATCTTTACGCCTATGATCCGTATCCAAATCCGTATCCGTGGATCTTGACGCCTTTGATCCCGTATCCGGATCCATGGATCTTGATGCCTTTGATCCGTATCCGGATCCGTGGATCTTGATGCCTATGATCCGCATCCGGATCTCCAGATATGTATCTGCGTTTCCGTATCCGTGGATCTTTCCGCCTATGATCCGCATCCGGATCTCCGGATTTGTATCTGCGTTTCCGTATCCGTGGATCTTTACGCCTATTATCCGTATCCGTGGATCTTGACGCCTTTGATCCGTATCCGGATCCATGGATCTTTACGCCTATGATCCGTATCCAAATCCGTATCCGTGGATCTTGACGCCTTTGATCCGTATCCGGATCCATGGATCTTGATGTCTTTGATCCGTATCTGGATCCGTGGATCTTGATGCCTATGATCCGCATCCGGATCTCCGGATTTGTCAAAATCAAAATCAAAATCAATCAAAATCAAAGCATTTATTTCAAGTAAGCCAGCAACAGGCACTTTTGAATTGTCGAAACAAAGATGAAAATTAAATGTAGCTACAGTCCCAGTCACAAGACATAAAAACTGTGAAAGTACTGTAGTTGCCCATTCCCTAGCGTAGATCTCTATGGAGAAGAACGGGCAAGAAACTCCATGGACACTCTTTTAAATCAGAATATTGTTACAAAATCTTGGTTACATCATTCACGTTGAGATGGTATATTATGTGAGAACAATGTAGCAAGATGTGCACGGTAAAAGTGTCCACAGCAAAAACACACAAACAAAAAAAAAAAATACAATTCAAAATAATTCATTCAAATAAGCCATGGCAACCAAGAGATGACCAGTCACAACTGACAGCGCCCGTTCACGGACATGACGCATGGATCAGCACCATTCAACTCAACCATTTTGAAGGGAACTAAATGATCCGACACATGCGCCACCATCAGCGAGACAATTGAGTGAGCATGACATACTCCAAACCGCCAGGGCACATTCAAGTCAAGAAAAGACGTAGGTTTCCAGTGAATGATAGCTTTCTAGTACATAGTACTCACACAATATGGGCTATGCATTTATAAAGAGATTGATTCTATACAATGCAAAGATAGTTGTACAATCTTCAGCAGCTCCAACAATACAATTTAATGCTATCAATTTATGCGCCCCTGTCCATGTGGAGCAGGACCAGCATTGAGCCAAGCATTTTTATCAGCGATATAATCGCTCAACTTGTAATATGCTTGCTTACATAGTGTGCGTTTAATGCATGTTTTAAATTTCGTCTCATTCAGTTCAAGAATACTTTGTGGAATTTTATTATAGCATCTCAAACAGTACCCCATGAAAGATGAGTCTACTTTAGCGAGTCTGAAACCTGGCTGAACTAGTTGGTCCCTATTTCTAGTACTGTAATTATGTCTGTCACCCCTTTTACCAAAAAGGTGCAGATTTTTTCTGACGTACATTATGTTTTCGTAGATGTATTGACAATGTACCGTCATGATGCCAATATCCTTAAACAGTTCCCTTAGAGAATCGCGCCTACGAAGATTATATATGGCTCTGATGGCTCTTTTCTGCAGAATAAATATAGACTCAATATCTGCAGCCCGTCCCCACAGCAAAATGCCATAAGACATTATACTATGAAAGTAACTAAAATAAACCAGTCTAGCGGTATCTACATCAGTATACTGACGGATTTTTCTAATGGCAAAGGCTGCTGAACTTAGCCGCCCCGCAAGAGATGTCAAATGAGAACCCCATTGTAGCCTTGAATCAAGCGTAATCCCCAGGAAAACCGTTTTATCTACGAATTCAAGTTTCTCTTTATTCAATATTATATCACAATCACTACTTTTAACATTCGGTAAAGCAAATCTTATGCATTTTGATCGGCACTCATCGCATACAGACGTGCACATCAATGCAGTATTAAAATAAATAAATTAACGCTTGCATTAAATTTTGACCCAGTTTAAGTGCATTAGCTTGATATAACAAAACAACGTAGAAAGCGGTTTTTCAACTCAGAATAATGGACTGACTGCATTATAAATAGTTGTTATAATCTGAAAAATGGCCAGCAGCCCCTTTAATCGGAGTGGGATGACACCACGCAGCCCTCCGTCAACTCCAACACCGAGACCTCCTCAACAACAAAAGCAGCACCAAGAGGAAGCCGTTGAACCAATCAGTACTGCGGAGATTCAGAACTGGTTGGGGACCATTGAAGACCACCTGAATGAGGTCTTTTGTATTGCTTCTGAGGGAAAACTAAATTCTGAACAGAAGCAAAGAATTGGCAATCTCTGCCGAAAAGTTGGGCATGGTGTCTCACAATTGGCTGTTCAATACCAGTCGCTGAAATCAAGAGCCCTACAAACACATACTGCCTTGAAAACTATGACCGAAGCTCGAGACCTAGCAGATTGTCTAGCAGAGATGAACCGCACGATTCAGGAGTCCTGTACGAGGCAGGATGCAGCCCCTACATCTTTTGCCGATATGGTGAAAAAGGGATCTAGCAGTTTTATTCGCCCTAGCAATCTTAGCTCCGTGGCGATTTTTCCATGCGACAACACCAAGACCAGTGATGAAACCAAGAACATGGTACAAAAAATCATATGCCCTGGTGAAATGAAGCTGAAAGTACGAGGCGTACGTAAAATAGGAAAAGGAGGACTTATCGTTAGCACTGAGACCAAGGATGACCTAGATAAGCTCAAACAGAAAGTCCAAATCGCTTCGTCAGGCCTTACCGTCGACGGACCTCGGAAGCGCAAACCTCGCATTATTGTACTTGGAGTTCCCGCATCAATGGCCGAAAATGAGGTTTATAAATGCATTTACGACCAAAACATAACGGACAAACTGCCTATGACTCTAGATACATTTATGACCTCAATTAAACTTAGCCACAAATCTGGAAGGAAAGATGCTGAGAGCTGTAATTATATAATAGAAGTTTCAGCCGTCATTCGCAAGGCCCTCATCACGCAGGACAGATTATTTATAAATTGGACGTCTTGCCCGGTACGAGACTTCACACTAGTAACGAGATGTTACAAGTGCCAGCAGTACGGTCATGCATCCAAGACATGCAAGGTCGCTGTCCCGACTTGTGGCCATTGCGGTGAAGAAGGACACTCTAGCCAAGACTGCGCAAAAAAAGCTGATGATCCAAAATGTGCTACATGCATGCGCTTTAAAAAACAAGCTAACCACAAGACGGGAGACGCAGTTTGTCCAGCTAAACTTGCAGCCGAATACAGGTACATTAACTCTATTGACTATGACGGCGCCTAAGAGCGCCACATATTTGTTTAAAACTTAGACGTAATTTATTGTTGTTATTTTTAAGTAGAATGGATATTAATTTAATTACCGACATAGATAACTCATTTTTGACCGAGTCAAATTCATGTGAGGTTGAGGACTGCAATCAATATCTTTCCCAGTATCAAAAGTCACTAACCATACTAACCCAAAACATACGAAGTATTCATAAGAACATAGATAGCTTTAACATTTTTCTTCATAGACTTAACTTTAATTGTGATATTATGGTTCTAACAGAATGCTGGCTATCAAAGCGCCACGATAACCTCCCGGCAATACCAGGGTACAACTTATTGTACACTAAAATTAACCACAATCAAAATGATGGTGTCGTTGTCTTTGCAAAGGAATCATTAAAGGTCAAAGTCGAAGAACCTGATCTACAAGATTGTATTAGTAACTGCCTTATCATCAAAATTGGTACAACTACAGCGATAATTGCTTTGTATAGATCCCCTTCCGCAAGAAACCTAACCTCTTTCCACAGTTCCCTTAACCAGATTTTTCAATCACTTAGCCCATTTAACAATGTAATACTAACAGGTGATATTAACATTAACATTGGCTCCGAAAACTGCGACGCAGGGACACAAGATTACCTTAACATGTGCTCATATCATGGTTTTCTGCCTGCTCACACATTGCCTACTCATCAGAGCGGTTCTTGCCTCGACCATATGATGATCAAAACCACTTATTCATTTATTACGCTTGTTACTAACTCAACAATAACCGACCACCATTCTGTCTTTCTAGCCGTAAATTTAACGCTGCCTAAGCAAAATCGCCCCAAGACAAAATCTAAATTAAACATAAAAAAAACTCGAATATGATTTACGCGGCATTGACTATAGCCTAGTTTACAATACTGCTGACGCTAATTCAGCTTTATCGTACTTAATAAAACATGTCCAACAAGCAATTTTGCGTAAAACGACAGTTGTGACAACAAATAATCGTTTTCATAATATTAAACCTTGGATTACTCCTGGACTAATTCGATGCATAAGGAACAGAGATAAACTTCATCAGAAAACTAAGAAATTCCCTGATAATTTAATAATTCTAAACACCTATAAAAGATACAGGAATTTCTGCAACAATCTCTTAAAGAAGCTTAAAAATAATTACGATAAAAATGAATTAAATAAAGCAGGCAACAATACCAAGCAAATTTGGAAACATATTAAAAACGTTACCTACATGACTAAACAAGGTGAATCAAATTCGAGATTACTGCTTACTAATCCTTCACCCCTCTTATCAGCTAACAAAGTAAATAACTTTTTTGTTAATGTTGGGAAAACTTTGGCCGAAAATATTCCGAAACATTGCTCCCAACCTTTTTTCCAAAAACAGAACAACAACTTGAAGTCATTTGCTATGCTGGATACTGACGAAAACGAAATATCCCGAATAATATCTGGCCTTAAAGATGACTGTGCAGTTGGATGGGATAATATAAGCAACAGGATCCTTAAACTCTTTAAGCATTTATTGGCACCTCCCTTAACGCATATATTTCGAATCTGTCTTTCCAAAGGAATTTTTCCTGTCTAAAAAAGGCTGTTATTATCCCTATCTATAAATCTGGAGACAGGGACTTGGTTAATAACTATAGGCCAATATCATTACTCCCCTCAATTTCAAAAATACTAGAGAAAATAATAAACAGCAGACTAGTTAGCTTCCTGGAAAAAAATAACATCTTGTCACCAGCGCAATTTGGCTTCAGACCCAAATTATCCACAGCCGATGCGGTGCATAGCCTTACCAATTATGTCTCAGAAGAGCTGGGCAAGGGGAACCAGGTCATGGGAGTCTTCCTTGATTTAGCGAAAGCCTTTGACACTGTCTCCGTTTCTGTGCTTCTAAGAAAATTAGAGGCCATAGGAATAAGGGGCACGCCGCTGACATTGCTGGCTGACTACTTAAACGACCGATACCAATGTGTTAGGATTGACAATTTTACGAGTGATGAGCAGAAAAATACCGGATTTGGTGTTCCCCAGGGAAGTATATTGGGCCCTACCCTTTTCCTGGTTTATATTAACGACTTGTGTAACATAAATATCGAGCACGGCAAGATCATATCTTATGCTGACGACACGGCGCTAATATTTTCTGCTGGAAACAGTAGCGAACTGTTTGAAAACGCTCAACTTGGCTTTAATACTGTGACTAATTGGCTTCAAAGCAATTTACTAACACTAAACGCTGACAAGACAAAATACATTCACTTCTCCATGCGCAAGCCTCAACTTAACACTGCTAACTTCCATGTATATGCCCATCAATGTGATAATCGGTCAATCAACATGTGCAATTGTCCTTCTATCCTCAAAACCAATAATATTAAATACTTAGGGGTTATAATAGACGACACACTCTCTTTTAGGTATCATATTGAAAGTCTTGTTAAAAGAGTGCGCAAATTAATATATGTATTTAAAAAAATACGAACTTTTGCAGATTCTAAATTAATCACACAAGTTTATTTCGCCCTATGTCAATCCATAATTCATTACTGTATCATTTCATGGGGTGGCGCAGCAAAAACTATCCTGCTTCCCCTTGAAAGAGCTCAAAGAGCAATTTTAAAGGTAGCAAACTTCCATCCCTTTTACTTTCCCACAGATCAGCTGTATAAATCCTGCAACGTGCTGACTGTGCGCCAGCTATTCATTATGCACTTAGTATTAAAACAGCACACCATGCTCACGTACAATGCTGACAATACTAACAAGAGACGGAATGATATAGTATGCATTTCTAATACAACCTCCAAACATGTCTTTGTGGAAAGATTCTTTACATTTTTAGGCCCATTTCTGTACAATAGATTAAATAGAAAACTAAGTATTTATAAGTTAAACTATTTTAGCTGTAAAAAGTCTATTATAACTTTTTTACAACCCATCACTTATGCACAGACAGAAGATTTACTTGTTGTCTGCAAGTAAACTGCTGACACATTGTTTGTTTATAGTTGTAATTTTAGTAATTTACTTTTCTTTCATTGTTAATTTATTTATTTTAAGTAGGTATTCAAGCACCTTCTAGCCTGAAACACAGGTTCCACCTAGTTCAGGCAATAAGCAACAGTGCTCTATTTTATTTGTTAAGATACTTAATTGTAAATGTGCCCCTTTTTATAAATAAACGATTTTATTATTATTATTATATTTGGTTTTTTTTTTCATTTAATACCAAATTGTTTGCTGTGAACCAATTTTGGACCTGAAGTAGGGCATTATTCACGTCATCTAGATTTTGGTCCCGCCTATTTATCTTAAAAATTAGGGAAGTGTCATCAGCAAATAACACCATATTTTGAGGTTGGTTTTTCAGTAAATAGGGTAGATCATTTATATATACTAGAAAAAGGAAAGGACCCAATATTGAGCCTTGTGGAACCCCCATTTTTACTTTTAACCCCTGTGAATTAACACCATTTATTTGAACATGTTGTTGTCTATCATTCAAATAAGATTTTACCAAACTAAGTGCAAGTTTACCCAGTCCGTAATGCTCAAGTTTCAAAAGTAATGTGTCGTGATTTACGCAATCAAACGCTTTGGAGAGGTCACAAAAAATTCCTATGGCGTCTTGTGACTCTTCCCACGCAGTAAATATGTGCTTTAATAAGGTTACACCGGCGTCAGTTGTACAACGTCCCTTGGTGAAGCCATACTGTTGATCATGTAAGATTCTGTTGGTGTTAAAATGATAGAGCATTTGATTAAGCATTACTTTTTCAAAAACCTTGCTAAAAACTGGTAACACGGATACAAGTCTATAATTATTAGTATCTTTACTGTCCCCGGATTTGAAAAGAGGTATGACTTTACTGTATTTCATTAAATCAGGGAAAACTCCTTGGTCTACACATAAATTAAAAATTAAAGCTAAGTAAGGGGCTATAGTCTCAAGTATGGATGTACAAACTTTGACAGACATTCCCCATAGATCTTCGGTTAGTTTGATTTTTATTTGCCGGAAAGTTTTAATAACAATCATAGGGTTAATGTGTTTAAATTTAAATTCAACCAGGCAGCCAGACACATTCGCCTTTAATAACCCAATTGAGAGTTCAGGTGAGGAAATAAGAGCCTCCGTTGTTTTTTGTGGTATATCGGTAAAGAACTTTACAAATTCTTGAGCTACTCCCTGATTAGAGCTTTTAGGACCACATGCTGTATCTAATGTGTAGCTAGTGTTACGTATTTTCTTCCTGTTAGTCTCGTTATTTATAACTTTCCAAACTGTCTTTATTTTATTTTCTGCTGTTTTGATCTAGTTGCTAATGTGCAGTGCTTTAGCAACCTTGCATGTATTTCTAAAAATGTTTGAATACTTAGCAACATACTTGTTAAAAGTATCAGTGTTTATAAAAGGCTTAAGGCCATAAAGCTCAAATAGTCTTTCCCTACTTTTTCTGATACCTCTAGTTGCCCAATCACTAAATATGAATTTAGGGCAAATACTTTTTGTCTTCTTTTCAAAAGTTTTATTGAATTCCGTGTGAACTATTGAAAAGAAACGATCATACAATTGATCTATATAAATATCATCAAGGCCCATAACGCTTAACTTGTTCTGTAGCAAAATATTATACCTATTTAATCTGCTAGAAGTTATAGGTCTAAATTTAATTTGAACTTTTTGCGATGGTTGTGTATTACACCTGAAGGTTACAGTTTGTCCGCTATGGTCAGAGGGTAGACAATTTACTATTGCTTTATCTAAGTAATCACAATCGCAGAAAATATTATCTATACAAGTAGCAGAAGATGGAGTGACTCTAGTAGGTTCTGTAAAAGTGTTGGTCAAGTCAAATGACTTAAAAAGATTTAATAAGCGACTGCTATTTGCACATTCTTCTAAAATATTGATATTAAAATCACCACAAATAATTGTAGATTTATTACTGACTGCAAGTTTTGCCATCACATCTTCCATTATTGATTCAAATAAAGAAAAGTTTTGATAGTTTGGGGGTCTGTACACACACACAATTACATGCTTATCTAGCTCAACACAGGACAGTTCAACGCAATGTTCAACCGAGAGACCTACTATGTCATTACGTTGCTTATATTTAAAACAATTTCTTGTTAATATTAGGGAACCTCCACGAAGCATACTTTTACGGTTAAAGCAGCTACCCACCATATAGTTCTCATAATTGATAAGCATTTGGTAATCCTTAAGCCAATGTTCAGTAAAACAAATAATGTCAAACTTACTATTTTCTAAAAACAATTCAATTTCTAATAATTTGGAAGAAATGCCTTGGATATTTTGGTGGAATAATTTCAAAGTGTTCTGCTGAGGCCCTTTTTTACTAACTAATTGAGTGCAAGAAGATACGTTGGTAGGATTAACAATATTGTTAATCGTACCTCCTGTTGTCTCATTTCCTAGTTTAAATTAATTTTTGGAGTGAGGCTGGAGGCACCCGTACCATCCTCAGACAACAAGACCCTATCACTAATACTAATATACCCTAATTGAGAATTCTCCACGGTGACACATGGATCCTCCTCAGTACAATGTTTGTAAACATTTATAGCACTAGTGCTATATTCATTGAAAGTCACCTGTATATTAGTATTACTACTAATAGTCGCAGTATTAATAATAGAACTAAACTTAGACATACTATTTATGTCTGTGTGAATATTATAAGCTAATAGCCGAGCTATTTTGTGTCTACATCTAATAGGTAGATACACCTTACCCCGTGTCGACTTCAGTTTACCAACAATAGTGTTGATATCCAGATATATAAGTCTGTCACTATAGTGACCTACTAAAAAATGTACATGGTTATTTAACATATGTATATAATTGTTTTTTCTATTACCCAAATTTTCAAAAAATGGAAAACCACACAATATTATTTTGTTACAATTTAACTTCAACAACTCTGAAACACAGTCAGTGATGTCTTCCTTTTTAATCTTAGAACTATTACCAACACATATAGTAATGGTGGTACTAGGATCACAAGCAGTCTCTGTTACTGATGCCATATTCTGTTTGTAGGTTGATCCTGGCATGCAATAATTTTGGGTACAATAACTCAGGTTATTACTGATTAATTTCCCTAACCCTCTACCTATACTATCAGAGAACATAACTGAAAGATTAGAACCAAGACTATTAGGTGAGACCAAATGACCTAAGTCAGGTATTGTATCTTGGGTGGAAATACAGTCCTGAGTACTCACAGCTAGGGACGGGTCCTCCGTTGCCTCAAGCTGGAGGGCATCATTGCTGGATTCCCTCTGACAAGTACACTGAGTGTTGCTGAGAGTCAGCGAGTCCACTTTGTCTACCAATGCATTTGTAGCAAGAATATGCTCTTTAATTTGATTTTCCGAACATTCATATTTATTACATAAAGATTTTAGTGACTTATTAAGAGCCTGTATTTCTGATTGTAAGCGCTGAGTGTCAATTTCATAAATATTTATACTATCTTCCAATTTAATCTGATAGTTATTTAATTTATTAACTAGAGAAACACGTTCCTTCCTTAATTGAATATTTTTGGAAAGGTGTTTTTGTTGTTTCTTGTATTTATTACATTTTTTAATTATTCTATTTAATCGTGCATATTTCTTAATTTTATTTTTACTAATTTTGTGGCTGTAGTTATGCTTTAGTAAGGAGTCCTCTGTAAGGTCTATTGTTATAATGGAATGAGGGTTGCAATTTGTATTAACTATTGTATCTGCGTTTCTGTATCCGTGGATCTTTACGCCTATGATCCGTATCCGGATCCGTATCCGTGGATCTTCACGCGTATGATCCGTTTCCGTATCCATGGATCTTTACGCCTATTACCCGTATCCGGATCCGTACCCGCGGATCTTGACGCCTATGATCCGCATCCAGATCTCCGGATATGTATCTGCGTTTCCGTATCCGTGGATCTTTACGCCTATTATCCGTATCCGGATCCGTAACCGCGGTTCTTGACGCCTTTGATCCGTATCCGGATCCATGGATCTAGACGCCAATGATCCGCATCTGGATCTGCGGATTCGTATCTGCGTATCCGTATCCATGGATCTTAACGCCTATGATCCGTATCCGTATCCGTGGATCTTGATGCCTATGATCCGCATCCGGATCTCCGGATATGTATCTGCGTTTCCGTATCCGTGGATCTTTCCGCCTTTGATCCGAATCCGGATCTCCGGATTTGTATCTGCGTTTCCGTATCCGTGGATCTGTACGCCTATTATCCGTATCCGGATCTTGACGCCTATGACCCGCGTCCGGATCACCGGATTAGTATCTGCGTTTCCGTATCCGTGTATCTTTACGCCTATGATCCGCATCCGGATCTCCGGATTTGTATCTGCGATCCGTATCCATGGCCGTGTATCTTTACGCCTATGATCCGCATCCGGATCTCCGGATTTGTATCTGCTTTTCCGTATCCGTGGATCTTTACGCCTATTATCCGTATCCGGATCCGTACCCGCGGTTCTCGACGCCTATGATCCGCATCCGGATATCCGGATATGTATCTGCGTTTCCGTATCCGTGGATCTTTACGCCAATGATCCGCATCCGGATCTCCGGATTTGTATCTGCGTTTCCGTATCCGTAGATCTTTACGCCTATTATCCGTATCCGGATCCGTAACCGCGGTTCTTGACGCCTTTGATCCGTATCCGGATCCATGGATCTAGACGCCAATGATCCGCATCTGGATCTGCGGATTCGTATCTGCGTATCTGTATCCATGGATCTTAACTCCTATGATCCGTATACGTATCCATGGATCTTAACGCCTATGATTCGTATCCGTGGATCTTGACGCCTATGATCCGCATCCGGATCTCCAGATTTGTATCTGCGTTTCCGTATCCGTGGATCTTTCCGCCTATGATCCGCATTCGGATCTCCGGATTTGTATCTGCGTTTCCGTATCCGTGGATCTTTACGCCTATTATCCGTATCCGGATCTTGACGCCTATGACCCGCGTCCAGATCACCGGATTTGTATCTGCGTTTCCGTATCCGTGGATCTTTACGCCTATGATCCGTATCCAAATCCGTATCCATGGATCTTGACGCCTTTGATCCGTATCCGTATCCGTGGTTCTTGATGCCTATGATCCGCATCCGGATCTCCGGATTTGTATCTGCGTTTCCGTATCCATGGATCTTGATGCCTTTGATCCGTATCCGGATCCGTGGATCTTGATGCCTATGATCCGCATCCGGATCTCCGGATATGTATCTGCGTTTCCGTATCCGTGGATCTTTACGCCTATTATCCGTATCCGGATCTTGACGCCTATGACCCGCGTCCGGACCACCGGATTAGTATCTGCGTTTCCGTATCCGTGTATCTTTACGCCTATGATCCGTATCCTTATCTCCGGATTTGTATCTGTGATCCGTATCCGTGGCCGTGTATCTTTACGCCTATGATCCGCATGCGGATCTCCGGATTTGTATCTGCTTTTCCGTATCCGTGGATCGTTACGCCTATTATCCGTATCTGGATCCGTACCCGTGGTTCTTGACGCCTATGATCCGCATCCCGATATCGGGATATGTATCTGCTTTTCCGTATCCGTGGATCTTTATGCCTATGATCCGCATCCTTATCTCCGGATTTGTATCTGTGATCCGTATCCGTGGCCGTGTATCTTTACGCCTATGATCCGCATGCGGATCTCCGGATTTGTATCTGCTTTTCCGTATCCATGGATCGTTACGCCTATTATCCGTATCTGGATCCGTACCCGCGGTTCTTGACGCCTATGATCCGCATCCGGATATCGGGATATGTATCTGCGTTTCCGTATCCGTGGATCTTTACGCCTATGATCCGCATGCGGATCTCCGGATTTGTATCTGCTTTTCCGTATCCGTGGATCTTTATGCCTATGATCCGCATCCTTATCTCCGGATTTGTATCTGTGATCCGTATCCGTGGCCGTGTATCTTTACGCCTATGATCCGCATGCGGATCTCCGGATTTGTATCTGCTTTTCCGTATCCGTGGATCTTTACGCCTATTATCCGTATCTGGATCCGTACCCGCGGTTCTTGACGCCTATGATCCGCATCCGGATATCCGGATATGTATCTGCGTTTCCGTATCCGTGGATCTTTACGCCTATGATCCGTATCCGCGGATCTTGACGCAAATGATCCGCACCCGGGTCTGCGTTTCCGTATCCGTGGATCTTTACGCCAATGATCCGCATCCGGATCTCCGGATTTGTATCTGCGTTTCCGTATCCGTGGATCTTTACGCCTATGATCCGCATCCGGATCTCCGGATTCGTATATGCGATCCGTATCCGTGGCCGTGGATTTTTACGCCTATGATTTATTTATTTATTTATTTATTTAACTATTTATGTACACACAGTAAACAACAGAAGGAAAATACATTAAAAATATGAATACAAAGGAACTGCTTATTTCTTAAGAAATTTCTTCCAGCAGACCTGCAAAAGGAGAAATGAAAAAGAAATGTAGACAATAGTGTGTGAGAAAAGGAAGAGAATAGAGATTAGGTGCCTTTCCTAACTTAACCTATTAAGATATATAAATACACATATAAGTAAATATTAATACATACTTATATAAATACATAATGCTAAGATATATAGACTAATAAATATAAATATGTATATAATAAATCATGGTTGAGAGAAAAGGTAATGCTCTTTCACTCTGGATTTAAACAGTGAAATGGTCTTTAAATCACGAATGCTAGGCGGAAGTGCGTTCCACAACCTTACAGCGTGGACGGAGAAGGAATAAGAGTAATAGCTGGATTTGTGAGGATGGGATTTAAGTAGGGATCGAAGGTGTGATCTACACGGTGCGTCAGTAGGACGAGCATAAGAAAAACGCTTGCGCAGGTAAGAAGGATAGGATGGGTTGTGTAGGATATTGAAAAGGAGACATAGGATCCTAGTGTTCCTGCGAAGGCGGATTGGGAGCCACTTGAGTTCTTTGCGAAGGTGAGAAACGTGGTCATATTTACGGAGACCAAAAATAAAGCGAATACATAAATTTTGCAAACGCTCAAGCTTATTTAATAGCTCCTCAGTAGCATCCAGGTAGCAGGCATCAGCATAATCTATTATCGGCTGAATAAGTGTTTGTGCCAAAGAGATTTTAGTCTTCAAAGGTAGGAGACTCTGAAGGCATTTCAACGAATGAAAAGAGAAGTGAACCTTGCGGCTTACCTCATTGACTTGAGCTCGCCACGACAGATAGGAGTCAATAGTAACACCCAGATCTTTGGCGGTATCTGTATAATCGATGCGAACACCATCGAGGTACAACGGCATCAGAGATGCAACAACGGCTGCACCACGAACAAATCGGCTGCCTATGACCATGGCCTGAGATTTAGCAGGGTTAATTTGAAATCCAAATGACTTAGCCCAGGCGCTGATACAAGCCAGGTCATGATTCATAGCAGCAATGGCAGAATTGGCATCAGCTACTGTAAAGTGCCGGTAGAGCTGCAAGTCATCTGCATAAAGATGGAAGTTAGAAGAGATTACACTGGTAACCATGTTTATAAAAATTGAAAAAAGAAGAGGAGAGAGAACGCTACCCTGAGGGACACCCTCGGTGAGGCTACACCAATCAGAGAAAACCTCATCAAGGCGAACACACTGAGCGCGTCCCCGAAGATAAGAATTGAACCAGGCTAAAGCAGAAGAAGAAAAGTTCAAAGATTTGAGGATACCTAGCAAAATGTCGAAATCCACAGAGTTGAAGGCACTACTGAAGTCAAGCAATACAAGAACGGTAAGTGACTTACTCTCCATTGCCCAGCGGATATCGTCAGTTACTTTCAGAAGTGCAGTGACAGTACTATGACCCGAGCGGAAACCAGATTGGAAAGGGGATATTAAAGAGTTCGACGCTAAGAAAAATGTTAATTGTTTATGAACTAAGTGCTCAAAAACTTTGGAAAGAAATGGGAGAATAGAAATAGGTCTAAAGTGGGATAGCGAGGATGGATTGTTAGTTTTAGGTAAAGGTATGATGTGAGCTTGCTTCCAAACTGAGGGAAAAGAGCAACAGGAAAAAGAGTAGTTAAAGATGTAAGTAAGAACAGGAAGTAGAGATGGAAGGATAAGAGTAACCATTCTTGAACACAACTTATCGTTACCGACTGCAGAAGATGTAATCGCAAGGACAGATTTCCTAACGTCATCCTCAGAAATATCGCTAAGGTTAAAAGGAGAACATTGTGGCAACGGCAGTCTAGACAGGTTCTCCAGGGTCACAGCCTTGACAGACGAATCGAGAGAAAAGGGAAGGAAAGAGAAATGTTTATTCAGATCGTTGAGGTTCACATCCTTGCACTGGTTGGTAGGTGTTTTGCCTATGCCTACAGACTTGAGAAATTTCCAAACATCGGAAGAACTACGGTTGGTGAGTTGGTCGTGGAAATAGCGTCTCTTGGCATCTTGACACAGATGACTGCAGCGATTACGTAGCGATTTGTAATAAGAGAGATTCAGCTCAGAAGGTCTGCGCTTATATCTACTCTTAGCTTTATCCCTACGTGCCATAAGCTCTTTAATTTGTGTGGTTATCCATGGAGCAGGGTTATGTCTCACTTTGACACGTCGGATGGGTGCATGCTGGTCAAACAGGTTGAGAACTTGTGTAGTAAAATAATTCACCATCTCATCGATACTTTCCGTCACGACCAGAGGAGACCAGTCGATATTGTTGGCATCACGCTGCAATGCCTCCGGATCAATGCCTTTGTAGTTACGGAGATATAATAACTGGGGCTTACGCTTAGGGACACGGATGCGATACGACAGATAAATAAGATCGTGGTAGGAGAAAGTAGCAGTAAGTTGACCATGATATTTAACATTATTAGGAGAAGAAACAATCATAAGGTCTAGAAAAGACGGTGTACAATTAGGAAAATAGTGAGTTGCAGAGAGAGGCAATACTTGAAGATTAAAGGAAGACAAGACGGAGAGGAGTTTGAGAGACCGAGCGTCGTTTTTAATTAAGCACGTATTAAAATCACCCATTAAAATAACGTGGTCGTACAACGGACAAAGATTACTGAGGGTGGAATCAAGGGAATCAAAGTAGTCAATATTTAGATTAGGACTATAGAGCACTGCAAGCAAAACTTTAGTGTGGTGAAAAGAAATTTCTAAAAACATGTATTCAGCAGATCCAGAATAAAGTGAAGGAGATGAGCTGACCACCCTGTAGGGTAAATCAGCACGCAAGTATATAGCAACACCTCCTCCACCCTTGCCAGTCCTGTCATTGCGGATCAAGACGAAGCCAGGCAAGGAAAATTGAGTAGAAAAGAGAGAAGGCTTCAAAAAGATTCCGAAATCAATAGGGCGTCCAGGTGAGCACTGCTAAAGGATGCCAGAAGATCAGAATAGTGACCAGGAACACTCTGAGCATTGATGTGTGCTATATGTAGATTCTTAGGGTCATTGGAGAAAAGAGAAGAAATTTTGTCATGTAAGGTAAGTGGTGCGGAAGAGTCACTGTCCACACTAACAAAACTATCAGAGGAAGAGCACGAGAAGAAGCTGTCGTTGAGATCAGCTACATCATCCATAATTTATATAAATATTATAGATAACAATATTTAGGTACTAAATAAAATAAAATTATTCTAAATATCCTATTATATACAAAAACAAAATGTAGGTTTTCTTACAATAAGAAAAACCTCCCCAACTTGCTAGATTATTGGTAGAAATTTTACAACATTTTTTTATGAAACACTAAATTAAACGTTACCGAGAAAACGAAAAGTAAAATAAAAAAAACAATTATTCAACGAAACGAACGTAGAATGAAACGTAACGAATGACAGATAGAATTGAACAATGACAAATGACAGTGACACCCAGTCCACAACTGACAACGTCAACATTCTGACTGTCACACTCACAAACTCACAAATTCACAATCACAATAACATGAATGAAATAACAAAATACCGGCTTAATAAATTAAATAAAAGTGAAATATGTCAACGGTGAACTGAATAAAATTACTTATTTAACCACCGGCACAAAAGACAAAATAATTGTGTTCGTACAAAGCGACTAAGTCGCGAAGTCGTGATGCAAATAAACTGCACAACGGTATCAACAGAGACGCTGAGTTACTTGCGCAGACGCGTTCTTCTGGATCTCTTGCCCGGTGTAGCTGTTGTCGTTGCGATATTTGGAGACTCAGGTTCTTCCGACTGCACAGAATCCTCGGTGTCGGCTCCAGTGGACGGGAATTTGGCAATCAGATCGTGAAGTTCGCTTGCAACTTCGATCTTGCGGCGGGATTTGTCTGGGCAGATAATAACAATCTTGCCCTCCATGGACCAGCAGTTTGACATGCCGAAATGCTTACGAGCAGCCGTAAACACACGGTGCCTAGCTTGAGTCAAGAACTCGGAGATGGTTATTCCAGTACCCTTGAGAGATTTCTTGCTGTCCCATAAAAGTTGCCGGTGCTCCATTTTGAAGAATCGTACTAGTATTGGACGGGCCTTCTGCTGAGAGTATCCGAGTCTGTGACAAACATGGATAATATTCTTGTCCCTATGATCCGCATCCGGATCTCCGGATTTGTATCTGCGTTTCCGTATCCGTGGATCTTTACGCCTATTATCCGTATCCGGATCCGTACCGTGGATCTTAACGCCTATGATCCGTATCCGGATCCGTACCGTGGATCTTAACGCCTATGATCCGTATCCGGATCCATGGATCTTGATGCCTTTGATCCGTATCCGGATCCGTGGATCTTTCCTTCTATGATCCGCATCCGGATCTCCGGATTTGTATCGGCGTTTCCGTATCCGTGGATCTTTACACCTATTATCCATATCCGGATCTTGACGCCTATGACCCGCGTCCGGATCACCGGATTAGTATCTGCGTTTTCGTATCCGTGTATCTTTACGCCTATGATCCGCATCTGGATCTCCGGATTTGTATCTGCTTTTCCGTATCCATGGATCTTTACGCCTATTATCCGTATCCGGATCCGTACCCGCGGTTCTTGACGCCTATGATCCGCATCCGGATATGTATCAGCGTTTCCGCATCCGTGGATCTTTACGCCTATGATCCGTATCCGCGGATCTTGACGCAAATGATCCGCACCCGGGTCTGCGTTTCCGTATCCGTGGATCTTTACGCCTATGATCCGCATCCGGATCTCCGGATTCGTATGTGCGATCCGTATCCGTGGCCGTGGATTTTTACGCCTATGATCCGCATCCGGATCTCCGGATTTGTATCTGCGTTTCCGTATCCGTGGATCTTTACGCCTATTATCCGTATCCGGATCCGTACCGTGGATCTTAACGCCTATGATACGTATCCGGATCCGTACCGTGGATCTTAACGCCTATGATCCGTATCCGGATCCATGGATCTTGATGCCTTTGATCCGTATCCGGATCCGTGGATCTTTCTTTCTATGATCCGCATCCGGATCTCCGGATTTGTATCGGCGTTTCCGTATCCGTGGATCTTTACGCCTATTATCCGTATCCGGATCTTGACGCCTATAACCCGCGTCCGGATCACCGGATTAGTATCTGCGTTTCCGTATCCGTGTATCTTTACGCCCATGATCCGCATCCGGATATCCGGATATGTATCTGCGTTTCCGCATCCGTGGATCTTTACGCCTATGATCCGCATCCGGATCTCCGGATTTGTATCTGCGTTTCCGTATCTGTAGATGTTTACGCCTATGTCCGCATCCGGATCTCCGGATTTGTATATGCTATCCGTATCCGTGGCCGTGGATCTTTACGCCTATGATCCGCATCCGGATCTCCGGATTTGTATCTGCGTTTCCGTATCCGTGGATCTTTACGCCTATGATCCGTATACGGATCCGTATCCGCGCATCTTGACGCCAATGTTCCGCACCCGGATCTGCGTACCGTATCCGTGGATCTTGACGCCTATGATCCGTATCCGGATCCGTGGATCTTGATGCCTATGATCCGCATCCGGATCTCCGGATTTGTATCTGCGTTTCCGTATCCGTAAACCTTGACGCCTATGTTCCGTATCCGGATCCGTCTCCGCGGAACTTGACGCCAATTATCCGCATCAGGATCTCCGGTAATGTATCTGCGCTTCCGTATCCGTGGGATTGCAATGACGGGGAGAACAAGTGCCTTTCGGCTTCGTTAAGAGGTGGTTTACACCCTTTATAAGAACTACGCACGAATACGCATTTGTATTGATTCTGACCTAAAACTATTGATGGGCACTGAAATTTTGAATACCCTACCCTCCCCTCCCCAACCTCCCCTAAAATTGAAAGGGCTGTAACTTTATTATGGTTAGACATAGACATTAGGTGTATGAACAAATATAATAGCAGGCTTCGAAACCTGTCTGGTGGTGGCAGAGGTAAGTTCACGATAGCTTTGCGGTGGTAGGTACAATAAGCAAACTTTAGGGTAATGTTTTTTTTAATGGGAAAATATCAAATTTTTTAAATAAGGTTTTAGATTGTTTAAGGGGATCTTAAGGGTTCTTAGACTGCTTCATAATAATTTAGGGGTTCCTTAGGGCTTTAGGTTTAGGGTTTTTGTACAGCTGTAAAGGTAAAGGTTTTCAAAATGTTTAAAAAGTTCATTTTTTTTAAAGCTTCAAACGGAGTTAGCTAACGGATTTTCCAATTCATCTAAAAGGAAAGCTATGGATTCTCAAAATATTATAAGGGTAAGGAATACTTCTCAATAACACGAAACCGAACCGAACCGAATAGAATGTTAAGTATGTTACGGGCAACGTGATAAACTGGGCATTATTAATAAGGACCGGCCATTGTTAATAATTCCCAAGAGCGATGGGCAAAGTGATTAATTTATCACTTTGACCGGCCATTATTAATAATGCCCGACGGCCGTGGTCTATGTATTAAGTTAGTGTTTGAGATAGCATCATTGTTTTCTTTAATACTTGCCCTGCATAGGTCGACCACCATGATTGGTCCGAATTAGTATTACAACTTTATGTCCCAGAAGTCCGAATTTGGGACATGAGGAGCGTAGGCCGAAGGCCGGTGGAGCTCCGACGACATGGCTGACGGGAGATAGGGCGGCAGCTTTTTTTTTTAGACCGCCCGATCCGACCATCTGTCTATTGTAATTTCTATTTTTACATGATGACAGTGTTTGTTAAGTAATATTTTTATCAAAATAAAAGTAGGTAACTATTGATGTTATTACATTTTTGACTGTTCATTTTTTAACTACTATGTTCAATAGTTTTTTTTTTGTTAACTTTTCATGTAAATTTTGTAAGTTTAATTTAATTTGAAAAACAAAAAGACTACAGTTCACCTATTTTATTACTTTGCCCCAGATAGGGTGGGAATTATTCATAATGGCCGGGAAAAGTGATTAATCATGCTGTCTTAATCACATTGCCCAATTGAGTCGGGCATTATGAATACAGACCGGCCATTATTAATAGTGCCCGGACTTATCAAATTGCCCGTAACTGCATACATACAGCTTAATCAAAAGGAAACCTTTCGGGTCCCTTTGGGCTTTATTTGGCTTTCAATAGAGTTTGAAAAGTGGATGACTTTATATGGTTCTTTTATGGTTCTAATTGTCATTTTTACTACATTTAGGAGTTTTTAAAGTGAAAAATCTACCAGCACAAGCACGCGAGGTGCTTGCACCTCGCGCATCACGCAAATACTAGTTATTATATAAAATTAAATCAAATTAAAAACACATAAATTAAAATATTATAAAATTAGATCAAATCAAAAACACAAAATAAAAATTATACTATATAAGCACGAAATGAAAGATCCCCAGCGAAAGTAATCCTGAAATCTCGCCCTAACCCAACCCGCGGTATGACGTGACCGCCCATGCAATAATCATGGCGTCGGGGTACTACGGCCCGCGTGAACAACAAACGACAATATGAGCCTTTTTAGGGTTCCGAAGGGTAACCAACAGGACCTTCTTACTAAGTCTCCACTGTCCATCGCGTCGGCTGTCTGTCAGCGGGCTGTATCTCATGATCCGAAATAGATAGACAGTTGATTTTTTTACAGAATGTGTATTTCTGTTGCCGCTTTAACAACAAATAAATTATAGTTAAAGGGTACTCTCCAACAACAATAGTACCGAACCCTCCGTGCGCGAGTCCTACTCGTACTTGGCCAGTTTTTCATTCATTAACCGGTGCACTTGACTGCTAATGACGAACTAACTGAAAAACCCAATAAAACTGCCAGACCTGGGAATCGAACCCTCCTAGGGTTCAAATTCTCTGCTCGGCAGTCGCTCTTGTGTCCACTGAATCAGAGAGGCAGAGGATAAACTTGTAATGTCACTTACGGGATATCTTCCGTGATTGTTAATTTAATTGTTTTTAGCTCCCGATATTTCGACGCTGTTGCAAGCGCCATCATGGCCGCAACCCGCGATCATGGCGCTTGCCGAGGACGAGTTGCAGAACGAAAATATTATTTATATTGATTTTTGTCAACTCGTCCCAAATGGGCCGTGGGCTTGTGGGACGAGTTGATGAAAAATAGTACATTTTGATACAAGTAGAGAAAGTTTTTTTTTTTTGTTTTTCTAATACCCGTCTTTAGAGAAGTTTCACTTCAATAATAAAGTCATGTAATTGTTGATCACAATATTATTTCAGCTTACTGTACACTTTTGTTTTCTTGTGGTCCCAAAATACCACTCAAAAATTTTTAAGGGGAATCCGGGACCGCGGTCCTGGTCCCGAAAGCCCCCCGACCCCTTGCAACAGCGTCAAAATATCGGGAGCTCAAAACAATTAACAATCACAGAAGATATCCCGTAAGTGACAATATAAGTTTAGTTATAAACCGTGAAAGCTTAAAACAGTGTTTGAGGCATAGGATGTTTTCTACTTTTAAAATAATTTCATGCGCATATTTTCTAGCTAGCTTTGTTAAGGAAGCTGAAGCTTGAATGCCTGAGCTGCTTATCTTTTGCATATTAAATTTTATGTTAGGAAGAAAGATAGAAATTGCTAATTTTCTTTATTCATACTAAAAACGGAAAGAGAATTCTAGCAATATAACGTCGAGGAATTATATGATATGGAATGAAGCTTATTTTTTAAAGAGGATCTTCAAGACACTTTTGTTAAACGTTAATTGGTCAGTATTTTTAAAACTAAATGGCACCTATATTTCTGAGCTGATTAATCCCTGGGAGGAAAGAAACATTCACCTATTTGATTGATGTTAAAATGTATCATACACAATGCGTCTAAATATTAAAACTAAAATTCTGAAACATAAGTCATCTCATCATCATCATCATTTCAGCCGAAAGACGTTCACTGCTGGACATAGGCCTCAACCAATTGTCGCTACATTGACCGGTCCCGTACGACTCGCATCCAGCGGATTCCTGCAACCTTTCACCAGGTCATCGGTCCACCTAGTGGGAGGCCTTCCAACGTATCGTCTTCCGTTTCGCGGTCGCTACTCCAGAACTATTGGGCCTCATCGGCCATCCGTTCTGCGAGCAATATGCCCTGCCCACTGTGGCAATTCTTCGGTATTCGTCGGTAGTCTTGGTTCTCTTGCGGATGTCTACATTTCTGATTCGATCGCGCAAGGAAACTCCGAACCCTCTCCATTGCCCTTTGGGTGACTTTAAGCTTTCTGATGAGGCCCATTGTGAGCGACCACGTTTCTGTCCCGTATGTAATCACTGACAACACACACTGGTCATAGACTTTCGTCTTGAGACTCTGCGGTAAGTTGGACGAGAAAATACCGCGTAACTTCCCGAACGCTGCCCAGCCAAGTCGGATTCGACGATTGGCCTCTTTTTCAAAGTGATAAGTCTTCTATGCTCTAATAAATACAATGATGGCAAAATAAATTACACTACACTAAAACCCCACCTCGACAAAACACTCCTGATTTTTGCCACATATACATCGTACGATTGCGTTGGATATTACGTGGTCTAACAAGTATATTATAAGATTGTTTTCTCGTCTTTTCTCGCCCACTGACTGAAAATAGTTTGCATTTGCATCATAAGGGCCTATACTCTCTCAAATGGCTTAGCATGATCCTCCTCCGTTACGCCTAAAATACTGCAGCATTAGTTTTGAAATAAATGTATGGTAAAGTTGAGGATTAATGCTAAGTACTATGTGTGACGAAAACACGATTCCATAAACTTTACTCTATAAAAAAAAATCCAAAGTTACCTCCAAATCGAACAATAAACCGCTGGTATTAAAAAAGTACTTCAAATTAGTTCATGAAACTTTGCATACTAACTGAATTAACTATAAAGCAGGTTTTATGTGTTTTATTTTTTTAGTCCAATCAATAGCTTTTTTGTAAATGGCAAAAAACCACTCATTTCGCACTATTCGGCCGCAGTGACTGACGTAACAACCGCTTTGTAGTGCAAGCTGATTAGAACTTTATATTCTAATAGTATTTCGAACGAAGTTTGAACCACTACAAATAGAGTTGTTAATTTTAGGGTTAGAAGGACCTTAAGGATGGCGCACACCGGGTACAGCACAGTAGCTCATTTTATCTTTCATCATCATCATCGTCCACAGCCCAACTTCACCTATTGCTGGATAAAGGCATCTCTTTGCTTGTGCCAAACTCCACGTTCTTGTGACAGTGTCATCACCTCGTCATTTTATCTTTACCCAACGTAAATTCATACGTAGCCAATGGCCACAAGATACAAATTCCAATGTTTAGAGATCCACCCAAAGTCATCTCTTTTCCCTTTGGATTTCCTTTCGCGGCATTGAACATTGGAATCTGTGTCTTGTTACCACTAGCTACGTATTAATTTACGTTGGGTAATGATAAAATGCTCAGCCCTGGCGTCCCCGGGGTGCGCTGGCCTTAACTGAGACGTACAATTTTGCAGACAATACAGCGAATTGTGCTAAAATTCTCACTATTATTATAGAACTCTGAGACTGCCTGCAACGACTTTCATACCTTTTGGTATTGAAAACGTAACCACTTACACTTACATCACATGTTTTCTAGGCTTAGAGGGATTTTTGTAGGTACTGTATGAAAATAAACTACCTACCACTCGGTTTTTGAATTGAGAATTTGATGCTGACAACTTGTAAAATTCTACTTTAGGATTAGGTACCTAAAGTTATTATTCGTGCGAAAAAACCAAAGTTTCCTTATGTTTGTTTCCTAAGCACGACGTGGTAAATGGTGCCGCGGTAAATCGTGCTTGTAAGATGGTGAAATGTTGTTTTATTTGCGCAAAGTTACTGTTTAAAATCTTAAAATTACATTTTTATGTCCACGTACGTGTATACAGGGTGTAAAAGACCTCATAACGAAGCCGTCAACCAAGCATTATGTACAGTCACGGACTATAATTGATAAGCCACTTTCAAGATTTCCAATTTTGCAGTTTTATACATTCACGAGATTACACGATTAAACACGAACTCAAACCGAATGCTCGGAAACAAAATGACACATTACTAATAATCGGAAATAGTCTTATCCATAGAGGTTGAAAAATGACTTATATGTTGTCAATGATAAATCCATACAATGGTGCTGACGTGTATCCCAATCTATTTGATGCTGATCTCCTTTGAAATAGTCCTTATTAAATACTCTTTATTTCTGAAAACCTACCCGAAGCCAGAGTGACAGTTGAAATGTCGATGTCAAAAAAGGTTAAAATTTCTCCGTACGCCAACGTTACTATGGCTTCGCTAAAACAATTGTCGCTAGGTTACGGTGTCTACACCTGCAATTCGTCGACTATAGGTAGTCACTCTGTACTGTACTAAGTACGAATATAACCGACTAAACCCGATTTGCATTACACGGCTAAAATACGGATGGTGGCAAGTGGCTCATCATTTATAGTCCGTGACTGTACATCAAACTATGTAACTTTACGCAAAAATTATTGCTGGGAAATGCCTTTTTTTGGGGTGAAAAATCATGTTTTGTGGTAGAACTCAAAGTAACGCACTCAAAACATTGTGCTGATGGATGGATTGAATAGTACGGGGGTCGTGAAGGTGTTAAAAATCTAACATTAAAAACTTGTATTAAAAAAAAAACTTGTCAAAAAGTTGGAACTTTGACCCCCAATATCTCCGTAACTAGAAGGTTTCCAGGTATGGTGTAGAACAAAAAAATGATCGCAATGTTGGGGAAAACAAGTGCCTTTCGGCTTCGTTAAGAGGTGTTTTACACCATTTATACGGATAAATGACTGCCTCGTTACTCTAGTGAACGGTACTACTAAGCATAATATCCTGGGTTCAATTCCTAGGTCGGGCAAGTTTTGATTCCGTTTTTCCATCAGGAATTTTTCAGTAGGACCACGGACGGAGTCTGGATTGAAAAAAAATGTAGGTGTAATATTAGGTACATCCCTGCCTGACCATTCGGGGATTATAGGCTCTATGTTATGTCATAAAGATACAAAATTCCTCGTCCAATCAATTGTTTTCTCACACGTGTTGTATAGGTAGATTAACAACAATAGACTGATGTACTTGGAGATGACGGCATAATAGGATCGAGGGTGATAGTGAAGAAATGTTTATGACAAGCTTGTATCATGTTGAATATAGGATATTATTTGACACATAATATACGGGTTGTAAAAGATCCCCTAACGAAACCGGGAAGAATATGCTCTTCCTGTCATTGTGTTTTTTTTTTGTTCTCTACCATATGTGGGGGAACCTTCTAATATTAAACTGTTTTTTTTTTTTAAATTAAAGTGTATTTTCTAGTAAAAAAAACCTATGAAATTTGGGTGGGTGCTAAAATTTGCAAACTCGCTACACTCACTCTACTCTACTCTCTCTACTCACGTTTATGTATGTATGGATGGACTGTATGAAAGATGATATGGCTAGAAAGGAGGTGACCCCTGAGATGACGCGTAATAGAGAAGTATGGGAGAAGAAGTCATGCTGCGCTGACCACAAATAAATTGGGAGAAGAGCAGAAAGAGAACACGATGAGCTCAAGTTTATTTCAGACTAGCGGACGTCCCGCGGTTTCACCCGCGTAGTTTCCGTTCCCGTGGGAGTACGGGGATAAAATATAGCCTATGTTACTCAGGGTGAATGTAGCTTTCTAATGGTGAAAGAATTTTTTTGAAATCGGTTCATTACTTCCGGAGATTACCCGCTACATACAAACTTACAAACAAATGTTACCTCTTTATAATATTAGTATAGATAATACTATATTGTTTTTAGAATGTAATAATCACGGTATACGGAAATCATTTAAGCGTTATGGACCAAAATGAAGATGGTTGGTACTGAGCTTCTCGTGGTTAATCAGGCGGGGTGGAAAAATGAGGCGAACTTAGTTATAATAAATTGGTTTAATGTAGGAAAATTTTACAAACCAATCAGTACGTGTGGCGAACCAGAATTTGTTCAAATGTCAGTCAAATGGAGAGAAAAACAAAGATTCTGGAAATAATACGGTTTGTAGGATTTAACAAAGAATTTGTAAACAGTAGGCACTATTTCGTGGATTTTTATCTGTTGTTGATACGAATCTGTTTACTGTTGGTTTTGTGTACATAAATATTTATTTTTATATTTCTGACGGTATGATAGGAACAACAAACCGAGTCTTTTAAATATTTATCTCTGTCAGTATATGAATATAGGTTGTAAACAGACCCTTCACGAACTTCAACCAAGCATCAAACTAAGTAACTTTACGCAAAAATGATTGCTGGGAAACGACTTTTTTTTGGGTGAAAAATCACGTTTCACGGTAGAACTTAATGTAACGCACTCAAAACATTGTGCTGGTGGATGAATAGTACGGGGGTCGTGGAGGTATTGAAAGTAAAGTTATTACATTCATCATCATCATCTGCGTAGCCTTTTCCCAACTATGTTGGGGTCGGCTTCCAGTTTTAGCGGACGCAGCGGAATACCAGTATTTTACATGGAGCGACTGCCTATCTGACCTCCACAACCCAGTTAGTACCGGGTAATATTATGATACCCCTTCGTAAGACTGATTGTCAGACTTTTTGGGCCTCTGACTACCTAACGACTGTCAAAGATCTACAAATGACAGCCGGGACCAGCGGCTTAACGTCAATGATATTATATAGTAAAAAGAGGTAGATATCGCACTAGCACGCACAAATTGTTGAGGACAAAGTGACACAATTGTTGCACTTTGATAGCTAGCTATCTCTTTCTATCTTATACGTTCCGTATTATCTATCGCTGTCGTAGTTTTAAATTACTCGCAACGATATCTGAACGCCATTCAGTATGAACATGGCGTATCTTCTTTATAATATCATTGCTTAACGTGCTTTCAGAGGCACGGAGGAAACTCGGTATCTAATAGGCGGTCACCCATCCACAGACCAACCTAGGCAAGCAAGCAAAGTTATTACATTAAAAACTTGAACTCTTAGATACCCGCAATTACAGACACAATTAAAATAACAATGCACCGTTCCCCTTCGGGTACGGCTGGGGACATACGAGTTAAAAAGAAACTTGTGAAAAAGTTGGAACTTACCCCCAATATTTCCGAAACTAAAAGGTTCCCAGGTATAGTCTAGAACAAAAAAACCGGCCAAGAGCGTGTCGGGCCACGCTCAGTGTAGGGTTCCGTAGTTTCCCGTCCGTCACAATAAGTGTTCACTACTACTACAAACTTAGTCCAGAAATTATTTTGTACAAGTTTTTGTCTTTTTTGTACAAAAACTGTTGTTTCCATCAAGTTCAAAATGATTTTCCTAGAAAGTCCTTATAAAGTTCTACTTTTCAGATTTTTCTCATATTTTCTAAACTTATGGTTCAAAAGTTAGAGGGGGGAGACACATTGTTTTTTACTTTTGGAGCGATTATTTCCGAAATTATTGACATTATCAAAAAATGATTTTAAGAAACCCCTATTCATTTTTAAATACCTTTCCAAGAATATATCACACGTTAGGGTTGAAATTAAAAAAAAAATCACTTCCCACTTTACATATAGGGGGGCTACCCTTTTTTTTTTTTTTTTTTTTTTCGGATGGGAAATCATCAAATAACCCCTCCCGCTCTGGGCGGAGCAGGAGGGAGTGTCAGACTTTTACTGACTAAAACCCATCCATGTTCCTTCATCGCCCTTTGTGTTCCGGGGCCACGGTATCTCTTTCGAATAGTCCCGCAACCCCGGCAGGCATCGGTCCTTACGGACCCCTTCCTTTTTGCTGACTCTCTTTGAGGCGCGCGTGGAACACGAACGCGCCGTCGACACGGCCTGTCATCATTAGACGGACGGACGGCGAGCTAGCCCATAGCCCACCGTCCACAGGCCCGCGCCTACGGTGGCCGGGGGCCACGTGGTTGTGGCCCCCGACGCCCGGGGCGTCTCCCGCGGCGGCCGGGACGTTGAGAGGTTCTCTCCCTCTCACGTTCCGCCACCTCCTTCTCTAGCATTACTGCTTCGCAGAAGGAGGTGACGGCGTCCCATTCCGTCTCGCTCCGGACCATGGCTTGCACCAGGGCCGGACGCGAGAGGTCGCCGCCGCCAATCGCCGCTTCGAGGACACGGCGGTGCTCCGCCCACGCGGGACACACCTCCACCGTGTGTTCCACCGTGTCCTCCGGTCGATCCTCGCAATGGAAACACCCGGGCGTTTCCTCCCGCCCGATTCGGTGCAGGAACCTCCCGAACACTCCGTGTCCGGTGAGGACCTGCGTCAGGCGGAAGGTGAGGACGCCGTGGCGTCTCTCAAGCCACTCCTCAAAGAGGGGACTTATCGCCACTATCGTGGCGTGCCCTGCGCGGGGTTGCGACAGTCGCTCTCTCCATGTCGCCATGAGATCCCGCCGGAAGTCTGTCCGCTGAGCGACAATTTGTCGCTGCAGCGGAGTTTCCCCCCGGCGTAGCGCCTCCGCGCGCCATTCATGCAGGCCCGCGAGGACTATCGCCTCCAGATCCCACGGCGGCAATCCGGCAAGGAGGCTCGCTGCCTCGCGGGAGATCGTGCGGTACGCCCGGGCCAGCCTTACGGCTACCACCTTTTGGGGCGCGTTCAGATAGTGGGCGGCTCGCCGCCTCAAAGAACGCGCCCACACCGGGGCCCCGTAAAGGGCCATGGACCGCACGACTCCCGCGTAGAGCCTCCGGCAGGAGGCGTTCGGCCCCCCCAGGTTGGGCAGGAGCCGCCTTAAGGCAGCAGGGGGGCTACCCTAATAAAACATTTTTTTCCAATTTTTATTTTACCACTTTGTCGGCGTAATTGATATACATATTGGTACCAAATTTCAGCTTTCTAGTGCTAACGGTCACAGAGATTAAGCGAGGACGGACGGACAGACATGGCGAAACTATAAGGGTTCCTAGTTGACTACGGAACCCTAAAAATGGTCGCAATGACGGGGAGAAAAAGTGCCTTTTGTTTACGTTAAGGGTACTTTTAAACCCGTTATAAATCACGTCATGTATGAGGGTACAGTTGACGATCGTTATGATTCTTCAGAGCTAGGCAGCAAACTCGAATAGGTATTCGGAAAACAACCACTTGGTTTAGCTTAAATTGTACCGGTCCCATCCGATAATGATTCCGCTATGGTTATTGCTGAACATAGTTCACCGATCGGCACAATCAATGGCCGACCTGACAAGCGGAGGTCGGCCATTGTTAAACAACAATAATTTCCGAATCGATATCACAACAACAGGTGTGTAGCACCTCTCATACCCGTATCCATAGTTAAGTTAAAGTAATTATTAATGTTTAAGGAATTACTTATGCAAACATTTTCATACAATAGACAAGAATTTAAATGAAGTTTCAACTGTTGAAGTATCAACAGTTCAAACTTAATGACTACACCACATAATTAAAAAAAATCGTAAGTATACTAAGTAATGCAGACTTGTTTAAAGATACGGGTGTACGTCTGGTAGGATCTTCATCACGCTTTTCTTATGACCTTTTCTTCTTTCAAACCAAATCGTGATCAAACCTAAACTTTCCTCAATAAAACACAATTTCTTCAGCAACAAAGAAAAAACTCTTTGTACAGTCGACTAGTCTATTTAATACTAGAAAACCTTTCAGCGGTCACAATAAGGCTGTAATCTTGCTATTATAAGGGTGCTCACAGTAATTGCCCTTTCAAAACGTTAGGATTGGAGGGTGGTGGGATATTTTAGAAATATTGCAGTTTATTGTTCGTTTCTGATAAGAAACCTTTTTTTGTAGGTACGTAAAGGTTTTATGAGGAAAGAAAGGAGGTGTCTGATGAGTTGACGAGTGATAGAGAAGGATGGAAAAAGTAGACATACTTCGCCGACCTTTAAATTAATCGGGATAAGGGCCAGAGAATGATAATCATCATCATCATCATCTGCCTAGCCTTTTCTCAAGTTTTATTGGGGTTGGCTTCCAGTCTAACCGGATGCAGCTGAATACCAGTATTTTACATGGAGTGGCTGCCTATCTGACCTCCACAACCCAGTAAGTAGGGGAGATCCGCCATGAAACGAACGTTTAACTTCGGAGTAATATTAGATATTGTAGTTAAATACTTTAAAACTCGTTAACTATCTTTAGGGTATTCAGATATATTATACTATTAGTAATACACCATATTTTAAGAAAATAAACTTTATTTTAAGGAATACACACACATTTTTTTTATCTCTGTCGCTTGTCCGTTTCATGACTCAGGTAGCATTGAAAAGGACAGTAGGTGTCTTGAAACGGACTAGGAACTAATGTGACACTTTGTGTCATTTGAATACGAGACGTTTCACAAATTATGTGCTGTTACACATTTACACTTATTACAATAAGTCAAACACTTAGAATCAAAACAAATTGAGATCAAAATAATTAACAATTATAAAAAAAAAACAACATAAAATAATCAGTCACTTCATATATAAACATGAACTTTGGCATTAATCAAAAATATTTCTTATTTGGAATAACAAATCAAAGACTATAATAATAAGAATAACAATAATAAACTATTTCCTTATTTATGTCGTCAGTCATTTAAGTCGTCCGTTTCAATGCGACACCCCCTGTCCGATTCATTGCAAACCTAACCTATAACACATTAATAACCAAATTCCAATTAATAAGTATTGTAAAGATTATAACTCATCGTTACGTGTGTATTTGTTATATTTCGCAGCAAATACGACTATCACGATTGCAGCACAAGTTACTAAAATATTGTAAACGACTTCGCAAATTTTTGGTACTATTTACAAAAATCAAGCATATTACTGTCATGCAAAAATGTAAATGAACGTAATGGCCGCGGCAGCTGTCATTATTGTGGGTTTGTCTATGATCATCTGTGCTACCAACATTCAAATATTTATATTATTTTCGTTTAGAAATTGTGAAATAACGGTAGTGTTCGTTTCGTAGTCCCCCTGCTGGGTAATACGATACCCCTTGGTAAGACTGGTTGTCAGACTTTTTGGGTCACTAAACTACATATGACTTTTTTTTTTTTATAAGGGACAAGCCCGCCACACTGTTCCCAACCACTGTAACTCCTGAAAGCCAGAATCAACAGTGGCGACCACCAGAAAAGCGCCGAGACAATGAAGCTCGACGAAGTCCCAGAGAATGAATTTAACTGTCTTGGATCCCGCAACGAAATTAATCAGAAAAGTATAGCGGAGGAGTAGGAAAATCTGTAATTTCCACTTCCCTCCATATCAGCAGGAGACACAAAGAAACAAGGCCAATAGGCGCAAAGGGACGTTCACAACTGGGATAGGCCCAGTTGCCTAGCACCACGGATAAAATATTAACATTAATGGGTCCTAAGTTGTGAGCAGTTATATTTGATTCCAATAATAGGTATGGCAAAAACGCTTGAACGCACGGAAATTTGTTCTAGTTTCTACAAGGTCTGTGTAGTAAATAACTCCGGATGTAACCTGTACACTATCCAACATAATATTGCGTTCATTCTGCCAAAGACTGCACTCCCATAAAATATGATGTGCTGATTGTTCATATTCGCAGTCAGATGTGGAACATTGACAAAGAGGCGAGTCAACAAGCTTGAAGGAAAATAATTTACTCTTAAAGTTACCATGACCGGTGAGAAATTGAGCAACACAGTGATCAACCTCCAGCCATGTCCTGGCCAGCCGTTCACGAACGGATGGAAAGAACTGGTGGAGGTGTCGGCCCTTGATGGAATTATCCCACCTACATTGCCATTCAGACAAAAGTTCCTCCCAGACGTCGGTCTGTGGTTTGAATAATCTAGAAATCTTATCACGGTCACGTAGGGTTAAAAAGTCTGCGTCCGTGGTCTCACGCGCGTTATAGTACATTGCAGCCCGTCGCTGCACTTCAAGATCGACTGGAAGTACACCTGCAAGTACCGGTAAGGCTTCAGTACTAACCGTCCTATACGCTTTGCATAAGAATATCAAAGCCAAACGCTGGCTTTGAAGCAATTTACGTCGTACCGCTCCTATGGTGGCCCTATCGGCCCAAACAGGTGCCCCGTAGCACATACACCCCAAATAGGTAGCCCCATAAATGGTCTTTAAAGTTAGAAATGACAGACCCCACGTAGATTTGGATATTCTAGTTAAGGCATAAAAGTTCTTTTTAGCTTTTTCACCGACAGTTTTTATATGATCTATGAATGAAAAATTTTCATTCTTGACATATAATGATGTCCGAGTTTGAGTTTCGCGGAACCATTTAAAAAATATGAATAAACAAGATTATATATGTTTTTATAGCAGCCGCGATTCTTCATTTTAAGTAGTAGCATCGGCCACCATGCGTTATCAAAAGCCCCGGAAATAAAGTAATAAGTATAAAGTGCCGCGTCTACGGTAGATTTTCCCACGGTGAAACCGAATTGGTTGTTATGAAACTTTGGCCCGTCTGGCAGCAAACGTGGAACGATAAGGCGCTCCAGGAGTTTTCCCAAAGATGGCAGTAGGGTTAAGGGCCTGTACGACTTAGGGTCGTCTGGTGGCTTATCACCACTTTTTGGAATTATTCGTATAAAGCCACGTCGCCATACACGAGGAAAAACGCCGTCCGCAATACATCGGTTGAAAACAGATAAAATGGCATCACCCGCTGTTTTACAAGCTTCTATTATCATCCGATTAGATATTTTATCTTCACCTGATGATTTGTTAAGAGGCAGTTTCCTGACAAAATTAATGAATTCGTCAATGGATGGAAGGTCTGACGTTGGTGATTCAGGTGGCACAGATGCCCACGCTCTGATCTGCTGATGGTAGTCATTGTCATTTACTGGCGAATCATCAGGTATCAGACTATTTAATAGAACTTCGGTTGTTTCCTCAATACCGGTCGTGTGTCTATTATTTACTTTAATGTTCTGGACAAACGCCAGGTCGACTGATCGATTAGCTTTGAACTCGTGATACAAAGGAGACCACGGACCTTCTTTATCTAGTTTTTCTACTATTTTTCGCAGTAAATTACCCTTAGACTTTTCCACTGATGCTCTGTAGCGGGACTTGGCAACTCTAAATGCATTTAAAGCAAAGTTAAGTGGGTCTCCGGTGACCTTATGTCTGCGCGCTCGGCGATAGCTTTTACGCTGCTCAATTAAGTAGTCACACCACCAATCACATCTATGGATGTTGGTCATAGATGCGCGACCAATGGCGATGTCAGCACAGTAAGTGAAGGTGTCTGACATAATTTCAGCACTTTCTTCAGCTGACAGCCCATCACGAGTGAAGTCTTTGGCGTGACACGCAAAAAGCAAGCCAAAGAATTCCCAATTCGCGCCTTTACTTTTATATCTAAAATTACCAGTGATATGAGATGGACCTTGAGTAGACCTCGGAACAAATTCGTACACGATCAGGCGATGATCACTACAAGACGCATCTGGTAGGACACGCCACCTATCCAATCGTACGTCTGCACTAGAAAGTGTGACGTCAATACAAGATTCGCCCATTGGGCTGCAAAAAGTAGGTGGTGCATCAGGGGTATTATGAATTGATAGGTTCATTTCTGCTATAAAATCTTCAACAGCACAACGTCGGTCGAAATCCGTTGACCTAACCTTGCCATACCACAGAGTCGATGACGCGTTAACATCAGCGCCAACGATAACTTTACTGCCCGCGAGTGACTGTAAGACGTGACGGAGGTTATGTATATGAGGTGCAACAGGGTCTGAGTATTGAAAGTAACAGCTCACAACGTAAACTTTAAAAGAAGCTGATGAGACTTCCGCAACGGCACAGTGGGGCGTCATGAGGTTACGCAAAGACGTTACTGTAAAGTTAGAAGAACGCGCCACGTAAATTCCGGCTCGTGCTTTGCTGTCCAGCTGAACTACTTTGTGACGTAAGTGAGCGTTCTGGTATTGTTCTTGAACAAGTACTATGTCTAAGTTATAATCGATAATTAATTTGTCTAATTCAGAGGTCGCCACCCTATCGTTGTGGAGATTTAATTGTCCTATAGTTAAACTATCCATTATTTTAGTAGTTGGTATTGAGGATTAACTGTTCGAGCTTAAGTTTGTAAGTGGTACACTCTGGGGATCCGCAACGATGGTCAAACGGTTTTTTAAAACGTTTACACGCCACGCAAGTCGGTATGTAATTTAAATTATCCTTGTGCGGGCAGTTATTTGTTTCATGTGCTTCCGAGCAGTTAGCACAGGTAGGTGATTTATTAACGCAGTGTTTCTTAACGTGACCGAACTGCTGGCAATGTAAACAACGAACTACTTCGACATCATCGATGAAACGGCAAGTCGCCCAATCAATAAATAATTTATCTTTGGTGGACACTAAATGTTATCGAACTGTGGACTCGATTTCAACGCCTATCCACTTGCGACCGTTATCTAAGGAACGCCTACGAATAATTTTAGTTGACTTAATAAAATCATCCTCATTTATTGGCAGCTCGTCTTTAATGTTTTGACGGTATAACGCGTGCAGAAAAGCATTGTCTTCCATTGAGGATGGGACGTCCTTAACTAATATACGAGGCCTTCGGCCTTTCAGTTTTTCAAGTCTTAAGCCGGCGGACCTAATAGTATCGACCGATTGCAATTTTTTTATTTGGTTGTCATTAGCGACACGTAATACAACGCCAGATTTCGCGGTTTTCTTAACGCCTACAATTTGAAATCCGTCGTCACTAGGCTTAATCGCTTTCATAAGCGCTTGTTTAGTCGCGGACGATGACGAGTAATCGGCTAACCGGTCAGCTGTAGGGTACGCGACGACGCACGGAAGGGGAACGCGGGACTCCACGGCTGGCGCAACTTTAGGTAGACGAAGTTTCAAAGAATCCGCATACGAAGATTTGTTACAATCACTAGTATTGACATTATTAGTATTACGATTTAATTTCATTATATCCAATTCGCGTTTCGTATTGGCTAATTTAGTTTCATTGGAGGATGATTTTATGGCTAACAAAGAAACGATGGCCGTTACGCGCTGAGTCATGTCCATGATAGCGGATTTATTTGCGACATTAATGCGGGACCCTTGATCATTAACAAGGTCGTTAATTTTAGAAAGAAATGCAGACGCCTGTGAGACTAAATCGCAGTAATTGTCATTGCTCGCAGTACTGACGTTTAATATTGGCGAAGGTTTCTCAATTGAGTCGGATGTGTGAAGCCGTTTTGACCTTTCCTCGGGCGATATGTACGAAGGTGACATTTCGCGAAACAAACGTTTTGTTGAACTAGCGGAGGTCGTCGGCGACCCGGGTGTATGGAATGCATCTCTGCCACGGTCAGGCGGGTCATCATTATTGGATAACATATTATAAATTATGAAATTCAAACAAACTATTAGAACGTAAGAAAGGTAACAGAATTAACGGACGATAAAATTATTTCGAGGTACCCACACACCAAAAAAAAGTAAATGTACTCACCGAAAGTAAACGAAATTAACTAAAATACCAGTAAAACCGACGTAAAAACACTAAAAAAAAAAACTTACGATACCAGCACTTAGCACAATAGTACACAACTAGGAACAACTCACGAGCCGGGAATCGATCACGGAACACGAAAATCGTAATTAAAATCGACAGCGAAATAGATCGCATCCAAACCGATCGAGTGCGCGGAGGGAAGTGTTCGACTACTACCTATGACTGTCAAAGATCACAAATGACAGTCGGGATCAACTGCTTATAGTGCTTTCCGAGGCACGGAGCAAACTCGGTATGTAATGGATGGTCACCCGTCCACTGACCAACCTAGGCAAGCACGGCTTAACCTAACGATCGACCCGAGTGGCTGTTATTATTTAGCCACGAGTTCCAGAGAACGATAATTATGATGATCATTTAAAGGTTTTATAAAAGTATGGCATAAATCCATTGCAAAAAAGGGAAAAATAGGGTTACCAAGCTCAATGACTTTTACAAGACTTTTTTTCTTTTGGATGGCTTTTACAAGTTCAATGGTTGGTTTTGAAATATGCAGTTGAGGACTACTGGGTTTAAGTTGATAGATTCGCGGGGAACATTCTGGTTTATCATCATTGAGCTATTACTACTACGTTTAGAGAAGACAGCGCGAACAAAATCTGTGCTCCGTTCAACTGCTGTCAGCCGGCTGCAGTTCACTCAGTCGCTTGCTCGCTACAGAACATCTATATATACGGAATTAGCCGCCCCCCGCGCTCCCCGCACTGCGCACAGTTTTTGTTCACGCTGTCTGAAATACGTAGTAGTAATAGCTCAATGTTTATCATCTCCTTTTCCCACTAAGTATGTTGCGGTCGTCTTTCGTTCTAACCGGATGATCTGATGTCCACAACCCAGTTACTATACTCCATTTTTATTCCTAACGACAAATTGTTATGGAACACGGGTGTTCGATTCAGAATTGAAATTAAACTAACAAAACACGTGCTGACAGGGATTAAAAATATTTTTAAACCCGTGTCACGTGTTACATTGTATTACATAATTATTATTGTAAATTATTAATTCATTTCGTACCACAAAATTGCCCGTTTGGCCACTTTTACCCAAATAAAAACATATTTTCGGTTTAGTTACAACGCAGCGGAATGTATGAAGATTAAACTACTCTTACGAAAGAATAGTTTTGTTTAGGTAATTTGTTACAATGGTGAAACATGAAAGTAGCCAATAAGCCGATTTGACATCTTCTTTTTATTATTTATTATATATTATATATATATTTTTATATTTATCGTACCTAAAGGGTAAAAACGGAACCCTATTACTAAGACTTCGCTGTCTGTCCGTCTGTCTGTCCGTCTGTCCGTCTGTCTGTCACCAGGCTGTATCTCATGAACCGTGACAGCTAGACAGTTGAAATTTTCACAGATGATATATTTCTGTTGCCGCTATAACAACAAATACTAAAAACAGAATAAAATTAATATTTAAGGGGGGCTCCCATACAACAAACGTGATTTATTATAATAATTGGTACGGAACCCTTCGTGCGCGAGTCCGACTCGCACTTGGCCGGTTTTTTCTTTTTGTACTCGGACGGTTGATCACATTAAGCTCGCCCCTTATTACATGGGCTTTAAGCATAATTGGTGAATAGCGGGTATACTATTTGATTTTGCCTAGCCCTTCGGGGATATTATGTTTTTATAGACTAAAGGATTTAATTAAACACCCTTAAAGAAGCCGAGCAAGTTCTTCCCGTAATTGCGATATTTTTTTTGTTCCTGACCTATACCTGGAAACTTTTAGTTACGGTATTGAAGGTCAACAACCAGGAGAGCAGGGAAACAACAAACATAACAATACACAACATCACGAAACAAACAAACGACAATATTTTAATCAACATACAACCTAGCACTGGCTTGCAAATTGCAAAAAACGTAAGAAAATTTGAATTTCGCGAACCGAAACAATACCCTGGAGCATCCACCTTAAGTACATTTCATTGAGTCCTACCGTAAACTGCGATTTCACACTATAAAAAGTCGTTTCCCAGCAATCATTGTTGCGTAGAGTTACTTAGTTTAATTTACATAATGCTTGATGATGGCTTCGTGAAAGGTCTGTTTACACCTTGTATACTTGATATTTTATAATTTCACCTCAATAGAGTTATGTTTATTTTATACTTTTGAAAGTGGTTCATTAATATAATAAAGTTTACCACTGATACTTGTGCTAGCCACGTAAACTAAAGTTTAAAGTTCACTTTAACGATTTATAAACAGTTAATAGATAACTTTGAACGAAAAGTTAACTCATTAATAAACGTGGTGTCAGATTTCACAAGCTTAAATTTTAAACTGATTTATTGTTCGATTTAAGTTCTTTTAATAAAAGGGGTTTATTAACTAAGTGTTCGCTCATAAAACACTAACCTGATACTTTAAATTTGTAAAAATAATGTTTTGGCTAAAATGTTTAACACAGTTTGTGTTTAATATTTTAAAAATAATATTCTAGTTAAAAACAATAGCCTGGTTAGTTATAATGTTTAATTAACTCACATTAGTTTCGTTTCAAAATTAAATATTAGCTGTTCTAATATACTTCTAACTAGTTAAAATATGCTTATTACTAGCGACTCACCTGTTCCGCGCGGGTGCCATAATAATCTGAATGTGTTATCGAGTTTTCTGTTTTTTACCTACAAGTTTCTAGTACAAATAATCCTTCGTTGGCGTTGATAACAAAGACAAAAACCGGCCAAGTGCGAGTCGGACTCGCGCACGAAGGGCTCCGTACCATTTTTTAAAAACATTTGACAAAACTGCAAAAAAATCACGTTTGTTGTATGGGAGCACCCCTTTTTTTTTTTTCGGGTGGGAAATCATCAAATAACTCCTCCCGCTCTGAACTCGAACGCGCCGTCGACACGGCCTGTCGTCATGAGACGGATGGACGGCGAGCTAGCCCATAGCCCACCGTCCACAGGCCCGCGCCTACGGTGGCCGGGAGCCACGTGGTGGTGGCGCCCGACGCCCGGGGCGTATCCCGCGGCGGCCGGGACGTTGAGAGGTTCTCTCCTTCTCACGTTCTGCCACCTCCTTCTCTAGCATTACTGCTTCGCAGAAGGAGGTGACGGTGTCCCATTCTGTCTCGCTCCGGACCATGGCTTGCACCAGGGCCGGACGCGAGAGGTCGCCGCCGCCGATCACCGCTTCGAGGACACGGCGGTGCTCCGCCCACGCTGGGCACACCTCCACCGTGTGTTCCACCGTGTCCTCCGGTCGATCCTCACAATGGAAGCACCCGGGCGTTTCTTCCCGCCCGATTCGGTGCAGGAACCTCCCGAACACACCGTGTCTGGTGAGGACCTGCGTCAGGTGGAAGGTGAGGACGCCGTGGCGTCGCTCAAGCCACTCCTCAAAGAGGGGACTTATCGCCACTATCGTGGCGTGCCCTATACGGGGTTGCAACAGTCGCTCTCTCCATGTCGCCATGAGATCCCGCCGGAAGTCTGTCCGCTGAGCGACAATTTGCCGCGGCAGCGGAGTTTCCCCCCGGCTTAGCGCCTCCGCGCGCCATTCATGTAGGCGCGCGAGGACTATTGCCTCCAGATCCCATGGCGGCAATCCGGCAAGGAGGCTCGCCGCCTCGCGGGAGACCGTGCGGTAGCCCCGGGCCAGCCTTACGGCTACCACCTTTTGGGGCGCGTTCAGGTAGTGGGCGGCTCGCCGCCTCAATGAACGCGCCCACACCGGGGCCCCGTAAAGGGCCATTGACCGCACGACTCCCGCGTAGAGCCTCCGGCAGGAGGCGTTTGGCCCCCCCAGATTGGGCAGGAGCCGCCTGAAGGCAGCCCCAGTTCGCTCCAGTTTGGGGGCCAAACGTCGGAAATGTTCCACGAAGTTCCACCGGCTGTCAAGGACAAGTCCCAGGTACTTCAACGTCGACTCGACGCCGTTGGATACCCCTCCTACCGTCAGTAGGGATCCCGTTGGTGGCGCATTCCAAGGCCCATGAAAGCACATGGCCTCGGACTTGTGCAATGCCACCTCGAGACCCAGTTGCCGGATCCTCTTAACGACTATCGCAACCCCGCGTGTCATCGCTTCGGCCGCCGCCTCGTGCGACCCCCCCTGTGCCAGCACCAGCGTGTCGTCTGCGTAGCAAACCACGCTGACACCGCTAGGGAGGTCGGCGCGCAGCACCTAGTCGTAACCGATGTTCCACAAGGACGGCCCCAGAACCGATCCCTGCGGAACACCGCACGACATCTCTCGCCGGTTCCATTCTCCGCTGCGACCGGGGTAGATAACGGCTCTATCCGTCAGGTAGTCCCCGACCACTCGACGGAGGTGATGTCGATAGACACCGCCAAGACAACCCCACCCCTGGACATCGCATCCCCCGTCGTGAGGGCTCTCACGCGCATGATGGCGTCCACCGTAGAGCGCCCCTTGCGGAAACCAATCTGGTGTTCCGCAAGGTCCGGCCCAGTCCCCGCAAGGTGCTCGGCGAGGCGGTTTGCAATGACTCTTTCAAAGAGCTTGCCCACCTCGTCGAGCAGCACCACGGGCCGGTATGCGGACGGAGAGTCCGCAGGGCGCCCCGGCTTCCGGATGAGGACCAGCTTCCCCGTCTTCCAACGAAGCGGGAACTGGCCTCTCTCCAAGCATGCGCTTAGGAGCCCCTCCAGTCGGGGCCCGAGAGCCTCCGAGGCCAGGACCCAGGCTTTGCCAGGCAAGCCGTCGGGTCCTGGGGTGGTATTTTTGGCGCTGAGCCTGCGCACCGCCACTCTCAGGTCTACCCCAGTCACATCCGGAGCGTCGTCGTCGTCATCCCGGTGATTCGCTTCCAGCACCACAGGCGGCGGAGCCATAGGCGGGGGGGGATGTTCCCCTCGCGTAGGGAACAGAGTGCTCACCACGTCCTCCACGAGCTCAGGCCGGAGACTCTGTGTCAGTGGGGGGGGCCAGGGGCGGAGTTTATCTCGCACCATCTTGTAAGGACGCCCCCACGGATCTCTGTCGAGAGTCCCCAGCATCTCCTCGCGGGCCAGGTCTCTGGCCCGGAGGACAGCCTCGCGGAGGGTGGTCTTCGCCGCTCTGTACCACTCATATAGCTCCGCCTCAATGGCTGCCGCATCCGGTGGGCGGATGCGGAGCCTGCGATGCCTGGCGTACAGGTGTCGCGCAGCCACGCACGCCTCGCGCAGAGACGTCAGCTCACGCGGCCACCAGTACACTTGACGCCGGGCGCTTCCTGGCCGGACTCGGGGCATTGCCACGTCACATATATCGGACATGGCCTCCTGGAACCACCCTGCCTCATTGTTGACGTCGGCAGGCCTGTCCGGTGATGTCACCCAGGCCTGCACGATCGAGGCTTCCAGGAGGAGCTCCTGGTCCAGATGGGAGCCCCCATTTTTTTTTTTTTTTTTTTTTTTTTTTCGGATGGGAAATCATCAAATAACCCCTCCCGCTCTGGGCGGAGCAGGAGGGAGTGTCAGACTTTTACTGACTAAAACCCATCCATGTTCCTTCATCGCCCTTTGTGTTCCGGGGCCACGGTATCTTTTTCGAATAGTCCCACAACCCCGGCAGGCATCGGTCCTTACGGACCCCTTCCTTTTTGCTGACTCTCTTTGAGGCGCGCGTGGAACACGAACGCGCCGTCGACACGGCCTGTCGTCATGTCATGAGACGGACGGACGGCAAGCTAGCCCATAGCTCACCGTCCACAGGCCCGCGCCTACGGTGGCCGGGGGCTACGTGGTGGTGGCCCCCGACGCCCGGGGCGTCTCCCGCGGCGGCCGGGACGTTGAGAGGTTCGCTCCCTCTCACGTTCCGCCACCTCCTTCTCTAGCATTACTGCTTCGCAGAAGGAGGTGACGGCGTCCCATTCCGTCTCGCTCCGGACCATGGCTTGCACCAGGGCCGGACGCGAGAGGTCGCCGCCGCCAATCGCCGCTTCGCGGACACGGCGGTGCTCTGCCCACGCGGGGCACACCTCCACCGTGTGCTCCACCGTGTCCTCCGGTCGATCCTCGCAATGGAAACACCCGGGCGTTTCCTCCCGCCCGATTCGGTGCAGGAACCTCCGGAACACTCCGTGTCCGGTGAGGACCTGCGTCAGGCGGAAGGTGAGGACGCCGTGGCGTCGCTCAAGCCACTCCTCAAAGAGGGGACTTATCGCCACTATCGTGGCGTGCCCTGCACGGGGTTGCGACAGTCGCTCTCTCCATGTCGCCATGAGATCCCGCCGGAAGTCTGTCCGCTGAGCGACAATTTGCCGCGGCAGCGGAGTTTCCCCCCGGCGTAGCGCCTCCGCGCGCCATTCATGTAGGCGCGCGAGGTCTATTGCCTCCAGATCCCATGGCGGCAATCCGGCAAGGAGGCTCGCTGCCTCGCGGGAGATTGTGCGGTACGCCCGGGCCAGCCTTACGGCTACCACCTTTTGGGGCGCGTTCAGGTAGTGGGCGGCACGCCGCCTCAAAGAACGCGCCCACACCGGGGCCCCGTAAAGGGCCATGGACCGCACGACTCCCGCGTAGAGCCTCCGGCAGGAGGCGTTCGGCCCCCCCAGGTTGGGCAGGAGCCGCCTGAAGGCAGCCCCAGTCCGTTCCAGTTTGGGGGCCAAACGTCGGAAGTGCTCCACGAAGTTCCACCGGCTGTCGAGGACGAGTCCTAGGTACTTCAAAGTCGACTCGACACCGATGGATACCCCTCCTACCGTGAGTAAGGATCCCGGAGGTGGCGCATTCCGAGGCCCATGAAAGCACATGGCCTCGGACTTGTGCAATGCCACCTCGAGACCCAATTGCCGGATCCTCTCAACGACTATCGCAACCCCGCGTGTCATCACTTCGGCCGCCGCCTCGTGCGACCCCCCCTGTGCTAGCACCAGCGTGTCGTCTGCGTAGCAAACCACGCTGACACCGCTAGGGAGGTCGGCGCGCAGCACCCAGTCGTACCCGATGTTCCACAAGGACGGCCCTAGGACCGATCCCTGCGGAACACCGCACGACATCTCTCGCCGGTTCCATTCTCCGCTGCGACCAGGGTAAATGACTGCCCTGTCCGTCAGGTAGTCCCCGACCACTCGACGGAGGTAGGTCGGCACCCGGTGATACCGGAGTGCCTCCCTAATGCAGCTCCAGGGCATGGAGTTGAAGGCGTTGGCGATGTCGAGAGACACCGCCAAGACAACCCCACCTCTGGACACCGCATCCCCCGTCGTGAGGGCTCTCACGCGCATGATGGCGTCCACCGTTGAGCGCCCCTTGCGGAAACCGAACTGGTGTTCCGCAAGGTCCGGCCCAGTCCCCGCAAGGTGCTCGGCGAGGCGGTTTGCAATTACTCTTTCAAAGAGCTTGCCCACCTCGTCGAGCAGCACCACGGGCCGGTATGCGGACGGAGAGTCCGCAGGGCGCCCCGGCTTCCGAATGAGGACCAGCTTTCCCGTCTTCCAACGAAGCGGGAACTGGCCTCTCTCCAAGCATGCGCTAAGGAGCCCCTCTAGTCGGGGCCCGAGAGCCTCCGAGGCCAGGACCCAGGCTTTGCCAGGCAAGCCGTCGGGTCCCGGGGCGGTATTTTTGGCACTGAGCCTGCGTACCGCCACTCTCAGGTCTACCCCAGTCACTTCCGGAGCGTTGTCGTCGTCGTCCTGTTGGTCCGCTTCCAGCATCGCAGGCGGCGGAGCCATAGGCGGGGGTGGGTGTTCCCCTCGCGAAGGGAACAGAGTGTTCACCACGTCCTCCACGAGCTCAGGCCGGAGACTCTGCGTCAGTGGGGGGGCCCAGGGGCGGAGTTTGTCCCGCACCAACTTGTAAGGGCGCCCCCACGGATCTCTGTCGAGAGTCCCCAGCAACTCCTCGCGGGCCTGATCCCTGGCCCGCAGGACCGCTTCGCGGAGGGCGGTTTTCGCCGCTCTGTACCCCTCATAAAGCTCCGCCTCAATGGCTGCCGCATCCGGTGGGCGGATGCGGAGCCTGCGATGCCTGGCGTACAGGTGTCGTGCAGCCACGCACGCCTCGCGCAGAGATATCAGCTCGCGCGACCACCAGTACACCTGACGCCGGGCGCTTCTTGGCCGAACACGGGGCATTGCCACGTCGCAGATGTCGGACATGGCCTCCTGGAACCACCCTGCCTCATTGTTGACGTCGGCAGGCCTGTCCGGTGATGTCACCCAGGCCTGCGCGATCGAGGCTTCCAGGAGGAGCTCCTGGTCCAGATGGGAGCCCCCCTTAAATATTGATTTAATTCTGTTTTTAGTATTTGTTGTTATAGCGGCAACAGAAATACATCATCTGTGAAAATTTCAACTGTCTTGCTGTCACGGTTCATGAGATACAGCCTGGTGACAGACAGACGGACAGACAGACGGACAGACAGCGAAGTCTTAGTAATAGGGTTCCGTTTTTACCCTTTGGGTACGGAACCCTAAAAACGAAATAAATTCCGTTGTAGTTGATATCTAGAATCGGCAGAAATCGTAGTGGTCAAGATTTTCCACGCTTAAATAACGTGACATCGTTTGTAGTAGTTTGCCTACGAAAGATATAAAAGGGATAGGGCAATGACCTTTATTGCCTTAAATGTTGACACCAACTACCAATTAATTAAAAAAAAAAAAAACAGCAGGATGTTGAACTGAATTCGTCGGTGTACCTTCCACCCTGTATAGTAAATAATAAAAGCAGCCTATTATTGTGCCACTACTGGGAGCTTGTCATACAGAGAAGGTACCACCATTGATCACGTTTTCTTGCATCGATGTGTATTGGAGGTGTCTGATGAGATGACGAGTAATAGATAAGTAAGGAAGAAGAAGAAATGAGGCATCGACCTCAAATATATAAATTGGAATAAGGGCAAAAGAATGATGTTGTCTTGCCTGGAATTTAACTTACATGCTGCACGAGAGATGTATCCAAGCAAGTCTATATTTCTTGGCAAAAAAAATCTGGTTTGACATTAAATAAATAAATATCGCAGGACATTAACGCACAGCGCTATCTAGTGCCAAACTAAGCAACGAGGCTTGTGTCGTGGACACCATATAGTTGATGTAGTATATCAACTATATTATGGTGTCCACGACACAAGCCTCTTAGCCTATAGATACTTTTAGTTTGTAAATACATACTTATTATACATATAAACATCCATGAATCGGAAACTAATGTCCATGCTCATCACACAAATATTTGTTCCAACAGGGATTCGAACCCGGCGGCCCTAAGAACGTAAGGCAGCCTCACTACCGCTGCGCTATTCGGGTCGTCAAAACACCATTAACATGATTACATGATGACATACATGATGGCATTGATGACATTAATATGATAACAAGGTAATACGGGATTGTACTAAGCCAAGCTTATTTGCAGACAGCCAGATGCAGAAGCAGCGTTATCCAAACATGATTTAATTAATCGTATTGTTACTATTTACATTCGATTAAATGTATTCCAAATACAATTACTATAAATTAATGACGTGAGTCACTAATTTAAAGCTGGCCGTTTCAATGTCCACAGCATTCATGGTTTTAGTAATTTCTAATATGATTGTTGGTTAGGAATTGATTTGCTGTTTACAGATATATTTTTGGAGTAGTTAGTTAACCAGTAAGCATTATTATTTTGTGAATTGACTGGAAAAGAAAAAATAACAGTAATCCATTTATTTCAGATAAAAAAAACACATTGATAAATATACATACTAATAACATTAGTATTAGTACAAGCAACTTAAAACTGTGTTAGTAACACTTCACGTGCACGATGTTATTCCATTGGTACACCATTGGCTCCACAACTCCACTGGCAGCTATTCTATCTAAAATACTAGTAATCACTATTTAATAAATAGGATTGGTCTCATGGAGAAGTTTTATAATTGCAAACAAATAATCAGCAGAGCAGCGGTGGCCCAGTGGTGGCGGCCCCTACTTACGAACAGTAAGTCGTGTGTTTGAACCCAGACAGGCGCATTACTTTGTGTAATTTATTTCATCACCACTGCTCTTAAAACGGTGAAGGAAAACATCGTGAGGAAACCGGCATGTCCTAGAACCAAAAAAATCGAAGACATGTGAAATCTACCAATCCGCACTGGGCCCGCGTGGTGGATTATAGCCCATTCCTTCTCATAGAGAGGAGGCCTGTGTCCCAGCAGTGGGAACATTAATAGGCTGATGATGATGATGATGATGAAGCAGTGGTCCCATACAAAAACTCAGTTCCTACTAGAGCCAAAATATGCATGGGGCAGTTGGTTATTATTTCGCGGACCATGAGACCATCCCAATCCAATCGTTCCAATCATTATTGCAAAAAAATTATCTGCTGTCTTGTCCCATACAAAAAATTCAGTGCCTACTAAAGCTAAATGCATGGGGCAGCTGGTTATTATTTCACGAATATCATATTCTTATGTAGGTCCCATGGAAAAAGTTCAGTTTAATGACCTGATTTTTTATAAATATGACCACATTTTTCTGAAACACGCTGTAGAATAAAACTGTGCCATTTGTCTAACAACAGTTATTATGCATACCTAGGTAATATCAATAAATGCGAATATATAAATGTTATAAATCCATGGTTATCTTAATACCAATTTTACGAGCATTTTATTGGTATATTTAACATAATAGAAGTCTAATATTTCGTCCACACATCTACATTTTATCGTTTTCGTCAGTACGGATCCATTAGGCTGACAATTTCAGGAAATTGGTCGTATTTCTCGAAATTATTCCTTCAACCAAGCAACGTACTCGTAGCATAGTATAATCAGCCTATAAGGTTCCCACTGTTGGGACTCGGGCCTCCTCTCTATGAGATGGAATGGGCTATAATCACCACGCCCAGTGCGTGTTGGTGGATGTCACATGTCTTCAAATTTTTGCTTCTAGGACATGCCGGTGTCCTCACGACAACAGTGAAGGGAAACATTCCCTTCACTGTTTTGAGAGCAGTGGTGATGAAATAAATTACAAAAACCAATGCGTGCTGTCTGGGTTCGAACCCACTCGTAAGTAGGTAAGAAATATTGAAATTTTGAGTATATTTTCTGCCAGTTAAATTAACCGTAAATGGAACTAATCCAAAAGATGGCAAAACGTTCCATAAATCTTATTCTTCGACTTCATAAGATTCGCAATTGTTACGATATTTCTAGGCATCAACGCTACATCTGCTACGCCCGTAGCACTACTACGAAGCTACGCCGTAGCAGTATTCAAAGGTTTTCTTGTACACACACATCTGCGTTATACCGATTATTCGAAGTCTTTAATAAGTAGATACACTCTCATGTAACTTATACACAACTAAAAGCAACAAACGCTAAGTAACGTGTATAAACGTTTACAGATTATACTATATCGAATAAAGGTCAAATAGTAGGCCGACGTTTAGGCAAACAAACTACGTTTAATATCATGAGATTAGCTAATAGAACTTATAATAATATACACGTAGAACTTATTCTTGGTAACTATCAGAAATATTTAACTACGAGTATTACTAAGTTCTCGAGGGCTTGAGATCGATCGTTTTAACCTTCATCTTTTGTAACTTTTGATGTGTAAGTGGTCCTTTAAAAACCGGCCAAATGCGAGTCGGCCTCACCCATGAAGGATTCCGTAACATCGCAGTAGGCGACGATAATTTTTAATTTATTTTTATTATTTGTTGTTACAGAGACACGAGAAATACACATTCTATGAAAATTTCAACTGTCTATGTCTATCATGAGATACAGCCCGCTGACAGACATACAGCCGGGCAGTGGAGGCTTAGAAATAGGGTCCCGTTGATTATACTTTGTGTACAGAACCCTAAACAAGTAAAAGTGGATTGAACTTTATAAGAGATGACTTGTTATTACATCTGTTTCTCAGTTTTCCATCAGGAATATTTCAGTAGCAGCCACGGAGTATGAATTTGCGCCCGGTTGATGGCAATAGGCTCGCCCCCTATTACATGGGACTTAAACATAACTGGCGAAATGTGGGTGTACTATTAGATACAACTCTGCCTATAGTCTGGTAAATGAGTGCTCAAAAGGGGTATGTGGTTGGAAAAATCGAAAGAAGAAAATCTGACTTATGAACAAAAAAATTTTGCTAAGTTGTAGAGAATTTTATCAGATTTCATTGTGTAGTACAACAAGTATTCGTGCGACACACCGTTTTCGAGATACAAACCAAAAACAACGAACGGGACAGAGAATTGGACAAATTTTTAAAAATTGTTCGTTTTTCGGAGCTCATACCAATTCAACGATAAGAGATAGATATAAATTTGAAAAACAAAGTTGAAGAGAATTTTATGAGGTTTTATTATGTAGTAGAACAAAATTTTATACGACGCATCGTTTTCGAGATATAAGCAAAAAACGGGACCTTCTTTGCCCCCCCCCCCCTCGGGCTCACCTTGGAGGGGTCAGGACTTTTAATGTGTTTATCTTGTAACTAGTCACATTTTCTGCTTTCAACTTTTCCACCCACAATCATTCATTTACCATACTACTAACCCTTCGGGGATTACAGGCGTGATGTTATTTTATGTATAAAAACTAACCAGCCAATCGGCACTATAACTAAATGTCATTTGATTTATTTTATAAAGTTTTTGCCGTAGAACTGTTACAGAAGATAAAATTGTTAACAAGAAGTCTAAAAAATATAGCTAGGCACAAATTCGTTTTCAAAACAATTTTAGTTAGTTTTTATGCGAGTAACCCCAATCCATGACGATTATTTGAATCGTAGTGCCAAAAGACATTGCAACACAATTTTTATTAGAATATTTCATTTTTTACAATAGGCGTTGCCAGTCACAAACATGACATGGCTTTTATGTCTATCGATATATGGTTTGAGTTACAATGCTTGATGGTATTTCGTGAAATGCAAAACTTAATTTTTTTGTATAACAAATGAAAACCGACTGTTTACATAATGTAAATATTTTAAAACAGTAACTATGGAGTTTTGGGCGCATCCCTCTCTATACGAGTCTATCTTTTCGAATGAGCAACTACTAGAATCAATTATATTTCCTTGTATGACTTTCAAAATGAATGTATGCCTTTTAATGACTAAATTGAATAAATAGTGTGACTTTGACTTTTAATCATAGCAAATAATGTTTTTGAAGATACTTTTACTATCCTTTTTTTTGAAGGCAACTGAAAAATGGCTTTGAATTTTTATGCCATTCTCATATATTTATATTTCCTCAAACTCAGACATTTCTTCAAATTTATCGTAGATGAGATCTCTGAAAACTAAGGAGAGAATTTATGGATAATTTAGAACTTAATAAAATTAAAATAAAAGCTCTTTTTAAAACGATGTCCGTGAGATAACGTTTTTTCCGCTTACGACGGGGAACGTGATCACAGTTTAGATTGTCACAGTTTTTTTTTTTTTGTGAGTGGGGAAAAAGTTTTTAATTGTGCTATTTATAGAATTGTATTGTTTTATTTTTACCGTAATCAATGTGGAACACGTGACAAATTCAATGCGATGGCATTATAATGGTTCTTTTGCGAAAATGGATTGTTATATGAAAAAAAAAATGTGTTGTTCATAAAATTCTCGTTCTCTTTATTCTACACAAATAAATACAATTGAAGTGTCTGTTTGTAATATCAAAATAACAGCTTTTTACTGAATGTATGTTTATACAAATATATATGAACACAAACAAATTTTTCAATTTTTGTCTTTCGGTCTGTCATTTTTATACGGCTAATCTCCGAAACAGCTAGAACGATTTTGACGGGACTTTTTATGGCAGATACCTGATATTATAAGGTCTAAGTTAAATTACTTTTATTTAAGAAAAAATAATAAGTTTCTATGCAAACAAATAAAAGTAAAAGGAAGTATTTATAATAATAATTTCATGCGAACGAAGGTCGTTTGTTTTCTTTCGTTTTCTAGACTCACACAAAACTAAAACGTAACGTTGTAACGTTGTGACTTTTGAAACTTGTTACAAACGTTTCGTATCGATTCTCTTTCTACAATCGGAAACGCCTCGGCGTAAGCTATACAAGAGAGCGCTAAATTGGTAGCCAAGTTGACGCGACTGAGTCGATCGCTCGTTCTCTAATGTCTGTAGAAAAAACCTACATTTAGTCTATGGTGAGCGTTCCTACCAAAGAGTATAAGCGATCACAATCAACATTGTAGAAACGATATCATTCTATTCTATCTATTTGCTATACTATTTTGAACGATGTAAATTTGTCTACGAATTTTCTATTCGTTCGTGTTGAACACGTGATTTAGCGCTTTCTACTAGCGTTAACGATTGTAGATTGTCAACTTGGCTAGGCCTGCAGTAGTGTAACGTGATTTACCTGAAAATTCAAAAATGTTAACACAATTATTGCCCAAATTTTTCGGGGAAACGTTTTCCTTGTTCCTGGTAACAGGAAACTCTTTAATTTTGATAGTCAGCAGTTTGAATTTTGATCACTTTTTGAATGCGAAATATTCCTCGAACTGGTTCAATTATCAAGTTTCGAATATAACTGGGCAAATAAATTTTGTCGTGTGGACGTTTTGGTTTCAATTTTTAATTTTACCTAGATTTTCCAATACATAAAAAAAACAATGACGTAAACGTATCTAGGATTGATTCGTTCGAACAAGGTTTAAATCAAAAGATTATAATATGAGACTGAATCGAACCACAATTTTAATTGTGGAAATGTTGTCCACAAGAATCGTGTGTAATAAAGTAAAACTACACTTCCACTAGAAACGTGTTTAATAGATTAGACTTTTGTCTAATCGAGAACATCCAGAGATAATTCCCTCGGTCAGTCTTGTGTCACCTCTCGATACCTCGCTCAGGAAAATAAGGATGGGCGTAGCATCACCCTTGGAGTTTGGAAAACCTGCAGAAAGATAATTAGGAAATCCAATTACCCGTCCGGACCTTGTGGTTTGTACCGGACGTTGACCATCTGGGTTTTCTATTACCGACTTCGATGCATCTTCAGATGAGTCGGACAAAATAAAGGCAGCACCCCTAGCCAAGTTGACAATCTACAATCGTTAACGCTAGTAGAAAACTATTCAAATGAATGGGAATGACATCATCCCAACGTTAAATCACGTGATCAGCACAAACGAATAGAAAATTCGTAGACAAGTTTACATCGTTCAAAATGATAGAATAGAATGTTATCGTTTCTACAATGTTGATCGCGTCTTTGGTAGGAACGCTCACCATAGACTAAAGTGTAGGTTTTTTCTACAGACATTAGAGAACGAGCGATCGACTCAGTCGTGTCAACTTGGCTACCAATTTAGCGCTTTCGACAATCGCTTACGCAGAGGCGTTTACGATTTGTAACTTGGCTAGGGGCGCAGGTTTGACAAGATCTATTGTGACTGTCACTGGTCCTCTTTGTAATTCTACAGTGGCGGTCCGTTTACTCTCCGTTCATCATCATCATCATATCAACCACTGCTGGGTGTAGCCTCCCCTCCTCTTTTCTGCCACACTTCTCGGTTCTGTGCGTCCATTAACCAGGTGTTTCCCACAACTTTGACGATATCGTCAACTCAACGAGCTTTAGGACAGCCCGGGTTTCTTTGGCCTAACTTAGTCACCACCCGCTCAAAGCCTTGCTACTAAGGCCCAATTAGTACTAACTCATTATTTCTATTTAATTTGTCTATTGATCGCAAACCACTTCCAGGGATCCATCTTTAGGTTGTGTCAAATTATATTGAGTTTTCGCAGCAGTGGTGGCCCAGTTAACGATTTCCGACTTACGAGTTCTAGGTCGTGAGTTCAAACCCAGGCAGACGCGTTACTTTGTGTAATTTATTTCATCACCGCTGCCCTCAAAACGGTGAAGGAAGACATCTTGAAGAAACCGGCATGTCCTAGAACCAAAAATTCGAAGACTTGTGACACCTAACCCGCAATTTTGAGATTATAGCCCACTCCATCTAAAATGAATGGGCTATATAATATAAGGTGGCCTGTATCCTAGCAGAGGACCGATTGTGCTCTACTGAATTTTCTCATTATCATTTGGACTCTGGACTTTATTGGCATGGATAGCCTTACAGAGCAGCTACCTTAGCTTACTGGCAAAATGTGGTATTATTTTTACCCTTACCTATCATTTAGGGGTTAACGAGCGTGACGTTATTGTGGAATGCCTTTAATTTGAATTTTGGGGTAGCGTTGTAACAGGTGTTCCAACTTGATTTGGGGGTCATTTAAATGTTTCGAATCTTGGAACCCAATGGATCGAAATTATCGAATCTTGTCGTCGAATGGTCTCGGGTGATATTGTAATTTAGTTTTAAGCTAGAAGATACATAGATTTGCTCCACCACGTCTAAAATTGGCCACGTTTCTGCTTTGTTGATAAACGACTTTAAAATATCTTAATTTACAACTGTCTCGTTCACTCATTATAAAATTGTATTTTTCGCTCCATGCGATATGAGAGCCCACTTTTCAAGGTCGAAAACTTTCGCACGACCTAAGTATGGTGAGGGACAAAGAGATATGGGATACTACAGAGAGGAAATGTCATAGAAAAACTGTGTCTTGGTAGTTTTGGTTAGACCACTAAGATAGGCCTTTCCTGCCCATCCTAAACAAGCATCCTGCACTTCTAAGGATTTACGGCACGGATCATTCCCACTAGTTCTAATACACAGTTCTACTACACAGTTCTACGGTAGAACTAGTGAGACTTTTTTTCCACTAGTCCTACGATTTCAGGTGGTACAAAATCGTTCCCATTAGTTCTACCGTAAAATTGTGTAATAAAACGTAGAACTAATGGGACTTTTTGTTCCCACTAGTTCTACGATTTTGTACCACCTACAGTAGAACTAATGGGAAAAAACATCCCACTAGTTCTACTGTGGAACTGTGTAGTAGAACTAGTGGGAATGATCCGGAATCGGGGATACCCACTGTTGGGTATAGGCCTCCTTTTTCTTCTGCCACTCTCTCTGTACTGGTATCCATACGTTTCCCGTGATATTGACGATATCGTCAACCCAACGCGACGTTTCTGTTTTACCGACAACAACCAGTTCGTTATTGTTAATTTGTATTGTCCCGTCTATCGTAGGAGGTCGTGACTAAGCCAATTCGGTCTGTAGATGGGTGACCATCATTACATACAGAGTTTCTTCCGTGCTTCGGAAAGCACGTTAAGCCATTGGTCCCGGCTGTCATTTGTAGATCGTTAACAGTCGTTATAGTTAGTCAGTGGCCCAAAAAGTATGATAACCAGTTGGTACTGGGTAATACGATACCCCTTGGTTCTTACCAAGGGGTATCGTATTACCCAGTACCAACTGGGTTGTGGAGGTCAGATAGTGGAGGTTATTTTGACATTAATTATTTAATTCAGTAATACAATTTTAATGGGATTATCTGTTTAATGACTGCATGATTGTCATATAATTATAATTAATTTAAATTAATAAGGAATATGTAACTTTAGCTAATATTTGCACGCCGAAATTAAAGGCAGAATAAGAGAACAATTTCATATATTTTACGAACCTTCTGTACCTTATTAACGCAAATAAATGATTTTGATTTTGATAGGCAATCGCTCCATGTAAAATACTGGTATTCAGCTGTATCCGGTAAGATTGGAAGTCCCCACTTAGGTTGGGAAAAGGCTGCCAGATGATGATGTCTCGTCTATCGTAAGTATATTTAGATGTCTTTGGTGAGTGTTAATATAATAGTTTCAATCTTTGCGATTGGTACTCGCAAAGATTATCGCAGAAAATCGTGTTGGGTGAAAACATTTTCTATTGCCATAGATTTTATATTGTAAAATGGAGTTTCCCCTTTCAAGGTCTACGTTCAGATGCTATAATTACAGTATGTGCGCATCAGATCCTGACATTTAATCAAGTTATGAAGGCTTGTGTATTAAACATCCTTTATATGACGTTGATACGCAAGCACCCTAGTAATTAGAAACAGAAATTGAATTTCTAAGTCTGGTGCCTTTAGTCCTATAATATTAGGTAATATTCTTAAGTTAATACAAAAATAGGTCTTCATTGGGAGACGGTGGGGTGTTTAGTCATAACGGTACAAAATGAATGGACCGCGAGCCGTTCAGACCGGCCCGCGGTCCATTCATTTCAGCCCGGCGTCAAAAAAAACAAATGCATAAACTTCATCAAGTACCTACATTAAAAAAAAAAAGTAAAAAAAAAAAAAAAAAAAAAAATGTGTCTGTGTTCTAATGTGATGGTTACTCTACTAGCCATCACAGCCAGTCGATATTTTTCATTTTTAAGACGACTGTCAATAATTGTATAATGTGAATTATATATTGAAGTGTTGCCCAAAATCGGTCTTGGTCTTGCAGTCTTGGTCTTGTTCTTGCCTTTTTGCAAGACCAAGACCAAGACTGAACCCTGCAAGACTTGAGCAAGAACAAGACTAAGCCTGCAAGACTCTTGCGTCTCGCAGTTAGGTCAAACTGAGATTTGGGCGTTATATTAGGTATTTGGTTTCAATCCCGATTTTGATAGACGTTCCCTAGTATCAAAACCGTATCGTCATAACACTAAAAGGTATTGTGTTTATTATTATATAGAGTGTTTGGCTTATGGACCAACACAATTTTTCCAGGGGTTTGGGAGGACATTAGCTAGGTTCTACCCATACACCCTATGTCCTTAATGTCACGGTTGGTTACATTTTTTTTTTTAATGTTAAGTACCCAAAATGTTTCCTATAATTTCAAATAACTTTTTCGTTTGTAGGTGTAATGGCACAAATTAAATATTGGGTCAATTTGAATCAAATTTGAACAAGATTTATAACTTTAGTTAATAAAAACATTATAACCAGCCTCCCAAATACCTGGAAAAATTGTGTCGGTCCATAAGTCAAACATCCTGTATATGTTGACTATTTATTAAGTAGGCAGCGTGTTACTTACAAATATGTTCCCATGTGATAAAAATGTACCTAGCATATCTTTCTAGCAAAGTTCATTTCATACCTTGTAGGTATATCTACCTATGTATTATGTTATGCTTGTATAAGTCTAATGTGCAGATCTAACGTTAGTAGGTTGGTATTGTTGGTAAATATTATGTAGGTACTTATGTTTCAAAGTTTATATTATTCTTCTATTCAGCAAAATTTAAAACTTACAGCGAGTCAGTCAAGTAGGTCTAGTACTAGTAGCAGTTTTTAACCCAGCCGATGTTATGGTACAGACGCCAGCATATCAAACTACTACAATCTGCCAAATTTCTTTAACAGATTTTCAATTTTATCACTAAAGCATTAAGGTTCTTGGTTGATTGGGAAAATTTGACGTTCCGCGAATAAACCGTTGGTTGGTCGGTGTATATGTCAAGTTAATTTTATTAATTTGGTGGTTCACTATGCCTATGTCAATTTGAGCTCAACATGTACCTACTCTGTTACGTTGTTCTAAGATCTAAACTAACGTGTTAATTATATAGCAATAGGCTATTAGGTATTTGAAAGTAGTCTAGTCTAAGTAGTAGAGTCTCGCAAGACTTGCAAGACTCTTGCTGCAAGACCAAGACTGAGAGCGCAATACCAAGACCAAGACCAAGACCAGGTGTATTGACGCAAGACCAAGACCAAGACTGGCTAAGGTCTCGTCTTGGTCTAGCATTTGGGCAACAATTGAACTAACACTTCCTTCAAATACATTATAAAGGGTGTAAAAATACTCTTAACGAAGCCGAAAGCCGTTTGCTCTCCTTGTCATTGCGATATTTTTTTGTTGTGGACCATACTTGGGAACCGTCTACTTACGGGGACATTCTATGTTAAAGTTACAAGTTTTTAATGTTATAACTAAGATCTTCACTAGAACTTACCTATGAGTTGTTTGATTTATTTGATTTTCAAACCTTTCTATAGCACGACTAGTGCTAGCTTGTTCTTTCATGAATTTGGTATGAACCGTACGTGAGTGTTCGTAATCCGCGGCGAATTACAAAGGAATCGAATAGTAGATCTGGTATTTAGTAGTAACAGAGCTCTTTGTGAGGGTGTCCGTCCGGAGCGTGTACTCGTAATTATGGTCATATGGTGCTTATGGTCCATTTCAGCTTTTTTATTGGGATGGTAATGCATCTGGTAATGCAGGTGCATTGATGTGACTGTATGCAGTTATCTTAATGCAAGCTCATGCATCTTTTCTGTCTTCAATTCTGTTCAGGTTTTACCCAACTTTGTTAAGTCTGACAACCAGTCTCACCAAGGGATACCTGGGTTGTAGAGGTCAGATAAGAAGCAGTCGGTCGCTGTAAATTACTCGGATACAGCTGCGTCACATTCGCAGTTGCTTCAGTGAAAATTGGAAAAGGCTAAGCAGATAATGATGTTCAGGTCATTGGTCTTTTAGTCGAACTCTTGTATAGTCTAACTGGATGTAGTTGTTTAATTGTAGTTGTTGTTTTTGTGTTGAGTTTGTTGCTGTAGATTTTCATTTCAATATTACGAAGCGAGTTCTGCTTTCACTTCTCAATGGGATTATTCGCGTCATCATCATTAGTCTAGCCTTTTCCCAACTATGTTGGAGTCGGACTCCAGTCTAACGGGATGCAGCTGAATACCAGTATTTTACATGGAGCGGTTATCTAACCTCAACAACCCAATTACTGAGTATGCTATTTTTGCTACCCAGTTACACAAAAATAGTCCACACGTGCTTAAGAAAACCGCACGAAGAGCTTCATTTTATTTATTTAATACCATAAGCAATGTATAGAGACTTCTGTCTCCTGTACATTGTGTGCTTAAAGTATTTAAGTATTGCATTTTTTAAAGTAAAAAATGCGCATGGCGGGCGTGCCTGTGGCACTAGACATACAGATTTATTACTAAGTAGTAACAAGTATTGAATTATGTTTTTTTTCGTCTTGTCCAATCCATCGCCCTTAAATATTTAAATGTCTTTTCATTTTAAGGGTTCCGTACAAGAAATGAAAAAAACGGAATCCATAAGGGTTCAGTTTTTTTCATTTCTTGACAGACACACAGACGCACGAGGGATCCTATAAAGGATCCTTCGTGCGTCTGTCTGTCTGTCTGTCACAGCCAATTTGCTCCAATTCTACTCGACTGAATCAGGTGAAATTTGGTACGATGGTGTAATCATATGACCCAAACACAGATGTGCAAATTAAATAAATATTTTTTTTTAAATTAGGGGTCATTTTGGGGGACAAATTAGCAAATTAAAAAAAAAAAGTTTTGCAAACCTTACTGTGTCATATTATTATATCAAATTAAAGGACTCGTTAAGAGGATCTCAAATATATTTCTGTAATTATTGTAAAATAAATAGTTTTATTTTATTCATGAAAGAAGACAAAAATTGCCCATTCCCCCCCGATTTCCGAAACTACTGAGCCTAAAATCTTGAAAAAAAAATACAAAATATAGTTCATTGCTTGTACATTAAAGAAAAAACTATAAGAATTCAATCAATTGGAAATAAAGTGGTAAACTCAATATAATACGTTCACTTACGGAAAATTTGACTTTGGCATTGTACGGGACCCTTTCCATACGATCTCAACTCGCACTTGGCTGGTTTTTGTATGATTGTTTCGCTTTTTAAATCTTGGTGGCCTATACAGGGTGTAAAAGACCTCATCACGAAGCCGTCAACCAAGCATTCTGTACATAAAACTAAGTAACTTTACGCAAAAATTATTGCTGGGAAACTACTTTTTTTTTGGATGTTTTGTGGTAGAACTCAATGTAACGCACTCAAAACACTGTGCTGATGGATGGATTGAATAGTGTGGGGGTCGTGGAGGTGTTTAAAGTAAAAATCTTACATTAAAAACTTGTATTAAAAAAAAAAACTTGTCAAACAGTTGGAACTTTGACCCCCAATATCTCCGTAACTATAAGGTTCCCAGGTATGGTGTAGAACAAAAAAATGATCGCAATGACGAGGAAAACAAGTGCCTTTCGGCTTCGTTAAGAGGTGTTTTACACCCTTTATACCTTGACGTTTTATCGCATAATACGTCATAATAACGTCTCTGTTGGGTATTTCCCGTTGAGCTAGCAGTATGGACTAATTACAAAGTTGTTTTGAGTCTAGTCATGGCTGTGGTCTAGCGACTTATTTATGTCTAGATACGGACGTAGGTACGTCATACCGTACAATAAAACTACGAAAACTGCCTTTACTGCTACGCAATAGAAACGCTTGACGCGCAGTTGAATACCTTTTAATAATAACAGGAAAAATCAAACAACTTTTGAATGCAGTGGTATAATAAAGTGAATATAAAATATAAAGTGAATGAACCTGAGGCCTATTGTTCCGTCGAATGTTGTGGAAGCAACACCTGTATTCAGGACTTCGCCGTGCTTAGTGTAACAGTGCAGTTAACAAAATACTTTTCATAAACTAAAAGTGAATCAGTAAAAACTGCCATTGAAATTAAATATGGCAGATTCATATCAAACTTTTGAAGTTACTCTTAGATACAGTGTGTATGTGCTCGGAACAGCTACGTTGATATACGGAGTGACGTCATGGTATCTCCTAAAGAAGTTCAGAAATTACCGGAACTACGTGTTCCTAAGCGCTCTTCTGGCAAACCTGTTATGCATTTCTATGCGTCAGATCTTCGAGTATATACTCCTAAATGTCATAATACTAGGAACCGCGGATATTACGTTCTGGAGTCTAATTCTCGGCAACATATCTAATTACTTTGATACAGTGAAGCACCATTGGTTGATCATTATAAGTCACATGTTTTACGTTGATTTTGTTAAAGTTTTTAGTGGGCAAACCCGAAGGAAGTATCTTAAAAGTAGCCTCTTTGGTTGGGGTGCGCCTTTAGTATCAACCATTTTAATGACTGTCAATTTTAAATTACTATTGGAATGGGATGAGAACACATTTTCAATGCCTATACTATATGTTATTTTCTTGCTACCCTTGTTATTAAACACTCTACTTTACATTGTAATTGTATATTCACTTTTTCGTAGTTCCAACGCGAACGTACCCACTGCTAATAACAAATGTCGTCGCCTGTACATGTCAACTTTAATATTGATATTAGGCGACATCTCATTGTTATCCTCTTATGTTGTAGCGCTTATCTATCAAATTAGATTACTCGAAATATTTGTTATTTACTCTCATCCATTAATATTAATCGTTTTTTTGGTGATTTTAAAAAGTAATCGAGAAATTTGGAAAGAGTTTTATGTAAATAAATTAAAACAAAGGCATAGAAATCGTGATATCGAAATGCAAGAGAAAGTTACTAGAAAGCCTGTAGACAGTCCACCAGCGGTTCTTGCTACACAGGGATAAAATAATAATAACCCACTCAGATAGCTTCTAAATATTGACGTCATCTTTGCCATTCTGACCTTGTATGCAATCAAGGAATCAAGTTTTGTGCAGTTACAAAAATAATAAAATACTCATGCATAAAGGTTGGCTGGAGATCATTGTGACATCATGAGGAAATAAATATGTCTGATCAGTTATTTGGTATGTAGAGACTTCTATGACGCAAGAGAAAAATAAGCAAGATCGCGTAGGAATAGTTATAACCTCGCGATTTTCATCTGCAAAATCCTGACTCTATCTTTAGGGCCGTAGCCCACAAGCCAACACACGTCTCGACAAAGGTCCTGCCGTTTCAACGTTAGATGATGAACGTCATACCCTACTGCTCATACATCTGAACTAGTGATACCGAACTCGAACATAAACGCCACCTTTGAGCAACGTCATGTTATCATGACAACACTTTGTCAAGCTTTCGAGCAGCGAGTTTCAAAGCCAGCCAGCATCTACTTACGGCTTCCACGAGAATCGTGATAATGCAGTGGATTAATTTGTATGGCTAGCACCCACAGCCTCATCAGTGACCTTGGCACAGCAGACTTAACTTTCAGCTGGTTAACTAGAAGAGACGCCAGCAGTCTAGCTACACGCACTGGAGCATAACGCAGTGCTACCCATACTCACTGGGGTGTCACCTAACCGCAGACCGTTCCGACTTAGCATGAACTGTGCGGATTCTGACTCACTGGAACCTTTCTCTGGGCTGGCAAGCATCACGTGATGTACGGACGAGTACTGCTACCGACCTCCAGTCACCGGGGGGGAGTGACAAAAATCCCAGATCACGTAAGCAGAGTTATCCGCAAATACCGCAGAAACCCGACAGTAGTAACCACCAGTAGCCCACCAGTCACAACACCCGTGCAGTCGTAGGGTTCTCCCTTTTCAACGTAGAATGAGGAATTTTACACCCTCTTCTCTCAGTTCATGTAAATTAGGTATGTTTATGACGATTAAAGTTATGCGTATATAAAATTGACTTTGATTTTATGCAACCCAAAGAGATTTAAAAAGACTAGCTAGTAATATATTTGAATGTCTTTGATGCAACCCAAATTTAGAACCGAAGAAATAAATATAGTTAATTTTAAAATAAATATGTAATAATTGTAACGTAATTTACGTAACAATTTATATACGTTTCATTTAAGACTAGCATTGCACGCGGCTTTACTCGTGTAATGGTTGGAAATTATCCCACAGAACGTTTCAAACATAATTTTCAAAATCGGATCATTAGTTCCAAAGGTAACCCATACATCCAAAATTACAAACATAAAAAGTAAACCTCTTTGTGACATTTAGTATAGATAAATATCTTGTTTTTTTGGGTTCCGTATCTGAATAAGGCAGAACAGAACTATGATAGAATCACCTGTTCTATACTAAATAGGCTTGCGTGTGGCCGTAACTCACCTATGTGAAGCGATGACGCGGCTTAGGGTGGAGTGCGATTGCTTAGAAGAAACCGATTCCCTGGAACTTTTAAGGGGACTATTGGAGTTTTATAATGCAAAAAAGCATATAATTCACTGCAATAAACAAAACCAGAAAAATGTATGATATTTTTAAGGATGTACGCTAGTACGATAGTGTTTTGAAAACATAATACAACAAATTTTACTCGATAGAAAAAAATCACGAACTTATCTCAAAAAAATTCTTTTAACGAGTAAAAACCATAATAAAATACATGCGATCATTCTGATTTTTTGGAAAATAATTCTACAAGCAACATAGGTATTAGCATCTTAGTGTTTTATTTTATTAGTCCAATCAATAGATTTTTTGTAAATCGCAAAAAACCACTCATTTCGCACTATTCGGCCCGCAGTGATTGACGTAACAACCACTTTGTAGTGCAAGCTGATTACAACTTTATTCTAACAGAATTTCAAACGAAGTTTGGACCACCACAAATAGAGCTGCTAATTTAGCTCCTGTAGTCGCCTTAATAGGTCCAGATTATAATGATCAGGTAACAGAGAAATGAGCAGAATTCTACAGATTGGCGGTTCACAGTATTGTGTAGTATGTGGAAGCATAGCGCTTTTATCGGGTCTGTGAAAATTCAACCATATAACGGTGACGCTTCGCCGTATCTCTACTCGCCCGATGATATAATGGGAGTGAGGAAATTAGATTGTGTAATTCCAAAGCACACTCCCCGTGGCCCTGCGGTGATGTTCAAGGCTTCGGAGCTTAGCTTTGATAATGGATAATCGTTGTGAATAATCCTCTTGGAACGTCGCTCAAATCTTCCAACTTGGTACGCTGATAGCTGGCTGGTTATGATCATAATATTGTTATGTTATGCCTTACAAATAAATAAAAAGAAATAAATCGTAAGAAATATAAGTTACATACCATAATCTCGCCTGTAATCCCCAAAGTCCTGTCCTGGTGTCCATATTAGTACGCCCATATTTTGCCAGTCATGATTAAGTCCTATGTCAAAGGGGTAAGCCTATTGCCATCAACTGGGCACAAATCGGCTCCGTGGCTACTGAGCAGTTTCTGATGGAAAAACCCAATAACACTGCCCGACATGGAAATTGAACCAAGGACCTCATGCTCAACAGCCACAATTTCGACCACAAGGGCATTCAAACAAAAATAGGTAAACTCCGTAAAACTATGAGCATTATAGTGATCAAAAGCGGAATAGTTGACCTACATACGTTTCACTCGGATAGCAATCTTTGACGCAATAAAAAGGGAGCAAACATATTTCTTGATTACTTTCTCCATTCATCAAACTATGTCGTGTTTGTCGACTTGTCGTTCTTAAAGACAAGACCTTGGCATGCAGGCTTAGTTGCAGATGAGAGTATGTCATGCTCACTCAAATGTCTCGCTGGTGGTGGTGCGTGTGTCGGATCATTTAGTTCCCTTCAAAATGGTTGAGTTGAGTGGTGCTGAGGCCCTACTCTCTAACGTCCGTCCGTCCGTCCGTCTCTATCCGTCCCTCTCGCGCACGTCTGCAGATGAGTGCGAGTGAGAGCGACGGATAGAGACGGATGGACGGACGGACGTTAGAGAGTAGGGCCTCTGATACATGCGTCATGTTCGTGAACGAGCGCTGTCAGTTGAGACTGGTCAGCTCTTGGTCGCCGGCTTATTTGTTTTTTTTTTTGTTTTTACTATGTGCACATCTTGCTACATTGTTTGAGAACAATGGTACATTATGTGAGCACAATGTACCATTTCACCTTGAATCATGTAACCAAGGTTTTGTAAAAATATTTCTGATTTAAAAGAGTATCTGTGCACGACTGCAGCGTGAACTCGGGTGGTGCAGTCATACCTGTTCAATCATAGGAACGTTTGACATCGTACAAAGTACCAAAAGTCTCTCGCTTATTGTAAATCAAATAATGTACCGCGCGGAGGTCATTCCATGTTTGAAAATCTTAACACCGCGATTCAGAAATGTGACGTCAATGCACAACGCCATCTAGTATCGAGTAGCGATACTAAAACACTAGGATAGTTAGTTATAAGATTTGTTATGCCTATTTTCTATTATGTACCTATGCTGCCAGCTTCGACGCGAGTTTGCCTTCTTTATGTGTGCGGTCCGCTGGCAAGCAAATTTAAATATTAATAAAGGATTACGTAACGGGGACTCAGAATAGCCAATAGGAAACGTTGCACACGTGTGTGAGAAAGCGCGCGATGCACGAACCTTCTAGAAGCATTTTATTATAAAAGACGCCGCACTAGACGGTAGATTATTCAGTATTTTACGAAACGTCAAGAAGATCACTATGCCCGTTTGGCTCCTCAGTAATACGGTATTTTGAGTCCCAGTCTGCTACAAATTTAACAAAGTCAGTGATTCATTCAGTGCATACCCTTTAACAAAAACCCTCTCTTGGAGTCCCCAGTGAGTTGCTACATAAAAGGTGATAATACAGTCCACTCGCTGCACAGTATGTTTCTTGTCCGTTCTTCTCCATAGAGATCTAAGCTAGGAAATGGGCAACTACAGTACTTTCAGGGACTGTAGCTAGGTACCCATTTAATTTTCATCTTTGTTTCGAAAATTCAAAAGTGCCTGTAACTGGCCTACTTGAAATAAAAATGCTTTGATTTTGATGTTTAGGAAGCACGTGGTTACGTACTTTGTTTAACCTTTTGAACGCCTTTGTCACATATAATAATATATCATTTAATTCCGGTAACAAAAGACCCATAATCATATATACCTTACAGACTAACATACATATTTATATAAACTACAAAAACCTAATTAAACTATTGTACACGAAGAGACGGCGTCATGTTGCCTTCCGCGGAATCGCCGATACACGACACCCTTCGGCCAAAACTCTTCCTTGAGGAAGGTCTCAATATGATGAGTCGGAACTCGCAGCACGAACGACTTGAAATTCGTGTTGTGGCGCGACTCCAACTTCTCGACCCTCTAGGTCCAGCTGGACTTCGCTCGGACATACTCCACGATCTCCTCAACCTTCGTGGTGTGATGTAGCCGGGACACATATAGCTGCGTCGTTGGTATCGCCGGACGCAGCATATTGGGTCCTGTCAGCGCAGTCCCGCACTGGTTCCGACTAGGAGGCTTCTTCCTCTCCACCTTCACGAAGCCATCCTTGTCACACGTGGCCGTTGCTGGGCCATGCTGTTTCCCCCCCTGTTGGCAGGTTCACAGCAGCTCTTATTTTCCCCCTTCTTCACCTGCGATATAGATTTGTGCGTGGCGACAATAGCAGCGTAGGCACGTTTAGGGGTCGACGTTCCTACACAAGTCACTGCCTCGACCGGCACCGAGTCAGCAACTTCGGCGGCGCATGTTGCAACGCGTGCGATAGCAGCAGGTGACGCAGTGGAGCTCGCCGACTCAAAACTGCCGACGCTAGTTTCTCGCTCCGTAACGTGTGCTCACGTTGGTGGCATCAGGCGACCTATTTACCTTAATAGCGTTGCGCAACAACTCCACTTCGGCACATAGTTCACCAACGATGTTATTCGACGCCTCCAACTTGGAATGTCCCTCGACCAGGCTTGCCTTGAGAGTTGTGATGTCCTTCAGCAACCTGGTGACGTCGACGTGGTCAAACGTGACTGGGAGCAACTTATGAAGCTCATTCGCCACAAAAGCGGGCACGTCATCATCTTCATCAATGTGATGATGTCCTGCACACACTTCTGGCCACCATCCCTCCGGCGGGACTGCATCTGCTCGGCTTTGCCGAGCGACTGGTACAGAAGCAGCTTGGCACCGCTGATCTCCTCCTCCTTGAAACTGGACTTGCAGATCTGTAGGATGCTTACTTCGTCCATGTAGTCGATGGCATGTTTGATAAATGCCAAGACCTCGTTGGCTATGAGCGGTTGTGAACTCATAGCGACGTAAACCGGGTAACGGCTAAAGCCGCGCGACTCGTGAATATATTATTCGTATCGAGCAGCGCAAACACGTCCGTACTCGACCGTGCATTGCGCTGCTATGACATATACGTGACAAGCAAGCGCGTGCCCGCCAAACGACACAAATATGTGACAAAAAGGTAAGTAAAATTGTTGCTTGGCGTGGAGGACTCCTTGGAAGGACATACACTGTGAGGTTCTTCAGAAAGGTCAGGGGCCCTACTCTCTAACGTCCGTCCGTCCATCCGTCTCTATCCGTTTCCCTCACTCGCACTCATCTGCAGACGTGCGCGAGAGAGACGGATAGAGACGGACGGACGGACGGACGTTAGAAGTAGGACCTTATAATAATATCTTTATTGAAAAAAGAGGAAGTACATTTTACACATATCACAATTTTGTCACAAGTACATGTAAGTAAACAGATCAAAATGAACCCTAACGTCAAAACTAGGCCAAGCCTGTATCTTAGACGTTAGTCTCTTCCAATGTTGTTACAATCAGAGATCTATGAGTATAGTGTGATTAAACATAACAAGGTAAATATTTTATATTACTAAATAAGTAATGTATGTGCTCAGTTTAGAATGTGGGTAGATTGTTAGAGTGTTTACCAATTCTATTTTCTAAGTACCCTACATTCGACTTAAGAGCCCGCAGTATAAAATCCACTCGCTCGAGTTTAGGCAAATTCGTTGCGATCCTATGTTTGTGTGCATTGTTCATGCAGATACACGCACCACGGGTTACGATCGAGTGTAGTGATCGCTTAAACCATTTTGATCTTTGAGTTATTTTTAAGTACGGTTTAGAAATAAAAGTCATGAATTTGTGTGCTTATCACAATCAATATGTCGTCTTATTGGATTTTCCATCAGGAATTTCTCAGTAGCAGCCATGGAGTCAGGATTTGTGCCCGGTTGATGGCAATAGGCTCGGCCCCTGTTACATGGGATTTCCACAGAACTGGCGAAATGTGGGTGTACTGTTAGGTGCATTGCTGCCTATACCTTCGGGGATTAAAGGCGTGATGTTATGATGGTTAAGTCATAATTATTAGATCCACGCAGATTAACGTAATATGATAATGGCCGCTTTAGCAGAATCGTAATATGAATCACGTTAAAAATTTAAAATTCTTAAAATGGACTTTATGACCATAACCATAAAGTCCATTTTAAGAATTTTAATTTTTTAACGTGATTCATGCTAAGATTCTGCGTGGATTCTGCTAAAGCGGCCATTTTAGACCCGCCTGTCTATCCATTGCAAACATTTGACAGTTATCGTGTACGTCGACTCATCAACAATACAATAGGGTAGATGACAAACAAAAAATTAACGTCAGAAAGATTTGCAAAAAATATTGTACACAGTTTTTTATTTTTTTCACGTAATCTAAAAATGAAGACGATACAGTGCGTCGAAAACTCATGTGACGTCACATTTGAGTACAGTTTTTACCGGAAAGTGACGTCACAAGCCTCTCTTTATCTTTGACGCGTTTTATCTTCGTCAATTTTATTAATTTGATAAAACAAATAACATGTAAGTTTCCAATATTTTTCGATAATCTAAACAGAATCATATTTTATTAGTCAGGATCATCCCTAAAAAAAAACATTGTTGTGTTCAACTTGTAACCCGCATAAAGTACCGAAACTGTCAGACATTAGTTAAAAACTAAGTGAAAAGAAAGAAAGAAAATGGTCATATTAATGTCGTAGGCAATTTGTATGTATGACGCGCCATTATTATGTATGGCGCGCCGTTATTATGTATGGTTGAAAAACGCCGCCGTTATGTAATACGGCGTCCTCACGTTCAGCTGGATTACAATTCGGCTGAAATAAAGTACGCCGCATTGAATGAGCTCTTCGCGTTCGTCAAAGCGGCGTAATAACGTGCCGCCGTTATACAAACGGACGCATCGTCGATACCGCTTTGAAAGTTTTAGTTCCATTTATCACCGCAAGTGGCGCTGCAAGATCATAACAAGAAACATGGCGTCACAATCGACAACCATGTCACAATGAAATGGCCGCTTTTCCTGCTTTTCAGTTTTTTTTTTCATTTTTTATTTCGAATTTTTTTAATTTTTTTTTTACCTACATGTTGAGAATTACGTGGCAGGGATTACTAAAAGGGGGGTGAAATTTTCATTATTTTTGCGATAGGACGCACCGTTTTCGAGATATAAGCAAATTTAGAACCTGCTACGACTCAATGACGCGCGCTCGCTACGACTCGCATTTTACATTACACATCCACTTTTTGTCACAAATGTCGTTGTCGCTCCACCGGCCTTCGCCCTACACTCCTCATGCCAGCTAGCAAGCCTTTTAGGACAATTTTAGTAGGTTATTTGAGGTATCGGAATTGCTGACAATACGGCTAAACGTTGGACGCCGCTTATCGAACGTATCGCCCCACCACAATCCGGCTGAACGTGAGGGCGCCGTATTACATAACGACGGCGTTTTTCAATCCGGCGCACCATTATGTGAAACGGTGTGTTATACGAATTGGCTGCGACATTTATACAAGCAAATTTTGTTGGGTACATAATCTTCTAAAGCGTCACGTTTCAGAAATATGAGCTATCAAAGCTAAAGTCCATTCACGGTGGTCCATTTACACATTCATTATGTCTGGACAGCAACGTTAACTACGTTTTCGAATATATATAGCGTTGTGATCGCTACCAGTACAACTTTGATAGCTTAAATTTCGGAAACGGGACGCTTTAAATGATTTTGTGTCAGAAAAAACTTGTTTGTATTGATGATATACGTTTTATGCGTGTCTGATCAAATCAAAGTTGTATTGAAAATGCTATCAGTGAATGGATTTTTACTTTTTATAGCTCATCAATCGGAAACGAGACATTTTATCTCATACAAAACTTGTTTGTATTGATATCAGCTATCTATAAATATAGGCTACATGCGTAGCTGCAACTTTGAAAAAAAAAAAAGTAGCGGAAGTTAGACTGGCCACAAAATTCAAACCCCTTTCAGTTTGTTACCAGAGATACCTTCTTTGGCCATTTTGTCTAAAAATCCTTGAGGTTTAGAAAGCACCGGCTTTTTTAACTCACTTTTTCCTGAGACTTCGCTCGCATTATGGTCTAAAACTATCCCACGGGAACGTCCTGCAAATAGCCTTTGACACTCGGCGATAACGTATTTAAAAAAAAAAAAAAGAATTTTCGTAATCGGATAAGTAGGTTCCGAAGATTACCCTCTACATCTAAACTTGCAAACACGCAAACATAGAATACAAACTTTACGCCGTCATCATAACATTAGTATTGAAGCTGAACAAAATTTTAACAATCTCAGTAAACAAGCAAAGTTCTTTGTTTATAAAATGAAAATATAAAAAAAAAACTTTTCAGATCAAAATATGGTAGTCGGTGTACAATCTCCGGAATATAATTTACGTAGAACACGTGACCGCGCGCAGCAAAGTCATACGTCCTCACTATGGGATGGCCCGTTCGTTACTGAAGGGAACGGTTGAAAAGGATAGCGCTATTACTACCGCGTGCAAAACAAGGGATAGAAAGAGTGCGTGCTCGCTTAGAATAAAATAACGTAAGCGCCAAATCACGTATTGCTAATTACGAGAAAACCAAGTAGAAAAATAAAAAATTAAGTCAACACGATTTAAGATAATATTGTTACCTATCCATTAGGCTAAAAGTCATCATTTAATTCCTTAGGGTTTCAGAGATCCAACTCAAAATAAGTGCAAAACGAGTTTTTTTTTTTTTTTTTTTTCTATCGGGATTATTTTAACCAATCGTGTTTTCGCTTCAACAGATTTAATGATTATAAGTCCAAGTTTAATGGTGTCCAAATAGCGAACTCTTAGGTCTTACAGATACCGAGATCTAGATCGCCCAATATCACCAAAACAGCATATACAGGCTCTTAATCGCAACAGTAACAACAAAGAGTATGAACATGAGCAACTTTAGGAAAAATGAAATTGAAAATTTTATTCAATAACTTTTCTGTTTTCTTGCTTCTTTAACCAGTTTGATTGATATAACTTTATTTTATTCTTTATTGTATAGTGTAATTCATTATATTGTTAGGTTTTGTGATTATTAGTTAAATTAGTTTTTTTTTTTTTTTAATGATTATTGTGTGCCAGTTTTTAATTATTATTTTAAAATTAAAAATAGGTTTTCTATGCTTTAATAGCTTTGAGATTTTAGCCAGGATATTAGGACCTTCTTGCATGAGTGTTGATTTAATGGGTATATTTTTAAAATTTTATTTAATGTTATACAGCATTGGTCCTAGATAACATTGAAATTTTTCGATAAATGCTGTTTTATATGCAACCGTAGGACACACCCTATCGATGCGTCTCGATGTCATTGTTGTTTTATCAATAAATTTCAACTTTTGATGTTGTAGTATTACAGTTTCTTTAACGAATAACTGTCTAATAGTAAAAACATCACACTCAGAGTACAGATCGATTGTGGGATACCTGAAAGGCTTAAAATTCATCAACCACAGGTGCGTATGAACGTGGACGAGGCAAAAGGAGCATGTAAGAATCTTAACAAGTGGCGTTCATCGGTTTCTGCCTACCCCCATGGGAAAATGGCGTGAGTTTATCTATAGGTACATATAAAAGTCAAAGTTCTGACTGACTGACTGATAGAGGGAACGTGCACAACGACGGTGCTGCTGACTGGCGTCGCCAATCCGAATCTTGTACTCTACTTGTACTTGAAAAATGACATTGACATTTATAACAAGTAAACAGAATTAATTTTATTAATGACTAGCTGACGTCCCGCGGTTTCACCCGCGTAGTTCCCATTCCCGTGGGAGTACGGGAATAAAATATAGCCTATAGCACTCACGAATGTAGCTTTCTACCAGTGAAACAATCTTAAAATTGGTTCATTACTTCCGGAGATTACCCCCTACATACAAACTTACAAAAAAATGTTACCTCTTTATAATATTACTAGCTGTTGCCCGCGGCTTCGCCCGCGTGCAGTTCGGTAACTGTCCCACTGAATTATACTTAAGGGATAAATAGTGTCCTACATGTTAATCCAGGTTGTAAACTAAAATAAAAACAATATTTGTACACCAATTTCATTGGTAGGACATAGAGCGAACTAAAATGTATGAATAAGACCTTTATTACAATACCTGTGTTCACAAATAAAGATGATTTGATTTGATTGGATTTTGATTTGAAACTATCTATGTGCCAATTTTCATAATCATCATAATTTATTATTATCATCACAATCACTATCACAACCACCATCACTATCACAACCACCATCAATATCACAATCATTATCACAATCACCATCACTATCAAAACCACCATCACCAAATTATCACAATCACCATCACTATCACAACCACCATCATTATTACAATCATTATCACAATCATCATCACAATCATCATCACCATCACAATCCCCATCACCATCGCTATCACCATCACAATCACTGTCACTATCACAATCACCATCACCATCACAATTACCATCAAAATCACCATCACAATCACCATCACAATCATCATCACAATCACCATCACAATCTCGATCACAATCACTATCACAATAACTATCATGATTTTAACAATCATTATCATCGTAATCACAATCATCATCATCATCACAATCTCCATCCTCGTCATCACACTCATTATCATCGTAATCTCAATAATTTTCATAATCACAAACATCATGATCACAATCGCCATCACTATCACAACCACAATCATTATCATAATCACCATCACTATCACAATCACATCACCATCACTATCACTATCACTACCACTATCACTATCACTATCCCTATCACTATCACAATCACAATCACCATCACAATCACCTTTACCATCACCATTACAATCACCACCACAATCACAATCACTATCACAATAATTATCATCGTAATCATAATCACCGTCATCATTATCACCATCATTGTCACAATCACAATCACTATCACCATCACTATCACAATCACTATCACAATCAAAATCACCATCAAAATAACAAAAACCATCATCGTTATCACAATCATCATCATCGTAATCACAATCATCATCATCGTAATCACAATCATTATCATCGTAAGCACAATCAATATCATCGTTTCCACAATCACAATCTCCATCACTATCACAATCACCATCACCATCACAATCACTATCACCATCACAATCACCATCACAATTACCATCACAATCACAATCACCATTACAATCATCATCACAATCACAATCACCATCACGATCACAATCACTATCATAATTTTAACAATCATTATCATCGTAATCACAACCACTATCATCGTAATCACAATCACTATCATCGTAATCACAATCATCGTCATAACAATCTCCACCCTCGTTATCACAATCATTATCATCGTAATCACAATCGTTATCATCGTAATCTCAATCATTATCATCTTAATCACAATAATCATGATCACAATCATCATCACTATCACAACCACAATCATTATCACAATCACCATCATTATCACAATCACAATCACCATTACTATCATAATCACTATCACCATCACAATCACCATCACCATCACAATCATTAACCTCGTTATCACAATCATTATCATCGTAATTACAATCGCCTTCATCATTATCACAATCACTATCACTGTCACAATCACGATCACCATCGCTATCACCATAACAATCACCGTCACTATCACAACACTATCACAATCACCATCATCGTTACCTATCACAATCATTATGATCATAATCACAATCATTATCATCTTAATCATAAGCATCATCACAATCTCCATCCTCATTATCACAACCATCGCTATTACCATTACAATCACCGTCACTATCACAATCGCCATCAGTATCACAATCACAATCACTATCACCATTGTCGTTATCAAACTCATTATCATCGTAATCAAAATCATCATCACAATCATCTTGATCATTATCACAATCATCATCGTAATCACAATCATTATCATCGTAATCACAATCATCATCATCATTATAACAATCATCATCATCGTTATCACAATCATCACAATAAATCAAGAATAACCCTGTATAGAAGTTGAATCCGCCATCTTCTGGATCTCAAAATAAATGCCATTTTCAACATCAGCACCCCTGATAATCTCGGTTTCGACACCCATATTGATTTTTAGACATTTCAACCCCATCGCACCCCAACAGGGAATGATGGTAATTCAGGTCCGCCACATTAAATCTTAAAATCGTTGTTTTTGTAATACACCCAACCCAATTCACCATACAAACAATAGCTATGTTGAATTTCAGGCTTTGTTACCCCATCCCCCTTTAGGGGTTGAATTCTGAAAAAACCTGAAACACAAATGTTAACTCATTTATCGATAGGAGTACTCCTGTTAAGTTTAGAATAAAGTAGTCTAACTAATCTTGTTTCCCCTTGTAATCTTTGGACCCCCGTTTCAACCCCTTAGGGGATTAATTTGGAAAAATCCTTTCTTAGTGCACCCATAGACCCTATAAAGAACCTATGTGCCAAATTTGAAATCTCTAGACTCGGTGGTTTGGGCTGTGCAATGATTTTTATACTTTGCCACCCCATTTCCTTCTCTTAGGGGTTGAATTCTGAAAAAACCTGAAACCCGTTTCTACTCATTTATCAATAGGAGCACTCCTGTGAAGTTTCGTATAAAATACCCTAACTAATCTTGTTTCCTCATACAAACTTTCGAGCCCCGTTTAAGCCCCTTAGGGAGTGAATTTTGAAAAATCCTTTCTTAGTGCACCCCTAGACCCTATATAAAACTTATGTGCCAAATTTGGAATCTCTAGACTCAGTGGTTTGGGCTGTGCATTGATTTTTATACTTTGCCACCCCATTTCACCCTTTTAGGGGTTGAATTCTGAAAAAACCTGAAACCTGTTTCTACTCATTTTTCAATAGGAGCACTCCTGTGAAGTTTCAAATAAAATAGTCCAACTAATCTTGTTTCCCCATACAAACTTTGGAGCCCCTTTTTACCCCCTTAGGGGGTGAATTTTGAAAAATCCTTTCTTAGTGCACCCCTAGACCACATAAGGAATCTACTCGCCAAATTTGGAATCTGTAGACCCAGCGGTTTGGGCTGTGCGTTGATAGATGAGTCAGTCAGTCAATCAGTCAGTCAGTCAGTCAGTCAGTCAGTTTCTTCTTTTATATATTTAGATTATTAGTTTAGAAAATTATTATTCTAGCTGACATTATGTCAGCTAGAATAATAATATTCATTAATAAAATTCGCATTGTTGCATTTTTGGATGTACCAATAGGTACATACATGCACAAAAATGAAAATTAATCAAATAGCGTAAAATAATAAAATTCTATTACTTTCCAATGAATAGTAGTCTCCGAGCATGTTTATGTGAAAAATGCAAAAAAATGGATAAACGCAGTAAAGAAAAATATTTAAAAACAACTTGTTTTGGTTACACTCTGCATTGAAAAAGTTCAATGGCCTTAAAAATCAACCGTCCAAGCAAACATGCCAAGTACCATTTAAACTTCATTAAGCCAACACACATGTTATAATAGACTGCACTGAAGTTCACACCGAATATTCCTCAACAGTTAAACAAAGAGTCCACATGTACTCAGATAAAAAACATGGTTATACAATAAAGTTTTTAGTTGGCTGCACTCCTTGTGGTTTCATAAGTTTTCTATTTATAAGCTACGGAGGGCGTTCTATTGATTGCTCTCTAAATGATTGTGGACTAATTGGTTTGTTGGAGCCTGGAGATACTGTTCTCGCTGATAAAGCATTCCCTTCCATTAAAACGTGTTGAAAAAGATTGAAAAAAAGAAAGCTGTCCTAAAAGCCACCATACTTTCTTCATGCACCACAATTTTCATCAGAGAAAGTAGACGAAACATAAAATTCATATTATTAAATTCATGTTACGCTGACGATCATTATTGATAGACCGGAACCCATATTTCATACCTTAAAACATATTCAAAAATAATATTAAGAAATAATTTTGCGTGAATAAGTTTCCTTTACTGTCCGCATAGTGTCTCTTTTGTCGATTTAGTGCTGCCACCTATAGTTCCTGCACGTTCCCTATATCAACGCACAGCCCAAACCGCTGGTCCTAGAAGCATAAAATTCGGCCTGTGTATTCTTTGTGAAGAGTAGTTAGATATCCATTAAGGCCGTCTACGCCAAGCAAAGTAGGTATTTAACGCTACCACCCTTTACGCGAAACGAGTCGTGCACACGCGTCGCCGACTTGAACCCAAAGCTGAGCGAAGTGTCACAGTATAGGTAAGCGTGTCGTGTAGGCAGTAGGTCAACTTATTTTATTAAATTGTCAGCTTGATTTATTATAATTGCGAAAACCTAACATTTAAATGTAATAAATTAATTTGAATAGATATTGTAAATGCAAATTGCTGCAAGACGTAATTTATTCAATTATTTGTGTACCAGACGGGTGGACTCGTGTTTGGAAATTCAAAAACTATAACGGAACCAAATCTGAGCCACTAACCGCCCTGTACCAAAAGTTCCGGGTGTAAACGTTAGCTTCGTGGAACGGAGAGGTGGGTTTGGAAAATACTGCACTATTATTGTAGATGGAAAAGAAATAAAACACTATTTGACTATGGTAAGACACTACAAGCAGACAATACTGGAAAAACTGAGCTGAAACTATAATCGGAAAGAACTGTTAACTATTCGGATATCGAAACGAAACTGACTGCTTGAATATCGTAAACAAAACTGACTGTTCCAATGTCGAAAACAAAACTTACTATGCGGTGCCTGCGCTGTGCTTTCATACTATTAGCAGACACACAAAAAATATTCGCGAATCCTCTAGCGGTGTGTAGTATTTGTTCGCTAGACAATCTTCTAGTTCATACAAAAAGCATGAACAACAAACATTAACAAAAAAATACAAAAGAAACTATAAGCAAAAGGATAATAAATAACTCGAACGGAAGAAGGAAGTAGGTACTTTACGCTCTCGGCGTACGGTCGAAATTAAATTAACATTTCTCGATGTTTTTTATAAGTAGTTTGCGTACGCGCACCTGTGACGAGACTATTCTCGAGGGAATTTGTACCTACTTACTTTTAAAACTAATAATAACAGAAAGTACTCGACAAAGAATCACAAACACGGCAATAGCGTACTTTCTCGAACGTTCTTTCTATAGACTATATAAAAACACTGTTTGAGACACTTGTCGCGAACAATTTGACTAGGTTTCTTACATTGTTTTTATCTCACGAAGAGACACATGCTTTATTTGTTGTATGTGTCACCGTAAAATTGTAAATACCGTTAGATTATAATCTATCTCGTGAGATTGTAAACTCGTTCGTTGAGGAATTCCCTCGACTGTCTATGGTCTCCATCATCAGACCAATGGCACTTACAACCCATATGGGTGCAAAGTTCTCATCAATAGAAATGAATTAAATCCAAATACAAGGTAGCTACTGTAAAACGTTGAGGAGTTCCTTTGACTGTCCTTCGTCTTTATCATCAGACCCCTAAAGATGACCACAACCCATTTAGGTGTAAAGTTCTCATCAATACAAATTAATCAAGCCCAAACACCAGGTAATTATTGTGAATCGTTGAGGAGTGCCCTCGACTGTCTTCGGGTTCCATCATCAGATCGAGTCCAGACTTTCTTTAAATAGTAGTGCTCTAAAATACTCAATGAACAAAAAAACAAACGCACTAGTCGCACTACGATGTTCAAAGGTTCCCCTCGATTTCTCTGAGATGCCATCATCAGATCCCAGTTTCATGGTCATGGTACTACTCTTGGAATATCTTCTTTCCAACAAAAAAAGAATTATCTAAATCGGTTCATAAACGACGAAGTTATCCTACGGTCAAATTGTGAAACCTCCTCCTTTTTTTAAGTCGGTTAAAAAAGACTGTACTGTTATAATTACACTACGTTCTTTAAATAAATCGTTCGATAAATCGATGGGACAGCCGTGCGCCAGCAAAAGGGACATAGGTCCTACCTCGTCAAGGCCTGGCGGGCGACTGAATCCACGTGCGCAAGCCGTTTTCTTATATAATAATTTATTATTAAAAGGATTAAATTGTTTTGAAAAAATTAACCACAAATAATTGTTCTATATGTTATTCACTTTGCTTAGATATTTTTTTTGGAAGTAAAACTTTCATATTCTCCAAGTAAAATAAGAAAAACATAAAAAAATATTCGAATTAGGCTCCTGTTCGGATTTTTTTTTCATCGAGTGAAGTTTTTGATATCATGTTTTGAACCACAAATTATCTTAGTAAATATAGTCATCTACAATATCTATTTTTTTTGGCTTTAAAAAATCACTATTTCTTTGATTACTATTGAATCAAAGTTATGTAAAATTGGGAAAATTGGGACTACCTGCCCTTAAGAAAGAGATTTTCGAAATTACGCTTTATATTCTCTGGGCGATTGACTCGAAAACTGGTGTATACACTCTTTAATTAAATTATAAGACACGTGTACCACAGTTTTTCCAAAATGTTCCCCTAACAGAGTCGAATAGGGCTTCGAAAGTCACGTTGACGGGCGCATGGCGCGCAGTGTGACACAGGGCGTGCGAGGCGTGGGACGTATAAGTAACTAGGTCCGATTTTTCTGAGGTGGAGATGTCTGTAAACTTAAGACAATAATATAAAATATTATAATATAATAGTATCCTACTTCACTGTTTAAGACTTTCACGGTTTTTCACTACACTTAAAGTACTTACTGGATAATATCCGTGGTTTTCCATATTGATGAGCTCCCGATATTTCGACGCTGTTGCAAGCATCATGATCGCGGGAATACTGAAGAGGTATGCGGGTGAGGCGAAAATTATTATTATGAGCAGACAAATCTGTCTACCCTCTTTCTTAGTCTTTTATTACGCGCACTACTGGAACTCGATTGTAAATCGCGACAAAACGCACTCACGGTATCACTAGGTTTTTCTTGATAGTGGAGACGCATGTTATTTTTTATTAGGTTTATCACTGGATTCCACGTACTTGATAGTTTAAAACCGTCCTCACGATTGAAATTTTTGTGTTTTGAAATTTCAATAGCTTCTCTGGTTAGCCTTGGGATGTAGTATCGGTCGTTAGACAAAATTTGTGGTTTATGAAAATCAATCCAGTGATTTGGCCCTGAGTCCAGCTGATGTTCAGCTATGGCCGATTTGTGTCTCTCATTGTTTTTCACTGCTTTGATGTGTTCATTAATCCGGCATGAGATGGTTCGTTTGGTTTGTCCAATGTATGAGCTACCGCAACTGCAGTCAATTTTGTAAACCCCAGGATGTTCTAAGGGCAGTTTGTCTTTTGGTGAACGCAAACTTCGCCCGATTTTCTTGTAGGGAGTGAACACAGTTTTAATTGAGTACCTACTCAGTAATCTACCGATTTTGTCGGTTACTCCCTTAACAAACGGCAAGTAGGTCGGTTGACGTTCTACCTGAGCCCTGGATGGTCGTGTCCTCAGTGGTCTTTTCTCCGTTGTCTCCTTGTAGCCGTTGTTCCGTAGGACCTCTTGCACATGGGTTAATTCCTCAGTTAAACGTTCTGAATAGCACAAGTCTCTTGCGCAAGTCTCTTGGAACTTGATTTACAATCGAGTTCCGCAGTAGTGCGCGTAATAAAAGACTAAGAAAGAGGGTAGACAGATTTGTCTGCTCATAATAATAATTTTCGCCTCACCCGCATACCTCTTCAGTATTCCCGCGATCATGATGCTTGCAACAGCGTCGAAATATCGGGAGCTCATCAATATGGAAAACCACGGATATTATCCCTTTAAGTGTAGTATCCTACTTCCTACTAATATTGTAAATGCGAAAGTTAGTGAGGATGGATTGATGTTTATTACTCTTTCACGCAAAACCTACTGACTGGATATGATGGCAGATAGTTTATAACCTGGATTATTAACATATAGGATACTTTTTATCCTAGTAGTACGATTTCCTGGGCGACATTGCCGAACTCCACGAGTGTGAAACCGGGGGCATAAGCTAGTGTATGTAGGTACGTGATGTTCTTCAAACAGCTTTCCTGATGGAGTGATGGTGCGTAGGAGCCGTTATTAGCGCAACCGGCGTGCGTGTGACCAGCCCACGTTGGATGACTACCGTAGAAACGGGTTTCTTCGAAGAAAGAATCGACAGATCTTTTGTTCATCTGTCATTTTGTCGATTCAATGACAGATGAACAAAAGATTTGTCGATTCTTACTTCGAAGAAACTCGTGGTCATGCTACGCGGGCAGTTGTATGAACGTCGTCATCATCATCAGCCTATTGATGTTCCCACTGCTGGGACACAGGCCTCCTCTCTATGAGAGGGAATGGGCTATAATCCACCACGCGGGCCCAGTGCGGATTGGTAGATGTCACATGTCTTCGAAGTTTTGGTTCTAGGACATGCCGGTATCCTCACGATGTTTTCCTTCACCGTTTTGGGAGCAGTGGTGATGAAATAAATTACATAAAGTAATGCGCCTGCCTGGGTTCAAACCCACGACTTACTGTTCGTAAGTCGGGGCCGCCGCCACCACTGGGCCACCGCTGCTCCTTGTATGAACGTGAATGAAACCAAAGGAGTATAACTTATAAGGATTTTTTTCGCAGGGGTTCATGAAAAAAGTCGTGCGTTTATATATGTATGTTTATGACGAAAGAAACACCATGTACACGAGATACAACATGCAAAGATACATCAATAGCTTAGGAGAGAATCTTTCTCGATATTGAATATCACTTAGCTAAATGAAGCGTATCTTTTGCAGGTGACAAACGTATGTATGTCGCAAAGAAAGTCCTGTGATGCATTACGTGCTCTGCACACTCTGTATATTTAACAAAGATATAGCTCGTAAGGAAAACTGAAAAACAAAGAAACAGGCACATTTGAAATTAAACAAAAGTCAGAAGCAACTTAAAAAAAAAACTCCACAATATGACACCCCAAATCCATCATTTTTCTTTGTTTTTTATTTTTATTTTATGGGCCTATATCCCTTTTTTTTTTTTTTTTTTTTCGGATGGGAAATCATCAAATAACCCCTCCCGCTCTGGGCGGAGCAGGAGGGAGTGTCAGACTTTTACTGACTAAAACCCATCCATGTTCCTTCATCGCCCTTTGTGTTCCGGGGCCACGGTATCTCTTTCGAATAGTCCCGCAACCCCGGCAGGCATCGGTCCTTACGGACCCCTTCCTTTTTGCTGACTCTCTTTGAGGCGCGCGTGGAACACGAACGCGCCGTCGACACGGCCTGTCGTCATGAGACGGACGGACGGCGAGCTAGCCCATAGCTCACCGTCCACAGGCCCGCGCCTACGGTGGCCGGGGGCTACGTGGTGGTGGCCCCCGACGCCCGGGGCGTCTCCCGCGGCGGCCGAGACGTTGAGAGGTTCTCTCCCTATCACGTTCCGCCACCTCCTTCTCTAGCATTACTGCTTCGCAGAAGGAGGTGACGGCGTCCCATTCCGTCTCGCTCCGGACCATGGCTTGCACCAGGGCCGGACGCGAGAGGTCGCCGCCGCCGATCGCCGCTTCGAGGACACGGCGGTGCTCCGCCCACGCGGGGCACACCTCCACCGTGTGTTCCACCGTGTCCTCCGGTCGATCCTCACAATGGAAGCACCCGGGCGTTTCCTCCCGCCCGATTCGGTGCAGGAACCTCCCGAACACTCCGTGTCCGGTGAGGACCTGCGTCAGGCGGAAGGTGAGGACGCCGTGGCGTCTCTCAAGATGGGCCTATATCCCTCAAATGGTTTAGCATGATCCTCCGTTACGCCTAAAATAAAGCAGCATTAATTTTGAAATAAATATATGGTAAAGTTGAGGAATAATGCTAAGTACTTCTCTTCTTCAATCGGTCCCTCATTACTGAGGATCGTGGTCACTGGAACCCTTTAAACGGATAATCTGCCTCCATCTACTCCGGTCCAAAGTTGCCATCACCACCTGCTGAAATTTGCTTGAGGACATAGCCTCTTTTACTTGGTCGGACCATCGTGTTGGCGACCGGCCTCGCGCTCTCTTGCCTACGGTATTACCAACAATGACCAGCTTTTCAAGGCTGCTATCTCCTCTTCGCATTATGTGGCCGAAATAGGTCAAAATACGCTGAAGGCAAACTGTAGACAATCGGGTCTTGATATTAAGTTGGGAAAGGATAGACACATTTGTGCGTTTGGCTGTCCATGGAATTCGGAGCATCCGCCTCCAGCACCACATTTCGAATGCGTCTATCCTCTGTCTTTCTCTTGTTTGGATTGTCCACGTCTCAACCCCATAGAGGAAAATCGGGAAAACTAGTGCTCTGACCAGACGGGCTTTCGTTTTAAAACTTATACCACGATTTTTCCAGATGTTTTGGAGGCGTGTCATAGCATCTTCAGCCATGGCTATCCGTAGTTTTATTTCTGGGATGCAACTACCTTCATTATTTATATTAGACCCCAGATAAACGAAACTGTCCACAGTATCGATGCCTTGGATGTTATATGCGCCCGATAGCTTTCCCGCACGATCTATCACCATAAGCTTGGTTTTCTGCCTATTAATTGCAAGCCCTAATTTGCCACTTTCCATCTCTAATCTGTGCAGTATCTCTTTCATGTCGCCAAAAGTTGTAGCAAGGAGAACGGTGTCGTGCTATGAATGTGAATGTGAATACTAAGTACTATGTGTAACGAAAACACGATTCCATAAACTTTTCTCGATACAAAAAAATTCCAAAGTCACCTCCAAATCGAACAATAAACCGCTGGTATTCAAAAAGTACTTCAAATAAGATCATGAAACTTTGCATACTAACTGAACTAACTATAAAGCAGGTCTTATGTGTTTTGTTTTTTAGTCCAATCAATAGATTTTTTGTAAATCGCAAAAAAACACTCATGTCGCACTATTCGGCCGCAGTGACTGACGTAACAACCGCTTTGTAATGCAAGCTGATTAGAACTTTATTCTAACAGTATTTCAAACGAAGTTTGAACCACCACAAATAGAATTGCTAATTTTAGGGTTAGAAGGGCCTTAATGTAGCCAGACTCCCGATACGAAGTATAATTTATCCAAATCCATTCATTCGTTACGAGACAGTAAATAAACGGACATATATAATACTAGCTGTTGCCCGCGGCTTCGCCCGCGTAAAGTTCGGTAACTGTCCCACTGAATCATACTAAAGGGATAAATAGTGTCCTACATGTGAATCCAGGTTATAAACTATCGATGTGCCAAATTTCATAATCATCACAACCACCATCACTGTCACAACCACCATTATTATCACAATCACCATCACTATCAAAACCAACATCAATATCACAATCATTATCACAATCACCATCACTATTTCAGTCACCATCACCATCACAAACACCAACACAATCACCATCACAATCACTATCAAAATCACCATCACAATCACAATCACCATAACAATCACCATCATCGTTATCTCAATCATTATCACAATCGCCATCACAATCGCCATCACAATCACCATCACAATCACCATCATCACAATCATTCACTATCACAATCACACTATCACAATCACCATCACCATCACAATCACCATCACAATCACCATCACGATCACCATCACGATCACCATCACGATCACCATCACAATCACCATCAATGTTGAATGATCACAACCGTTTCAAGGTTCCATCTATCTCTATACCAAAATTCATTTAGTAGGGATATACGATACACAACTGCACTCTGCGTTTCCACCCGTATAATTCCGGGATCGGGATCGGGATCTGGATAAAAAGTACCCTATGTCCTTTCCCAAGGTTCCATCTATCTCTATACCAAAATTCATCAAAATCGGTTCAGCGGTTTAGGCGTGAAAAGGTAACAGACAGACAGACAGACAGACAGAGTTACTTTCGCATTTATAATATAAAAATATATAATATATATATATATATATAGTAATAGTAATATAGTATATATAGTATATATAGTATATAGTATATAGTAATATAGTAGGGAGTAGGGATAATAATATAATAAACTTTATTTCCGCTAAACTTAGCTGATGTTTACAATTTTATACCAACATTTTATGTTAATATCAAGTAGAAAAAAAAAAACAATTTTGCAATTGATGATGGTAGGTATTTGAAACTTATTGGCTAGTTTTGTGACATACAAATTAGATAACTATCCTCCGTACTATTTATAAACTATACGACGGCAGAGTAGTGCAGCTTGGGGGCCGAGTCTGCCATTACAATAGTATCAGAATGGTCAATCATCTATCTATCATGGGGGTATAGGTTTCCGCACTTAGTCCTTGAAGTGGACCATTGTGCGTGATGGTCTATCATTGATTTCATAATTGTTGATTTTGACAAGTTTGGTAATCTATTAATATAATGGCACTTTCCAATGGTCGACCACTGACTCCATTGAAAGAAATGGCATAGAATGGTAATCTCGTAGACAATGACAAATTAATGACTGACTAACGCGGTAATCTGCTAAAATGTTGACAGTTCCAGCCAAAATTTGCTCAATTAACACCATTGTGTATTGCAATAAATAAAGGCTTCTTTTTTAAAGATAATTTAAAACACATGAATAAAAATAAATTAAAACACCGGCCGCTGGAAATAAACACATATAAAACGTCAGTAAGATGTAATGCCACATTTGACTTTGACAGCTAAACAGATAAAATTATATTGAATTGTATAGTTTCACATTCATCCGCGTTACACTATTACAACTACTACAACAGCCCATAACGTCCACTGCTGGACATAAGCCTCTCCCATGATGGGAGGAATTTGCCGTAATCTCCACGCTTGGCAGGCGGATTGGAGATCGCAGTGATCAAAAGACTAACAGAAAACGCTGCTGCCCATTCTCTGGTCTACAGAGGCGCAAGGTGTTCTGCCTCAGACATTAGTCGCCTTATACGACACCCGTGAGTGTAATGGGTTGGTTCTATTCTACTCTGCCGGATACCACACGGCTAACGGCCGCGTTACACATAACATAATTAACTTACTTTTAGACATATTTTTAAATGAAATGTAATCTATTGTGTTTTTGATAAGTTTTGACTCAATTTATTTATTATATTAATGACTGTAATGTTCATAAACTTAGATTAGATGTTCAAATTTAATTCCAGTTTTTCGAAAATGATTTCTATTAACAGGTTTTTGGCAATACAACAATGTAACTATAACACAATTCTATTACGAGACCATTGACCGACCAATGATCGACCACTAGGAATTTAGCAGATTACGAACTTTTAATAAAAATGACAATAGCATCGATCAGCAATTATAAAATCAATGATAGACCATTGTGACACTGTTGTATAATAGCAGAGTCAAGCAGTGAGTAATAGCAGAGTCGGCCCCCAGTTTGCCGTCTCCGAATGTACATAGTATACGCAAACTTAACAGATTAACTGCATGCTATGTTTATAATAATACTACTAGGTGGTACAATAAGTTTACTATACTTAACTCATAATTCCCCAACATTACATCATTTATACCATATAATGTTATTCAATCAAGAATAGAACTAGGTAAAGCAAAATTTCAATGCGTCATACAACATTACTTTACGCAACGTGTATTATCATTTTACACGTGTTATTAATATTGTTAAAGCAAAGAAAACAAAATACACCTATAACATTTTAAAATACATTCCCTAGAGTTAAATCAAACAACACTTATTCATAATTTCTCTGTTGATTCGTAGTCCATATTTTTGATATATTTATCTACAATATTTTTGCACACAAACTTATAGATACGCAACATATGTCGCCGAAATCAAGCTAAATTTTATGAAGTTTAGGTTACGAATGAATTTCTGCGCAAAACTTGTTCTACAGAAGGTAATAGTGTAAACCATAAATTGACGTCTAGTGTAATACGTGTTAGCCGTGTGGTATCCGGCAGAGTAGAATAGAACCAATCCATTACACTCACGGGTGTCGTATAAGGCGACTAATGTCTGAGGCAGAACACCTTACGCCTCCGTAGACCAGAGAATGGGCAGCAGCGTTTTCTGTTAGTCTTTCATCACTGCGATCTCCAATCCGCCTGCCAAGCGTGGAGATTACGGCAAATTCTTCCCATCATGGGAGAGGCTTATGTCCAGCAGTGGACGTTATGGGCTGTTGTTGTTGTAATACGTGATTTAGAAAAGTGAAACACCGAAGATCACGTCCCCGTAAGTTCACGAATACAAAACACTTAACAACGAATGCACGCCACCACGAGAAAATTATACGCCGCAGCCGCAGATCTCGAAAAACTAAATCTCTAATTTCCCCTATTCTAAACACTTTACAACGAATGCACACTACCAACAAAAACTGAACACCGCACCGTAGCCATGCGATCACTAATAACTAAACCTCGAAAAGTTATCATAATAGTACATTATGATTTAAGTGCGGTAAGTTGAAAATTACAGCCGAGGCGATATTGCTATTGCTATAATAAAGCAGAGGCTGTAATTATCAAAGCGCACGTATGTCATACGACGTTTTATAACATATTTGCGAGGAAATAAATAGAACTCGGACTTTCTTAAACGAATAAATCTTTTACTTGTTCACAAACAAAGACACAAAAAACCGGCCAAGTGCGAGTCGGACTCGCGCACGAAGGGTTCCGTACCATTATTTAAAAACATTAGACAAAACTGCAAAAAAATCACGTTTGTTGTATGGGAGCCCCCCTTAAATATTGATTTAATTCTGTTTTTAGTATTTGTTGTCATAGCGGCAACAGAAATACATCATCTGTGAAAATTTCAACTGTCTAGCTGTCACGGTTCATGAGATACAGCCTGGTGACAGACAGACGGACAGACGGACAGACGGCCAAGTCTTAGTAATAGGGTTCCGTTTTTACCCTTTGGGTACGGAACCCTAAAAAACAGCCAGTATTACTAATAAAGTAAATTAATATTTTTGTGTTTTTGTTACAGATAAATGGTTGAAATTTATTGTCAAATTAATTAAATTAAAGAATTAAATGTTTATCTAGTATATTTCATCTCCCACAGTTAATTTTATTCATAAAATATTGACCAATTTTCTGACATAAAAACTCTTTGCTAAGATTTAAAAAAGTACCCGTTCCTTTTTGACGGAGCATCTTGATAAACCGTGCGTTGCATTACATTACTGCACAAGTACGTAATGAGATACATTACGATATTGAAATGGGTGAAATAAGAGACCCTTTACGAGCAAATGTGTTATAAAGTCTTTATTCATTTAACAATCAACCCCAAATTAACAAAATATAACATAGGTACATGTGTTTTTTTTTCTCAAATAATGTTTGTTTTGGTTGATTGTTAATGTTTGATTTGGTTGATTGTTAAATTAATAAAGACTTTTTAAACTGTTCCTTCTGCTTACATACAGGTCAAACACATAACCCTTCTTTTGGGCTTCGCTACAGTCGGGTAACAAACCTACCTCAATATTCTTTGACCTACAGCTTGCCGCAGATGTCACATAAAAGACTGCGACAAGAAAATTTCTGATAATGCTCATAACTGCAGCCATTGCCTCATCATCATCATCATTTCAGCCGAAAGACGTCCACTGCTGGACATAGGCCTCCCCCAAGTGTCGCCAGATTGACCGGTCCCGTGCGACTTGCATCCAGCGGATTCCCGCAACCTTCACCAGGTCATCGGTCCACCTAGTGGGAGGCCTTCCAACGCAACGTCTTCCGGTTCGCGGTCGCCACTCCAGAACTTTTCGACCCCATCGGCCTTCCGTTCTGCGAGCAATGTGCCCTGCCCACTGCCACTTAAGTTTGGCAATTCTTCGGGCTACGTCGCGCGTTGGTAACCTAGGTTCTCATGCGGATGTCTTCATTTCTGATACAATCGCGCAAGGAAACTTGCTTCATCCTATGTAAAACATCAATTACCCAGCCTTCAAACCGAAGGAAGTTGAGTAATTACTTTCTCCACTATAAAAGCTAAAGGGTTTAAGAGCATAACAGATGGAAACAGAAGGCTAGCTTCATACAATAAGTCAAAATAATTACCACTGACTGTAAAAAGTACAGTACTATCTATCAACCCATTACAATAATCAAAAGTTAAGTTCAACGACTGCTTGTCTCTCAAAAAAATATAATATTAAACTTCTACAATTTTCTAAGACAGTTCAAACGTCCGTGACTGTCACGGTCATTCCTGTCAAAGCGGTTGACGTCATTTCCCTCTATCTGCCTTGTTTACATCTTATTTTTTACCCTTAACATAGTAATTTTACTAAATATATGTGCTTTATTCAAGCAAACATTGCAATAACAATATTATAATAACATCTTTGTGAAACTTTAAGTAGTTTTCAAATAAAAGTGTTACTTTGACACAAAACGTTTGACGTCACTACCGGCGACGCGCGACGATGCGTTTTGAATTTGCGTTCTGTTTCACCAAAAACACGCTACATAAAATATTAAATTGTAAAACAAGTGTTGCATTAGAAAGTTAAACAAGTGTACCACAGTGTTTATAGGGGCCAATACAAGGCATTTTATAGGAATAAAAAAAAGTTTTGAATTTCTTGCGTATTCCCTATTGTCTTGTTTTTATGGTTTCATACCCGAAGAGTAATCAACGGGACCCTATTACTAAGCTTCCGCTGTCCGTCCGTCTGTCTGTCTGTCAGCGGGCTGTATCTCATAATCTGTAATAGGTATACAGTTGAAATTTTCACAGAATGTGTATTTCTATTGCCGCTAAAAATAGATTAAAATTAAAGGGGGCTCCCCTACTACGATGGTGCAGAACCCTTCATGCGCGAGTCCAAATCGCACTTGGCTGGTTTTTTATCGTTTGATATTTAGTTATATTCATCATCTGCCTAGCCTTTTCCCAACTATGTTGGGGTCAGCTTCCAGTTTTACCGGACGCAGCTGAATACCAGTATTTTACATGGAGCGACTGCCTATCTGACCTCAACAACCCAGTTAGTACCGGGTAAAACGATACCCCTTGGTAAGACTGGTTGTCAGACTTTTTGGGCCTGTGACTATCTAACGACTGTCAAAGATCTACAAATGACAGCCGGGACCAACGGCTTAACGTGCTTCCCGAGGCACGGAGGAAACTCGGTATGTAATGGGTGGTCACTCATCCACAGATCAACCTAGGCAAGAACGGCTTAACCTAACGATCGACCCGAGCGGCTGTTATTATTTAGCCACGAGCTCTTCGATGTTTAGTTATATTAGCTTACTAAATGTTTTGGATCATTTTAATCTTTTAATGAGGTATTCCATGAAGCACACCCAAACGAAGCACACCCAGACGAAGCACACCTAAAGTATTCCACTTAGCACACCCGTAGGTGGGCTTCAAATAAAAAATTAAAAAAAATAATTTGCTATTCCACGAAGCACACCTACGAATATCACTCGCATAGTGCGGGGACTAAGAAATAAAAATGTCGATAGGAGAAAATATTTATTATTTAAAAGACTAACTAGTTTGTGAGACTTTACTATCCTTTACGTCTGTTCCCATTCAGTTACACCATAAGAAGAAGAAGACAAACTACCAGGATCCCAGAATCATGAAGAAGTATTTTCTACATTGCCTATTGCATGATAATCGAAATGTATATGGATTGATTATGAGATCCCTATTAAAAATATAATTATAATACCTCCTTTATGGTTCTGGCCTCCTGGTAGTTGGTAGATAAATAAAAAATTAAAAACAATAAACCCGTGCCTAGTCAAATTATGCAATCACTCGTTACCCGTGATCCCGGTGGGATATGATATGCTATTATTATGGATTTGTATTTTCTCGCGCATCATGTATACGTCTTATCTATGAACACTATGAAAATTACAAGTATTTTATCACATTATTATAATGAAACTGAAAGATGTTAGATATTTAAGTTAGTCTTTTAAATAATAAATATTTTCTCCTATCGACATTTTTATTAGTCCCCACACTATGCGAGTGATATTCGTAGGTGTGCTTCGTGGAATAAGAAATTAATTATTTTAAATTTTTATTTGAAGCCCACCTACGGGTGTGCTAAGTGGAATACTTTAGGTGTGCTTCGTCTGGGTGTGCTTCGTTTGGGTGTGCTTCATGGAATACCTCATTTTAATTTATCTTACAAAATTTTACTTCGTTACGTATAAACGGGTAGATTTATACCTTATTTAATTATTCACTAATGGCAGTAAAAGCTAATAGTAGGCCTAACACCAGCGCGCGAAGAAACTGTTATGTAAATTTGAACGATATCAAAATTAAATACCTAGGTAATTATGTCTACTTGTTACTTAGTTTTAAAGGCCTATACTACCTCAAATGGCTTAGCATGATCCTCCGTTACACCTAAAATACTGCAGCATTAATTTTGAAATAAATATATGGTAAAGTTGAGGATTAATGTTAGGTCTTATGTTTGGCGAAAACACGATTTCATAAAATTTTCTCGATAGAAAAAAATCTTTTACCTCCAAATCGAACAATAAACCGCTGGTATTCAAAAAGTACTTCAAATTAGATCATGAAACTTTGCATACTAACTGAACTAACTATAAAGCAGGTCTTATGTTTTGTAGTTTTTCCAAAAGACCAATATTTGATTTTATAAAGAATAAAAACCACTCATTTCGCACTATTCGGCCGCAGTGACTGACGTAACAACCGCTTTGTAGTGCAAGCTGATTAGAACTTTATTCTAACAGTATTACAAACGAAGTTTGAACCACCACAAATAGAGTTGCTAATCTGAGGTAGTATATCTGTAGGTCGGTCTAGTTCTACGTAGTAATTGCGTTCGTCTAAAAAAAAAAAAAAAAACTGAAAGTGATCTATCTAATAAACTTCAAATCTTCCACCCTGTGTTTACGACTCGATAATTTACGTTATACGTCACGCGTTCGCGCTAGGCCATCGGAATATAAAAACAACAGTTTCATATATAACTTTAGGCAAAATATTCAACTGTTCAATCGAAATTCTACGAGCAAATCGCTTGTGAATTTACAGAAGTGTTTGCATTCTTATATCTATTGGATAATCACAGGTTTTGAATAACAGCGCTTTCTGGATGAATCGTGTTTTGTTTTTGTTTGATGGCAATAGGCTTGCTAATACATGGAACGTAACTGGTAAAATGTGGGTGTATTATTAGGTACACCTCTGCCTAACTTTTTGGGGATTACAGGCGTAATGTTATGTAATGTTGTATACAATACTAGCGGACGTCACGTGGTTTCACCCACGTAATTCCCATTCCCGTGGGAGCATGGGGATAAAATATAGCCTATGTTACTCAGGGTGAATGAAGCTTTCTAACGGTGAAAGAATTTTTGAAATCGGCGCAGTAGTTTTTGAGTTTATTCATTACAATCATACACACACACAAAAATACAAATCATTCCTCTTTAGAATATTAGTGTAGATGTGATATTGAATTCGTAGTAAGTTCTTATGAAAACGTTGTAAGTAAGAGCACAGTTTGTTATTCTATTTTATGATACTTAAGAGAGCCTCAGCCATAATACTGTTGTTATAATAAAACCCAAATAAAATATAAAAAGAAGGTGAATTTTAGTAGTGCAATAAAAAACATGTATTTATTATTATGATCTTAAAGAATAAAGTAAAGATGTATCTTAATGCATTCACTTTGAAGATTGGCTTTCAGAATATCGAGGCTACCCTTTTGCAACTTGGCAATGATTCTGCATTTAATATTTCTGTTCTGAAAACACATACAAGGCAAACTTTCAGAATAATAAAGTATACACAGAATTATTCTAATATTTTACCACCATCATTATTTCGGCCGAAAGACGTCCACTGCTGGACATAGGCCTCTCCAAAGTGTCGCCACATTGACCGGTTCCGTGCATCTCGCATCAAGCGGATGCCCGCAACCTTCACCTGTCATCGGTCCACCTAGTGGGAGGCCTTCCAACGCAACGTCTTGTAATATTGACATAGGAAGTTACTTCGTAAGGGCCTATATATAATACTACCTCCAATGGCTTAGCATGATCCTCCGTTACGCCTAAAATACTGCAGCATTAATTTTGAAATAAATATATGGTAAAGTTGAGGATTAATGCTAAGTCCTGTTTGGCGAAAACACGATTCCATAAACTTGTCTTGATAGAAAAAAATCCCAAAGTTACTTCCAAACTGAACAATACACTATTCGGCCGCAGTGACTGACGTAACAACCACTTTGTAGTGCAAGCTGATTAGAACTTTTTTATAACAGTATTTCAAACGAAGTTTGAACGACCACAAATAGAGTTGCTAATTTGAGGTAGTATAGGCTCTTAAACCGGATCAGCAAAATAAATAACAGCATAATTTCGTGCCCGTTCATCGATGGATTAGGCAGTGGTATGCCTAATAGTACACCTACATTTTCCAGTTATGTTTAAGTCCCATTAAAATTAGCACTCAGTGGGTACCAAGTAGCAGGAAACGACAACGCGGTAGGCCAAGAAGGAGATGGCGGGATGAGCTAGACTCTTTCGCAAAGGATTGGCCTACAATCGCACTAGATCGCGAAATGTGGAAGGAAGGAAGGGAGGTATTTGCCCTGCAGTGGGACAATACAGGCCTATAATAATAATAATTAAGTCCCATGTAATAGGGGGCGAGCCCATTGCCTTCAACCGGGGACAGATCCAGAGTCGTCTCTAGCCTATGTAGCGCCCGTGTGCAAAAATTACCCTTGCGCCCCCTAGTAAGCGCGCGGTCAAAATGGAATGGGTACAAAGTACAAGTAACAGCACATTCAAGTTACCACAAACTGACAAATTTCCCCAATGGATAATAATACTTACTCTATTGTTTGGAGATTAAATTTGAAGAAGAAATTTGTCGGTTTTGAATACCATGATGTACGCTGTTGTCTGTGTTTAGAATTATACAGGGTGTTCTGGTGTTTACCCTAACAAGCCAAAACGTACCCATGTTAACTTGCTTTGCTGTAATTCTACAAATATAAGAAGAGCTCCAGATGCTATACAAAATGTACGCAAAGTGGAGCTCTTTTTACGTTGTTCATTGAAAGTGCCGCGGCCGGCCAACGCGCTCGCCCAGTGGGTTCCGTAGCGAGCGGCGCTCGGCGCCCCCTAGGACCGCTGCGCCCGTGTGCAACGCACACCCTGCTCACTAGGTAAAGACGGCCCTGACAGATCCAAACTCTGTGACCGGTACTAAGAAATTTCTGACGTAGAATCCCAATAACACTTTGCACGACCTGGGAATAGAACTTAAGACCTCATGCTCAGCAGTTGCGCTTGACCACTAGACCAACAATAAATCCTATTATGGAATCTATGAAACTAAGTTCTCTAGCTAAGGGCAATTTCTTCGCGAAAGGAAAAATAAAGCAGGAAATTCAGCTTATCATCCGAGGAAATAGCTTAAACGTCAAGGTTTTTTGCTGCGTCGTCTGTTTATACGACGAAGATTGTTGTAGTCACTACATTAAATGAATTCTGTCCAATCCACAGATATAAATTTACCTAGATAACGCAAGTATCACGATCCGTATGGAAACCTAGTGTGGCATTCTTTGACTACCACTATGTGACGTTATAAGCACAGTTTAGTTATTATCTAAACAAGTCACTTTTCAAAATATACTACGTGTTTGTTCTTTAAATTTCTAGAATTAATTTATTGAGTTGTAACCTACAAATTAGCTTGCTGCGATACACTTTAAGCAAGAAATGCTTAAGAGGGCCATCACATTTTTTCTTGTATTTGAGTGTTTGAAGAGTCAAACATCCGGGGTTGCGGGACTGTTCGAAAGAGATACCGTGGCCCCGGAACACAAAGGGTGATGAAGGAACATGGATGGGTTTTAGTCAGTAAAAGTCTGACACCCTCCTGCTCTGCCCAGAGCGGGAGGACTCATTGGATGATGTCCCATCCGAAAAAAGAAAAAGAGTCAAACACTCAAATAAAAGAAAAATTTTGATATTTATAACACTCCCGAGAGAAATAATCAATCTTTCTCGGGCATATTTTTAGGGTTCCGTACCTAAAGGGTAAAAACGGAACTCTATTACTAAGACTTCGCTGTCTGTCCGTCTGTCTGTCACCAGGCTGTATCTCATGAACCGTGACAGCTAGACAGTTGAAATTTTCACAGATGATGTATTTCTGTTGCCGCTATAACAACAAATACTAAAAACAGAATAAAATTAATATTTAAGGGGGGCTCCCATACAACAAACGTACTTTTTTAATATATTTTTTTTGTACCTTTTTTTGATAATAATGGTACGGAACCCTTCGTGCGCGAGTCCGACTCGCACTTGGCCTGTTTTTTTTAAATTTTGTGGCCATATCTAAACCATAATCACACATCTAAACTGATCATCTAGATGTGTGATTATGGTTTAGATATTTCTTTCGGGAGTGTTCTAAATAAATATTACAATTTTTCTTGTATAAAAAATGTGATAGCCCTCTTAAGCCGGGTACGCGAAGTAGGTGTTCTTGCGTTTTCTAGATAAATCTATATCTGTGGTCCAATCTATCGACAATGATCGATTGTTCTAAGTTCAGTATTTCCCTACAAAATAAGCTCCGAAGTTTCTTGGAACCATTAATGAAGTTGTTAAGTCGACTAATCAACATGATGAGATTTTCTCTTCAAACATAGGTTCGGGGTATTTTTGGGCGAACTTTCATTTAGGGTGCCTTGTCTTGTTTTGGTTTAGCGTAGGCGCCCGTCCCGTGACCGTCACGTCTGTCATTGACATGCCTATCGGCATAATAAATGGTGACGGAAATATTGTTTTTGATGTTAAACACCTGCGGGGTGGAAACGGTTACCATGTATTCGTTCTGAAAATTCTATTTGGGGGGGGGGGCACATAGAATTTTTTTATCGGTTATTTTAAAAAACAGCACTTTTCTACAAAAATGCAATATCTATCTATACGGTCAAAATGTATGGAACAGATGATTTTTCGAACAGCTCGGATTGTATTAAAAAGAAATTAACGGGACTACAGGAGCTAAACGCGAGTTTTATAATGCAAAAAGCAATGGTTATGGTTCACTACAATAATCAAAACCAGAAAAATATATGATATTCTTCAGGATATATGCTAGCATGATAGGTGTTTTCAAAACATAATACAACTAATATTAATCGATAAAAAAAAATCACAAACTTATTTCTAAAAAATTCTTTTAACGAGTAATAATCATACTAAAATACATGCGATCATTCTTATTTTTTGGCAAATAATTCTGCAAGCTACATATTAGGGGTCCATATTGGCTCACCTAAAGTTCTTTACCCGAAATTGTTCTTCCTAATGATTTGTAATCCGAATAATCACTCTTCCTAAAATTTTTAATCCTAAAGTTTTTATTCATACTATTTGTACTGCTACCGGCGATGTTCATAACACTCATGTTTCCAAAAATTTTAATTAATAATATCATTAATGTGAATATATTTAAACTCCTACTGTTTTTTATCATAACGCTTTTATCCCTAAACATAATTACCATAATATTTTCACTTATACTCAGAAAGAAACATTTACCAAGTGTAATAAAAAATATATGTGGGTAGAAGATAATATTTATAGTTTTAATTTGAGGGTTGATTATTATTTGGGGGTAAGCTTTACATAACGTACTTATTACTATAACTATACCTGAGATAATTATGTCTAATAAATCAACTGTTTATAATGATTAAAGGTCGTTTCACTGATTTTTGTCTTAAATGAATGAAGTTCAGGTCAGAGTGTCGTCATGAAAAAAATACTTATAAAAGTTTCGCGACCAATTTCGTAGTTGGTCACAGTTCTAACCTAACCTATGGATATATTTGCAGGTACACACCGCTATAAATATACCTACATGAAAACATGTATTTAACTACTTGTACCGTACTATTATTTAGCATACAATTAACGGACCACCAGATTTATCAAAATGTAACGGCAAAAAAATCACTTTTGGTTGCCAAAATCAGTAAATGATCACCAAAATTAATCCCCATTTTATCGTAAAATTAGAACCAAAAAATTATTTTTGACCACCAGAAATTGAACTGTTATGCTCTTGCTTCCGAGTCAAGGGAGACCCGGTCGACGGAGCCCCGCTTTGCGGGGCTCCTACTTCTAAATGGTTTATAAAAGGTGTCCCAAGTCGGCCTAGGCAAAACTAGTTTGTCATAAACCACCTCATTAAAATTTGGTGCTCAATTTACTAAATTTGGTGATCAATTGATATTTTAGGTGATAGATGTCACATGGACATGGACATACATGACATGGTCACAAAGTTAATTTTGGTGGTCATTATATTTTTTTATTATTTTGTATGGTACTATTATTCTTATATTATGTTATAGGTACATGTTATGTGAAAACAAAGTTACGCAAAATTAATGTATATAAAACTGATTATTATGAATAAAAACAAATCTAAACAAAAAAGATATGACTTTGAATAATAGTGTAAAAGATGGTTATGTTGAGAAAATATAGGAAAACAAATAAAAGTCTATTAGATGTTTATTGCTACTGACATTATGAAGTTGAATGCTTCGGAATTATGAACATTAGAGACAGAGTAGTTAGGAATTGTGATTGTTAGGAGGAAAAATGTTAGGAAGAACATTTTCGGATTTCCAATTATCGGAGTTGAAAATTTAGGTGAACTTTGGCGCACCCACATATTAACATCATAGATTTTTTGTAAATCGCAAAAAAACACTCATAGTTCGCACTATTCGGCCCGCAGTGACTGACGTAACAACCTCTTTGTAGTGCAAGCTGATTAGAACTTTACTCTAACAGTTTTTCAAACGAAGTTTGAACCACCACAAATAGAGTTGTTAATTTAGCTCCTGTAGTCGTCTTAACACAGACTTGTTTTACAATTTGGCTGATCAAATATCGAATATTTACAAGATTTTTCCACTCTTTTTGTTTGGTCTCGGCGTAGACGTCAGACAGAATAAAAAGTCGACGTTTAATATTTTTACATCGAGTTTAGAGCTATAGAAAAAGGAATCTTTTTATTTGTTACGTCATCAATCAAACTGAGTTTTTATTGAACACAGCCTGCTGCACTTTTTCATATTTATTGCGTTCTTGTGGAATAATAATTGCCGATCATAACGTAGGTGAAGCCGCGGTCAGAAGCTAGTCCAGATAGAACAGTAGGCACGTCATGACTAATTTGGTTTTGAGTACTATTTGAGTATATGATGAGCAGCGGTGGCCCAGTGGTGGCAGCCCCGATTAACGAACAGTAAGTCGTGGGTTCGAACCCAGTCAGGCGCATTACTTTGTGTAAATTATTTCATTACCGCTGCTCTCAAAACGGTGAAGGAAAACATCGTGAGGAAACCGGCATGTCCTAGAACCAAAAAATTCGAAGACATGTGACATCTACCAATCCGCACTGGGCCCGCGTGGTGGATTATAGCCCATTCCCTCTCATAGAAAGGAGGCCTGTGTCCCAGCAGTGGGAACATTAATAGGCTGATGATGATGATGATGATGATCATTAAAACTATACTGTCAATTACGGGATATCTTCCGCGTTTATTCATTATTTCGAGCTCCCGATATTTCGTCGCTTGCAACAGCCATGATCGCGGGATGACTGGAGAATGCGGGTGGATGGAAAATAAATTGTTAAGTGCAGACAAATCTGTCTACCCTCTTTCTTAGTCTTTTGCTACGCGCACTATTGAAACTCGATACAAAGTCACGACGAAACACAGTCTCAGTATCACTTGGTTTTGTGGAGTACTTACTACGATGCCATGCCGGGTGTTACTTTTGAGCATACTTAAAACTGGATTCCACGTACGTAGCTCTTCGATACCCGCAATGAGGGATTTTCTTTTTAGCTCTTCCCTAGTCAATGGATAGATGGCGCTAGGAGTTAGTATGATAATGCAAGGAACGGAACCTAAAACAACTGATTTTAAAAAAGCGCAAGAAAACTAGGTTATATTCGGAAGGATAAGCAAATGAAAGTGTCAGTCAACTAGAGTATGTGACGTGACACAATGTTTTTTTTTTCCAAGCGTTTGGTTTTGGTTTTGGCACCAACTATCATAGTAAGTTCAACGCCATCTATAGAGTTCTTGGAAACTAAGTTTTTTTTAATACCTCAAAAAGAAAACCTCTCATTACAGACACAATTAAAATAACAATGCACCGTGCCCGATCGGGCACGGCTGGGGACATAAGGGTACCGTAAAAGCTCAAAACAGTGTTTACTATATAATTTTTCTAATAGAGAATTGTCGGAGTAATAGATCTTTTACTCAGTCTGCGCAAATCCTTAAAATTTGAGGTTACAAAGCTACCACAAGCAACGGATTTGAGAGGGAATTAACCCTAATTGGTCGCTTGTTCTACGGGTTGGATGCCCAGATGATCTTACTGATAAATCCTCTTACAGTAGTTACCTTAACTTGTAATCTTACAAAAAAATAAACAGGCCAGGCTCTAGCTTTCTCCGTGTTATTTTTGGCATTTTTGATAACTAGGTACGTACTTTTTTTCCCCCGAAATTAAAACTTATGAATATGATGTAAAAGTATCTTTAACGAAGCCGAAAGGCACTTGTTCTCCCTGTCATTGCCATCATACTGTTTTAGAATCTAGACCATACCTGGGAACCTTCTAGTTACCGAGATGTTGGGAGATCAAAGTTCCATTTTTCTTTCTATTTTATTAACATTTTCACAACTTTTCTTTTACGTACAAATTTTTAATGGTATAACTTTACTTAAAAAGTAAAGTAGTTTTCTTAAAAAGTATATATGTCATCATCATCATCTGCTTAGCCTTTTCCCAACTATGTTGGGGTCGGCTTCCAGTCTAACCGGATGCAGCTGAATACCAGTATTTTACATGGAGCGACTGCCTATCTGACCTCCACAACCCAGTTAGTACTGGGTAATACGATATCCCTTGGTAAGACTGGTTGTCAGATTTTTGGGTCACTGACTACCTGTAACGACTGTCAAAGATCTACAAATGACAGCCGGGACCAACGGCTTAACGTGCTTTCCGAGGCACGGAGGAAACCCGGTATGTAATTGGTGGTCACCCATCCACAGACCAACCTAGGCAAGCACGGCTTAACCTAAAGATCGACCCGAGCGGGTGTTATTATTTAGCCACGGGCTCCTCAAAAAGTATATAATAATATGTAATATATCCAATGTCTGGTGTTCACGACACAAGCCTCGTTGCTTAGTGTGGCACTAGATGGCGCTGTGTGTAATGTCCAGTGATATTTATTTATTTATTTTATTTATTTATTTACTTTCAATATCTCCATGTACCCCGTACCTCCTCCATCAGCACAATATTTGGAGTGCGCCACATTGAGTCCAACCGACGAAAAAACGTGTTTTTCACCCCTAAAAAATGTCGTCTCCCATCAATAATTTTTGCGTAGAGTTAGTAGTTTACGAAAGGCTTAGTTGAAGGCTTCATGAAGTCCGTTTACACCTTGTATTAACTGTTTGATTTCTGACGTTCTCAAAGCAGTAAATCTTTTTTACTGAACGCCATCAGTCAGGTAGAAGTATTACAGTTTAAAATCCAATAATATGTAAATGCATTCAACCTGTCATGACAACACATCCTCGCTACATATATACAATCATGCGGTCACCGCATCTCATTAAGAATCGATCAATACTGTATTTCAATTTCTGGGGATGTTAATGTGTGGCTTGTGATTGCTGTAGTTTCAATATTTCATTTTGGAACTCGAGGGAAAGGGTAGGCGTTACTTTCGTATGTAATTTTGATAATGATTCTCAACCTTATTCGTATAAATTACTCCTGTAACCAATGATATTATATAGTAAAAACCGGCCAAGAGCGTGTCGGGCCACGCTCAGTGTAGGGTTCCGTAGTTTCCCGTCCGTCACAATAAGTGTTCCCACTTATGAGTTTAAAGGTGGGTATCCATTATGTAAAAATGCTTGCATATACGAATATACTACAAACTTAGTCCAGAAATTATTTTGTACAACTTTTTGTCTTTTTTGTACAAAAACTGTTGTTTCCATCAAGTTCAAAATGATTTTCGTAGAAAGTCCTTATAAAGTTCTACTTTTCAGATTTTTTTCATATTTTCTAAATTTATGGTTCAAAAGTTAGACGGGGGGGGGACACATTGTTTTTTACTTTTGGAGCGATTATTTCCGAAATTATTGACATTATCAAAAAATGATTTTACAAAACCCCTATTCATTTTTAAATACCTTTCCAACAAATCACACGTTAGGGTTGAAATTAAAAAAAAAATCACTTCCCACTTTACATATAGGGGGGCTACACTAATAAAACATTTTTTCCCAATTTTTATTTTACCACTTTGTCGGCGTGATTGATATACATATTGGTACCAAATTTCAGCTTTCTAGTGCTAACGGTCACAGAGATTAAGCGAGGACGGACGGACAGACATGGCGAAACTATAAGGGTTCCTAGTTGACTACGGAACCCTAAAAAGAGGTAGATATCGCACTAGCACGCACAAATTGTTGAGGACAAAGTGACACAATTGTTGCACTTTGATAGCTAGCTATCTCTTTCTATCTTATACGTTCCGTATTATCTATCGCTGTCGTAGTTTTAAATTACTCGCAACGATATCTGAACGCCATTCAGTATGAACATGGCGTATCTTCTTTATAATATCATTGCCTGTAACTCAAATCACAAATGAGTGGCCAGAAATGCCACGTGTGTCTGCCTGTGCTGCCAGTTTTAATAGGGATGATGACTGACAAAAAAATATGATTCTGTTTAGTCCGTCAGTTAGATTACCTATCGAAAAATATTGGATAATTACATGTTTTTTGTTTTATCAAATTAATAAAAATTGACGAAGATAAAACGTGTCAAAGATCATGAGTGGGGGCTTGTGACGTCATATTTGAGTAAAAAATGTACTCAAATGTGACGTCACACGAGTTTTTGACGCACTGTTTCGTCTTAATTTTTTGTTTACGTAAAAAAAAAAATGTGTCCAATATTTTTTGGAAATCTATCTTTTTGTCATCTACCCTATTTGTATGTTTGCCTTTTTGGATTTTAATAAGATTACGAAGAACTTTTTTCCTTATTGAAGCTTATAATTATACAGTACTTACAGTTCACTTTCCTACTAAAACGTAATCCGATCTACGTTAATATCATACATCCATGTTAATCGTTATGGCGCAACCTGAGTCACAATTAATGCCCGAGCACGTTTGAGAAAACCATACTTATGTTTAATTAAACAGAAATTCATGTGTACTGAATGTCATAGGGGTTCCAATATAAATAATTCAACGTTTGGTTACCTTTTTCCGGTAACTGCCTTATTAATGGAAGATTCTTGAGGCACAACTCACACAGTTTTTTGTTATAAGATGACAGTAATATTTGTTGTGTCTAACCTTACTGTTTTAGTGAATCGATTGATAAAAGTGTGTGTCTCACGTACAGACGCCAGTGCATCAAGTTACTATAAACTGTCAAATTTTCTCGTTCGATTTTGAACTTAACCATCAACATTTTATGGTTTAAAATCATTTGGAGAAGTTTCACAGTTTGTGGTAGCTCTGTACATAAATGGGTGGAACGTTCGTTCATTTGAGACTAGCAATTATTGAGAAGTAGGTATTGCAAGCATTTAATAATATTATCTTTATTTCAGACATATTTTTATGTAGAAAGCGTTAGTAGAGTTGTTAGTAGTACCTACACAAAAAAAAAAAAAAAGGTGTTAGTAACTACCCAATTGTAATTAAATTTAATAATTACCCAATTGTAAATTCTAAATTCGAAGACATGCGACATCTACCAATCCGCACTGGGCCCGCGCGGTGGATTATAGCCCATTCCCTCTCATAGAGAGGAGGCCTGTGTCCCAGCAGTGGGAACATTAATAGGCTGATGATGATGATGATGAATTACCCAAACAAGTAAATAAGTACACAATAGTAATTCAATCTATTTCCTATTTCTGTGCTGGTGTACACTTGCCCAGTACACAGTAAACGGACTGTCAATTTTGCACGCTAACGCTCTGAGGACAGTGTTGGTGCTACCACGGACCCTGCTCATCATCGATGCAGTTCTTTTCCCAAAGATGGAGAAGAAATCATCGATGTAAGCGTCCGCAAACATTGCGGAAGCAGTGCAGTGTGCAGTATTTGGGTTTCCCCAACACTGCCCTCAGCGCGTCATTGTACTGAACATGCAGAGCGTAGTAAGATCGCCACGTAAAGTTGAGCCACAGACTGCGCATTTCCGGGTACATTAGATGCATCCACTTCCATTTTCGTCTTTATCAGCCTCTTAATTATAGAATTTTTTGTTCATCATTTACCTGTACATATTCTTTTATTGTTAAATAATTCAGTATTTCCCACCGGCTTATTGTTATACTACACTATTACTATACTATTTAGGCCGTGTGGTATCCGGCAGAGTAGAATAGAATCAACCCATTACACTCACGGGTGTCGTATAAGACAACTAATGTCTGAGGCAGAACACCTTGCGCCTCCGTAGACCAGAGAATGGGCAGCAGCGTTTTCTGTTAGTCTTTCATCACTGCGATCTCCAATCCGCCTGCCAAGCGTGGAGATTACGGCAAATTCCTCCCATCATGGGAGAGGCTTATGTCCAGCAGTGGACGTTATCGGCTTTTGTAGTAGTAATAGTTATACATCGCCCATCTTTAACTTTATATTTTTTAATTTTAAGTATCTTTCTCTTGTATTACATATAATCTGTATTAAATAATCTTACTTGCCCTTTTATTATTCTGCGAGTGCTGTGCACTTCTATAAGTGACGAATTCACTATAGCTAAAATTGTTTGTGATTTATATTTATGTATGTTTTAGTGAGTAAGTCTTTGAAGTGCAATAATAATAAATAAATATCCACCCACACTTAAGTACATTATAAATCTCTTCTGTTAAAGACTACGTATTGCCATTTAATATTTTACCATTCACAAAATGAGTGCCATTTAAGTGTATCTATGTATGTTAGGTATGTAATTTAGCCTACAGGATTACACGATCTCGTAATTCCGTTTACAACCATTATAAAATTACCCTTAAAATCAACAAACATAAGCCACATTATACTGTAATTTAATTATGCATGTGGCACATGGTGGTTGGTAACATAACCAGTTAAGGCTGGTCTCTTAGTCTAATTAAACTCCGTATTACGTTAGCTCAAGATGTTTCACTGACGCGTGGTATACTGTAATAATGGAACACAAACATTTTATCGCATCCCTAAGCTTGAGTGACGTGAGTAAATCATATTACTTCGGTTTCATAATAACAGATGGAAGGGTGATGGCTACGTTTTATTGAATTATGAAGCACATGCTATAATTGTTGGTAAAATACATAATATTAGAACAATTAATTTATTACGTAACGTAACATCACACTTGTAGGTTACTCACTCCTACTTACTGCAACTAGCCGGCCTAGCCTTCTAACTTTATCGGAAAGCAGATACCGAGATGTAACTTTGCGATCTCAATACCAAAATTTGTTACGCACAGGTGGCTCTAAAGCGCTGGACATACAGAAAAGACGTAAGACGAGGGCAGGGCGCGGACAGGGCGCAGACGGGGCGCCGTCGCGACTTTTTAAAACATATAGAAAAGACAAGGCACGGGCGCCACAAGAGACGGCGAGCGACGGGCGCGCCACGTGATTCCCGGCGCGTGCGTCGCTCGACCCCGCCCGCACCCCCGTTCTCGCTATCCCCTCGTGCGATTGCGACCGTGCCGTCCTTTCTATCTGTTTTACAACAAGGCGCAGACGGGCAAGCGTTGTGTCCGCGCCCTGCCATTTCTGTATGTTTTGCGTCGCGACGCTTCTATACATTTTGTATGAAAGAGACGCGGAAGAGACATATGTCTGCGCCCCGTCTGCGTCTTACGTCTTTTCTGTGTGTCCTGCGCCTAAGACTGCTTTGTTGAGGAAAAGTATTTTTGGTATGGCACCAGTTATTTTTAACCACATTCCTAATAACATAAAAGAGGAACCCGTAACAATGTTCAAGAAAAAGCTAACAGAACTTTTATTAAATAAATGTTATTACTCTGTATCGGATTTCCTAGCTGATAAATTTTAGTTTTGTGTCAATATTAGTATGTTTTATGATGAACTGCATCAATATTTGTATGCCAAAATGGTAGAATGTACAAGGATTCTCCAACATTATTGTAACCATCTCATTGTAATTACCTACATTCTGAGCAAATAAATGACTATTCTATTCTATTCTATTCTATTCTGCACACTTTTCCAGTTGTGCTTAAGTGTCATGTAATAAGAGCGAGCATTTTGCCATAGTATCTTACTACTAATATAGTAAATATGCGATTGATTGTCAGGATGGATGGATTAATGGATGTTTGTTACTTTTTTACGCATAAACTACAGAACGGCTGTCATTTGTAGATCTTTGACTGTTGTTACTGGTAGTCAGTGCCCCGAAAGTCTGCCAACCAGTCTTACCAAGGAGTATCGTATTTCCCAGTACTAACGGGATTGTTGAGGTCAGATATGCAATCACTCCATGTAAAATACTGGTATTCAGCTGCATCTGGTTAGACTGGAAGCAATAGTTGAGAAAAGGCTAGGCAGTTGATGATGATGTAGAATTATGAACCGCCTTGAAAGCGATCTCATTGCTTGTAATACTTGTAATAATACATAGGTATTGATACTGTTTTGTTTTGGCATCCCACTATTTTGAAAAAGCCTCTCCTCATGACTTCCAGGTCTTTCGATCCAGGGCTAATGAAAGGCACTGGTCATTGGTTATGTCCAGCTCGTTCCACCAACTTCTACGAAGTCTGCCGCGACGCCTTCTGGCTTTGTCAGGCTCTAGAAAGTGGGTATTTTTATTAGTCATCTTTGGATCAGTTAATCCTAAATTAATTAGTTAGTTGGGTAGGCCTTTGGTGTGGGACGTAATTGCGTCGACACCCTTGCGCCATCCCATCTCTCTAGCACAGTGTGCTGCGCTGGGGCGGTTGCTATAAGTGCTGAAAACCTCAAACAGCGCAAATACAATAATTTAATTGGAAATTATGTGTTTGAGCCGTTTGGGGTTGAAACACTAGGGCCATGGGGTCCGAGTGCCCACCTAGTATTTCAGGAAATCGCCAAGCGGTTCGTTGACTTTTCACGTGACCAGAGGGCGGGGCTATTTTTTGACCAAAGAATCAGCATTGCCATCCAACGTGGCAATGCTGCTAGCCTTCTGGGCACTTTTCCTGTTGACAGCGATGCGGATGAATTTTTCGACGCCCTGTACCCTTTTTGATCCTGGTAAATATTTTTATTTCTATTTTATAGAGTTACTAGCTGTTGCCCGCGGCCTCGCCCGCGTGAAGTTCGGTATCTGTCCCACTGAATTATACTAAAGGGATAAATAGTTGTCCTACATGTAAATCCAGGTTATAAACTATCTATGTGCCAAATTTTATAATCATCACAATTTATTATTACTATCACAATCACCATCACTATCACAACCACCATCACTATCACAACCACCATCATTATCAATGATTATTATTATCACAATCACCATCACTATCGCAACCAACATTATTATCACAATCACTATCACCATCACAATTACCATCACCATCACCATCACCATCACAATTAACATCAAAATCACTATTACAATCACCCTCATCGTTTTCACAATCATTATCATCGTAATCACAATCATTATCACAATCACCATCACAATCACAATCACCATCACAATCACCATCACAATCACCATCACAATCGCCATCACAATCACAATCACCATCATAAACACAATCATTATCATCATAATCATTATCATCTTAATCACAATCACCATGATCACAATCGCCATCACTATCACAACCACAATCATTACTACAATCACTATGACAATCACCATCACTATTACGATCACCATCACCATCACAATCCACATCACAATCACAATCACAATCATTTTCATCGTAATCAAAATCATCTTCATCAATATCACAATCACCATCACTGTCACAATCATCATCACATCGGTATCACTATCACAAACACCGTCACAATCACCATCACAATAAATAAATAAATAAATATTGCTGGACATTACACACAGCACCATCTAGTGCCACACTAAGCAACGAGGCTTGTGTTGTGGACACCAGATAGTTGATATACTACATAGATACTTTTTGTTTGTAAATACATACTTATTATACATATAAACATCCATGACTCGGAAACAAATGTCCATGCTCATCACACAAACATTTGCTCCGACCGGGATTCGAACCCGGGACCCTATGAACGTAGGGCACCCTCACTACCGCTGCGCCAATCGGGTCGCCATCACAATCACTATCCTCGTTATCACAATCATTTTCATCGTAATCACAATCATTTTCATCGTAATCACAATCATTATCATCGTAATCACAATCATTATCATCTTAATTACAATCAACATGATCACAATCGTCATGACTATCACAACCAAAATCATTATCACCATCACCGTCGCTATCACCATCACAATTACCGTCACTATCACAATCACTATCACAACAACCATCACCATCACAATCACCATCACAATCACTATCACAATCAGTTATCACAATCATTTTCATCGTAATCACAATCATTATCATCGTAATCACAATCATTATCACAATCACCAACACTATCACAATCACAATCACCATCACAATCACCATCACAATCACCATCACAATCACAATCACCATCACAAACACAATCATTATCATCATAATCATTATCATCTTAATCATTATCATCTTAATCACAATCACCATGATCACAATCGTCAGCACTATCACAATCACAATCATTACTACAATCACCATGACAATCACCATCACCATTACGATCACCATCACCATAACAATCCACATCACAATCACTATTACAATCACTATGTTATCACAATCATTTTCATCGTAATCAAAATCATCTTCATCAATATCACAATCACCATCACTGTCACAATCATCATCACATCGGTATCACTATCACAAACACCGTCACAATCACCATCACAATCGCCATCACAATCACTATCCTCGTTATCACAATCATTTTCATCGTAATCACAATCATTTTCATCGTAATCACAATCATTATCATCGTAATCACAATCATTATCATCTTAATTACAATCAACATGATCACAATCGCAATCACTATCACAACCAAAATCATTATCACCATCACCGTCGCTATCACCATCACAATTACCGTCACTATCACAATCACTATCACAACAACCATCACCATCACAATCACCATCAAAATCAAAATCACTATCACAATTACCATAATCGTTATCACAATCATTATCATCGTCATCACAATCATTATCATCTTAATCACTATCTTCATCATCACAATCGCCATCCTCGTTATCATAACCATTTCTATCACAATCACAATCACCGTCACAATCACCATCACTGTGACGATCCGAATCACAATCACTATCATCGTTATCACACTCATTATCATTGTAATCACAATCATTATCATCGTAATCACAATCATCATCATCACATTCATCATGATCATTATCACAATCATCGTCATCATTATCACAATCACCATCACTGTCACAATCATAATCACAATCACCATCACCATTGCTATCACCATTGCTATCACCTCACAATCACAATCACTATCACAATCACCATCACAATCACTATCACTATCACAATCACCATCACAATCACCGTCAAAATCACTATCACAATCTCCATCATCGTTATCACAATCATTATCATCGTAATCACAATCATTATCATCTTAATCGCAATCATCATCATGAAAAAACCTGAAACTTGTTTCTACTCATTTCTAAATAGGAGTACTCCTGTGAAGTTTCGAACAAAATAGTCTAACTTCAAACTTCCCATTCAAACTTTAGAGCCCCGTTTCACCCCCTTAGGGGGTGACTTTGAAAAATCCATTTTTAGTACACCCCTAGACCACATAAGGAATCTACTTGCCAAATTTGGAATCTGTAGACCCAGCGGTTTGGGCTGTGCATTGATTTTTATACTTTGCCACCCCATTTCCCCCTCTTAGGGGTTGAATTCTGAAAAACCCTGAAACCCGTTTCTACTCATTTATTAATAGGAGCACTCCTGTAAAGTTTCGAATAAAATAGTCTAACTAATCTTGTTTCCCCATACAAACTTTGGAGCCCCGTTTAACCCCCTTAGGGGATGAATTTTGAAAAATCCTTTCTTAGTGCACCCCTAGACCACATAAGGAACCTACTTGCCAAATTTGGAATCTGTAGACCCAGCGGTTTGGGCTGTGCGTTGATAGATGAGTCAGTCAGTAAGTCAGTCAGTCAGTCAGTCAGTCAGTTTCTTCTTTTATATATTTAGATTGTGTAAATAATGTAAATATTATTGATCTGTGTTTAATAAAATGAATATCCTTTAAAAATAAGATCATTGAGTCATTGAACTCAAAAGCAGGATTTATACCAAATTGAGCCACAGTTTCCAAAATTATGTTTGATACTGTCTATCACAGAATAATTGTCAAAGAAAATCCCTTCCTGTCTTTGTGAGCAGTGGAAATTGAGCGGGAGATATCTCAGTGGATTAATTCAGATCATTGTGGTTGATTACATTGTCCTGGATATAGGTGGTCGAAGGAAACGCTTCTTATCTGGAAAATTCAAGCAGATTTAATTGCGTATTTGTTCTGGGAAATATATTTAAAATTACCTTTTAGGCGCGGTTTCGTGCGGTGAAAATTATCTTACGTTTTTATTCTACCGGGATGAAAAAAGAGAAATCTTGCCTGTACCCAGATCTTGGTTTATCCGTTTGCCAAATTTCACCGACATCTGTGCAGCTTTCAAGGCTTGAAAACGTGACAAACCAACAAACTCACCATCACATTAATGATATTAGTTAGGATACAGCTAGTAAACCCTACGGACCTGAGCCCATTGTGCCCATTCCTTTCAAGCAGCTAAGAAGCTGGTTAAAGGATCACACTCGAATACAAGCGCAGAAATGGTGGACCTCGACACAGGATGTAGGCAATCCAAGAAAGCTATGCCATCCTTGGATACAAAGCTGACCAGGCGCTTCCTGCGCCTGGACAAAGATAGCCTACGACTAGGGGCCGGGACCATCACTGGGACACTGTTCACTGAATAAACACTTCCACACCCTAAGAATCACTGACAGACCCCTGTGCAGAGCATGCATGGAGGCGGAGGAAATGGTGGCGCATGTGCTCCTTGAGTGCACAGGCGTTACCAAGATTCGCGAGGAGACCCTGGGAACACCTAGATCCCTTGCGGATGCCCTGAGGAGACCGGGAAGTTTGATCTGCTTCTGGAGGGAGGTGGGCTTTTTGGAGTAATCGGCCATGGCTCACGCACAATGGTCCACTTCAAGGACTAAGTGTGGAAACCTAAACCCCTTGATAGATAGATACTAGCTTACATTTGTAAGTAAAAATATTTTTGGTAGATCTATAAATCTATGAAACAAAAGTGTGTGTGTTTTTATATGAATGTATCTTAAAAAAAAGCGTTGAAAGAGTCAGGTTGGAGGCCATAGATTTTCTAAACATTTACAGAAAATAACCATAAATTTATAGCAAAAATTTTTCGTAAGTTTCTTCTCCTAAAAGGTGCTTGATTTTATTATTTGTGTTTGCCTAAAGATTTTTTTTTTTACCAAACATACGTTAGGGTAAAACTTTGACGGCTTACCTTCCGATTTGGGTCAAACACAATGTCATCCATGCTTATAAATTGGTATTTAATGAAATGTCAGCTTTGACCCAAACGGAGATTTTCTGATGGTGTCATGTCTGTTGTTGATATTAGGTACGTATTTCGGCATGCCTAGGGACCATTATACCTACTGACGGCAAGCCCCTAGGGCAGGCAGACTGAACAGAAACCTCAACCTAATATCATGAAGAATAATTCTACCAATCCTACTAATATTATAAATTCGAAAGTTTGTGAGGGTCGATGAATGTTTGTTACTCTTTCATGCAAAAACTACTGAACAGATTTAAATGAAATTTTGCACAACAATAGTTTATAACCTGGATTAATACATAACATAATTTTTACTTCTCATGCTCTAAAAGTTCGTCTTTATGACGTGCGTAGGCGACATAAAGTCGCTTTTTATGCTCTAGAGCATAAAGCAAAATCTTCGTCAAAGACTAGGGCAATCGGTCCACTTTAATTTAATTCGTTAGTATTCTAAGAACAAGGCAAGGATACCAACAGCCAAAAAGTACACAATAAAACTTCATGAAATAAACTTAGATTTTTAATTTCGTCCATTTATTATTTTACAATATTTACATGTTGCTGTTTCATTTCCTCGCAATCGAAGTGAAAAGTACAGTGTACAACTCGTCCATAATAGTACATTATGATATAAGTGCGGTAAGTTGAAAATTACAGCCGAGGCGATATTGCTAGCCCGAGCCGTAGGCGAGGACTATAATTAAGCAGAGGCTGTAATTATCAAAGCGCACGTATGTCATACGACGTTTTATAACATATTTACGAGGAAATAAATAAAACTCGGACTTTCTTAAACGGATCGGACGGGATCTTTTACTTGTTCACAAATTAGCGATGCGCGCGCATCAGCGCTTTTTTTTAAGGCAAAGACACAAAAAACAGCCAGTATTATTATCAAAGTAAATTAATATTTTTGTGTTTTTGTTACAGATAAATGGTTGTAATTTATTGTCAAAATTAATTAAATTAAAGAATTAAATGTTTATTTATTATATTTCATCTCCCACAATTAATTTTATTCATAAAATCTTGACCACTTTTCTGACATAAAAACTCTTTTGCGTTTTCTTGTGGGTTTTATGCACTTGATGTACAATCTACTATTTTATCCCAGTAGTATGATCCTGTGTGACAATGAGAGGTTTTCCTTTTGAGGTTTTAAAAAAAAACTTAGTTTCCAAGAACTCTTTATATGGCGTTGAACTTACTATGCCAAAGCCAAAACGCTTGAAAAAAAAACATTGTGTCACGTCACATACTCTCGTTGACTGACACTTTCATTTGCTTAACCTTCCGAATATAACCAACATTTCTCGTGCTTTGTTAAAATCAGTTTTTTTAGGTTCCGTTCCTTGCATTATCATACTTACTCCTAGCGCCATCTATCCAGCGACTAGGGAAGAGCTAAAAAGAAAATCCCTCATTATCAAACTTCACGAGAGTGAAGCCACGGGAATAAGCTAATAGGTTATAAGGGTAAGCCAAGCCTTCTTAGGCTTGTATGAAAGTTCAATCGCCAGCGTATCAAGTTACCACAAACGGATCAGCCACCTTTCTAATCTCGATGCATTCCTGAGAAAACAGGGTTTTGAAAGACGAACTGATGGACAACAAAGTGATCCTATAAGGTTTCCGTTTTTGCCAACTGAGGCACGAAACCCTAAGGCCCCGGGCGTCGGGCCTGTGGACGGTGGGCTATGGGCTAGCTCGCCGCCCGTCCGTCTCATGACGACAGGCCGTGATCGTCAACGGCGCGTTCGTGTTCCACGCGCGCCTCAAAGAGAGTCAGCTAAAAGGAAGGGGTCCGCAAGGACCGATGCCTGCCGGGGTTGCGGGACTGTTCGAAAGAGATACCGTGGCCCCGGAACACAAAAGGCGATGAAGGAACATGGATGGGTTTTAGTCAGTAAAAGTCTGACACTCCCTCCTGCTCCGCCCAGAGCGGGAGGAGTCATTTGATGATTAACCATCCGAAAAAAAAAAGGCACGAAACCCTAAAAACATGATTTGATGATATTTTGGGGGCTACACGACCGCTAGTGGGATCTGCAGTTATTTGAAGTAGTGGTTGAGAAACGTGGTATCGTGATATAGCAATTTTTCACATGCCTGAGTCTTGTAAGCTAATTTAATTTTACCATAGATGGAGTAGAGGAAGATAAAAAAAACGATGGATGCACTGTGTAAAGGATGATATAGCAAGAAAGGAGGAGTCTGATGGGATGACGTTTAGAACACACAACGGGTATTTATCGTGAATTTTATTTACCTTTTATATAAGCCCGAGGTTTCGACTGGATTGCACCAGCCGTGGTCGCGGGAAGACAATCCGCTGGTGCAATCCGGTTGGAACGTCGGGCTTATATTAAAGGAAAAATTGCGATAAATACCCGTTTACATGTGTGTTATAATGTGTTCTGATCGTGAAAGTTTATAAAAGAAATGACGTTTAATAGAGAATTATGTAAGAAGAAGATAAGCTGCGCTGACCCGAAATGAATTAGGGTAAGGGGAAAAAAGAGGCGGGGGTAAAATAATAACCTTTTGCAGAAGTCGGTTAAAAATACACACGATGATATTCCATTCAATATACTTAAAATGTCAGCCGCTCGGGTCGATCTTTAGGTTAAGCTGTGCTTGCCAAGGTTGGTCTGTGGATGGGTGACCACAAATTACATACAGGCTTTCCTCCGTGCCTCGGAAAGCACGTTAAGCCGTTGGTCCCGGTTGTCATTTGTAGATCTTTGACAGTAGTTACAGGTAGTCAGTGACCCAAAAAGTCTGACAACCAGTCTTACCAAGCGGTATCGTATTACCCGGTACTAACTGGGTTGTGGAGGTCTGATAGGCAGTCGCTCCATGTAAAATAGTGGTATTCAGCTGCATCCGGTTAGACTGGAAGCCGACCCCAACATAGTTGGGAAAAGGCTAGGCAGATGATGATACTTAAAATGTCACTTACGGGATATCTTCCGTGATTATTGGTATTTTTTGAGCTCCCGATATTTCAACGCTGATGCAAGCGCAGGTTAACTGGAGAATGCGGGTGGATGGAAAAAAAAAACCCACAAAACCACCGCCCAATATAACTATAACCCATGGTAGTTAACACCCTGTTCAGTTCAATAGAAGATGGGTCAGTACCCAGAATGGTCCATTATCCTCTTTCTGTCAAAGGAATATTATCGAGCAATTAAACGCGATGAACTGAATAGCTGATTAGAAATACCGAGACATCAATGTTTATCGATATCTATTATGATCAACAAACAAAATGATGGTCGATGAAATATATATTACCTACAATAAAATGTAATATGGTCGTTTTTAGGGTTCCGTAGTCAACTAGGAACCCTTATAGTTTCGCCATGTCTGTCCGTCCGTCTGTCCGTCCTCGCTTAATCTCTGTGACCGTTAGCACTAGAAAGCTGAAATTTGGTACCAATATGTATATCAATCACGCCGACAAAGTGGTAAAATAAAAATTGGAAAAAAATGTTTTATTAGGGTAGCCCCCCTGTATGTAAAGTGGGAAGTGATTTTATTTTTAATTTCAATCCTAACGTGTGACATATTGTTGGAAAGGTATTTAAAAATGAATAGGGGTTTCCTAAAATCATTTTTTGATAATGTCAATAATTTCGGAAATAATCGCTCGAAAAGTAAAAAACAATGTGTGTCCCCCCTCTAACTTTTGAACCATAAGTTTAGAAAATATGAAAAAAAATCTGAAAAGTAGAACTTTATAAGGACTTTCTAGGGAAATCATTTTGAACTTGATGGAAACAACAGTTTTGGTACAAAAAAGACAAAAAGTTGTACAAAATAATTTCTGGACCAAGTTTGTAGTATATTCGTATATGCAAGCATTTTTACATAATGGATACCCACCTTTAAACTCATAAGTGGGAGCACTTATTGTAACGGACGGGAAACTACGGAACCCTACACTGAGCGTGGCCCGACACGCTCTTGGCCGGTTTTATTATACTAATTTTCTTTGTATTCGTGTAGCTGGCACGACATTATATTATTTTAATGGTCAAAAACTGGTCTTAAAGGAGAATTGGTAGAACTGAATATTGAAGAGCATTTCTTAGTATTGCGACTTCTATCAATTCAGAGTCAGAGAGGAGTTACAGAGCTCTAAGAAATTAAGTCATTTATTTCGTCAATTTATTAACTTTCATTGATACTGTATTATGGGCCTATTATATGTACGTTCCTTTGATAGCTAAGTACTGTGTGTAAATAAATTGAAAAAAATGTTGTATTTAGTTTCTGCTTTCAATAAAATATCAAGTTATTTTCATTGAACTTCAACAAAAATAAATAAAAATAAAAACTTCGGCTTTTTCTCGGCTTCCTCTGGGACATAGAGGTCTCTTCGGCAGCATGACATGCTGCCGAAGAAACCTCTGTCTTGGATAGTAGAGCATAGTTTGCGACACAGTTTCATACCCATTCCTCACCGCTGATCCGTCAAGGTGACCTCACTGTACGAGGTTGGCGTTACTTCTTATGGCTCGGTGCACCCGGTATAAAATATTTTCAACACGATGATGGTAGGCACGGCAACCAATCAGGCCGATTTTTCATTGTACCGGAATCTCATACTAAACGAGGTCAGGTTATACTGGGTGTATAGCTTGATGTTTCGCCGTGTGTACGAACCAATGTTGAATCATATTTCATTGTCCAAAAAATATCTCAATAAATTCATTAAATGTTGGTGCGTTGAGAAAAAAGAAAGTGTTTGTTAAGTGGTTTTCGTCCTTCATCCCAGATTTTCTTAAGTGTTTTGTTTGTACAGTTTTGGGCAAAATAATGTTAAGTTATTTTTAACAGACATTGTTTTTTTCTCCACTTGTAATTCCTTAAAATTCACTTGAATCTTTTTTTTTTTTTTTTTTTTTTATTAAATCTCTTACACAAAAACAAGTTATTTTTTACAGTTTTTTACTCGCCAAACTTTACAGTTTGATGGCGAGAAGCGCTCGTTTATCATGCATAACTTACAATTATAAACTTAACTTAAAATCGAATATATAATAATTATAAAACTTACTGCTACATCTGTCTCGTGAATCTATTTTTCGACAACGACAGACCAACACCAACATACAACAGACAATGTATTCCAAACCGGAGTGACCACTGCTGGCCACTCCAGTCTAGAACCCACCGCCTATCAGTCCGACGACGTGTCCGCGTTCTCCAGAAACAAATTCTTTAGTTTTGCCTATAACACACTTTTGCTTAAGTTAGAGTTATTCCTTAATAATTCTATTTTATTGAATACTTTTGGCACCAAATATTTAGACGTTCTTTTACCGTAATAGTTGGTTATTGTTGGTTGTACTAGTCTTTTCTCTCTCACACTCCTTGTGTTAAACTTATTTTTAACATTTACTTTGAATGTATCACTATAATAGTGTTCTAACCCTAATCTGTTTCGCCTAAGTACGTACACTACATAGATTTTGCTGGTCTGCAATAACGATCGACTAGAAACACAAGAATCCTAACTGTCGTCTTGAAGTTTTGATATCCTCATATTTCTTGGGTTGCTGAAATATGCAATACGATTTGTGTGAATCTAGCAAAATTTGCATATTGTGGTACTGAAGGTCTGTGTAAGAATAAAATGATGTAAAAGATTGATTTAGGGATGTACCGCATCTATCAGCATGGAATCGCACTTTTCTGTGCTCCTATCCTTTTCTGTTGTTCAGAACCGTCATTTGTTAGAGCTAGAAACAAAGCGGAAATGCTATCGCACGTGACAACATCTAGCAGTTGGGTGAATTTTCATCACCACTGCTCTTAAAACGGTGAAGGAAAACATCACGTGGAAACCGATATCCCAGAACAAATAGCGAATAAAATCTTTTCTGACCTTTGATTTTATTTGGCATGTGGTCTAAAAAGATAAAAAGATGCATAAAACAAGGACGATAAAAACAAGGACTTTTACAAATACACTTTTAAAAAAAATGTTCCGTTTAAAAAAGATATTAAATGTAAAAAAAAAGTATTTTCATATTATCCTCGATTTCAACCAATCAGTTTTCTAAATATTTCCGTTGAAATGTTTGTGACCACATCATTATTATTTTAGAGAACTGCCCCTAAGACGTCCCACTGACCGAATAAGCGTCTGTTGAGTTTTTATTTTTGTCAACAAGTTTTCTTTCTTTACAGATTGGATGGCGAACAACCAACGCGTGGTTGGCAGGCAACCTTGCTTGCAAATTCTTCTTAGTTCTAAGAGCTTTTGGGCTATACTTGTCATCAAATGTGCTGGTCTGCATCTCACTCGACAGGTAAGAAATACTTTTATACTATTTTTATTTAGTGACTAGCGGACGTCACGCAGTTTCACCCCCGTAGTTCCCGTTCCCGTGGGAGTACGGGGATAAAATATAGCCTATGTTTCTCAGGGTGAATGTAGCTTTCTAACGGTGAAAAAAATTTTGAAATCGGCGCAGTAGTTTTTGAGTTTATTCATTACGTACAATCCAATAATAAATTAATTGCAAGAGGATAATGTGCCAAAGGTGCCAAAGATGGCTATAGGTAAGAGTAGAGGGCACCAAAGAAACGATGACTGTGTTGGACGTAAAGAATAGCACCATCCCATATCTTCCCGTGGGTGTCGTAAGAGGCGACTAAGGGACTTACCAGAGAATGGGCAGCAGCCTTCTCTGTGCTTTTGTAACAACCGTACTGCGATCGCCAACCCGCCTGCCAAGCGTGGCGATTATGGCAAAAAAACCCTCTTCGGGGGAGGCCCATGTCCAGCAGTGGACGTCTTCCGGCTGAAATAGTAGTAGTATAATAATGTAATATAATTAATTGCAAGAGGATAATGTGCCAAAGCTGCCAAAGATGGCTATAGGTAAGAGTAGAGGGCACCAAAGAAACGATGGATGGACTGTATGAAAGATGATATGGCAAGAAAGGAGGTGTCTGATGAGATGACGAGTAATAGAGAAGTATGGAAGAAGAAGAACATGCTGCCCCGACTCCAAATGAATTGGGATAGCAGGAGAATGATGATCATTCATCATCATTCTCCTGCTATCCCAATTCATTTGGAGTCGGGGCAGCATGTTCTTCTTCTAAAAGCAAAAAATCATCCTGCCATTCATTTATTTAGCGTGTTTTGTGACTGGATTTGTATTGTCTACACTAATATTATAAAGAGGAGATCCGAGATTTGTATTTTTGTGTGTGTGTATGTTTGTAATGAATAAACTCAAAAACTACTGCGCCGATTTCACTAATATTATAAAGAGGAAAGATTTGTATTTTTGTGTGTGTATGTTTGTAATGAATAAACTCAAAAACTATTGCACCTATTTAAAAAATTCTTTCACCATTAGATAGCTACATTCACCTTAAGTAATTTTAAAAAAATAATTCACTGGTATAAAGCTACATTATCCGTGTATATAGTGCTATAGGCTATATTTTATTCCCGTACTCCCACGGGAACGGGAACTACGCGGGTACGCGGGTGAAACCGCGGGACGTCCGCTAGTAATGAATAAACTCAAAAACTACTGCGCCGATTTCAAAAATTCTTTTAACATTAGATAGCTACATTTACCTTGAGTAACATAGGCTTATTTTATCCCCGTACTCCCACGGGAACGGGAACTACGCAGGTGAAACCGCGCATGACGTTCGCTAGTCTACACTAATATTATAAAGAGGAAACATTTGTATTTTTGTGTGTATATTTGTAATGAATAAACTCAAAAACTACTGCGCCGGTTTAAAAAATTCTTTCACCATTAGAAAGTCACGTCTTTACTGAGTAACATAGGATATATTTTATCCTCGTACTCTTACGGGAACGGGAACTATGCGGGTGAAACCGCGTGATGCCCGCTAGTCTATCTATACTTCTATATCTATACTAATATTGTAAATAGGTAACATTTGTTTGTAAGTTTGTAAGTTTGTATGTTTGTAAGTTTGTATGTAGGGGGTAATCTCCGGAAGTAATGAACCAATTTTAAAAATTGTTTCACTGGTAGAAAGCTACATTATTCTTGAGTGTGGCTATATTTTATTCTCGTACTCCCACGGGTACGGGAACTACGCGGGTAAACCGCGGGACGTCAGCTAGTATTGTATAAAGGGTTGGTGTTCAAGCCTCCTCGTCCAAGCGCGTATTTTGCGTACGGGAACTTACTCGACTGGACTTAAAGTCAAGTTAGGATAAGACACATGCAAGGAATAGTTGTATAGGATTTATTATATTAGCTATATCGACAAGGAGGAAAAACATTTCTAACAAAAAGATTTATCGTCCCGTACTTCAGTGATCAATCATGGTTGAAAAGTTCAAAACTTGTCTGCACCCTCCTAAAGAAAAAGATGGTTTGTTCCATAACTGTTTTTGATGAAAGTGTAAACAAACAGTGTCTGCTTACGTTACTACTTACTAAACGGAATTTCTTGAAAATATTTCTAAATACACCACTCAATTATTCAAAAACTGTAAATTTCAAAATGATAAAAGTGAGATAAATACCAAATTTAACAAGCAACGAAAACACAGTCATGAAATCGGGAAAAAATAATTAGCTTTTATTTTAATGAAAACAAAACACAATCGAAAAGTTTTTGTTTTTCAGATCAGCCAGTATGTGTTTCCAAGAACAAAAAAATGTATACCAATCCACTTTTTAAGAAAAAATAAGAAGAATAAGAATGATTTATTTTAAAAGTATTACAAAAATAAAGTATCAATCAATAAAACATGCAGTTTCTGTAAGGGATGCGTGTTGCTTAGACTTTTTTATGTGTAAATTTAGAAGGTTTCACACTTTATACCGATGAAATTGTTGGAAAAAGTATAGTACCTACTTATTACTACATTTTCCAACAATTTTATCGGTTCAATTACATTGTTTAGTTGTAGGTAATCAAAGGAAAACGATACTGATAAATGAACTTCATTAAATTGTGACAACACAAAATTCCACAAGATTTTATCGGACAAACTTAGCATTATACTTTTTAAGTAAGCGGATAATTATTATGTGTTATAGGAGGCATAGCAAGCAAGCCATCTCACAAACCATAGACAACGATACTTAGAGATAATAAGAGAGAGTAGAGGTGGCTCAGTGGTGATGATGCCGTCATACGGTCATAGGTTCGAACCCAGACAGGCGCATTACTTTGTGTAATTTATTTCATCACCACTGCTCTCAAAACGGTGAAGGACAATATTTAGAGGAAACCTGCATATCCCAGACCCAACATCTCAATCAGTTTAGGATAACTGTTTTAAAATTCAATTGCAAGATATGACCTCATGCCTAACCTTTTCCTAAAAACTATGTTGGGGTCGGTTCCAGTCTAACCGGATGCAGCTGAATATCATTATTTTACATGGAGCGACTGCCTATCTGACCTCCACAACCCAGTTAATACTGGGTAATACGATACCACTTGGTAAGACTGGTTGTCAGACTTTTTGGGCTATAACTGACTACCTGTAAAGACTGTCAAAGATCACAAATGACAGCCGGGACCAACAGCTTAAAGTTCTTTCCGTGGCACGGAGGAAACTCGGTATGTAAGGGTGCTCACCCATCCACAGACCAACTTAGGCAAGCACGGCTTAACCTAAAGATGGACCGGAGCGGCTTTTATTATTTAGCCACTGAAGTTACAAGATACGACCTAGGAAAACAAAAAAAAAAAAACATAGCAAGTTAAATAAAAGCTTGTTAAAAAAAATGTGAATATCAACAAAAAAAAAAAAAATTATGACGTCATCAGTTTGTATACAGTTGTGTTCTCGGCAGAATGGAAGTATTATTTGCTCTATTCGAAACGTGCTGTTTTCCAGCACTTTAAGCTTAAAGTATTGTTAAAACTCACGTCAGTTAAATCACATAATTATTATTGAAAGTAGGAAATCTGTTTTTATAAATAAACTTGCGATCTGTATTGGTTAACATGGTCTTGACAAAACATTATTTAAGGATTCATGTATTTAATACTAAAATCTTTCGAAGTAAATTATGATTAAAATCACACCAAAATCTATGTATTTTTCATTAAAAGCCATGACTGTCTCGTTAGTCCAGTTGTAAGTGCCTCCTACTGCTGTAGTCTTAAGTTCAATTACCTGGTCGCACAAAGTGTGAATTAGTTTTTCCATCATCGTTTGGAATTGTGCCCGATTGATGTCAATAGGCACACCCATTAACATTGGGGTTAAAAATGTGAAATTTAGGTGTACTTTGGCTCACTCTTGCCTAACCTCTCGAGGGAAAAGGCATGATAATGATTTTATATTTTGTTTTTTCTTCTTTTTCTTGAATTGATTACTCAGATTTTGTCCAACCAGTACCTACGTATATCTGTCGCATCATTTTCATCTTTTGTTATGAAATAATGCCATAGAAAACAAACCTTTTAAATTTACTCCACTCTCAGAAACTGAACAGGGCCTGTGCAGGCGACAGACTTTTTATATTCTAATTCCTTCCTAAAGTTGGATTTATTGTGGGCAAAAGAAGATATAAATTCGCAAAAAAACCGAGTTTCATCGGAATTATGAAAAACAAAGACAATATCCCGATATTTTTTTTACTATAGGTACCAGAATGAGTACAGAAACATTTAATTATATTCTTGAAGATGTCATGTTCTATCCAAAATCATACATATTAATTGCTCCTACACGTCGTCGGCGGGCATTTTGAAATTTTAGTCGATAATTTATTCTGCACAACACTAGGTACGTCAATGCAGTCTCGAGGGCACCGCTCGTTTGCCACCGCGCCGCTGACATCGTGAACAGTTCCGTTTAAATGTATGCATAAGAACGCCCCGCGCCCGCGCCGCTCCCGCGCCGCCGCCGCTGACTTCGTGAATGAGGCCTAAAAAAGTGTGCGCCGTCTGCGTTAGCACACGTTGAAGCAAACGTTCTTATTTTTTTCGCGCACTTTTGTGCGGCGCGGCGCAGCAAGGCCCGGCAAGATCTGTCAGAATGACACAGAATTTTTGGCCGCCGGACTTTTTGCGCGTCGTATGCATTACTGCATATAATTAATTGCTTAGGTTCTATTTTCACAGACTAAAAAGTGCGTCACGGATAGTCTGCCGTCTGCGCAGGCCCTAAACCTTTTTTGTCTGTACCCCATGACAGAGCTCTCTTGGAGCGAGTATTAATTTGTGTGTAGGCAGAGCTTACACCACAAAGGTTCGTGGTTAGCAATATGTATGTACTATGTTAGAGAGGCTTCCAAGGGATTTTACTTAGGTAGCCTTCCTGTACCTACTTACTTCCGTCCTGTGCTATTCTTGTGGCCATACAAGCCAACCGTATTATATAAAGGCTACTAATAAATCTAATCTAATCTTACTAAAAATCTTCCCCTAACGAGGATACAGGGGATATGATTTCAGGCCATGTTAATCTGTTCCCGCATAACTTCTTAACCCTTTTATCATAATTCCACAAATTAGATATCGTTGGAAGCGTCTTGATCGTCCACTGTTTATAGGCTTTGTGACATCACGCTAAATTTAATATGGGGCTCTCAGAGGAGAAGTCATAAATTGAGAATAAAATGTTAGAAACGTCGACACACATGTTTCTATCTAGCTCGCACATTTTTCTTGAGAACATGGCGCCCTAAGTCACAGCAACGATGCAATTGCCCTGCTGGGTATTAAAAAGGGCTTATTTAGTACATTTCAAATAATATTCATGATTAAATTAAATTGAAACAAAAGTTTCGTACTTTTCAGAATGCGATTTTAACGTAGTCGGGTTTTAATTCTTAAACTTATACTTGCTGCTTAATGGGAATACTATCAGTCTCACATCTTGGTAGATGAAAATATCTTTGCAGCATAGCCTCCTATTGTCTCGATGCACATTTATGTATCTGTTATTCTTGGTTACCATCAAATTTAAATAAAACATCTTGAGGAAACTATAGCATGCCTGATAGATATGTCTCCACGGCAAGCCAAGTCATAGGCGGCATAAAAACTCTAACACCAGATTTATCAATAACCACACGATAGAGAAGAATCGAATTTACAGCACAAATTCAGTAAATCTCCGGTAATATAAAAGTCCGGTACATTACTCTTTTTACACCAAAATCTGGTTGACAGCGTTTTGTCAACGCGAACATCAATCACGGAGCGTGAATTGAACCAATGAAATAGAAAAAAAGGCTCCCTGTGAGGCGACAAATTCTGTTACGGTTTTTCGATACCATTTTTAGTTTAGGTTATAGTTTTTATTTTTATTTTGATAGTATGCCTTAGTCACAATAGAAATTTTCGAGGTAGAAAAAAAAAATAGCATCATCCGTATTACAACTACATATATTGGGGTCGGACTCCAGTCTATCCTGGTGCAGCTGAATACCAGTATTTTACATGGAGCTACTGCTTATCTGACCTCGGCAACCCATTTTCTGGGTAGTGAGATACCCCTTGGTAAGACTATTTGTCAGACTTTCGGGCCGCTGAATACCATAAACCATCGTATATCCAAAAGATGACCTAACTTTAACGTGTAGGTACTTCTACAAATTTTAGATAATTAATTGTAATGAAATTGATGCCTTACATTATAAGAGTGTTAATTTTTGGTAATTATTAAATGCAGGGTGTAAACAGACTCATCACGAAACCCTCAACCAAGCATTCTGTAGGTACAGTGTCGACCAAAAGTCGATAAGCAATCTCACAAAGCAATAGCTTGACGTTTAGTTTGACTTACGACCTTCTACTTTCAAGAAAATAGACATTGTAGTCCAAAAATTCAACAATGAAATATAAGTCAAGATGGCCTATACTAGTGGTTAGGCGCGTCCACATCTAAGAGTGAATCAGTAAGCCGTGAGTTCAAATCTCACGTTGTGACTTTAGACTTTTTGTAAGTTTTTACTCGATTGGAAGTAATAGGACAGAAAAATATTCTCGCTTTGTTCACACATTTCGTAAAGTTAGAAGAAGGTAGATCATAGAAAAATAAGTCAAGAATTTATATTTCTGTGAGGTAAACTTGTGTTTTATGAATATTTTACTTGATCGAAATGAACGTTGTCGTTTGGTTGTGTTAAATTTGGTTAGTGACGTGTGGTTTAATAGATAGCGGTATTGTTGTTGGTTTTCTCATAATGCAGGCAAATATTGATATTGAGGCGAGGGTGACTAATATTATCGTGCTGCATAAAAGTGGTCTTAATAGAACACAAATATCTGAAGAAACCGGACTAATGTGAGTATTATATTTATGAATTATTGTTACAAAGTTTTATTAAAAATTAAAACCTACTTTGTTATTGTTTATTTATTTGGTGACATATGGACTAATACATTGATTTTAAATCCATCATGAGGCATAAAAGATAAATAATTAGTGTTAATTTATTGGATTTATAAATGCAGAGTGAATGATAACTTCAGTATTTTATTATAGCTGCCTAACATCATTTTTTGTTTTTTGTTTTAGAGGAATACTGTGAGTCAGATCAAAAGGCCTTGCTAGTCGACAATGAAGTGGAAAGCCGTCGCTTATTAGCGATGCGCAGCGACGACATAATATATGGTTGGCGAATAAGAACAAATGGTTTCACACCTACGAGACACTTTGTGGAATTATTTGACAGCTCATCGCAAACTGTTCGCCGTGCCCTCCTTGCTGAAGGCTTGTATCACGAAGACCAGCTAAGAAGCCCTTCTTGACAGAAAGAGTTATAGAAGAACGATTACGTTTCGCACGGGATTATTTAGATTTTTACTGGAATACTAAGACTCAAAAAACTGACTTTTTAAATCAAGTCAAAAGGGCAGGCTTCATTTATGGCGCAAGAATAACACTCTGCTGGTCTGACAAAAACATAATCCCTAATACAGACTCATGTCGAATTATGGTTAATATGTGGGGATCATGTGGGGATGGATAAGTGCAACAGGGCCAGGAGAACTGGCTTTTATTCCTCCACGCGCTAACAGTTCTACTTAATTATGTAGAAGTATTAGAAGACGTCATGATACAAAATTAATCCCTAGATGCTTTAGTTTTAATTATATGTGTAACAAAATATTTAGTGAATATTAACTTATCCGTAATTATATTAATGATCTTAAATTGAGGTTTAGTTTCAATCTTCTTTTCTTCGGGAAAATGAACACTTAAACTATAACCTCAATACGAGTTACATTTATTGTGACGTCACAAAAAAAAAATATTCATAAAGTCTAAATTATTTATATTAGTTTTCAATAAACTCTGCTGATTACCGATACCTATAATAAGTGGGTATCAACTATATGTTATATTTGTGTGATTAGAATATCCTTTCCTTGTTACCTAAGTATGTTATTATGAATTGAAAGTAAGTGGGTATACCGTATACAATAAAAAATCTTATGATCGGTTACAAGAGAACTTTTTTACATCTAGGTAGGAATGTGACGTTACAATTATCATGAAAGTTTGTTAATTTTATAAATAAATAAAACGAATAAACATTTTTGTTATCATTCACCACGACTTTTTTATTTCCACCTTCCAACACCGAACAGCTAAAATAATAAATAAATAGTTGAATAATAATACTATGTTTTTTTTTACTAATATTTAACTTATTCTTATAAAAAATAAATAATGAACCAATAACTAATGTTACCAAGAAACAAAAACCTCACACGTTGTTAACAGGATTCGAACTCGGATCTCTTTGATCGTGAATCCTACTGATTACCCCAACAGCTATCAACACATGGTAAATAGATGTGAATTTTAGCTATCCAATGGTAAGAACAGGTCGCTACACAAATAAGGTTTGCTGCGTGTATAATAAAAGAAACGGAAATATATTCTTATGTTTCGTGGAGTGTGACGCGCGACATGCGATTGGGCGAACTCTGTGGCTGTGGTGTGCGTACTGTATTGAGACTACTTACACATACAGACGCACGGACGCTCGACCGTGCGTTCACAGCAATACAATCCTTAGCGTGCCTCTGCACTTATGAAAGCTTACTGTACATCAAACTAAGTAGTTGTTTGCAAATTTTTTTGCTGGGAAATGATTTTTTTAAGTGAAAAATCAGGTTTTTCGGTAGGACTTAATGCAACGCACTTAAAACATTGTGCTGATGGATGGATTGAATAGTACGGGGGCCGTAGAGGTGTTTAAAGTAAAAATCATGCATTCCAAACATGTTTAAAAAAAAAACTGAAAACAAAAAATTAAAAAGTTGGAACTTTGACCCCCAATATCTCCATAAGTAGAAGGTTCCCAGGTATTCTAGAGTTCTATGGTCTAGAACTCTAATATCGTTATGACGGAGAGAACAAGTGCCTTTCGGCTTCGTTAAGTCTTTTTACAGCCTTTAGATTTTTCTTCAAAATACTTATAGTATTTAACAGTGGTGGTAAATCTTCAGAAAAGTAGGTAAGTAAGTAAGTAGGGACCTAAAAAGTACCTAGACATTATGAAGTCCCAATATTCTCTATCTTCACAATTGAAAGTCATGTTTAGGCTAGGATAGTTTGATTATGAATTCATTACAATAGGCTTATTAACTAAGAGGGAGATAAAGTTTTCAAGGTTTACCTTGAAACAATTGGATAGGCTGAGTGTATTGACCCCAAAACTATTAAATGAACCTAAACTAACTGTTGTAATAAGACAAGATGTCTATTGACGCAGTAGCTGTACGATTGGCTTCAACCCTAGTTTAGTTATTTCTCTAAGTACTAAACTGGGTTTTGATCGAATCGCTATGTATGTGAGCAAGAATCTCCATGGAAACTCTTTTGAATCTTCATTAAGATTCTTGCCCGTTATTTTCCATAGAGATCTACGTTCGATTAATTCAGTTGAATCTATAACTGTTGTAAACAACCACCAGTAAAAAAATAGTCTGTGATCGGAGAAGTACCGTACTTCTCCGATCACAGACTATTTTTTTAAAATAACCAAAGACCGTACTTCAAGTACGGTCTTTGGTTATTTGGTTTACATTTTACAATGTCATTTTTTTGGTTAAACTGTAAACCAAATAGCTTGTTCGACCGTACAGTCACCAGCACATCAAGCTGTCAAATTTCTTTAATAGATTTTCAACTTTATTGTGAAAACATTAGGTTCAAGTTTGATTGGGAAAATTTGGCAGTTATTGACTTAGTGTAGCAGGATCTGCTTGCGTTTGTACATACCTATAAAATTTATACATACCTATAAAATTGTGTAAGCAGTTTGATTGGGAAAATTTGGCAGTTAGGGACTTTGTAGCTGGATCTGCTTGCGTTTGTACATACCTATAAAATTTGTACATACCTATAAAATTGTGTAAGCAGTTTGATTGGGAAAATTTGGCAGTTAGGGACTTAGTGTAGCTGGATCTACTTGCGTTTGTACATACCTATAAAATTTGTACATACCTATAAAATTGTGTAAGCAGTTTGATTGGGAAAATTTGGCAGTTAGGGACTTAGTGTAGCTGGATCTGCTTGCGTTTGTACATACCTATAAAATTTGTACATACCTATAAAATTGTGTAAGCTGTTTGTGAATGTGTGATTTCATGGAAGATTTGTAGGTAGATTTATGTTAGTGATTAAATAAGAACTTCTTTGAAGTATCTGGTGACTGTGACACAAAAGGATCCCAGAATCTAATCGGCAAGAAAATCTGAACTTCTTAGAATTGCCAGTCAATTAATGTATAAAAAACTATTTATTTCAGACATATTTGGTCCTTTAAAAGAAATTAGTTAAAAAACTATGTTAAATAAAAAAAATACATTTAAAAATTTAATTAAAAAAAAAAAAAAAAACAGAACAGAGTTCTGTGCTATAAAGAGACCCATCACACGTCATCTACACCAAACATGAGCACAAGCTCAACGGTACAACGGTCAAGTGAATATTGGAAACTGATTTTCCTAAAAATACAACGGATTTTTTCGCTGCCAGGATATTTCAGGATGTGGTATATACCATCAAACTATGCCACTTTCTCCCTTGGAACGATCCCATGAGAAAGTAGTTCAGTGACAGTGGTTCAGGTACTTTTACTGGCACATAGCTGATGTTATCAAGAGTAATTTAAGCTACTAAGCCTAAGCTACTCCTAGTAACATCAGCTATGTGCTAGTAAAAGTACCATCAAAATCGGTCCAGCCTGGAGACCAGCCGGAACACAAAATATACAGACAGACAGACAAAAATTGTATACTTTCATATTATGCAATCTGTAAAAAGCTGTTATTTTGAAATTACAAACAGACACGTCAACTTTATTTTATTTGTATAGAGGGGAAAACACCTCTTAACGAAGCCGAAAGGCACTAGTTCTCCCCGTCCATCATCATCTGCCTAGCCTTTTCCCAACTATATTGGGGTCGGCTTCCAGTTTTACCAGATGCAGCTGAATACCAGTATTTTACATGGAGCGACTGCCTATCTGACCTCCACAACCCAGTTAGTACCGGGTAATACGATATACCCTTTGGTAAAACTGGTTGTCAGACTTTTTGGGCCTCTGACTACCTAACGACTGTCAAAGATCTACAAATGACAGCCGGGACCAACTGCTTAACGTGCTTTCCGAGGCACGGAGGAAACTCGGTATGTAATGGGTGGTCACCCATCCACAGACCAACCTAGGCAAGCACGGCTTAACCTAACGATCGACCCGAGCGGCTGTTATTATTTAGCCACGAGCTCCTCCCCGTAGTAGTAGTTCTCCCCGTCCGTCATTGCGATTATTTTTTTGTTCTACACCATACCTGGGAACCTTCTAGTTGCGGAGATATTGGGGGTCAAACTTCCAACTTTTTGATAAGTTTTTTTTTAAATACAAGTTTTTAATGTAAGTCTTTAAATTTAAACACGTCCACGACCCTCGTACTATTCAATCCATCCATCAGCACAAAGATTTGAGTGCATTATTACATTGAGAACTACCACAAAACATAATTTTTCACCCCAAAAAAAAAATCGTTTCCCAGCAATAGTTTTTGCGTAAAGTTACTTAGTTTGATGTACAGAATGCTTTGTTAACGGCTTTGTGATGAGGTCTTTAACTCCCTGTATATTCTATATATAGAACGGTATCTTATCGCGTCGGGGCTTCTGTCGTTGACTTCTTAGCCTTAGAAATTGGTATCAAGCACTCCAAGATTTGATTCATCAAAAGGTTTCACTAGTTCATTCATCTCGCTACTTTGATCGTTATTGTAAGGAGTATTTTTAAAAGTCTTAAGGGAGATCTTAAGGTTACCAGGCTTTCTTTGACGAACTCGATAACGTAGTTACGACTGCATTCTCTGAAGGCTAGAGAAGGGAAGGCTAAGGAGTTCAAAACATGTAATTTAGGAGCTAGACAATTGCTTTTAGAACAGTAGTGCTTAGTAGTAGGGCTTAGTTTAGTGGTGGTGTGTTTTGACATTTCTAGGTTCCATAACCTAGAAATGACGACTGATTTCAAATCAATCTCTGTTTTAACAAAGGAACGAATTGTAGTGTTTGAACCCATGTTCAAACGGGTCAGAGCCCATTCGTCCCCTAAGATTCGCACCCTGTGCCCACTCGTCCCCTGGAACTTTTGAGGAGCCCATTCGTCCCCTGAAGAATATTTATTTTTATTCATTCTTCTAATATAAGTACATGTACATGTGTATACTGCAGCTTGGTAGTCCTGGTACAGTCGCGCAGAGAAGGGTAAAATAAAAAATTTAGTAATTCGGTAGATATCATGTTTATTTCAAATAAGATTAAGTTTAATAAAATGCCTCTAGGCTCTAGGCATTAAGTCAGTCTTCAAAATAATTAATCAACTTTTGGTTTCTTGTACATTTGTAAATATTTAGCAAAATATATGATAACTATAATATCTTTATGCAGTAAAATAAAACTGTGTAACTATTTAAATAAAATCCCAGTAATAACTGAATTTTAGATTAATTTACATCCAGTGTACAAACAAATAACCAAATATCAATACCAATATAACAAAAATAACAATTAATTGTTAGTACTTTGTACAGTCAAAGAGATCTACGAAATAATGCAATATCACAATAACTTTGTATAAAAGTAATATAAAAAGTAAAATCAGTCTTTATCAACTATGTAAAACCAACATTTTTACTAACTACAAATACACATGCAAAATCACAATGTCCTAGAAACTAGCAAAATACAACTCTTTTACAAAAATCAGCCTTGATTGACCATCATGTAAATCAACATTAAATATAAAATATGCAAAAAAATAGTCACAACACATATAAAGTCAGTCAGAACACATATCAACAGTAAATAATCACTTCTTATTTTTTTGTATATTTACCAACTACATACATGCAAAATCATAATAACTTAAATCTAAAAAATTATAACAGTACAAAAAAAATACTAAAATCACAGTAATTATTGAAGACTAGATAAATCAACATTTTTTTTTTTGTATATTAACCAACTACATGCAAAATCGTAATAACTTACATCTAATAAATTATAACTAGAAGTACCTACATAAAAATTGGCTATAATCACCGTATTTTTTGTATATTTACCAACTAGATGCAAAATCATAATAAGTTAAATCTAACAAACTATAACTACAATAACAAAAAATGACTAAAATCACAATAATTATTGAAGATTAAACAAATCAACATTATTTCAGTATAAAACTAATCTTATTACGACAACAGAATTAATGTTAGAACGTTCATTATTTTTGTACATTAAAAGGGTGACAACGACTCCACATTGAGCTAAAACGAAACACTTAGAATACAAGAACATAATAACATCCACTAATATGATAAAATTATAATTACGGAAAAAAAATTGCTATACATATTTAGGAGTAAATAATTTAGTTTTGACTTTTTAGTCAAATTATGACTGTAGTATTCCACCATAAAGTGAATTACCATCAATAATAATACTATTCATATTCCAGGATTCAAATGAGATAATTCGATTCAATTATGTTAAAAATATTATTATTATAATATTAACAGTATTGTTTATTTCGTTAGGCGAACTTCATTTAATAAAAGACCAAAGACACATTAAACAGTCTCGTATTCGCAGTCACTTTCAAGAACCAATATGTCACCGAGGCAGCCATAACATACAAACAAAACACCTTATCTATTTTGTAACCCGTTTTTTTAACAAGCCATTCGTGAGACGAGAGACAATATTACATCGTAAGCCTATCGTCAGGTTATATTATTATCATGACGGATTATCATTGATCATAGCTCTTTTTTCAATGATCTGTTATGATTTATTAAATTAATTCCGTTAATAAACTGTTCAGAAGTGTACTATGTTAACTGTTTCTTATGTAAAATATAGCTAATTTTATCTCAGGGGACCAATAGGCACCTGAATAGGTGCCGAATCTTTAACTTATATTGTATATATATTAGAGGGGACGAATGGGTACCTTAAAAATAATATTTTTTGTTAAAATATTAATTGGTCCCCTACCAGGAGACCAATGGGCACCTATATAGGGGCCGAATCCACAACTTTTATGCTGGGGGACGAATTTTAGGGTACGAATGGGCTCTGACCCGTTCAAACACTACAATTAGTTCCTTTGATAAAACAGAGATTGATTTTCCAGATTGATTCTGATTTTACATTACATAACATTCATAACATCACGCCTGTAATCTCCGAAGGGTTATGCAGAGGTGTATCTAATAGTACACCCACATTCCGCTAGTTATGTTTAAGTCCCATGTAATAGGGGGCGAGCTTATTGCCATCAACCGGGTTCTAATCCGGGTTCTGCATGGAAAAACCCAAAAACACCGTGTCCGACCTGGGAATCGAACCCACGACCTTATGCTCAGCAGTCGCGACCAACCACTAGATTAACGAGGCAGTTAACACGCACACAAACTTACATCAATGTGGCGTACGTCAAAAAAGTTTGCGATCCTTTGAAAAGTCGAAACCTTTTTTGTTACGGTAGATTATATTATTATTTCTTCTCCTTCTCAGATTCTTTAATGAGGGATTTTCTTTTTAGCTCTTCCCTAGTCGCTGGATAGATGGCGCTAGGATTAAGTATGATAATGCAAGGAACGGAACCTAAAAAAACTGATTTTAACAAAGCGCGAGAAATGTTGGTTATATTAGCAAATGAAAGTGTCCGTCAACGAGAGTATGTGACGTGACACAATGTTTTTTTTTTCAAGCGTTTTGGCTTTGGCATAGTAAGTTCAACGCCATCTATAGAGTTCTTAGAAACTAAGTTTTTTTTTAAAACCTCAAAAGGAAAACCTCTCATTAACAATACAGATTTAGAATACATTCAGTCAAAAAAGTATCGGGAATGGATGATTTGTTTATGGTTCCAAATTCAAATTTTTGTTTTTTTTGTAGTTGTTAGATTGGCACAACTGTTTTCCATTTTGGCGCGGAGTTTGAGTTGCATCTGTTATTTATATTAAATTGCGAATTTCATAATGGACAAAAATATCGAACAAAGAGTTTGTCTTAAATTTTGCATCGCCAATGGAATTTCTCACTCTGAATTCTTACCGGCAGGTCTAACGGTAAATAAAGAATATTATTTGAGCGTTATGCCTTCGCACAACGCTATCATTGTGAACGAATTTTTGACCAAACACTCAACAAATACCATCCAGCAACCACCATATTCACCAGATATGGCTCCTGCTGACTTTTTTCTTTTTCCTAAACTCAAATTACCACTTCGTGGCACCCGTTTTCAATCGATAGAAGACATAAAGGAGAATTCGCGGCGAGAACTGAACTCAATTCCGGAAGCGGCGTTTAAAAAATGTTTTGATGAATGGATTATTCGTTGGCGCAAGTGTATCGTTTCTAAAGGAGCATACTTTGAAGGTGATAAGATAAATTTGGATGAATAATAGACATTTTGTGTATTATTGATCTTTTCCCGGTACTTTCTTGACAGAGTAGTATAAAACAATAAAACAGTAAAAAAAACACACAACAGAGATTTTTTCTTGATAAAGTTTAATTTAAAAAATTATATCAGCTTAATTAATGCTAGTAGTAATTAATGCTAGATCACAAACTTTTTTTGATGTATGTACATTAAAAGAAGAAAATCATGTTTATCTATCAAAATTAAACGCGTTTTCAAAGTTTCGTGTTTATGCTATTTATTACCCGTTGAGAAGTTCATTCGTGAGGTTCTGACTGTAGGATCAGATCTTGTGCTTCATTAAAATGTAATGTCACCAGAATCAAAGGTGTGTGCAAAATTTCAGCTCATTCGGTTGGGGGGAACTGGTTTAAAATTCAGTTGCAAGATTAGACCAAAACATACTAATTACAAGGCCTAACTAGTAGCTTTGTTCTGGGACAACACAATTTAGGTTACCATCGACACGCTAAGAAGAAGAATAACAAGCCAAGTTAAAAAAAAAAAAAATAAAAAAAAAAAGGATGACTTTTTTATCTCTTTCAAAAAAAAAGGTATTATAGGTGAACGGAGTAGATCTATATATACACGTATTGCGTATGATTTGAAATTTGATTTTATTTTTTCAAAATTTCTCTTTCTTTGTTCTAATATGAAAGTTTACTTGAAATTTGTAGCGTTTTTTGATGATGGATCAATTTTTTTCTAAGCTGTGAAAAAGAAAAAAAAAAGACTAGGTATGCCATAAGCTTCTACTCCGTTCACCACAATTTGGAAAGTGATAAAAAAGTCATCTGGTATATTGGACTGACAAAGCTACAGAATGATTGAAATCGATTGAAACTTATGTGTTAAAAATTCTGGTGTAGATCGAGATTACTAAAATAAACATAACACCAAAAACCCTTACACTGTGCAAAGCGTGTAGTTAGTAACCTTTTTGTTAAACGTTGAATAATTCATGTTATTAGATCGAATTTTCTGCCACATGTGTGGGATAGTTCGGGTCACGTATTTAGGCATATTTCCTACAAAAAATACCGATTTCGGCCATTTCGAAGCTTTTTATGAAAGGCTCGGAACACGGTAGTATTTCCAGATGGTGTGATAAAGTTTTTTAATATATATATTATATAATTATAATCTATACTAATATTCTAAAGAGGTAACATTTGTTTGTAAGTTTGTATGTAGGGGGTAATCTCCGGAAGTAATGAACCGATTTCAAAAATTATTTCACCATTAGAAAGCTACATTCACCCTGAGTAACATAGGCTATATTTTATCCCCGTACTCTTACGGGAACGGGAACTATGCGGGAGAAACCGCATGACGTCCGCTAGTTTAATATAAAAAAAAACCGGCCAAGTGCGTGTCGAGCCATGCGCTGTGTAGGGTTCCGTAGTAGCCCGTTATATTTTTGATTTTGTTTTTCAATACAAGTCTTCACCCGTTATTAACAAGCAACTACTCCGTCTTAGTCACTTAGGATTTATTCTAAGGATTTTCTATTTGGTACAAAATTATCCAACAACCAAGTTCAACGAATAATAAAGTAAACTAAATTCACTAGTTTTCCTTTAAAGTTCATGAAATGCACTGTCATTATGATTTTTTCCAGTCCAGCAGTTAAGCTTTTACCACTTTGTTGGCGTAATTGATATACATACCCCTACAAAGTAACAGCTTTCTAGTACTAACGGTCTCTTAGCAAAACCTCGGACAGACAGACAGACATGACGAAACTATAAGGGTTCCTTGTCAAGATTACGGAACCCTAAAAAATCTCGTAGAACTAGATAATCGTTGTTGAAATTGTAATACACTTACAAAGAACTTTAATGCTAAATAATATGCTATTCAAAAGTAACAAAGACAGGAAAATTTAAATGAAGAATTAAAAGAATACGGGTTCTATTTATATTTCCATCTATAGTTGCTTTTTAGGGTTCTGTATTCGACGGGTAACCAACGGCACCCTATTACTAAGCCTTCGCTGTCCGTCCGTATGTCTGTCAGCGGGCTGTATCTCATGATCCTTAATAAGTAAACAGTTGACATTTTTAGAATTTGCTATTCTGTTGCCGCTATAAAAAATAATAAAAAATAAAGGGGGCTATGATGGTACAGAACCCATCATGCGCGAGTCCGACTCGCACTTGGCTGGGTTTTTTTGTTTCTGGTTTATTTTAATGTTATTAGTAAAAAGTGTCTTTATAATAGCTTCTATTTTTACAGACAAAGGGACACGTTTCATTGTTTAATTTTCCTATTTTATAAATCACAAAAGTATTTTCTTATTTCGACCAGAAAAATGGTTCAATGCTTTGAAACTTATGGTTTTAGTATTTAACGTTTTATGTTGACCACAGTACAATATACATTGAAGCTTATCAACTACTTTGAAGATACTCTTTTGTGCTACGTTGCCATGGGGTCTAGACTTATTGAATTCCACTCTCAATGTCAATAACGTTGACTTTGCCGCCGGCGAAACAAGAAAATAATTTGAGGTTTCAAACGTTTTCCTGGTATCAATATTTTCGATCATCAATTTTTGATTAAAAGTACGTAACCGTGTTCAACAAACAGGCGACTCTTCAGTAATAATTGGTATTAGGAACATTAACTTAAAAAAAAAAAATTGTGAATGCGGCTTAAACATTACTATTATTTACAGAAGATGTATCGTAGGTTTAGAAGGTTCAGACTGATTGATTGATGAAAAACGCCTAGTAATTTTTAGAATAATTAAAGTCTATGGAATCTTATATTATCCCACTTCAAGCAATTTCTACACAGAATAGTCTAAGATTTTAATTATAAATGTTGTCTATTGAATAGGGTGCCTGTAGGTTTAGTGCTTACATTTATCATCTTTGCCTTGGCGTCTAAAGCCCGATTTTACTTAACAGCTGTTGTATTCCGACTTCTATTGTGAAGAACCTTTTGAGGAGCTCCTGGCTAATCAATGATATTCTGTTAATGATAAATGATGTTTATTTTGCAAGTAGGTTTTTACAAACACTTTTACACGTCATTTTTAGGGTTCCGTACCCAAAGGGTAAAAACGGAACCCTATTACTAAGACTTCGCTGTCTGTCCGTCTGTCCGTCTGTCCGTCTGTCCGTCTGTCTGTCACCAGGCTGTATCTCATGAACCGTGACAGCTAGACAGTTGAAATTTTCACAGATGATGTATTTCTGTTGCCGCTATAACAACAAATACTAAAAACAGAATAAAATTAATATTTAAGGGGGGCTCCCATACAACAAACGTGATTTTTTTATAATAATTGGTACGGAACCCTTCGTGCACGAGTCCGACTCGCACTTGGCCGGTTTTTTTATAATAATTGGTACGGAACCCTTCGTGCGCGAGTCCGACTCGCACTTGGCCGGTTTTTTAAAACTAGATGGGGCCGGTGTTTCGTACCTGACTACTCTATTAAAGAGATATGTTGTAAGCGCGCAATCGTGAAGACTCGAAAACGGGCCAATTGGCTCGTTTTGCCTTTATTCTGCGTCACTGCGTGTATGTGAGCTGGCTCTGCCCTGCGGAACACTTTTTTCGGCGGTTTTGTAGTTTTATAACATATCTGTTTGTTAGAATATCATTGCGGCTAATTAACAACAGCCGCTCGGGTCGATCTTGTAATGTGTGTGTTTTCACATGGTTTTCATACTTACATTTTTGATAATATTAACCTGAAAATGTAACATTCCTGCTCTCCAGGTAGCTACATGCTCATTTCCTGGAGGCTTAGCATACCTTTTACCTTGTAATTCATGTTATTTAAGTTTTTCTGTAGATTTTTATCACTCTTGAACATCTCTTGAATGTTTGTTTATTTTTGAAATGTCAGCTAATGACAGGCTTAGGTTTTCTTTTTAATTGATTGCTGGAGCTAGTGAGATGTAGTAGTTGTAAGGTATATAATAAGGTATCTTTATTCCAATATAGTCAGTGTATTCTCGAACATCATTCGTTTCATTTGTCTCCTAAACACCCGACCTTACATGGCGACCCTGCCAGTAACAGTAGCCGGCACGGGCGCGCGTGCGTGTGTACCATAAAAGGACAAAATATTATAAACAATCAGTGCAGTTAATGTGGACTTTAAAATGAAGCAAAAATACACTGGGCTCCCTGAGCACAAAGCGTGTTTTACTGTTGCGTATTCGTGCATGATTTATAATTTTGAAAAATGGGAAACACCAACAGCAAGGAAGAAGTAGTGATTGCTCAGACCGCGGGAGTCGGTAGTAATACGGCTCGTACGCAGCAGCTGCAGGAGACCTCAAATACTATTTTGGTGGTGATATGTACCATATTGGCGATCGGCCTTTTAATAATAGTATACAAGCTTTATAATCGTTGTCACAAAAAGCAAATACAGCGTCGCATAGATGAGGTGACATTGAAGCGATACTCCAGTATTCTACGCAGGCAGCAGGCATACATGGGTGCTGTGCCGCAGCCTGGCAAGGCAGAAGTTCTCGATATATAACTACGACGGCGAAATTCATGGCATCATCAAGGCTCGTAATTCTACGTTCTACGTGCTAGTGTAGTGTTGGTGTGAAAAAGTAGGCAGTGATGTGATCATTCCTAATATCTATATCAGTGGCAAAAGTAACATTAAGTAACAAGGTAATAATGAGGTTTATTTTACAACCTATTTTGTGAATTTTAGGAACTACCTGTCTCATGATGATGGTATTTAAGTTTTATATTTACATTAATTATATTTTAGTTTAAGAGAATTTTCTAATTAATTAGTAGTTTCTGCAGAATTATTATGTGCATTTTCTTGAAATTACGAATACATGAAATACGTAGCCTAAAACAAGCACTGGTGACTAATTTAAAGGCTAGTGTGTTATGGCCGAGGATTTAGGTATAATATTAAATGAGTTAAAAGTTATAAGAAGCTACTTGATAAAAATTGGTCCTAGCCGCCGACAAGGAAGGATTTCAGATATAAAAAGAACAGAGGCAAATTCTGTTTTATTTAAGTACAATAAGTTTTAAGAAATCTATAAAGAAAACTTAAAAAAGTATACAAGTTCCGAAATTACATTAATTAAAAAGATTTGTGAAGAGTTCGATAGGTTATTTTTAGAAATAATTTCTTTGTGTAGTTTAACAGGAGAGAAAGATATCCCACTACAAACCATGGCGACGGATTCATTCGATTTAAAAACTGCGCTACATCTTATGCCCGTTATGGATGATAGCATTAATAACACTAAGCAACTGATCGAAAATATCGAATATTACGATACTATGTTAGACACACCGGGATGTAAAAACAAACTAATTCAGTTTATATTGAAAAGTAGGTTATCCCAGCGTGCAAAGTTATTATTGTCTCCAAAATATGAGACTGTTGAAGAGCTTACAAAGGATATGCGTAAATTACTACTACCCCAAAAAAGTTACATTGCAATTCAGTCAAAATTACAGTTTTGTAAACAAGACAGTAAAACAATTACAGATTACGGCAAAGAGATGTCAGAACTCTTTGTAGATTTGACGATATCGCAAGCTGACAGTGATTCAGCCAAGTATGCCTTATTGAAACCCATGAATGAGAAGTTAGCAATCAAGCGATTTGCGGATGGTTTGCGGGATCGTCGGTTAAGCACCATAATTGCCGCGCGTAACTTTTCTTCTTTAACAGAAGCAATCCAGGCAGCTCAAGACGAGGAGAAACCCGGTCCCAGTGGCTCATCAGAACTTATAGGTACGTATAGACAGTCACAATACCAGGGTCGGCGAGCCAACGAGGTTACCGAGGTCAACGAAATTTCGGAGCAAGAGGTGGTGCACAAAATGCACACCAGCATCGGGGTCATCGGCCACAGGTACCACATGGTTATAGTAATAGCAATTATTATCATGGTAATTATAATAGTCGTTATCGCAAAACCTATAGACCACCGTGTAGTAACCGCGGCCGGGGTGTCGGGTTGAAAAAGGATATCAATGTCATAACAGAGAATAGCCAGGTAGCAACGAGCACTTCGAATAATGAGTCATTAAATCATTTTTTTCGTGACTGATGTCATCTTCACGTGTAACATTTTAAATAAGGTGTTGTTTAAAATTGGTAACTATAATCATAACATGCTAATTGACACGGGCGCTTCTATATCGGGAATAAAGTTGGAATGTTTAGAACGTTTACAGATTCCTTACCATAAAGAGAGAGTTAGCGTAAAAGGTATTGGTGGATATTTGTTTTCTGAAGGTTATGTGTACTTAACTCTTAATTATAATGAGTATAGTTTTCCATACAAATTTACAGTATTTAAAAATTTACCGTGTATTATTTATTATTATTTTGGGTCAAGACTTTTTAACACATTACAGAGCTATTTTAAATTTCGAAGTCAATACGTTACAATTGACCCATGACTATAAGTTAGTAACATTAACGTTCGAAAATAATCAGACAACGCGTAACGGATACTATCTAACTATACCGACACGTAGCGAATCCACGCATTACATTAATACGACATTAAAAGAGTGTGTGGTATCAAATCAACAATTATGTGATGGTGTTTATTTAGCGAGTAGCATAAACAAACCGATTAACGGAAAAATGCCTATTCGTATTTTAAATACTCGAGACACAGATATAAATTTAAATTATTTTCAAGTTAGCACTAGTAAGTTAAATGAATACTATATTTGTCAATTTAATAGGAATACTGTGGATTCTGAAAGGGTGAAAACTTTACTTTCCACATTAAACTTAAAAGGCTTAAATGTAGAGGAACAGAAATCGATAGAATGTATCTGTGCAAAATTTCCTGATATTTTCCATCTACCAGGGGATAAATTATCCACTACCCCAATTTATGAACAGACAATAGACATGAAACCATATACTGTTCCAATCTATACCAAACCATACCGAGTCCCTTATTGTCAAAAACCGGAAATAGAGAAACAAGTCAAAAACATGTTAGATGACGGCATAATTGAGCCATCCCGAAGTGCATGGTCTAGTCCATTATTGTTGGTCCCCAAAAAATGTGACGCAGCCGGTAATAAAAAGTGGCGTGTCGTAATTGACTACCGCAAGTTAAATGAAAACATACAGGACGATAAATTTCCCTTGCCCAACATCACCGAAATACTAGATTCTTTGGCAGGTGCAATGTACTTTACTCATTTAGATTTAGCTCAAGGATTTTTTCAAATTACATTAAAAGAAAGCTGCAGACCTTACACGGCATTTACTACAGGTAACAATCAGTATCAGATGACTCGCAGGCCGATGGGGCTCAAGTCTAGTCCCAGTAGTTTTAGTAGAATGATGACCATTGCAATGTCTGCCTCAATTATGATAAATGTCTCGTTTACCAGGACGATTTAGTAGTAATGGGTAGAAATTTGAGTATTCATAATCAAAATTTGATGGATGTTTTTTCTAGATTACGAAAAGTAAATTTAAAATTAAATCCCACTAAATGTACATTTTTGCGAAAAGAAATTCTTTATTTAGGACATACAGTCTCCGGAAAGGGTATTTTACCAGACCCAGAAAAAATTAAAGTAGTAGAAAGGTATCCAAGGCCACAAAATGTAGAGGAATTAAAGCGTTTTGTAGCTTTTGCAAACTATTACAGAAAGTTTATTAGAAACTTCGCCGAGTTAGCATTTCCTTTAAACAAATTGTGTTGCAAAAACGTTAAATATAATTGGACCAAAGACTGAGCATTCTTTTCAAATGTTAAAATCAGCCCTGATAAACCCACCTGTCCTCCAGTATCCAAATTTTTCAGAAAATAATCAGTTTGTATTACAAACCGATGCCTCAGGTATTGCAATCGGTTCGGTGTTATGTAACGGAGATGGACGGCCAGTGGCTTACGCAAGTCGAGGTTTGAATAAAGCCGAAATTAATTATCCTACTATTGAAAAGGAACTCTTAGCAATAGTATGGAGTGTTAAATATTTTCGACCTTATTTATATGGAAGACGGTTTAAGATACAGACTGACCATCGACCCCTAGTTTATTTATTTTCAATGAGAGATCCATCTAGTAGATTACTGAAATTTAGACTTCAGTTAGAAGAATATAACTTTACAATTGAATATTTGAAAGGACAATCAAACACAGTGGCAGACGCACTGTCGCGAATAATAATTACGTCGGAAGACTTAAAATCAATGAATGAACAGATAGTTAGTGTAATGACTAGGGCACAATTACGTCAATTAAATATGAATAATGATTAGAGCAATAATCAGTCGGTGGATAATATAGACACAAGCTCGAGGCCTGATCAACCGAGAGTTGTGGAAATAATTAAAAAACCGAAGGATATTGTTGAATTTTCTTTAATAAACTCTAGGAAATTAAATTATTTACAAAAAAAGGGAATAACAGTGGAGAGATACAAATATTTTATATATGTGCCCAGTAAATCTATAATTTATTTACAAACAATTTATCGATCTCCGATTACGCGAGTCGAATTGGTGAGAGACTTGTTATGTTTATGTAAAAAGTTATCTATAAATGAAATATGCATAATAAGAAACGACGACAATAAAGATTTTATAAGTGGGCTTATAAATGAAATAAAAAGTTATGAGAAGTGGTCCGGACCACGAATTTGTGTAGTCAGTAATGTCCAGAGAATAAATAATATAGATAACAGGCGTGTGATATTAAATGAATTCCACCTATTGCCCACAAGTGGCCACGCAGGCGTTAGGCGGATGGTAAATAATATTAAAAAGTATTATTTTTGGCCAAGTTTGGAAAAAGATGTCGGTGATTACGTCTCTAAATGTGAGCAGTGTAAGAAACAAAAACATTCTAAACACACCAAGCAACCAATGCAGGTCACAACGACTGCCAATTCAGCACTAGAAAAAATATTTTTAGATATTGTGGGGCCGCTACCAACAGATATACATAACTACAAATATATTTTGACTCTACAGTGTGAGTTATCGAAATTTACGGAAGCGTACCCTCTACACAATAAAGATACAGTAAGTGTAGCTCGTGCGTTTGTTGAGAATTTTATTTTAAGATATGGCATACCTAGAGAAATAGCGACCGATCGTGGGTGCGAGTTTATATCAAGTACTATGAGAGAGGTATGTCAAATCTTAAAAATCAACCAAATTTCGTCTACAGCATACCATCACGAAAGTATTGGGGCGCTGGAAAACAATCATAAAGCGATGGGTGCGTATCTTAGGATTAATTGTGAGAATCAAACAAGTACGTGGAGTACTTGGTTGCCGTATTGGTGTTTTTCATACAATAATACAGTACATACGGAGACCAAGTACACACCACATGAATTAGTGTTTGGCAAACGCTGCGTGTTACCGACTAATTTAGAAGGACATACGGTAGATCCTTTGTATGCCCATGACAATTACGCTCTTGAGCTAAAATATAGGCTACAAGTAGCGCAAAAAGATGCACATAGTAATTTAATTAAGAGTAAGGTTAAGAGAAAGAATAACTATGATATTAATATAAACCCAGTATATTATAAAAAGGGTGATTTGTTATTATTAAAAAATATATCAGATAGTAAAATGGACCCTATATATTTGGGACCTTATGTAGTTATTGATGACATGAATACTAATGTTAAAATTTTGAAAAGTGGAAAAGAATATATAGTACATAAAAATAGAACTAAACTTTATAAAAATGACTAAAGTGACGTGTAAATTAATATAGAATATTATATTCTTATGTTATAATATTACGATGTAGTTTTAAGCCATTATTAGGTTAAATTAATATTATGATAAGCAATATACCCTGCGCAGGTATACCATATTAAAATTAAAAAATAATAATTATGTAATTTTATTATTTTTTTAAATAAAGGGGAAGGTGAGATGTAGTAGTTGTAAGGTATATAATAAGGTATCTTTATTCCAATATAGTCAGTGTATTCTCGAACATCATTCGTTTCATTTGTCTCCTAAACACCCGACCTTACACTAGCTAGGAGCTTTAGGTTGTATATCAAATTGTTATTAGACCTTCTATAATACATTTTATTTTTCTATCATGTTGTGGAAGGACAGGCCGATTATCTGTTGATGACGGTATATGTAGCAGCCAATTCGTATAAAACGCCGTTTTACACAATGGCGCGCCGGATTGAATAACGGCGCCATTATGTAATACGGCGTCCTCACGTTCAGCCGGATTACAATTCGGCTGAAATAAAGTACGCCGCATTGAATGAGCCCTTTGTGTTCGTCAAAGCGGCGTAATAAGGTACCTACCGCCGTTATACAAACGGGCGCATCGTCGATACGCCGCTTTGAAAGTTTAGATTTATTGCCGCAAGTGGCGCTGCATGATCATAACAAAAACATGGCGCCGAAATCGACAACGGTATCACAATCAAATGCCGTTTTCCCACTTTTCTGTTTTTTCTTTTTCTTTTTTTACCTACATGTTGAGAATTACATGGCAGCGGGCTTTTAAGGGGGGCAAATTTTTCATTATTTTTGCGATAGGACGCACCGTTTTCGAGATTTAATCAAATTTAGAACCTGCTACAATGACGCGCGCTCGCTACGCTCGCATTTAACATTACACACCCACTTTCTATCACACATGTCGTCGTTGCTCCGCCGGCCTTAGGCCTACGCTCCTCATGCCAACTAAACACTTTTAGGACAATTTTATTAGGTTATTTGAAGTATCGGAATTGCTGACAATACGGCTAAACGTTAGACGCCGCTTTGTAGAACGTATCGCTACAACAATCCGGCTGCACGTGAGGACGCCGTATTACATAACGGCGCCGTTTTTCAGTCCGGCGCGCCATTATGTAAAACGGCGTGTTAAACGAATTGGCTGCGACATAATTATATACGGAGACAGGAGCAACAGGAGTTTTGTAAGGAATAGCTATTTTTTTAATATGCGACGAAAAATTTCGTTCAGGTGACGGCATGACAGTTATTACATACTAGGTGTCTTGTAGGAACGACATAAATCCTTTATGTAGAACAAAGTTAATCTTGTTACTATTACTGTTTCTCATATGACAACTTGAGAGGCGTTAGCGTTAGGTACTTACTGAAATACAAGCATGGTGTCAAATTAGTTTGCAGCAGATGTTACCGACGTGTGCTTCAATATATTAACTCCAAGTAATTTATTGTATCCGGGCTGTGGTACCACTGTAGCAGTTAAGAAGGAAGCAAATTTCGTGAGCAAGGGTGATTAGTCAGCAAAAGGAAGGGGTCCGCAAGGGCCGACGCCTGCCGGGGCTGCGGGACTGTTCGAAAGAGATACCGTGGCCCCGGCACACAAAGGGCGATGAAGGAACCTGGATGAGTTTTAGTCAGTAAAAGTCTGACACTCCCTCCTGCTCCGCCCAGAGCGGGAGGAGTCATTAATTTGATGATTTCCTATCCGAAAAAAGAAAGTGTGGTTGCTCTACATGATTGTTGGTTCTATACAGGATGAAATTGGCCTCGATACACAAACGACTATCACGTATTTAGTACATTATTCTGTTCTTTTCATCGGTGATTAAAAAAAAACCAGCTGTTTCCTGCAAAAGTGCAAAGCAATACAATACACGATCAAAATATAAGGTTTTTGCTAAACTTGTCCCATAGCGAATCCGAAATGCACTTGTTCTCCTCGTCATTGCGTTTTTTTTTATTCTAGACCACACCTGGGAACCTTCTAGTTACTGAGATATTGAAGGTCAAAGTTCCAACTTTATCACAAGGTTTTTTTTTCAAATACTACACTGGCCTGCAAAACTAAGTACTACACTTTTAATTTTTTTTTTTCTAAACTATTGAAGTTAGAGATTTAATAAAATAATAGTATAATAGTAAGCAATTTTTATCAGCTTTATTAGTTTTTATGTACAAACCTACACTCTTTTTCGAGTCCTTTTTGTTTCGAAAGTAGATCTTGTGTACTTAAAAAGTTATTGCAATTTTAAAAGTATGATACTTATTTTTGCAGGCCAGTGTAGTTTTTAAGGACATAAATACCTCACCCCAAAAAAAGTACACAGATTTTTTTTGGGTTTTTGCGTAAGTACTTAGTTTGATGGAACGCAGGTTGGCGTTGATTAAGGATACAATAAATTACCGACATGAATGTATCACGGGGACTTCAAACGTCAATTTTATCGAATTTCATTTGGTTGGAATAATCGAGAAGAAACCGAGAAATGTGTCTCTTATTGTCTTTAGGTCGCCTGACTTCGAAAGTTAAGAGGCAATAAAACAAATATTTTACTGTCTACTGACTTTTGCCCATGACTTCGCCCGTGTGAAGGTCGAAATTTATCCCACAGGAATGTACAGACATGCACATGAAGCTACCCGAAACTGACTGATTTTTTTTCCAATCAACCTTGAACATAAACGCTTTAGCGATTAAGTTGAAAATCTATTAAAAAAATTGTAGTAGCTTGATGTGCTGATGTGTGTACTATCGGGGTAAAGATGATTACAGTTCTGAGCCGAGTTATGGCCTAAATGTACAAGATATATAAGTCCAGTTTATGCGGATCTCTCATTGTATGGGAAATCTATATAAGGCGAAGGCATGTTATGCCGGAATTGTAAGCTAAGTTTCATCAAAATCTAATGAGCTATTATGACGTAAAAAGTAAAAAACAGACAGACTGGCAGAAAAAGTTACTTTCGAATTTCTAGAAAAAAAAAACCATTCGCGTTTATTATACAGGGTGTAAACGGACCCTTCACTACGCCGTTAACCAAGCATTCTGTACATCAAACTAAGTAACTCTACGCAAAAATTATTGTTGGGAATTGACTTTTTTTTTGGGATCTATAATCACGTTTTACGGTAAAACACAATGTAACGCACTCAAAACATTGTGCTGATGGATGCATTTAATAGTAAACAGGTTATCGAGGTATTTAAACTAAAGTTATGACCTTAAAAACTAGTACCTATTTAAAAAAAACCTTGTGAAAAAGTCGGAACTTTGACCTCCAATATCTCCGTGACATGAACATGTGTCCAGAACAAAAAAAATATCGCAATGAAGGGGAGTACAAGTGCCTTTCGGCTTCGTTAAGAGGTTTTTTACACCCTATATTAGTATGGATTTATGCTCTTGTGGTAAATATACGTCATATTATTATCATACGAATTCAATAAAAGCGCTAGGCCTTGTTCGTCTAACTTATTAAAATATGTAGTCATTCGTAAGTGACTAAAAATATTCGAATTTTCAATGTATTAAAACAGTGACAACTCAGACATGTTTTTAATGAATAGTGTCAAAAACGTGTAGCAATTTCAAAGTATTCTGTCATAATAATGACAGCTGTCAGTTTCGAAGTTACAAAACTGTTAGGTAATTGTTCTTGGAAATACAAAATACCTTAAATTATTATTTTGTTATCATAAATGGTGCTGTGGCAGAAGTTCGAGTTCCTAGCAAATTATTTTGATACCCAATTACTTATAGGAAAATTTCAGTTCACTAATTTCGATGTTGTTTTCGACAATATTTGTTTACTTTGGCCGCTGAGAGAATGCGTTCCTGACGTCTGTCAGTTGGTACATAAATTTAGCGCGAAATTATAACATTTATTGTTACTTGATTTAATGATATCGTTTTTAATAATATTATTTGTTAATAGGGCAAATAGGGTAATCATAGGTAAGTTATATAAGCTCTAAGTTATATAACATACCTAATAATACTAATACTCGCGACCTGTCAGGAACGCATTCTCTCAGCGGCTAAACTGTAATCACCATCTGTTATGAAGCAAAAACGGTTCGATTTATTGCCTTTCAATAATCGAATAGTGAAAAATATATAAATGTACATTATGTACAGTCACCAATATATCAAGTTACCACAAACTGTCAAACTTCTCCCAAATTGATTACCATAAAATGTTGAGAGTTAACCCGTAATCGGCCATGGCGTCTAACAAGTTCATTTTATGAAATCAGTACAAGATTGTAGTGGGATTTGAGAATAGAATATTTAAAAAAAACAGGTAATTTGCCTTTAATACAAAAACCACTTCCGGTTTTTGTATTAAAGGCAATTTTTTGTGGGAAATGATTTCCCTTTATCCACCATAAATAAATTGCAAATCTATTTAGTCCGTCAGTTAGAGTATTGGTAAATAATGGACACGTTTTTTTTTGGTTTTGTAAATCAAAGGATACTGACAAAGATAAAACGCATCAAAACTGGCTCGTGACGTCATAACGCACTAAAAATTATAGCATGGTGTGACGTATTGAGAATTTTAAAAGCGTCGTATCTTCGTCAATTTTGGTTTACGTAACAAAAGAAAAAATACGGGTCAAATATTTTTTGATAATCTAACTGACGGACTAATTAGATTTTTTCAGTTAACAAGCCCATATTTACGTTACGAAAAACAACAAAACTCGTGCCAGGGCTTCAAGTCATAAAACCATGTGAAGTTGGGGTGGGTCGCTAAATACAAAATACCCACAGATTTTGATTCTTATCACTTGTAAACTTAGTACCTTTCATGACAACCTTTTGATAGAAATAAATACTAACTTTTTTTTTGTTCCAGATTCTTCGCCATCCTCTACCCACTAAGGCTACCCATAGCAAGAAAGAGAAGCAAGATGATGCTGTCTCTTGCGTGGGTCATCGCTCTTCTATGCAGCCTTCCACAGGTGATCAGCTTATTACTTTATCGTACTTATTAAAACTAGGTCACTAACCAACTAATTTAATACCAGGAAATAGGTAGTATTATAGGTACTATCGAAGACACCCCCGCCTGATCACCACTAAGCTAAGTTTTGATTGCTCTTATAACATAGAAACGCTCTCTAGCCCCGCTCCGTTGACTTTGTATAGAAATAATGAATGAAAAGATACCGATCGGCCGAGCGCACTGACGACGCACGCCAAACGAGAGTTATTGTTATTTTGCGCGCCAAAGTTGACGCTTTCCTAATAGGTCTAAACTTTAAGGGGGCGTGGCTCAGCTCCTCTGCGATTTAAGCGAAAAAGTCAAAGTTCCAACTTTTTCTCATTAAAAAAAAAATGCCAGTTCTATATTTTACAACTCTACTTTAAATACTTTTAAGACCTGTATTATATAATGCGCCCATTATCACAATGTTTTGAGTGCGTTTCATTGAGTCCTACCGTAAAACGAGATTTTAAACCCAAGACGTTTCGGGAAAGTGGACCTTTATGGATACAGTCGTTTTGGCAAAGTGGTCATTTTGGTAAAGTAGACTTTCTCTGCTTAGAGGAAAAAAAAGTCGTTTCTCAGCAATAATTTTTGCGTAGATTTTGATGTACGGAACACTTGGTTGAAGGTCGTGAAGGATCCGTTTATACACTGTATACGACTAATTTACTAGTTTTGAATAAATAACGTGTGGTAATTTACACGTGTTAGCGTCGAAACCAAGTTAAGTAATTGAAGCTTTACCTCATAACTCAATCTATGTTCGCGAAAACTTTGCCTTGAGCAAGATATAACTAGCTAATTTTATGTTAGACATCGGTGAAGAAAAACATAACATCACGCCTACAACCCCCCAAGGGTTAAGCACAGGTACCTAATAGTAGATATACCCACATTTCACCAGTATTCCTGTACTATTAATGCATCTATTTGTGTTGAGGGCGTTACATTGAGCGCTACCGTAAACCGTGCTTTTTCACACCAAAAATAGTCGTTTCGTCCCTGTGTGTTATTATTTTAACGGAGTTTTTTTTTTATAATAAATTTTGAAGTTGTACAATTTCATACATTTAAAAAAGAAAATTACTTTGGTAGCTCGTAAGAAATTTTCTTGAAACCAGTTCTATCAAACAAATGTTTATTTAGATTAGGAAAACGTTGGAGAATACAACAAAATTTATTTTGTGCCATACACTCACAAACAAAAAAGTTATTTGGAATTAAAGGAAACATTTTGGGTATTTTTTTCATTTGAAAAAAAAAATACATATGTAACCAACCATGACATTTAGGACATAAGGTGTATGGGTAGAACCTAGCTAATGACCTCCCAAATCCCTGGAAAAATTGTGTCGGTCCTTAAGCCAAACACCCTGTATAATATATATTTTTTTATATATTACAATATGGGCCTTTTTTTTTTTTTTTTTTTTTTTTTTTTTTTTCGGATGGGAAATCATCAAATAACGCCTCCCGCTCTGGGCGGAGCAGGAAGGAGTGTCAGACTTTTACTGACTAAAACCCATCCATGTTCCTTCATCGCCCTTTGTGTTCCGGGGCCACGGTATCTCTTTCGAATAGTCCCGCAACCCCGGCAGGCATCGGTCCTTACGGACCCCTTCCTTTTTGCTGACTCTCTTTGAGGCGCGCGTGGAACACGAACGCGCCGTCGACACGGCCTGTCGTCATTAGACGGACGGACGGCGAGCTAGCCCATAGCTCACCGTCCACAGGCCCGCGCCTACGGTGGCCGGGGGCTACGTGGTGGTGGCCCCCGACGCCCGGGGCGTCTCCCGCGGCGGCCGGGACGTTGAGAGGTTCTCTCCCTCTCACGTTCCGCCACCTCCTTCTCTAGCATTACTGCTTCGCAGAAGGAGGTGACGGCGTCCCATTCCGTCTCGCTCCGGACCATGGCTTGCACCAGGGCCGGACGCGAGAGGTCGCCGCCGCCGATCGCCGCTTCGAGGACACGGCGGTGCTCCGCCCACGCGGGGCACACCTTCACCGTGTGTTCCACCGTGTCCTCCGGTCGATCCTCACAATGGAAGCACCCGGGCGTTTCCTCCCGCCCGATTCGGTGCAGGAACCTCCCGAACACTCCGTGTCCGGTGAGGGCCTGCGTCAGGCGGAAAGTGAGGACGCCGTGGCGTCTCTCAAGCCACTCCTCAAAGAGGGGACTTATCGCCACTATTGTGGCGTGCCCTGCACGGGGTTGCGACAGTCGCTCTCTCCATGTCGCCATGAGATCCCGCCGGAAGTCTGTCCGCTGAGCGACAATTTGTCGCTGCAGCGGAGTTTCCCCCCGGCGTAGCGCCTCCGCGCGCCATTCATGCAGGCGCGCGAGGACTATCGCCTCCAGATCCCATGGCGGCAATCCGGCAAGGAGGCTCACCGCCTCGCGGGCAATCGTGCGGTAAACCTTACCGTACCTTTTGGGGCGCGTTCAGGTAGTGGGCGGCACGCCGCCTCAAAGAACGCGCCCACACCGGGGCCCCGTAAAGGGCCATGGACCGCACGACTCCCGCGTAGAGCCTCCGGCAGGAGGCGTTCGGCCCCCCCAGGTTGGGCAGGAGCCGCCTGAAGGCAGCCCCAGTCCGTTCCAGTTTGGGGGCCAAACGTCGGAAGTGCTCCACGAAGTTCCACCGGCTGTCGAGGACGAGTCCTAGGTACTTCAAAGTCGACTCGACACCTATGGATACCCCTCCTACCGTGAGTAAGGATCCCGGAGGTGGCGCATTCCGAGGCCCATGAAAGCACATGGCCTCGGACTTGTGCAATGCCACCTCGAGACCCAGTTGCCGGATCCTCTCAACGACTGTCGCAACCCCGCGTGTCATCACTTCGGCCGCCGCCTCGTGCGACCTCCCCTGGGCCAGCACCAGCGTGTCGTCAGCGTAGCAAACTACGCTGACACCACTAGGGAGGTCGGCGCGCAGCACCCAGTCGTAACCGATGTTCCACAAGGACGGCCCTAGGACCGATCCCTGCGGAACACCGCACGACATCTCTCGCCGGTTCCATTCTCCGCTGCGACCGGGGTAGATGACGGCTCTGTCCGTCAGATAGTCCCCGACCACTCGACGGAGGTAGGTCGGCACCCGGTGATACCGGAGTGCCTCCCTAATGCAGCTCCAGGGCATGGAGTTGAAGGCGTTGGCGATGTCGAGAGACACCGCCAAGACAACCCCACCCCTGGAAACCGCATCCCCCGTCGTGAGGGCTCTCACGCGCATGATGGCGTCCACCGTAGAGCGCCCCTTGCGGAAACCAAACTGGTGTTCCGCAAGGTCCGGCCCAGTCCCCGCAAGGTGCTCGGCGAGGCGGTTTGCAATGACTCTTTCAAAGAGCTTGCCCACCTCGTCGAGCAGCACCACGGGCCGGTATGCGGACGGAGAGTTGACTTTGATCACGGCTGATGGTAAGCGATGGATGAGATCTATGATGGAACGAGCGTGCCCAGAAGATGCCTGTTCACTCTTGCTTTGAAGGCAGGCGGATTAAATGTAGAATTAAATGTTAAATGTTAAAATCAAAAAAATAATAATCGGCAATTGACTAGTATGTACCTTTTGAGATAAAAAAACAAACAAACAACAAAAAAATAACAAACAAACAAAACAAACAAGGTGCTGTCTAGGCTTCTGACTTCAGAACTTATATCACTACATATTACAAAACAAAGTCCGTCTCTCCTATCTGTCTGTTCGCGATAAACTCAAAAACTTCTACACCGATTTTCATGTTGTTTTCTCCAATGGATAGAGTGGTTCTCAAGGAAGATCTAATTATATAATTTGTCAAGCGGGCGGGTGTAGCCGCGGTCATCTGCTAGTCTATACTAATATTATAAAGAGGTATTTGTTTGTTAGTTTGTTAATTTGTATGTAGGGGATAATCTCCAGAACTAATGATCCATTCTTAAAAAATCATTCACTGGCAGAAAGCTACATTATTCGTGGGTGCTTTATGCTATAAATTATGTTTATATCATGCAAACTAGTCGAGCTATCACAATTTTTGCGGAATCGCGGGTGAAGTGCTACTTAAGTATAAAATCCCCTTTATCCAGCTAAACGTAGACAACGGTATTTGAACCAATCCCATCATTATCTGCCTAGCCTTTCCCCAACTATGTTGGGGTCGGCTTCCAGTCTAACCGGATGCAGCTGAATACCAGTATTTTACATGGAGCGACTGCCTATCTGACCTCCACAACCCAGTTAGTACCAGGTAATACGACATCCCTTGGTAAGACTGGTTGTCAGACTTTTTGGGCCTCTGACTACCTAACGATTGTCAAAGATCTACAAATGACAGCCGGGACCAACGGCTTAACGTGCTTTCCGAGGCACGGAGGAAACTCGGTACGTAATGGGTCGTCACCCATCCACAGACCAACCTATGCAAGCACGGCTTAACCTAACGATCGACCTGAGCGGCTGTTATTATTTAGTCACGAGCTCCTCGTGTTTGAACCAATCTAATAACGTATTATTTCGGCTATAACAACGACTGAGAGACAGTAAATGGAATTAGCGCTAATCCTGATGTGTACCCCAACCTCCTCTAGGTACATACCTACATCTAAATTGATCTCGTTTAAGCGATGAAATGAGAATATGTGGGAACAAAGCTCTTATTTGAGCAACTTAAATTAAGTGTTTTCGTAGTTTGATTTCATTCTTAACCTTTTAAAACAGAGGAATATTTTCTTAACCTTTACTTTCAAACTTGAGCCTTTGTCATTCGACGAGTTACGAATCTGAATTATTTTGTTTTATTCAAGTTCATAATTAAGGAGCTAGTAGCCTTTCTTTTTTTTTTTCGGATGGATATGATAAATGATAAATGATGTTTATTTTGCAAGTAGGTTTTTACAAACACACGTCATGAGATAATCGTCAAATGACTCCTCACGCTCTGGGCGGAGCAGGAGGGAGTGTCAGACTTTTACTGACTAAAACCCATCCATGTTCCTTCATCGCCCTTTGTGTTCCGGGGCCACGGTATCTCTTTCGAACAGTCCCGCAGCCCCGGCAGGCATCGATCCTTGCGGACCCCTTCCTTTTGCTGACTCTCTTTGAGGCGCGCGTGGAACACGAACGCGCCGTCGACACGGCCTGTCGTCGTGAGACGGACGGACGGCGAGCTAGCCCATAACCCATAGCCCACCGTCCACAAGCCCAACATAATAATAGCCTCAGGGTCGATCTTCAAGGTAAAGCAACGTTTTGCCTAGGCCCCTGTGGATGAGTGATCATTTGTTACACCCCGAGAATCCGCCATGACTTGGATAGCTCGTTATGTACGTATGTAGATCTTTTACAATACATTACATAACATAACATCACGCCTGTAATCTCCAAAGGGTTAGGCAGAGGTGTACCTAATAATACACTCACATTTAGCCAGTTATGTTTAAGTCCCATGTGGAGGCGAGCCTATTGCCATCAACCGGGCGCAAATCCAGACTCCGTGGCTGCTACTGAGAAATTCCTGATGGAAAAACCCAATAACACTTTTCCCGACCCGGGAATCGAACCCAAAACCTCGTGCTCAGCAGTAACGTGTCATTAACGTATCAGTTTCGTAACGGGGAGTTAGAAGCCCGAAGTTTGTCAAACAGCCATTTTGCCACCAAAAGGGTTAAGTGTTACCCAGTTTCAGGTTTGTGGAGGTCAGTCAGATATAGGGGTGTTTAGTAAACTGGTCCCACACAGGTAGATCCCGCGGGATCAGACGACCTAGTGAATTTTTGAATTGGTCAACTGAGGCAGCCACTACACGTAATCTCTGGCTTCCGATTGTATCCGGTTGAACTAAGGCTACATCATAGCTAGATTTCATATAACGTTATTGTATAGATTTTTTTATAGATTTAAATTATGAAGATGAGGCATTTAAAAATTAGACTGCATAGGCTTATAGCCTTATTCATAAAAAGTTAGAGCCTCCTTGAAGGCTCCTTGAAGGCCCGATGCTAAAAAACATGATTCATAAACGTCTGTTAACGCTAATCAGTCCATCAAGGCTCTGCTAAAGTTAGAGGTCTGTTAAGCCTCCTTTATCTCCCTGCTAAGTCACAAAATGGCCGCCGCAAATTTCAACAGCTGACTTTTACAAGAGCAAAAAACCATACCGAAGATAATTTTAGTGAAGGGAGGGTTACGCAGATTAAAAAAAAAACAAGGAAAATTTATTTTTAGGAATTTGTATTTAAAAATTCTCTTAATTGATACGTGTACTAATAATAAATATGAAAAAAAATAAAATTAGGATGAGTAACATAGCGGTTTTGTGCACTTAGGTACAACAACATAAACATGCGGATCGGAAATGGCGGGAAAACAAACATCTCGCTTTTTTTTAAAGTTGATCTTGGGGATGTATCGACAAATTTTATCTTTTCTTATTAGTTTTTTATTTCTTTTTTTGTTTCTTTCCTTTTTTTTCTCGTGTGTATTTGTAAAAAAATGCGTTTTCCCGCTAATTTGCTGTCACTGCTGTCAATTTTTTTTTTAATTGTCGATGAACCCATTTTTAGGGTTCCATAGCCAAATGGCAAAAAACGGAATCCTTATGGATTCGTCAGGTCTGTCTGTCCGTCCGTATATCACAGCCACTTTTTTTCCGAAACTATAAGAACTGTGCTGTTGAAATTTGATAAGTAGATGTATTCTGTGAACCGCATTAAGATTTTCAACAAAAATAGAAAAAAAAAAAAACAATAACTTTTGGGGGTTTCCCATACTTAGAACTGAAACTCAAACATTTTTTTCTTCAAAACCATACATGTGGGGTATCTATGGATAGGTCATCAAAAATGATATTGAGGTTTCTATTATACTTTTTTTCTAAAATGAAGAATTTGCGCGAGAGACACTTCCAAAGTGGTAAAATGGGTCCCTCCTGTAACTTCTAAAATAAGAGAATAATAAAACTAAAAAAATATATGATGTACATAACCATGTAAACTTCCACCGAAAACTGGTTTTAACTTAATTTAAAAAAAAACACTATTATTAAAACATCGATCAAAGTTACAACGAACTACAAGAACTTTTATATTATGTTACTTGCTGCTACGGAACTTTTTTGTCTTTTGATTTGTCAAGATGGCCAACATATAGCGCAGGCCACACCGCCTCAGCAGCTCATTAACTATCTGTGAGCTAAATTTCATTCAAATCCGTTCAGGTGTTTTTGCGTGAATTAGTAACAAACATCCATCTAACCCAAAAACCTTCGCATTTATAATATGTATTAGTAAGAAAAGATGAGTCGTTTATCAACTCGTCCCACAAGCCTACGGCCCATTTGGGACGAGTTGATGAAAACCAAAATACGTAATATTTTCGTTCTGCAACTCGTCCCACGTATGAAAAAGGTATACTCAGTAGTAAAAGTGTTAGTGTAGAAAAATTATTGCCTATAAAATATTAATCATCACAACATTGTCTAGATGCTAGTTATGGGCCTAGTTAGTAACCTTACGATAAGCACTAGGCGGGCATGAATTCAAGAAGGTATTATTTTATTGCATCCCACCTTGAGCTCAGTATCAAGACTTTTCAGTAACCTTACGAAAAGTACTATGCGGGCATGAATTCAAGAAGGTATTATTTTATTGCATTCCACCTTGAGCTCGGTATCAGGAAACTTGCGCGAAAGACATTTGCACGAAGGACACTTGCGCGAACGCACTTGCGCTAAAAAACATAATAATGTGCGCAAATGGACACTTGCGCACCTGGACTTTTAATGGCCACTGGTGTTTACTCGCTGATCACGAAAATGAGGTCAAAATGAAAATCCAAGATGCGCCGACGAAAATTTTCGGATTTTCCATCATGGGTGTCGTTTCCATGGTTTTTTGGGTCGCTGATAACGAAAATGAGGTCAAAATGAAAATCCAAGATGGCGCTGACGAAAATTTTCAGATTTTCCATCATGGGTGTCGTTTCCATGGTTTTTTGGGTCGCTGATAATGAAAATGAGGTCGAAAAGAAAAGATATAGGGGGTAATCTTCGGAAGTACTGATCCGATTCCGAAATTATATCACTATCGTGTGCGAGTGTCATAGGCTACATTTAAAACGTTCCCGTTGCTTAATTTCCGTACACGGGAGCGATCCAACGAGCTAAAATTAGGTTTAGGTAAAAAGCGTTACTTATTTCGTTTCGTTTCATTGTATTGAAAATCGAAATAAAATGGCCAAAATTTAATAAAACCTCCGCAAGATTCGGCCTACTACGATAAAATATGACTAGGTATCTACGTTTCTCTTTTGTAATATTTGAATAGTATCGTCGTTCATTCATAGTGAAATTCGACTCTTCTTAGTGAGAAAACTTTTCCACAAGACCTAAGGATGGTGGAAGCACATTTAACGTTTTACATATCATAACATAATATCGCGTAATACGCCTGTAATCTCCGAACTTCACCGAGGACGACATTGCTGCTGCAAAGCTGCTGCTGTTTCGGTCGCTCAATAAAATCGACCAGATGGTGTCTCGTAGACATGACGGGACAAAGAGAAGCCCGCAGGATATCATCACGCTGCTGAAAGCGACCGACCCTGATGACGGTTGTAGCAAAGGATATAAACAAATTACCTCCAGTCCCTTTCGACCACGTTGACGTGACGAGCCTGCTGAAGGACATTGTCTTTTTAAAGGCTAGTTTGGCTGATGTGCAGAGAAATCAGGCTACATCCCAGAGCACCGTTGCAGACTTGCGCTCACAACTAGTAGTACCACTAGACCAACAAGGCAGTCAATGTAAACGTTTAACGTTTCAAATCTTAGCAAAAATGAGGGACGAATAAATATTTCGTAAAATTAATCATATCATTCATTTTCCAATGACTTGAGACATTGACATCTGGATCCTAGATCAACCGTAATGGTGGAGCAATTGATTGATTGTCAAGTAAATAACCCTTGTTATACTTATAGGTACGTTTAGGCTGGAAACCATTTACTTCTGCGGTTGACAACCCCGAAAACAGAGAACCCATTACAAATGGCCTTCTGGCTCCAATTAAGGCTGGAACCCTTAGGCATATTATTATTTGGACCGCTTTTTTTAAATTTCACTTAAAGAAGTGGGCCGTTTTTCTTGTTTTAATATACTGACAGTATTTATTTTTCTCTCTTGAAATTAAGCGTTTAATCTTTAGATTTATCTGATGCTCAGAAAATATTGTCTTTAAAATTTCTGGAATGGTAATAAGTTCTAGTTTTAAACCTAAGTGTTATGAGGGGGTTTTCAAGGTAAAATCGATTCCTCTTATTGTTGAAGTCAGTTAAAATGTAGCCTATGTTACCCGGGCCATAATAACTAATTGACACCTTTTTTTTTTTTTTTCGGGTGGGAAATCATCAAATGACTCCTCCCGCTCTGGGCGGAGCAGGAGGGGGAGGGTCAGACTTTTACTGACTAAAAGGCCCTTAGATGATTAGTTTAGGCGCTACGGAGGAACATACGTAAATACAAACATGTAACACACCTATTGCTAGTTGCACGAAACCACCATTAGTTTAACGGAGGCTTTAAATTGATGCTGTCACTTTCTTTTTGATACAAAATGTAAGGGGTGGCATGAATTTAAAGTCTTCGTTAAACTAATGTTGGTTTCGTGCAACTCAACAATATGTTGAGTTGCACGAAACCAACATTAGTAACGAACAACATTATAACGAAGACTTTAATAGTTATTTATGCAACTGTTGTATAATGAGGGGTATTAAAACACGAATGTGGGTTTATCACACGAGGCGAAGCCGAGTGTGATAATAGTATCACATGAGTGTTTTAATACCTAATTATGTGCAGTTGCATACAAGACTTTATCTACATCCATGATATGAATCCTCCATAAAAGGTTCTGAAACCATAGGATGTTGCAGTGTTGTAAGAAGTCTATGTAAATTCATGGAAAGTTTAATTGCTGAGTATTAAATACAAGGTAATAATATAATTATTAACATTTTGGATTGTACTATTATTAACATGCACAAAGCTTGTATCACTCATTTTTGTAAACAACAAAGTACTTAGTGCAATACTATTATCCAAATATCGAACAAAAATGGCGGGATACGAAGTGAATTCGAATTAACCTATAAGTTTTTTTTTTAATTACGTCGCTGTGGTAGTGAATCGCACGTGCTAGACAATATTCTTTTTTTAAAAACGAGTTGCATAATGAAATTCAGTACAACATTATAACACCCGTTTGGGTGTGATGTTCAATTGTAACGGTCGTGTTTTCTATAGGTCTACCTATCCACTACTAGATAGATAAGTGTATTATCTATAGTACACCGTTTTTAGAGGAATAGCAAAGTCGATAGCCTCCGTTAAAAACACGATAAGCGTTACGACCATAGACTTTTTAGTTATTCCGTCTGGCAAAGCTTTGAAACTAGAGTTTAATTTTTTAAAGCAATATTGTCGAGTCCGTTGTGCTGTGTGCACCAACAAAACTTAATTTAGGCAATTGCTATCTTTTACTAAAAGGCAGTGCGAGAAAAGGACGGCTATAGCTATGAACTAAGTTAGAGATGTCAAACTAGTTTATGCCTTGCGCTTCACCATGTTTTTAGTCGACATGTTTTTACGTGCAACCTTCATTTGTATAGAAATATTAGTTCCAACTAAATTTTACAGCTCTAAATTACGTCCGTCTCTTTCTCGTTTTATTAGAGAGAAAAAAATAGCAATAGCCTAAATTAAGTTTAGTTTGTGCACAGCAGAATCGACACCAATGTCTGGCACCAGCTTTCTACAATTTTATAACTACTCTATCTAAGTATTACGTTACGTATCACCTTGGAAACACTGGTGAGATTAATAAGGTACTTAGAGAAAGCAACTTGACGCGAAATATGAATTTAACTTAGTGAAATGTTTTTCTTTTTTTTTATCGTGTGGTTAGTGCATAACTTAGTGTCAGAGTTTTTATGCTACTCAATGGCCTCGTTAGTTCATAACTTAGTGTCAGAGTTTTTATGCTACTCAATGGCCTCGTTAGTGCATAACTTAGTGTCAGAGTTTTTATGCTACTCAACGGCCTCGTTAGTGCATAACTTAGTGTCAGAGTTTTTATGCTACTCAATGGCCTCGTTAGTGCATAACTTAGTGTCAGAGTTTTTATGCTACTCAATGGCCTCGTTAGTGCATAACTTAGTGTCAGAGTTTTTATGCTACTCAATGGCCTCGTTAGTGCATAACTTAGTGTCAGAGTTTTTATGCTACTCAATGGCCTCGTTACTGCATAACTTAGTGTCAGAGTTTTTATGCTACTCAATGGCCTCGTTAGTGCATAACTTAGTGCCAGAGTTTTTATGCTATTCAATGGCCTCGTTAGTGCATAACTTAGTGTCAGAGTTTTTATGCTACTCAATGGCCTCGTTAGTGCATAACTTAGTGTCAGAGTTTTTATGCTACTCAATGGCCTCGTTAGTGCATAACTTAGTGTCAGAGTTTTTATGCTACTCAATGGCCTCTGATTTGGTTTAACATGCCGTTGAGAAATATCTCTCAGGCATGCTGGTTTTCACACGATGTTTTCCTCCACCGCATCAAGTGATAATTATACAAAACGCACATGAATCCAAAAAATCAGAGGTGCGTGTCTAGGGTTCGAACTTGAGAACTATGACTTGGTCACTTGACTAGATCAACGCTTAATTTTTTTTAAATAAATAAACGTTTATTTCAGATAACTAAGATCGAATTTGTTAGAAGTACAATAACTTATAACTAGTGTTTCGCCCCATGAATCGATGTATCAATACACGTGAGGATTAATGCTAGGTACTATATGTGACGAAAACACGAAAAAAAAAATCCTCAACTTTACCATATATTTATTTCAAAATTAATGCTGCAGTATTTTAGGCGTAATGGAGGATCATGCTAAGCCATTTGAGGCATATAAGTATGGCCCTTAATACATCGATTCATGTACATACAGTCAAGTCTACTGGGTTCCACATAAAACGCTGTTGCGACTAGCCCGTACTCTGCTCAGCATTGACGCGCACCGCTTGCGCAGAGTAGCGTAGAAGCAATCGATGTGCGCCTCTGCAAACATACGTGATTTACTACACTGGCGGGGCAGCTGTAACATCGTTTTAAGCACATTATACCCGGTTATATCGGTATATTGGCTTAGTAAGACAATATACCCGGTTTTAGGGACATCGTGAGAAATCTTTTTCCAATGGTGCAATGAGTGTAAGGAAGTTTTGAGTAGGTATGCGTGTGGAGGAATAAAGTGTGTAGTGGATCTCACATCGCATTGGCTAGCATGAAATCCGTGGCGCACTACCACAAAATCCTTCGCCGTCTCCGCACTTCGTCGTCGAGTATTTTATTAATAGAATAGAATAAAATCGAATTTTATTTTGCAAATATGGGTAATACACAATAGTTGATAAGACTTAAAGGTTACCCATATTTTACCATTCGGCATGCAAACATTTACATTATTTATGAAACATGTATACTTTCATTTTAAATACCAAATTGATTATATTAATCGAAGCTGTTGAAGCATATCTCTGTTTTTTTATAAATATTAAAAGGGATCATTTCAAAATACAACGTTAAAGTTTGATTACGCCGTATACGCACGACAAAAAAATGTTCGGTAAACAACAAAAATAATAATAATAATATTTTTAATATATTACCGGACACAAAACGGAAATTTTGTCGCTAAGGGCCAAAAGGCTTTATTTTTAACCTTTAGCGTCACCGATAGAAGAAAAAACGCGAAGAGGCAAACCGTGTTATTCTATATCCTCAATTTTCTTCCCTTGATAGGTAATATTGAAGACGGTAAAATATTTTTGGATTTATTTTTACCGTCGTCGTCGTCTGCCTAACGAGTCAAATGTCACTAAAAGGGTGGGTGTTTTTTGACTTATAAATAAACGGATTCCACTTAACCCAAATACAGGCTAAAAAACCCATTACGTAGCCGTCAGTCGAACGTTTTAATTTTTGTGTGATAAGGTCGAATCGCTGTTTTCGAAAAAAAAAGAATATGATAGCAATAGCACATTGACCACCAATTTCTCTGTAACCAGAAGGATCCCAAGTATGATTTAGTAAAAAAATACAATTACGATCTTAGGTTATGAAGAATAGAGTGTAAAATTCTCCATCAGCCATAGAAAGTAGGCTTTAGGCCTTACTATTTTGTTTTTTTTTATTTAAATCGTCTAAACGAAATGGTCTAAAGTCTGTAAATACACGAAAGAATCATCGCGCTTCAGTATAACTCACGACTCAGCCGTGTTCGTGTGAGTCGTGAGTTATACTGAATAATAGAATCAAGCGAGAGCACATTGCCCCTCCCCCGCCGCTCCGCCTGGCCCCGATGCAAACTCAAGGTAAGTACGAGTATAAAGGTGGCGGTTGGCGTCGCGACAGAGACAAGCGACCGAGACAAGAGACTAAGACGGGAGACCGCGACAAGTGTCTCGGTCTCTTCTGCGTGTACTGTGGGTCGAGACCGAGACCGCAACCGAAGCTACAATTCATTCAGTATCGGAGTGTCTTGTTGTACTGTGTCTTGTTGTACTGTGTTATTAATTTAGACCGTAATGGAAAGTCAAGTAGAACTTATATTGGAGGAAGAAGAAAACGTTGATTTGCTATGCTTTTTCAAATATTGTCCATTTTTCATCTCTTTAGGAGTCTAGTTGTGCATCGTATATCGGCGGTTGCTGACTGATCAGTTCAATCAGCTTTTCAGTCTTCGTCAGAAAAAGTATTCATTTTTAAACACTAAACACATGTGCTTTTTGAGCGCGACACGAGACACTACTGATCCGGGGCAGCGACAGTCTCGCTGTCTCCTGTCTCGCGTCTCTGTCCCCTGTCTCTGTCTCGCTCGCGAACTGTCGCTTATATACATTGCCTAACGTCAAGTGACGGTCGCGGTCTTCGGTCGCGGTCTCCTGTCTCGGTCGCTTGTCTCTGTCGCGGCGCGAACCGCCACCTTTAGCAGCGAGCTAACTTAATACGCTAAATAATTACACTAAATTAATGTTTCTACGATGAACAGTTTTGTAGTTATTAATGTCAGACGATATATCCCAATTCGTTACAGTCGGGTTTTTTGACATGGTACCCCGTGTATGGTAACTGATTTTAGGCTATATATCCCTCAAATGGCTTAGCATGATCCTCCGTTACGCCTAAAATACTGCAGCAATAATTTTGAAATAAATATATGGTAAAGTTGAGGATTAATGCTAAGTCTTATGTGTGACGAAAACACGATTCCATAAACTTTTCTCGATAGAAAAAAAATCCAAAGTTACCTCCAAATCGAACAATAATCCGCTGGTATTCAAAAAGTACTTCAAATTAGATCATGAAACTTTGCATACTAACTGAACTAACTTTATAGCAGGTCTTATGCGTTTTAGATTTTTTTAGTCCAATCAATAGATTTTTTTGTAAATCGCAAAAAACCACTCATTTCGCACTATTCGGCCGCAGTGACTGACGTAACAACCGCTTTGTAGTGCAAGCTGATTAGAACTTTATTCTAACAGTATTTCAAACGAAGTTTGAACCACCACAAATAGAGTTGCTAATTTTAGGGTTAGAAGAACGTTTCACGTCAAAACATTTTAACTAAGAGTCTTCATAAATCAATGATGTCGTTAACTCAAGTGTCTAAAGATAGAGCGATTTAAATAATTTGATAAAATGTTTACTATTTGACTGTCCATCGACCTTTTAACTAAGCTTAGGTTATTTAAATAAATTAATTAAATTAATCGAAAATCAATATATTTTTGCACGCTTAGAACAGTCTACGACAAAATTCAGAGAGAATCTTGGATTTTTATTATCACCGAGACTAAATTATTGTTTCAAATTATAACATACTAGGTTTTACCCGCAGCTTTACCCCGTGGAGGCAGTCCATTATCCCACAGAAATGTACGATTACTAAGAAAGAAAGCAAGAAAAAAATGTTTATTCGTCGCAAGGACATGACGTGCATACAATATTAGGAAAAATAAACAATAAACGTACAACTTATTTAGACAAACACAAACATCACTATTTATTATAAAACAAAGTCGCCCGTCGAGTCTGTCCCTATGTATGCTTAGATATTTAAAACTACGCAACGATTTTGATGCGGGTTTTTTTAATAGATAGAGTGATTCAAGAGGAAGGTTTTAGTATATAATTTGCGGGCGGGCGAAGCCGCGGGCATCAGCTAGTGTAAAATTCAACAGAACCACATACTACGAGACTAAAAAGTATCCTACGTTCCAGGCTACATATTTTGTGTGCCAAATTTCATGGAATTTCTCGCGTTATGGTCGGCAACGTTTTAAATATAGCCTATGACAATAAGCGATAATGTTACTTCCCATTAGTGAAAGAATCTTAATTAAAATTATCTCCTATATTTTTATTTATCATTTTTGTTATCTAAATATATAAAAGAAGAAACTGACTGACTGATTGACTGACTGACTGACTGACTGACTGACTGACTGACTGACTCATCTATCAACGCACAGCCCAAACCGCTGGGTCTACAGATTCCAAATTTGGCAAGTAGGTTCCTTATGTGGTCTAGGAGTGCACTAAGAAAGGATTTTTCAAAATTCACCCCCTAAGGGTGTTAAACGGGGCTCCAAAGTTTGTATGGGAAAACAAGATTAGTTAGACTATTTTATTCGAAACTTCACAGGAGTGCTCCTATTGATAAATGAGTAGAAACGGGTTTCAGGGTTTTTCAGAATTCAACCCCTAAGAGGGGGAAATGGGATGACAAAGTATAAAAATCAATGCACAGCCCAAACCGCCGAGTCTAGAGATTACAAATTTGGCAAGTAGGTTCCTTATGTGGTCTAGGGTTGCACTAAGAAAGGATTTTTCAAAATTCAACCCCTAAGGGGGTTAAACGGGGCTCCAAAATTTATATGGGTAAAACAAGATTAGTTAGACTATTTTATTCGAAACTTCACAGGAGTGCTCCTATTGACAAATGAGTAGAAACGGGTTTCAGGTCTTTTCAGAATTCAACCCCTAAGAGGGGGAAATGGGGTGGCAAAGTATAAAAATCAATGCACAGCCCAAACCGCTGAGTCTAGAGATTCCAAATTTGGCAAATAGGTTCCTTATGTGGTCTAGGGGTGCACTAAGAAAGGATTTTTCAAAATTCACCCCCTATGGGGGTTAAACGGGGCTCCAAAGTTTGTATGGGGAAACAAGATTAGTTAGACTATTTTATTCGAAACTTCACAGGAGTGCTCCTATTGATAAATGAGTAGAAACGGGTTTCAGGTTTTTTCAGAATTCAACCCCTAAGAGGGGGAAATGGGGTGGCAAAGCATAAACTTCAATGCACAGCCCAAACCGCTGAGTCTAGAGATTCCAAATTTGGCAAGTAGGTTCCTTATGTGGTCTAGGGGTGCACTAAGAAAGGATTTTTCAAAATTCACCCCCTATGGGGGTTAAACGGGGCTCCAAAGTTTGTATGGGGAAATAAGATTAGTTAGACTATTTTATTCGAAACTTCACAGGAGTGCTCCTATTGATAAATGTGTAGAAACGGGTTTCAGGTTTTTTCAGAATTCAACCCCTAAGAGGGGGAAATGGGGTGGCAAAGTATAAAAATCAATGCACAGCCCAAACCGCTGAGTCTAGAGATTCCAAATTTGGCACAAAGGTTCTTTATGAGGTTTAGGGGTGCATTAAGAAAGGATTTTTCAAAATTAACCCCATAGGGGTTGGAACAGGAGTCCAAAGATAACATGGGGAAATAAGATTAGTTAGACTACTTTATTTGAAACTTAACAGGAGTACTCCTATCGATAAATGAGTTAACGTTTGTGTTTCAGGTTTTTTCAGAATTCAACCCCTAAAGGGGGAAATGGGGTAACAAAGCCTGAAATTCAACATAGGTATTGTTTGTATGGTGAATTGGGTTGGGTGTATTACAAAAACAACGATTTTAAAATTTAATGTGGCGACTCTAAAATAACATCATTCCCTGTTGGGGGGTGCGATGGGGTTGAAATGTCTAAAAATCAATATGGGTGTCGATACCGAGATTATCAGATGTGCTGATTACGAAAATGGCATTTATTTTGAGATCCAGAAGATGGCGGATTCGACTTCTATACAGGGTTATTGTATATTTATTGTGATGATTGTGATAACGATGATAATGATTGTGATAGCGATGATTGTGATAATGATTGTGATGACGATGATATTTATTACGATGATAATGATTGTTTTACGATGATGATGATTGTGATAACGATGATGGTGATTGTGGTAGTGATTTTGATGGTGATAGCGATGGTGATGGTGATTGTGATTATGACAGTGACGGTGATAATGATGAAGATGATTTTGATTACGATGATAATGATTGTGATAACGAGGATAGTGATTGTGAGAGTGATTGTGATGGTGATGGTGATTGTGATTGTGTTAGTGATGGCCATTGTGATAGTGACGGTGATTTTGATAGTGATAGCGATGGTGATTGTGATTGTGACAGCAACGGTGATCATGATGAAGATGATTGTGATTACGATGATAATTGTGTGATAACGGGGATAGTGATTGCGAGAATGATTGTGATGGTGATTGTTTTAACTTGATTTTGTGATAGTGACGGCGATTGTGATCATGATTATTGTGATTGAGATGATAATGATTGTTATTACGATGATAATGATTGTAATTACGACGATAATGATTGTGAAAACGATGATGCTGATTGTGATAGTGATTTTGATGGTGATTGTGATGGTGATTGTGATAGTGACGGTGATTGTGGTGGTGATGGTGATTGTGATTGTGACAGAGATGGTGATTGTGATAATGACGAAGATGATTGTGATTAAGATGATAATGATTGTGATAACGAGGATAGCGATTGTGATTAAGATGATAATGATTTGATAACGAGGATAGCGATTGTGAATGTGATAGTGAGTGTGATTGTGTTAATGATGGTGATTGTGATAGTGATGGTGATTGTGATAATGATTGTGGTTGTGATAGTGATGGCGATTGTGATCATGATGATTGTGATTAAGATGATTATGGTTGTGATTACGATGATAATGATTGCGATAATGATGTAAGTGATTGTGATAGTGGTTGTGATCGTGATTGTGATGGTGATGATGATTGGGATCGTGATTGTGATAGTGATGGAGTGATTGTGATAGTGATAGTGATTGTGATAGTGATTGTGATAGTGATTGTGATAGTGATTGTGATAGTGATGGTGATAGTGATTGTGATAGTGATTGTGATAGTGATTGTGATAGTGATTGTGATAGTGATTGTGATAGTGATTGTGATAGTGATTGTGATAGTGATTGTGATAGTGATTGTGATAGTGATTGTGATAGTGATTGTGATAGTGATTGTGATAGTGATTGTGATAGTGATTGTGATAGTGATTGTGATAGTGATTGTGATAGTGATTGTGATAGTGATTGTGATAGTGATTGTGATAGTGATTGTGATAGTGATTGTGATAGTGATTGTGATAGTGATTGTGATAGTGATTGTGATAGTGATTGTGATAGTGATTGTGATAGTGATTGTGATAGTGATTGTGATAGTGATTGTGATAGTGATTGTGATAGTGATTGTGATAGTGATTGTGATAGTGATTGTGATAGTGATTGTGATAGTGATTGTGATAGTGATTGTGATAGTGATTGTGATAGTGATTGTGATAGTGATTGTGATAGTGATTGTGATAGTGATTGTGATAGTGATTGTGATAGTGATTGTGATAGTGATTGTGATAGTGATTGTGATAGTGATTGTGATAGTGATTGTGATAGTGATTGTGATAGTGATTGTGATAGTGATTGTGATAGTGATAGTGATTGTGATAGTGATTGTGATAGTGATTGTGATAGTGATAGTGATTGTGATAGTGATAGTGATTGTGATAGTGATTGTGATAGTGATTGTGATAGTGATTGTGATAGTGATTGTGATAGTGGTTGTGATAGTGATGGTGATTTTGATGATAATAATAAATTGTGATGATTATGAAATTTGGCACAGTTTGTAACCTGGATCAACATGTAGGATAGTATTTATCCCTTTATTATGATTCAGTGGGACAATTACCGAACTTTACGCGGGCGAAGCCGCGGGCAACAGCTAGTCTAAATATATAAAAGAAGAAACTGACTGACTGACTGACTGACTGACTGACTGACTGACTGACTGACTCATCTATCAACGCACAGCCCAAACCGCTGGGTCTACAGATTCCAAATTTGGCAAGTAGGTTCCTTATGTGGTCTAGGGGTGCACTAAGAAAAGATTTTCCAAAATTCACCCCCTAAGGGGGTTAAACGGGGCTCCAAAGTTTGTATGGGGAAACAAGATTAGTTTGACTATTTTATTCGAAACTTCACAGGAGTGTTCCTATTAATAAATGAGTAGAAACGGGTTTCAGGTTTTTTCAGAATTCAACACCTAAGAGGGGGAAAAGGGGTAACAAAGTCAAAAAATCCCAAATTTGGCACATTGGTTCCTCATGTGCTGTAAGGGTGCACTAAGAAAGGATTTTCCAAAATTTACCCCTTAAGAGGGTTAAACGGGGATCCAAAGTGTGTATGGAGAAACAAGATTAGTTTGACTATTTTATTCGAAACTTTCTTCACCTGAAAAAACCTGAAACCCGTTTCTACTCATTTATCCATAGGGATAAATGAGTAAAAACTGGTTTCAGGTTTTTTTCAGAATTCAACCCCTAAGAGGGGGAAATGAGGTGGAAAAGTATAAAAATCAATGCACAGCCCAAACCGCTGAGTCCAGAGATTCCAAATTTGGCATATAGATTCTTTATGAGATTTAGGGGTGCATTAAGAGCCATTTCACAAAATTTAAACGCTCGAGTTTAGGTAAAAGACCGCAGCTTTGTGTATGTGTGCGTAGCTATCCACACTTACACAACGCGAACAATGCAGCGCGAGTGTCGAGACGGACTAAACAATCTTGGGCCGTTATAATCGTAATGCACCTTGGTTTGAGATTTAGGCAAAAATATAATTTATTTATTGAGTATTTAATCTATTAAACCCTTCTAAACTAATAAAACACAAATATATGTTATGTAAATATGTTTTTTATGTGTATGTTTCTATTACATATTTTTCAACACAATTGCTCGTAAAGTGAGCCTTATTACATCGTTATTAAGGCCTTATACCGAACACACACGTGACACACGTGCATAATAGAATTATGCCTACAATGTTAAGTTAGTAGGTACCTAACTGCAAATAATATGCGAGTACACAGAGCATTTTCAATTTAACCGGGTAATACAGTTTTGTTTTTGTCACCACAAAGAGGTTTTATGTCGCTGAAAATCCATTAACATTTTTGGAATAAATAATTAATGTGTCCATAATTAAGACGGAAAAACATTTATTAATATCAAATTATTTATAATTTACAATAATTTGGTCTAAGTATAAGTGTATTTGTATTTTATCACTAAAATTATAATTTCGAAGTAAGCTGTATGGCTATAAGTGTCACCTTACATTTGGCGCATGCAAAAAAAAAAAAGACTTGCGCGCCATTTCCTATAATTTTGTTTGTATCGCATTTGTTGCTGTGAGGTAAATAATTAACGATTTTTGCAATAAGTACATGTTTGTTTTTTCCTCGCAAGTGTGTTGAAAAAGCTCGTATGAAACTCGTGAGCAACTTGCTCACTAGACACTCGGCTGATTTACACCCTCGCCTATGGCTCGGGCTGCAACCCACAGCTTCAGGCGCGGATACAGGATTTATTTTAGGGGGGCGGGGGCAATTTTTAGAAAATTAATTAAAAAAATTGATAAACTTTTTATAACAAATGGGCGTTACTTTACAGAAATCCATGATATGCAAGATACAAGGGGGCAGCCAGCTTTTGGGCCAGGGGGGGGGCGGAGCGTAGTGAGAAATTCTTACGACACCTTGCCTTGGACAGGTTACAATGGTTTCGAACGTTCATATAGGTTTCTTGGTCGAATTTTAGACAAATTCAAGAGAAAGTAGTCTGTAGAGCGTGCGAAGCGAGCTTGAAAGTTTTAACTCTTTTTCTACCGACCTACTGGAGTTACCTGGGCCTCTTATAGACAAAGTTAAGACTAATGAAAACCTAGGTTTCAAGAGCGAGCGCAGCGAGCTCGAAATTTTTTACAACATTGCCTCAGATAATTATGATATAACACCATTCTATAGCATCAGGCAGGAAAAGCTATAACTTTTAAAAATCCTGAGCTTAGAGGGGCAAAAATTTATTTCTCCTCAAAAATTTACTACGAGTTCCTATAATAGGTATTAAAAAAAAGAAGTACTAACTAACAAGTTTTAATTAAAATTAACAGTAAGCCAGTTTATTAGTATGTTGTTTTGTAGAAGATGTCAGGAATATACTACGACTTCAAGTTCTCATGTAATGTTCCCTGATAATGCCAAAAGAATACGCGCTGACGTGAGCGAAACCGCGGGCACAGCTAGTTGTAACTAAAACAATCAATTTTATTGAATCAGACTTTCCACTAGTACCCTGCACGGCGGCGTCTCTTCTAAAAGTACTACCCTCCTCTACTCGATTCACGCGATTTCTCATTCTAAAATGAAAACAAAATAGCTATCAAATTTCGGACCCCAAATATTTAGGAGTGTTATATGTGTTTTCAAACCCTTCAAATTGTAATTACGGTTCTATATTCCATGTCGATATAATTACATACATGTTAAGAAAAGAAAATTTATATGTCAGTGTCAGGTTGTATGTTGAACAAAATATGATTCGCGATCGTAGCAAATAATGGATTTGCCGAGTTACAATCAAATCATCAATGAAATAGTCTTTAGAAATTTTGAATTTCTCGGGCTACCCTTGCGCTTTCACCTTACGTGATCGATAACTATGTGTATGAATTGCAAATATAAATTATATCCACCTCGCTTCTGTTTCTTTTTTCTTTTATTCTTTCCGTATATTGACACAATGATAATACAACCCTTACGCCCCATTGCTATAACTAATAAAACAGAAATATAACTATTCATTTACAAACTACTAAAATAATACTTTACTTGATATAAAACGAAATTCTAACCTAATGAAAAAAAAAAATACAAAGAGAATCAAAATGTTGTAGTCGTAGTATAACAATGCGTTTACAATAGATACGCTCGAAAATCGGGACGCGGAAAAAAATGGCACAGGTCCTTCGTCGACGGGCGCTCGGGCCGTACTAATCGGTGCTCGCTTATACGTCGTAATTTATTCTAATTTAGAGTGAAGTTAAAAATTATATTGTATCTGATTAAATGAATTGATTTTAATAAAACTTTGGAATTAGTCTAGTAAAAGAACATAGTTTATTTTTACATTCTTTTTTCAATGTAATTACGCTTTATTCAAACCAAAAAATCACGATAAAATAGCAGTATGAAACGTAAAAATTGACCTATGACTTTATTTTTTTACTAATTAATGTTATTAATTATCGTTATTCTAGTACATTATGTGTCGACAAAAGCATATGTCTGATGCTTTGTGTATTGTTTTGAGTGAAATTTATAAATATTTATGATAGAATTAGGAATCTGAAATTGACTCTGCGAAGATTTTTTAATAAACTAGTTGTGGGAGATTAATCACTACATAGTAAACAAATAAGTTTTTTGTAAATGTGTTACATTAAGTGTCAATAAGAAAAACTGATCTATTTTTAACATGTATTCAAAAATGCCAGGGTGTTCGCTAAGATGGTAATTTAGGCGACTAAAGTCTTAGAAATTTGCGTGAAAACGTGAAATGGCTCTTAAGAAAGGATTTTTCAAAATTCACCTCCTGAGGGGTTGAAACGGGGGTCCAAAGATTACATGGGGAAATAGGATTATTAATACTACATTATTCGAAACTTAACGGGAGTACTCCTATCGATAAATGAGTTAACATTTCTGTTTCAGGTTTTTTCAGAATTTAACCCCTAAAGGGGGAAATGGGGTAACAAAGCCTGAAATTCAACATAGGTATTGTTTTTATGGTAAATTGTGTCGGGTGTATTACAAAAACAACGATTTTAAGATTTAATATGGCAGACCTGAAATACTACCATTCCCTGTTGGGGTCCGATGGGGTTGAAATGTCTAAAAATCAATATGGGTGTCGATACCGAGATTATCAGGGGCGCTGATTACGAAAATGGCATTTATTTTGAGTTCCAGATGATAATGATCGTGATTACGATGATGATGATTGTGATAATGATGACGATGATTGTGATGACGATGATTTTGATTACTATGAAAATGATTGTGATTAGGATGATGATGATTGTGATAATGATGATTGTGATAACGATGACAATGATTGTGATTACGATGATAATAAGTGTGATAACGATGATGGCGATTGTGACAGTGATGGCGATTGTGATAGTGACGGTGATTGTGATGATGATAGCGATGGTTGTGATAACGAGGATGGAGATTGTGATGATGATGATTGTGATTAAGATGATAATGATTGTGATTACGATGACAATGTTTGTGATAACGATGATGGTGGTTGTGATAGTGATTTTGATGGTGATGGTGATTGTGATGGTGATTGTGAAAGTGGCGGTGATTGTGATGGTGATAGCAATGGTGATGGTGATTGTGATTGTGACAGTGATGGTGATTGTGATAATGATGAAGATGATTGCGATTACTATGATAATGATTGTGATAACGGGGATAGTGATTGTGATAGCGATTGTGACGGTGATGGTGATTGTGATTGTGATACTGTTGGTGATTGTGATAATGATGGTGATTGTGATAATGATTGTGGTTAGAATAGAATAGAATAATTTTATTTGTGTAAAAACATGGTACATTAAGGTCTTAAAAATAGGATTGTGAACTTACATGTTTTGCCATACAATGGCATACAAATATTAGAACATAACATAGAATTTTAATACGAAATATCAATTTGCTCAACTATTAATCTAATAATTAAGAAATAGGAATAACATTTACAATTTAGGATTCGTATATATTCGAAATTTTAACAATAATGCTTATAATTAAAAAGAAAAAACATATACCAACATAAAACACTTTGTAAAACACCACAACACAACCAACACCACCACTTTGTTAACACTTTGTTTTGTGGTTGTGATAGTGATGGCGATTGTGATCATGATGATTGTGATTAAGATGATAGTGATTGTGATTATTGTGATTACGATTATAATGATTGTGATGACGAGGATGGAGATTGTGATGATGATGATTGTGATTACGATGATAATGGTTGTGATTACGATGATAATGATTGTGATAACGATGATGGTGATTGTGATAGTGATTTTGATGGTGATTGTGCCATCACAATCACCATTGATTGTGATGGTGATTGTGATAGTTATTGTGAGTGTGGCAGTGATTCTGATGGTAATAGCGATGGTGAATGTGATGGTGATTGTGATGGTGATGGTGGTTGTGATGGTTATTAAGATAGTGATGGTGATTGTGATAGTGACGGTGATTGTGATAGTGATGGTGATTATGATAGTGATGGTGATTGTGATAGTGATGGTGATTGTGATAGTGATGGTGATTGTGGTAGTGATGGTGATTGTGATAGTGATTGTGATAATGACTGTGATTACGATGGTAATGATTGTGATAATGACTGTGATTACGATGGTAATGATTGTGATTACGATGATAATGAATGTGATAACGATGATGGTGATTGTGATAGTGATTTTGATGGTGATTGTGATGGTGCTGGTGATTGTGATAGTTATTGTGAGAGTGGCGGTGATTGTGATGGTGATTGTGATTGTGATGGTGATGATTGTGATTAAGATGATAATGATTGTGATTACGATGATAATGTTTGTGATAACGATGATAATGATTGTGATAAGGATGATGGTGATTGTGATAGTAATTTTGATGGTGATTGTGATGGTGATGGTGATTGTGATAGTTAATTTGAGAGTGGCGGTGATTGTGATGGTATTAGCGATGGTGATAATGATGGTGACTGTGATAGTGATGGTGATTGTAATAATGATGGTAGTTGTGATAGTGATTGTGATGATAATAATTAGATTATGAAATTTGGCACATAGATAGTTTATGACCTGAATTAACATGTAGGACACTATTATCCCTTTAGTATGATCCAGTGGGATAGTTACCGAACTTCACGCGGGCGAAGCCGCGGGCAACAGCTAGTTTAATATATTTTTCGTATTGTTCGGGAAATTGCGCGGTATCTTCTCGTCCAACCTACCGCAGTGTCTCAAGACGAAAGTCTATGACCAGTGTGTGTTGCCAGTGATTACATACGGGACCGAAACGTGGTCGCTCACAATGGGCCTCATCAGAAAGCTTAAAGTCACCCAAAGGGCCATGGAGGGGGCTATGCTCGGAGTTTCCTTGCGCGATCGAATCAGAAATGAAGACATCCGCAAGAGAACAAAGGTTACCGACGTAGCCCTAAGAATTGCCAAACTTAAGTGGCAGTGGGCGGGCACATTGCTCGCAGAACGGATGGCCGATGGGGCCGAAAAGTTCTGGAGTGGCGACCGCGAACCGGAAGACGTTGCGTTGGAAGGCCTCCCACTAGGTGGACCGATAACCTGGTGAAGGTTGCAGGAATCTGCTGGATGCGAGTCGCACAGGACCGGTCAATGTGGTGACACTTGGGGGAGGCCTATGTCCAGCAGTGGACGCCTTTCGGCTGAAATGATGATGATGATGATAAATATATTTTTTTGTTGACATTTTGAGAAAATTTATGGATTAAGTTGCTTTGACATTATTGTTTTGATAGTATTAAGGGATAATGGTATTTGCTGCACGTTTAACTAAATCTAAATTTATGATAATATTTCTATACGCCATCTCAAGCACTCTGTAACACTTACTTTAACAAATAAACATTTAGATTCTGGGATAGTGACATAAGCTTTGTTTTTGTATAAAAATATTTGTGCGCCATATTATGGCAGGATATGCCGGAACCAACATCTATTTGTACCATGTCCTAACAAATAAACTTTTTTTTTTTTTTAATTTGCAATCGGATGTTCCGAAGATTATCTACTACTAGCGGACGTCACGCGGTTTCACCCGCGTAGTTCCCGTTCCCGTTGGAGTACGGGGATAAAATATAGCCTATGTTACTCAGGGTGAATGTAGCTTTCTAATGGTGAAAGATTTTCTGAAATCGGTTCATTACTTCCGGAGATTACCCCCTACATACAAACTTACAAACAAATGTTACCTCTTTTTATTATTAGTATAGATATACATTCTACTACATCCAAACTGTAAGTTTGTAATCCCCGAAGGAATGCAGAGGTGTACCTATATAACTTCCACATTTCGCCAGTTATATTAAGGTCCCATTTATTGAGGGATTTTCTTTTTAGCTCTTTCCTAGTCGCTGGATAGATGGCGCTAGGAGTAAGTATGATAATGCAAGGAACGGAACCTAAAAAAACTGATTTTAACAAAGCGCGAGAAATGTAGGTTATATTCGGAAGGTTAAGCAAATGAAAGTGTCAGTCAACGAGAGTAAGTGACGTGACACAATGTTTTTTTTCAAGCGTTTTGGGTTTGGCACCAACTATCATAGTAAGTTCAACGCCATCTGATCTATAGAGTTCTTGGAAAATAAGTTTTTTTTTTTAAACCTCAAAAGGAAAACCTCTCATTAGGAGCGAGCCTATTGCTATCAACCGGGCACAGATCCAGACTCTGTGGCTGTTACTGAGTAATTCCTGATAAAAATACCCATTAATACTTTTTCCGAACCTGGAATCGAACCCAGGATCTCTTGCCCAGCCGTCGCACTTGCAACCACTAGACCATCGAGGCAGTAAAAATATGATTGATGTGTAATAAACGTGTTCAAAAGGAATATGAAATGTTTGTTAACTCAGTCTCCTTAATCTATACATATAATAAATCTGAAGAAAAATCGTTTTTGTACAACGAAAATATTACGAAAAAAAATTGCCAGGGTGTTAAAGAATAACCAACAGAACTTATTTCCAGCATTTTTGGAATTTTTGTCTGTTTATCTGTTTGTCTGTTTCGATGATCAAACATCACGTAAAATTTACGCAACCAATGTAGATAACTTTTATACATAAAAATTGTGCGTATCTTTAGGTATTATTTAGTTTTTGTTTCATCGTAATCGGTTAATTCTATCAAAAGATATATCAATTTAAAGTGTTCAAGAAGTACTGATGACAAAAAATGAGTTTAAAATTTACATAGCATGATTTCCATGCATTATATTTTAGCAGTTTAACATCTTGGTCGATAGATGGCGTTGTTAATTTTACTCCATTTTCTGAATCGCGGTGATTAGATTTTCCAACCCCTCCCACGTGTCAGTTGCCTCAAGTTTAGTCGAAACAACAGGAGGAAGTTCACAATACGACGCGTATTTTTTTTTGTTTGTCCACGAGATAGAGAAGTCCGATATACACTCATGTAGGAGCGGAATATCAGGGAAAATTTGTTTCTTTTGAGAGCTTTCATTGCGAGCGCTGCATAAACGGTAAAAGTTACGCAACAATCATGTTTAAGGGAATATTGGTCCTCTTAAAAAGTAAAAAAAAAAAATCCGCGATAGCAGTCTATCTTTTAAGGTTCACACTCTCTCGGCGGTGACCTCTCGCGTCCAGCCCTGGTGCAAGCCATGGTCCGGAGCAAGACGGAATGGAACGCCGTCACCTCAGCCCAGTAATGCTAGAAAAGGAGGTGGCGGAACGTGAGAGGGAGAGAACCACACAACGTCCCGGCAGCCGCGGGAGACGCCCCGGGCGTCGGGGGCTACCACGTGGCCCCCGGCCACCGTAGGCGCGGGCCTGTGGACGGTGGGCTATGGGCTAGCTCGCCGTCCGTCCGTCTCATGACGACAGGCGCGTTGGTGTTTCACGCGCGCCTCAAAGAGAGTCAGCAAAAAGGAAGGGGTCCGTAAGAACCGATGCCTGCCGGGGTTGCGGGACTGTTCGAAAGAAATACCGTGGCCCCGGAACACAAAGGGCGATGAAGGAACATGGATTGGTTTTAGTCAGTAAAAGTCTGACACTCTCTCCTGCTCCGCCCAGAGCGGGAGGAGTCATTTGATGATTTCCCATCCGAAAAAAAAAAGGTTCATACTCTCTCTAACCTTCTCTCTCTCTCATGTGACGCAGACGAAGTTGCGCGGGTCAGCTAGTTAATGATAAACAGTTTAATATTATTTCAAAGAGCAGTCTAATCTTTTTAGGTTAATAAGCTGAAATAAGTAATGAACATCTTTACGCTGAATTAGGTAATAATTGCGAGCTTTTTACTAATTAATTTTTGGTATTCCCTTAAATTTCGACTTTGGCGTTCTCTACTTTATCAGTTATCAAAAGGAAACACAGACTATTTGATTGATTTTGCAAAATTATTCAAATAATTATGGAAACTGAGAGCTTGTTCTTTTTTGGCTGCCAGACTTCTAAGAACTAAGCTTTAATAAAAACTTCATAGTTTTGGTATTTTTACGATTTCATACATATTTTATTCATGAGAAAAATATTATTCGAAAACGCAAGAATAGCAATGCTGTGTATAATATACCTACTGGGTGTAAACAGACTCTTCACGAAGCCGTCTACTAAGCAATCTTTCTATACATCAGTAACGACTTTTTTTTGCGTGAAAAGTCACGTTTTACGGTAAAATTCAATGTAACGCACTCAAAACATTGTGTTTTTATAGTAAAGTTATGACCTTAAAAGCTAGTATTTAAAAAAAAAACATGTTATAAAGTTGGAACCTGTTGACCTTCAATCTTTCTGTAACTATAGTCTGCGCCAGATAAGTAGGAATTAAAGGTCATTGCTCTTTCCTTAATTTCTCTGCGTAGGTACCCCGACAATTTACCTTTATCAAGTAATAAAAAACGATTCGTAATGATGAATCGTTTTTTATTACTAGTTATAGGATCACGATAAAGGTCGTTTCGGGATAAGTTTATGTCATTATTTCTGTTTTCGGAATTATAAATTTGAATTAATGTATGCGGGTTAATGACCTTTAATTCCTACTTATCTGGCGCAGACTATAGACGGTTCCAAGGTATGGTCCAGAACAAAAAAAAATATCGCAATGACGGGGAGAACAAGTGCTTTTCAGCTTCGTTAAGGGTCTATTTCACCCTTTATAAACGTCTAGAAAATTTCATTCAAACGAAATTCCTTCAATAAAAATCTGAAAAAAGTGTTACTACAATTTAAATGTTCGCAATGCTGACTGATATTCGCTTAGTCGGCAGAACATTTTTAACATTCGCGAGTTCCACACAGCGTTTCCCTTGTGACATGGCTGGCAGAATACGGTTTTATTTTTTATTTTGCATTTAGTGTAACATGTTTTCGAACCTTTATTAAACTTCGTTTGTTAGTGTGGGGAACGAAGTTCGTGTGGTTATGTTTGGAAACCCGCAGCTTTATTAGTAATTTAGAGTCCAGCAAGACGATTAATAAAATTACAATGGTTGACATCTACACTAATATTATAAAAAGGAAAGATTTGTATTATTGTGTGTATATTTGTAATGAATAAACTCAAAAACTACTGCGCCGATTTCAAAAATTTACACTCACCCTGAATAACATAGGCTACATTTTATTCCCGTATCTACTCTCACGGGAGTGGAGCTCGTGGCTAAATAATAACAGCCGCTCGGGTCGATCGTTAGGTTAAGCCGTGCTTGCCTAGGTTGGTCTGTGGATGGGTGACCACCCATTACTTACCGAGTTTCCTCCGTGCCTCGGAAAGCACGTTAAGCTGTTGGTCCCGGCTGTCATTTGTAGATCTTTGACAGTCGTTAGGTAGTCAGAGGCCCAAAAAGTCTGACAACCAGTCTTACCAAGGGGTATCGTATTACCCGGTATACACTGGGTTGTGGAGGTCAGATAGGCAGTCGCTCCATGTAAAATACTGGAACTCAGCTGCATCCGGTAAAACTGGAAGCCGACCCCAACATAGTTGGGAAAAGGCTAGGCAGATGACTCTCACGGGAACGGGAACTACGCGGGTGAAACCGCGTGACGTGCGTTAGTTGCAAATATTTTTCTGTAGCCAGTGTAGTGAATTTGATACATCAATATTGTGACGTTGCCTCGAGCGCACACTAAAGGTGGCGGTTCGCGTCGCGACAGAGACAAGTGACCGAGACAAGAGACTAAGACGGGAGACCGCGACAAGTGTCTCGGTCTCTTCTGCGTGTACTGTGGGTCGAGACCGAGACCGCAACCGAAGCTACAATTCATTCAGTATCGGAGTGTCTTGTTGTACTGTGTCTTGTTGTACTGTGTCTTGTTGTACTGTGTTATTAATTTAGACCGTAATGGAAAGTCAAGTAGAACTTATATTGGAGGAAGAAGAAAACGTTGATTTGCTATGCTTTTTCAAATATTGTCCAGTTCAATCAGCTTTTCAGTCTTCGTCAGAAAAAGTATTCATTTTTAAACACTAAACACATGTGCTTTTTGAGCGCGACACGAGACACTACTGATCCGGGGCAGCGACAGTCTCGCTGTCTCCTGTCTCTGTCTCGCTCGCGAACTGTCGCTTATACATTGCCTAACGTCAAGTGACGGTCGCGGTCTTCGGTCGCGGTCTCCTGTCTCGGTCGCTTGTCTCTGTCGCGGCGCGAACCGCCACCTTAACTGTTGCCCGCGTCTATGGTCGCGAATTTTGTTACCAATTTCGAGGGTTCTTTTTTTTTCATGGAACCAGGAATCATTTATCTGCCAGTAAAAGTCTCGTCAAAATCGGTTCAACCGTTTCGGAGATATGTCGGAGTAAAGAGGCAGATAAAAATTGAATAAAAATTATAAGTGCCCTATTCATTCAGTCAAAAGCTGTTAGTAAAGATAACAAATAGACACTTCAATTTAATTTATTTGTAATACATAATTATAGCAGTCGACGGGGGGAGGAGGTCTTTCCCCCAAGGCAGGATAGTCCGGTTAAGCAGACGACAACATCCTCAAATCTCAGCTTGACATAAGGACGGTGAGAGCACATCTAAAATCTTCTGTGTTATTCATGCTTTGTTTTGCTTGTGCTATGTGCAGTGTGCTAGGTAACATGCTGAACAGCACACAGTGCCGGATGAAGCCACATACTACGTACATACAGTGTGGGTTTTGCCAAAGCAAAATCAAAAGCTTAAGGCGATTATAGGAGCTAAATTAGCAACTCTATTTGTGGTGGTTCAAACTTCGTTTGAAATACTGTTCGAATAAAGTTCTTATCAGCTTGCTCTACAAAATGGTTGTTACGTCAGTCACTGCGGACCGAATAGTGCTAAATGAGTGGTTTTTTGCGATTCACAAAAAGCCTATTGATTGGACTAAAAAAAATAAACACTATGAAGCTAATATGTTGCTTGTAGAGTTATTTGCCAAAAAATCTGAATGATCGCATGTAATAGTATGGTTTTTACTCGTTAAAAGAAATTTTTAGAGATAAATTCGTGATTTTTTTTAAACGGGTAAAATTTGTTGTAATATACTGTTTTGACTTTCACGGTTTTTCACTACGTACACTTAAAGTACTAACGGGATAATATCCTTGATTTTCTTTTGATTTTATGAGCTCCCGATATTCCTAGTGAACCCGGTGTTCATTTTTCTTCCTAGTGATACCGTGAGTGCGTTTTGTCGTGAGCTACGATCGAGTTCCAGTAGTGCGCGTAGTAAAAGACTAGTGCTCATTTCTGGACACGCGGCGCGTCAGGTGGTGCGTCGGGCGGCGCGTTATGCGGCGCATCACGCGGCGCGTTGCGCGTTTTTCCGTTTACGGAGAGGCGGCGTGTGCGGTGGCGGTGTCATCTGGATCTGTCATATGTTTGTATTTGCACGCGTACTGCCGCGTTGACAGCCGCGGTGCACGCGGCATGCAACGCTGCATTTCAGCAAACGCGTGTAAAATCGCTTCTCCGTAAACGTCTCATACATTGCCATATATGTTTGAATTTTAAGCGGGCCGCGCCGCACGACGTGCCGCCCGACGCGCCGCGTCTGCGTAAATGAGCCCTAAAGAGGGTAGACAGATTTGTCTGCTCATAATAAATAATTTTCGTCCCACCCGCATACTTCATGAGTATTCCCGCGATCATGATGCTTGCATGCAACAGCGTCGAAATATCGGGAGCTCATAAAATCAAAAGAAAATCACGGATATTATCCCGTAAGTACTTTAAGTGTAGTAGTAATATGTTTTCAAAACGCTATCATACCAGCATATATCCTGGAGAAACGATTTATTTTTCTGGTTTTGTTTATTGCAGTGAATCATATGCTTTTTTGCATTATAAAACTCGCGTTTAGCTTCTATAGTCCACTTAAGATCGTTTTCTTTTCTCCCCGACCTTGACCGAGCCCTAGAAACATTTATAGTTAACCAGTTTTTTATCCATATAAAACCTTTCCTCCCTTTTCATATGATGAATGAATACCTATTTCGTAACATCCGAGGCAAAGGCTAGTTTTTAACAACATTTGTGATTTATAAGCCTATTCGAGGAAGAATAATAATGATTTACGACAAGGATACGTGAGGATAACTGCTAACGCTGCTCTTAAATGTTTCGAAAATGGGAATAATATTTTTGAGGACATCTTCCGTTCGCTTTTAACTGACTTCTAAAAAAAGGAGGAGGTTATGTATTGAAAAAATGTAATGAAATGCAATGCATTCATAACATCCTGCTGATAGATGGATTGAATAGTACGGGAGTCGTGGAGGTATTTAAAGTAAAAATCTTGTATTAAAAACATGTATTTAAAAAATAAAATCGGGGCAGTCTTTGGGGACTGCCGATAGAAGTTAAAACAAAAAGTACACAAGCCCCTCCCCAGTCGTAGTACTGGTTATGCCTCGCGCATGCCTATGTGGTGCTACGCCGGAGCAGATCACATACGAGTGCTACGAAGCGTGACCGCCCGTTACGTTTCACTTCAAAAACTTGTGAAAGTTGGAACTTTGACCCCCAATATCTCCGCAACTAGAAGATTCCTAGGTATGGCCTAAAACAAAAAAAAAATATCGCAATGACGAGGAGAACAAGTGCCTTTCTTTTTCGTTAAGGGTTTTGTTACACCCATAATTTCTTACGAAATTCAGCAAAAAGCTGTAATTTTGAAATTACAAACAGACACATTAATTTTATTTCAATGTATAGATTCATCTGTCTCTTTTTAGTACTGTTGTGAAAGGTTTATAGATTAGAACTTAATGCCCTGTTTAACTTATCACCTCAATTTTTATTCATAAAACTTTTGACATAAAACTTGACATTTTATAGACGCTATTTAGGGACAGCTGCTCCTGTCATTTATATCCCAACTAAGTGAGAGGGTGACATAAAACCATAAAAGTATTTTAACTTGAAAGTTGTAATACGTTTATAAGTTAGCGTTTTAGTGTCCCCAATGGCACACTATACGCTTGTAAAGTTTTTAATTTCCGGTATGAAAGTTACCCAATGTAATTTTAACCCTCTCCGAATCCTATGAGTCGCATAAGGTTTATGACGAAATGTTTGTTAGGGGTTATGCGCACTTACCTATCCACTAATTCCATGGGACGAACTGCAAATGGGACCAACTTCGAATGGGGCCAAATGGGACTAACTGCGAATTGGACCAACTGCGAATAGGACGTGGGTTGAAGTGCGAATAGGACGAAATGCGCATAAGTTGTGTCTATTGTAGGAGCAGTTAAAGAAGTTGGTACGGTTAGTCGATTAATACTTCTGGTTCTTTTACTACAATTATTGAGCAATTCCTCCTATAGATACTACCTCAAATTAGCAACTCTATTTGTGGTGGTTCAAACTTCGTTTGAAATACTGTTAGAATAACGTTCTAATCAGCTTGCACTACAAAGTGGTTGTTACGTCAGTCACTGCAGGCCGAATAGTGCGAAATGAGTGGTTATTATTCTTTATAAAATCAAATTTTCGTCTTTTGGAAAAAAATAAAAAACATAAGACCTGCTTTATAGTTAGTTTAGTTAGTATACAAAGTTTCATGACCTAATTTGAATACCAGCGGTTTATTGTTCGATTTGGAGGTAACTTTGGATTTTTTTTCAATAGAGAAAAGTTTATGGAATCGTGTTTTCGCCAAACAGGACTTAACATTAATCCTCAACTTTACCATAATTATATTTATTTCAAAATTAATGCTGCAGTATTTTAGACGTAACGGAGGATCATGCTAAGCCATTTGAGGTAGTATAGGCCCTTAATAAGATACCGGCTGCTGCTGTTGTGATATATAATATAAATAAGTGATATACAACATTAGTTTTAGTTTAAGTGAAACCCGAAACACGTGTTTAGTATTTTTATGTAGAATCTATGTACAAAATTTCAAAAACTGTATCATGAAAAATCACAAAGCTCCATGCTTGTTTATGTTACCTGGTTGTCCGTAACATCAAAAACCGTGACCGTTATAATAATATAATATTTTTTTTTATTCAGTTCGCATAATAAGGTACAATATTAAAAGCTAGAAACAAAAAAAAACAATGATCCTTAAGCACTAGATTTTTACAAATTTCCTTGTACTCCACACTAGGATACCCTGTGTCGTGGGGTCCAGTCTCTTCCCAAGTAAAGGTAACATGTTAGTTTTAACTGAACTACTTAATTACAAAGGAAATAAAAAATAGGTAAATTAAGATAAATAAATTAACAACTAAAAACTATTATAACAATATTTTTAAATTGAAAAATTTAAGGACAAGAGGTTTGATGTTTTTGGAAGTGTTTGTGTGTGTGTGCGTATGTGGGTGGGTGAGGTGTGGTGGGTGTTAGGATATGTATGGCGTGTATGAGTGGGTGTGGTGTTTATGGTGGGTGAGTACGTGCATGGTTGTGCTTCTCTATATTTTTTTGTTACAATTTTACGACTGTATATACAAAAGGTGTTCTGTTTGGTCATAGTTTGACGACCTGATTGGCGCAGCGGTAGTGAGGCTGCCTTACGTTCTTAGGGTCCCGGGTTCGGATCCCGGTCGGAGCATATGTTTGTGTGATGAGCAAGGACATTTGTTTCCGAGTCATGGATGTTTATATGTATAATAAGTATGTATTTACAAACAAAAAAGTATCTATGTAGTATATCAACTATCTGGTGTCCACAACACAAGCCTCGTTGCTTAGTGTGGCACTAGATGGCGCTGTGTTTAATGTCCAGCAATATTTATATCGAACAAATATGCGGGGAGAAAACGCATCTGAGCGGGAGAGAAAAGATGTATGAAAATCCATTTCTTACGTGGTTTTTCTTTTTTAATTTTGGGTAAGACTATGCCGGTAACCTAAATATCAAAAGCCAAAAAGTTTTTACAGTGAGTTTTTATCTCCAAGTTCGCAAAATGACACTGGCCACTAGCTGTGTGTTGAATGGTGTCGGGCTGGCAGTGCGACCCTGCGGCGGCAGGATAAACAATTTGAAAAAAGAACATGTGAAAATTGCAGACGCCATTGGCGCCATTTCCAATATGTGTGTTGTTTGAGTTTTTTATTTTCCTCGTAGGTGTAGTATAAAGCTTTATGTATCACTCGAGAGAAAGTGCGATTTCCGATCTCGGGTGTTTTAAAGCCCTCGCCTACGGCTCGGGCTTCAAACGACACCCTCGACGGTAATCGGTCACTTTTTTCTCTCGGTGAACAATGTACTATTGTATTAAATACTCAGCAATTAAACTTTCCATGAATTTACATATACTTCTTACAACACTGCAACATCCTATGGTTTCAGAACCTTTCATGGAGGATTCATATCATGCATGTAGATAAAGTCTTGTATGCAACTGTACATAATTAGGTATTAAAACACTCATGTGATACTATTATCACCCACATTCGTGTTTTAATACCCCTCATTATACAACAGTTGCATAAATAACTATTAATGACTCTATAGAATTAGGTTTAATAGTATAAGTTCCATAGTCACACCAAATTGCCACACCAGTGTGACTACGGTTCATTTATTTATCTATAGTCACACTCGTGGTCACCACGCGGCAAGCGCCCCGCGCCGCCCGCGCTTTGCGCCCGCGCCTAGTGCTGCTATGATCTGTAAGTTGTGCGCGTATGATAACGGATACCTACTTAGTGTCGCTCGATGTCCAACTTGTATACTTTTTTGAATATTTTTGGGACAACATATTATAACATGGTGTAAGAATTATTGACATCTATTCAGTCGCTTATTCTAAACAAACTATATTCAGGTTTCGCATACCTGTAATAAAAATAATGTTGTTTAATAGTCCTATTACATTTTTTACGCAAATTTTTGATTTTTACTTCCTGGATCAAATTATTTCGGGACGTACGTACGTACACGAGTCGATAATAATAGCGATCTCCGGATGATTGTCGATTGATACTGACGAAAATTAGAAACGAGACTGACATGAGACTGAGGAGCGACCTGAATTGACGCAGAATTATAGTACTTTAATTTTATTTATTGTAATTTTGTCTTATTATATTGACAAACGAAAACTAATGAAACTTATTCATTGTAGATTGAAGTTTTATATCATATTAATTTATTTGATAAAATTTAGTTTATTTGGAATATAATGGACGCTGAATCAAGATGATATTTATGGCTTAAATTACACTTTATTTACGATTTTTTCCGTGAAAATTCAAGGAATTTAAAGAAATTCTAAAACTCCAATAAACAAGTAAAACATTGACCTTATTTTTCAGTAATTTTAGCTTTTATAAGAATCGCATGTAACAATGTGAATTTGAGCATCAAAGTTCCATCGCCAACGGATTTTCTTGCAAACTGAGTTCGTAAAATATTTATAGTAAATTACACGAAAAGAAAAATGAAATGAACTCCAACTTACAAGAAATGATAATGGCACTATTGTTATTCATAAGCAAATAATTAAAATATCTAATTGATGCTGAAAATTACTGCGTCAAAAATCATGAATTTGCGTAAAATATGTAATAGGACTCATAGGTGACAATATAAGTTTAGTTTTAAACCGTGAAAGGTAAACAGTGTATAAGCACACACAAATACAGAGGCGAACCAGAGACATTTTCTACCACCTTGACTAACCTTGGTGATGCAAAGATCAATAGCTAGGTAGCTAAGTCCAATTCCAAAAAAAGTATTAAGACAAAATTAGAGCAGATTTTAATTTAGGTACCTACCTATATGATAAAATTTCTTAACTGTTAAACAATGCTGAACTGTTACGAAGTGTATCGAAACAGTGTTAATCTACTCCTGTTGCTGGCTGTACCAACTGATTCAAACTGCCTTTTGGATTATTTTCATGAGATAGAAAAGTAGGTACAGTAGGCACTTAAAATAAAACGTAATAAACTCAGACAGTCGGGTAGTTAGTACCTACAAGTTACCTATATGAGAAAAATATAGAATATACTCGAATTTTCGTCTGGGCAAGAGAAAATATATTGTCGACCATCCGCTTGACTGCTTTCTATGATTTTCTTTTTATTTTATTTTCATACAACGTTTAAGAAAAAAACATAATTTATTGATGTTCTCAATGTAAAAGTGCTTAGAATCAGCTCTTATAACGCCAACAACTCAGACAAAGACTTATAATACGTTTTATCACAATCTTCAGACATAAGTTCTAGTACGCCGTGTACGCACGTACGAACACGAACACAGAGAACACAAACATCAAACTTTAACATTTAGTTGGTACGTATGGACGGCATATTCGACGACGAACGCGAACATAGTTCGAATCAATGACGTATTATATATAGGCACGTCATGAACCAACATCGCGGCGCTTAAAAACGGCGAAAATACTAGAACTACTTATAAGCGTGAAGAAAGAGAAAGAAAATATGACACCGAACGGCGGGATGCCTGTTGCGAGAGGGAGATAAATATACATCTTCAGTCACGTCACAGGATTTATTAAATTATAAACAAACGTAGCGTCGCGCGACAGGTTAGTGCGTAACTAAGCGCTAATTGGCTTCATTTCATGTTGTCATTTTAGAGTGCGGACAACGTATCTATAGTTTATATATCATTGGTTCGAATCGAGTTCGCGCACAACAGTCGTGAACTTTATCTTAAGGGCCATATATGCCTCAAATGGCTTAGCATGCCCCTCCGTTATGCCTAAAATACTGCAGCATTAATTTTTAAATAAATATATATAATAAAGTTGAGGACTAATGCTAGGTACTATGTGTGACGAAAACACGATTCCATAAACTTTTCTAAATAGAAAAAAATCCAAAGTTACCTCCTAATCGAATAATAAACCGCTGGTATTCAAAAAATACTTCAAATTAGATCATGAAACTTTGCATACTAACTGAATTAACTATAAAGCAGGTCTTATGTGTTTTATTTTTTAGTCCAATCAATAGATTTTTTGTAAATCGCAAAAAATCACTCATTTCGCACTATTCGGCCGCAGTGACTGACGTAACAACCGCTTTGGAGTGATTAGAACTTTATTCTAACAGTATTTCAAACGAAGTTTGAACCACCCCAAATAGAGCTGCTAATTTTAGGGTTAGAAGGGCCTTGATAGCCATGGGGCGGGGCCGTTGGAAGTGGTCTATTGTGAGTTTTTAAAGCTCTTCGAACACCGTCCATACAGAGAGATTCGATGTTTGTTAGGGTACGCACGTGCGAACCAAGTTGTTGCGTATCATGCAACGCAACGTACGTACGTGCGTACACGGCTATATGTCACAAATGTCTGATAACATTGTTTACGAAAAGACACCAATCATATTAGTAACTTAATACCTTTGCGAGGGTGTACGAAGTCAAATCAAATGATAATTTTGGTATTCACTTAGAGCTAGTTTGAAACCCTATCCCGCTCTTCACAAGTTTTACGTAGTTTGGCCGAGATCATAGATATTGATATATCTAGGTAACGCAAGTATCACGATCCGTATAATAAACAAGCGTGCCATTTTTGAATACCTAATAATTCACTGTTTTATCGTTTTATACTTTCACGGTTTTTACTACACTTAAAGTACTTCAAAAGAAAATCACGGATATTATCCCCTAAGTACTTAAAGTGTACCTAATTATTATGATGACAAAAACACCATTTAGTTACTATACAAACAAGTTAATATTACAAAATATACTACACTTTTTTATATTATACTAGCGGACGTCACGCGGTTTCACCCGCTTAGTTCCCGTTCCCGTAGGAGTACGGGGATACAATATAGCCTATGTTACTCAAAGTGAAAGTAGCTTTCTAATGGTGAAAAAATTTTTGAAATCGGCGCAGCAGTTTTTGAGTTTATTCATTACAAACATAAAGACACAAAAATACAAATCTTTCCTCTTTATAATATTAGTGTAGATGACTAGAAATGTTCTAGAGTTGCAACTTATAACGTTGAGATTTTCAACAAATTAGCTTGCTGCTTCAGTCAGTACCGGGCACGCGAAGTCGGTGCTCTTTCGTTATGTATATCTGTTGCCGAGATATATAAAGGTTACTTAGTACGTGCTTCGACTTAGTCATGTTACCGTCTCTATTTTGAACGAATAGTTTGATAGTTGTGCGATATCGCAGGAATAAGTAACGTTTAGTCTAACTAAGTGCTAATGCTAAGTTACGCTTGTAGATTATGAAACTGCTCCGTTTGTCTCGCGGTAGCAAGCGCAGCTGATGTTCGTGGGGTCCTGGGTTCGATTCCCAGGTTGGGCAAAGTGTTATTGGGTTTTTCCATCAGGAACTTCTCAGTAGCAGCCTGGAGTTCGTTAGTTGACGGTGTGTACTCCCGCGTCTCGCTGTTCGTCCTGCGCCAGATCTCTCTCCGGTCGTGTTAGATTGCCGTCCCATCGTACTCTGAGCACGGGAAGAAAGAGTGTACTGTATCAGAGCAAACACTTCCGCACTATAAAATCTCCCGCACCAATGGCCTCCGCTGAGACTGGCCGCTGTGACCAAAAACTATCAGGAGGGCTATTATTTTTAACATTATGCTAAAAAAGACCCGAAAAAGGTAAAAATACTCGTTTGCATGTGTATTATAATGTGTTTTGATCGTGAAAGTTTAAAAAAGACAAAAAAAGACCCTGTTTTTAACAATATGCCAAATTAATTTAAAAAAAAAATACGCAGTCGGGTTTTTTTTATTTTACACTTTTTAGTTACTTAGAAATATCATTTTAGAATCCTCATGATGAGCCCTTTATCAAGCCGTTCAGGTGCATAGCGTGCCGAATATTTGGTGCCAAAAATCCGCCATTTTGTTTTTTTTTTTTTATATACCCAGTGTCACTCTCACAGTAAATACAAATCTAACGACATCTCTCAAGCTAAAATCCATTGAGCCGTTCAGGCCACAGAGCGTGCCCAACAATTATACATAGTATACGTATACACTAGAAAAACAGAAACCTCCTTCTGGCGCAGTCGGGTAAAAATCCTATATGGCCTATAAGTATAGATCAATGGTATTTCAAAATAAAATAAGAAACATAAAATAGTTATGAGAATAAAATATGAACGAATTTTAAAATACACGATTTTTGTCCCAAATTATATTAATATAATTATTATATATTATTATACTAATTATAATTATAGTATACGTATACACTAGAAAAACAGAAAACCACCGTTTCCCTAAATTCTAAAAAAGCTTTTAAAACGTGACAACAACGTCCATCTTCGGTATAACTATGTTCAATCGTCAATTGTTTTTTTATAACGTCATTGCCATATTATTATTATTTTATTGTCCTTATTTAAGTAAATTTAATTTAATTTTCACCGGGGTTTTCTTTTTTCTTGTTCTCCAAAAAGGATTACAAAAATAGAATCTAATCTCTGTACCTAAATAATACCCTCACGGATCGGACAGGTTTTTTTTAACATATTTTAGATCTCTCCCCTCCCTAGAGTTTTAGATTCAGAATACCAGATGTTCTGACCACCTAGTCCGTATCTATTGAAGTGAAAAAGGCGGATCGGCAATCTGGAACAACGAGAACATTTCTACAAACATCCACAAAATTCAGGCGTCCGTTTCAATGGACATGCTTGCAGCGGAGCGAAAAGTAGTTTTAGTGCCAAAATACACTGAATGTACGTGTACCTCCTGTGTCGTGTACTAGACAAAATATTTGCTTTTCTAGGACCCTCGCAACGACGAATTTAACACAACTTCATGTAAATATTTCCCTTTTTAGGGTTACGTACCCAAAGGGTAAAACCGGGACCCTATATTACTATAGTCTGCGCCAGATAAGTAGGAAATAAAGGTCATTAACCCGCATACATTTTTATTCAAATACATAATTCCAAAAACAGAAATAATGACATAAACTTATCCCGAAACGACCTTTATCGTGATCCTTGACTATCTCTATTAAGTAATAAAAAACGATACATAATGTATTGTCGGGGAACCTACGCAGAGAAATTAAGGAAAGAGCAATGACCTTTAATTCCTATTTGTCTGGCGCAGACACAGAACATTTAAAGGAGGTTAGAAAGGAAATAGATCCTGATTTGTATCAGAACGCGTGTCGCCGCTTGACTCCCACTCTTTAACTTCACTACAAGCAAGAGACCAATGCCTACGCGGATTACGCACACAAATAAACAACACGCACTTAGATCGTGAGTTTGCTATTGGTTGTCACACTAACGTAGTCCCTGCGTTTGACGTACACTCATACACGCGTAAAAGCTCATGTATGGTGGGCGACTAAAAGGTCGATTGTTGATATCGATAAAATTAATGTAATCTTGCTTCTAACTTTGCAAGTATTGTGGACTATGCGGACTTCTGTAATGCATGTTGTGAACATTATTCATGCGAATATAATAATAATATTCCACAACTATCACACAACGCCATCTAGTCCCAAGCTAAGCAGAGCTTGTGTTATGGGTACTAGACAACTGATAGACATACTTATATTTCTAAATACATACATATTATAGATAAATAACACCAATATAAAAACAAATAAAAAATACGTAACTGAATTTTAAAACCAATTTTATTATAAACATTAGGATTTAACATGGAATATTTACCGTGTTTATTGTTTGTTCATTAGAGAATGTCGGTTGCCTCTCAACCTTACATTTCCGGTGCTTATCACCAGTTCAAAAAGAAAAAGATTACACTAGTTTACTCAATGACGTATTATATATAGACACGTCATGAACCAACATCGCGGCGCTTAAAAACGGCGAAAATACTAGAACTACTTATAAGCGTGAAGAAAGAGAAAGAAAATATGACACCGAACGGCGGGTTGCCTGTTGCGAGAGAGAGATAAATATACATCTTCAGTCACGTCACAGGATTTATTAAATTATAAACAAACGTAGCGTCGCGCGACAGGTTGGTGCGTAACTAAGCGCGATGTGGCCAATTGGCTTCATTTCATGTTGTCATTTTAGAGTGCGGACAACGTATCTATAGTTTATATATCATTGAGTTTACTTACACGATTTTTGTCCTTGAAATGAAATATATACGGTTACGTTACTTATGGTATCTACATTTCGGAAGAAATATAAATCACATATTAAATCATAATTATGTTAGTTTCAACATTGAAAAATTACATAAAACTTATAGTACTAATACAAAAAATATACAAAAACCTCACTCAAAATCTAGGTATATTAACAATCGGTCGGAATAAATAATATTATTTTAAATATTAAGTGTACTATTGATAATAATCCATTGTATCATAGTAATTATCGACATTGTTTACAAATTGGCACAGCACTATCGATGTGCCTAGAGTTCGTGGAATTACACCTTTGGTTCGGCACTCGGGACTCTCGCAGTGAACGTAATACATTGCGCGATCGCTCACGTAATGCAAAATGTATAGTCCATCTATTGCAAGCAATGTATTACTATTCGTCTGCTTGCGATTATTTCGTTTTTGTCTACAAACTTCATAATGCTAATGTTATAATTACAAATATCACAAGTATTTTAATGTTTTTGGACTTACCGGTGGAAAGAAATCCCTTCTCGTGCTACACTACACACCTGGCTTCTTTTCCGACACGTTATAATAGCGCAAAACGGCATAATTTAATATTTTTGCGGAGCTTACGTACGCTGTCAAAACAAGAGAGCGATTGCTGGCCGGTAAATTAAATTTCGGTTGATATTGAGCATTTGCTCATAACCGCGGCGCGCGTGCCCCGCCCACAAGGCCTTTCTAACCTCCTTTATATGTTCTGTGGGCGCAGACTATAAGACTCCACTGTCCGTCTGTCTGTCTGTCACCAGGCTGTATCTCATGAACCGTGATAGCTAGAAAGTTGAAAATTTCACAGATGATGTATTTCTGTTGCCGCTATAACAACAAATAATAAAAATAAAATTAAAGGCTGCTCCCCTACTATGATGGTACGGAACCCTTCATGCGCGAGTTCGACGCTCGCACTTGGCCGGTTTTTCAATAAACACCCCTTCTCATTGTAATTTTATTAGTCAAAAGATACTTGTAGGGCTGTATCTTGATCTTGTTTGTCTTGGATAAAGTCTGAGTCAATTATTAAAATGAAAGAATAATACAGTACAACAGCCGAAGCTCCAAAAATGTTTCAATATCTCATAGAAAACTTAACAGTGATTTTAATTTTTAATAAAAAAATATAAAGTGCAGATTTATTTACGTTTGTTAGTAAGTAATAAAGGCAAGTTTTGCAAAGCTTATTGCTGAAATTCCTCCTAAAAGTCCCCCTAAGGGGGAAAAGTGGAATCTAAAAAGAAAAATTTGAACTCCCCCCTGATATTCCCCCTTACAGTCAGATAATTTTTATCAGAAAAAAAAATTGAAACCACTTTTTATTAGCTGTAAGTTTTCCCAACCTATGTTAGTTTGACATTGTTTTTAAGGGTCGGGATAGAGTTTAACATTTTCAGATGAGAAGTTACCTGACAATTAAAAAAACTGCTCTTAAAATATTGTTAATATCTAATATTAAAATAATTTTTCCTTTCGATATGTTTTTAATTTACCCAATAGACGTTCACATTTAGTTAGATAAACAACTGAAGTTTACTGAATCAATTAGAAACTAAAATATAGAAGAAACCTCTGTTTACCCACCCGCATTTACTTAAATGTCTAGAACGCCGACAACAGACGAGGCGTAAGTTAATATAAAATTATTTTCCGCGCGTTCCCAGACAAATAATGGCTCTTTTCCGGACGTCTCATCCTTGGGATGACAAAAGAACTTTGTCGAGAGGATTTGACGCAGCATTTTTCGACTTACAACAATGTAGTTTTCGAGATTACCAATTTGTCTGCCACGTGCAAAGATTTAAGGTGGAAACATCAGGGTAGCACGCAAAATTCACAGTCATCAAAAAGTTATTCAATGGGATTAAATTAACGTAAGTGTCAAACTCAATTACTCAAGGAAATCGCCGCACAGTGGATCGCAAATCGAGTTTCATAGACATAGACCACTTACAATTTTTTTATCCCGTTTTCTGGCTGGAAACTAATGCAGACCAGTCAAAGAAGTCCCAAAATCATCATATTTTTCACCTCAGGTGATTCTGACGCGAAAATATTTTTTTTTTCAGTAAAAAAATGTATGGACGAAAACAGATAAATCCATTTTAATCGAGACTCGTGAGAGTGCGTAATATATCCTCTGGTATGATTTTTGTCCTTATGTTTTACTATTTTTTGACATATCGCAAGACCCTGGCTCTCGACGGACTCTGGGTGAAAAAAAAAAACTAACGTTTTTTTAAATTATTATTTCATCTTATTCCGAATAATTACAGTATGTAACGACCTGTAAGTGGTATTTGACACTCGGCCTGTTGCCTGAAGCGTACTACTGCCTTCCTAATGACAGTTTACCTGCTAATCCGCCATTTTATAATGGACTTAATATTTAATCCCTTACTAATGACCTTACTGATGACTTACTAATGAATGAAAGAGCTAATGAAAGGAAATCCTCCTTTGCCACTCAAGCGTAAAATCATGGACATGTGCATTCTTCCCATTTTGACATATGGATCCCAGACTTGGTCTTTGACAAACATTCAAAAGTCCAAACTCAGGAGCGCAGCATTCTAGGCGTCAAACTTACCGACCATGTACGCAACACCACACTGCGCTCCAAAACACAAATCACTGACGTTGCTCAAAAACCCGCTAAGCTAAAGTGGGACTGGGCTGGCTATATCTGCCGTAGATATGCCCACGAGCTGTGGGCCAAAATAACCACGATGTGGAGCCCTGATACAGCCAGAAGGCGACGCGGTAGACCTCGCAGGAGATGGTGAGACGAGCTGGACAAAACCAACGACCAGTGGCCCACATTGGCCCTGGATCGAAGAATTTGGAAGTCATGGGGAGAGGCCTTCGCCCAGCAGTGGGATGACACAGGCTAACAGTAACTGTAACAGTAGTACTAATGACCATACGTGATTAATCTAGATAATGAGCTCGATAGATGTTGTTCTTACTCGGTTTATCATTGTTGCTAAATAATTTAGTATTATAAACGTGCTTATTAATAGGTTCCTGTTAATACCTGTACTTTTCGCTGCTTTACATCTTTTTATCCTTTCCTTGACTGACTGAATCTTCGACAAAATTCATGAAGAATATCTCAATCTTCTTCTGACAAAGTGACAACCAACTGTGATTGAACAGTTCCGAACATTCTTAAGTAATTTCTAAGCTTACCAGACTCTTTCATAATTACAAATAGGTCCACGTTAGTTTTTAAAACTGATTTTTCCATTTTCACAGCTATTCAGGCACAATGTTTCACAGAAAGTAGTTAGCAATTAACTAAAGTTAATTTCGAGTGCTCTACGTATTTAGTGCTCAATACTTTATCCTGTATTCATGAGCACTAATTAGTAGAATAAATGAAACAATTAATAATAAGTCTTTATGAACTATAAATATCTAAGTGCAACTGTGTTCAAAGGTATTGCATTATAAAATCGCCACAAAGTTAATAGGATAAACAGGAACCTATTAACAAGCACGTTTAAAATACTAAATTATTTGGCAACACTGATAAACCGAGTAAGAACAACATCTATCGAGCTCATTTTCTAGATTAATCACGTATGGTCATTGGTGGGTAAATTCACCAATTTTTAGGACGATTTTGAAAATTTATTTTATTTAGAGAAATGGGGATTATTTATTAGTGGACTGTATGGAGGATTCTGATTATCGTCTTGCGGAATCAAAATGACATGAACAAGCGACAATAGATTAAGAGGAGGTAGAAAATTATGGCTCACCTACCTTGTTCCGGGGCCACGTGGTGGCTTCGATGGCGCGGTCGGCGTTTGATTGAAACACTGGTTGTGAATGTCTTCTGGTGCACCAGGTCGCGGATGGCCCCGGGGCCTCTGGCTGGAGAAAGAGTAGGCTTTTGCCCAGCAGTGGGACACTCAATCAAGTTAACAAAAAAAAGTGCCAAACTCGTCACCCAATTTTGGGTTAAGTCAATTTAAATTGTGATCGACACGCTAAGAACAAGAATGTACGTCGTGGGTTGTATTGATGATTTTATTTTAGCTTAATAAAGCCATATTTATCAGTCAATCATATTTTAATCAACATACAACCTGACACTGACCGGCAAATTGCAAAAAAACGTAAAAAAATTCGTGGGCTTTCTGGCGCTTCCACCTTAAGTTGTTAAAATATACTCTTACCGTATTGTACTCGTTGTGTAAAGATCAAGATATAATGAATCTTGGTATGAGTGCCCGGGACAATGTTATTAACAGAAAAGATATAAATCTTCGGCCATGTGGTAATTTCAACATTTTCTCATGACCTATAACATTCTTTACTTACAGTGATAAAAGGAAAAAATCCAATAATAATGTCCATAAATGGTGACAAAATAAATCTTACTTTTCGACACAAAGTCGAAACCTTTCGTTTGGTTTCTAAGAATGTATGCCTTTTTAATATGTAATGTTCCAATTTTCTGCTAGAGAATATGATCAATATATACATATTTACCACGTATTGCTGGATTTATTAATTACTGCTCAGTCATCTGCCTAGCCTTTTCCCAACTATGTTGGTGTTGGCTTCCAGTCTAACCAGATGCAGCTGAATACCAGTATTTTACATGGAGCGACTGCCTATCTGACCCTTGCAACCCAGTTAGACTGGGTAATACCACAAAAAAATGAAGAAAAACTCGAACAAACTGGCCAGTAATGAAAAAGGATCTCATGGCTAAATAACAATAGTTTCAGTGCAATCATAAAATCGTAGTTTTTACAACAATGCTTGAAACATTGTACTTGTACACTTAGTATAATTTTTTGATAGTTTATTATTGCTATTTTATTTAACGTAGGCGAGTTAAAATGCGAAAACTTCTTGAAAGTGCCCCAGTAAGGCTCTCCAGACATCCCGATCATCATCATCATCAGCCTATTAATGTTCCCACTGCTGGGACACAGGCCTCCTCTCTATGAGAGGGAATGGGCTATAATCCACCACGCGGGCCCAGTGCGGATTGGTAGATGTCACATGTCTTCGAATTTTTTGGTTCTAGGACATGCCTCCTCACGATGTTTTCCTTCACCGTTTTGAGAGCAGCGGTGATGAAATAAATTACATAAAGTAATGCGACTGACTGGGTTCGAACCCACAACTTACTGTTCGTAAGTCGAGGCCGCCACCACTGGGCCACCGCTGCTCACTTCGACATCCCGATATATAGAGTTTGTTATATCCATCAAGATTATAATGATAATAATAATTATCATTTAATGGATGTAAAAGTACCCGTAAAGAAGCCGAAAGCCGCTTGTTTTTCCTGTTATTGCGATATTATTTTGTTCTAGACCATAGCTGGGAACCTTCTAATTCCGGAGATATTGGGAGTCAAAGTTCCAACATTTTCACAAGTTTTTTTTTAATAACCTAAATAATAATAAGTGGCACTTTGTAAGACAGTTCAAATCAAATAATTTATTCGCATAATATGGGTAAATAGATGGTACATAAATGTTACATTACATAATATAACAATAAGGATCCTCATATTAAACATTTCTGGTATACGAAACATAAATAAAAGCTTTTAATAACAATTAAACAAAATGGGTGATATAACTATGCATACGAACTTAACTATCATCATTGCACTAGATTAGGAACTTAGTTAGGTGTTATAATAATTTTCTATTCTTATAACTAAGGTATTCCTGGGTCGTGTAGAAACATTTATTGACTAGCCAGGCGTACATTTTTTTTCGGAATAAACTAATGGGTAGGTCTTTTAGTTCATTAGGTAATTTGTAAAATAATTTAATTGACATGGGGTAACAGTTTCTTGTAAACAGATCAGTTCTTAATATCATATTTCTATTAAATTGTTATTGCTTGTTTGGTTAGCGCCAACAACTATTTGTCTTCTATCTTTCACCAGCCCACGCGCAGAGGCGACTAATAACGTAAATGGCTTCAGCCCAACAATACAAATCACCACGTTCTCGCGGTGATATATCTAACGACTGCGCCGTATCGTTTATTACGGGGCTTATTACAGCATCATGCTGAGATAGGGGCCTTTTGGCCTCGTACAGGACCAATTTCATTTCATGTTTTTTTTTTTTTTCTCTTTTTGTTTTTTTTTTTACTATTTGTAAGTACTGTTAATTTAACCATTTTTATTTGTGTGTTGTCCTGTGCGGGCTAATAAATGCTTTTTCTTTCTTCTTTCTTTCTATTGCTCGAACAGAAAAAAGCCAATTAAATAGAATAAAAAAGTTTAGAGGGATTTTTCTGCCAATTTTTAGGTCAACCATTGTGTGGAAAGTTTTGAGTATGAATGTGGATGGGTGTAAGAGTAGAGGAAGATCAAAGAAGCGATGGATGGACTGTGTAAAAGATGATATGGCAAGAAAGGAGGTGTCTGATGAGATGACGAATAATAGCGAAGTATCGAAGAAGACATGCTGTGCCGACCCCAAATGAATTTGTACAAGGCCAAGAGAATGTCGATGATTTTTAGGTCATCAGAATAAATCTCTTTGCGTTGCTAACGCTACACAACCGACATTATCATCCTCTTCACAGAAGTTCAAATATTTTGGTCTGCTTAAAGTGCGTATCTTTTCCCATTTTATTATTATTTCAAAATAATATAATATCAATAGCTGGCTCGACGGCATGTAAAGCCTTGTGAGGGGGGGCTCTTGGGCGGCATAAAAACTCTGTTACCAGCTTAGGCACTGACCACACGATAAAGAAGAAATAAACAGAAATTTGTGTTGCGGGAGACAAAGTCTTCCAAAGCGTCATGTTTCCGAAATCGGTAACGCCAGCACTGAATACTTGAATTAATTCTAATCTATACTTAATATTATAAAGCTGAAGAGTTTGTTTGTTTGTTTGTTTGATCGCGCTAATCTCTGGAACTACTGGTCCGATTTGAATAATTCTTTCAGTGTTGGGTAGTCCATTTATCGAGGAAGGCTATAGGCTATATAACATCACGCTGCGACCAAAAGGAGCGGAGCATAAATGAAAAATATTGCAAAAACGGGGAAAAATGTATTCCTTTTGTGAGCTGTTTCTCTTTTATGTGACGCAGACGAAGTTGCGTGGGTCAGCTAGTAGCTTAATATATCTTGGAAACATGACATTTTAGATTTGATTTCAACTTCCAATCTTCGGGCTGCTACCGAAAATGGAATAAAACCCATAACAGTTTTTTTCTGATCTCGGAATAAAAACCAGGACCGCGCCTCAGCCTCGCGCTTGCGAGCGTAAGACCAACGCAGCTTTTCCAAAATATAAAAAAACTGCAGCGGGTTCGTCCCATAATACAAGTTGTAAATAATGACAAGGATTATCATATTAAGAACTAACTAAAACCTTCCTCTTGAATTACTCTATCTATTAAAAAAACCCGCATCAAAATCCGTTGCGTAGTTTTAAAGATCTAAGTATACATAGGGATAGACAGACGCGGTGGGGGAATTCATTTTATAATAATGTAGTGATTAACGTGCAGTTATACACTAGTTTCAGGTCAACAAAACTAAGCTCGTATACCCGTAGAACAGCTGATTTCTTTTAAATTTTCAAGAAGATACGTCTCTCTTTCACACCACCTGAAATGATTATCCCTCGACGTTTAAACCGATCACTCTGCATATTATAATAATAAAACCTACCACCAGCATCACTAACCAAAAAAATTTACAAAATATACATAATAATATAGAATCCCAGATATTTTCTATATTGCACTTGTTTATTACGTTCATTGTATTCGGACCCTTAATTTCGCAGTGAGGTAATGGTTCATTATACCCGAGTATGGCCGTATATGAGACTTCATAATTATAAATTAAGTAGCGTTGGTTGTCAACTACCTACTGTCAGGGATTAATTAAATTCTGTATAGCGGCTCTTTTAAATATCCCTTGTAGGATTAATTAAATATTTTTGACATAGCAGGGCTCTGATGGTCGGTATTTTTTGCCCTGAATATTATTGTGCTGTGGTTATGGTGTTTTGGGAATCTATACAAATAAATAAAATTGTAGTCTGTTTGTAATTTCAAAATAACAGGTTTTTACTGAATGCATATGAAAGTATGTACCTATATACGTATAACATAAACTATATACTTATAAAATATATTTTTTTACATTTTTGTGTATGTCTGTCTGTTTGTTCCGGCTAATCTCCGAAACGGCTGGATCAATTTTAACGGGACTTTTACTGGCAGATCGGTGAGAGGTGTTTTAAGGAGTAACTACTTTTATTTTAGAAAAAGGTTTAGGGTCCGTCCGAAAAAAAAAAGTATTATTGTTTACAAAATTAGATTTGAATATCCCTATTCAAATCTAATTTTAAATCATATTTTTATTATAGTTTCATGTATGTATGTATGATTTATTCATTGAAAATTATACAAAATTTACATTAGTAACACTCTGCCAAACTGCGCAGCAGTTTATTGGCAGACAATACAATTTTGTGCTCTCATTTTCACACTCTTAGTGTGTACACATACACGTTTTTTTATTATTATTATTACTAACACACATGCAACTATTTACTAACATAACGATTTAAGACCTATTAAAATATATCTACTACTTATTTCAGATAGAATTTAAAAAACAAAAAAAAAAATGATTGGCAAAAGAACTGCTATAGACTTTCTAATGTTGTCTGGAATGGAGTATTCTTTCTAACATGCTTCGTCATGCGGACGAAGGTCGTGGGCAACAGGTAGTAATGTACATAATTATGTATGTGACGGCTAAAGATATTTGTGACAATAAACTTAAGATAAGCCACCCCCACCCCCCGTTTAGTGCCAAGCTTCCAGACATTCTGTTACAAATAAGAAGAAAATAAATAAAACCTTTCGTTGTTAAACTTACTCTACGTGTGGCATTTAACGGATGCTGAAATGCATAAGAACATGCATAATTAACACATAACTTAGAATTCCTAAGAACAAGCCCCAAGATAATGATAACATAAGCAAAGGCAACATTATCCAAGTTCACCAAGAACTTCATTAACTTAACATAGTCTAGGTAAGTAGTCCTACATGTGAATTTAAACCTTTTCTCTCTTGTTTCAGAGTCTAGTCTTCCGTGTGATGAGCCATCCGACGGTGCCGGATTTTCAGCAGTGTGTGTCTTTTGAGGCGTTCGCTAACCATCATCAGGAGTTAGCGTATAACGTGTTTTGTCTCGGAGCTGTATATTTTCTACCCTTGACAATAATATCGGTGTGCTACGCGTGCATTTTTTATGAAATATCGAAGAATTCTAAAGAAAATTCAGGTGAGTTTTTTTTTGTATAGCTAGTAAAGATCGTGGCTTAATTATAACGGGTAAGTAATATATGATATAATTATAAAATCTCTAATATTTACAAGACATAACAACTGAATCTATAATTTTATTCGATACTAGCTTCTGCCCGCGACTTCGTACGCGGATCCTGTTGCTTATGCCAGCGACAACAGGGTCGTCAAAATCGAAGATCTGAAACGTCTGATGTCGAATTTTAAGAGCCCGGGGACGGGAATACAACGGGATGCGCGAGACGATTCGAGACGTTCCAGATCTTTCATTTTAGTAAGTCAACAGGAAATGCCCATCAGACTAAACATTTTTATAAGTCAACAGGATATGCCCATCAGACCAATCAACACGTCACTAAGACGTCATTCCTATATGTGTTATGGTGTAGCTGGGCTCTTGGAGCTCCACAACAGGTGTTCCAGATCTTCGATTTTTATAAGTCAACAGAGAGTGCTCATCAGATTGAACAACTTTTGCTAAAACTTCATTCATATATATATATGTTATAGTGTAGCTGGGCTGTTGGAGTTCCACATCAGGTGTTCTAGATCTTCAAATTTATTCTCTCAGCAGAAAATGCCCATCACGTGGAACAATTTTTGCTATTCTACCATTTTTGTATCTCTTATAGTTTAGCTGGTCTGTTGCGGTTCTGCATCAGGTGTTTGTTTCCAAGATAAAAGTCAACAGGAAATGCCCATCAGGCCGAACAACTTTTGCTAAGACGTCATTCCTATGTGTGTTATGGTGTAGCTGGGCTCTTGGAGTTCCACATCAGGTGTTCCAGATCTTCAAATTTATTCTCTCAACAGAAAATGCCCATCACGTGGAACAATTTTTGCTATGGTACCATTTTTGTATCTCTTATAGTTTAGCTGGTCTGTTGCGGTTCTGCATCAGGTGTTTATGTTTTTTTCCAACATAAAACTCAATAGGAAATGCCCATCAGACCGAACAACTTTTGCTAAGACGTCATTCCTATATGTGTTATGGTGTAGCTGGCTGGGCTCTTGGAGTTCCACAAGAGGTGTTCCAGATCTTCGATTTTTATAAGTCAACAGAGAGTGCTCATCAGATTAAACAATTTTTGTTAAAACGTCATTCCTATTATGTTATAGTGTAGCTGGGCTCTTGGAGTTCCACATCAGGGGTTCCAGATCTTCAAATTTATTCTCTCAGCAGAAAATGCTCATCATGTGGAACAATTTTTGCTATGGTACCATTTTTGTATCTCTTATAATTTAGCTGGTCTGTTGCGGTTCTGCATCAGGTGATCAAGTTTCCAAGATAAATTATAGCCTATATGTTGCCTAGACTTAATACCTATACAAAAAAAAAAAAAAAAAAACATTCAAATCCGTCTAGTAGTTCCGAAGATTAGCGTGTACAAACAAACAGACACACAGACAAACAGACACACAGACAAAGAGACAGATTTATTTTTTTGGATTCGTGCTCTATTACTGTTTCTAAACCCCCCTCAATTATTTATTTTTTAATATATTCAATGTACAGACACAGTTTTTCTACTGTTTTATTATATGTATATAGATATAGATAACGATCAGTTAAACGATTGATATAATTTTAAAGTTACTAATTTTTATAAGCATAACCTACATTGAATATAAAATCGTTTGATATACCACTCAAAAGATATAAAACTTATTTAGTCTAATATGATAAAACGCGTGGTTTTTATTTCCCTGTAAAAATATGCAAACAAACATACACCCTGCATGCAACAACAACAACAACAGCCCATAACGTCCACTGCTGGGCATAAGCCTCTCCCATGATGGGAGGAATTTGCCGTAATCTCCACGCTTGGCAGGCGGATTGGAGATCGCAGTGATGAAAGACTAACAGAAAACGCTGCTGCCCATTCTCTGGTCTACGGAGGCGCAAGGTGTTCTGCCTCAGATATTAGTCGCCTTATACGACACCCGTAAGTGTAATGGGTTGGTTCTATTCTACTCTGCCGGATACCACACGGCTCCCTGCATGCAGCAGGCATGCAAACAAGCATACACCATACGTGCAGCATGCAAGCAAGCATGCAGCATGCAATCAAGCATACAGCATGCAAGCAAGCATGCAGCAAGCAAGCAACATGCAGCAGGCATGATTTCTGTCACGGCCCCGGCGCTGCGGGGCTCCGGCGGTCCCATGCGAGCTTATCGTAGCAGATGTGGTTCACGCTCACCACCGCGGCTTCGGCTTGCTGGCCGGCTTCGCCGGCCAGCCTCAGCAGCGGCGGCAAGTGTTAGAACCACCTGCTCGTCAGCTCGCGGGCCGCCTCGCCCCTCCACGCCTACGCGATTTTAAATAACCACACTTTTCGATTAAATAAAGGTTATATAATAATAATAATAATAATAATGTATCATTTATTTTCTCTTCACAAAGGTGACTTAAAGTAAAAATGTACAAAATAATGTCTCAGCTGTATTCAGCCTTTGTGAGAGACTGGTGCCTGATGTAGGTTTTTGGGAAAAACCTGTGTTACAGGTCACCAGGCCGCTTTCAGGCTAGAATTAGCTTACAGAGATAACGTTTGAGAGTAGGAGTTAAACAATATGCATAACAATATTAAAAACAAAGTAGAAGATAAACAATATGTATAACAAAGGCATAAGAAGTAATAATAATAAAAGAATAACCTACCTACAATCTTGCAGAAGTTGTGGAGTAATGTGTGTGAGTGTGCATGTATCTAGAGTGAAGTGTTAGACTTGTAAGAGATGTATGTGTGTAATTCGGATGAGTAATGTATCAATAAGGGTGAGTAAGTGCAGCGAGAGTTGTTTTAAAATAGTAACAACATTGTAAAGCGATTACAAGGTGAGAAACAGTTTGTATGTGTGGGGATGGTCAAAATTAGTTTTATTTCAGAACGGTCAAGAGATTCTCAGTTTTTTGATAATCAAGGGTTTTTAGGTACTTTTTTATTTCTTTGATACAGATGGACCTAGTTTTTGAATATAGGTTTAGGTATTTATTCAACTTATTGTAAAGATAATGTCCAAGAAAGCAGTAGAATCTTTTAGGGAGTGTGGATTTGAATTGAGCTGTGGGACATACCCTGCCCTTTCGCCGGTTGTCTTTAAGTAGTTTAGCGTCAAACTGCATCTCAGAATGTTTTTTAAGTAACGTGAGTAGTATAAACGTTTGTCTAACAGTGAGAGTGTCCCACTCTTTGTACAAGTCAGTAGTGGGAAAACGAAAGGGGAAACCAGCTCCAACCTTGAGTATGGCACGCTGTGCCCTTTCTACTTCGATGAGGTGTGTTTTTGCGGCACCACCCCATGATATGATGCAGTAATCAATTAGTGATTGGCACAGTGCAAAGTAGACCATCTTAATGGTCTTTCGGTCGGCCGAGTGTCTTAGGGTTTTGAAAATGTATATTACTTTTCGCAATCTGGTCACAAGTGTCTCTAAGTGTGGTTTAAAAGAGAGACATTGGTCAATAGTGACTCCAAGGTATTTAATATTCTGAGTCATTTCAAGGGAAGAACAAGAGCACTGAGTATCTTCAGTGCCGCAAGTGTGGGCAGTAATCGTTAAAGATGAGGGTGGGAGTAGGTTAGATCTTTGGGAAAATGCTATGTACTTTGTTTTAGAGACGTTAAGAGTCAACACATTGTCTTGCAGCCACTTACAAACAGTATTAAGACCCAGTTGTGCAACATTGAACACATCCTCCCATCCATCACCACTGAAGAACAGTGCAGTATCGTCAGCAAAGGTAATGATCTTTCCCTTTAGAAGAGAAAGTTGGCAAAGGTCATTAATGTACACCAAAAATAGTGTTGGGCCAATAATACTTCCCTGTGGCACACCAAAATTGACTAAGAGCTCTTCACTGAGTCTGTTATTTATCCTTACACGTTGTTTCCTACCAGTAAGATAGTCCTCCATCAGTTTCAGTGGGACTCCTCTGATGCCAAGCCGCTCAAGCTTTATTAGAAGGTGCGGAATAGAGACTGTGTCAAATGCTTTAGCTAGGTCGAGGAAAACAGTTAGGCATCTCTTTCTGTCATCCAAGCTGACCACAATAGAGTTTACTAACTCGTGAACTGCATCATTGGTACATTTGCCAGCTCTAAATCCAAATTGTGAAGACGAAAGGAGATTATTTGCTTCCAAGAACTTTATTATCCGCTGATTTATAAGGCGTTCCAATATCTTGGACAGAGCAGGCAGGCCGGTAGTTATTGACACATTCTTTTTTTCCAGCCTTATGGATGGGCTTGATAACAGCTATTTTAAAAGCCTGGGGAAAAACTCCCGAAGAGATTGCCAAATTACAGATGTGTGTTATGGGGGAACAGAGGAAGTTTGCGTATCTCTTAATGATTTTACTGCTAATCTGATCGATTCCCACTGCACAATTATCCTTCAGACCCATAATGAGGTTGCAAATTTCTTGTTCATCGGTAGGGAGAAGGACAAACGAGTTTGAAGGATTAACAGATGTGTGATCACGAGTGTGGGAAGGTGTTCCAGATTTCGAAGTGGAGATTTTATTAGCCAACTTTGCTCCAACGTTCACAAAGAAACTGTTGACATCGTTAATGTCCGCCTCGGGACTGTTAGATGATAAGAGAGAGGATGAGAAGTCTGTCCTCTTGTCAGACCCGCTTATTTTTTTTATGACATCCCATAACTGTTTTTTGTTACCCTTTGCATTTTCAATTTCCTGTTTTTCATACTTCCTCTTTGCTTTTTTAAGCAGAGAGGAGCAGAAATTTCGATAGCGCTTGTATGTCAATTTTAATGTCTCGTCGTCGGGGTTACGTTTTAATTTTTTGTGCAAGTTATCCCGGTTTCTCATGCAGCGAAGAAGTCCTTTAGTTACCCATGGTTTGGTTATTAGTTTTCTCTTTGACGTTTTAGTTATGTTGGTATTGTTTTTTATTGCTGAAGATAGGTGATCCACGAGGAGATCGGTGGATATGTTAGCATCTTGGCAGTCAAGGATAGGTTGGAAATCCATGTTTGATATTATTTTGTCCAGATTGTCAAAGTTAACCGAGCGATTTGTTTTATTCAGATACTTCTGACGCGTTTCAGGTCTACAACTAATAGCTACACTCTCGTGGTCAGTAATGGATGTTTCGAAAACAAAACAGCAAGCGTCCATTTTAGTTTTCAGCATCATGTGGTCTAAACATGTTAACCCATGCGTTGGCAGAGTATGAGCCGGGAGCAAGCCATGGCTAGCTAAGCTGTTCAGGTAGTCGTATGATCGTTTATCGGGACTGTTTGGAACTATATTGATATTTATATCACCACAAAAGAAAATGTTTTTAAATTTTTTTAGACTATTTAATAGTGTGTTAATTGAGTCGATAAATTGTACAGTGTTTGATTGACTAGGTGGGCGATATAATCCTACGATACAAGTATCTCGATCCAGTTTTAATACAAGGCAATTAGCGTCAGTAACTGTGGGTTCTTCAGATATTACATTAAGAAGCTTGTTATAGTAGATGACAACTCCTTCATTTTGCGTTTTGTGTGAGGTGGTTGCAATGTGATTGTAGTTGTCGAGAGAGGGGATGAACTTTGCAGATGGAAGCCAGCATTCGGTAAGTACAAGAATATCCCAGGGTATTTGAGATCTTTGGACAAGCGTAACGAAATTTGGCATATTACAATTAATGCTACGAATATTTTGAGACAGGATATTGAAAGTATTTTTGTTCAATTTTATATGATTTTTTGCATTTTCTATGTCACAATTAATAGTTTTAGCCACTTGAATTGCGTCCAGATCAGAGTTTATTTGGTTAATAGTTTCCATGGTAGAAATTTAGTTCTATGATGGGATAAGTACAGTCACGCCTAATACGTGACATAATGCTGAATGCGAGGTCAAATAAACTCGGTTCTGGAACTTTAGTAGCTTTACAAGCAAAGATTTGACATAGTGCAAGAGATGGTGTGCTAGGGTAAACACTATGGAAAAGTGTTTCGACTCGCTTGAATAAATGAATAAGGTGTGTATTGAGTTGAGTGAATGATGAGCGTGGTGAGGAACATGTGTGTGTGTTATTCTGCAAAAACAATTAAAACTTAATAATTTAAAGGTGAGCATGAAGCCAAAATAAATAACTAATACAATTACAAATTCTAGTGAAAAGCACGCTAGGACAACAAAATAAAAACAAGACGGTTGAACCAAAGCTAGTCACATAATAAGTTTGTGAAGTTTAGTTTCTTCATCAATGCGAACTGGTGTCGAGTCCTCTTCTTTCTTAACATAAACTTTCCCGTATGAAGTCCAGGCCGCCCGAAGCTTTTTGTTTTTAACGTTTGTCCGCGCAATGTAGAATAGATATCTTGCCTTAGCTGTTAAGTACTCCGAGATGTATATTGTACATGGCGTTCCCGGTAATTTAAGATGCTCTGAGTTCAACTGCGGCTGTTTATTTTCACGGCTGCATTTATTGTACGACTTGTATTTTGAAATCAGAGATTCCTTTCTGAGAGTAGTAGTGAAATCCACAAATACTTCTGACTTGGTTCGAAAAATGTCCCTAATCTCGGATTGGTGGATGCTTTCGAGGCCTAGAGTCGAACCCAGCTGTTGGATTGTGTCGATTAGCACTTTCTTATTCTCGTTTTCATGCTTAGGCAAGTTACGAATTTCAATTGTTGAACAGTGCGCGTTCTTATCCAGTTGTTCCAGGGTATGTTCCAGAGTCACCACTCGCTTCTTGTACTCCTTGTTTTCCTGTTCCAGCAGATTGATTTTAGCTACAAGGTCGTCGTGCTTAGAGGTTAACGTTTCGACTGATCTCTGTATATCCTGGTTTTGGGCAATTATGGTAGCTAGGGCATTATTAAATAGTTCGAACTTAGTGTCTTGTTGGTCCCTGATTTGGTCGAGCATTGATTTTAATTCGTAAGAGTGGTCCGATGGTTCAATATCAAGGGTGCGTTTCAGGCGCTTATTAATGTTAAAATAATTGTCAGTCGGGCCCGCGGTATTCGACATGTTATTAAGGGCCGAGTCCGAGCTGTAATGAATGATATTGGTTGGAGGATTAAGCTGAGGTGTGCTCGGGGGGGAGCGCGGAACCGCCATTGCGCCAAAAAGGTCTTGTGGTTTATAGTTACACAGAGCTCTTTCTTATTTTTCAATATATACTTCAATAAATATTGAAATAGTAGAAAAAATCATAAATCCAAACATCCAAAAAGAATTCTTCTATGATGGATTTGAACTGCCACTCTACGCCACGGCAATCCGCACGATCGCCTTGGAGCCAAGCGTGCCACAGGAATATACGTCGAAATAGTTCAACTGGTCCCAAGACTAAGGTGACAATGTTAGTAACCTTACTTTCACTTTGAAGGTCGTTCGAACACTCGGAACACAAAGACAACACATCAAAGTCCACTTTTTAACGACTATTTTGCACTGTTTTTTGCTCACTTTTGTTGGAGTCACTTAGAATATTGTTATTCTTCTACACAGCTTTGTTTATAAGTCAGTTTTTCACAATATAGGCAAAAGTTTTGGGTTGAAAAAGTATTTAAAACCACTTTTTACGAATAAAAACTGCGGAGCGTTTACAAACACGTCAACTCGCACCGGCGGCGAAGCGGGGGGGGGGATTATATCAACATTAAGTATATGTTTTAAACGATAGGCCTAATGATTCTCGATGAAATAAAAGTTATATCCAATAACGTTATACGAAATAAGTTTTAGAGTATTTATATATTATATCTAAAGAAATTATAACAACAGTTGGTATAACTCACGTTTATTATATCTTGTGAACGTTATTGTAATGAAAATATACCAAATAACTTTATATGTTATGAGGTTATGTTAGGTTAATCCATGCTTGCCTAGGTTGGTCCGTGGATTGGTGATCACTAATATATTTTCTCCGTACCTCGGAAAACACGTCAAGTCCCAGCTGTCATTTGTAGATTTCAGTGGCCTGAAAGTCTGACAACCAGTCTTACCAAGTGGTGTCGTATTATCCAGTACTAACTGGGTTGTGGAGGTCAGACAGGCAGTCGGTCCATGTAAAATACTGCAGGTATTCAGCTGCATCCGGTTAGACTGGAAGCTGACCTTAACATAGTTGGGAAAAGGCTATGATGATGGTCAAGATCAAATGCAGATTGATTGATCAAATTATGTATTTTAAATATTATTGTCGAAAAATCTATACTAATATTATAAAGAGGTAACATTTGTTTGTAAGTTTATATGTTTGTATGTTTGTAAGTTTGTAAGTTTGTATGTTTGTAAGTTTGTATGTTTGTAAGTTTGTATGTTTGTAAGTTTGTATGTAGGGGGTAATCTCCGGAAGTAATGAACCAATTTTAAAAATTGTTTTACTGGTAGAAAGCTACATTATTCGTCAGTGCTATAGGCTATATTTTATTCCCGTACTCCCACGGGAACGGGAACTACGCGGGTGAAACCGCGGGACGTCAGCTATATAAAATAAAACTAGTATTTGCGTGGGTGCGCGAGCTGCGCGCAGCTCGCGTGTTGTCGTGTTCTTGAGAAGTATTCCTCACCATCATAAAATTTTGAGAATCCATAGGAATCCTTAAAATAATTTGAAAAACCGTTACAACTACCCCTAAATCAGTATGTAAACCCTTAAGAACCCCTAAAACATTCTAAAACCTAATTCAATAAAAAAAAAAGTAAAAAAAAAAGATTTCATTAGAAACGTTAAAAGCTGAGTTACGCTTCACCCACTCAACCTTCGTTACGCTGGTCCCTGGAACCTTCGGTCTCGCAGGTTCGCTCCACTCAGAACCTACCTACCACCAGACAGGTTTCGACGCCTACTATAATATTTGTTCAAACACATAATGGCTATCTCTGACCGTTACGAAGTTATAGCCCTTTTATTTTTAGGGGAGGTTGGGGAGGGGAGGATACCCTCCGTTGACAAATTTCAACGCTCCTCAATAATAATTTATAGTAAAAATCAAAAAGCCGCTACGTGCCCTAGTTTCCGAGATACGATGGGGGAGGGGTGAAGGGGGGGAGAATGGGGAGTTTTGAAAAATGATTTCGACTAACGCGTTGCCCCTTCTTACGAATCTGAAAAAAAATATGTTCCAAGTCTCTTTGTTTCCAAGATTCGATAGGAAGGGGGAGGAAGGGGGGCGAAAAGGGGAGGTTTGGCACTTTTCCCATACTCGCGGGAGTTACTTGTTTACGAATCTGTCAAAATATACCCACCTCCCCATCCACCATCAGGGAGAACAATTCTGTCAGTGAGTCAGTGAGTGAGTGGTAATCGAGCTTTATATAGTATAACTAGTATTTGCGTGTTGCGCGAGGTGCAAGCACCTCGCGTGCTTGTGCTGGTAGATTTTTCACTTTAAAAACCCCTAAATGTAGTAAAAATGTCAATTAGAACCCTAAAAGAACCATTTAAAGTCTTCCACTTTTCAAACTCTACGGAAAGCCAAAAAGTCGGAAAGTCTGTATTCATAATGCCCGACTCAATTGGGCAATGTGATTTAAACAGCATGATTGATCACTTTTCCCGGCCATTATGAATAATGCCCACCCTATCTTGGGCAAAGTAATAAAATAGGTGAACTTCTCGTCTTTTTGTTTATTAAATGAAATTAAACTTACAAAATTTTCATGTCAAAAGTTAACAAAAAATAAACTATTGAACGTAGTAGTTAAAAAATAAACAGTTAAAAATGTAATAACATCAGTAGTTACCTACTTTTATTTTGATAAAAATAGAACTTATCAAACACTGTCATCATGTAAAGATAGAAATTACACTAAACAGATGGTCGGATCGGGCGGTCTAAAAAAAAAAGCTGCCGCCCTATCTCCCGTCAGCCATGTCGTCGGAGCTCCGCCGGCCTTCGGCCTACGCTCCTCATGTCCCAAATTCGGACTTCTGGGACATAAAGTTGTAATACTAATTCGGACCAATCATGGTGGTCGACCTATGCAGGGCAACTGTGTTCGCATAAAAAACGTAGTCGACGGCAAAGGGTGAAGAGGAAGGGTGGGGAAAATATTTGCGATAGGACGCACCGTTTTCGAAATAGCAAATTTAGAACTTGCTACGACTCCATGACGCGCGCTCGCTAAGCTCGCATTTTACATTACACACCCACTTTCTGTCACAAATGTCGTCGTCGCTCCGCCGGCCTTCGGCCTACGCTCCTCATGCCAGCTAGCAAGACTTTTCGAGATATAAGCAAATTTAGAACCTGCTAAGACTCCATGACGCGCGCTCGCTTCGCTCGCATATTAAATAACACTCTATGACTTCTGTCCCCAAAGTGCCGGGCCTCCGCCGGCCTCCTTCGTCGGCCTACGGCCCGGTGCCCATGCCGCCCATAAAGGATACTGTCCCGAGACGGTCGTCGCCCGTCTCGCGCCAGTGTCATTTATATACGGTGGGCCTGCACGTCCTAGGTAATTAGTTGGCTACAAGCATTGCATTAAATAGATTAATAAATGACAACATACAAGATAAGAAGGTACCACGGATACGGTAGTAGGTAGGTATCATCACGTTTGAGGAAAGCTAAAAGGACTCTTCAAAATTTTAAAACAGTTTGCCAACCTCACAGAACCCAGTCTCTCGCTGTAATCAGTACCTATCACTGGAAAGATAAGAGTGTGAATTGTATAATATAGTACCTACTTAAGTTAGGGATGATTATGTTTATGTGATTAACAAAAGAAACTCGCAGATATTTGTGTAAAACTTTATTTAATCTTGTGCACTTTGTATGGTAAATACAAGTTACTTGTCTTTGTTTATTTTTTTATTGTTTATACTATTATTTACTTATTCATCATTAACATACTCAATAATACCTACTTAAAAAATATCTATCACAATTTAGACCTACCTAAATGTATTTAATTTTCAAGCATAAAAACCTATTATGAATCGACTTAGGTATCTACATTTGTACATTAATTTCGTAATTATTGATAAAAAGTAATTTTCAATCAAAACTGTCTGATAAAGATTTTTTACTCTGGATCCCGATTGTCGATGCTGATTGTGACCTCACTTCACAATTTAAAACTATTTATTACATGGTTGTAAATAAAGATTGATTCTGGTTGTTGTATCAAATTGTAAGGCAGGTTGGCTGCCTCTAACAATATGTCCAAAATAGGTGTTGATTAATATCGAATTGTGTTTTATTTTGCTGTAATGATCTAGTATGTGCTGGCTGCCTGCTCTGCCAGCTTCATCGGCTGCTGACTCTGGACTGCATTGTCTGGAAAAACACCAGCTAATATAAGTACGTTACTGGGTACATTGAACTTGTCATCAAACAATGTGATGTTAAGGAGTATGATCACTCTAGAAATGTCAATCCTTTTTTGAAATAATTTGTCAATAATCTCAACCCCATGAAAACTGAAATGAACTGTCATTTCAGTTTTGTAAGGTTTTTTCAGTGAGTAGATTTGTAATGGAATACCATACTTTGTATCGTTGATTGAATAAAAGGTTAATGATGTTAGTATAGGTACTAACCATTGTGTTTTAGTGTTAGTTCTGATAGCTGAAAAAGCTTTGATGTTACCAGTGAAACCTGTTATCTGCTGTCTATTAACTTAAATGAAATTGTATGGTGGGAATATTATAACAGTATATCAGAAAGTTGTGTAGCCCTCTGCAAACTGCACACCGAAAGTGAAATTTGCATTTCCCTTATGTGTATGTGCCCCTCAACAAATTCTATGATGAACTTCATGCATTCAACCGTTGGTTGGAAGCATTTGAAAAGTTTTGCAAGTGTACAATTTGTGGTTATACTTATAGTTACCCCTGTAGCTGGCTGTGGTGGCTCAGCATTCTCCAATGCCGGTGCTCCAAATACTCCTCCAGGCTTAGTGGTGCATTGATATCTCTATCAAGCTGGTAGGCCATTGATGTGTATGCATCTAATTTACAGGACAGAAAACATTAATAGAGTAACATCAACAACAATAGAGGTCCATGACTACCTACACACCTACTATTATTACTTTTATCAATCATGCAAAATTCTTATAGCCTTATCATAGCTGGGCAGGTTTTTGATCAAAGCATAGTTTTGTTTCTAAGAAATGATTGAAAGTAATACAATTTTTGTACTATAGTCATCTGTGTCTGTCATTGATTTATGAATGGAATTTAAGTAAGTACTTGTTTAATTTTATTTTTATTTCTTTGTTATAATCTTCATACAGTCGAAACTCTGTCACCAATCCCAGTTTTGTTTCGCTTGCACGTTGGATTCGGTGATGTAATTTCTTTTTCACTTACTTTCGTAAAGAAACGCCACAGAGCGTTGACACGACGATGAAGCAAGATGACAATGATGGTGTGTTTACACGCGCGACGTGCAGGGGTGCGGCATGCAGTCTGCCTCGTAGGTCGTAGCAGACTGGCATCTGGCCTTGGGACGCAACGCAGGCATTATTGTGGCGCCCACGCGCGCATTCGTTCGCACTCGCACGCACCCAGCCAGCCACAGCACCAACCTACTGATAAATATTGGCAGCGGATTAGGTAGGTAGGTAGGTATACCTACAACACTTAGAATTATTGAAACAAACTACTTTGTGAAATTGTGTTTATTGAAAACAACTACAGCTAACTACTTGTTATTAGGTAGGTATACAGTTCTAAAACCAATTTCCGGGCTACCAGAAGATATGGTTCCTGGTGCGTTTTATTTCAAGGTATCCCCGTTACAAGCGTATCCCCATTAGAGGCCTAATCCACCTGAATTACTCGATTTACATAATACTAAATCTTAACTAAATTACATCTATTTTAAATAAACTAAGTACAGATAACTACAAACCTTTTTCCACACCACCTGGAGAGGTAAGGTTTGAGGCGCGTTTTTTTTTACGTGGTATCCCCCCGAAGAGGCCTAATCCACCTAAACTACATCTATGTACCTAATACATGATTATACTACACTTTTCTAAAATCAAAGTAGCCTAATTACTTAAATACATGTACTTCTATGTACCTACATACATGATTATACTACACTTTTCTAAAATCAAAGTTGCCTAATTACATTTAAATACATGTACTTCTATGTACCTACATACATGATTATACTACACTTTTCTAAAATCAAAGTTGCCTAATTACAATACAATAAATTTACTTAATATGAATCAATAAACTGAATTAAACACATATTATGTTAGTGTGGGTGTGTCAGATTGTAATAACAAATAATATATTTCCACTTAACCAGCACTCTCTAATCATCTTATTTTCATTCATTTTCGTTCACGCAGTAGGTAGGTATACTTACATATTATATTATTACTATTAGGTAAGATAACAAATTATTGTAAATATTATTACATATAAAATAATTACGAGCTTGATCCTAGTAATAAATAGAAAAAAAAAATAGTAATACCTAAAAATAAATACTATGTGTGTCAGTGTTTCTGATAAGTGTGATATAGTATGTTATATGATAAAAACGATACAAATACGTTCAAATATATTCTTAAACTATTACAAGTTCACAAGTTTCACAACATACTTCTACACCATTCTCTTAACATCCTTCTTTTCACATATACTCACACACATTCTTCCCCTTGACTTCATTCATAACCCTTTTAATCAACATTTTACATACTAATTGCTAGCAATTGCGCATATACACATACATACTTCACCTTGACTTCATTCATAATCCTTTTAATCAACATTTTACATACTAATTGCTAGCAATTGCGCATATACACATACATACTTCACCTTGACTTCATTCATAATCCTTTTAATCAACATTTTACATACTAATTGCTAGCAATTGCGCATATACACATACATACTTCACCTTGACTTCATTCATAACTCTTTTAATCAACATTTTACATACTAATTGCTAGCAATTTCGCATATACACACATACATACTTCACCTTGACTTCATTCATAATCCTTTTATTCAATATTTTACATACTAATTGCTAGCAATAGACATAATACGGACTACGTGCGTATAAAGTGTATGTGTACATGAAAAATAAATAAATATAAATCTATGATTATAACAAATAGTCATTGTTAATCATGGCAAACAAACACTCCAACCTAAACTATCCTTCTTAATTATAAATAAATAAAACGGAACGTGAGGTAGTTTAAGATGAATACGCAACAATGCGAGACCGTTATTGAACCATGTTACTGGTCAGTAGAAAATCTGACCGACTGTAGACCGGGAACGGTTGGTTGCCCGGTCAACTGAATGATCTGTAAGTAGCTAGGCTTTGGATTCCGATCAGAGTCAGCTTACTGCCGAGAACATGCTCTGGTTAGTGATGAAGTCGATAGAACCGAGTGATTGCGAATTCATCGTTGAGGTGAGTTGTCGCACCGATAATGGGAGGTCAGTAAAGTGTGGTCGGTGTCGGCTGATTGCTGGGAAGTCTTGCGTTGTCTGTGGGCGAAAGTCAGGATGAGAGTCAATGTCAAGTTGTGGATGCTATCTGACTTGTGGTGTTGGATCTGTAGGGAGGGATGGTATGTCCGTTAACAAAGGTAAAAGTTGTTGTCTTATCAGTAATGAGTCGTAGTGTGCAAAGGTGAGGGTGGAGTCATTGTACTGGTTGAATGAGTTATATGGCATGGAGTTATGAGTTATGATATGAATTACTTTTTACTAAAAAGTAAAAGCCGTGGACTGCTGTGTAGGGTAGACTGGGTACGGTTAAAACAAAGGACGGTTGAAACAGAGCAAATATCTCGTAAATGGTTACGCGGGGAGTGAGGAGTACAAGGAGAAAACGAAGCGGACGACAGCTCCCAACACAAATTCAGTGCTCGCCGCTTCCTGCGCGTAAAAGTGAAAAATAAAAAGCCGTGGACTGCTGTGTAACGTTAAAGTAAAAATAAAGAGCCGGGGACTGCTGTAGCACGCGAAAGTGTGAATGGGAATGGCAGATACCAAATGTCTTAGTTACTTTTTACTATAAAGTAAAAAATAAAAAGCCGTGGACTGCTGTGAAACTGTAAAGTAAAAAATTAAGTGCCGGGGACTGCTGTAGTACGCGAAAGTGTGAATGGAAAGGGCAGATACCATATGTCTTAGTTACTTTTTACTAAAAAGTCAAAAATAAAAAGCCGTGGACTGCTGTGTAACGGTAAAGTAAAAATTAAGTGCTGGGGACTGCTGCAGTACACAAAAGTGTGAATGGAAAGGGCAGATACCAAATGTCTTAGTTACTTTTTACAAACAAGTAAAAAATAAAAAGCCGTGGACTGCTGTGTAACTGTAAAGTAAAAAATAAAGTGCCGGGGACTGCTGTAGTACGCGTAAGTGTGAATGGAAAGGGCAGATACCAAATGTCTTTGTTACTTTTTACAAACAAGTAAAAAATAAAAAGCCGTGGACTGCTGTGTAACGGTAATGTAAAAAATAAAGTGCCAGTGACTGCTGTAGTACGCGAAAGTGGGAATGGAAAGGGCAGATACCAAATGTCTTAGTTACTTTTTACAAAAAAGTAAAAAATAAAAAGCCGTGGACTGCTGTGTAACGGTAATGTAAAAAATAAAGTGCCAGTGACTGCTGTAGTACGCGAAAGTGGGAATGGAAAGGGCAGATACCAAATGTCTTAGTTACTTTTTACAAAAAAGTAAAAAATAAAAAGCCGTGGACTGCTGTGTAACGGTAATGTAAAAAATAAAGTGCCAGTGACTGCTGTAGTACGCGAAAGTGGGAATGGAAAGGGCAGATACCAAATGTCTTAGTTACTTTTTACTAAAAGTAAAAAATAAAAAGCCGTGGACTGCTGTGAAACTGTAAAGTAAAAAATAAAGTGCCGGGGACTGCTGTAGTACGCGAAAGTGGGAATGGAAAGGGCAGATACCATATGTCTTAGTTACTTTTTACTACAAAGTAAAAAATAAAAAGCCGTGGACTGCTGTGTAACGGTAATGTAAAAAATAAAGTGCCAGTGACTGCTGTAATATGCGAAAGTGGGAATGGAAAGGGCAGATACCAAATGTCTTAGTTACTTTTTACTAAAAGTAAAAAATAAAAAGCCGTGGACTGCTGTGTAACGGTAAAGTAAAAATTAAGTGCTGGGGACTGCTTCAGTACGCGAAAGTGTGAATGGAAAGGGCAGATACCAAATGTCTTAGTTACTTTTTACAAACAAGTAAAAAATAAAAAGCCGTGGACTGCTGTGTAACGGTTAAGTAAAAATTAAGTGCTGGGGACTGCTGCAGTACACAAAAGTGTGAATGGAAAGGGCAGATACCAAATGTCTTAGTTACTTTTTACAAACAAGTAAAAAATAAAAAGCCGTGGACTGCTGTGTAACTGTAAAGTAAAAAATAAAGTGCCGGGGACTGCTGTAGTACGCTAAAGTGGGAATGGAAAGGGCAGATACCAAATGTCTTAGTTACTTTTTACTAAAAGTAAAAAATAAAAAGCCGTGGACTGCTGTGTAACGGTAAAGTAAAAATTAAGTGCTGGGGACTGCTTCAGTACGCGAAAGTGTGAATGGAAAGGGCAGATACCATATGTCTTAGTTACTTTTTACTAAAAAGTAAAAAATAAAAAGCCGTGGACTGCTGTGTAACGGTAAAGTAAAAATTAAGTGCTGGGGACTGCAGCAGTACGCGTAAGTGTGAATGGAAAGGGCAGATACCAAATGTCTTAGTTACTTTTTACAAAAAAGTAAAAAATAAAAAGCCGTGGACTGCTGTGTAACGGTAAAGTAAAAATTAAGTGCTGGGGACTGCAGCAGTACGCGTAAGTGTGAATGGAAAGGGCAGATACCAAATGTCTTAGTTACTTTTTACAAAAAAGTAAAAAATAAAAAGCCGTGGACTGCTGTGTAACGGTAATGTAAAAAATAAAGTTCCAGTGACTGCTGTAATATGCGAAAGCGGGAATGGAAAGGGCAGATACCATATGTCTTAGTTACTTTTTACAAACAAGTAAAAAATAAAAAGCCGTGGACTGCTGTGTAACTGTAAAGTAAAAAATAAAGTGCCGGGGACTGCTGTAGTACGCTAAAGTGGGAATGGAAAGGGCAGATACCAAATGTCTTAGTTAGTTTTTACTAAAAAGTAAAAAATAAAAAGCCGTGGACTGCTGTGTAACTGTAAAGTAAAAATTAAGTGCTGGGGACTGCAGCAGTACGCGTAAGTGTGAGTGGAAAGGGCAGATACCAAATGTCTTAGTTACTTTTTACAAACAAGTAAAAAATAAAAAGCCGTGGACTGCTGTGTAACGGTAAAGTAAAAAATAAAGAGCCAGCGACTGCTGTAGTACGCGAAAGTGTGAATGGAAAGGCAGATACCAAATGTCTTAGTTAGTTTTTACTAAAAAGTAAAAAATAAAAAGCTGTGGACTGCTGTGTAAGGTAAAGTAAAAAAAATAAAGAGCCGGGGACTGCTGTAGCACGCGAAAGTGTGAATGGGAATGGCAGATACCAAATCTCTTAGTTCTTTGTTACAAAAAAGTAAAAATAAAAAGCCGTAGACTGCTGTGTAACGGTAAAGTAAAAATTAAGTGCTGGGGACTGCTGCAGTACCTACGCGAAAGTGTGAATGGAAAGGGCAGATACCAAATGTCTTAGTTACTTTTTACTATAAAGTAAAAAATAATAAGCCGTGGGTTGCTGTGTAACTGTAAAGTAAAAAATAAAGTGCCGGGGACTGCTGTAGTACGCGAAAGTGTGAATGGAAAGGGCAGATACCATATGTCTTAGTTACTTTTTACTAAAAAGTAAAAAATAAAAAGCCGTGGACTGCTTTGTAACGGTAAAGTAAAAATTAAGTGCTGGGGACTGCTGTAGTACGCGAAAGTGTGAATGGAAAGGCAGATACCAAATGTCTGTTAGTTTTTACTCAAAAGTAAAAAATAAAAAGCCGTGGACTGCTGTGTAACGGTAAAGTAAAACATTAAGAGCCGGGGACTGCTGTAGTACGCGAAAGTGTGAATGGAAATGGCAGATACCAAATGTCCTGATTCGTTTAATAAAGATGTAATGAAAATAAGAAATTATGTTGTCATATTGGTATAAATCAAAATGTAGCTGTTTTCAGTAGTATGCGAGAAGTGCATCAATATGTAATTCTTTTTAAAGTAAGTTCTTAAGTAATATAAGTTTTGTAGGTCCCATTCCAAGATAAATGTAAATTTAAAAAACATGACTCGTCTCAATTCAAAAGGCATTTACATTTTGAATCGGCTTGGACAGTTTTCTTTAAGAATCACATTTATATTATGCTTTCTAGCGTTTTTCTTGACTACTTACCTACATTTTAATATGTATTATAGTTAAAATTTATAAAGAGCAATATCTTATTCATAGTAGTTATAATAACTAAGTTTAGTGTACATAATAGTTCGCTTTTTACACACATGCCCCTTTTTTTGCATGTTATTTTTTTTTGTTTTCATACATGCCCTTTTTTTTGCATGTTATTTTTTTTCTTTTCATACATGCCCTTTTTTTTGCATGTTTTTTTTTATACATGCCCTTTTTTTTTTTGCATGTTTTTTTTATACATGCTCTTTTTTTTGCATGTTTTTTTTTATACATGCCCTTTTTTTTGCATGTTATTTTTTTTTGTTTTCATACATACTCTTTTTTTTTTGCATGCTATTTTTTTTTGCATGTTTTCTTAACAATAATAAGAAATATAAAATACAATTTATGATTAAAAAAACCTGTGAAGCACGCACTCTCCGGAGGGAATGAAGGAAGAGGTTTAGAATGTTGTATTTGGTAAGGCGTCAGACTTGGGCGACATTGCAGGTGACGGGCCAGAGCTGCTCTGTCGACGTGAAGATCAACTCCGCAGATTAAACGTGAGAATCAGCTTAGTAGCGTGGACGTGGAGATCGGCTTCGTGATGTGGACGTGTAGATCAGTTCGGACAGCGTAGTTTAGTAGTCAAGGAGTTGACGTAGGTCTGTAGTTCAGGCTTCAGCATAAGTGAAAAGTGTTGAAAGTGTTGATAGAGGACTTTAGAATAATAAAGGGATACGTCAGAGTGTTAGTATCTTTATTGTTTACTTTCAGTATGGAGAAACTCGTAGTCCACCAGAACCTGGACGTAAACTTTGGTAGCAGATGGTTCATCATTAGAACCCAGACTTACTGCTGGGATTGCGTCCGCCACCCCTTTTATAATGAAAATCTTCAGAGTTTTTCCAAATATTTCTCTTCCAAAATCCTGATGTTTGACTTTATTCTGACATCTCAACTGTCAGTTATTAAACCAGCCTGTGTATTCAGCCAAGACGTATTAAAACCTCCACAATCAAATCTGAGAGAGTGCTAATTATAATTTTATAAATGTAAGTTATGATACCGTTATTCAGTAAACAGTCGTAATCATTTAGAAAATACAATTTTTGAGCTAACATTTAGATAAAAAAAATTAAATTACATAAACCAAAAGTAACCTTTATAGACTAAGCAAAAAAGGAACTTTAGATAATTCACCTAATGGTATTTTAAACTACGAGCTAACACTATTTTTTTTTATTTAATTATCTCTTTATGTTTTAAGTATTAAGACAAATTTTTATTAATCGGACGGATAAAATATGTTTTGCTTAAAGGTTCATGTTAACAAAAAGGTCGAATTTGGAAAAAACAGATTGAAAATTAGAAAGAGAGTGTATCAAAATGGCAGTCAGAGTGAAAATTGGACTATGACTTTCTCTGGCTTTTAATTTCACAATTACTTTACCTCTAACCTTCTTACTCTTAGGGCCTGCGCAGACGACGGACTTTTTGTGCGATCGAGTCTGCGGCGCACAAAATGTCTGCATGGCATACAAAAAGTCCGTCGCGGATTTTACGCAGACTCAACGCACACGACGCACATCTTCATAGTGCAGATTGCATACTAAAAGTGTGAGCCGTCTGTGTTAGCAGGTTAGCACGTGTTGGAGCAAACATTCTATTTATTTTGCGCACTTTTTGTGCGGCGCGGCGCGGCACGATTTGTCAGAATGACACCGAATTTTTGGCCACCGTACTTTTTGCGCGTCGTATGCGTTACCACATTAATTGCTTAAGTTCATTTTTCACAGACTAAAGTGCGTCACGGATAGTCTGTCGTCTGCGCAGGCCCTAAGACTGAAAATAGAAGACAGAGCGAAAGGATTGAGTGCGCCTTTTTAGGCTCCTTTCATGCACGCGGTAAGAGAGAAAAACAGAGTGAGAGTAGGCACTTAGGGCCTGCGTAGATGACAGACTATTCGTGACGCACTTTTTAGTCTGTGAAAATAGAACCTAAACAATTATAAGTATGTGGTAACGCATACGACGCGCAAAAAGCCCGGAATATAATAAATAGGAATAGGTAAGTTATATAACATCAATAAGACTAATTCTCGCGACCTGTCAGGAACGCATTTTGTCAGCGGCCAAACTGTAGTTACAATACACGGCATTTTTGATTAATCAAAATTTGTCTTATATTAAATACTCAAAACATAAAAGGGATAATTATATAAAATATTAAGAGTGCAGTTTTCAGAAAGCTTTTAAACTGAGACGATTCATTAACATTAATGACGAATTCATCGCAAGAAACTGATTGTAGAACAACCTTATAAACATAAAAAAATCGCATATTGATGAACATAATTCTCGCACGGTAATTAAAACAAACAAACCCGTCATAGGTACAAAGTACATACATTGCTTTACATCCTACTTATCATCTTTATCTAAATCAGTACAAAGAAAATAACCCATTGAATGAATGAACCAATGATTCTACCTACACCTTTTGACACTACGACTCGTTACTGATAAGACAACGCGCAGGAAGCGGCGCGGCAATTCATTCTGAATTCGTGTTCGGGGCTGTCGTCCGCTTTGTTTTTCCCTTGCACCCCTCACTCCCCGCGTAACCGTTTACGAGATATTTGCTCTGTTTCAACCGTCCTTTGTTTCAACCGTATCCAGTCTACCCTACACAGCAGTCCACGGCTTTTTACTTTTTAGTAAAAATTAACTCGTATCATAACTCATAACACCATGCCATATGACTCATTCAACCAATACACATGACTCCACCCTCACCTATGCACACTACGACTGATTATTGATAAGACAACAACTTTTACCCATGTTAACGGACATACCATCCCTCCCTACCGATACACCTCCACAAGTCAGATAGCAACCACAACTTGACATCGACTCCCATCCTGACTTTCGCGCCACAGACAACGCAAGACATCCCAGCAATCAGCCGACATCGACCACTTTACTGACCCCCATCATCGGTGCGACAACTCACCTCATCGACGAATTGGCAATCACTCGGTTCTATTGACTTCATCACCAACCAGAGCATGTTCTCGGCAGTAAGCCGACTCTGACCAGAATCCAAAGCCCAACTACTTACAGATCGGACAGTTAACCCGGCAATTAGCCGCTTCCGATCTACTATCGGAAAGATTCCCTACAGACCAACATGGTTCAACCGATTTCACACTGAGACGCATATCACCAAAAACTTACCTCTTTGAACCGTTAATTTATTTATAATTATAGACAGCTTAGACCAGAGCTATTATTCGACATAACGCTCAATGAACATCTGTTACAAACACAGGTTATAAAATATTTATTGGTGTAATGTAAATAATATATATCCAATATAATTTGATATTACATTAATAAAAAGCTAAAACAAATTAAATAAAAAACGCTCATTGAATAGCAATGTCAACATGATTTAATGATTAACTTAATTACGAAGAGAAGCCGCCCCACCCAAATAGGGGTGATTTAAAAAAATTACAACAATAATTGCGGAAAAACGACATTATTTACAAACGGTTTATTATTGATTACACGATTTCTATTGAGCAATAGCTTTAAATCCCGTCGGTTGCGAACCCTACCTAACGCGACGTACAACTGTCCGTGGCTAAAGACATCGGATCTTAAATCTATCCCCACTTTTGATATTGTTTGCCCTTGACTTTTGTGTATTGTCATCGCGTAACAAATTTGTAAAGGAAATTGACGACGGATCATTTCTATGGGGCTATTTGAATCGATCGGTGCTTTAAAAGTTATGCGCGGAATTAAATAATCTTCATTATCGTCCGGTTTTCGTACCCTAATCAGACGTGGAGAATGACCTACTACTATAACTTTAGTGCCGTTTACTAAGCGATCCGAGAAACTAAGGTTTCGCATTATCATGCAAACGCATCCTACCTTTAGTTGTAAATCATGCTCGGGAACGCCTTTCGGTTGCATTCTATTGAGTGTATCCGATCCTAAGAATAATTCGTCCGCGTCATCGGTTGCCGTTTGATCTACCGAATAGAAATGTATTAATTCACCGGGTACGCGATCTAAAATGTTTGCATTTATTTCCTTAACGTTCATATTATAGTTGCACAAAATTGCTCTGTGGCAGCAAACGTCTGGTTCGTCTAAAACGTCTGAAAAAACAAAGTCTATTAATTCATCGAGATCTGTGACAAATTCAATGGGCGACACGTCAATTAGGTTTTGTGTGACTCTACCGGTTTGGACTGGAACTAAGACTATTGAATTAGAGCCGATATTCAATAGCTGTTCCGAGAATTCTTCGTCTTCCCTAGATCTTTGCGCGGTTGATAATTTAAAGATTTTAATCTGTTGCCAAATCCAAGACGTTTTCACAGAGCAATTGACTACGTCGGCATTACTTCGCGCGCTCGGTACCACCGGTGGAATTTGACGGAAATCTCCTGCAAAAATTACTACTTTACCGCCGAAAAGTTCATTAGTTTGCATCAAATCGCGTAACGAACGGTCGAGCAAGTGAATCAGATATTTATGAGCCATCGGGGCTTCGTCATAAATAATAACCGAAGCGTGGCGTATCAACTCTGCGCGTTGGGAACCGTTCGTTATGTTCCAATAACCGTGATCGTCCACAAGATCTAAGGGAAATTTGAACATGCTGTGAGCCGTAGTACCGCCTTCGTAATTCTGAGCCGCGATGCCCGATGTTGCCGTACACAAAACTACATTATTACGCGAGCCACGGACATGTGCTGCGACCACGTTGAGTAAAAGCGTTTTTCCCGTACCGGCAGGGCCATCTATGAAAATGGAACTGTTGTTTGCACGTTTAAAGACCGGGTCTTCTACAAGTTTGTCGACAAACTCGAACACTGCGCGCTGATCGGTAGATAAGCGAGGCTGCCATGTTTCGACGTACGCATTTAACCTGCCCGCACTGAATTCGATCTGCTCTCGACCCAACTCGGTGGTATCGTCGCGGATATTGGGCAGCCCCTGCTCTACAAGACTGGTCCCGTGTTTACGCAAAAGTCTGTCGATTTGGATGAGACTCATTTTATAGGCCCTGTCGGTATCATTTGACATACGTTCGAGGTAATCTTCGCTTATTTGGTTTTTGAATTTATCCCACAATAAACCGACCGGAGCGCCGTTTACGGCCAAGAGGACGAAAAATCGACGGAGTCGCGGTCCCGTTAGAAAATTCGCAGCTTCCTCGAGAGCTCTCTCGTATTCGATTTCGTCATTCGCGATGCCTACATTTCGAGCGACTTCCTGAAACGTTCGACAATCCAACCCTCCGATGTTCAAAAGATCACTATAGCCGCGGCACGGATATAAAGCCAATAACATTCGTAAGTAAAATTGTTCACCCCTATTTGGCGCTACCCAAAAAAGACGAGCTACATTCACCCCCCGCTGCCTTTTTGTGACGAATTTGTTTTGTAATTGGTGGACTTCCACATTTTTTGTAGTTGGGCGTTTTGAGTGTACAATGTATTTTTCGTAAAAGTCCAAGTACGTCAGGTTTTCGAACTCGTCTCCGGCCGGCCGGTTAAAATAATCTAGCAGAGCTGAACTACTGCTCTGAGCGGCGTCAGCTACCGATTCTTGCCTAAAGAATACGCTTTGGTAGTTTTCGAGGTGGACTGGCAGTTGTTGGACAGCGGGTTCGCGCATCGTCAAATCATACTCAAAAACTCGCCACGCGGCATCGCAAGCACCTATGTATCGTTTCGTAACGTACTGCTCTACTTCGTTGTTCCTATCTTCCTCGGCAACTATCGTGACACGCGCCTCATCTTTACCTTTGGTCATGTATTTGAATAAGTACTTGACGATTTTTCGAGCCGAGGAAGCTTCTAAATTCGCATGACAATCGTACTTTAAGAGGATGGCAGCGTTGTAAGGAACTACCCACAGATCGTTGACAGTAACTTCGCGGTTTCTGAATTTAATTATTGCTTCGTTGTTACTACTCCTACGGAGGTGGATGAACCCCTTGTCGTCATGGTGCGTTACTTCGGTTTCGCGTTTTGGAAAGTACTTGGAGCACTTCTCCTTTGTACTATCCCAACATGGAAGGTCGGTCCTGTGAGGCGGCCCACAGGGACCGTGAATCATATGATTTATGACCATTTGGCGCAACTTGCCTTCGGCTTCGGTTGCGTTCGGGATATCGGCCCTGACAAATTTGTCTATGTCTGAATTCTGTACGGGTCCTCCACCTTCCACGCGAAAACATATATGAGCGTGGGGTAAACCTCGTTTTTGAAATTCTATCACATAAATTATATACATGTGCTTACCGAACCATGCGCCCGATCGCAGGTCTTTCAGCAGTTGTGCTAATTTTAAGTTAAATACTCGTGCGCATAGACTCGCATGTGGCTTTTGCCTCGGTAACAAGGATTGTTGAATTTCGTTCCATTTTGGGTTACAAGTGATCGTTAGGAAAAATGATGGTGTACCTAGTCTGTTAACTAACGCGATCGCATCCATGTATTTCGTTTTCATGTAACGTGGCCCCCCCGTAAACGTGTTTGGTAAGTAAATGCGACCCGGAACGACGCCACCCTCTCCTTGTACAGTTTCGTCCGTGCTTATTTGGCGCGCCGATGTTTCGACATTGTCTTGCAGTTCATGCAGAGGTGCCAATCTCATGGAAGATTGGTTCTGCATGTTACTGACGTAGCGCAATCGTTCTTCCTCGATACGACAATACATATCCACTAACCATTCCTCTGACAGTTTACCGAAATCATGAAAGCGCGGCTCTGACAACAGCAAACAGCGAACGTATTTATTTTGAGTTAATTTCGCGTTCTTGTTGTCAACTTTGTTTATGTACCACCCCGCGGTGGCGTGTGGGTACAATAGCGGGTATTGAAAAGTTTCATACAACGGATGAAAAACGTCGACCGTGTGGGGTTTATTCGCGCCCGTTTTCCAAATGGCAATACACCGTGGGAGAAACCGTTCCCTTTCCGTGCTAATAATCGCGGCAATCTCGTTTCCTAATGGCATATCACCGAGAATATTACCGTGAGTTTGACGCGTTGTACGTTCGAACCTTAAATGCGCTTCTTGAGATGTTTCTCTATGCAACTGTTTGAAACAGTCAATCAAGGGATTGACTTCGTGCAAGAAATGATTGATTTCCGTGACGATTTGACGATCTAACCGCAGACCTGCCGCGAGTCTCTGGCGTTCTTCGTTGTCCTCTATATAAAGACCGATAGGATTAGTGGTGTCCGTGTAACCCAAATCAAAAACGCGGTGATATATTCTACCTTGAATTTTGATAAACGCCAGTCCGGTATCGGGATGTTGGAAACCGTGAGAGACTCCTAACGCGCTGAAGGCAAACAAGTTATTGTACGCGCGAGGACACTTGTTGAAAGAGTCACTGTTATAAAAACTTTCCGTCAACGGGGGAAAGTTTTGAACGTTATAAGACCCGCTGCCACAACACCACTGGGTTCGCGATTTTTCTTCGGAAAACAGACGCGTGCCACAATGCAAACATTTAAAAACGTCATCGGCTTTCAACGACGGTTCGCGCAAACCATACAAACGTATCGCATTTAATTCGTCCCCACTTTTAACCGCAATTAAATTTTCTGAATTTCGCAAAGATGGCTCGATATTTCGAACAGCTCGATGACGTTTAGTGGCAAGTCTATTGACATCCGGGTTAGTTTGCGCGTATCTGGTGACCGATTGTCGGTTTATTTCTGGATGAAGAACACTATAACGCTCAACGGCTTGTCTGTGCACTTCCGGATTTAGAACCGTATAACGCTCAACGGCTTGTCTGTGCATTTCCGGATGTAGAGCCGTATAACGCTCAACGGCTTGACTGTGCACTTTCGGATTTAGAGCCGTATAACGCTCAACGGCTTGTCTGTGCACTTCCGGATGTGTTTTATTGTATTTTTCAACCGCTTTTTGATGTGAATTATCATTTGCCCTGATTTGTTTTTTAGGTCGTCCAACCGATTTTTTTTGTAACTGCGGATTTGCAGCGATTTTCTCTATGACAACCACCGGCTTTTTCGCGTTTAATTTTGGGTCACTTTCGATTATTTTTCTTTTCAATGTCGAATTTAGCGGCATTTTTTCGATAACAACAACCGGTTTTAACGTGGAGAATTTGGGGTCATTTTGGGCTACGCTGGGAACCGACGCAATTACAATTTGGGGAATTTGTTGGTTTTCAATATTGAGTACTGTAAGTCGATGTATGCTGTACTCGCCTTGATCTAATTGAGCGCTTACAAACAAAAGTTGTGATAAAGCATTTATATCTAGACATTGAAATAAACGCGCTACATTTATATTCGGATTTTGGTGGTTGTTTTTGCCGGAGGCGTCAACGGCATGACTATTAAATAGGAAATACCTATTATTGCTCTTCCAAAAGGACACGGTGGAATTTTGACCAGTGAACAGGAAGTTCATGGTATTTTCGACGTATTCCGGATTAAAACACGTTAACAAATTATTTTTTAGATTTTGCATGGCATCAAACAAATTTTGTTGATTTGATGGATAAAGTCCATTTGTTACCCACGTTATATTTATATTTGCCGAAAAATTTTGAATTTCAACATGGGGAGGCAACTCATCGGGGTCCAAAAAAACCTCTCCCGTCGGACGTGGGGTATTGCAATATAGAATATCGCCACATGGGAGGATAACGTTATCAATATCAGACGTTGTGAATGTCTCGCGGTTCTTTACACATGAATAAGTAGATGCAATACACGACATTGCGACGCACTGGACGCCCTTACCCTTGAACCTTATTCCACCTTGATGAGTTGTCCCTGCTGCAATGCACTTCACTCCCGACGCTCCATCGGCAGCATCCGCTGAGGGTGGAATGAGATTCGCACTTACCTGACCCGATGTGGAGGCAGTGCTAGTGCGTTGACCACGACGTACCTTCTTCGGACGACCGACGTTGCGAAGCATGACGATGATGTTGAATTTACGTAATTCTGTAGATAACATTAGTTAATTAAAATCTAATACATAAAATTCTCGAGTCACAGTGTAACAAAACTCCTCTGAAAGTTGGCTTGACCAATTCTTATGAAATTTTGTGTGTATATTCAGTAAATCTGAGGATAAGCCGTTAACTGTTTTTCATACCCTTAAGTGATGAAGGTGTTCCCCCAATTATTTTTTTTGTTTTGTAAAATTAAATATTTTAATATACCTATTATGATTCGGCATTAAAAAATTACTAAAACCCTAAATTTTCACCATTCTACCACCAACTTCTATTTTAAAATAGCAATATTAGTAATTTAATAATTTTCTACTTTCGGCGGTCAATATTGATCAGTTACCACTCAATCAGTTATTCCCGCCAGACGTCTACCAGTGTAGGTAGGGTAAGGCAGGGTAGGTTAGGGTAGCTAGTAGGGTTTGGGTCTCGGGACGTCTCATGTCTCGAAGTCCCGGGACATTTCTTAATTTTAGTTGTCGCGAGTCCCGGGACTTTCGGGTCGAGACTCGAGACGAGACAAGGTTGTCGAAATTGTTATGTAATCATTTTTATTTTTCAAATAATTGAAGGAGTCGAGCGCCATCTGTTAGTTAAATGAATAATTTAATGTTATTTTATAAAAAAGATAATAAAGTGATACTGACTCACTGAATAAACATATAAAATTATTTTTTGATTATTATCATTATTGTTACAAATAGATGTCATAACAAATAAAATCTTTTAATATGCAGCGTATACGTACAGCTAAAAGTGTGAAAACATAAAAAAAAAATTAAACGAATCAACAGCACAGTGCTCGTAATGTCCAAAACAAATTTCATGCAAAGGGTCGAATACGAAGGCCTGAAGGCCTTGACAGAGACCATCAAAAAGGTCACAATATTTCTATAAATCAACCGCCGGAAGAATCAACATCAGTTATACAGCCTGGGGCAACTTGCGAACCGGAATCAAACAAAATTAAACGTTAAAAACAGTCAAAAACTACAGGATATGTAGCAGTCTCGAAGTCCCGGGAATTCCCGGGACTTTGGTGAAGGCTGTCTCGTGCCCCGGGACTTTGAAATTGTCGGGAATTCCCAAACCCTATAGGTAGGGAAAGGGTAGCGTAGTAAAAAGTATAAGGAGGTAGTAGGTAGGAAAAGTGCATTTCAATATTAATAGTTAAAGACAGGACGTCTGTGGAGTCAGCTAGTAAAACAAAAAAAATAGTGGCATGATTACAGCACAATAGACGATTTACTTGTTTCATACTTTTTAAAACATGATGCTTCTTTAGTTGGGGTTTAGTATTTTTTTATTTTTATTATTATTTTGTGGTATATTTTAAAGTATTTTGATCCCGTTAAATCAGTTAGGTTGACTTTGTTTTGTAATTGATTTTTCAGTTCCTCTTTCAAACAATATTTTGTTTCTCTATTCCTCTGCTAATACTGATTTTATTTTTATTTGTTCAACTTCCAACTGTAAAATAAAATATAAACAAGTTATGCAATAAACATGGTAATAACCCAATACAAAGGTTGATGGAATTCATAGTTAGGTTAGCAACCTGTGTTTTCAATATCTGCATTTCCATCTATTATGTCCAGAAATATCATTAAAACACGAAATTAGGTAACTGCATGTTTATTCAGCTAGGTGTACACAATGTGTAGATCGTAAGAGAAACAAGTACCCTCAATAGTCTACATGAGTTAGTTTTTTAGTATGGATATGTGCCATACTAACAAACTAAATCATGTACTATCGAGGACACCCCCGCCTGACCACCACTAAGCTCATTTTTGCTTGCACTCGCACCATAAAAACGCTCTCTAATCCCGCCCCGTTGACTTTGTGTAGAAAAAATGAATGAAAAGATACCGAATCGGCCGAGCGCATTGACGACGCATGCCAAACGAGAGTTATTGTTATTTTGCGCGCCAAAGTTGACGCTTTCTTAATAGGCCCAAACTTTAAGGGGGCGTGGCTCGGCGCCTCTGCATGATTTAAGCGAAAAAAAATTAAAATGGTCAGGCGGAAAAGACCCCGATAGTACATGACACCATCTTTTTATTATTTTCTAGTAAATTTATTTGCATCACAGCTTCCTGTCGAATGTAGTCTGTAGGTCTACGCACTTCGTCTAACTGAATTTGCAATAGTGCAATTAAAAATATAAGTAAGTAAGTAAGTAAAATTTTATTTCTTTAAACATGGTGTACATGATACATTGCATGCAAGATAATAATAATATACAGAAAAGTTCTAACATGTTTAGCCGCATATTGTGGCGTACAAATTGGTAGGAAGAGATGGTGCATAAACTGTGATAATATTCATCAAAATTACATTATAAAAATTATGTAGGTACTTATTAAATGATCATTATTATTAAATATTAGGTATCATTACAATTCAGCAAGTATAATTATTTAGATAAAATTAAATGTCAAAGTAGTCATTAAATACATTAGTCAATAAAAATATGGATACAGTACAATACCGCTAATACAAAACTATCATTAAAATGTCAACACCAAATTACAATAACATGTCAAAAAATACAACATTGTCATCTCATAATCATCTCATAAATAAAAGGTTTTAGTCTATAGCTATTTAAATATGTTGTATTATAGCTTAAGTTGTACAATACCTGTGCTATTTTTGATATCATCAATTTAGGTGCTGTTATTGTCCTGGACTTCATACACATTTTCATCAATTTTCCCACTGTCCAAAACATCTGAAAAACAAACTTGAATAATTAACTTCTTAGACGCTAGCTATAATAAATATTATTATCTATACATATACTAAAACAGTAGTAACGAAAGAAAAACTGTACATTGAGAATTTCCAAGAAAACATAAAAAGTGGCTTTTGTTAGAAAAGTAACTGATGACAAAAAGTGACTTTTTAGATTTTTTGTCTGTCGGTGCGTATGGTACGGCTTCACGCCAAAACTACTGGATAGATTGAATTGAAATTCAGCAAAAATGTTCTTTGTTAACCAAGGAAGGCTTTAGGCTACATCTTATCACGCCGTTAATTTGCTGCAATAGGTATTGATTTTGAAAAGTTTTTGTTCATTATTGAATGCACAAAATAATTGAATGCACAAAATGACATGTTATAAGCTATATTATGTGACACAAAGTTGTGCAGGTCAGCTAGTTTAATAATATGGGTGAGCAAAACATTTTAGAAATTCAATTACATACCTAAAGGTATCAATCAATTCGGAAGGGATAGTTTGATTGTTATCAGTTGTATCTAAAATGGTGCCATCACTATCAAATGTATTTTTGATTTCTATCATCATCGCAGTTGCAACCTGATAGATAATAATTGAAAATTAGAAGAAAGCTTTGACATAATAATCAGATAATATTTAATATATTCTGCTAATAATTTTTGAACATTATAATTAAAAATAAATAAGCAGACAATAATAATCAAATTGAGCCACACAATGGTTTCTGAACAATTTAGAGGATAATTTTATTATGATACCAACCTCGTCAACCATAGGTACTTATTATGGCTTCATGTTTTGGTGGTGGTGTATTGTAGATGCATGCGGTCCACCTCCACTTTTTAGCATATTCCCTCTTTCTGTAGCCAGAGTTTTACGTGTCAATGCGTGTTATCCCATGCTCTTTTTAAAGTTATAAGTCTCACGCTAAAAGAAACAGTATGAAAAATACTATAAATCATTCATAGCAGTACTTAAATATATTTCATCAACAACAGTGACTATCCTACCTTATGTACATTGGTATTATAGTTGAACTCTTGGTCCCTTGGATAATTATTATTGCATCCCATGCTGCTTGTTTCTTGGCGACCGACTTGCCATCCGTTATTTTAGATACCACGATTGGTCTTTTTTTAATTAGCTGAGTGAGTACCTATCGCAAAGACCTATCGCCTTTTCATCGGTGGTGGAATTAGTTGTACTTACGTGGTATTTTTTGATGATCTTCATAGATTGAAACAGAATTATGAATGAAAGTTCTTCGATTACACAAGGTGTGTTGTTGAATTTTATTATATTTGGAATAACAGTGTATATACTTACCTTAACTTCTATTCTGAATTCAAGTAATTCACTTCACAACAATCACATTAGAAATAACACAAACGAAACTTTCCCGCCCGTTATTTATGACAGCAGGTGATGCCATGGAAAAAGATCGAGTTCCCCTTTGCAATTTACTAAAAACTTACAGTAAAAGAACTGATTATCACATAAATTACCATGAATAACAGTTTTCAACGTTTATAAATAATCTATAATGATATTTAATATCAACACATTATTTAATGGTGGGAAAAAGCAATTCGAAATTCAAACCAACGAATAAAAAGTTGGCGTCATAAGATTTGTAACATTAGAAACAGTGGATTTGTTTTCAACTGTAGATTACAATCATCTAATTGCTAATTACTATCATAAATTCATAATAATCTATTTTTGGCTGATAACGAATAATTAAAATAAAAGTTTATAAAAATATGCCTCACTCACCTGAAACCAATTCTCAAAAAGAATTTCTACGTGTGACCAGATCACACAAAATATCAAAGAAAAAAATACCAAAATATTAAGGCTGCTTTACACCGGGGCAACACTATGCGGCATTGCAGCATGCCACAAGGCCGCAAACTACAAAAATGTAAAATGTCGCACATTGTAGCAAAGATTCATCCGGCATAGCATCAACTTGCGTCTTGTGGCAGACAGTCGCATCCAGTCGCAGCTGCTATCCAAACGCAATGGATTCCATGCCATATTTTTGGCGCGTTATACAGTTTATAGGTTATATTTTACGATGCTCTGAAAATTATCTAGGCACGATGATGCCTCGGCGTAAAATAGACTGTCGCATACCGCAATTGCTGCATATGTTGGTTATTCGTAGCATACCACAAGATGACGCATGTCAATTTATGTAGCATGCTGCAATGCCGCACAGTGTTGCCCCGGTGTAAAGCAGCCTTTACCAATACAAGTACTGATTTTTTAGCACACAATTATTTATTCAATAATCATCATCAAAATAAATGTTTGACAAGGATTTTTACATTCCGCTTATGTGTTTGAAAACCTGTAGAGATCAGATGATGAGCGGATCACACGCTTTTCACATTTTTTAACGGAATTAAGCAAGTAGGGGTTAAAATTTCCATTACTGGTCAACGATTTAACATGCGAGGGAGGTAGGGGTGAGGGAGGGGTAGGAGGGGGTACCCCCTGTACAATCTCCGCCCCACGGAGCCCCACTATTTATGGAGATATCCATGGTCAAAGTTTAGAGGTTAGAATAGCGCTATTTAGTTAATAGGATGAAAAGCGGTAAAAAAAGTTGTATCATTTGGCAGAAGGAGGAAGGGGGAAGGTGCCCCTGTGCCCTGGCACTACTCCTATGTAAAGGCGACGCACCGTTCTTGAGAAAAAAACAATTATAGTAACATAATCTCAAAACACTTTATATTCGCCTAAAAAGCGTAGTCGACGGAGCCCCGCGGGACTCCTATTTCTGTCTGCAGGGTTTAAAGGAACCTAACTAACCTAACATCAGGCATCCAAATTCTTCTAGTAGCAGTAGTAAGTGTAGTAACATTGCCTATTTGTACACACATACAATCAGTGACAGAACATACACTTTTTTTGTTTACCCTTTTTTATCTACGTACACTTCTACGGTCAACGGAACGTGAAATGTCAACTTTGACGTCTACCATGACAATATAACCAACCTAAAAATGTGCAAATGTCGTGATATTTTCCAATCTGTACAGAAACTTTAAGAATTAAATCTCGTAAACCGTGGGCGACCACTTATTGAAAATTTGTAAAAAGTTTTCTATGTAATCGACTATCTACAAAAAAAATATGAACTTCGAAATTTTTGTCCGGTAATGGAAATTTTATACCAGTAGATAGATCAAATGAATATTGAATTCAATCTATTCACGACGAACAGAGGCAAATCTTGCAAACTTCATTGATTTGTAAAAAATATATTTTGGTGATGGCGAGTTGAAACCGTAAAACTTTCATGACAGAAGCACAGACTGCTTAGTCACATAGTTCATAGTTTTTGCTTTGTCTATAATTTTGCCAATTTTTGCTTGGCCAAATTTTAATCACAGTGCATAGTGGATTGTTATATTTTTTAAATGACATATAAAACAAAACATATTTGATATTTTCACGATAAGAATTTGAAAAAACTGCCTTGTTACTCTAAATTTATCATGAGCGGAAAATCCAGTTAACCATGTTGTTTAATATCTCATGAAAATGTAAAAGTTATTTAAAGTGAGAGTGTCAACTGCTCATATAACGATTTTCATATAAGCAAAGTTTTGGTCGAAGGGTGTTGTTTAAAAAGGCTTCCGTGATCACCTGCGACACACCAAGACACTTTATACACGGCACAGATAATTCGTGTCAGATATTTAAATGTTTTAATTTTTTATAAGAATATACAGGGTGTTAAAGTAGTCGCGTGCCATAGCTTGGGAGTGAGTTCAGTATCGATAAAGGAACCCGCAAAAATAAAAATAAAATACCTTTTTTTTTTAAACCTGATGTTATGGCGTTAGTGTGAACACCGTTATCCTTGAAACCAGTGGTTTGATTTCATTAGTAGAACCTAAAACTGTTGAAAAAAGAAAACTTTTTTTTTTAAGAAAATACACTATTTTCCTCAAGATCATTTAATTTTCATCCCAATGCGCTCGGAAACAGCTGACCGCCGAACAGGTGGGCACTCGGGGTCATCGAGCACGCCGCAGTCAGCTGTCGCTAGAGCGAGCGCGCCGTGCGTCGTTTGTTTCTCGCGCGTAAATTAAGTGTACTTAACAAATGAACACGTTCGATAATAAGTAAGTAAATAAAGCATTTAAACAAATAAAATAATTTTAATTCTAAACGATTGGTATTTTAAGTTAGTAGACCGTACTAAATTAGGTTGATCTTGCAAACATTTTTTTGTTTTTTTTTTTTTTATTTCTATTGTTTATTTTTTATTTTTATTTCCTGGGTACTTTAGCGATACTGAACCTACCCCTAAGCTATGGCATGCAACTACTTTAACACCCTGTATATATTCTTTTTGAACAAAATTTCTTCGATATTAAATTACTAAAATCATCATCATCATCATCATTTCAGCCGAAAGACGTCCACTGCTGGACGTAGGCCTCCCCCTAAGTGTCGCCATATTGAACGGTCCCATGCGACTCACATCCAGCGGATTCCCGCAACCTTCACCAGGTCATCAGTCCACCTAGTGGGAGGCCTTCCAACGCAACGTCTTCCGGTTCGCGGTCGCCACTCCAATACTTTTCGGCCCCATCGGCCATCCGTTCTGCTAGCAATGTGCCCTGCCCACTGCCACTTAAGTTTGGAAATTTTTCGGGCTACGTCGGTACCTAACCTTGGTTCTCTTGCGGATGTCTTCATTTCTGATTTGATCACGCAAGGAAACTCAGAGCATAGCCCATTGCCCTTTGGGTGACTTTAAGCCTTCTGATGAGGCCTATTGTGAGCGACCACGTTTCGGTCCCGTATGTAATCACTGGCAACACACACTGGTCATAGACTTTCGTCTTAAGACACTGCGGTAGGTTGGACGAGAAGATACCGCGCAATTTTCCGAACGCTGCTCAGCCGAGTCGGATTCGACGATTGACCTCCTTCTCGAAGTTAGAATAGAATAGAATTTATTTATGCATTTTAGATACAGTACACCAGTAGTAAACTTTAAAAATTAGCTATAACTAAGGTACTTACATAGTTTCTAAGTTCTTAATGTACACTCACTAAGTTTGTAAGGTACACTTTCACAAAATAAGTAAGTACTTAAGCAGTAAGATCAAATTTTTTTGTATAAATAACGATTATTAAGTAAAGCAAAATGACATTGTAACCATGTAAATTAACGTAGGTACATTACATAAAGCATAAAACGATTGATAAATGTACAGTAACAGTCAGAAGTCGACTGCCAATCTCGCAACACAATGGCAAATCAATATTGGTGGTACTTATGACCTTCTTCTATAAGAACGTTTGACAACACTTACACATTAGCAACTTGTTGCCCGCTTAAGATTGTTATTACAAATTTCAATGAGTTGTTTATGTGATACGGTGGCCAAATTGGTTGTTAGCGTTGGAACATCACTCACACGGATAAATATGCGTATGTGTGTATAGGCGCCGCCGCCCGTATAGCGCAAACGATAATGTGCATTGCGGTGGAAGTGGAATTTTGACCTTTGACTGTACATTGACGGTATACATAAATAAAGTTCTTTACTTTCCGCGCTAGTTAAAGTTAGACCTACTTACCTGGACCATTTGTCCCAGGTACACATAATCGTCTACAACTTCGAGTGTAGAGTCTCCGAACTACTATACTAAAATACTAAAATATCCATACTAAAATATTTATTTATTATAATTAACCAAGATATACCCAAAATCCCAAACTTTGGGAAAAATACCGAAAAAATACAGATTTTTGAAAAACAAAAAAATAGGTACTGATAAAGTATTAAAATATTGAAACTGGTCACACTCGGTCGTCGTTTTACTTCTGACTTCTAGTTTATTTTCACGAATGTTTTAATGTGATTTTAATATTTCTGATATTTCAATAATGTGTTTGTATTTGGTTGCTATTTTTGTTATAAAGGGTCTCGGATATGAAATAAATGATTTTATTTTTTATTTTTTTTTATTTAGGGAATAGCGCATACCGCTAGAGACGCATGCAGCTTATATTTTGGTGAAAAAGTATACAATAACTTTTTCGAGTCTGATTCCAAAGGCTGCTTTACGCCGCCGGGGCAACACTGTACGACATTACGGCATGCCACAAGGCCGCATGCCACAACAATTAAAAGTGTTGCACTTTGTGGCAAGTTTCGTGCGACATGGAAACACCTTGCGTCATGCTGCTACAGTTACTTCATCAACTATATTTTACGGTGTCTTGTCCCCTTGATCAATCAAGTTGGTAGACCAAAACACTCCAATAAAATTTGCAGCACGATGCTTTAAAAAATATCTAGACACGATGTTGCCTCGGCGTAAAATAGGCTGCCACGTACCGCAATTGCCGCATAATTTGGTTATTTGTAGCATACCACAAGATGACGCTCGCCACAACGTGTAGCATGCAACAATGCCGCACAGTGTTGCCCCGGTGTAAAGCAGCCTTAACATTTCAACGGGATTGGCGGCTCTTTAGGCCCACCGCACACCGCTGGAGGCACAGCAGAGCGTATTTGAAGACAACAATATAATATAAACCTTAACTACCTTGATAAACGGTCGCGCGCATGCTCGAGGCTTTTATATTTTTGTAACCTTCTATTTCAGTTGACTTTTTATAATTGTAATCTTCTAGTTGAGTTGACATTTTATTTGTAATCTTAATTGTTTTTTTTTCTCTTTATTCTAATTTGTATGTCTGTAACGACAAAACATAGCAAGAGCTTCCACTATTTATAAGATCCTTAATATTTATACCTATGTTTAACAAATAAATGATTTTGATTCTGAGGGCGCTCCGAATACCGCGTGCGAATTTATTCATATCTAAATTATATATTTTTTTTATTGCACTGCTCTTGACCTCGATTACGCCTGATGGAAAGCGATGGATGAGATCTATGACCGTATATCAAGGTGGTCAAGGCTTATATTAAATTGTTGTCTTCAAATACTTTAGATAGGGTTTTCTAAATTTCATCGATTTGATCTACAAACAATCAATTTTTTTTCTACCATCACATCAAAAACGTCACATTTTACAACGTCAATGATACAAATCATCATGTTCTATCCACACAACAATATTTTCGGTAGCGTCTCTTCTTCTACGCTTATTCTACGAATTGACATACGTTTCGTTCTAACTATTTTGCGCTTAATATTTGTTCGCCAAAATGTCAATGAAACAAATAGGATCACAAATATTATTTTAGCATAAAATAACACTAATGCTAATAATTATATATATTTCGATCAAATTGTCTTGTTTTACGAAAAAGTTAAAGCTGCTTTACGCCGGGGCAACACTGCACGGCATTGCTGCATGCTACATATTGTGGCGTGCGTCATCTTGTGATATGCTACAAATAACCAACTTATGCGGCAATTGTGGTATGCGGCAGCCTATTTTACGCCGACCGACGGCAACTTCGTAGGTACCTAGATATTTTTTAAAGTTTCGTGCTGTAAAATTTTATTGGAGTGTTTTGGTCTACCAACTTGATTGATCGAGGGGACACGACACCGTAGATTATGGCTGATGAAGTAACTTTAGCAGCATGACGCAAGGTGTTTGCCATGCCGCACAATTGTTGCCACAATGTGCAACATTTTAAATTATTGTAGCAGCTAGCAGCAGATAAAAAATATTTAACGTTGGTATTTCAAGGAACATAGATACTAATAACAAATAAAGCTACCTACTGTCACTGTCAAAGTTAGACTACCTACTAAATAAACGTCATGTAAAATTAAAAGAGTTAAGGCTGATGCTCCAGGGTAGCCCGCGAAATTCAAATTTTCTTACGTTTTTGGCAAATTGCAGGCCAGTGCTAGGTTGTATGTTGATTACCATCAATACAACCCTCCAAGTACATAAAGGTCGAGAAACGATTTTTTCAAGGTCAAAGTCATTGCTAGACCTTTATGAACTTGGAGGGTTGTATTGATGGTTTTGATGATTATAATTCTGTAACTACATACGTCTTACAATCGCGTCTAATATTTTAATCAACATACAACCTTGCACTGGCTTGCAATTTGCCAAAAACGTAAGAAAATTTGAATTTCGCGGGCTGGTCGAAGCATTCACCTTAACGTAACGTTTTGACCTGATTTGTTTGCGTTATTTCTAAATGTGAGAGAAATTTGTGTCTAGTCTAGACTAATATAGTCAAATTCAAAGTATGAGCGCGCTGCGCGGTGATGACACCCGATGCATAACCTCACCGGCCAGCAAAACGGACCACGCGAGTTGGCCACAGGTGAATACCTAATCGCCCGGCACCAATGACTTTGACCTCCGGAATGACAGTACCGCAACCTGAATGCGACTACTGTGCCTTCTCCTTCTTTCCGCTACCCGGTTCGCCAGCAGAAGAAGAGTTACGCGCAGATGTCCCGCCAGCTTCTACCACTGGATCCAGCGCTCAACATCGTGAAACGAACTGGCATTACCGACCAAGCCCATCAGTAGCTCGCAGAAGGTCGACAAAGAAGGCTTCACTGTCTTAGAGACAAAACGACGGCCGAAAACGTCTCTTAAGCGTGGGATTGCTCTACTTTCGGTTGTCATTGTCAGTGGATCCTAACATTGCCCGCCTGGACTCAATCACTACTACTGAGGAAAGCATTCTTCGGTCTGTGGACGACGGGGGCCGATGCCGTATCCGAGAGTCACCTGAAGTAGTCTTGCATGGCTTGAAGCGGTTGGAACATTAAAAGAAGACCGGCTTCATGTCAATGTACAAGTTGTGTTGTGTGGTAGCCAACTGTAGAAGGATGTATTCCTCTCTCCAGACTTTTAGACAGCAGGTGTAGTCTGCAGAAGATATAACAAAGCGCCTCTAGTGAAGAAAGTGCCCTGACTCTTTGTGCGATGTGAAATTTAATTTTATATTCTAATAAAATAAAATATGTATGGTATTTGTTTAAATATGGACCAGAAATGAAATTTCAAGTTGTTTGAAACAAAATTTATAACATTTATCCTTTGCAGCAATTTGCAGATAGTTCAACTGTTTCTTGTACTTAGTAGCTACATGGTATAAATACATGTATTCATAGTAAGTTTTTTAGTAAATAAAGTTATTTAATTAGGTACCTTTTTCACAATCTCTGAGTAATGCTATCCGTCAAGTAAAATCTATGTTATTGAAGAATCTAAAGTAGAGATGGAAATATTCGGTCAGTGGGTCATCTTAAGGGCGGAATTAAATATTCTGTGAAATAAGCCCTAAGGCTCCTAGGCTAAGGACTATAGAAGCCCTAAGGGCTACCTACCTACTATTATTATTATAGGTTTTTATTTCCATTTGAAGATACATTTCAAACAGTTCAGTTAAATTTTAGGTAGGTAGGTAGGTAGATTTCAAATGTGTGTTGGTAATTATTTTTTGCTTATACATATGGACCTACCTAATAGTATGGAAGGTGGATCCCTAGCGGGTAAAAGTCTCCTCCAAGTTTGTCCACATAACTCTATTATGTGTGGTGATCATCCACCTGCATCATCCAAAACATACAGCGCAAAAGGCAGGGTTCTTATAAATTGAGCCGTAACGCCTGGCTGTAGTACTAAGTAAGGATGCATTAGCATCAATTGTAGATGAAATACTAAATTTCATGATTTCAGCATTAATAATCATTTTATTATCAGGCATCTTAGGGCCCATAGATAAAATACACAAAATTACATTATAACATAAAAACATATACGTAGTAGGTACCTACACTAATACATACAAAACATAATTTATAATCCACTAAGGGAGGAAGTTACCTAAACGCAGCTCTCCACAGAACAGGTAGGTAGTGACCTACTCTCCGGCTTAGCTTTCTCATAAAGTTGTGTAAGTACCTACATAATATTGAGCGATCATTATTTTTTAATAGGTAGATATAGCTGTTTGCGAGTGCTCGTCCGCGGAAGTAGGTATAACTACCTATCATCATGCTTATTACTATCGTCAAGCAATATCTTAGGTTTCGGTTTGAAGGGTGGTGGGTGCCGGTGTTAACTGGCACGTACCTAAGGCTTAGCATCTCTATGCCTCAAGTTGATAAACGCAGAGAAGTGCATCGTAGGGCACATTCCATACGCCTGAACTGCGAGGCAAATAGTTAGGTAAGTACCTACCATTTAACACCAAGTAGGTAAGTAGACCATAATTTGCTTGTTCCATCAGTCTAAGTGTATCTACAAGTCAAGGTAGGCAGAACCAATTATGTAGATAGGTACCTACGTAGGTACTTATCTTTGTTGTCCAAGTCTTAATAGGTTAGGTTAGGTTATCTACTTAACTAAATATACGTAGTACCTACCTATATTATGAATTAATTGTGATGTCCTCATTCCTACTACGTTAGTAGATATTCTAAGTTGGCACGATGCTCTATTCTTGAAGTAGGTTTGTCAATATATTAACCTATTTCTCAAATAAGGTCTCAAACCGCCAAAGAAAACCCTAGGTAGGTACGTACTGAACCATACAATCGTCCACTTAATCACGTAGGTATCCTAAAATTCAAAACAAACTCATACACCTCAGTCGGATGAATCGTTTGAACCACCTCAATCGGTCAATTTTTGAGAAACCAGAAGTAACGCAGCCGCCACTTTGAATCACAGCCGTCGTCAGTCAAGTAAAATATCCTTCAAAGCCCTGGAAAACCTAAAATTCGATACAAACTCATACCCCGCCGCGCCGCATTGCAAACGTAAGTGTTCGGAAAGTCGGAAACCGGAAATAGCACGGCCGCCATCTTGAATTTCTGAAATGTCACAATTTTTCTAAAGTACCTAACCAGGATGCAAGCTACCTATCTGTCAGTAAAAAAACGGTGGCTGTACGTTGACTTAGGTAGAACAAAAGAATTCGCCAGTCGGGTCTAACCCAAAAATTTAAGCCCAAATCAAATGGCTCTTGGGGTTGCCAGCTGAGAGTGATGAAAATGGTCAAAAGTCATTTCGGGCAGCCTATTCTTGGTGGTTATGCAAAATTTCCATTTCAAATGTCGTCATTTCTACTTTTCATGATTTTGGGGAAAATCTGGGAACATTACCCTAAGAGTGGGGAGAATTTTTGCACCAGGCATTACTCCCCGATGAAACACAACCGGTTCATACAACACAATCCAGCTGTTCCATTCATCGTGTAGAAAATTTGGATTTTTCTTCATTTTTACAAGATGGCCGCCACACTGTCCGCCATCTTGTTTTTATGAAATGTCACAATTTTCCTGAAATCTCAAGGATATAGGCGACCGGTGTACTTGGTGTTGCCAACTTTTGAGTGTGGTAGAACAAAAGAACTCGCCAAAGTCGGGTCTGACCCGAAAATTCAAGCCCCAATGGCTCTCGGGGTTGCCAGCTGAGTGATGAAAATTATCAAAAGTCATTTTGGGCACCCCAATGTTGCCGGCTAGTCAAACTCTCCATTAAAAATATCGTTATTTCTACTTTTCGTGTTTTTGGGGAAGATCTGTGAAAATTACCCCAAAAGTGGGGAGAATTTTTGAACCAGGCAACACTCCTTGGTAATACACACAACCGGTTCATACAACACAATCCAGTGGGGGGATGCCAGCTGTCCCATTTATCGTATCGAAAATTGGGATTTTTCGTAAATTTTACAAGATGGCCGCCACAGCGTCCGCCATCTTGTTTTTCTGAAATGTCATAATTTTCCTGAAATTTCAAGTATATAGGCTACCGATCGGTGTACTTGGTGTTGCCAACTTTTGAGTTTGGTAGAACAAAAGAACTCGCCAAAGTCGGGTCTGACCCGAATATTCAAGCCCCAATGGCTCTCAGGGTTACCAGCTGAAAGTAATGAAAATGGTCAAATGTCATTTGGAGGACCCAAATGTTGCCGGCTAGTTAAAGTTTCTATTCAAAATATCGTTATTTCTACTTTTTATGTTTTTGGGGAAAATCTGGAAATTTACCCTAAAATTGGGCATTTTTTTTGCACCAGGCAACACTCCTTGATAAAACACACAACTGGTTCATACAACACGATCCAGTCGAGGGATGCCAGCTGTCCCATTTATCGTATCGAAAATTGGGATTTTTCGTAAATTTTACAAGATGGCCGCCACAGCGTCCGCCATCTTGTTTTTCTGAAAAGTCATAATTTTCCTGAAATCTCAAGTATATAGGCCACCGACTGATGTATCTGGTGTTGCCAACTTTTGAGTTTGGTAGAACAAAAGAACTCGCCAAAGTCAAAAAGTCCCAAAAATTAAAATATTCAATATTTTTTGGGGTTGCCAATTAAAACGAACCAAAATGGTCAAATGTCATTTGGGGGACCCCAATGGTGCCCGCTAGTCAAAGTCTCCATTCAAAATGTCCTTATTTCTACTTTTCATGTTTTCGGGGAAAATCTGGAAAAATACTCTAAAAATGGGAAATTTTTCAAACCAGGCAACACTCTTCAACAAAACACACAATCGCTCGGTACAACTCAAACCCGTCGGATGTTGCCAACTACCCTGAAAATGGATTTGAAAAAAGTCGAAAATTCCAACTATTTACAAGATGGCCGCCACACTGCTCGCCATTTTGTTTTTTTGAAAAGTCACAATTTTTATTAAATTTCAAGGATATACGCCACCGACTGGTGTAATTGGTGTTGCCAACTTTTGAAATAGGTAGAACAAAACAATTCGTCAAAGTTTAGTGCAAAAAGTCGAAAATTTCATAACGTCTCAGCGCAGCCGCCATCTTGTTTTTTTTTTTTTTTTTACTTTTTTTTAAAATCATTTTAGATTTTGTATGGGACCTACGAGTCAAAATTCGTCCAAGTCTTTTCCCCACCGAAACCGGAAATGGACTCGCCCGCCATCTTGGATTTGAATCTCCTCTATAATTTTCCTCTACTCACTCTATGGTACTCTACATTTTTCCCAAACATTCCCCTAACCCATCTCTCACCCATTCCGAGAAACGACATGTCAATCAGTCAATCAGTCAGTGAGTGGCTTTGTAGTTTTATATAATATAAATAATAGCATTCATTTGAAAGTCTCCTAAAAATTTCCTAAATCATGAACCTAGTGGTAATCAATGCACTTGTGTGCGTGCATGGACCGCCAAATGTATTTGTGTGTGCTAACTGATAGCTGTGCTAGCCGTTGAACTGAATTGTGCTGTTATAATATCCACACTTTTGCTCTCTAATGGTGGACAGGAATGAAATTTTATTTTTTAAAAAATCTTTTTTTTTTAATTATATCGAAAATATAATCGATTCTAAACCATTTCCCTCCGTCTGTTGAGCCCCGCCAAATCGGCGTGACGCCATTGTTTAACTAATGTGTCTACTTTACTAACACATGAACTAATATTATTTAGCTTCGATAGTTTTAGTTCGTTCTATGACCTCAGTCTATAATTCATTGACCTATGACGATGTTAATGGTTACTCATTTTAATAAAAGGGGTATATTACTTTATTAATATGAGAAATATTATCATCCCAACTCCCACATGGGTTGTTAAGCTTTTATTTTGGATATACGAGACCACATTGAAATTTGATGCGGCACGGGATTAATCCAGGCCTTATTAATTTGTTAATACGATTATTTAAAACGTACAGTGAAGTGATATTTATTTTGTAAATAGGTCGATATGTTGATATTGACTGACTGTGTGACAATTGGACCACGATGCATGTTGGCACAATTATGTTTTATCTTTTGTACATTTTGTAAGACTAACAGCTTTATTATATTCACGATATAGGTTATCCAATTGTTATTATTTGTAATAGTGACGAGTATCTGTCAGCTGTCATAGACACATAAAACAGTCCTGTATTTTTTCGCCTGGTAACATTGACAGATACCCGACACTAAAGTACTAATCGACTATTTAAAATAATATTGTTTTTGGCTGTATAGAGCTGAGGCTTTTGCCACCGTTATTCGAAAGTGTGACAGTTTCACTTTTGCACGTTTGGCTCGACACTTGAAATTGAACCGTTGAACAGAGCGTTGATATTTTTGCTGTGAGAATTACATCGAAGAATATCCATACAATCATCGTTTTATTTCTGAATTGAGGTTGAGTTCCTACAATTCAGAAGTGGGATATATACAACACACCCACAAGTTCTGGAAAATTTCAATAATATGGACCGTGATAGCCAATCGCATAGGAGCCGGTCTCGTTTTACTCCACCTGTTGTGAACATGGAACATAAGCGTCGCCGTGATAATGAAACCAGTGAGAACCATCTGAGTAAGAAGAAACGTCGCAGGCGGCATGGAAGTACATCTAGCGATTCGAGTGACCAGGACGAGAGGAGTCTACCAGATGATGGGCGGCGTCAACGAAGTCGGAAACGTAGCTGCGAAGATGAGCGTCACTCGCGCCGAAGCCGGACGAGGAAGCGGAGTAAGCAGCGGCATCGGCATACCGGACGCCGTAGACGGCGGTCTGATCGAAGTTGCTCATCAAACACCGCAGTAAGTGATGAACCACGCGGAAATATTCAGGTAAAAAAATCAATATTTGCTAACAGTGAGACTCAGCTATTTTTGAACGAGTTAATTAAATCTTTGTCGGATGCGAAGCCAGAAGGCAATAAATTTCCAATGCTAGGCAACGTTATTCCTGAATTTGACCCCATGGTCAAGGGCCAGACGGTCCACATGTGGCTTAATAAGGTCGACGAATGTGCGAAGCTGTACCGTTGGGGCGATGATCAGGTTATACACTACGCACTGCCTAGACTTGCGGGTGTTGCTCGTACATGGTACCAGGCCTTGCCATCAATGTCATTTTCGTGGCCTGAGTGGAAAATTAAATTGATTGATTCCTTTCCTAGTAGTGATGATTACGCAGAATTACTCACCGAAATGCTAAATAAACGCGTGAAATATAGTGAATCGTTAGAATTATATTATTATGAAAAATTAAATCTGTTGAATCGATGCCAGATTTTCGGGAAGCGTGCCGTTGATTGCTTGCTCTATGGAATCGAGGATCGTTCCTTGAGACTTGGTGCTAAAGCAGCCAAGTGTCAAGAGCCTGAAGAGGTTCTTAATTACTTTCAGTCTATTAAACAAAGTCGCGATTTTGACAAGTCTAAGATTAGCCAAGATAAAAAGATTTTACCATTAAGTAATACGAATTCGAATACTAAGCAGTCCGTTGGAGATGATTCAAAGTCTAAGCCACGATCTAGTGCATCTATAACTTGTTTCAATTGTAAAGAAGTAGGTCATTTTAGTAATAAGTGTACACAAAAGCTACTGAGATGTAACATTTGTAAAAAGCTTGGTCATGTAACAATCGATTGCCCGCAGCTGTCCAGCGAAAAGACTAAAGATACTTCTAGTACAGAAAAGAAAGTTATGAAAGTCGATGTTGATGATACTAGCAATGAGAAATATATGATCTCGCTAAAGGTTAACGATATTCTGGTTAAAGGGTATGTAGATTTAGGCAGTCAATGCACGTTGATACAATGTAGCGTAGCAAAATCATTAGGAGTTAGTTGGTCGGTAGGCGAGTTACCCGTTATGAGGGGATTAGGTAATAATATCGTTGTACCAATAGGAATGGCGCGTGTAAAAATAGATATTAATAATATCGTAGAGATGGTTGACGTCTATGTGGTTGAAGATGGCATAATTAAATATCCCGTTTTAGTTGGTCACAGCTTTACGGAAAAACCCGGAATTATTATTACAAAAACCACAAATTCCTTGATCTTTACCAAGGAAGAGATTGACAAATTGTGGTTATTCCTTAAGGCGGATGTTGAAATTCAACCAAAACAAATGACTATGATTCCTGTTTTTTTCCGATCGAAGCTACTCTGGATCTGTATATGTCAGGGGTTCATTAAGAGGTCAGCCTGGTAAGGAATTTTACTTATTGCCAGGTGAATACTCCCTTGAAAATAGTTTTGGAGCACTTCTAGTCCAAAATTTTAGCGACCATTTACTTCTACTAAACAAAAATACATTAGTTAGTCGAGTTCACAGATCTGAAAAAGGTTTTGAAATCAACATGCTAGATTTTAGCAACCGTGATACGTGTTCCGATTTGAATTATGGCAGTCACTTATCGGATGATGAGATAATTAGATTAAAGTCTCTTCTAAAGAAGTACGAGGGTTGTTTTTCCTCTTGTTTAGCTGATTTAGGGTATACTAACGTTGTACAGATGGAGATAGAATTGAACGACGCGAAACCGGTGGTTTACAGACCATACAGGCTTTCATATCCGGAACGTGAATTGGTTCGAACAATGGTAAAGGAAATGATTGACGCCGATATCGTTTGTGAGTCCAACTCGCCCTATGCGAGTCCTATTCTTCTTGTAAAGAAGAAAACGGGTGAGAAGAGGCTCTGCGTCGATTACAGAGCCCTAAATAACAAGACTCGTAAGGAGCACTATCCTTTACCACTGATCGACGACCAATTGGATAGGTTGTCAGGCAATTCTCTTTTCATTAGTCTCGACCTTGCATCTGGGTACTACCAGATTCCGATATCAGAGGGTTCACAAGAGCTCACAGCCTTTGTAACACCCGACGGTCAGTACCAGTATAAGAGGATGCCTTTTGGGTTAGCGAATGCCCCTTCAATATTTCAAAGAGTAATGAATAAAGTTCTCTCTGACTTGAAATACGTTGTTATTTACATGGATGATATCTTAATTCCCGCTAGTACGTTTAATGATGGTCTAACTCGTTTAGAGGAAGTTCTTCAGCATTTGGCCAATGCAGGGCTAACTCTCAAATTAAAGAAGTGCCATTTCTTCCAAAAGGAGATTGATTTTCTAGGGTTTTGTGTATCTGGAGATGGCATACGCCCCGGATCGCGTAAAACAATTGCAATTTCCAATTTTCCCGTACCCAAAAACGTCCATGACGTAAGACGTTTTATAGGACTTGCAAGTTTTTTTCGCAGATTCGTTAAAAACTTTGCAATAATAGCATGCCCATTAACGAATCTTTTAAAATCCAAATTTGAGTGGAAATGGACCGCCGAATGTACATCTGCTTTTAACACGCTCAAAGAGAAACTGGTAGAACGATCTATAATAGCCTTGTTTGATGCGCGATTAGAGACTGAGTTACATACCGACGCATCAAAGATAGGCATCGCAGGCATTCTTATGCAGCGAGGCAGTGACAGCCAGTTAAGAGCTGTAGCCTACTACAGTCGGAAAAATTCAGAAGATGAGCAAAAACTCCACTCTTTTGATCTCGAGACGTTGGCTGTCGTTGCCTCGTTAAGTAGATTCCGTGTTTATTTGCTGGGATTACAATTTAAAATAGTAACTGATTGTAATGCGTTGAGGACGACTTTGACTAAGCGTGATCTCATACCCAGGATCGCGCGATGGTGGGTGCAGCTACAGGAGTACGACTGTACCATTGAATATAGGTCAGGATCACGTATGGCTCATGTGGATGCCCTGAGTCGTGCTCCGGTAGCTGAACACACTGGAGATTCTAATACACATGTAATTGACGTATTGCAAACAGAGACAACCGATTGGATTGCAACCGTACAGAGTAATGATGAAGAGGTAAAACGAATTAAAGAAATTCTTCTTGACGATGAAACGAATTTCATTGCCGATGTACGAAAGAATTATCAACTGAAGGGTGACTACGTATACCGTATCTTAGATGATGGAATTCGTTGGGTGGTACCGCGGGGTGTTAGGTGGCAAGTTTTGCGCATGAACCACGACCATGTAGGGCATTTTGGCTTCGATAAAACGCTGAGTAGGTTAAAAGCAACATTTTGGTTCCCGAAGATGCGTCGATTCACAAAAAAATATGTATCATCATGCTTACAATGTGCACATCATAAGGCACCATCAGGCCAAAAGGAAGGGTTATTACACCCTATCCCAAAAATAGAAATCCCATTCCATACATTACATGCGGATCATCTCGGTCCGTTTGTTCGTTCTAGGAGGGGCAATATGTATATTTTGGTCATTGTAGACGCATTCACAAAATTTGTCAATATACGTGCCGTGAAGGATACGAAAACGTCAACTGCAATCAAAATATTTCATGAGTACTTTAGTTACTTTGGTGCTCCGTCCAGGCTTATTACAGACCGAGGTACGTGTTTTACTAGTGGAAAGTTCAGAGATTTTACAGAAAAACTGAACATAAAACACATACTGAACGCGGTAGCTACTCCTAGAGCGAACGGGCAGGTCGAGAGGTTCAATCGAACTATATCTGATGCATTGAGTACAAAATGTCATGGCAACAATGAAAATACATGGGACGATTATGTAGGAGATATTCAATTAGGTATAAATACGACTGTGAGCAAAGCGACAGGCAAAAGTCCCTCAGAATTATTATTCGGGTTCAAATTAACTTCGACATCGGAAAATATATTAGGGGACGTGATTTCTAAGACAACTCAATTAGTTAGTGGCGACGACTTAATGCAACTGAGGTCCGATGCTAAACAGAAAATCGATAAGGATCAGGAAAAGGCGAAGGCCAAGTATGACAAGAACAAAAAGAAACCGAAATCATACAATGTAGGAGACCTTATTAGAATTGAGAGGACGATCATTGATAAAGAGCACCTAGGTAAATCCAAAAAGCTTATACCAAAACTTCAGGGCCCGTACCGAATCGTTAAAGTTTTACCGAACGATAGGTTCTTAGTAGAGGACACCCCACTCACTAGAAAAGGAAACAAACGATACGAAAACATAATAGCAATTGATAAAATCCACCCTTGGCTTAATTTTAATGATTATTCCAGTGACGATGGCAACGAAAATGATAATAATGACAGCGAAACTGATAATGAATGATTAGGTTTACCTAAGCAGTAATATTATGATGAATGAATTTCGAAGTATTGTTTAACTACTTATTACATTACTATTGTTATTACAATGTAAAGATATTGAATTATGTATGAATTATTCAGATGATTGACCGTATTTTATATTCTTTGCATTGTAATATATATTTGATTGTCGATAAGGAATTGATTGAGATTGAGACTTAGAATGATTCGTGCAGATAATGAATGGAACTGTGACACAGTTCCGCACAGATTATGATCATAGATTGAAATAATGATATGAGCACAGGCTATGAACAATCAGTACAGAAAAGAATGGTATCAAAGTAATTGGTATCGTACAGATGATTGTAGACCGTAGCAGACCGTGCAAGATGTATTATTATTATTATGATTATTTTATTTATATTGTTTAAGATAGCTTTATTATGAGCATAGACTATGAGCAATTAGTGCAGAAACGAATGATATCGAGCACAGATATCGCACAGATGATTGCAGATCATAGTGGATCATGCGAGATGAGATGATGAGAAATAAGTAATTGATATGATTGTATTAGTTATAATATTTAATGATGTTATTAAATTAAGACATAGATTTATTAGTGTTTAATTTTTGTTTTTTTTTGTTTTTGAATATTTACTGTCTTAAGTGAGAGGACTCACTTATTAAAGGACGGCCGAGCTGTAAGACTAACAGCTTTATTATATTCACGATATAGGTTATCCAATTGTTATTATTTGTAATAGTGACGAGTATCTGTCAGCTGTCATAGACACATAAAACAGTCCTGTATTTTTTCGCCTGGTAACATTGACAGATACCCGACACTAAAGTACTAATCGACTATTTAAAATAATATTGTTTTTGGCTGTATAGAGCTGAGGCTTTTGCCACCGTTATTCGAAAGTGTGACAGTTTCACTTTTGCACGTTTGGCTCGACACTTGAAATTGAACCGTTGAACAGAGCGTTGATATTTTTGCTGTGAGAATTACATCGAAGAATATCCATACAATCATCGTTTTATTTCTGAATTGAGGTTGAGTTCCTACAATTTTGACAATCTAACAATTAGATCCTTACGCATTATATCACAATTATTTTTTGTCATTTGCACATTCATATACCAGCCTTTCCCAAAGGGGGCGATAACGCCCTCTTGTGGGCGCTGCAGGCCTAAAGGGGGGCTGTAAGAGACCCAGAAAAAAAAGGAGGCGTTGTGTAGAGGCTTAGGGGGCGATTTGTAATTTCGTCTAGGAGGACTAATTAATAGATCAGGAGGATTAATTAAGAGATCGAGATCGAGAGAACAATCGATTGTTTGTTTTATTTTGAATAAAAGATACTCTGGCTGAATACTATAAAGTTGCGTTTCAATAATGATTCTTATTGGTAGGTGTCGCTCGTGAGACCTGAGCGCCGTTGTGTCACAGGTTGTGTACTACTTACTGCGCTCAGGTCTCAAATTAACTCTTGCGGGTTATAATAAGTCTCGTTTAGAATAAATGTTTAATCTCCGCTAATATAGCTCACAATAATTAATTTAATTTGAAGTTAGGTTTAGTGGTTTTTAAGTAGGTAAAAAAATGGGGGCGCTGAAAAATAATTTATTCTCAAAGAGGGCAGTAGACAAAATAAGTTTTGGAACCACTGATATACCTACATTAAAGACTTTTGTACATTTTGACACTAAGGACCATGTTGCCCATTGATTTTTTGTATTTGTAACATTTAGTATCCGGCGTCGTTAAAACACTTTATACATTTCCATTTTTCATAAACTTGGTGAGGTCGGAGTTTCTTAACTGACTACTCTGAGAAGAAGCAGTCTCAGTGTTTTCAATACAGCGGCGACACTCTGAGTAAGTCGTCAGGGCAACACAATTTTTCAAGAGCATAATTATGAGGCCAGGTTACCATTAAAGCGTGACCTACTGCACGGATCTTATTATCCGATCGTGTTGATTCAGGCTCTTAGGGTGGTACCTTCACCAGATTGGCTTTGATGTGCTTGCATTCTTATTCTTTACTAGCTGACCCGCGCAACTTCGTCTGCATCACATGAGAGAGAGAGGGCTATAATAGAGAGAATGTGAGTCAACCTTAAAAGATAGACATAAGTATGCTATCCCGAATTTTTTTAGAACGTTTTAAGAGGAAGAATTCCCTTATACATGATTGTAGCGTAACTTTAATCGTTTATGCAGCGCTCGCAAAGGAAGCTCTTTAAAAGAAATATTTTTTCCCTATTTTTTTCAACATTTATCATTGATGCTCTTATGCTTTTCCAAATAAGGGCTTGCCTCTATAGCCTTGCCTACGTCTTTATCCTTAGACACTCGATGACAGTCATACTCCAGCTGGGTCGAAAGTTCTCATCAAAGGTGCAGGAAATGAACCCAAACACGATTTTTCAATTATAAATGGCACCAACTTTGAGATATACCTACCTTAGCTTTTCACAAAAAAAAGGACCATGTATATCGGACTTCTCTGTAAAAAGTTATGCGTGGTCATACATAAAAAGAATATATGCGTCAAATTGAGAACTTCCTTCTTTTTGCTATGTCGGTTAAAAAAAATCTTGAGGCAACTGACACGAGCGAGGGTCATTCGATTTAAAAAATGCAGTGAAATGGACATCGCCATCTATCGATATAAGATGTTAAACTGCTATAATATAATGCTCGGAAATCATGCTATGTAAATTTTCAAAGCAGCATCATGTAGACTAATCTAGAGTACCAGCTGTAATAACTTTTTTAAAGTTGGTCAGTCAATTTAAAAGTTATCTGGTGAGCACATTTTTAGTCATTAGTACCATTCTAGCACAATAGATGTCGCTGCATCTTACATTTGATGATTATTTCTTCTTGAACACTTTAAATTCGTATATCTTGTGACGGAAAGGGTGTCCGTGGGGGTAAATTAAAGAAAACCACGGACCCAGGTCAACATAAAAATATATTAATAAACTAAACGGGTGTGGGTAGGTTTATGGTCACAAGTTTTCCAAGCCCGCCCGGGGGGTTTGCACGGTACTCTCCTGGCTCAGCCCGGCGTGACGATGACCGTAGCGGTGTGCCACGCTGCAGACGCCAGGTAGGGTGACGGACGGCAGATGATCGCGCCGACCCGCAGAGTTTCGACGCGGCCACGCAGGTATAAGGTACCCGCTGCGGAGCCCGCGGCAAATTGGATGCCGGTAAAACGGTTGTCAGCCGAAATCTTGATTGTCAGCCGGAATCTTGAACGTCAGCCGTAATCCGGAACGTCAGCCGTAATCTTGAACGCCAGCCGTAATCTTGAACGTCAGCCGTAATCTGGAACCCTGGAAAATAACGTCCAGCGTGTCACGGAATGGCTAGCAGTCATCCCCGCTGATTGTGACACCAAGGCAAAAGCAAAGCGAGAAATACCCGTGCGCCAATGAAGGTGATGTGTGGTAGTCACAATCAGTACGGAGTTTACATGATGGTGGTGGTAAGCACGACATGATTTGCACATTATGAGTGTCATGAAAATGTCAAACACACTCGGCTGAAGGCTACATGATTTAAGCATTTGAATGTGCATAGCAAAAACGGTGATAGAAAGTGGCTCGCATCTTGAGACCACGTAGCTAGTGATACACAAAATATGAAAACGTGAATTGCTGTGAATTGCTGTTCAACACTTACCCAGTATGGGGTTTACGTAGACACAAAACGAAAAGAGTTAGGTTACTAACAAAAATTAAAGCTGCCTGCTTTAAGCCCGAATATTCTAGATCACGAATACTTATAGAAATTTGATTTCCGTTGAAAAAACGCGTCTAGTCACTGGGAGCAGAATATTTCCAAAAAAGGACTCGTCACCGCGAGTCCGTGACATTTATGCTGGCGTGTTTACGCATAGACAAGTCTTCACTCATTCGATCAGATACACGTAACGCGCGCACAGCACTGGTAAAAACAGCTAATTTTAGTCGTTTAGTAACTGAACGGCCCAATGAGTATGTATACTCTGTGGCGTTTGTTTTGACATTTAACTTAATTAAAGTGTTGAATTGGTTATGTTTACAAAGTAACGGTAGAAACTATTCTGAGTTTCTACAACGTTACAATCTTCTGATAGTATTAACCGATTACGATGAAACAAAAACTAAATAATACCTCAAGATACGCAAAATTTTTATGTATAAATGTTATCTGTATTGGTTTCGTATATTTTACGTGATGCTTGATCATCGAAATAGACAAACAGACGAAAATTACAAAAATGCTGGAAATTAGTTCTGTTGGTTATCCTTTAACACCCTGGCAATTTTTCTTCGAAATATTTTCGATGTACAAAAACGATTTTTCCACAGATTTATTATATGTACATATATAGATAATAATAATAATAGATTGCACACAAAATTAAAATAATATACCCACATCATCTGCCTAGATTTCCCAACTATGTTGGGGTCGGCTTCCAGTCTTACCGGATGCAGCTGAATAACAGTATTTTACATGGAGCGACTGTCTATCAGACCTTCACAACCCAGTTCAGTACCGGGTTCAGTTCAGTACAGTACCGGGTAATACGATACCCCTTGGTAAGACTGGTTGTCAGACTTTTTGGGCCACTGACTACCTGTAACGACTGTCAAAGATCTACAAATGACAGCCGGGACCAACGGCTTAACGTGCTTCCCGAGGCGCGGAGGAAACTCGGTATGTAATGGGTGGTCACCCATCCACAGACCAACCTAGGTAAGCACGGCTTAACGTAACGATCGACCCAAGCGGCTGTTATTATTTAGCCACGAGCTCCTCAAACTATCCGAGTCGGAATGCTAAGAATACCAATTCACAAAATTATTATTAATCAACCGCGCCCGCCTTTCCCTCATCCACTTTCAGCCTTTAATTTTATAAACCTTTTTTCAGAAAAATACCATCAGTCCGATCACAGTAGAGTGATGCTGAGAAGATCTGACCAGAGACCGCTGGCCAGAGCCAGAAGAAGAACGCTAAGGATGACTGTTACCATAGTAACGGTGTTCGCGTGCTGCTGGCTACCCTATGCTACTATGACTTTATGGTAAGTGTTTCATCTTCTCACTTAGAAGCCGTGTGGTATCCGGCAGAGTAGAACAGAACCAACCCACGGGTGTCGTATAAGGCGACTAATGTCTGAGGCAGAACACCTTGCGCCTCCGTTGACCAGAGAATGGGCAGCAGCGTTTTCTGTTAGTCTTTCATCACTGCGATCTCCAATCCGCCTGCCAAGCGTGGAGATTACGGCAAATTCCTCCCATCATGAGAGAGGCTTATGTCCAGCAGTGGACGTTATGGGCTTTTGTTGTTGTTTTCATCTTTATCATGGGTTTGGCACAGCATGTCTTCGTGTGAGTGACCACCCATCATTCAACCGAAAGACGTGCACTGCTGGACATAGTTCTCCTCTAAGAGTCGCCACATTGACCGGTCCCGTGCGACTCCCAATGGATTCCCGCAACCTTCACCAGGTCATCAGTATCAGTCATCCTAATGGGAGGTCTTCCAACGCATCGTCTTCCGGTGGTAGTGACCTCCCATTATAGACCAAATTTCCGCCGTCTCTCGGCAAGCACGTTAAGCTGTTAGTCTCGGCTGTCATTTGTAGATCTTTGGCAGTTGACACAGGTAGGTAGCGATACTAGCCTACGATTTGACACCTTTATATATACACCTTTGACAGTCGTTATGTAGTCAGAGGCCCAAAAAGTCTGACAACCAGTCTTACCAAAAGGTATCGTATTGCCCAACTGGGTTGTATACATCAATTTTTGAATCCAAAATACAATATTATCCTATAGCATTTTAGTGTAACTGTTTGCGACAAGCTCAATCGGTATCATCCATAAATATGAATAAATTCTTTAAAATGTGAAACGGGTATTTTTAATTACAAAATTAAATATTTCATCTAGTTTAAAAGTGTTTGTAAAAACCTATTTGCAAAATAAACATCATTTATCACTTTAAAATCGACGTATTTTCGTTACGTTTACACCGCGCTTGTACTAGGGCGTCACTTGAGAAATACTTTGTACCGACATGCGACAGGTACAAAGTATTTTTAAACCATCTTTTTTTATGTCTCACTGATGTATTATCACAATATATTATTTTGTTCAGTGGCATTTCTTTTGATACCTTCTCAATGAATAGTAATTTAAATCTATAAACTGTTTTCAAAGTATGTTCTGGCTCCCACGTGGTTGAGTCAGGGCTGTAGCTAGAGTTGAATTTGAGGTAGGGCAGCGTGGTTACAGGTAGGGCGGTTTTTTACATCAGTCGCGGTAGTAAAAAAAACCTTTCTGGTTTTGCCTTTGCAAGCGCTGTTAGACGTTGCTGGTTAGAACCAGCACGCGCTACTAACGGCCATTTTCGATAACTTACTAGCCGGTTTCAGTAGGTTGCTATCTCTATCTGTTTAACATTTTGCTTACTGATCGGTTAGAAAAAAAACGTCACAGAACTGCTTTTTTTGCTTTTTTTATTTTTCTATAAATCAAGTGGCAGGTAGGTGACGTAGATCTAATATTCTTTGCTTATAGAATCAACGATACCTACGGAAGTAGGCATATTAACCAACAGTTGTATCTACGTCAGTAGTTATAGAAAACGGCCGTAAATCAATCGCCATAGCAGTTTCATCTGTAGGTACATTCGATAGTTATTCGTAGCGTAGACAAATAATTTCTATAGAGCATGGACCTACTAACTATTAAATCCTCGTTAAACCAATACTTTAAATGCCATCTATTAACAGAATAAAGAATTATTATAATACTACTGTCACAAACTGTGGGTTTTTAGACGGAAAAGTTTAGATACCCGCTGTAAGTACCTAATTTATTTTTTCCATCTCAAACTACGAACAAACAGTTTACATAAAATACTACTAAATACATAAAATACATACTTAATTATTAGTTTTATTCGTTTTTGGTGTTTTTTAAGGTAGGGCATTGCCCTACACTGCCCCCCCCTAGCTACGGCCTTGGGTTGAGTCGCAATCAAAAGGGAGTTATTATCATACAATTAATACAAATAGAGATGATTATGTATTAATTCCAAACTTTCGCAAATTGAATGTTTTAGTTTGTCTTACTGGCAGCAAGTTTACTTGAACGTTTAAACAGTGCACGTTGAATGCATTATAATTTATTAAGTAGTTTCTGCAATGAGGGATTTTCTTTTTAGCTCTTCCCTAGTCGCTGGATAGATGGCGCTAGGAGTAAGTATGATAATGCAAGGAACGGAACCCAAAAAAACCGATTTTAACAAAGCGCGAGAAATGTTGGTTATATTCGGAAGGTTAAGCAAATGAAAGTGTCAGTCAACGAGAGTATGTGACGTGACACAATGTTTTTTTTTTCAAGCGTTTTGGCTTTGGCATAGTAAGTTCAACGCCATCTATAGAGTTCTTGGAAACAATTTTTTTTTTTAAAACCTCAAAAGGAAAACCTCTCATTGCAAAATTGACGAATTGTCAACATACAAATGTTAGTTAGCGTTATTTACTAGTGGACATCACACGTTGATCAAATAAATCCCCCAAATCTATAATACTATACAAATAAATAAAATTGAAATGTGAGTTTATAATATTGAAGTATGAACAGTACTTTTTACAAAAAAATACCTTTTTTTTGTGTCTGTATAAATAGGTATCTCTCCGAAACAGCTGGACCGATTTTAACAGGACTCTTACTGGTAGATAGCTGAAGTGATAAGGAATAACAAATGCTACTTTTATTTAAGAAAAAGGATTAAATAGGGATGTAATATTTCGATTAGGTAGTAGTAGTAGTAGGTGTGTCTCAGTAGCTACACCCACAGTTGAGTTTAAGTTATTTAATCTAGTGTTCTCTTGCCTCTAAAAATTTATGACGTATCCTGGCGTACGTACACAGTGTTCCGTATTACGATATTTCAAAGCAAATTGTAGGGTTTCGAGTTCTTCTCCAGTAGTCTTTACGGCGCTGTGGGCGTTGGATTACTGACGTGATTTCATACATACATAATTATTATAATAAATATTTACGCGTGATTTGATTTTTATTCGTTTTTTTGTACAGTTTGAGGATTTGTGACTGCGTCGTTGGTCATGTGGCAGCAAGCGCGATGGCTGAACATGAGATTCAAGTTTCAATACCGGGTCGGGCAAAGTGACATTGGGTTTTCCATCAGGAGTTTCTCAGTAGCAGCTTGAAGGAGTTTGGATTTGTGCCCGGTTGATGGCAATAGGCTCGCCCCCTATTACATGGGACTTAAAATATAACTGCCGTAATGTGGATAGGACACTCCGCCGAGGACACTCCCGCCTGACCACCAGTAAGACAATTTTTGCTTGCACTCGCAACATAGAAACGCTCTCTAGCCCTGCCCCGTTGACTGACGCACTGACGACGCACGCCAAACGAGAGTTATTGTTATTTTGCGCGCCAAACGCTTTCCTAATAGCACAGAATAGATAATAGTACTAGCGTACAGAAGTTGCCCTCCTTTGATCTTGAAGAAAGCCGACATTATAAATACCTAAACTGGGCCCGCTCAATCAAAATTGTGCCTTGACGCCACGCGTTAGCGTATTTTATTCGGCGTCTCACTGCTTAATGGTCAGTCGGTAGGGTTGCCTCAAGTACTCAAAATAAAATACTACCAACATTTTTGTACTTTAATGTATTAGGTTTTATTTAAATGTTAATTAAAACTTTTATAATTACAATTGTTTTACTCTATTATAATGTCTCTTAATATCATGCCTTCTCTAAAATTACTTTTACTTATTAAATTGAATAGCAGCATAAATGCGAAATCTAACAAAGGTAATTTAAAAATAAACTCTGATGAGAAGCATGGACATGGAGCAGTGAAATTTATATAAAAAAGACAATTTTTTTCTACATTTATTAATAGCAACAGTTTATCCGGCTTGTCATTTTCACTAGTAATGATTAATGATCAATAAATCAGTCAGTTAACAAACACGAAGTAGGAGTAGGTAGGTACGCGACGCAAGGGCAAAAGAGCGCGAAAAATTAACGCGGCTTACGTACGCAGTTACGCACGGCTGGAGCGCGACAGCCCTAGAGAGCTTGCATATTCAATATGCGCGAAGCGGTAGGTAATTAATTATCTCATGCCTACACACGGAGTGCAATAGCTCTGCTAATAGGCCCAAACTTTAAGGGGATGCGGCTCGCCGCCTCTAAATGATTTAAGCGAAAACAAATTAAACTGGTCAGGCGGAAAAGACCATGATAGTACCTACGTACTATTAGGCAAGGTATTAGGTAATTCACCTCCACCTTACCTAACCCTTCGGGTTTTACAGGCGTGATGTATACATGTTATCATCATCAGCCTATTAATGTTCCCACTGCTGGGACACAGGCCTCCTCTCTATGAGAGGGAATGGACTATAATCTACCACGCGGGCTCAGTGCGGATTGGTACCTAGATGTCACATGTCTTCGATTTTTTTGGTTCTAGGACATGCCGGTTGCCTCACGATGTTTTCCTTCCCGCTTTGAGAGCAGTGGTGATGAAATAAATAACACAAAGTAATGTGCCTGCCTGGGTTCGAACCCACGACTTACTGTTCGTAAGTCGGGGCCAACACCACTGGGCCACCGCTGCTCTGTACTTATTGTTTTTTTTGTACGGAAAGTACAAAAATAATACATAATTAGCCTTTCATGTACCCACGACTGAGATTCGGAGCTTTGTAAGAGGGAATAGGCTTCATTCCACCATATAGCCCAGTGTGGAGGTTGATGGATGTCCAATTTTTTGGTTTTAGGCACAGATAATATAATACTTCGTTCTTAGGACATGTTGTCCTTCCTTGGACAAACGCGTCGTGCCGCTCTGTAAGCGCTGTGAATACTGATTATTTGCCGATTTTAAGCCAAGGTGATCTTCTTCTTAATGTGACGATGGCAATTAAGTGCCTTATCAGTTTTGAAACAAGCACTCCAGGGCACAGTCATCTCTGCCCTGGAGTGTGAATGTGGCCAACCTGGCCTTGCTGCGACCAACCTGGGTCCGGAGTATATTTAAAGACTAATGCCGTTGCCCTATGAAGTATCTGCAAATATTTGTTCCTTGAACATCTTTGAATAGTTGATTACTATTGGAACCGGGCGGTTCCAGGAATTCCATAGCATTGCCTTTCAATTTCGCTGCTTCGAGTATAATTGAAGCAGTTGTTGTTTAAATCGATATTGTTGTAGATTCTACCCAATCTCCTTTGATAACAAAGAGCTTATTACTTTGATCACGGTTTTTAGGGTTCCGTACCCAAAGGGTAAAAACGGAACCCTATTACTAAGACTTTGCTGTCTGTACGTCTGTCCGTCTGTCTGTCACCAGGCTGTATCTCATGAATCGTGACAGCTAGACAGTTGAACCGTTGCCGCTATAACAACAAATACTAAAAACAGAATAAAGTTAATATTTAAGGGGGGCTCCCATACAACAAACGTGATTTTTTTGCCCTTTTTTTGATAATAATGGTACGGAACCCTTCGTGCGCGAGTCCGACTCGCACTTGGCCGGTTTTTTTTGTTCATGTTTTTTTATTGTCCGTTGTACTTATTAGAGTCAAGAGCACAATGATTAAGTAATGTATAACTTCTAACGCCTCGTTCACGTCCTCAGCCGATGCGGCGACTTGCATCAGGCGTCACGTACGTGTTTCACTTGTTTTCCTGTGTAGTACACAGACACCGTAGGTACCATCTATCCATTATGGGGTTTAGTCCCTGAAGTGGACCATTGTGCGTGGAACATTGTACCATACAAGGGGTGTGTTACCTTCTATCAAATAAGGTAGTTCTGGTAAGGTATTTTTTTTTTCACCAAGGACCTTTGATACGGTATAAGTCACTATGAACGTTTTTAAGAAGTGTAACGACAGTGGTAAGAAATAAACTGCAATATGTATTTAAACTTTTATTCGGGCAGAGTTTTCCCTTTCAATGATTATTATTAAGTGATCCCACACAATCGTCGCTCCGGGCTTTTATAAGACTGGCTGGCTGGCAGCTACTTCACCTCCCTCGGCTCGCAATTGCAGGGCTTGGCTCCCGTGGTGGGGAAGTGACGTAGCGGGTAGGCTTGGCGGGCTTAATGGCTGGCTGGCGACATCTGGCGTTACAGAAGACTTGATTTGCAACAAAATGAAAGCAATTTGGTTATGTTAGACCAAACAGCTTCTAAGATAGATATTTTGGTCCATAGTTAACTTTTACCGTAGCAAAGGTCCTTGGTGGAAAGAAATGTCAAAAACTAAAAAGAAGTACGAAAAATTAATGGTTTTCCAAAAATGTAACAATGATCTGGAGGGATTCAGAGGTCGAAAAATTGGATTTGACATAACTAATTCATCACATACAACACAATAAAAAAAATCAAAACTACCTTATTTGATGCAAGGCAAAATGTAACATTTCCATGGACTATACGAGAGTGTTATCGAGTCGCAAATCGCATTACCATTCAGTCGGCGGAGTTTGGACACCTAAATAAGCAAAACCTAAATAACAAGGCAAAAGATTTTCTAAACTTTCTACATTTCGACTTCATTCATTTTTAAGGTTCCGTAGTCAATTAGGAACCCTTATAGTTTCGCCATGTCTGTCCGTCCGTCCGTCCGTCTGTCCGTCCTCGCTTAATCTCTGTGACCGTTCGCACTAGAAAGCTGAAATTTGGTACCAATATGTATATTAGTCACGCCGACAAAGTGCTAAAATAAAAATTGGAAAAAAATGTTTTATTAGGGTAGCCCCCCTATATGTAAAGTGGGAAGTGATTTTTTTTTTATTTCAACCCTAACGTGTGATATATTGTTGGAAAGGTATTTAAAAATGAATAGGGGTTTCCTAAAATCATTTTTTGATAATGTCAATAATTTCGGAAATAATCGCTCCAAAAGTAAAAAAACAATGTGTCCCCCTCCTCTAACTTTTGAACCATAAGTTTAGAAAATATGAAAAAAATCTGAAAAGTAGAACTTTATAAGGACTTTCTAGGAAAATCATTTTGAACTTGATGGAAACAACAGTTTTTGTACAAAAACGACAAAAAGTTGTACAAAATAATTTCTGGACTAAGTTTGTAGTATATTCGTATATGCAAGCATTTTTACATAATGGATACCCACCTTTAAACTCATAAGTGGGAACACTTATTGTGACGGACGGGAAACTACGTAACCCTACACTGAGCGTGGCCCGACACGCTCTTGGCCGGTTTTTTTGATAATAATGGTCCGGAACCCTTCGTGCGCGAGTCCGACTCGCACTTGGCCGGTTTTTTATTTAAAGATTTAGGTACCTATATTTAATTTCTCCATTCAACTACGTTCGTTGGAAGATCTACAAAAAATATACCGGTTGAGATCTATTTTATGCTGAATAACATTCTCTGTCTGTGATTTTTCAAATTTTGGATGAAAAATATACTAGTTCTGAATTTAGTTTTCTTTGTGTCAGTCAAAGTGAGATTCTTTTTAAAGGAATGCTTTTTAGGTTTAATGTTGCACCTCTTTTCGCTAAGGTAGGAACAGCTATAAAATTCCATTTCCTGGATTTTTCAGGTCACATTGACACATTTTTTATCAATACACGTGTCTACTTGTTCAAAGTTTTGGTAAAGGTCAGTTATTTAAGTACCTCTATAGATGTCGCATTGATTGGCGATTATTTCTCATTGTTAATATTACAAATATACGAAATAAGAAAAAAAAAAATGCAATTACCGACCGTCAAAAATTCCAATTGGACGTACTCTTAGCTTAACTCGGTTAGGCAGTTAGGTACTATCAAGGTGACCTAGGGAGGGCCTTATTAGGACCTTGTTTATTTTGGATGAAACAAATGAAGAAATTCTAAGGTTAACTGGTTCCAAATATAGAAATAAGAATCCTAGAATCTGTTAGACAAAACAATGTGTGAAAATGGGTAACTTCTCGAAGTTACTTAATTCAAAAGCATGATTAAAACTTTTAAATACCTATTTTCTTCTTGTGAATTCGTAATATCTTGAGTTTAGGCAGAGAATGAATATGAGTTTCAAACTGTTGTTACGGTTTTTGTCTGCTTTCAGAATACGTAATTGGTTAAGGCGACTACAGGAGCTAAACACGAGTTTTATAATGCAAAAAAGCATATGATTCACTGCAATAAACAAAACCAAAAAAATACATGATATTGTTCAGGATATATTCCAGTACGATAGTGTTTTGAAAACATAATACAACATAATTTTATTCTAGAAAAAAAAACAGGAACTTTTCATTAAAAAAATATTTTAACGAGTAAAAACCATACCAAAATACATGCGATCATTCTGATTTATTGGCAAATAATTCTACAAGCAACATATTAGCGTCGTAGTGTTTTACTTTTTTAGTCCATCCATAGATTTTTTGTAAATCGCAAAAAACCACTCATTTCGCACTATTCGGCCCGCAGTGACTCACGTAACAACCACTTTGAGATGCAATATTAGAACTTTATTCTAATAGTATTTCAAACGAAGTTTGAACCACCACAAATAGAGTTAAAATTTAGCTCCTGTAGACGCCTTAATGTAATACTTCAACAACCAAATTATTCTTATTTCCGAAATAGAAAAACCGCATGAAAAAAAGATTCACAAGGACGACTGAATGTACCAAACTAATGTTACAGTAAAGCAGTAAAGACCTGGCAGGCATCATAATGTATACGTTATGAACAGTTGGCCGCGCATGCAATTAAGTCAATGAGAAGCCACATCATCATCATCATTCTTTTGTCCTTCTTCTTCCTAGCGTGTCGATGGCAAATATTAATTAAATGTTTGGCCCAAAATTCAGCTATGCGAACTCCGCTCGCTGATGTAGTCATAAAGTCGTCAAGTGTGCCAGGTGGTGTCAGGGCACAGCGTAAGATGGAAGATGGGCCATTGTCTGTGGAGACACGCCGCATACACATTTGAGATCTGAGCCGTCCATAAACCCCCATCTGAGGAGATTGTCTTTTGCTACGGCCAACCTAGGTCGACCTCTTGTCCCCAATTCATTTGGTTAAGGTCGTCGCAGTAATAGTATGTTCTTTCATAATATTTCTTTATTACTCGTCATCTCATCAGACACTTCCTTTCTTGCCATTTTATCCTTCACACATCCATTGTTTCTTTGGTCTTCCTGTACTCTTATAACAATCCACATTCGTATTCAAAACATTCCTCACGACATTTTCCAATGAGTAGCCATATTGCCGACCAAGTTCACCGCATCGACACACTGTTTTGCACTGTGTCAATAACGCCGGGGTCCTCGCGGCATTTCGGCAGTCGTCTACTTGAGCGGACTTGCGGTGTCCGGCTTTACTGTTAAATGATAAATGATGTTTATCATCATCCATTTATCACTTGTTACTGTTACTTGTTACTGTTACTTGGAACTGTTACTTGTTACTGTTACTTGATACTGTTACTTGTTACTGTTACTTGTTACTGTTACTTGTAACTATTACTTGTTACTGTTACTTGTTACTGTCACTTGTTACTGTTACTTGTTACTGGTCTCTGTTACTTGTTACTTGTTACTGTTACTTGTTACTGTTACTTGTTACTGTTACTTGTTACTGTTACTTGTTACTGTTACTTGTTACTGTTACTTGTTACTGTTACTTGTTACTGTTACTTGTTACTGTTACTTGTTACTGTTACTTGTTACTGTTACTTGTTACTGTTACTTGTTACTGTTACTTGTTACTGTTAATTGTTACTGTTACTGTTATTTGTTACTGTTACTTGTTACTGTTAGCCTGCTTGATCCCACTGCTGCGCAAAGGCCTCTCCCATGACTTCCAGTTGTTTCGATCCAGGGCGAATATGGGCCAGTGGTCGTTGGTTTTGTCCAGCTCGTCCCGCCATCTTCTGCAAGGTCCACCGCGACGCCTTCACGCCAATCGGCTTTACAAAAGATAAAGAACATTTTCTCAGTGTATCATATTTCACAAACGGCGTATCTTGTCAGGTATGAAAAACATTACACACAAAAATGTAGCCAGTGACGAAAATATCTTTCTTAAGAATTCGGCCGAGAAAAATACCTTCAGTAAAATTTGATTCATGTCTGCGAGGCACGAAAACCTCTTACCGAATAAAATTCTGTTATTAATGAACTTCTGGGAATTTCAGTTTTGAATAATTTTCTTTGTAATCTGACTGTGAGGGATGAATGCTGATTAGAATGTTTTCAACCCTTCGCATCACTCATCAACACTCGCAAACTCATCACTCACATGATTTTTGTAGAAAAGAGCTAAGAATGTGTCTCTTGAGACACCGGTCTTCTAGTTTAAGATAAATGATAAATGATGTTTATTTTGCAAGTAGGCTTTTACAAACACTTTTACACGTCATTTTTTTAAACTAGATGGTGCCGGTGTTTCGTACCTGACTACTCTGAGAAGAAACAGCCGAAACAAACTCAGAGGTCTCTTTTAAAGTCCAGACAATTTTGCTCAGTTCACATGAGGACTATGCAGATTAGTGTCTGAGATGGTCTTTTAAAGAAAGAACCATACAGATTTGAGTGGACCTGTCCAGTCAGTGCAAGCATTTGTCAGTTAACGTGTAGCTCGACTTATAACTCAAGGAGCTCAACGAAACGACGAACAATACCAAAGAAAGGACATTTGGGTAGGTCGCTTAGAGTACTCAAACTGTCAGACAGTTGTGGGAAAAAGACAGGGATCATTATTATTTTTTGTAATTTTTCATAGAGTTATATCTTCTGTGCACAAAAAGCTTTAGTATTATTATTATAATCTTACACTAATACTCGGAAACCACCAAACCTATTTCTAAATGTGAATGTATATGGTATGGTTTTAGTTTAAAAGATGGGATAGTTTGAGACCCCTTATGTTGGCGCCATGCAAAGCAAAAAAGCGCTAGTATTTTACAATAGTACATTTTGATACAAGTGGAGAAAGTTTGTTATTGCATTCGAGGCGGAATTATAACACACGAGCCGTAGGCGAGGGTGTTTTTGAGCCGAGAATTGCAATAACAAATGTCCACGTGTATCAAACGACGTTTTTCAATACACTTTTGAAGAAATAAAATAAAATAACGAAAAATATTTTTGGCACGAACTATGAAACTATGATTTTCATTTTCTTTTTTTTTCGCGCTTTGGTTTCGCCAGGTTGAAGGAGAGGCAAAGGTATGAAGCCGTTAAACAGCCTAATATAAAAATAGATTTATTTTATATTTTTGAATTAAGAACACAAATAAATGTTAATTTGTGTCTAAAAGTAACTATTAGTTTTTAATAGTCATGTTTATCTATGATATTCTATTTATAAACACAATTTGAATATTCAAAAAATATTTATGCCGTAAAGACAAGAAATCAGTGAATATTGACAAAGATAAATCGCATCGAAACTCGGGAGTGGGGGCTCGTGACGTCAGAACGCACGAAAAAATTATAGCACGGGTCCACGGCGTGATGTATTGAGAATTTTAAAAGCGTCGTATCTTCGTCAATTTCGGTTTACGTAACAAAAGAAAAAATACGGGTCAACTATTTTTTGATAATCTAAATGACGGACTAATTAGATTTTCTCAGTACTCAAGCCTATTTAATAAGTTTAACCTGGGAACCCTTTATGTAATTAGCAATGAAGTGATCATCTACCTAGCCTTTTCCCAACTTTGTTGGAGTCGGCTTCCAGTCTAACCGGATGCAGCTGTATTTTACATGGAGCGACTACCTACCTATCTGACCTCCACAACCCAGTTAGTACTGGGTAATACGATACCCTTTGCTAAGACTGGTGGTCAGATACTCGGGAAAATTACAATTTTACTCATAAAAATTCAGTCCTAATGAGGTTTCAAACTAAAATACGAGCCTGTTGGACTTAAACTTTTTCACAAAAACATGAACTCAACCTCAAAAATATTTTCCTGACGAGTTTGTTGACTTTTGAAACAATAAAAGTTTATAATAAAGAATAAACTTGGCGGTTATTTTAAGAATGCATTTGAATACAAAAGTCTTCTTCATTGTTCAAGTTTGCCTGCCTTTGGTCGGGATTAAGGAAATTCTACGACATTTTAATATCGATTGCACTATAATAACCCAATCTTTGACTTAGCTAGTTCTTTTGACTTCTGTTTTCTGAGAAAAACTATTTTCTTTGCGTTCGTGCGGGCACAGAAATAAAATAGTTGACTGTAATCTTTATATGCCAAAGCGTATTATATACATTACGACTGAGTCAAAAAACTGTCGTCCATTAAATTTTGATTTTTCCGTTAAAATCGAGGATTGATCTGATCCCCAGGGATGTAGTTTGGGACCCACACAGTTATCTGTCAAAGGTTTGTCTTTCTTTAAGAATTAATTAGATATAAAAAAGTCTGACAACAAGTCTTACTAAGAGCATTTCCAGTACTAACTGGCTTGTGGAGGTCAGAATACTAGAGATAATAATAATAATAGAGTCGGTCCATGTAAAATACCGGTACTCAGCTACATCCAGTGACTGGAAGCCGACGCAAGCATAGACAGATGATCATGGTAAATTAGATATTTTACGAAAATGCAACCATTTCAGTTTTATAAATAGTCCTCAATATTCTACACAAGTGTATAAAATAAAACAACTAATTTATAAACACCACAACGGCAACGTCATAAAAATAAATAATAAAATATGTATGGGAATCTGGAATATCTTTGTTTATGGCCTTATTATTTTGTTAGAACATGCGGCATCACGATTTTACTGTTATTATAGGGTGAACGGATTTCAGGGTTTCGGTCATAGTTTGAACAAACTCTTGGGGAATGATTGTGACCGCAGATTTATAAAGTTTAGAGGTTTTATAAAGTCCGATACGCGAACCGTCATTTCTAAAAAAACCGGCCAAGTGCGAGTCGGACTCGCGCACGAAGGGTTCCGTACCATTATCTATACATTAGACAAAACGGCAAAAAAATCACGTTTGTTGTATGGGAGCCCCCCTTAAATATTAATTTTATTATGTTTTTAGTATTTGTTGTTATAGCGGCAACAGAAATACATCATCTGTGAAAATTTCAACTATCTAGCTGTCACGGTTCATGAGATACAGCCTGGTGACAGACAGACGGACAGACAGACGGACAGACAGCGAAGTCTTTGTTAAAAGGGTCCGTTTTTACCCTTTAGGTACGGAACCCTAAAAATGGTCCGATGTTCGAATATACATGTTAATTTTTAAACTATTCAAAAATTTTAAGCAATAAAAGTAAATCAATCCTTTTGCTAATCGATTTTTGTAAATCAGAAGCTCTGCGAATCGGACGTATAATATTTAAAGTTATTGAATTACCAATTTTTGGACGGCACGGTTGACGCAGTGGCTGATCGTAGGGTGTGTCGGGGGTTCGATTCCCGCATGGAACAAAGATTTGTATGGCTTACAGATAGTTGTTCCGGGTCTGGCTCCTTGTGTATGTTAGTTTAAATGTTTGTAAACGTGGGTGCGTTTACCTGTTTGTGATACAGGTGAAATTCCTAGTGAGAGGCAACAAAAAAATCTGGGTTAAGCTCGTCATTGTGCTTACTTGTAGAATTTCTTGTATATTCGCAGGGACAGTTAGTGGTCTACCAATCTAAGAAGTTTAAATTTTATTTTACACTAGCTGACCCGCGCACTTCGTCTGCGTCACATGAGAGAGAGAGAGGGTCAGAGAGAATGTGAGACCTTAAAAGATAGACATTATCATGCTATTGCGGATTTTATGTTGAACTTTTTAAGAGGAACAATTCCCTAATACATGATTGTTGCGTAACTTTAACCGTTTATGCAGCGCTCGCAACGGAAGTTCTCCAAAGAAATACATTTTCCCCGTTTTTGCAACATTTATCATTGATGCTTCGCTCCTATTAGTTACTAAATTTACATTATCACGCTACTGCGTGAGTTGTCGCTAAAGCTCGGTAGTAAAACTACCTCGTATATAATGGGTCATTTTAGGCCCCGACTTACGAACAGTAAGTCGTGGGTTCGAACCCAGGCAGGCTATATGTAGACATGAAGAGAGCGACTGTCGCAACCCCGTGCAGGGCACGCCACAATAGTGTTGATAAGTCCCCTCTTTGAGGAGTGGCTTGAGAGACGTCACGGCGTCCTCACCTTCCGCCTGACGCAAGACGCCGTCACCTCCTTCTGCGGAGGGGCGGAGGAGGTGGTGGAACGGGAGAGGGAGAGAAGGGCCTGTGAACGGTGGGCTATGGGCTAGCTCGCCGTCCGTCCGTCTCATGACGACAGGCAGTGTCGACGGCGCGTTCGTGTTCCACGCGCGCCTCAAAGAGAGTCAGCAATAGGAAGGGGTCCGCAAGGGCCGATGCCTGCCGGGGTTGCGGGACTGTTCGAAAGAGATACCGTGGCCCCGGAACACAAGGGGCAATGAAGGAACATGGATGGGTTTTAGTCAGTAAAAGTCTGACACTCCCTCCTGCTCCGCCCAGAGCGGGAGGAGTCATTTGATGATTTCCCATCCAAAAAAAAAAAAAACATGGTGTAATTTATTTCATCACCGCTGCTCTCAAAACGGTGAAGGAAAATATCAATCCGCACTGGGCCCACGTGATGGATTATAGCCCATTCCCTCTCACAGAGAGGAGGCCTGTGTCCCAGCAGTGGGAACATTAATAGGCTGATGATGATGATGATGACTATAAAGCTGGTCAGTCAATTTAAAAGTTATCTGGTGGGCACATTTTTAGTAATTAGTACCATTCTAGCACAATAGATGTCGCTGCATCTTACATTTGATGATTATTTCTTCTTGAACACTTTAAATTCGTATATCTTCTGATAAAATTAACCGATTACAATGAAACAAAAACTAAATAATACCTCAACATACGCACAATTTTTTTGTATAAAAGTTATCTGTATTGGTTTCGTATATTTTACGTGATGCTTGATCATCGAAACAGATAAACAGACAAACAGATAAAAATTCCAAAAATGCTGGAAATGAATTCTGTTGGTTATCCTTTCACACCCTGGCAATTTTTTTTTTTTAATATTTTCGATGTACAAAAACTATTTTTCTACAGATTTATTATATGTATAGATAGAAGAAGATATAGATAGAAGATACTGAAAAGGTTAGTGTTACTGTTAGCCTCCATCATCCCATTGCTGGGCAAAGGTCGTTACAAATCCAGTATTGAAATATTTTTATCTTCAGAACTGTACAGCATAAATCACAAAAGATTTCAAACTGACATGGTCACTAACATTATCATTAAAAAATCAGAAAGTTGTGATCATATCTGAGAGTCTGTAACTTTCACAATGGGACCCGAATCGTAATCACTTAAAACAAATCTGCTGTTCCATACATCTAGGTTGAGAAAGTATTTAAATTTTGTATGGGACCGCAAAATAATGTTCAGCTGCCCTTCATCATCCGCCTAGCCTTTTCCCAACTATGTTGGGGTCGGCTTCCAGTCTAACCGGATGCAGCTGAATACCAGTATTTTACATGGAGCGACTGCCTATCTGACCTCCACAACCCAGTTAGTACCGGGTAATACGATACCCCAGCAGCCCAGCAGCCCAGCAGCAGTTCAGCTGTCCTTGTGTAATCATAATTATAATTTTTTCGCGATTCCCATGACGCAGATGCTTTTGCTTTTTGCTTTGTCTTTCATCACTGCGATCTCCAATCCGCCTGCCAAGCGTGGAGATTACGGCAAATTCCTCCCATCATGGGAGAGGCTTATGTCCAGCAGTGGACGTTATGGGCTGTTGTAGTAGTAGTAGTAGTAGATGCTTTAAAATACCTTTCGGATATATGCTGTGGACATTGCCCAAAATAACATAACATAACAATACACCTGTAATTCCTGAGGGGGTAGACAGAAGTGTACCTAATAGAACACCCACATTTCATCAGTTCAATAGGGCCGAAATAATAATGCAAGAGACAAACATAACAACATAATTCCCTTTATCTACACCCATGCTATAAATCCTCTATAAAGGTATCTGAAACAGTTAGCTTATGGCCAACATTAAAACAGCCAGTGTCTTAATAACCATTATAACACCCAAACGGGTGTTATAATGTTGTACTGAATTTCATTATGCAACTCGTTTTAAAAAAAGAACATCGAATGTGGTAGTGAATCGAACGTCTAGCACGTGCGATTCTCTACCACAGCGCCGTAATTAAAAAAAAAAACTTATAGGTTAATTCGAATTCACGTCGTATCCCGCCATTTTTGTTCGACATTTGGATAATAGTATTGCATTATGTAATTTGTTGTTTACAAAAATGAGTGATACAAGCTTTGTGAATTTTGATAATTGAACAATACAAAATGTAAATAATTATATTACTACCTAGTACCTATACACGGTTTGTTTGTAGTAAATACAAGCAATTAAACTTTCCATGAATTTACATAGACTTCTTAGAACACTGCAACACCCTATGGTTTCAGAACCTTTTATGGAGGATTCATATCATGGATGTAGATAAAGTCTTGTATGCAACTGTACATAATTAGGTATTAAAACACTCATGTGATACTATTATCACACTCGGCTTCGCCTCGTGTGATAAACCCACATTCGTGTTTTAATACCCCTCATTATACAACAGTTGCATAAATAACTATTAAAGCACACCTGCATTTAATAAACAAGTGAATTCAAGGAACCACCACTGCAATGTCACCCCTAATGACAATTTCAAGGAAACAAGGACGATGCCGCAATGTGCAAGAGTATATACTGTTACATCAAAAGCTCCTTTGAAACTTTTATTTCTTGTATACTAACGTGAGTTCACATCGAAACGTACCTACATACTATGAGTATATTCCAAGCTTCCTAGAGACCATTGTTGATAGATACTATATATCAAAAAACGACTACCTATCTTCAAAGAACTTTTTCTACCTATTCGATCGTGTTATAGGACGATTTATACCGAATCTGAACTAGCACCGTCGCCGTTTGATGATAATTTTCATCATCTGCCTAGCCTTTTCCCAAATTTTTTAAGGTCGGCTTTTAGTCTAACCGGATACAGTTGAAAGCTAGTATTTTACATGGAGCGACTGCCAGTTAGTACTAGGCATTATGAAACCACTTAGTAAGACTGGTTGTCAGACTTTCGGACCACTGACTACCTGTAACGACACTGTCATTTATAGATCTTAATAACAACAGAAAAAAAGGAAAAGGAAAGAAGGAAAGGAAAAGAAAAAAGGAAAATTAAGGAAGGAAAGGAAGGAAATTTTTACAGTTTCGGGCAGTTATATGCAGTCTGTACCTAGTTATTGTCCGATAATTGGTTTAACAAAACCAAACAAAAGTTTGCGTTGGAAATCACGGGATAACGAAATTCGGAAGCGTCGCAACCAACTACGAGTAACTTGTTGGTGTTCAAACCCACGTAAATAGACGCTTCTACATTTTGCACGGGATTCGGTTGTTATCTATACTGTTTAAGATGAAATTCATACTTCTTTCTTGACTTCGTCGATCTGTGATTGTACTAAAAGAATTTTCTATTACGAGTATATCTTTTTTTGTTGCGTTTGGTTCTTTCGTGTTTAGTAACTGCAGCGACATAATTTCGATAAAGCATCGAAAGTTCCATAATATTAACGAGTGTTCCTTCAACAGGTACATGCTAGATCGCAAGTCAGCAATACACGTCTCCGCAAGGATCCAAGACCTGTTCTTCATCATGGCTGTCTCCAACTCCTGCATGGATCCTCTCGTCTACGGCTCCTATATCATAGACCCGAGAACCGTCAAGAGGACGATTAGGAAGATCTTCTGTATTCATGTCAGTCCTTCAGAAATACCAGGTGAGAATCTGTTCTGTTCGTATGTCCTAGAGAAACATAAGAATGTTTCGTATCGTAGCGTTATCTGATTATAACAGTTCCACTGCTGGGACATATGCCTCTTCTCTATGAGAGTGAGTGGGCTGTAATCCACCACACGTACCCAGGGTTTCGTAGATGTCATAGATCTTCGAATATTTGGTTCTAGGATTTGTCGGTTTCCTCGCCGTTTTCCTTCACCGTGTTTAAAGAGATGTGGTGATGACATGTAAAGGACCTGTTTGCGTTTTACGATCTACAGTTCGAAGAAAAAAGTGCGGGCTATAACTACTAGCTACCATCTGCCTCTAGTTTCCAGTTTTCCAGTCAGGTTTCCAGTCTAACCAGATACAGTTGAATACCAGAACACCTTCGATTGCCTATCTGACTACTACAACCCAGTTAGTACTAGATACTGGTACTTTTTGACGTCACCGTTGGTCTCGTGATCGCAAGGAGCGATTACTGAGTTCGATTTCCTGGTTGGACAAAAACTGCTATTGGGTTTTATCATAAATTTTTCAGTTGTAGCCCAGTTTGGAAGATGGCGGTATGATAGGGTTCGTGCCTCGAAAAGCATGTTGCACCCGCGCCGATGGCTAACTCTGCTAAGATTGGCCGCCGCCACCGACGGTCAGTAGGACTAAATAAGTACAAAAGTTATCCAGTTCCATGGTCTGAGACACGTCTTGCGTTTATTATGTTACACCCTGTCAACAGAGTGTAAACAGACTCTTCACGAAGCCGTCAACCAAGCATTCTGTACATCAAACTAAGTAACCCTGCGCAATAAAATTTGCCCTGCGTAATAAAACCTGCGCAATTTAATTATTTAAATTTCCTGCCCAAAAAGAAAAGTCATTTCCCAAATTTTATAAAATCTGGGAAACGACTTTTCTTTTTGGGGTGTAAAATCAGACTTTTCGGTAGGACTCAATGTTACGCACATAAAACATTGTGCTGATGAATGAATTGAATAGTATTGGGGTCATGAAGGTGTTTAAAGAAAAAATCTTACATTAAAAACATGTATTTAAAAAAAACGTGTGAAAAAGTTGGAACTTTGACCCCCAATATCTCCGTGACTAGAAGGTTCTCAGGTATGGTGTAGAACAATAAAATTGTTGCAATGACGAGGAAAACAAGTGCCTTTCAGCTTCGTTAAGTGTTTTTACAGCCTTTATAGGCTGGGACAAGGTAGCGTGGGAAAAACGTCCCTATAAGAAGGCAGGTTATTAACTGTGGGACGGCAAACATTATCTAACATTAACAATTACGTTTCATATGTGGGTTTCATTTCATAGAACATTTATAACATGAAAAAGGAACCGTGATTATAAATAAATCAAGCTTTATAATAAAACCTTTTGTACACAGGAAAACGAAACATGCTCGTTATAATTAAGGGGAGCATACATTTTGTGCTCGCGAAGTCGTGACATAGGAAGTATATTTATGACAAACGATAAATTATTTGTTCTGTTGTTTTCTCGTGTTCTAATAGAAAATGATCGACACGTGATCATTTGTCACTCGTTTTGGCTGGAAAACTTCAATATGTCTTCTGTCGACACCACACGCCTTTGAGAGATTCCAAACGGTGCGTAGTCGTTACGACTCGATGCGACTCCGGTGACGCTGCATCGAGTAAATCAGTAAGACATACCACACGGTGTTTTGAAACTATTATAGTTTTAACTAAAGTTTGGCTGTTCATACTAAAATAATTCGCGTTTGAGTATATTATTATTATAAGCCTATTTTGTCCCACTGCAGGGCAAAGACCTCCCTTCCTTCCCTGAGTATATACCAAATATAAAAGTTAAGTAAAAATCGTGTAATTTTTCCAGAACTCTAAAGCGTCTGGCAGAATTTGCCACCAACGCAACGGTAAGAGTCTGGCAGTAACATAACACAAAAGCCAGCACTTATACTTTAAAAAAGTGAGCAACTAATATAGTTTGATATAGTTAGTTAGTTGCTCACTTTTCGATACCTGAAATTTGGCCGTCGGCCCAAGCTAGCAGATATTTTATTATGCATACGTTTATAGTACCTAAATACTTATAATCCTTGATCCAACACATTTTGTTAATCAGAAAATAAGTAAGATCTGGTGGCCCTGGGATCTTGCTCAACTTTGAAAGCCACACACACAGCCACATGTCAGGTACTCAGAATGGCCGTCAATGTCAAGCTGGCAAGAGCCAAGCCAGTGTGCGTTTCAAAAGTTAGTTACAATCCTTTTACATACATTTTACTTCCCCCCATGCTGCCAATAACACAGCGACCCTATGAGGAATTTTCCACTGATGTTTGTCACAATGCTTCAATATATATCAATAGATGGCGCTGATCAGCTTTGGGGATATTTTTTTAAGCGGCGTTCTAGTAAAATCCCATGAAAAAAGAATTTACTACGTATTATAGTATAGGCGAATGGTAAAATCTTTTAGCAGGGCAAAAAAAAATCTCTCCTACATATGTCAAACTCATTGCATAGTAAAATTTCTTTATTAATCATTGTTGTATAAAAAGTGAGAACTACAAGTTTTTACGTGGTTTTTGCTATTGTTCTGCTAAGTGTTTTGCGTTACGTCCTGGTGCATCAAGTCAAGCTTAGGTTCCTCCGTACCTCAGTTAAGGCTTTGTGGACATAAAAACGTGCCATTTTATTATTCCCAAGGTTGATCAGCGCCATCTAGTTCACAAAAATCACTGGAAAATTCCCCATTGCTACGAGCGTAACGAATTCGTAGCAATAAGGTCATTGTAAGGTCTATCAAAGTGTCAAAACTATAGTGATCCTTATTTTTAAGATCATAAAGTTGCTGTTGGACTCCAGCTGTCACAGGTAAAATAATTGTAACCCCTCAGGATAGCTGTCAATGTCAACATGACAAGCGTCACTCCAGTTTTTGTTTCGAAAGTTAGTTATGTTCAATTTCGTTTACAAATATAATTCGCAACAAGTTTGACACGTAAAACTTGTTATAATTTCATGAGTACTTTCAGCCTTTGAAATATTTATTACCACTGAATTTAAAGCCAGCCTGTTCAGCCACGGTCATAAAACATTGTTTATACTTTCAGTGTTGTTTAATGTGTTTACACCTAATTAGAATAAATTACTAATGTATACCTTTGCTTAAACTATTTTGTTAGTAAACACTTGTACCAACTTTATGATTCGGTTTATATTAGGATTTCTAGGGGGACTTATATTCTACATAGCTACAAGATTAGGCGCTTGAATTACATTGACAGAGCGGTAAAAAAGGTACGTCAAAAGATCGTTTAAAAACTACTAACATACAACACAAGTTACTGGCAGACTTTAGATATTGTGTTTTTTATTTTAACTGAAACAAATGTTTTAAGGAGACCGTTTAATTTTATGACAAAACTTTTTTTTTGTTGTCAAGAACGTTAGGTACTCGCCGCGAGCATTCATTTGGTGAATTTGTTCCGCTAACATTCGCTGTGCGAGTATATTTTGTTACGTGGGAACATTCATTCATTCACGAAACAACAGTTGTGAATACGTGGATCCATACACAAAAATGAAATTCTGTAGAAGCTGTTCGTGAACGAGTCTTTATTTTGTTCGTTGTGTAAGGCCCTTTTCCCACTGTGGTTTTTTGTAGCGTCTGACTTTACAGTTTTCTGGCTCTTACCAGGGAAATTAACGTTACATTTTCCTGGTGGGAGCCAGAAAACTATAAGGTCATAAACGATGCTGTCGCGCGGTTTGTAAACGCGTTTTTGCATCGCAAAAGCGCGACTAGACTTGAGTCCACCTTGCAACAAAAACTAGATGCTGAATCGCGGCAGCAGCGATACTAAATCATGGTTACCTACATGGGCGAAGGCACACAGCCAATGACAGCACTGCGATTGGATGGCGGCCATTTTGCCTTAACAAGAACTCGCGCAACGAACAAAACGAGTTCATGCGAATGCTTGGACGAGAAAGCTTTTGAATTAGCTGAATCAAGAAAGCGATACCTTTTAATTTTAAGTTTTTATCTTCAAAAGAACCAAATAACTAAAAGTAAATAAGGTATAATTAAAAAAACTAACTAGTTTTTAAGTTCAAAGACAGTAATTAAAGAAACTTGGATAATAATATGATGTTAACGAAGTTAACTGAAACTTTTTAACTGAAGAAAGTTATTCAACCATGTTATTTTTGTTCCTAAAGTTTTGCAACAGTTTAGTCATACTCGTAGCTAAGAAAGATCTATGGGATAAGTGAACGAATATTTACAGACCACTAGATTTCAGTAGTTTGTAAGGTCTATTTTGCATTGGCAGGTGCTTAGCAAGCCATCTGTCAATACAGATGGCTTGCACACAGTTTACAGTTGTCAGTCTTTTACAGTCTTCATAGTTCGCAATTACAGTAAACTGGTTTTTATCTAAGCCCCGGATACCACCGAATAAAGTTTCTTCTACAAAATAGTTGTTTGGATTTACACCCACACAACCTTACGGTTGTCTGAGAATTGGAAACCAATCTACGTTACAGATTCAAATTAGTTTTTCATTCATAAAGTGAGATTCTTTAATGTTGCCTTGAATGATTTATTACTGTCTCGTTGGTCGAGTCGTTGCAAGCGCGACTTCTGAGCATGAGGTTATGGGTTCGATTCCCGGGTTGCGCAAACTGTTATTACGTTTTTCCATCAGGAATTTGTCAGAAGCAGCCACAGACTCTGGATGGCAATAGGCTCGCCCCCTATTGCATGGGACTTAAAACATAACGAGAGTAATGTGGGTGTACCATTAGGTACACCTCATCTGAACCCTTTGGGGATTACAAGCGTGATGTTATGTTATGTGGATGATTACGTCACCATCATCATCATTGGCAGTCGTGTTCCAACCACTGCTGAGAATAGGCCTCTTCCCTCTTGTGGCAATCTTCCTGGTCTGCGTGAGTCGCTTAATGATACGGCTTCATCGAGCCGACTTAAAGCTTTCGACGTGGCCATGCTTTGCCGTGGCCGATTTGGAAATCTCGGAATAGACTCCGAAACCAGGTCGGCCGTGGCAAAGACAAACTCTTCAGATGGGGGTTCATGAACGGCTCTTTCATCGGCTGTTTCAAATGTGTGAGCGACGTGTCTCCACAGACAATGGCCCATCTTCCATCTTGTCCTTCATCCACTTAAAAGCTCTGTTTGCATCAAAAACTTGTCGAGTAATTCCGAAATTCGTCGAGTATATCGATCTTATACTCGTTAAGTAAAACAGACCATGAACAGAAACATAACTACTTTACCTTAGCTGCCTGACTGCTGGAAGACAACTTCCTAGAAATACATTATTGTGACAAAAACGGATCATAACGTAACGTAGTTAAACAAACTCCTTCGCAAAAAATACAATGTTAGTTTTTGTTACGAAATAACGTTGACATTGCCTGAATAAAAAATATCACTACATTATTATAAAACAAAGTCCTCCGCCGCGTCTGTCTGTCTGTCTGTTCGCGATAAACTCAAAAACTCGTGGTTCTCGAGGAATGTTGTTTTTTTTTTGTTTATATAATTCAAGTTTTTGTATAGGTACATCGGATAAAATATATTGATATTAATTGTCGGAAAAAAGTAAGCCGTCTGGGAGCTTTACTTTGGTCGCGATAACCGACATCCACGCGGCCGAAGCCGCGGGCTTCAGCTAGTATAATTATAGAATAAATTTTATGTGTTAATGCCACGATTATACTTCGTTTTCATGGAATATCGTATCACTATGATGCGTTTTGATGTGACTTATTTCAGACTATCAACATTTGCCTAGCCTTTTCCTAACTTATATCATTATGTTGCAAGCAACTGAGCAACTGAGCATCACCTGTCTGGCATTAATGCTGAAATGGACCTTTTTGGCGCAGCCGTGAGGCACACAGCACATATTGTGTTTTTCCTCCTTAGTTTGTATCTTTTTAGGGTTCCGTAGTCAACTAGGAACCCTTATAGTTTCGCCATGTCTGTCCGTCCGTCTGTCCGTCCTCGCTTAATCTCTGTGACCGTTAGCACTAGAAAGCTGAAATTTGGTATCAATATGTATATCAATCACGCCGACAAAGTGGTAAAGTAAAAATTGTTTTATTAGGGTAGCCCCCCTATATGTAAAGTGGGAAGTGTTTTTTTTTTAATTTCAACCCTAATGTGTGATAATTATATTGTTGGAAAGGTATTTAAAAATGAATAGGGGTTTCCTAAAATCATTTTTTGATAATGTCAATAATTTCGGAAATAATCGCTCCAAACGTAAAAAACAATGTGTCTCTAACTTTTGTACCATAAGTTTAGAAAATATGAAAAAAATCTGAAAAGTAGAACTTTATAAGGACTTTCTAGGAAAATCATTTTGAACTTGATGGAAGCAACAGTTTTTGTACAAAAAAGACAAAAAGTTGTACAAAATAATTTCTGGACTAAGTTTGTAGTATATGCAAGCATTTTTACATAATGGATACCCACCTTTAAACTCATAAGTGGGAACACTTATTGTGACGGACGGGAAACTACGGAACCCTACACTGAGCGTGGCCCGACACGCTCTTGGCCGGTTTTGTTATATTATTGTATGTGTGCTTACACACACAAACAATATATATTATATATTATATATTGTGTGTTGCACACATACAATAATATAACAAAACAGCTGACGCCAAATAAATATTTTTTTCTTTCTTTCTTTCAACTGCCTCTGACTGACATCAACATTTCCTACGGAGAACAACCGGCAGGAAACTCCATGGTTACTCTTTTAAAATGATTTGGATATAATATAGATACAATATTATCGTCAAAATTATTATTCAGAGTAATACCGTAATTGTAGTGAAACTTTAAACACGTTAAAAAGTTGATAAAGCTCAATAAATAGCCTTCATGCAAATAGTATTTTTAGAAGTTAATAATGATGAGTCACGGTAACCATACAAAGTTGTTTTTACATCAAAACATAGCTATAATTACTCCCATTCAGGAACACAAAAATATTACGAAAACATGTCACTCGAAAAGACCATTCTCTCCGCTGTCACTTTCTCTCCAAAAACCCCTACTATTATATTAATATGTTAACGAACAAACTCGATTTCAAACCGAATTAGTTCTAAACCAAGGGTAAGGCAGAATCTACACCCTATAAAAAGTGTAAAATACCTCTTGACGAAGCCGAAAGGCACTTGTTCTCCCCGTCCTTGCGATCATTTTTTTGTTCTACACCATAACTGGGAACCTTCTAGTTACGGAAATACACTGACCTGCAAAAATAAGTATCACACTTTTAAAATTGCAATAACTTTTTAAGCACACAAGATACTTTCAAAACAAAAAAGACCAAAAAAGTTTAATTTTGTACATAAAAACTACTAAAGGTAATAAAAATTGCTATAAAACGTTTTTTATTTTAAATCTCTAACTTCTATAGTTTAGAAAAAAAAAATTTTAAAAGTGTGATACTTATTTTTGCAGGCCAGTGTATTAGGGGTCAAAGTTCCAACTTTTCTACATTTTTTTTTTTTTTAATATAAGTTTTTAATGTAACATTTTTACATAAAACACCTCCATGACCCCCGTACTATTCGATCCATCCATCAGCACAATGTTTTGAGTGCGTTACATTGAGTTTTACCACAAAACATGATTTTTCACCCCAAAAAAAAGTAGTTTCCTAGCAATAATTTTTGCGTAAAGTTACTTAGTTGATGATGTACAGTTGACGGCTTCGTGATGAGGTTGTTTACACCCTGTAGTACACCCATTATTTCGCCAGTTATTTTTTAGCCACCAGGCCAAAAACGCTTCGGATATAAGATCGCCGCAAGTATTTGATTCACTTTCTGATGGGGACGACAACCTTTGTCAGGTTGTGGTCGACCATTTAAAAAAACAGGTGCACAACCTACTAAAATTATAAAAAAAATTAGTACGTTTCATATGTTACTTGTTCACATGTCAAAAATAAAATATGGCCTACAATCTACATGGGCACTTATAAAACGTCGAGAAAAATGTGCACGGTTCGGGTACACATACTTTTTTTCGTGGCGAATTTACTTTGTAGCGAATCTACAATAACCCGTATCCTATGTATAACAACCGGCAAGAAACTCCATGGTTACTCTTTTAAAATTATTTGGTTTTACAAAAGTAGACAATGGTGTCGATTCTGTTGTGCACAAACTAAACTTAATTTAGGCTATTGCTATCTTTTTCTCTCTAATAAAACGAGAAAGAGGCGGACATAAGCTTTATTTAGAGCTGTCAAATTGAGTTGGTACTAATATTTCCATACAAATGAACGGTGCGGGTCCATATTGGCTCACCTAAAGTTCTTTACCCGAAATTGTTCTTCCTAATGATTTGTAATCCGAATGATCACTCTTCCTAAAATTTTTCATCCTAAAGTTTTCATTCATACTATTTGTAGTGCTACCGGCGATGTTCATAACACTCGTTTCCGAAAATTGTATTTACTAATATCATTCATGTGAATATATTTAAACTCCTACTGTTTTTTATCATAACGCTTTTATCCCTACACATAATTACCATAATATTTTCACTCATACTCAGAAAGAAACATTTACCAAGTGTAATAAAAAAATATATGTGGGTAGAAGATGATATTTATAGTTTTAATTTGAGGGTATGATTATTATTTGGGGGTATGCTTTACATAACGTACTTATTACTATAACTATACCTAAGATAATTATGTCTAAAAAACCAACTGTTTACAATGATTATAGGTCGTTTCACTGATTTTTGTCTTAAATGAATGAAATTCAGGTTAGAGTGTCGTCTTGGGGGCACTATGAAAAAAATACTTAGAAAAGTTTCGCGACCAATTTCGAGGTAGCGTAGTTGGTCACAGTTCTAACCTAACCTATATGGATATCTTTGCAGGTACACACCGCTATGAATATATATGAAAACATGTATTTAACAACTTGTACCGTACTATTATTTGGCATAGGTACAATTAACGAACCATCAGATTTAGTAAACTGGAAAATTTAACGGCAAAAAAATCACTTTTGGTTGCCAAAATCAGTAAATGTTCACCAAAATTAATCCCCATTTTATCGTGAAATTAGAACCAAAAATTTATTTTTGACCACCAGAAATTTAACTGTTATGCTCTTGCATCCGAGTCGAGGGAGACCCAGTCGACGGAGCCCCGCTTCGCGGGGCTCCTACTTCTGAATGGTTTATAAAAAAAGGGTGGGGTGCCCCAAGTCGGCCTAGGCAAAACTAGTTTGTCATCAACCACCTCATTAAAATTTGGTGCTCAATTTACTAAATTTGGTGATCAATTGATATTTTAGTGGTCACAAAGTTAATTTTGGTGGTCATTATATTTTTTTATTATTTTGAATGCTACTATTATGTTATACATGTTATGTGAAAATAAAGTTACGCAAAATTAATGTACCTATATAATACTGATTATTATGAATAAAAATAAATCTAAACAAAAAAAATATGACTTTGAATAATAGTGTAAAAGATGGTTATGTTGAGAAAATATAGGAAAACAAATAAAAGTATAATAGATGTTTATTGCTACTGACATTATGAAGTTGAATGCTTCGGAATTATGAACATTAGAGACAGAGTAGTTAGGAATTGTGATTGTTAGGATGAAAAATTTTAGGAAGAACATTTTCGGATTTCCAATTATCGGAGTTGAAAATTTAGGTGAACTTTGGCGCACCCGAACGGTGCACGTAAAAACGTGTCGACTAAAAACACGGTGAAGCGCAAGGCATGAACTAGTTTGACACCTTTAACTTAGTTCATAGCTACAGCCGTCCTTTTCTCGCACTGCCTTTTAGTAAAAGATAGCAATAGCCTAAAATAAGTTTAGTTTGTGCACAACAGAATCGACACCATTGGCTAACTAACAGTACTATGTGGGATATTTGGAGGAAATTGTTTCCCGCAGATCGCAGGAACAGCAAGTACGTACTTAATATTTTTATATATTGATATTTTACGTTTATATTTTTATTCCTCGAAGATAATTTAGGCATTAAGTCCGCCTTTGTACAGTTTTTTACTTGTGCATAAAGTTTTTATAAATAAATAAATAATTTCGGCTACAATAGTTCATCTAATCACAATGTCTACGTCTAGTTTATGTCACGCACGTCAAGCTTGTTTGCTTGTTTTGTTAGGATTGTCACGTAACTGTCCCTTGGCAGGTGGATATGAACGAAGCACGAAATATCAGGTTCGGATAGGTTACATTTGTGATGAAATAGGAAAGTTATAGTAATTTTATTATTTGTACGTGAACACGCAGTGTAACTAGGCTGTACAAAATTTTATAAACATCTTTGCTGATTATAAATACAAAAAAAATAGATTATTTACTACTCTACTCACACGTATCTAACCACTCACCTTGCTTAATCTAAAGCAAGATCATCAACCACTTGCTATTTAATCTAATAGGGACGATCTAAACACGAATCTCTAGCTCGTATTGACACGAAGAAAAGAAAATTCGAAATTTTCAAAAGAAACTCTTGCCGCTTTTGTAAAAAATACAAAAAACATGAATTCTGGTAGTTTTGCAAAAATACAGCTAAACTGGACTAAAAACCTTTATACGTTGGCGTTGGTAAGTAGGCTATCCCCAACTTGTAAAATTATGGCAATTAATGAATTAATGTTCTAGCTTTGTCTGAGAGAATTATATCATTTAGGAAATATGAGCACAGTAAAGCGCAAGCTACACCGCCAGCTAGTGAGCGAGATGGCGGTCGAAGCGAGACGAAGGAAACTATAATATAATAATATTTTATTTAATCAAATAACAATGTTAACATAAAATAAAAGTAATAACATCTATGTGAACTTGACTTAATGCTAGTTAACAAAATAGGTAGGTGTTGCAACCGGCGGCACCCTTAATAAGTTATAAAATAACTTGTATTAAGGGCAGCGGTACAAGCCCATACGTTTCAGTATCACAAAATAATTGCAGGCAGAGCAAGTGTTTTAAAACCAAGTTAACATAAAGCCATGATAGTAGAATTCAGAAAAAACATTTGATTAAATATTTTATTTATTTGACATTTGGATGATTCGTGTTTGTGTGTGTGAGTGTGCGTGTGTGTTTCTGTGAGTGTATGTGTAATGTGTGGGTGATGGTGTGTGTTGGGTCTCTGCAGAATTTGTGGTATGTTCTCGATGAAATAGTTTAGGATGGGTTTATCAGAGATAACTATATTTACTAAGCGAAACTTTGTCGAGCTACGTGGGTTCACACCGAAAACTACAGATAGACGAACAAGCGAGCAAGCAGAAGAAGATCGCTAAAGCGTGAGCGAGCGGGTATACAGAGATAGGCTACGACAGCGATACAAACGATGCCAGCAATACTATTCGTTCGCCTCGTTAGCGTAGCTTAGCTCTGTAGTTCGCGGTGTGAACCGTAGTATGAAAAGTGTTACGATGCTCGCTCGGCTCGCTCGCTCGCTTGCCAGCGGTGCGGTCTGCACTTTATAGGCAGCGTTCTCAGATCTCATTAAATATTAATTCTAGTTAATGGCTAATCCCCTTATACAAAGGAATATGTTATTACACGTGATTACCCTTTCTAACAATGCCTAATAACGATAAATCCTGGATATTAGATTGTTAGGAGATTCCATTCTCTGAACTCTTGTGTCCTCTCTTTGGTACCCCGACAAAATAACTTAGATCCTGTTTCTCATGTGACTAAAAAATATAAAAAAATACGTATAAGTATGATTACTGCATCGCATGGGTGCAATAGAACATGAAAAAACATTGAGATTTATATGCGAAAACAGCGCCACCTGTCGGAAATAAAACTATACTATATTTCAATGTGGAGTTCTTTCTATAGTCGACCTCATCTCTTTCCTTAGACTAGATTGTGGTCAAGAATAGGTCCATTAGACTTAGAAAAAATCCAAACACATTCACAAAATTTTACGAAATCGGTTGGGTGGTATCATCACCACGAATATACACATGATAAAATAAAATTAAAAGAAAAAAAATATTTTTAAAAACAAGCTTTTATTACTTATTAATAAAAAGAACTAAAAAGTTAAAAATAATTAAAACCTTATAAAAAAAATAAAAGCGTGTTAAATTTTTTAGCATATACCTTCATTATTTTTCTTTTGCAATCAAAATGTAACACGCTTTTATTTTATTTTTAAAGGTTTAAATTATTTTTAACTTTTTAGTTCTTTTTATTAATAAGTAATAAAAGCTTGTTTTAAAAAATATTTTTTTTCTTTTAATTTTATTTTTAGTTTTTTAATATTTTTTTGTTCATGTTGTTTCCATGAGTATAGGACAAAAACGGTCCATCTCCCCAGAGGTCCATTGTAGGGGTATAAGGGCTTCAGTACAACAGGGTTTACCCTGATACCCTGAGGCGCAAGCGTAACGTTAGTGGTATGACATAATTATATAGACACCCTCATACCATTCAGCCCTGCACGTTTCCTACCTTGGCAATGGGTCATCGATCTAATTAAAAACAGAATCCACATTCATAACAAACGGAACGAACGAACGACTTAACTTATTTTTCTGAAGATGGTGTCGCATATTTACGTCCACCAAACCACCACCACTCACACTCACCACCCATTAAAAACGATCCACCCATCAAGACGAATCAAACTCGACACGGTAGTGGAGTGGAGTGGTATTACTGAGTTCCTGTTGCCACCTTTCTGCTCCACCATCGGACCCTGTTACCATCTAGCACCAAAGTACTCATCAAGATGAATCAAACGAGCCCAAAGTCGTTGGGGTAATGTCGTTTAATTACTGAGTTCCTATGCCCATCTTCCAACTCTATCATCAGACCCTAGTTACCACCTAGCACCAAAGTACTCTTCAAGTGGGATCAAACGAGTCTAAACTCGATGGGGTTGTGTCGTTTAATTACCGAGTTCCTATGTCCATCTTCCAGCTCCATCATCAGACCCAAGTTACCATCTAGCGCCAAAGTATTCATCAAGACGAATCAAACGAGCCCAAACTCGATGTGGTAACGTAGTTTTATTACGGAGATCCTATGTCCACCTTCCAGTTTGGTTACCATTTAGGACCAAAGTACTCTTCAAAACGAATCAAACGAACCCAAACTCGATGGGTTTATGTCGTTTTTTATCGGAGTTCCTATGGCCACATTCCAGCTCCACCATCAGACCCTGGATACCATCTAAAGGCAAAGTACTCATCAAGACGAATCAAACGAGTCCAAATTCGATGGGGTTATGTCGTTTTATATCGGTGTTCCTATGGCCACCTTCCAGCTCTATCATCAGACCCTGGATACAATCTAAATACAAAGTACTCATCAAGACGAATCAAACAAGTCCAAACTCGATGGGGTTGGTTCGTTTTATAACGGAGTTCCTATGGCCACCTTCCAGCTCTATCATCAGTCCCTGGATACGATCTAAAGACAAAGTACACATCAAGAGGAATCAAACGAGCCCAAACTAGATGTGGTAACGTAGTTTTATTACAGAGATCCTATGTCCACCTTCCAGCTTCATCACCAAACTCTGGTTACCATTTAGGACCGAAGTACTCTTCAAGACGAATAAAATGAGCCCAAACCCGATGGGCTTATGTCGTTCTATAACGGAGTTTCTATGGCTACCTTTTAGCTCCACCATCAGACCCTGGATACCATCTAGCAACGAAATACTCATCAAGACGAATCAAACGAGCCCCAACTCGATGGGGTTATGTCGTTTTATATTGTCGTTTTCTTATGGCTACCTTCTAGCTCCACCATCAGAACCTGGATACCATCTAAAAACAAAATACTCATCAAGACGAATCATACGAGCCCCAACTCGATGGGGTTATGTCGTTTTATAACGGAATTCCTATGGCCACCTTCCAGCTCCATCATCAGACCCTGGATACCATCTAAAACAAAATACTCATCAAGACGAATCTAACGAGTCCAAATTCGATAGGTTTATGTCGTTTTATAACGGAGTTCCTATGGCCACCTTCCAGCTCCATCATCAGACCCTGGATATGATAAATTTCAGCTCAATTGGTAACCGGGAAGTGGATCAAATTTAACTTGCAAGATTTGATTACAGACAAACACCGGGACAGGTGAAACTATATAAAAGCTTGTAAAAAATATTGACCCACTGTTGATTTCCAAGGGTGTTATGTGTATTTCTACACTACACCTAAGTTTAGTATAAAGTAAAATGTGCAAACCCTAATCCTCCATCAACACTAATAAATAAAATTGAAATGTCTGTTTTAATATCAAAATAACAGCTTTTTACTGAATTATATGAAAATACTTAACTGTTCGACGCCTAACCAGGCCAAGGTCTGGTCTGTCGATGTCCGCGATCCGCGGAGCCAAACTAACAATACTCTTGCCTTATTTGTACTTACCTAGTGCTGTTGATGATGTCCTGTCTGTGGGTCACGTCGTTTCTGTGTATGTATGTAGGTGTTTTTGTTTGTGTAATGAGTGAAGAATTTGATGTAAGATTCGACGATGTTCCCAAATGACGCTGATCCTTACAGCGTGTAACAGCTCGAATGCACCACCACAATTGTCCAAGATGATCACAAAATGTCTCCGGGCTTGAACTAAATCGTTCACACTTCTCACCAATGTCTTTATATGAAATATGCAATTCCACGCGCGGGGTGGCTCACTTAACCTCAAAGCGGCGTTTTGTCCCATGCACTAACTATCCCAAGAAAATACCTCAAAGGGGGGTGTTAGGCTCGATAAGCTCTAATTTCCACCAATAATTCGGAAAACAACTAGGATTCAAAACGATTTACAATTTTTCTCAACGAAAATCCAATCAAACGTTCCGCGAATATCAAAATTTTTCGGCAATGACATTACAATTGACTTGACAGTGACAGTTGCTCCAAGACGTCACAAAACGTTCGGAAACGAGTGTGGTACTAAACATTAACCCATTATTTGTTTGTCTGTCAGACAGAAAAAAATCTACGGCTAACCTCCGAAACGGCTGGACCTATTTTGACGGAACTTTTACTGGCAGATAGCTGGTGTTACAAGCATTTTAGAAAAATAATTAGGTTTCTGTGCAAAAAAAGTAAAACCCTTGAAATTGGTAAAAATCGGATTCAAATATGAAGTAATATTTATTTTTATAATATTTTCACGCGAACGAAAGTTGCGAGGCCAAGCTAGTTAAAAAAAAACTACCTTCGTGCTCACCTTCGTTACTTATCTTACATAACAAACTCTTGGGCCTGTAACCAATATTTCATGCTTCTAGACTCACGTTTAGGCTTTGCGTGTCTGTTGGTGTATTAATGAATTTACGACTTTTATTACGTCCATAGATAAAGAATAAATAACAACGAGAAACTCGTGACTAAATAATGACAGCCACACGGGTTGATCTTGAGGGTTAAATAGCGCTTGGCAAGGTCGGTCCGTTACATACCGAATTTCCTTCGCCTCTCGGAAAACACGTTAAGGCTGCGTTTCCACTGAAGCGAAGTGGAGCGTTGCGGAACGGGGCTGAGCTGTAAAAAGAGGTAGGAGTGGAGAAGAGATATGGATTTCAAGCCATGTGATTGGTGAATCGCGGCACAGCTCGTCTCCGCGCTGCTCCGCTCCACCTCAGTGGAACCGCAGCCTAAGCCTTGGGTCCCGGCTGTCATTTGAAGATCTTTGACAATTTTTACAGGTAGTCAGTGGCCCGAAAGTCTAACAACGAGTCTTACTGAGGGGTATTGTATTACCAAGTACAGGCAGATAGGCAGTCACTTCCGGTAAGACTGGAAGCCGACCTCAAAATTGTTATGAAAAGACTAGGCACATAATGAGATAAAGAATAAATAACGCGAGTAAAAGACTATTTATTATTATTATTTATTTATTAAAATCTTTACAACGACGTAAGACGACGACGAAGACGTAATATTAAACCAACTGACACCCAATCTATAACAGTAAATTTTATTACAGTATGGTGTTTATAGTATTTCCGCCTTCCTGTTAAGATATTTCCGATCCGTTAAATATTATATTAGTTTGTCCAACTATATTAAATCATAACTGTTTATTGGCTGCAATAAAACTGTTGTAGGAAACTTTTTCTTCTTCTATCAATACAGAATCGAAGAAAAATCGGTTTTCTTATTTTCAATATCGCCTACAATCTATTCATGTCTTCAGAAATTGTACAATTTTGAATTATGTGGAATATCGGATCTTGTATTTCGTCTTTGCGAAGAGGTTGGGCACAGAAAAAAGCCAATAACTTGGAGCTATTTTCTTACCGGCTTGAGTCCGTCTTGGGTGAAAAGCCTTTCACACTTTTGGCTTTTTTGGATTATACCTAACGATTTTTATTAAATCGGATTTTATATGAGATTTTGTCAAAAACCACCTGAACTTTCAATTTCTTTTGTTTCGTAGATGTCACTTGAGGACAAAAAAATTTAAAAGACTTTTAGAGCGGACATTGGGAATATTTTCATTCGAACATTTTTTTATTTTGACACACGAATGCTACTTATCAAGCGGGCGTATGCCACTATAGTCAGAACGATTTGTTTGGACTACGATTTTCTTCGTCTTGTCAATAAATCCCGACCGACCGTGTCCCAGTAGTGGGAACATTATAGGTTGATGATGATATCAATAAATCTAGTAAAATATTTTGAATTTTGAAAATGTTTTTCTTTTTCTTTTTTCCTCTTTTCTGAGTTGGTAAGAGCGCAGTTTGTTGTATTTTTGGTCAGCGTATACGCAGCGAAAACGTTTATGTTCAGCTTATAGTAGGGACATTAACTCCATTACACCTTCACGATAAAGCTATGTCCCACGTAAGGAGTAACACAGGTTAGGTAAAAATAAAAATTAGTTTATTTCTTAACCAAAAACAGAACAACAAGTTGATGATTGGAGCCTCCTTTTAAGCAAAGAAAAAGCCTGTATTAGGAGACTCCGCTCTTTCTTATCTAGACAATGTTTTTTAACAGAACAGAATACTTACATAACATTTATAATTTTTATATTATAGGTACACGTGTAAGTGTATGGGGGTTGTGTGTACTTAGTGCGTGTGTATGTATGTGTATGTGGTCCTTAGAGCCTGTGTGTGTGTATATGTGTGTAGGTGAGTGTGTGTGTAAGGAGAAATGGGTGAGTTAAACTATGCGTTTTAAAAGTACCTCAGTATCATCATAAGTAAGAGGTTTTATCCAATTTGTTACCAATTTTTTACATTCATGTAGTTGTTTAGTGTATATGTATATCTCCTTGTTTACCCTATTATAAAGCTGAGCAGAGCGTTTGTTGTATTGTGTAGCAGCAAATTTTGATTTAGTTTGTGTTATTTGAGCAACTATGTCTTTTCTTCTTTTTGATAGTGTGTTTGCATTATAAGGAAGTGCCTTATGTTTTTTTAGGACTGTGTAAGAGATGTATAGTTTTCTGACAGAAAGCAGGCCACTCATCTGGTAAAGACTTTCAGTTGGGTATCTTTTCTTTTTGAAGTACATTATTTTTATTAGCGCTCGTTGTGCTCGTTCTACATCTATAAATCTAGTTTTTGCCGCACCGCCCCAAATGGGGATACAGTAGATTAATACAGATTGTACAAGTGCCACATAAACTTCATTAAGGAGATTTCTATGAGGGCCTACTTTTTTATTTATATTTGTGGGGAGGACGTTTCGTAATGATTTAAATATCCATCCTAGCTTCCTAACTCTTCCTGTAACATGCTCAAGATGAGCATACCATGATAATTTTTGGTCAATTATGACGCCCAAGTATTTGGTTTGTGAGACTTTACTAATTGCAGGACACCTACAGTTATTATTCGAAACTTTATCACATGAGTGTAATTTGAGGCTAAAATCTTTATTTGGTTGTGAACGATTCGAGATGGTAAAACAGATATAGTTCGTTTTTACCGTGTTTAGTGTGAGTAAGTTATCGTTGAGCTAATTAGTTATTTGGACCATGCCCATCTCTGCACTGCGCTTAACATCGGACCAGTTATTCCCGGAAAAGACAACGGCTGTATCATCAGCGTAAGAGAAGATTTTTGCTTTATCGACTTTTAAGTTGCAGAGGTCGTTAATATACGTTAGAAAAAGTGTAGGGCCTAACACGCTACCTTGCGGTACGCCGAATGACACATCCGCATCGTCACTAACATATGTTCCTATCTTAACCCTCTGCGTTCTATTTGATAGGTAATCTTTGAAAAAATTCAATGGGTCTCCTCTTATTCCGAGTCTTTCCAGCTTGGTCACAAGGGTTGGAACAGAGACGGTGTCAAAAGCCTTTTTTAGATCTATAAATACCGTCAGGCATTTCCTTCCTGTATCGAGATGTTCTGTAACTAATGAACTGAGGGCTGCTACTGCGTCCTCGGTGGATACTCCCTGTCTAAAACCAAACTGTGTAGATGATAGTAGTTTAAATTTGTTTAAGTAGTTTATGAGTCTAGTATTAGTTAATTTTTCAATAATTTTAGACAGGGCTGGTAGGACGGAGATAGGTCTATAGTTATTGACATCATCTCTGCTCCCTCCCTTGTGTACCGGTGTAATAATTGTTTTTTTCAAGGGGGCTGGGAAAGTACCATTTTTGAAACAAAGGTTGGCCAGGTGGGTAATGATGGGAACAAGTTCTTTGTTAACATATTTTAAGAAACTAGTAGAGATATTATCCCATCCTGGGGCACTGGACGATTTCAGGCTCATCAGAATTCTTTCAACTTCTTTTCTAGGTAAGACAATACTTAAGCCAATGAATTTTCACTTGACAGTTAAGCCGACAGCTTTAGCCCGGATTGCATTAGTGTGATTATCCTAAAGGATTTGCTGCCACAGCAGAAGCTAAGCTGAACTAAGCTGGGAAACGTTTTAACTGAAACTTTTCGTGTTTATCGTCAACTATCTGTCAATATGATAATTTCTATAAATTGACTGCCTCGTTGGACTAGTGGTCTCAAACGCTACTACCGATTATGTAACTTTGTTTCGATTCGGGTCGGGCAAAGTTTTATTGGACTTTACATCTAGAAGTTCTCAGTAGCACCTTGACACACTGCCTTTAACATGTGACCTATACAGGGTGTAAAAGACCTCGTATCGAAGCCGCCAATCAAGCATACTGTACATCAAACTAAGTATTATCTTTACGCAAAAATGATTGCTGGAAAATGACTTTTTTTTTGGGGGTGAAAAATCATGTTTTGTTGTAGAACTCAATGTAACGCACTCAAAACATTATGCTGATGGATGGATTGAATAGTACGGGGGTCGTGGATGTGTTTAAAGTAAACATTTTATATTCAAAACTTGTATTTAAAAAAATCTTGTCAAAAAGTTGGAAATTTGACCCCCAATATCTCCGTAACTAGAGGTTCCCAGGTATGGTGTAGAACAAAAAAATGATCGCAATGACGAGAAGAACAAGTGCCTTTCGGCTTCGTTAAGAGGTGTTTTACACCCTTTATATAAGGTGATTATCACAAGAGACCGCTCATCCGTGCGTTTGAATCAGACCCAATAGTTCTACTACACAGTTCTACGTTAGAACTAGTGGGATTTTGTTTTCCCACTAGTCATACGATTTCAGGTGGTACAAAATCGTAGAACTAGTGGGAACAAAAACTCCCATTAGTTCTACCGTAAATTGCAGTAGAACTAATGGGACTTTTTGTTCCCACTAGTTCTACGATTTATGGTGGTACAAAATCGTAGAATTAGTGGGAAAAAACCCACTATTTCTACCGATGATCCGCGCGGTTGAGCGGTAAATCAGGTCGCATGTCGCATTGGCTTGTATGAAATCAGTTGACACTCGACACCGCTCAACCGCGCGTCGCTCAGCGGCTCTCAGTGCGGCGCACTGCCCGTACTTCGCTTCACCGCCCTTGTAATCCGACCGCGTGGACGAGCGGTGTCATATGAGAATCGCCAAAGGCTGCGTTTCCACCAGAGACAAGCGAGAATGCGTAGCGAGTGATGTGACTAACCAATCACATAGCTAGAATACATCAAGCTGTGAAAAAGAAACGATATTATTGATTAGTTTCAAACACATCCCTCGCTACGTATCCTCGCTCTGCATCTCTGGTGGAAACGCAATGTAAACATTTCTCGAGAGAACTGTACCTGAAGTACACCTGTAATACGAACTATCCCCTTGAGGATTATAGATATGGATTTATGTTTATGGATTGATTCTCCAAAGCTAGCCACGTGGACTTCAAAGGGTGTCTTAATCACATATTCTGGAACGTGGTCATGTGGTGTCAGTGCTCACGTGTCGAAGTCGTGTGAGTGCTTGCTTTAGAAAATAACTTTCAAGCTATGGGTAATATTTGTTTTTTTTTCATCTCTAGCCTAGCCTTTTCCAACTACGTTTGGTTGTTGACTTCCTGTTTAATCGGATTCAGCTAAATATCAAACTGGATGCAGTCTAGAGTTTTTTTTGTAAAAAATTATATATTATAAGTATATATTTTATTGTAAAAAAAAAGTGAAATTATATAAATACTAGCATGTGCCCGTGGCTTCGGTAATTATTGTCCCACGGTAAATATCGATATAAAAGTACCCATATACGTTAATCCAGCTTATAAACTATCTGTGTGCCCAGTCGGTAAAAACATTAATTCGTTTTTAGAGAAAAACGAATCACAGTATCAGTGGATACAACTCGCCGTGATCCGTGGCTAATTCAATCTGATAACGTGATCGTTGGAGACAAACCCCAATTTCATCCAAATCTGTGTAGGTACTATAGTAGTTTTTGCGTGAAAGAGATGCGTCAGTCTCAGTCTCAGTTTGCACAGACATAACACGAAAAAAAATATTTAAAGCTAAAGAAAATAAGTCCGAAAATTCCATATCAGGTCAAAAAAAAGCTTACAGACCCAATGAAGAGATCTTTTAAGTCACATCTATTTTAGTTTAAATAAAAAGATAATCTTATAAACCTAGAATCTTAACACTTATTTCAGAAGAAAGTTTCGAGACAAATCAGTGTGCATGTATTGTCAACTTCAAATCAAATCAAATCGTTGATTGCTATATCCATAATGTATACTTACAGGTGGTAAATAAAGAAATAGAAACAATTAAGGACCCTGTCGGGCACAGTAATTTTTTTAAATAAATAGACAGAGGAACAAACATGTGAGCAAACAATAGTTTTATTATGGGATCCAAACTTTTTTTTTAATAACTTTTTCTTAATCTGGACAACCTTGGCCATGTTCTACTTTCGGACATTTTATTTTTTCTCGAGCTTTTAGTACCTAAAGAAAATCACAGTTTTATTGAAGAACTTTTTCTTTGAAGACGATTACAATTTTTTATCATTTTCAATCCAAAAACTCGGGGACGCGTACCTACCTAAAATGCGTGCGTCACAAGAGGTATAATATTTTTCATTTTGAGCGATGAAAACTCAGGTTTCACGAAATATTATTTAATCACACTGTGGTTTATCATAGGTTACGAATACATGATACCAAAATTTTGCAATAGGTAACGAAATTATTTTCACTATTAATATTCTTAATGCTACAAACGAATTATGGAACAAATGACTGAAATAAAAATTCTAGACACGTTGCTCAAAGAATAATCGACGCAGTTCATTAAAAACTTGGGCACTTTGTTCTGAAGTTTGCTAGCAGATCTCTAAAGCTTTGTCCGACTTTGTCGGTATTAATTAAAATACCTTATTAATCCGTTTTGACTCATACATGAAGTAACATTAATTGTCTTCTTCTTGTAACTTGGACACACTACAAACCGTTTTGCAGTTTTTGTTTGTAGGCCGTATTCCAACACATCCTTCTGTACATACGATCGTCGTGTGAATACGCAATCGTCCCAATCTTTTGACCACACTTTTTTCCCCGTGAGAATCTACGGTTGATTCGCCGTGAAACCGAAAGATTCTTGAGATTTAGTAAAAGGCCATAATATATTCGTGTTTAAACCGTTTTGGTTCAGGACCCGTACGATGAGATGAAATCAACGTTGCTAAACAGCCCGTTATTGGTTTTGGGCCCTAGCCCGAAGGGCTCCTATCTGGAACTTCAGTATGATGCAAGCGTTCACTCATCACACCCTACCTAGTCAGTTATCAAGTTTTCATGCTGAATATGTTTGCCGAAAAACACTATTAATTTGCTACCTTACTAAACTGTTTTCAAACGCGGGTTTCCTCCGTAGTGTTTACAGGATTAGATTACACTAAACTTTTATCCACACTAACAAAAACAAAAAACATTGATGACATTGACATGACCGGATGTATTAACATGGACGAGGCAAAAATAGTATGCAAGGATCGCAGCAGGATGGCGCAGGCCTGTGCCCTGGCTGGAGGCCTTACACCGAAGGTACCCACAGTATTGTCCGGTTAAGCAGACAACAACCTCTCTAGGTTGAACTGCGAGATGCTATTCCGCAAAAAAAAAGAAAAAAAATGGCGCAGGCCTGTGAATGGGCTAGCTCGCCGTCCGTCCGTCTCATGACGACAAGCCGTGTCGACGGCACGTTCGTGTTCCACGCGCTCCACAAAGAGAGTCAGCAAAAGGAAGGGTTCCGCAAAGACCAATGCCTGCCATGGCTGCGGGACTGTTCGAAAAAGATACCGTGGCCCCGGAACACAAAGGGCGATGAAGGAACATGAATAGGTTTTAGTCAGTAAAAGTCTGACACTTCCTCCTGCTCCGCCCAGAGCGGGAAGAGTCATTTCATGATTTCCCATTCGAAAAAAAATAGGATCGTAGCAGGTAGCGTCCTGTGGTTTTTGCCTACCCCAAGGGAAAAACTGTGAGCTTATCTGTTTTATCCCCTATCACATCTATTTAAGACAAGTCAAGCAATCCCCTTGTATAAATGAATCTCAATATCTCACTATTGCCATTCAACTGGCTTCGGGTGACTTAAGTAAATATATAGAAGTGAAAGGGTTGGGTATTCCGTCGGCAATCCTTTAGTGTTTGCAAGGATTACTTAAGCTCTCTGTAGGAGTGGGTTTATAGTAGACTGCGATTTGTTAGGAAAGGAAACTGAATTTCATTGAAATAATGTGTTTTAGCTTGTAATAACTACGACTGTTTCATAGCACTGGACTTTTATTAAAACTGTTTAATAGCTACAATTCCTTAACATTTTATTTACGAGTAAATTTAACTATTTATGTCATCATCATCATCATCATCAGCCTATTAATTTGCCCACTGCTGGGACACAGGCCTCCTCTCTATGAGAGAGAATGGGCTATAATCCACCACGCGGGCCCAGTGCGGATTGATAGATGTCACATGTCTTCGGTTTTAGGACATACCGGTTTCCTCACGATGTTTTCCTTCACCGTTTTGAGAGCAGTGGTGATGAAATAAATTACACAAAGTAATGCGCCTGTATGGGTTCGAACCCACGACTTACTGTTCGTAAGTCGGGGCCGCCACCACTGGGCCACCGCTTCTCCTACTATTTATGTAGCGCAAGCCATTTATTGTAGATCTTTGACAGTCGTCATAGATCAGTACTCAGTGGCCCAAAAAGTCTGACAACCAGTCTTACAAAGGGGTATAGTATTATCCAGTACTAACAGGTTTGTGGAGGTCAGATAGGCAGTCGCTCCATGTAAAATTCTGGTATTCAGCTGCACCCAGTTAGACTGGAAGCCGACCCCAACATAGTTGGGAAAAGGCTAAGCAGATGATGATGATGATGATGATGTAGAGCAAGCCACGGGAGCTCTTAAGATGCACGACTTTTTCCGGCTTCGTTGACGTTATTGCAGTTTTCGTAGAGATTTCAATATTTTTTGGACATAAAATATGTCTTATGTTTCTCAGTGATATACCATTCTATTGGTGAATGATTTTTTAAATCGATCTAGTAGTTTTGTGTTTATTCATTACAAATATACAAATCTTTTCTCTATTTAATTAATATTACAATAATATATATACAAATAATTATATAATAATATAATTGTATTTTATTATATTATTTTTTAATTATTATAACAAAGCCCAACGCTAATGCGTAGATATTGAAAATGGGCTGTGTTATAATTTGTGTGTTAATTTAATAATAATAATTATTCTATCTATCTATCTATCAAGAAAATAAACAATACCTTTTTCCTTGTACAGGAATCACCGGGCCCGATTTACGAACAAAAGTGAGCATACGACAGCCAAGCAGAGAAATAACGCAACTGGAAAACGTAAGTCCTTACTCAACCTTAAAAAAATATTACACCTTCTATACGACGCAATTACTCACGTCCTGTCCTAATTAGCTAAGCATAATGTACAGTAAACAAAAGCGATGCCTACATATTCAGATAGACTGCACGCCGGAGTGTGTATTTATCTTATACACAACTAGCGGACGTCCCGCGGTTTCACCCGCGTAGTTCCCGTTCCCGTAGTATAACGGGGATAAAATGTAGCCTATGTTACTCAGGGTGAATGTAGCTTTCTAATGGTGAAAGAATTTTTGAAGTCGGTTCATTACTTCCGGATATTACCCCCTACATACAAACTTACAAACAAATGTTACCTCTTTATAATATTAGTATAGATCAATATGGATAAATTTTGTCTGCGTAGTGCAAAAACTATATACAGGGTGTAAACGGACCCTTCACGGAGCAGTCAACCATTACGTAAATCAAACTAAGTATTTTTTTCAAACATGCTTTAAAATTTGAGCATTATTTTGACGATCTACTTCGAGATAAATCGAGATTGCTGACCTGTTGCCAGATACATGGGACCAGTGGCCGGCAAAAGTTGTATGAAAATCCATATCTGTCGTGTTTAGCGGCCAAATAAATTACATAGTAAACTCATAATCTGTCGTGTTATTTAAACTTGGAACTCGTGAGGAGCTCGTGTCTAAATAATAACAGCCGCTCGGGTCGATCGTTAGGTTAAGCCGTGCTGGCCTAGGTTGGTCTGTGGGTGACCGCCCATTACATACCGAGTTTCCCCCGTGCCTCGGAAAGCACGTTACTTACTGTTGGCCCCGCTGTCATTTGTAGATCTTTGACAATCGTTAAAGGCAGTCAGTGGCCCAAGAAGTCTGACAACCAGTCTTACTAAGGGGTATCGTATCACCGAGTACTAACTGGGTTGTGGAGGTCAGATAGGCAGTCGCTCCATGTAAAATAACGGTATTCAGCTGCATCCGGTTAGACTGGAAGCCGACCCCAACAAAGTTGGGAAAAGGCTAGGCAATTTAAACTTAATTTAAACTTGGAACGATCTTCTACTCTGAAACATGGCAACCAAGGAGGTAACTTATCAAAGGTTTTATTTTAATTTCCAATTGGCTTGCAAATAGAAAGCGGTTTATTGAAAAAAAAAAATGAACTCTTCAACGCGAGAGTTTTAATTTCCTCGCATTATTTGAGAAAATACCATACTAAACTAGGTTTTGTACTTTATCGGAAAAAATATTACTAACTACTTTTTTTTCTGGGGTGAAAAATTTAGTTTCACGGCCTACGCAAAACATGATTTTTTACCCAAATTCTAACTCAATGTAACGTACTCAAAACATTGTGCTGGTGGATGGATTGAATAGCACAGGGGTCGTGAAGGTGTTTAGAGTAAGTTCTTACATTAAAAACATGTTTAAAAAATAAACTTGTGAAGAAGTTAGAATATTGATTTGACCCCCAATATCTCCTTCATTAGAACGTTTCCAGGTATGGTCTGGAATAAAAAAAATATCGCAATGACATACAACCAGTGCCTTTCGGGTTTGTTGAGGGTTTTGTTACAGAGTAACGATTCGTAGTCACCAGCATCTGTCATGGGGGTGATTCTACCCGTCTTAATAAACAACTTTCGCTATGAAGCTCATGAATTCGTCTTGAAAGATGCATGTGATAAATCGCTACCCTGAGTAGGTAGAAACCAACCTATTTTGTTTGTCGACTATACTTAACACCTGGCAGAATACATCGTTGTGAATGAATAGAACGCCGCTATCGCTCACCGCGGGAATGTTATATTATTTCCGAGTATCTACTATCTGAGTTCTGTATGGTGTCGGACGTAAAGAATAACACCATCCCATATCTTCCCGTGGGTGACGTAAGAGGCGTCTAAGGGACTTACCAGAGAATGGGCAGCAGCGTTCTCTGTGCTTTTGTAACAACCGTACTGCGATCGCCAACCCGCCTGCCAAGCGTGGCGATTATGGCAAAAAACCCCCTTTGGGGGAGGCCTATGTCCAACAGTGGACGTCTTTCGGCTGAAATGATGATGATCTTACTTTGAATAAATGAGCTGCCGTTTACCTACCAAAGATGCGATCTTTACGCCTGTTATACGACGCGTCAAGGAAAGGTCACCTTTATTTCCTGAGCTACGTTAGGGCAAAATGGCACAAATAACGAACATCCCTTGAGCCCCGCTGTACCGTTTACGGAACAAATCTAAAGGGTTAATTAAAACATTTTTCAAAAATAACTTCTACCTCTAAACCGTTTCCGAATTTTTTCACTCTATGTCCAACTAGTAGTCGATTCAAACGATACCAAACTTTAGTAACATTCTAAACGGGGCATCACTATAAAAAAAAAAGAAGCGCGTCAGTCGTTGAAACGTCAGTGTAGGTAAACATTGGGTCCCGCTCGAGTGATTTATAATGTTTTTGTTTAGTTAAGTGGTTGAAAACTTTGTGAAGTGAATGTTTATTACCTTATTATTGTATAATGCTACTTTGTAGCAAGATATTTACGTAGAACAATGAACCAAAATTATTTTGTGAGCCAACAAAATTTTGGTAGAACGATTTTTTTGTCAACATGGCGTGAACAATTGAAAATGTGAATTTGACTGTTATAAAATGAAATATGGTCTTGGAAACAGCAAAAACAAGGTAAGTAATAATCATAATTCATAATTTACTATAAGAATAAGCATACATATTCATATTTATATAGATTTCAAGTGTTTTCAAATCGAGGTCAATGACAATAAAATGACAGTTCGCCGTATACGAGTTTTTTGTTACAATCTAGTTGAAATCTGATTAGAATGTATCAGTAAGACTCTTATATGAATTATGTATTAGGTTACTTGTGTATTTGTTACATTGGTTCTAAAGTTTCGTGTAAATTGAATCAGTATTTTTACCAAAAATAAATAAAATACTTAGCGCGGCAAATTCTCATATGTCATCTATCTCATATCCTTTGTTTATAATACTGAAGTGGTTTACAAGTGTTGTTTATATAATAAAACACAAGTATGTTTCAAAACGATTCTGAGAATGTTTACGGCTTAAGATAAGACCGACTATAACGCGAGCGATAAGAGTTTCAAGAGGCGAGGTCGGGTCACTCATGCGATGACGTAATGCGGCTGCGACGGCGGAGCGGGAGGGGAGTTAATCGTTTTTTTGCGCGGCGTCTGAGAGGTTAAGAAATTTTAGAACTCCAATAAACAAGTAAGACATTCAACTTATCTTTTAGTAATTTTAGCTTTTATAAGAATTGAATGTAACAATGTGAATTTGAGCGTCAAAGTTCCATCACCAACGGTTTTTCTTGCAAACTGAGTTCGTAAAATATTTATAGTAAATTACACGAAAAGAAAAATGAAAAATTATAACTCCAACTTACAAGAAAGAGAATGGCACTATCGTTATACATAAGCAAATAATTAAAATATGGTACTGCTGCTGAAAATTACTGCGTCAAAAATCATGAATTTGCGTAAGAAATGTAATAGGACTCTTAAGGCGCTACCGAGCAAACGATACGTAATTCCAAAATAATTGCATTCGCTTGATCCCTTACTGCATCGTTATTACTTATCCTTTAGTTATGCAATTAATATGTAAGATATTTAAGGATTCACTCAATACATCATACGCTTTAGAAACACGATTACTTTTAGTTTCCTCGATAGAAAAAAAATCCAAAGTAATCTCTAAAAAACAAAATAAACCCTAAGTACGGCGTAAATACTTCACGGAAGATCATCAGATTTTGAATAATAACAAAGTTACATGTTTTCTATAACGTATACGTTTTACATTTTCGAAATGTGTCTTTGTCTGAATATTATGAAGGAAATACCTAAATTAGCGTGCGTTCCGCCCGTTCTAACCAGAGCCGCCACGCTTCCCCCCTATCCGCTTTAGTCCTGCTTCGGCTGTTGGACGGGGAGCTTGTGTCGCTTGTTGATTTTTGCGGCGCGCCATAGAAATATAATTTATTAAATTTCGACTTTCGGACTGCGATCGTAACAACAACAACGTGACGACTGTACTATTTTTGCAATAAATACATTGCTCTTTGACCACTACTTAAGTTTGTCGCTAAGTCACTGGACAAGCAAAGTAAAAATCACACAACGATACTTCATTACGCGGATACTTCGCGTAGTACAGCCGCTTCTTCTTGCGACTAGTTAGGGATGTGCGTGTGGAGATCCACTGACGTAGGCTGTCGACAATATCGACTGACGAATGAAATATTGCTATTATAGTCGATTTTTTAATTTGTCAACCGTTTTAACCCGGTTGGAATATCGATTTGTAATAATGTTTTACGTATTTTGATTATTTTACAGCATAGTAGAGAAACGCGTAACCTACTTTCGTAAAGTAAGTTAATTAAATTTGAGGTTAAATCGGTGGAGTGTTTTTGGCTTTGAACTATCGTATATTATGCCTTATCCTCGTGCTACTAACTACTGTTTCAATAGGCCATGACAGCCTAAACCAGCGGTCGGCAACCTTTTGGCAGACAAGGGCCACAAGGTGGCAAAATAAACTAAAGGCGGGCCGCACTTGTGATATTAACTCTAGAAGCCCAATATACCTACGTATCATATCCCATAGAAAAAATGAAAAGCGCTTGTTGAGGTTGCACTTGTCGCGGGATCGAACTCACTGTTGCGCGTGCCCAAAAAGCACGCTGTCTCACCTGGCATCGTGCCCGACAGAATGAGCTCAGTGAGATGCAAGATAATTCATAGTAAAAGGTGCCTAAAAAAATACGAAAAGAACTTTGGAAAATCGAGTTTTATGAAAAAAAACCAGCGCATAAATCAAGTACAAATCAAATTGATTGAATTCTTCAATAATTGTGCTTTGTCAGTACCGACTTGTTTTGGAAATTTGACACATCTTTTATTACTAATTTACGCCCAAAGTTGCGTTAAAATTGGCAATAAAAAGTAAAACGAATCTTTGGTAGCTCGTAACTCTTTAAGGCGAATGCTTCAGGGTAGCCCGCGAAATTCAAATTTTCTTACGTTTTTTGCAATTTGCAGGCCAGTACTAGGTTGTGTTGATTAAAATATTATTCGCGGTTGTAAGACGTATGTAGTTACAGAATTATATTCATCAAAATCATCAATACAACCCTCAAAGTTCATAAAGGTGGAAAAATTACTTTTCCAAGGTCAAAATCATTCTTGCACCTTTATGAACTTTGAGGGTTGTATTGATGATTTTGATGAATATAATTCTGTAACTACATACGTCTTGTCACTGGAACGCACGGCGAACGTGCCGGTCACTAAATCTGCCTCGGTTGTTTATTTATTAATTTTACGAGTTTTACCGCTAGTTTTGTCTCCGAAATGCAAGTACAGTTTGAAATACCTCAGTGCTAATGTGATCGTATAACGTTTAGCCTCCTTAAAGTTTTATAACATAAATTAAAACATAACGAGAATCTGCTAAAAGTGTTAATCATCCCGACTCAAGCGCGTGTGCAACGGACATTCACGGTTAAGTGCGGGACATAAGTGCTGTTACGGTGTGCGCAACTTGCGGCGCGGCCGCCGGTGACAGTTGCCAGTGCTACCAACACTCAGCGGATAATCATGACATAAACGTTCCAGCTACAGAAATAATAAATAACAAGTTGCTGAACATTGCTTTATTATTGTTTTGTACGTGAGCCACGTCCATTCGTCTGAAACATCCACTGCGTTTGTTTAACTGCCCAACATGCATCGCACCCCTCCTAAATCTCCGAAAACCCCCGGACCAGGACAATCTCAATCTGTTCCTGACATTGCTTCGGCTTCCAGATGCGAGGAGTCCAATGTGAACGTAAATAATAGGGGTAAGCGGCAACGCATTGATGACTCACCCAGTAACAAGGGTTGGAACTCGTCTTGTGCATGTTGGGAATGGCAGAGCGAACTGATGCAACTATTGAGTGCATGGAAGGCCGAATATGACCAGAAGCTGTCTACCTGGAAAGCTGAACATGACGCAATGCTGTCCATACTTGTTAAGGATGTCTCTGAAATTAAAGTGGCCATGCAAAGAACTGCCATGGAGCCCGAAGTCAGGTCAGCTAGTCACCAAATGAGACCGAAAGGGAAGAATCAAGATACGCGTCAAGATAGAATGCCAGACATAAAGAAAAATCCGTCTACTTCCCACCTACCTTATGCTCCACCAAACTTCGACGCTAGAACAGTAGAGAATCCCATAGTGTTTGCGTCAAAAGAGGGGAAGACGGTGGACCAAGATATCCCCGAGACTAACCCGCGAGATATAAATCTTCCTGGAAAACCGGTAGTGTCAGCTAACCGCCCGGCTCCCAAACCCCGTGTCTTCTTGCCACTGCCAGCTGCTGCAGTGGACGTTACTATGAGTGACACGGACAAGGACGGACAATCAAAGGAGGGTTGGACAGAAGTTCAACACAGGCGCTCCCGCCGTTCGCTCGGTAATGTTCTTCGTGGGACAGCGGCTCCTGGTACCACAAATTTAGAGGCCTCAGAAAGATGGAGATACCTGCATCTCTTCTACGTCAAGCAGGGTACATCTGATAGCCAGGTACGAGATCACCTAATTTCCATTAGTGGAACTGATGTTTGTACGGTGGAAGTGCTCAAGTCCCGTGGAAAATACGCATCTTTCAAGTTGGGTGTGCCCTCGAAGCTGGCTGAACTAGTTATGGCAGCTCAAAGCTGGGCTGAGGATATCTGTGTCAAACCATGGCGCCGTAACTTTCGTGGTCAAAGCAACGACACCCAATAAGCCCCATAACGTTCTTGCTTTTACCACCTCTACAGATTGCAACAACTATCTGCGGATACTGTACCAGAATGTACGTGGGCTCAAAACCAAGTTACCAACATGGCGATCCAGCTTGTTGCTTTCCGAGCACGACCTAGTAGCCGTAACAGAGACAAATCTGGACAATTCCGTAGAGGACTCAGAAATATCAATCGGAGATTGGCGCATTCTACGCAGAGACAGAGTGACTGCGGTGGAGTGTTACTTGCTGTGCGCCCCGGTAGCGTTACCATGAAGCGGCGGCCCGATCTTGAAACTGAAGGTGGCGAAGATTTATGGGCAACAATTACAATTTATGGCCAGAAAATATCTGTGTGTGTTGTCTATATGAAGCCCACTGCAACGGACGGCGACTACATGACTTGGTTTTGCAAAGTCGAGAGCATTATATCCAATCTGAACGGAACGGTTATGATATTAGGTGACCTTAACTTAAAAAGTGCTTCTGTTAATGTTAACAATTATTACTGTTATTTCTTAAGCTTCTGTAGTCTGATTGAGATAAATGAAGTGTGGAATATGCGTGGGAGTAAGTTAGACGTGGTGCTGGCTCGGGAGGGCACCGTAGTGAGATGTGAGCATGTCAAAGGTACGGAGCTGGTCCCAATCGACTTGTATCATCCCCCGCTAGATATTGCGTTTACCCTCAAAACCCACAAAGATAGAGAAAAATTGGACCCCAGTAACATTGATCGGAGTAGGGATTGGAATTTTGGCAAGGGGGACTACTCACTTTTAAGCGACCTTATTCTTTCCGCTCCATGGCATGACGTTCTTAGTTGCGATGACGCACCATCTGCTGCTGGTAAGTTTTATTCAGTCATTTATGACCTATTTGATTCCTCAATTCCAAAGAAGAGGAGAATGATCGCTGGTAACAGGAGGTATCCAGTTTGGTTTACGCGGGATATTGTGAACGACACTCGGCGAAAAACTAAACTTCACAATATTTGGAAACTTTCGCGATGCGATGCCACATATGCAGAGTTTAGTAAACTGCGGTCGAGTCTAAAAGTAAGAACCCAAGACGCCTATAGATTGCACTGCAGCAGCGTGGAAAATAGCATACGCAAAAATCCACGGCATTTTTGGCAGCACTTTTCTAGCCTGCGATCTAAGGGTGGTTTCGAACCAAACGTTGTTCACAAGGGTGAGACATGTTCGGGTGTCAAAGCGGCAGAGGCATTTGCTCAGTATTTTGCAAGCGTGTTTCAGCCCAATACACCTAAATTAGACCCTAGGAACTCCAGTGCAAGTGGTGTGGCAAATAATATTCCCCTCCCCTTCTTAACCCCATCGGATGTAGTAAAAGGGATTGCTAAACTTAGACCCTCTAGCTCGGTTGGCCCTGACAACATTCCACCCTTTGTTCTTAAGGGCTGTGATGACACCTTGGCAGCTCCTCTTTGTCATATATTTAACCTAGCCCTCCAGTCCGGCGTATACCCTGAGCAATGGAAAATTTCGCGAGTTACTCCCATCCCTAAAACCTCCGACAAAACATCGGTAGAGGAACACAGACCCGTCGCTATCCTCCCAACCATCGCCAAGGTTTTCGAGCATATTCTCCATACCGTGATTTACAAACACGTAAATAAGCTGTTATCGGATGCCCAACACGGTTTTCGACCGGGTCGCTCCGTAAACTCGAATTTGCTCGTCCATGTTGACTACATATCCAGTAGCTTGGACATCGGGAGGCAGGTCGACACTCTATATTTTGATTTCCGAAAAGCCTTTGATAGAGTTGACAACGATGTACTATTGACAAAACTAGAGGCTATAGGTTTCTCATCCGGATTTCTCTGTTTCTTTGCCGACTACCTGCGAGATCGCAAGCAGTTTGTCAGACATGGTTGCTTTGAATCTAAGCCTTACAACACCCGCTCGGGCGTGAGCCAGGGATCCGTGTTGGGGCCACCTCTGTTCCTGATCATGATTAATGATTTGGTAACAGAGGTTAAGTTTGCCAGGTGCTTGCTATACGCCAACGACCTAAAACTGGTTGCACAAATCAGATCGGACGAGGACTGTAAACTCCTACAAAGGGACATTGATGCCGTTTTTAGGTGGAGTATTGTAAATAAACTTCCTTTCAACACAAGCAAGTGCCAGGTCATGACATACGGTAGAAGGTTGCGACCAATCCTTTTCAACTACAGATTGGGTGGCGACGTAATTTCTCAAGTCACCAACGTTAAGGATTTGGGAGTGACGTTTGACCGCTGTCTTACATTTAAAGACCACATTTCTACCCTCGCGAAGGAATCCTTCAGGCGTTTGGGCTTTGTGATGCGAAATGCTCGTGACTTCAGCAATCCTAATGTCCTTCGATTACTATACACCACTCTAGTCCGAAGCAAACTTGAGTCTAGTGCCTGTGTCTGGCACCCTTACACCGCTGCCCCAACACTGATGCTCGAAAAGGTGCAGAAAACGTTTCTAAGAGGCTTTTTCCAAAGGTTATATTTTTATTTTCCCTTCATGTACCCTACCAAGTACCTGTTAGGAGTGTTGGGCTTTAACTCCTTAGAAGTGAGAAGAGGTTCTGAGCAGCTCACGGTAGCCTGTAAGACCCTACGGGGACTAATCGACTGCCCTGAGCTCCACAGCCTTTTCTGCCGGCTATTTGTTCCCGATAAATATATCGGACACCGCCAGTGCCGCCGGCACATTCTGTTCGCCCCACCGTCATCTAAAACTGTCGCCAGAGCTGAATCTCCGGTATGTCGTACTCTTAAGACGCTCAACGCCCTTCTGATTGCCAACCCTGTATGTGATGTGTTTGCGGATGAATGGAGTAAGGTTATGCGAATATGTCTGATGTTTTGTGAGAGAAAGTATGCAAGGGTGTCCACTGTTCCGTGTTAGTAATAATAATTTAATTCAAACCATTGAATGGTGTCAACTGTATGTTTTTACTTTTGTTTTGTCAATTATTGTAATTGGTGTTTCTATGTTAATTATTGTAATTGGTGTTTACCGTTTTAATTAACTATAAATAAATAAATAAAAATAAATAAATGAACTTGGAGGGTTATATTGATGATTTTGATGATTATAATTCTGTAACTACGTCTTACAGTCGCAAACAAACAATTTTAATCAACATACAACCTAGCACTGGCCTGCGAATTGCAAAAAACGTAAGAAAATTTAAAATTTCGCGGGCTACCCTGGAGCATCAGCCTTAATGGCTTTTTATTTTACTATTCTGTTTCCTGTTGTGCTGTTCTGTGCTGTGTGTGTGTAAAATTATTATTGAGACAAAACGATATCATGTATAACTTTGGAGTTTGGATGTACAGTGTCCAACAGTGGAGTAATTCCCTCCCGAAATTTCTATGGAAAAAATATCGACTACCTTAAGGCTGGATTCACACTATACGGTCGTTTGTGGTTTGTTCATGCATTTATTTTATTTTGATAATTTTAACTTATTTACAAAAATTTTACGGGCCGCAAGTGAGACGGCCGCGGGTTGCCGACCGCTGGCTTAAACCAACGTAACCGGATATTTTTATTGTTTTAATTTACTTAATAATATATTTTTTAGCTACATATTGTTTATTTTTATTATAATATTATATTCCGGACATTATGTTTTATTTAATTATTTTCAGGACCCCAAAAAAAAATTGTACAATAATAAATGGAAGATCGATAACTTTCTGATTTAGTCAATCACTAGCGTACAGTGCTTTTGCACAGCACAACGATAGCGGCCGATGTTTTTGTCTGAGTGAGTTGTACGGTGCATAGTAAATACACGCTGCGTTTGATGGCATAAGGTTTATAATAGATTGTGTAATACGTTCAGTTTAAAAAAATGCGGGTGTGTGCGAGGCTTTGTATCTATTACTTTTACTGATCTGCATGTGTAGTAGTTGCCCTGTGGTTGGGGCATATCTCCTTCTTTATTATATCTTGCGGCGCGCGGGTGTGCCTTACGCACACATACATGGAGCACATAGAATACCTAAAATCTATTAGCGCCAGAAGCTCGGCCCGCTCTTAAGAGTGCGGCGCCGTCCGCTCGCAACTGCAATTCGAAGCGAAGGCAAAAACACGTTGAAATATTGTTGTCTCTGTTTCACACTCCCCGGCCCGTTGCGTAGCCGCGCGTGAGCGTGTGTGAATAGTGTTTACCTATGCGTGTGTTAATCGTGTTTGGTGTTTACCTTTTAGGTAGTTATCATGTTCATTATTTGCTTTATTTTTGTTAGTTACTTTGTGCAATCGTTAGTGTATCTGCAGAATAGTAATGCGTTTTTAGGAAATCTGTCTACAATGTTTTTATCTCAAATGTTAGATTAACTCAAAATCTAGGCTTTATTGAAAAAAAAACTGGGTTACTACTCTTTCTATACCACTAATGTAGGTAAGGAATAAGTATACGGTTCGCCTGAAAATCTGAAATAAAAGTACGTACTGGTGGCTCAGTGGTGGCGGCCCCGACTTACGAACAGTAAGGCGCGGGACAAATACAAGAGGCGTCGGGCGCGGACATGGCGCGGGCGACTTCCTATTCCATTCAAATATCATACAAAATGCATGGAAATAAAGTGCAATTTAGGCTACACGGTATATCATTGCGCTGACGAGGATGTGACGATATACCGTGTGTTGTATTTGTCCCGCGCCCATAGACTTAGTACTTATAATACTGCCCGCGCCTAAGTCGTAGGTTCGAACCCAGGCAGGCGCATTACTTTGTGTAATTATTATTCATCAACTCTGCTCTCAAAACGGTAAAGGAAAACATCGTGAGGAAACCGGCATAAGTATCCTAGAACCTAAATGTAGGTAGGTAGTAGGTAGGTAGAAGGTAGGTAGTAGGTAGGTAGTAGGTAGGCAGTAGGTAGGCAGTAGGCAGGCAGTAGGCAGGCAGTAGGCAGGCAGTAGGTAGGCAGTAGGCAGGCAGTAGGCAGGCAGAAGGCAGGCAGTAGGCAGGCAGTAGCCAACCGGTAGGCAGGCAGGCAGTGGGCAGGCAGAAGGCAGGCAGTAGGCAGGCAGCAGGCAGGCGGTAGGCAGGCAGTAGGCAGGCAGTAGGCAGGCAGTAGGCAGGCAGTAGGCAGGCAGTAGGCAGGCAGTAGGCAGGCAGTAGGCAGGCAGTAGGCAGGTAGTATCCTTTGGCCCCCCTTTCAGCTTCATCATCAAACCCTGATTACCATTTAGGACCAATTTACTCTTCAAGATCAATCAAACGAACCCAAACTCGACGATTATTATTTCGTTTTATTACGGACTTCCAATGGCCACCTTCCAGCTCCATTATCAGACCCTGGATACCACCTAGCACCAAAGTACTCGTCAAGACAAGTCATACGAGCCCAAACTCGATGGGGTTATGTCGTTTTATAACGGAGTTCCCATGGCCACCTTCTAGCTCCATCATCAGACCCTGGATATAACCTAAAGACAAAGTACTCGTCACGACGAATCAAACAAGTTCAAACTCGATGGGGTTACGTCGTTACATTACAGAATTCTTATGGCCACCAGTTGTCACGCGATATACCTACATAATGCGTGCAAAATTTCAGCTTAATCGGTAATCGGGAAGTGGATCAAATTTTACTTGCAAGATTTGATTACTTACAGATTAGGGACAAACATCGGGACACGTGAAACTATATCAAAGCTTGTAAAATAAAACATAATATTTATTTTGTCGGTAGGTAGGTACCCTTATGTTATGATTGATTATGAATGAAACCTATTAGTCGGACATTTGAATCCTAAACACATCTAATTCAGTATGTACTAACCCAGTGTAATGTAATTTCGATTATGAACGAGAAAAAATATGTGTAGGTGCCTACCTAGAAAATGCCTGCCTAGGCATTTTCTTGGTCTGAGTTTAAAAAAATGATGAAAACAAAAAGGTAGGTAGATACTTATTGTGAGATACATCCCAACGTTTGGAGTCCATGGGGTCTAAAATGGCCGCTTTATCAGAATCGTAATATGAATCACGTTAAAAATTTAAAATTCTTAAAATGGACTTTATGATTATGGACATAAAGTCCATTTTAAGAATTTAATTGTTTTAACGTGATTTATACTAAGATTCTGCGTGGATTCTGCTAAAGCGGCCATTTTATACCCGCATGTTGCTAACCTTTATATAATTATGTTTATGTAGGTACCTGTTTTGTAACCTAAATTTAACCAAATCGTAAGCAAATATAAGTCCGTAAACAAAACAAAAGTCGTAATAAAGTAGGTAGGTAGGTTACTCGATTCCAAATCACAAGGCAAATCTAAATCCAAATCCGTAGCATAGGTCAAGAAGTGTCAGAAATATTACGATACAATTGGCAAACAAATACGCACCAATACGCACGCACAATGCAATCAAGTAATCGTCTAACACTGACGAACGATTCCGAACGAATTGCCCGGCCCGGCCGGGTGGCGAGGTGCACACGCACACATTTACATTTGTCACTATACTCAACACAGTCAACACATCCAAATGTTCTGTCCCGCGCCCTGCGCCCCGCCCCAGCTCAATGCTTGATGCGATAGCACGACTTCCGATGAGCATTTGTGATTAATTTGAATGTGTGCCGTAATACCAAAAATGATGAATGAAAACTCAATGCTTTTCCATTTTTTTTTTTATATTATTTAACTTAACAATATAAGACATGTTTCGATTTAAACAATATAACAAATACTACCGTTTTTAATATAGAACAGATGAGATGAAAACATCGTATTTAAACTGTAAAAATGTGAGATATTCAATATGTTTGCATTTCGCTTTTGGTAAGTATTTTGAAAAAAAAAAAATATAGAAACCTAGGTAATTACCATCTTGTTCCGAATAACAGCATATTAAGGTGGAAATATGCTCATACTGAAAATCATTTTGGTATTACGTTTGTATGGACAAATTCATGCTCCCCGGCCCCTTAAGTATTAATTTATTTTGAGAGTAGCACAGTAACAAAAAAAAAAGTATTTACTAAAGGAAACGTTTTTTATTTTTGTTCGGAGCCTTGAAACAAAATAAAATTTTAGTCATCATCATCATCAGCCTGGTTCTCTATTGTATTACCTAACTTTTTTATTCATAATTTAAAGTGCCATAACTTTTTTTGTCCTAATCATCATTTGTCCGAATGATAACTTACCCGAACTTAATATCACATAATATCACATACCATAAAATTAAAATCACTAAATACAAAATGCTCTAAACCCGTTTGTCATAAATATTACAATCAATAATATACAAAACACTTAAAATCGTTTTCAATAATAGTTATAAATCCTAAATTAAAAAAAAAAAAGTTTAGATCTTAATAATATTATTAAAACAAACCGGTATGTTCCCAGACGTATGTACCAAAAGGGAACAGAACATTGTTATTTTAATTGTGTCTGTAATTACGGGTACCTACAGTAAAGTAAGTATAACTTAGCTTTTGCTATGCTATGAACTTCTCTCAACACAACACATTTTTATACAATATTGCTCTTATGAAATTTGTAAGAATTAAAAAGTAGAACCATCATATCGCAGAAAGTTCACAGTTAGAATCTTCTTTTGTTTTGGCATACATTTCATACAGGTAGTCATTAAAAGGCAGAAAATCAATCAATCAAACCTGTTAATCATTATAACACAGTTGAGTGTGAACATAGTTATGTGGATTTTATTTTTCCCTGTAATAAGTATGCAAACAAACATGCAGCAAGCATGCAGCAAGCATACAGCAAGCAGGCAGCAAGCATGCAGCAAGCATGCAGCAAGCATGCAGCAAGCATGCAGCAAGCATGCAGCAAGCATACAGCAAGCAGGCAGCAAGCATGCAGCAAGCATACAACAAGCTTGCAGCAACCATGCAAGCACGCATACAGTATGCAAGCAAGCATGCAGCATGCAAGTGAGCAAGCAACATGCAGCAAGCATGCAACAAGCTTACAGCAACCATGCAAGCACGCATACAGTATGCAAGCAAGCATGCAGCATGCAAGCGAGCAAGCAACATGCAGCAGGCATGGTTTCTGTCACGGCTCCGGCGCTGCGGGTCTCCGGCGGTCCCTCGCGAGCTTATCGTCGCAGATGTGTTTAACGCTCACCACCGCAGCTTCGGCTTGCTGGCCGGCTTCGCCGGCCAGCCTCAGCAGCGGCGGCGAGTGTTACAACCACCTGCTCCTCAACCCGCGGGCCGCCTCGCCCCTCCGCGCCTACGCGATTTTAAATTACACTCTAGGGGTAGGGCAGACAAGACTGCGTGGGGTCGGATTTACAGCGATTCGTTTCTGTCACTAAAACCTAATTTTTAGCAAATGTTTTAGGACCAAAAATTTTATTATACTTATATGAACATTAGGAATAATACACATTATATAATAAAACACTTAGGATAATTGACTTTATGGCATATAAAATTAGAAGATTCAATAATTATAGTATTCGATATTATGAAAGAACAGTTTTAGAAATAAAGATAATTATGTAAAACAAAATTTCGGGATTTTGAACATTATGGTAACTGAAGTTTATAGCAAACGTTTTATGGATAATGATTTTCGGACAAAAATTTTTAGGAGATATAAGGGAGTACCCATCAGCCTATTAACGTTCCCACTGCTGGGACACAGGCCTCCTCTCTATGAGATAGAATGGGCTATAATCCACCACGCGGGTCTAGTACGGATTGGTAGATGTCACATGTTTTCGAATTTTTGGTTCTAGGGCATGCCGGTTTCTTCACGATGTTTTCCTTCACCGTTTTGAGAGCAGTGGTGATGAAATAAATTACACAAAATAATGCGCCGGCCTGGGTTCGAAACCACGACTTACTGTTCGTAAGTCGGGGCCGCCACCACTGAGCCACCTCTGCTCTTTAAATTTTAGTCACAACAATAATATTATGTCTTAACCTTTTTGCCAAAATTAAATTCCTGTAAAAAAAAAGTTAAACGAAGTGCCAATTAAGTTTGACGTTAACAAAGCGTTTCAAATAAAACATATTTTAATTTTTTGAAAGAACAATGGCGTATTATGTCTTTTTTTTCAATTCAGTAGGATTAAAATTGCAAGACAATATTGTGACACTATGACATTTGATAGACGTTTGATAGACAAAGCTGTGATAGAAATTGTTACGCTTCTCACCTAATGGTCTACCAAATATTGTTGGTTATGTTAACCTCCTAGCCCTTAAATTAATGTCGTGAATGCCTAAGTATAAACGCGCAATTTCATTTTCAATCTTCAGCTCTGAAGCCAGAGTTGAAAATCGAAGAACCAGTTTTTATTTAGGTGCTGCCTAGTGTTACTGAAAAAGGATATTTGACTGTTCATAAAGATCGTTTGGTTGACGTTAAGTGTGGCCTGAAATAAAGTCGAGGTATTTTGCTTTTAGTAGTGGGTGTTTCTTTAACCTCTGAGTAACGTGACATTTTCTTAATCCACTATACTACATAAAAGTAACTCTGTCTGTTACCTTTACACGCCTTTTTACTTCTCCTGCTCTGGGTGGAGCAGGAGGGAGTGTCAGACATTTACTGACTAAAACCCACCCATATTTCTTCATCGCCCTTTGTGTATCTCTTCCTAACATAGTCCAGCAGCCCCGACAGGCATGGACCCTTGCGGACCCCTTTCTTTTGAAGGCATCTCTTTGAGGCGCGCGTGAAACACGAACGCGCCGTCGATACGGCCTGTCGTCATAAGACGGACGGACGGCGAGCTAGCCCATAGCTCACTGTCCACAGGCCCGCGTCTACGGTGGCCCTCGACGTCCGGTGCGTCTTCCACGGCGGCTGGGACGTGAGGTTCCCTCTCTCTCACTTTCCGCCTCCTCCTTCGTTAGCATGACTGCTTCGCAGAAGGAGGTGGCGGCTCCCTATTTCGTCTACCTTTACATGCCTTAATTGACGATTGAATAGATTTAGACGGTATTTTACACAAAGATGGACATGACCTCAGGGCTGCTTCATTGTTCTAGTGGTTGTAATGGCGACTGCTGTGGGCTCAATTTTATCATCGATTCCTATTATGTTGTGAGCTCTCGTGCGTAAACTTAATCTTCCTAATATACGAGACACGTGCCGAACTAACTAGTAACAAGCTATACTATTAATAACATATTCCTGTAAGTTTATATGAAAAAAAAATAAAGATTTATATGAAAAAATCCAACTCACACTTCACCAGTTTTACTTTTCAATGCGGACACTTCTCCTTATTTTTAACTCGCTCTTTTCTGTAGTAAAGTTTTTTGTTAATTTTAATTATACAGGGTGTAAAGGGATTCATTACGAAGTCGTCAACCAAGCATTCTGTATATCAAATTAAGTAACTTTACGCAAAAAATATCGCTGGGAAACGACTTTTTGTTTTAGGGTCATGGAGGTGTTTAAAGTACCTAAAAATATTACACGAAAACCATGATTTAAAAAAAAGTTTCAAATTTTTCACAAAACGTGAAAAAGTTGGAACTTTAACCCCTAATATTTCCGTAACTAGAAGGATTCCAGGTATGGTCTAGAACAAAAAAAAATATCGCAATTACGGGGATAACAAGTGCCTTTTGGCTTTGTTAAGGGAGTACACCCTTTAGTGCGCTGCTTTATTGTAGGCGTGCGTGTCATCAGTTTTCATACAATCCATATACATGATCACATGGTCTGTGTGACAGATTGTCTTGAGTCAGCCTACGCGCAGCCTTGGAAGTTATTTCTAGTGTGCCCAATTTATTTTGAGCAAAATATTACGAAATTGGGAACCGCTTTCTTGTTGATTTAATGAGAAACAAATTTCAATTGCTTAATTAATTAGAACCACCAATTTTAAGGTTGATCAAGTCAATTAAAGATGTCACAATAAGTTAATTTTACACTTTCCACGAAAAGTTTGTTTTGAAGCTTTTGTAGGATTTCCTCTGTAACTTGGAGGTTTTTATTAATGATTTTAAGATTCTCAGTAAAGCCATATTTTATGTTACGGTCGCAACTCATATTTTAATCAACATATTACACTGACCTGTAAATTGCTGAAAAACGTAAAAAATAATAATTTCGCAGGTTACCCTGGCGCATCCACTTTTTTTTTGTTTTTTCGGAATTGGAAATCATCAAATGACTCTTCCCGCTCTGGGCGGAGCGGGAGGGTGTCGGACTTTTACTAACTAAAACCCATCCATGTTCCTTCATCGCCCTTTGTGTTCCGGGGCCACGGTATCTCTTTCGAACAGTCTCGCAGCTCCGGCAGGCATCGGCCCTTGCGGACCCCTTCCTTTTGCTGACTCTCTTTGAGGCACGGGAACACAATGCTTGTGACAGTTTTCTTTAGTTTGGAATATTGCGTTCGGATGCACGTGACTAATTATTGTTTTATGATTTTTATATTTATCATAATTATATATATAATTATCACTACGAACCCTGCTTTCAATAACTAAAAAGTATGAGGTCTACTTTGATCAAAATTGCTTTTTACTTTGAGTTTAAAATAGGACAGGAAATAATATATTTCTACTGCAGCAATACATATCTACTGCGGCATACAATTTTATCCTTGCAGTAGAATCAAATTTTAATATCGCAGAAACAGTCTGTAATATAGCAGTATTTGATTTTGGACCAGATTTTATGAATTTTCTTTGTAAAACCATTTCGTTTGATGGTTGCGGAAAGTAAATATTGCAGTCCATGTGACGAGTTTGCATATTATCTTTCCTGTGGCTTTAAGTCGTTTGTCATTTGTTTTCTCTTGTTGTCTAGTCAACATTATTGCTATTATTGAAGAAGCAGACAAACAGATAATTTTTGGTGTTGTAAGTAATTGTTGCTTGCAACAAATGCGATCATAAATGTATGGAGGAACCTGTTTTTGTTGCAATTAATTCCAATTTACACCCAGCATTTCATTCATGATAGGTTAATAACATGATTTTGAAGAATATAGACATGTTATTTTTTTATTGATCCTGTACTGTCCCACTGCTGGGCAAAGGTCTCTATCCCCCAATTCCTTCCACGCACTGTTTTCTCGGATATGATATTTTATATTTTTTGGAATATAATATAACTTGTAAAGAAACTCTTATAACATGTTCGCTGTTAAGTACCTAGGTATACATAATATATGTAAATGTAGGTATACCAGCTTTGAAAGTAAATGCCTTGAATACGTTACCTGAATAGAAATCCCGGCGGAAATTAAAAAACGCCGCTTGATGTAGAAGAGGCTGTATGAGTAGTGTTATGAAAGAGCTAAAAGTCTAATCTTTGTACAAGCTTATTAGAAACCAGGTAATTGAGCCAGAAGAGAAACCACTTTTGATGTTTTTCAATTACTAGACTTACCTGGTAAAGAAAAAGGTTTTTTTTTTGACATAATATCATTATCAGGTTTATATTAAAGGAAAAGCGAGAAGTATATTAAGGCTAGCGCTAATGTGTGCTAGCTTTAATGTACTTCTGGCTTTTCGCAGCCACATCCCGCCATGTGCCGCATCCATTTCGTAGTAGGTACCCCTAAAATCTCCTTCGTGATTCTGTTCTCCTAGTATTTTTACAATTTCTGTATATTATCTCAGGTGTTATATATGTAGCCTCTTTGCTTCAACTTCATTCATTCTCTCATATTTTTTCTTTTTTACTTTGTCATTGTCATCTGGTTGTCACTGCGTCTTATAATGATTAAAATATTGAGTATAATAAGAAAAGATTTTCTTAGTTAGTAAATACATAATATTATCATTCTCATCGACTGAATTAACAAATTCAGTCAGGGTCACACAGGTGATTAGTAGTAAAGGCCCATCAGTATCGAAAATATAATCACAAACGCAAGATATATTCCTATTGACATACATTCCACATCGATAAATAGGAGACGAACGTTTAAAACTGAGATTCGTATATTGGACCAGTTTACTTTATCAACAATAATTATGGAAAGAAGTATTATATTATCTGTGAGAAAGAGGAGATTTTGGAAACTGTCATCATTTCTAGACGAAGGAAATAAACACTCAATCTTTGGTGATACCAGCTTTGCTGACGGGGCATAATTTTTGCAAAGTGTGCTGAGTTAACACAATGGGGTTGGCCGGTGAAAGCTGAAAGGAGATGGCGCTAGCATAGTTTGTTTCCAACGTGACCAATGAGGTCAAGCTATTTTGAAATATAAAATTACATTACCAGATTGTCAACCAATGACGATGTTTGGAACAAACTATGATAACGCCATTCGTTTCACAGTTGCCATCCCCATTGGTGTAGTTGATGATTGAAGTCCGACAGTTCAGTAAATATGGACTATTAATAGTTGAGGAGGGACAGAAATATAGTTCTAGAAACTGGCTCTTGGACGGTATTCAATAGAAAAGAAAATTTGTTTTTTTTTGGTGTAGGTAGGTGGTTCACAAATAATGGAGGTAAAATTTTAAAAAGTAGAATTACCTTCCCCGTAACCCAAAAAAGTGCTGTGTGGTTAGAGTGCCTTTGTACAAACAAAATAAACGAAAGTAAACATTCTAGTTCCCTCCGAATGTTTTCCGCAGTCCTGGTCAAGGCCGTGCGTCAAGGTGTACCACAGAGGTACTTCAAACAGACTACTTAATCATGAAATGTCCATCCAAATGTCAATACTCCAGCGCATTGCGTTTGTTCGGACAACTCCGATGAGTATCGGAAAACTAGTGAAGTGTGTATCGTGCTTGAAAGCAATTTGTATTTGCAGTTGCATTTTTGTCAGAAAGGAGAAAGAAAGAACTTATGTTTTATTTCACAAATTAAACAATTATATTTTAAACGAGGTTTCATTAAGGCTCGTTAAGCACAATCATCGGATGACTATAGTGTCTGATATAATTAAGAATTAAACACTTGAGATGTCAAACGTTGCTAAGAATTTTAACTACTGCAAGTTTAGTAGGGGAGTTGGGGGAATTGGGAGTCACTTAAAGGAAACTCGTTATTATAATCACTAATGATCAGTCTTATAATTTGTTCAAATTGACTTATCTTTAAAAACTAATCAGGAATCGATTTATATAAGTCATTTTTGGCTATCATTGCCATAAACGTAATTATAATTAAAAAACAAAAAAGTAGCTTTGACTCCAATTACCCACATGTAAGGGAAATGAAAGTCAGTCCATGTCCAGTACGAGTCAAAATTATAAAACGGAGAAAGTAACAAAATCTCTTTTAACAAAATAATAAGAATTAATAAATTGAAAAGTTACAAATCATAAACCAATGGAATAACAAAGAATAGTAAATAAATCGAGTTAAATGCAAAAATCACAGCGATAGTGACTTGGATCAACAAATTCTGTACATACCTCATGGGCCCATCCAGCACAGAGTTTTCTCTCTTCGAGGCATATCGTACACACAGACTGATAACTATGTCTCTCTTTTTCCTAACGTTTCATAGCTTGACTCTCATTACCCCAATGACGGTTTGTTTGCTAGATTTGAATTATTACACAAAAAACATCTGAAAATCTAATAACTTGCATTAATAAATATAAGTTTAGTTCCAGTACTACACTTTGAAATTATTTTATACGAATATTTAACAAACATAGATAATCACGTTTTCAATCGAAATTTCGGAAATTTTCGAACGGTCCCTGACCTATGACACGTGTCTCGCTACCGGTGATGCGAGCATGACTTTCGGGCCGCGTATTGACCAGTGCGGGAGGGGTGCAGAGCTAAACCCCGTGCGACATAGCCATATTCTGTAAAGCTTAAGGTTCAATTCATTTTGAATTGACCCCCATTGCCCACTGACTCTCATTCCCCCCGGCTCCCCTACACAGTATAAAGTGGTGGTGGTTGTTGATGTTGCCAATGAGCCCCCAAACTAGACAGTTAATCTGTATCTTCGGGATCGGGATTTGTAATTTGTTGCTTTACTAAAGAAAACACTACCACATGTGACTGTTCCTAAATTACCCTAGGCTGATCAAATTTTCGTTTTTCCCAATTCATGCCAATATTAGTATTTTGAGGAGCTCGTGGCTAAATAATAACAGCCGCTCAGGTCGATCGTTAGGTTAAGCCGTGCTTGCCTAGGTTGGTCTGTGGATGGGTGACCACCCATTACATACCGAGTTTCCTCCGTGCCTCGGAAAGCACGTTAAGCCGTTGGTCCCGGCTGTCATTTGTAGATCTTTGACAGTCGTTAGGTAGTCAGAGGCCCAATAAGTCTGACAACCAGTCTTACCAAGGAGTATCGTATTACCCGGTACTAACTGGGTTGTGGAGGTCAGATAGGCAGTCGCTCCATGTAAAATACTGGTATTCAGCTGCATCCGGTAAAACTGGAAGCCGACCCCAATATAGTTGGGAAAAGGCTAGGCAGATGATGATGCCAATATTAGTATTTTGGTCAGTTTTCCCCTGTATTATCTGTATCTGTATCCTCTACATCAAAACTATCACCATCAACTGGCCACAAATCTAGACTCCTTGGCTTCTCCTGAGAAATTTGAAAAACCCATAGGTAAGATTCAAGATTCAAGATTCTTTATTTGCATGAAATATGGTATGGTACATGATAGTCTTAAGAATAAAAGGTTTCACATATTTCGCTGACTTCTTTCAGCATGCAAACTTAAAAACTAAAAATACTTAACACATTGTACCTACTCGTAGTTTAGGTACCTAGTTAAAAATTTAACAAAACATTTATTTTATAAAATAAAATAAATAAAAAAGCCATTTATTCCATATTTCTTTGCTACATTACATGTTGTTATTAGGGTATTAGTAAATTTGCTTATTGTATATTGTTAGTGTGGTTAGTCTTCTTTCACTGAAATATGGACCCCTTTTTGGGTAAAGGCCTCCTGCAGCTCTTTCCACAAATCCCTGTCCTTGCCTGTATTTGTCCAGTTATTTCCTGACACCTGGATAATGTCATCAGCCCACCGTCTTATAGGTCTGCCGGCATTCCTCTTTCCCTGTGGACCTTTCCAGCGTGTGGTTTCTATGGTCCATCGTTTATCTATGTAACGTGTGATGTGCCCAGCCCACCTCCATTTCAGTCTAAGAGCATGTGAGAGAGCATCAGTTATTTTTATTTTTTGTCTGATATGTTTATTCTTTACTTTGTCTATTTTTCTGAGCTTTAACATGCTCCTTTCCATGGCCGTTTGGGTACATTTAATTTTTTGTTTAATTTTATTGGTAAACAGTTAAACACCCAAGTTTGGCAGCCGTAGAGTAAGCATGGTAAAAGACATGTATCAAATACTGTCTTTTTTAGATGCAAACTGTAATTTCTTTTTAAAATTTCTTTGTGTGACCAGAACTTTTTCCACGTTATATTGATTCTTCTTGTTACCTCTTCTTCATTGCTTAACTTATTGAAAGATAACTGCTTTCCCAAATATATATAACTGCTGACGTATTCTATACTGTTTCCTTTTATCGCAATTGGTCTTTTTTGGTTGTTGGTCATTATCTTCGTTTTACTCACGTTCATTTCTAAACCAATTTCTGAGCTTTCATGATCTAGTGATCTCATCATTTCCTCCAGATCCCTAGAAGTTTCGGCTATTATAACTATGTCGTCAGCGAATCTTAGATGGTTTAGGTAACTGTCACCAAAGCTTTTCATTGCAGTGCTTGAAAAAAAAAATATATATTTCGAAAACTAGACTGGTCTAAGAAAGGAGTGCAAGTCAACGGGCGATACCTAAACAAAACATTTAAGAAACATTAAATATTATCTTTGACAATAATAACATTATTTTAGAATTAAAAATATTCGTGTGTAGAATAAAGTAATAAAATTAGAAAAGAAAATAACAAAGGCAAAAGACTTAAAGGTAACATCAATAAAATAGGAATCTAAGCAACTTACCCATTACAAATGGGTTTATAAGTCAAAAACTCGTTTACTGTATAGAACACGTTAAGAGCCACTTCTTCAGTTTTCTTTTAAAATAATTTGTTGGTAGTTCTCTTATTTGTTTCGGTATTTTATTGAAGACTAGCTGACCCGTGCAACTTCGTCTGCGTCACATGACAGAGAGAGGGTTAGAGAGAGAGTGTGAGTCAACCTTAAAAGATAGACATAATCCTATCGCGATTTTTTTTTAGAACGTTTTAAAACGAACAATTCTCTAATACATGATTGTTTGATGCGTAACTTTAACCGTTTATGCAGCGCCCGCAAAGGAAGCACTCAAAAGAAATAAAATTTCCTTGTTTTTGCAACATTTATCATTGATGCTCCGCTCCTTTTAATTATAGCGTGATGTTAGATAACTTATACTTAGCCGTCCTCGATAACTATTCAACACTAAAAGTTTTTTTTTAATTCGAACCAGTAGTTCCTGTAATTAGCGCGTTCAACCAACCAAACAAACTCTTTAGCTTTATAATATTAGTAGATATTGATCCAAGTGGGTAACAATTTAATTTCTTCGATATATTTGCATTAATCGCTAAAATAATACACTTATGTTTTTCCAAAAAAGGGCTTGCCTCGACAGCCTTTTTTTTCGGATGGGAAATCATCAAATGACTCCTCCCGCTCTGGGCGGAGCAGGACGGAGTGTCAGACTTTTACTGACTAAAACCCATCCATGTTCCTTCATCGCCCTTTGTGTTCCGGGGCCACGGTATCTCTTTCGAAAAACCCCGCAACCCCAGCAGGCATCGGTCCTTACGGACCCCTTCCTTTTTGCTGAATGCTGACTCTCTTTGAGGCGCACGTGGAACACGTACGCGCCGTCAACATGGCCTGTCGTCATGAGACGAACGGACGGCGAGCTAGCCCATAGCCCACCGTCCACAGGCCCGCGCCTACGGTGGCCGGGGGCCACGTGGTGGTGGTCCCCGACGCCCGGGGCGTCTCCCGCGGTGGCCGGGACGCTGCGAGGTTCTCTCCCTCTCACGTTCCGCCACCTCCTTCTCTAGCATTACTGCTTCGCAGAAGTAGGTGACGGCGTCCCATTCCGTCTCGCTCCGGACCATGGCTTGAACCAGGGCCGGACGCGAGGGGTCGCCGCCGCCAATCGCCGCTTCGAGGACACGGCAGTGCTCCGCCCATTGCCTCGACAGCCTTACGTCTTCATCCCTATACACTCGATGACAGTCATACTTCAGCTAGGTTGAAAGTTCTCATCAAAGGTGCAAGAAATTAGCCCAAACACGATTTTTCAATTATAAATGGGATCAAGTTTGAGATGTACCTACGCTTTTCACAAAAAAAGGACCATGTACGGACTTCTCTGTAAAAGTTATCCGTGGTCATATACAAAAAAAAATACGCGTCGAATTGAGAACTTCCTTCTTTTTGTTTCGTCGGTAAAAAAAACAATCTTGAGGCTACTGACACGGGCGAGGGTCATTCGATTCAGAAAATGGTGTGAAATGACCAACGCCATCTATGGACCAAAATGTTAAACTGCTAAAGTATATTATGCTGAACTCACTAAATTAATCATATCTTTTGATAGAGTGAACCGATTTCGATGAAACAAAAACTAAGTTAAACCTCAAGTTGCGTATAATTTTTGTATATAAACATTGTCAGCATTGAATTCGTAGATTTTACGTGATGTGCGCACAAACAAACAGACAAACAGACAAAAATTTCAAAAATGATGGAAATGGGTTCTGTTACTTATCTTTTCACACGCTGGCTATTTTTTGTTTCAATTTCTTCAATGTACAAAAATGACTTTTCTACAGATTTATTATATGTATAGATTTTGACCGACATGCTATAGCAATTGTTTTGGAAGAGAGTGCTTCTACATCTTGTTATGGCCAGTTTAGTTGGATCTCTAGAGAGAAACTTTTTATTTTCTGTTACTTTAGTGAATAGTTTTAGGTGCTTTTTAACAAACATCCCTACTTCTAAAATGTATAAGCTAGTAAGTGTTAGTAAGCCCAACTTTTTGAAAAGATGTCTACATGAATCGAGAGGTCCAACGCCGTAAATGGCTCTGATACACTTCTTTTGGGTTATAAATACTTTTTTTACGAAGGTAGAGTTACCCCATACAAGCAGACCGTACCTGAGTATTGAGCCAACGTAGCCATGGTACGCAGCCATGGCAGTTTTTAAACTTGACAATTTCATAAGCCTTCTTAGTGCAAAAACAAATTTGTTTGAACTAGAGCAGATGCGGTTTGTATGTGCTTTCCAATTACAGTATCTATCCAAAGTTATGCCTAAGAAATTTGTGTCGGAGACATCTTCGATTTTAACGTTATTATAATGTAAGCCTAAAGTTTGTATTTGAGTGTTATTATAATTCGAGAATTGTACAATTTTGGTTTTGGAAACATTGGCTGTTAGGTTGTTGTCCTTTGGCCAACTCATTATTGAATCTATGGTGTTATTTAATGAATTTTCGTATTTAATATCAGGTTGGTCTGGTACTATGACCGATATGTCATCTGCAAAGAGGATACATTCATGTGTTGTTACTTGAGGAACATCATTGATGTAGGTAATAACGCTATGTGCCAACATAGACAAAGACTCTGATGACTGTGAAGTGTTTGTGTGTGTGTTTGACTAGCTGTGATGTAACAAATAACTACAAAATATCCCGCTTTCACAATTCCACACTTTTACAAAAAATCCAATACACACATTTCATCTGTAGCTACTCCTTAACTCACAAAGGCGGATCCACAAATCGATTGCTAATGCATACAAGTGTTGTGTAAGGTTCAAGTTGCTTTAAAGCCCCCGCAGACTTCAGCCTTTCTATTGAGCGATAGTTTAATCGGGCTCCTAACTTGTGTGATCATAATTATAATTATGTTAGTGCGTTTATTAAAAGGTTTCGGTATTGACCTATAAATCTACTTAGCACTATGGGCTAAACTTATAATGAGGGATTTTCTTTTTAGCTCTTCCCTAGTCGCTGGATAGATGGCGCTACGAGTTAGTATGATAATGCAAGGAATGGAACCTAAAAAACTGATTTTAACAATGCGCGAGAAAACTAGGTTATATTCGGAAGGTTAAGCAAATGAAAGTGTCAGTCAACGAGAGTATGTGACGTGACACAATGTTTTTTTTTCAAAGCATTTTGGCTTTGGCACCAACTATCATAGTAAGTTCAACGCCATCTATAGAGTTCTTGAAAACTAAGTTTTTTTTTAATACCTCAAAAAGAAAACCTCTCATTGCATCAGCATGTAAGACAGTAACGCCAAATTATAGGTAATAGTCTGTATGCCGTTTCATTGCATTGGAGCTCAGTTCAAATAAAGCGCAAATATGGTGCTTAGGCCATTTGAAAAAAAAAAAAATATTTGAAAAATATTAACACATGAAACTTTTACTCATTTAAATTTATTTATTTTATTTATAAACTTATTGAACTATGAAACCAACGCAGCCGAACAGACATTTCGTCAAGTGAGGGCTGTTTGTACTTGACGAAGTGTCATGTCTGTTGGAGGGTTAGCCCAAGCATCATACAAAAATGACCATGGTCATTTTTCGAGCGCAACCGAAAGACTACTGGTCTGGTTTGCGCATTAATCAACAACCCGACCGTTTAGTTGGCCTCGAGTGCGCACTAGCAACGAAACCCGATTAAACTATCGGCCGATAAAAAGTCTGCAGTCTGCGAGGCTCTTAAAATGCAATCTACTTCGATTTGCCCAGTAAAGCATTGTTCCGAACTTCAAACTAGTACTATATTCCTTCGACCTTTGGTATTAAGTTTCAAACTGGCACACTACGTGTCTCTAATACGGGCATGTTTTTTAGGGTTCCGTAGTCAACTAGGAACCCTTATAGTTTCGCCATGTCTGTCCGTCCGTCCGTCTGTCCGTCCTCGCTTAATCTCTGTGACCGTTAGCACTAGAAAGCTGAAATTTGGTACCAATATGTATATCAATCACGCCAACAAAGTCGTAAAATAAAAATTGGAAAAAAATGTTTTATTAGGGTAGCCCCCCTATATGTAAAGTGGGAAGTGATTTTTTTTTAAATTTCAGCCCTAACGTGTGATATATTGTTGGAAAGGTATTTAAAAATGAATAGGGGTTTTCTAAAATCATTTTTTGATAATGTCAATAATTTCGGAAATAATCGTTCCAAAAGTAAAAAACAATGTGTCCCCCCCCCTCTAACTTTTGAACCATAAGTTTAGAAAATATGAAAAAAATCTGAAAAGTAGAACTTTATAAGGACTTTCTAGGAAAATCATTTTGAACATGATGGGAACAACAGTTTTTGTACAAAAAAGACAAAAAGTTGTACAAAATAATTTCTGGACTAAGTTTGTAGTATATTCGTATATGCAAGCATTTTTACATAATGGATACCCACCTTTAAACTCACTTATTGTGACGGACGGGAAACTATGGAACCCTACACTGAGCGTGGCCCGACACGCTCTTGGCCGGTTTTTATTATTTGAGCAAGCTGGCGCCTTTGAGCTTAGGAATGTGGGAAATTAGTTGAGAGTAGTTTACTAAGTTTTTTAGTATACTAAACAGTTTTAGTACAAGTGTTTGTAGTGTTTGTTTAAGTGTTTGTTTAAGTGTTTGTTTAAGTGTTTCTTGGTAGTGTAGCTTATTTTCATGAGTTTGTACCTATTTAGCTAATTAATCGGTAATCTATTAATGAACATCGTAATTCTAAAAGTTTAACACAATTGCGGTACACAATTATTTAAGAATTATACCGTGTTCACGTGCTCACGGCTGTCGTATAAGGCGACTAATGTCTGAGGCAGAACACCTTGCGCCTCCGTAGATCTGAGAATGGGCAGCAGCGTTTTCTGTTAGTCTTTCATCACTGCGATCTCCAATCCGCCTGCAAATCGTGGAGATTACGGCAAATTCCTCCCATCATGGGAGAGGCTTATGTCCAGCAGTGGACGTTATGGGCTGTTGTAGTGTAGTGTATACCGTGTTCTAATATAAGTATACATGCGTATTCCATGCGATGCGCCCATTGATTATCAATGGATGCGCTGATAAAAAACGTTTTCCGGTTCGGCCGGTTTCGGTTCGGTTTGCCGAAAGAAATGAACACTTCGATTATGTATCTGCGCGATAATTGGTATTAAGACGTGGCTTAACTTTAACATCCTGAAAAAAAAAACGAGAGTCTTCAAACACCATTTCCAATCCAACATTCATATACAGGAATAGTATTTTATTACTGTTCGAGAAAATTTCCAACCAACGATATTGCATGCAATAAAATAAGAACCGAGATAGTTCGACACGGTCATACTCGTATAAATACAAGTACGGTAAATCAAACGGACCAATTTATCTGCACCTGGGTCCAAGAATGAACTGAAAGAAATCTTTTGTTATATATTCGGACTAGAACAACGACCTTCTGAAACTGTGAGACATTTAAACACGCTGACGGAGTCACGTTGTGATTCTTTCGCTTTTTTGGGACAGAAATCTGAAGTATTTTTGGCAAAGGTACTGAGTATCTAACAAGTCGGGCATAACTCCTGCGTAGCAAAGTGGCATGGCCCAAAAAAATCAGCTTTCTAAAACAAAACCAACAACTCTGGTATTTATGTTTTGACGTGACACAGTTATTGTTTATGCATTAACACAAACGACTGTCTGAAGGAAAATCAAATATTTGTTCCTCGCGAAAACGGTTCATCATCATCATCATCAGCCTATAGCAGTCCACTGCTGGACATAGGCCTCGCACGCACCTCAAGTCAATTTTCAGCAACTCTCTCCAGTTGCAACCAGCCACCCTGCGAAGATCGTCTCTTCACCAAGCCTGAGGGCGTCCCACCATACGCTTGAACACGTCTAACCCAACGGTCATTGCGAAAACGGTTAAAAAGACAAAGATGTATGGTGATTCTATTTATATTATTTTTATTGTATTGTGTTTGGGTGGCTTACAGCAAACAATACAAAAAATTACAGTGAGGCAATCAACGAAAAGCCATTTACAAGCCTCAGTTGGGTTGCGGGACTGATCGAAAGAGATACCGCGGCCCCGGAACACAAAGGGCTAAGAAGGAACATGGATGGTTTTTAGTCAGTAAAAGTCTGACACTCCCTTCCGCTCCGCCCAGAGCGGGAGTCATTTGATGATTTCCCATCCGAAAAAAAAAGCCTCCACAGTAAACAATACCTACATAATATTAATAATAAAACTATGCATAATGTGACATAACTTAAATAGCGTGTAAGGCCACTGCGATAAGTTGCTCACCAGAAAATCACCACGCCGCGCGCCGTACCACGTTCATTCCATTACTTAGCTCCAACTTATCGAAACCAAAACGACATTAGGACTGTCTGAGTCAATACGAAAATGAAAATATAACTCCCTTGTGAATCAAAAATAATCACAGTTTATTTGCAGTATCTGATATCCCGCAAAAGTTATATTTGCCAAAGGAAATTAGTTGCCGCAAACTCTCCAGGGAAAATGAAAATGATCTTTAATGGTCGTTTTCACTGTCATTACATATGAATGTCTAGACATAATTATGCGCACTTGACGAGCTCGTGGCTTTGCAATAACAGCTTCACGATTTTACCGTGTTTGCCTAGGTTTGTAGATGAGTGATCATTCATTACATAGGTACCGAGTTTCCTCCGTGACTCGGAAAGCACGTTAAGTCGTTGTTCCCGGCATTTGAAGATTTTTGACAGTCTTTACAGTACAGGTAGTCAGTGTCCCAAAAGTCTGACAACCAAGCTTACCAAAGGTAGCACCTAGTACCAACTGGGTTTGTGGAGGTCAGATGGGCAGTCGCTTCATATACAATACTGGTATTCAGCTGCATCCGATTAGACTGGTATCCAACCAAGCCAATTGTAACGCGACACGACCATTATGCGCGGCTTGCTCGAAGGCAGGGTCGCTATGTAGGGATAGGTGTAATTGAGTATAGAAGACTTGATTATACTAATGTTTATTAAGAAACCGTTCAATATTATTATACTTGGGCTACTTACTCATATACACATAGGCATGAAACCCACACTACAACACAGCTCTTTACTGATATCATTGTAACGACCGCTATAATTCGAAATCAATTTTGTGGTCCTCTAGCAGCAGGGTGTCATTACATTTTTAATGTAAGTCCAGCGATAAAAAATCGAATATACAGTTTTATCGCATTTCCTTGTCGGCGGTTTCCTTAAAAGGATTTATGGCTATGTTTATGTTTCCATAAACTCTTCGCCCTCTATCAAAGGGTTGGTCGAATTATTGTCATTTCATGGTTGTGGGCAGATAACGACTGAATACCTAAACTGTATTCAAATCCTTGTTTCCAGTGTATCTCACTTTCATCTAAATGAATATCAACTTTACATTGATGTTAATTAGGTTCATTTTGAAATGATTTTCTTACTTTTTCAGGGGGTTATATGCAGTCAAAATTTCTTTGTAGGTAGGTGTTAAATTTGTTGTAGTTACAAAAACGAATTTGTTTACAAGTTTTGAGAATCGATCGCGAAAGCAATAGACATATAAGTCGGTCGCTTTAATTCATGATAATATTATGGTTTCTACGTGTATTAATGTTTTCTAAGAATAAACTGTTTTGCATTAATATTATAACGTGATTGAATGTATGGAGTATATTTGAATACTCAAAACGTATATGTTTTCCGCTTGAGGTCTATTAAGAGATCGGGCAGTGTTATTGGGTTTTTCTATCAGGAATTTCTCCTCAGTAACAGCCACGGTTTCTGGATTCGTACCTGATTGATGGCAATTGGCTCGACCTTTATTTCGTGATACTAAAACATAACTAACGAAATAATACTCCCAACTATGAAGTACACCTCTGCTTAACCCTTTGGTGATTACAGGCGTGCTTTTATGTTGTGTTTAGATGTTAGTGATACCGAGCTAAATTATATTAATAATTTAGCTCGGTATCACTAATCGGATAAGGCGACAGGGCGGTGAACTTAGTCTTAGGAATTCAAAATCAAAGCATTTTATTTTAATTCGGCCATTACAGGCACTTTTGAGACTTATTATTCGTTCAACCCACTGAGTTTCGGCCCACATAACAGAATCCTGGGTCGTTTAATATGCTTCCTTCTTCCCAAACCATATTTTTCATTATTTTATTCCCGCTTTGTCCTATTTTATATTCCTTCTACGGCCCGTATTCAATTTGAGAAAAACAAAAAAGAGAAGCTACAATCACAGTCACAAGGCATAATAACTAGTGAAAGTACTGTAGTTGCCCATTCCGAAGCGTAGATAAGCGAACGAACCTTAATCGTGGCAATAACTACGTGAACCCATTACAGCTACAAACATAATTACTAATTTGGTGATAGGCCCGCGTAGATAGTTCTAAAAATAAAAGAGTATCACAAAGCTCTCAAAGCTCTATGGGTAGCTAAAGTTTACAGAAAACAGTTAGATAGTCTTCTATTGTCAAATCTTTAATTGTAAACGTGGTTGTACACTCTCGCCGAGACACTCAGAGGCAAGGCGAGAGCGAGTGTGTATACAGCGTGATCAGAAAGGCTTAGTCATATAAGGGAGTGATTTAGACCGTCATACTGAACGACTTTTTTCATAGGACCAATATCAAGATCCCGAAAAAATCATCAGTAATATACATTTGAGTCGAATAGGCAGTTGAAGTTTTGTTTTGGATAGCAAATTATTCTTACTCGATTGGGACGTTGGTTCCGTACAGAAAGTTGTTCAGTTTGACGGTATAAAACTGAGGTCGTCAATCCACGATGTTCCTCGCTAGGCTGTATAGGTACTCTCCCACTCGCCCTGCCTCGGAGAGTCTCGACGAGAGTGTACAGTCAGCTTAAAAGGCGCAGCGCAGATAAAATCAGTAAATAGGAGAACAGGCTCTTCCACACAAAAAGAAACGTGGGACGAGTTGCACAACGAAAATATTATTTATTTTGATTTTCATCAACTCGTCCCAAATGGGCCATAGGCTTGTGGGACGAGTTGCTGAACGACTCCTCGTGTCTAAAGTCGTTTGTTCGACCCTCTTTAGAATTTACTTCGTCGTTTACTTAATTTAACCCACGAGCACACATTATGTACAGACCTAAATGCCAGCAGATCAAGCTACTACGGCTTATTCGTCAACTGGCGAGTGAGAAACTCGCGAAAGCGCGCGAGTTGGCATCTTCCAATTTTCGTTGTCAAGATAAGATAAGATAAGATAAGATAAGATAATATTTTATTTGCTAAACATGTGTCATACATACAAGAAAATACATGCATGCAAGATGGTAACACGAAAAACATTATTAGGTACAGCATGTTTGCCACATGATGTGACGTGCAAATGTCCAGAAGTGTTATTATTTAAAAAATCCTCATAGAATAACAATAAATTAGGTAATTCAATAATAATAATATTGCAATAAATTTAAAATAACAAAAATCAAACAGAACATTAAAAACAAAAATAAGTTATTAGGACTGAAAAACAATAATCATGTCAACAATAAAAATAAAAAATTAAATTATTCCATTGTAAATTAATAAACACAAAAAATAATTAATAATAATAATCAAATCAAATAAGCTACTATGTCAATACAAATCTTTCCTCTAGGAACTCGTTAATGTTATAGTATGCTTTATTAACTAAATAAGTCTTAAGTTTACTTTTCAAGTGTACATTATTAAGCTCCTTCCAACTTTTTGGCAATTTATTGTAAACAGTTGGAGCCATATGAAAAACACTTTTGCGCATAAGTGCAGTCCTACAGGGAGGTACACATAGTTGGGTTTGGTCACGCCTGTTCCTGGGAAATTGATCTGCTCTGCGCGCAAATAATTTAGTATTGTATAATATATAGTAATTGTTCTTGACAAACATAACACATTCAAGAATATATATGGATGGCAATGTTAAAATTTTATGCATTATAAAGTAGGGTTTGCAGCTGTCCGTGGTTTTCAAGTGAAACATTGCCCTAAGGCATCTCTTCTGTGCTTTAAATGCTACTTCTCTATTAGTCGAGTTACCCCAAAAGATAACACCATATCTGAGAACGGATTCAGCCAGACCGTAGTAAGCTGTTAATAACGCCTCCCTATTGACATTTCGTGACAGTAAGTACAATGCATAGGCACTACTACTAATTCTTTTACTCAGACCATCTATGTGATCCTTCCAATTTAAATGTCGGTCAATAATTAGTCCCAGAAACTTGGTTGTATTAACCGTGTCAATTGTTCTATTATTATATGTTATGTCAAGATTGGAAAATGTCAATTAACGCTGGCTAAAATGCATAATTACTGTCTTACTTAATTTAATTTTCAAATTATTATTGTCTAACCATTGTATAGTATTGATCAGTGTATTATTAATGTCATTTTTATATAGGTCTTTATTATTACATGGTATCGTTATAGTACTGTCGTCTGCGAAAAGTGTTACAGGATGGTCAATTGACTTTGGAAAGTCATTTATGTAAAGTGTAAAAAGTGGAGGTCCTAAAACACTTCCTTGCGGAACTCCGTAGGTAACGGTTCGTTCCTCCGATAGAAAGTTTTCTTCGTGTTTGGTTTTATTGTTTAGTCTACATATTTCGGTTACTTGTTTTCTGTCGTTTAAATATGATTTAATAAGTTTAAGAACATTCCCTCTAACACCGTAGGCATCAAGTTTTTTTAACAAAATATCATGTTGGACATAATCAAATGCCTGAGTCATGTCGCAAAATATAGCACAGACTGGATTATTTTTATCCATATTTGACATAATCGAGTGTAAAAAGTCATAAACTGCCATATTTATTGATTTCTTTTTTCTAAATCCTTTTTGTTCGCTACAGAGTATATTGTTCACTTCTAAATAAGAACTAAGTTGATTATAAATATAGTATTCAATTACCTTTGAGAACATCGGTATTAATGCAATCGGCCTGTAATATTCCATTAGTTCCCTGTCTTGTTTTTTAAACAATGGTTTTATTACCGACTTTTTTAATGCGTCTGGAAAAATACCTTCACTTATACACAAATTTATAATATGACTGAGCGGGTGACTTATTACATCAGCAACTGTTTTTAGTATTTTAGTACTGATCCCGTCATAACCCTACTACTACTACTACAACAGCCCATAACGTCCACTGCTGGACACAAGCCTCTCCCATGATGGGAGGAATTTGCCGTAATCTCCACGCTTGGCAGGCGGATTGGAGATCGCAGTGACGAAAGACTAACAGAAAACGCTGCTGCCCATTCTCTGGTCTACGGAGGCGCAAGGTGTTCTGCCTCAGACATTAGTCGCCTTATACGACACCCGTGAGTGTAATGGGTTGGTTCTATTCTACTCTGCCGGATACCACACGGCTAACCGTCATAACCCACACTATTTGTATTGTTTAGCGCTAAAATGATTTTTAATATGTCATTCGGAAAACATGGAGCGATAAACATAGAATCCTTTCTGTTCAAAATATTTTTTGTTACTCTATGCCCTGAATTTATCGAGGGTTGAATTTTGTCAATAAAATAATCATTAAATGAATTAGAAATATGGTTTGGATCAGAGATAATTTCATTATTAATTCTAATTTTGGAGATATTATTCTTTGGTATATTTAATTTAGATTCGTTTATAATTTTCCAGGTTGTTTTTGATTTATTTATTGATGTCTTTATTTTGTAATTATTTTGTGCTTTCTGTGTTAAATTTATTATTCTTTTAAATAGTTTTGAGTAATTCTTAAATCGCGTTTTATTCTGTTGAGTAGGTTTTATTCGATACTGCCACAATAATTGCCGTTTCTTCTCACTGCATTTTTTAATACCTCGCGATACCCATTTTTGTTTATTGTGAACATTAATTGAAATAAGATTTACGGGAAAGCACTGATCATATAACAAAATGAAAATATCTATGAACTCCCTATATGCTACATTTGGGTCCACGGCTGCGTAAACATCTGAAAAAGTTAAGCTTTGCAGATAGCCTTTAAATTTATTTATATTATCGTTATTGTAGTCACGTCGTCTCTTAGTCCACCGTTTAAAAGTACATAGGTTACTAATTGGACATTTCAATAACTGCGCAGTATGGTCAGACAATGCTAACTCCAATACTGTGGCTTTACAGGACTTTTTAAAATTATGCGCAAAGTTGTCTATGCATGTTTGGCTCTTAAGGCGCGTCGGTTGATAAAGAGCTAGGTTTAGGTTAAAGCTTAATAACGTATTTTCAAATTCTATTGATAGCCTATTTCTCTTAAGAACATCTATATTAAAATCACCTACTAAAACAATACTTTTATAATTATTTTTCACTAAAGTCTGTAATATTAATTGTAATTTATTCATACATTCGTTAAAATTTTTAGCATTAGGTACTCTATAAATACAAACACAAACAATTCTATGAGTAACAAGTTCAATGGCACAGCATTCAAAGATACCCGTTGATGACATTTTTGTAATTTTTGGCAATTCTCTCCATTGATGGCCCGATTTCACCAGTATGCATGCACCACCTCTTTTGCTTTCTTTTCTACTGAAAGAAGCCGCCAAGCAGTAATTCTTTAAGTTAAGGTGTTTGTCATAGCCTTCCATCGTGAAATGTTCCGTAATGCATAGAACGTCCACGTTTATGTTTCTATCAGACAATTCATTCAAGCTGACTGCAAGGGTGTCACATTTAGCCAGCAATCCTGCGATGTTTTGGTGCAGGATATACAGATGTTTAGTCACGAAAAAAATTGTCGTCCGTTGTAGTTCTTTTGTTTAAGTCGAAACCATTTTGTTGCATGTCAGCGTAATTATGAGTAATTTGAGCAAATAATTCCCATAAATCGTTAAATATTGTACGTAGTCCAAGATTATTGATAGTCCCTGTGTATCTATTAAACATGCTGTCGTCATATTTCAGATTAAGGTTGCTGTCTAAAAGGTATGCATGTCCATGCGTCATAATGTCCAAGTATAAGAGATTGTTGAATGTCTCTACTCGACAATTGAATAAAGTAGCGTCAAAGGGATACTTATATGTAGGCAAACAAATAATTATGTTAGTATTTCTTATATCTTGAACTATACTTCTCAAATAGAATATAATATCATAATAGTCATTAGTTTTTTTGAAGTCTTCTTGCCCAAGGAGTATGATGCAGCAATCTTCCATAGTATAATCTTTTAATTTGGTACCCAGTCCATCCAGAAGATGTTTTGTATTTCCATTTGATTTTAAATAATGAAATAGAGTGCAGTTATTTTGAAATGCATTATCAGCGGTTAACAAAACATTGTGTTTATTATTACTACTTATTATGCATATTTTCGATCTAGTCTTCGCCGTGTGGCTGTTCGGGTCTGTTAAAGGTGTTTGAGTAGTTTTCAAATTTGTGTTATTATATTTTGTAGCCTGTCTTCCAGAATCAGGCATAGGCTTTCTTTTTGGGAACTTATATCTTCAACAGCCCTTTGTTGAGGTAATGGTTTTAACGGAGTTGATGACTTTCTTGACTTTGATTTTGGTGAGCCTACGTCGGTTGTTAACTTCTTAGCTGTTTTTTTCAAGAGCTCACATTTATTAGTGACTTCAAATAGTGTTGATTTTAAATTACTGTTCTCAATGGCCAGTGTGTTTATCTCTTCATTGGCTGATAATAACTCCAATTTTAGTTTTTCTATTTGACATTTTAAAGCTTCTGTCTCGTCACTTACATCGTCAGATATGTTTGGTAAACTACTTGTGCTGCCATCTAGCGTCAAGTTATTTGTATGAGATTCTTCGAACGTAGTCTCAGATAATGACTGAGTACGTGTTCTTCGTAGCGTAATATTCTCGAAGAAGTTCATCATGGATACAAATTGAATTATTACGACTAAGAATTGAAAAATGTAATGGAAAAAGAATATCACTTAGCGGGGATCGAACTTACGACCAACAGGTACTGCCTCTCATACGCAGAGGTGTGACCGCTACGCTAAACGAGCTTAAGTGACAACGTCGAAATTGGTGACTGCACCTTGGTCTTGGTTGGTTGATGTGTCGAGTAATAGTCCAAAGGTCATTTCTTTGTTCTTTCGACGATACAAAAATGACGGTTGAAGAAAACAATAATTCACAGTTGTTTCTTTGTTGAATTCACTGTTTCACCAATATTGCTCTCCAGGCAAGAGTACACATTTAGTTTATGAGTTATCACACGCACTATAGAAGAGAATTTAAACTTTAATCCGGTTTTGATTTACACCTTTTTTCTGTTGTTTTTTATTTGATTAAATCTTCACAAATTGTCACAATAATCACTGGATAACAATCTCACATGCATATTGTTGTGTCCTTTCACTAACTGAGGCGTTTTTTTTCACTTTATTACGACTATAATATTTTTTAATCAATTTAAGTACGGAGCTTATGTTTACACCGGCGGTGACAGCCGTCAGATGCCGTCAGAAGCCGTCAACTCGCTTGACCTTGAAAATCTGACGTAAAATACGTCAGTTGTACAAATAAATATGTCAGCTACAAAAATTTCTTATAAAATGTATAAAATATGTACCGACTTTAAATTTATAAGATATTTTATACGAATTGACTTTAAAACAAAAATCATAAAATATTTTTTTCATTTGACTGTACTATCGGGGACACTCCCTCCTGACTACCACTAAGCTTAACTTTACTTGCACTCGCAACATAGAAACGCTCTCTAGCCCCGCCCCGTCGACTTTGTATAGAAATAATGAATGAAAAGATACCGAATCAGCACTGCAAGTACGTAGCAATCGATAACGATCGAATCGATGCGATTCGATAAATCCGACTTTTCGATTGGTTAAAAACTCATTTTATCGAGAATAACAGTCAGATTTATCGAATCGTATCGAATCGAGTGAAGGGGGCGTGGCTCAGCGCCTCCGCATGTTTTAAGCGAAAAATGGTCAGGCGGAAAAGACCCCGACTGTACATACCTAAAAAGTGCGAGAGAGTTGACGACAAAAAAAAATCGGAAGGTTCCAACTCGCGCGCACTCGCGAGTTTCACAGTCACCAGTTGACGAATAAGCCGCTACTACAATTTGTCAAATTTATTTAATAGATTTTCAACTTTATCGCGGTTCAAGGTTAGTTGAGAAAATTTTCAGTTTCTGGTAGCTTGATGTGCTGGCGTCTATAATTAATATATCCCACTTCCTCCCACATAGACTTGGCTTGTATCCCAATAGTGGGAAGATTATAGGCTGCTTATATAAATCAGTAAATGCCAGCTGCTGCGTCATCAGTTGAAAGTTCATTCCTTGCAAAATTAATTAATTAACGTGCAAATTTAATTAATACCTGAAATTCATCCCCAATTAGTTAGTAATATCAGTGTCATGAGAGTTAAACATTAACTACATGATATACTCTTACGTCATCACGCTTAAGCCCTATTACACCAAAACCTCCTAAAAGGTGTAATAATAAATTCATACCCAATAATCAAAGATAAGTCTATGATAATAATAGGCTTGTGTCCTGAAAAAATCTAATTAGTCCGTCAGATTATCAAAAAATATTTGACACGTATTTTTTGTAACGTAAATCAAAATTGACGAAGAACGATGCTTATAAAATTCTCAATACGTCAGTGCTACAATTTTTAGTGCGTTGTGACGTCACGAGCCCCCACTCTTGAGTTTTGATGCATTTTATCTTTGTCAATATTCATTGATTATGAATGATATTACGAAAACAAAAAATACGTGTACATTATTTTTCAATACTCAAACAGGCTGACTAAATAGATATGCAATTTATTGATGGTGGAAACTAGCCTATTATTTACATCTACCCAGAAGGGGTTGAAAAATATAAAACTCATCCCTGTCTCTATAGTGATGCGATAGCTAAAAAAAAAGTAATTGTAAAAAAGGATTGTCTTATTCATTTATAGTTTTATTTTTTTGCACACGCTATATACAATAAATAATCTCTGCGAGCTTCTAGACCGCTGCAGGCCAATCATAAACCACGAATTCGACAATACGTATTTCGTCATACCTAAAGACACTACCTTTCTAGTCTTTGCTAATAGAACCGTATGTTTGTAAGTATTCATTGATTTTGAAGGGAATTTAATCATTTTGAATGAGACATTCCGTGCCTAAGAAGGCTTGAATTTGAAAGCCTATTGTCCCTTTACAAATGGTTTAAATATTAGGTAACTTTGGGTTTCGTGGGGAGTATTTGCGTGATTTTGTTCTTATGCCTTTGTAATAATGTCGTGTTTATCTGGTTTAAAGCTGCAATGTTTGTCGTAAAATACAAATTGACACCTACAATTTTATTTGATATTAAAATGTTTTGTTAGCCTAGAACTTAGCCATTTCCACCGCGTCGTTCGGTGGCAGCGCAGAGGTAACTTCGGCTGCATGTTTTTGGACTAAGAGGGCAATCAATATCAAAAGATTTTGTCAGTAAAGCAAAAATACCCGTTTCACGTATAATATTTTTGTAATATTATGAATGTATGTATTCATATCTATGGATGTTACTGATTGTGTTTGTTGCAAACAATTTAACTAAGATGCTAAAAGACAATAAATTGTATTTTCAACTAAAAAATCGACTCATTTACGTCACAATTACACCGCGCGGGGGACATAATGACCAGTCACTTTAGTGTGAGTTAGGTAGAGAACTCAGTATAATATAGTGATCGATGGTTTGAAAATCACTGTTTAATTTCGCTAAGTGAACTATTACACGTGGCTTAAGCAGATAGAAGCCGTTGGTTTCTTTTTCCTTAACCCAACACGATTCGTTTCCCGTCCGCCAGAGGAAAGAAAATGAGAAAAACTTTTTGCACGGAATTAGAGGAATTAAAAGAATTCCCGCATCGACATTTTTTCGGACGCGAGAGTATTTCCGAGCTGGAAAAACCAATTAGGGACAGGTTAGGAGGAACGGTTTAACCACAATTAATTACTTTTCTACGTAATTATTGGTTTGACGTGTGGGTTTTTATATGGATAAATAAAATAGCGTATTACGGCACTGGAATCTGAAGCTTAGCAGAAGCCTATACCGACGTCGATTTTAAATGGCGTTTTCGAAGAAACAATGATATGGCTTTCACACACAAGTAGGAATTCCATTCCCAGCAGTGGGTGAATTCGGGCTATGGACGATGATGATTATAAAATTTAAATTAAGCCTTGCCCAAACTGGAGCGAAGCCTACAAAATACTAAATGCATATAATATAAAAATAGACGTTTTTCAATACACTTTTGAAGAAATAAAATAAAATATAACGAAAAATATTTTTGTCACGAACTAAGAAACTATGATTTTAATTTTCTTTTTTTTCGCGCTCTGCTTTCGCCAGGTTGAAAGAGAGGCAACGGTATGAGCCGTTAAACAGCCTAATATAAAAAATTGATTTATTTTATATTTTTGAATTCAGAACACAAATAAAATGTTAATTTGTGTATAAAAATAACTATTAGTTTTTAATAATCATGTTTATCTATGATATTATATTGATAAACACAATTTTAATATTCAAAAAATATTTATGCCGTAAAGACGCGTAGTGCTTTGCCGAAATAAAATAAAAACATTCACCTCAGACTATAGGCATTAAACCAATTTGGACTAAGTATAGGTATAGTTATCTGTGGCAATTTTCATTCCCGCACACGTGCGGGAAAATGGAAAAAAACGCACGCGTGTGAAATACATTGCATGTTGTACCTAATCGTAGTGCGTTGTGGACCAGTTTTCGAGGAAGTGTATTGAAAAATAAATAAAACGAAGTTATTTCTGCGGTTGCAATCGATAATATCATGCCAATAACACTTTCTACTTTCCATCAATATTGTTCAAATATTCTCCGAATAAAATGCCTTTGTGTCATCCGGACATGACGAAATTATAAGGGTTCCGTTTTTTACATTGCGGTACGGAACCCTTGAAAAGAAATGTTGTTTGATATAATATTTTCTATAGTGCAGATAGAGTAGAAAATCGGAGGAGCTCGTGGCTAAATAATAACAGCCGCTCGGGCTGATCTTTAGGTTAAGCCGTGCTTGCCTAGGTTGGTCTGTGGATGGGTGACCACCCATTGCATACCGAGTTTCCTCCGTGCCTCGGAAAGCACGTTAAGCAGTTGGTCCCGGCTGCCATTTGTGATCTTTAACAGTCGTTACAGGTAGTCAGTGGCCCAAAAAGTCTGACAACCAGTCTTACCAAAGGGTATCGTATTACCCAGTACTAACTGGGTTGTCGAGGTCAGATAGGCAGTCGCTCCATGTAAAATACTAGTATTCTGCTGCATCCGGTTAGACTGGAAGCTGACCCCAAAAACTTGGGAAAAGGCTAGGCAGACGACGAGATAGAGTAGAAAATCTAAAATGTTTCATTTTTCTTGTCCACAGATACGTCTAAACTGCGTTCGCCGCCACAAAGTTCGCTTCGAGGAAATGTCCACAGTGAGGCCGAGTGTCGTTTCAGACCCCATACCTCATTGGGCTGAACATTCCGTAGACGAAAGGGTTATGAAGTCCTCTCACAGCTGCGAAATATTCGTCCTGCACACTCCAAAGCGGAACTTCAGGTAGCGTTCATCAATCCCTGGAAAATTCATCCAGGAAAGTGAATTTTAAACTGAAAAAAGTGAGAGTATTTATTTTTGTAACCTACTTTCATAGTTGGTTGGTGTTATGTGTGGTGACTAGAAAAATATTAAAAACGGTTGTGAACAAAATATTTTTAAAGAAAGAATACTGTTACAGACTTTGAGAGTGGAAACTGATTAGTTTTAAATGTATTTTAAGGTAGAAAAGTGAGATTTAAGACAAAACATAATTCTGCTCCTGTGAGGACAGTGATAAAATGTTTGTTTTTTCATTTGTATTGGCTTGTAAAAACATTGTTTATTTATTTTTAAGAGCCCCTGTAAGTATGTGATGTGAAACATCAATCTGATAAAAATATAGGACGTTTCTGAGTTTTCTAAAAATCTAGTTAAGGACGAAATAAAACAAAAGTAAAGGTCATAGTTGTAACAAATTTTTTTTTTCTTTTAAACTACGACTCTTACTCAAAATGTTGTAACAAATACTACTTTGTAATAATTGATATAGTTCTTAACTTTCTTTTTTTACAGACATGTGGCAGAAACATTCCACATTTTAAAAAAAACATTATACTCGAACACACTGACGAGATTTTCTTGTAACTTGCCCACTAAAGTAAAGAATAAGAAGGGGAAAACTGGCGCAAAAAACAAAGCTCGATATTTCAGTTTCTGAAACAGATTTTTAATAAAAAACTATTGTACCAAACCTTTGTTCTTAGAAATGATAAAAAAATGGTTTCTTTAAAAGAAAGTCTGTTTCGACTGTTTTACCAGTTTTAAAAACAATTTTCAGAAAATAGAAGCCTAACCGGGGTCGACAATATATGATTGTAGCATAGACAACACATATACCTTGTCATCCAAACAGCCAGCCTTCGAATAGTAAAACAATTTTAAGGCCGAATACACAAAACTATTTAAAAAAACCGGCCAAGTGCGAGTCGGACTCGCACACGAAGGGTTCCGTACCATTGACTACATTTAGTATTTGTTGTTATAGCGGCAACAGAAATACATCATCTGTGAAAATTTCAACTGTCTAGCTGTCACGGTTCATGAGATACAGCCTGGTGACAGACAGATGGACAGACGGACAGACGGACAGACGGACAGACAGACGGACAGACAGCGAAGTCTTAGTAATAGGGTTCCGTTTTTACCCTTTGGGTTCGGAACCCTAAAAATTAACTTTTATAAAATTTACTAACAATTCAATAACTTTGTTCTCCTATACAATAGTTCTTTAGGTTTTTCATGAAAACGGCGAAAGAAAAATTGTTTTTGGCAGGATACAAGTATTATTTATTGGGTTCAAATACTTCTTTATTTAAACGTTTCTGTTAATGACTCTAGACTTAATTTACTTCTGTCTGTAGTGATATATTTATTTGCGCTTGTCAGAATGAAATGAATAAGCGTAGTTTAAATAAATATGAAAAGCCAGTCGTATTTATTTAAACTCTGCTTAAATCGCATATTCACAGAACTTAAAAGTTATTTAAAGGTGTTCTTGAACCACGTTGGAGTTTGGATTTGTGCCCGGTTGATGGCAATAGGCTCGCCCCCTATTACATGGGACTTAAACATAACTGGCGAAATGTGGGTGTACTATACTATTAGGTACTATCGGGGTCTTTTCCGCCTGACCATTTTAAAATTTTTACGCTTAAAAATCATGCGGACGCGCCGAGCCACGCCACCTTAAAGTTTGGGCCTATTAGGAAAGCGTCAACTTTGGCGCGCAAGATAACAATAACTCTCGTTTGGCGTGCGTCTTCAATGCGCTCGGCCGATTCGGTATCTTTTCATTAATTTTTTCTACACAAAGTCACCGGGGCGGGGCTAGAGAGCGTTTTTATGTTGCGAGTGCAAGCAAAAATGAGCTTAGTGGTGGTCAGGCGGTCCTCGATAGTACACCTCTGCCCTTCGAGGATTACTGGCATGATATTATGTTATGTTTACTTATAATTATGAAGAAAAAAAATCCATAATAGAAGGATGACCAAGTTCAGACACACAGTTCAAATTGAGATTGTCTAAAACACGTAGGTAATAATGGTCGGTAAATCCTCACTTGTATAATCTTACTTGTATAATCTTAAAATTGCTCATACGCATGCTCATGTATTTAATCTATTTATTTTTTTCTATCAGTATTAAATTGTACATAATATTGTAAATACTAGAAATAAAGAGACCGAATTGTTCCAAATTTTCATCAAATCAGAAAACACTTAAAAACATAGTTGTTGTACCACTTTGTCAACAATCTCATACATCAATCATCAACAATTCAACATACATTCATTCATTACATCTCTAAGTCTACATAAGCTCAACTGTATTATATGTATGCCGAAAATTGTATATTTAAATAAATATTTGAGAAAATAAACTTCTTATTGCTAATTGGTCTGGTTTTTTTTTCAATCAAATAAATAGGTTGTCCGCTGGATGTGAGTCGCACGGGACCGTTCAATGTGGCGACACTTGGGGGAGGCCTATGTCAAGCAGTGGACGTCTTTCGGCTGAAATGATGATGAAATAGGTCGACATCTGCCTACCCTTTTCTCAACTATATTAGGAGCGGCTTCCAGTCAAACCAGATGCAGCTGAATAACAGTATTTTACATGGAGTGACTGCCTTTCTAACCTCCTCTATCCAGATAGTACTGGGTAATACGATACCCCTTGGTAAGACTGGTATAATAGTTAGACTTTCGGGTGACTGACAATCTGTAATGACTGTCAAAGATCTACAATTGACAGCCGGGACCAGTTTAACGTGCTTTCCGAGGCACGGTGGATACTCGGTAAGATTGACCCGAGCAGCAGCAATTTTTCGCCACGAGCTCCTACAAAATCAAATAAATACCTAACTGGAAATATAAATTTTATTGTCACATTTTGATCATCACTTCGTCTTTTCGCTCCAATAAATGCTCAGACAGAATTTGAATGAGTACATAAAATGGCTGCCGTGCACCGGGGTTCCAAATAAAGGAAGAACTTACGAACCCCAGTTAAATGAAAAAAACTCCAGTAAAATTCTATACCTTAATATTCCAATAACGGTATAATTATTTCTGCATCAATAATTTTAATGAAATTCTACCGAGACTTAAGTTTATTTATCTTGGACAAGTACCTACCATGTAATTTTAGTCAGTCTTCCCCCGAGGGTGTCGTGTAAGGTGACCGAGGGTCAGTATTAAGACTGTACAGAGATAAATCTGGCGTCCCTATGGAATGTGAAGGTCAGATAGTGGTAGCCAATCAGGCTGTATTTGGGGGGAACAATTTTTTTTATTGCTAGCCTGTTTAGCTGTGCGTTCGTGAGTGGGATTATCCAGGAAGATTGCCAGTTTGATCATTCTGATTAAATAAAATATAATTTCGAAAGAAAGGAAAGTATTTATTAGACTCACAAAGAACAAAACAACAATAAAAAAACAATAAAAAAATAAGTAAAAAAAACTATCATTTTAGTGGATAGTCTTCTTATTGAAATATCAACAAACAACATTTTGACAAGTGCTACCGTAATGCCGTTGCATTTGACTTTTTCGACAAACTAAAACACGCGTTAAAAAACCAAGTGAGTCTAAAATCATAAATAAAGCACCGCAAGAAAAAAGCTTTAAAATTGTAACCATGTATAACCAAGTTTATAAGTAACATAAAGTTTTGAACCGTAGAAGCAACGCCATTCTCCCTGGAGCCTAAAGTAAAGTCACCTAACATTACAATATAAAGTGTTACCTAATGGTTTTCACGATAGTTTTATGCATACGTGCGTCTTGGGTATATCAATCACTTTATTTCGTACATAGATAAAGTACCCTTGAGGACTGGAAACAATAAGGACTAGTAAGAATGGAAAGCAAATAATTGTCTTTGTTTTAATATGCTCTTTACGCCCATAGAGTCGTGTGGCGAGAACACTTTTTGGAAATAGGGTAGGGGTATTTGGAATAATGAGCCTTCGCGCTGCCGATGATTCGAGCTTATGGTTATTCGAGATTTTGATGCATCGAGGTATTGAACTGTCGAGCTCATAATTTATAGATTTCAAGTACTATCGAGGTAACGTTTTCGAGCAAGTATTATTCGATCTTACGTCATTCGATTTCAAGTAAAAAAATAGTTTTCCTTGAAAACTATGTAGGCGATGGAAGTGAACTGAATTAATCTGGTTGGTAGTAACATAAGCTCAGTGTCATAAAGGGGATGAGTAGGAAAATGATGAAAAAAATATTACATAATGTGAAAAACACATACCGAAACTTTTGACAAAGACAAATGAAGAACAAGATTAGGAGAAGAAAATAAACCACACTGTTTTCAACACACTCGTCAAGCTATTATCGCACTCTCTTCAATAAAAAAAGAGCATCTAAGACTAAGAATGATCTCTTAGGCCTACTCCAAACAGAGAGATTTTCATTTATGAGTCCAAAAAAAATCTATGTGAAACAGAGCTTTTGGTAAAGTAAGAAGTAGTTTGTACGAGATCTCATCAAAATAGATGCTCAACTTTTCAGTTGAACAAAGATAGGTTTCTAAATAAAAAACACGTGATTCAATTGCTTTTTTTTGCTGGTTTTTACGTACAGAAATAAAGTTCACTTTGAGAGCAGACACAATTTCTAACGAGTGAACTTATCTGTATTTCCCCAAAGAGTTTACTGAACTTAGGGAATACTCAACTAGGCTATTTATTTTGATGTCAGTTATCTATTGAAATCATTGGATTAACAGTACTGAAATATCAACAATTGGTTTGGTGGCAAGTTGGTATTTTATAACCTAAACCTTGCATGATAGCGGTCGAGCAAATGCGCGAAAGTCGCAAAGAAAATTTAAATTTACAACTCCATCCCATCGTATCTTCTTTTTCACGCTTACTACGAACAAAATGAACACGACATTTGCATTTTCGCTCGTCATTCCCTTTGGTTAGAACGAGGCCTATACCACGGTAATATTATGATACAGTACTCCATCTTCATAGAAACGGACGAAACGCGAGCTATACCTACGCGCCTCGATATTGGGGTGCGCTTGGGGCGCAGACAGTCACGGCTGTACCGCAGTGTCGAACGGACGGTGTGTTGTTTTTTAACATTAACTGCGCGATTTTTTCTCTAAAAATCAGTTAATATGACGAGCAGGAAATATTGTGCTGTTTTTGGTTGTATGAATTCGTCAATAACGCATCCAGACATAAGTTTTTTTAAATTACCTGGAAACTCTGAAAGGTAAGACTATAAAATAATTTTACTTACTAGTAGGTAGGTACATAATGTGTGTCTTTTTAATGGATAAGTATTTCCTTTTATCTCACGAAAAAAAGGTGTTTGGATGAATAAATAAAGCGAATAGAGTAACGGAAAGTTATTGAGACGAGTGAAATAGGTAGTTTTATGCGGTTCTAAATGAATCATGATACGGTAGGTACCTGCCTACTTACGCTTGTGTTAAAACTTCGGAGCATAGGCTCCGAAGTTTTACGAGTTGTACGAAATGCTTTATTGTTAAATTTTAAAGTATAGACTTTAAAATTTAACAATAAAGCATTTCGTACGACTCAGTCGAGGCGCAAATATTTTTCGGTCGCAAATTTATAAGCCCGATTTGTTTTTCAAACAAAAACATGTTTTTTTAATTAAATCTACCAATCAAAAAACAACACGCATTTTTATTGAACACTTCCTATTCAATATACAAAGTATTTCATTTATTATATATAAAAAGGATATTTACAATCACAAAACTAAATAGAAACAGAAAGTAGGCCAATGTAATTAAAATGCTGAAGACGGGCAGCCCTAACGCATGTTTACGTACCGCGCGGCTGTAGGCATTTATTTCTATCATGCGGCCGAGTTACACTACTGTATGATAATATTACCGTGCCTATACCCTCGGGGAACACAAACTTCATGTTCCGTTGCGAGGTTTTAAATTTCAATTATTTATAAACCTTCATCATCGTAATCATATTGGTATTTTATAACTTAAACATTGCATGATAGCGGTCGAGCAAATGCGCGATCGTCGCAATCAAAATTTAAATTAATTTACAATACCATCTCATCTTCTTTTTCACGCTTACTACGAACAAAATGAACACGAAAGTTGCGTTTTCACTCGTCACTCCCTTTGGTTAGAACGAGGCCTATACCACAAACGAACACAAACGTTACGTTACGTTGCGAGGTTTTAAATTTCAATTATTTATAAACCTTCATCATCATAATCATATCAGCCCGGAATCATCCACTACTGTGTGTAGGCCTCCCCTTTTTTCTGCCACAGTTTCCGGTTCTGTGCATCCCTTATCCAGGTGTTTCCTTTAAACAAATACAAATAATTTATTTTCTTTCACAAGTTATGTACTACATCTAGTGGTTGAAGTGACCTTTTAGACATTGCCTGTGTTAGGTCACTTCGCTCTTCCAAAGCTTAAAGTTACGTGGTGTACCAACAATTTTAAAACTTATTGTCTTAAGAATACATTTCAACTTTCCCTTGACTTTAACGATACCGTCGACCCTACGAGCTCTAAAACGGCTCTGGTTTCTTTGGTATAATCTTGGCCACCACTTGGTTACAAACCTTAATAAGTCTCTGAAGTTGCTGAAACTAAAATTTATGTCTTCTTAGAATAGGTAACCGTCAGATTTACTAATAGCTTTGCTGGCTGGTCAAGTAAAAAATCTTGTTTAAATAGATAACCAAAAGGAATTGGTTTTTATGTACGTGATCGTCATCTAGGTTTTAATGGATTAGCTTTTACTTACTATATATTTGTTATAGTACACTCTGGGGGTATTTTGTACAGATACTTTTTAATTTTTATCATCATTATGTAGTACAACAAGATTTTATACGACGCATCGTTTTCGAGATATAAGCAAAAAACCAAAAAACGGGACCTTCTTTGCCCCCCCCCCCCCCTCGGGCTCACCTCGGAGGGGTCAGGACTTTTAATATGTTTATCTTCTAACTAGTCCAAACAAAGTTCATAAGTCACATTTTCTGCTTTCAACTTTTCCAACCACAATCATTCATTTACCAGACTAAGTCGAGACTGAATGTCGTCATTGAGTAGTGTGTAGGTGTTCGGAAAAGATCTCAATGTGGTTAAGAGAGAGACCTATAATTGAATTACGTTACGTACGTTAATTGTTCGTGTGTGTGTTTGACTAGCTGTGATGTAATAAATAACTACAAAATATCCCGCTTTCACAACTCCACACTTTTATAAAAATTCTAAAACACACATTTCTTGTTTGGTCACTCTTCGACTTACAAAGGCGGAGCATCCACAAATCGATTGCTAATGCATACAAGTGTTGTGTTAGGTTCAAGTTGCTATAAAGCCCCTGCAGACAGCAGACTTTCTATTGGCCGATAGTTTAGTTGAGCTCTTAACCGATGTCCTTTCTTTAGTATTGTTCATCGTGTCGTTAGGCTCCTTTAGTTATGAGTCGAGCTACACGATCACTGACATTTTATTATGCTTGTACGGACTGGAAAGGTTCACTTAAAACTGTGTGGTTAAAGAACCACACAGTATGAGAGAGAGATGAGATGGTCTATTGACGAAAGCGTCAATAGACCATCTAAGACAGTTATCTGCATAGTACTCATAACTTGACTGATGGTAATAACGTAATGTTAAATACGCACACAAATTTAAATTTTCTTTTTTCTTTTATATGTATAATTGTTACAGTTAAAACCCGTTTTTAGTGAAAACGCGTTTTCCCTAGTTAAAACTAGTTTTTAGTAACTGCCTTAGTTAGAACTAGGTATTAACTGATTTAGTGATTTGAATATCAGTGAAAACTAGTTTTAACTAGGGAAAACGCGTTTTCATTAAAAACGGGTTTTAACTGTAACATAATCGCATACATTTAAAAATCTTAGATATAGTTCCAGGACAATGACCGTTGTTTATGTATTGTATGTGTGTTGTTACTAGCTAGTTTTTAAATACTTTAAATTGTAATCTGTGGAGAACGTTGTGGGTAGCATAATTGTTTTAAAAATTAATACTTATTTAAATTATTGTTGCGAATTCTTATTGTGCTACTGTTTGATTTTCCTTAAATAAATAAATAAATGTCTGGACTTTAAAAGAGACCTCTGAGTTTGTGTCGGCTGTTTCTTCCCAGAGTAATCAGGTACGAAGCACCGGCCCCATCTGGTTTTAAAACATAACATGATGTGTCGCGTAAAAGTGTTTATTGTGGTACTGTTCGTTTTTCCTTAAATAAATAAATAAATGTCTGGACTTTAAAAGAGACTTCTGAGTTTGTGTCGGCTGTTTCTTCCCAGAGTAATCAGGTACGAAGCACCGGCCCCATCTGGTTTTAAAACATAACATGATGTGTCGCGTAAAAGTGTTTATTAAAACTAATTTACAGTAAATAATATGATTTAGTAGGAATATGTATGCTAATGCGCATATTAAAACGTTTCGTTAGAGACCTATAAATAATTTTGATGGGCTACATGATTGCTTTTAAACTCGACTATCGGCAAACTATCAGCCAACTGCTAAGCACCTGCATGCAGTATGGCGCCTTTATCCCACGTGAAAACTTGCCAACGGCTGCTTAATTCCACGACTCTGCGAGCGCTCTCTTTAAAATCAGTCAACCAACTATCAAAGGGCAATGAGCACTTTAGGCTATATTTATAATTGCCTCAACACTTCTGTATGCCATTTCTTTGTATTGGAGCTCAGTTCAAATAAAGCGCAAATATGATGTTTAGGCTATTTAAAAAATTATAATTTGGAAAATATTAAAAAATCATATCACTTATTGAACTAAGAAATGCGTATACGTAGCCGAACAGACATGACATTTCGTCAAGTGAGAGCTGTTTGTACTTGACGAAGTGTCATGTCTGTTGGAAGGTTAGCCAAAGCTTCATACAAAAATGCCCATGGTCCTTTTTAGAGCGCAGCTGAACGACTGCTGGTATGGTTTGCGCATTCATCAACAACCCGACCATTTAGTTGGCCTCGAGTGCGCACTAGCAACGAAACCCGATTAAACTATAAACCGACAGAAAGTCTGCAGTCTGCAGAGGCTCTTAAAATGCAATCTACTTCGATTTGCCCAGTAATGCCGGAAACACACTTACGTGGCGTGGCGTGGCGTGGCGTGGCGCGCCAGAAGCATATCGGTTTCATACATTTAGTATGGTTAGTGACACATTTGTAGCTCGTGGCGTGGCGTGGCGCGCTCTGGCGTGGCGCTGACTGCTCGCCGTCGATTGCGCCAGAGCGGGTTATGGCGCGACACGCCACAACAGGCAAATGTGTTTCTACACCACGTGGCTCGTGGTGCGAGTGGACACATTCAACTTGCCTTGGTCAAATCTTGCAACTGAATTTCAAACCACTTTTGGTTCAGGAGATAATTTATTTTTATGATAGACAATACCCCTGAAATCAGGATCGTCTCCTCACGACAAAACTATTCAATTAGCGCGGACATAAAACTTTCTATACACGTTACCTTTATTTGATGAATAGACATGATTTCTATCATATCAGATGTTTCTGGCTGCAGTTGGGTATGAATCACCTTAAACATAACGCCAGTCTTTCTTTAGTACCTATGGGTTCGCGAAATTTAGTATGTATTTTTTTCATGTCTTCTTCAATATTAGTGAATGGATTTCCTCATATTGTGCTTTGTTCATTCTAAAGTATTGATGAAAATTATTTTCGTCACTCTCTAGTAACTAGAGAGTATTAGTAATTTCAACGTCTTGTTAAAGAACTAGAGTCTAGTTCTTTAACAAGACGATGAAATTCTCCATTGCTGTCTCCCTCTGTTTATAAGGGTGAACTCAGTACCTACTTTTCTTTTTTTGACCTCAAGAAGTTTCATTGCTAAGAGAAATTGTAGGTCTTCATCAAAATACTATTCGAGTCGTTCATCATCTCGTCCCACAAGCCTACGGCCCATTTGGGACGAGTTGATGAAAACGTAATATTTTCGTTCTGCAACTCGTCCCACGTGTGAAAAAGGTATAATCAGTAGTAAAAGTGTTAGTGTAGAAAAATTATTGCTTATAAAATATTAATCATCACAACATTGTCTAGATGCTAGTTTTGGGCCTAGTTAGTAACCTTACGATAAGCACTAGGCGGGCATGAATTCAAGAAGGTATTATTTTATTGCATTCCACCTTGAGGTCGGTATAAGGACACTTGCGCGAAAGACATTTGCACGAAGGACACTTGCGCGAACGATCAAACTTCCCGGTCTTCTCAGGGCATCCGCAAGGGATCTTGGTGTTCCCAGGGTCTCCTCGTGAATCTTGGTAACGCCAGTGCACTCAAGGAGCACATGCGCCACCGTTTCCTCCGCCTCCATGCATGTTCTGCACAAGGGACTGTCAGTGATTCCTAGAATGAAACCCATGAAAGCGACACCCATGATGGAAAATCCGAAAATTTTCTTAAAGGAATTACCTTCTTTCATTTATGTTAGCCTAGTACTTTTTCTAAGGAAACTTATTAATTTATTTGTTTGAATTAAATATTCTTTAACAAATAGTGTTATTTAATCTTGTCGTCCTAACTGTACCTAACGTTGATAAAGTTTAAAGTTCCACACAAAAAGAAACGTGGGACGAGTTGCACAACGAAAATATTATTTATTTTGATTTTCATCAAGTCGTCCCAAATGGGCCATAGGCTTGTGGGACGAGTTGCTGAACGACTCTACTATTCGATTCCGAAGAAAACATTATGCACGTTTGAACGCTGCAAAGGTTCGATATGTACTGTTCAGAAAAAACGCCAGAGCGCGCCACGACACGACACAATAGTGTGCACAGGCACCGTGGCGCCAGCAAGCGTCATGCCACGCCACGCCACGTAAGTGTGTCCGGCTTAAAGCATTGTTCCGAACTTCAAACTGGTATTATATTCCTTCGACCTTGTAACGTTACATTTTCCTGGATAGGATCCACAAAACTGTAAGGTCACTGAGCACTCACCTACCTAACTTTCAGTCTGGAGGGGAGCACTATTAAAAGAAATAAAGGGGACGAGTTATAAGAATTTATTAACAAAGATAAACTAAAGGCTGGAGCTACTTAATTACTAATGCCAGTGAAGCTGGCGGAAAGTACTGAAGATGAAATGCAGAATGGAATAGATAACTGAAGAACGTCCGTCTTCAGACTGTGGAGGAGGACCGAGGAACCATCAACTCTCAGGCCGTAGAGAAGGGCCGAGGGCATCTGTCTTCAGACGGTGGTGGACGGCCGAGGACCGTCAATCCTCAGGCTGTAGGAGGAGGGCCGAGGGCATCCGTCTTCAGACGGTGGTGGACGGCCGAGGACCGTCAATCCTCAGGCCGGAGGAGGAGGGCCGAGGAGCATCAAATCTTCATCAGGCTTGTGTAGCTCAAACATCAAGGTTTCCAGGTGTTCTTGGTGAGGGTGCGGCACGGAGAGAGGCCGACTTAAAACCGAAGAATAAGGGTAACTGCCCTTTTACAAATACTTTTATATGGAGCTTCTCAGAGGTGTTCCTGCTCTCAGCTCTGAACGTAGACTGCCCATTCCACCACCAGGCTCCTGTCAACTCCACATAATTTACATTTTAAAATTAGAAAATTATTAAAAAGAAAATCGAATGAAGTCGATGTGAAATACCTATACAACCTACAACTAGCTCCAGCAATAAATTAAAAATAAAACTAGGGTTGCCACTAACTGACATCACAAAAGTAAACAAAGATTTAATAAAGATAAAAACTTAAATAACATAAATTACAAGGTAAAAAGGCCAAAACCGTTGCTAAGCCTCCAAGAAATGACCATGAAGCTACCTAGGGAGGACGAATGCTTAAATTTTCAGGTTAATCATATCCAAAAATGTAAGTAAAAAACATGTAAAAGACATACACATTACAACCTTTGGTATTAAGTTTCAAACTAGCACACCACGTGTCTCTTATACGGGCATGTTTTTTTATTCTTTGAGCAAGCTGGTGCCTTTGAGCTTTAGCAATGGAGAAAATTAGTTGAAAGTAGTTTAGTAAGTTTTTTAGTATTCTTATGTTTTTGTACTTTGTGTTTAAGTGTTTCTTGGTAGTGTAGCTTATTTTCCTGTGCTTAGTACCCATTTAGCTAATAAATCGGTAATCCTAAAAGCTTAACACAATCGGAATACACAATTATTTAAGAATAATAACGTGTGCAAGCCGTGTGGTATCCGGCAGAGTAGAATAGAACCAACCCATTACACTCACGGGTGTCGTATAAGGCGACTAATGTCTGAGGCAGAACACCTTGCGCCTCCGTAGACCAGAGAATGGGCAGCAGCGCGGTTTTCTGTTAGTCTTTTATCACTGCGATCTCCAATCCGCCTGCCAAGCGTGGAGTTTACGTCAAATTCCTCCCATCATGGGAGAGGCTTATGTCCAGCAGTGGACGTTATGGGCTGATGTAGTGTTGTAGTAATACCGTGTTCTATTATGTGAATACGCATCGATGCGCCGATAAAAACGTTTTCCGGTTCGGCCGGTTTCGGTTTGGTTTACCAAAAAAATGAACACTTCGATTGTGTATCCGCACAATAATGACATAGCTTAATTTTAACATGCTGAAAACAAAAACGAAAATCTTCAAATACTATTTCCAATCCAATATGTATATACAGGAATAGTATTTTAATACTGTTCGAGAAAAATTCCAACCAACGATATTGGATACAATAAAATAAGAACCGAGATATCTCGACACGGTCATACTCGTATAAATACAAGTGCGGTAGATCAAACAGACCAATTTATCTGCACCTGGGTCCAAGAATGAACTGAAAGAAATCTTTTGTTATATACGGACTAGCACAACGACCTTCTGGTACTATGACACATTTAAACACGCTGACGGAGTCACGTTGTGATTTTTTCGCTTTTTTGGGACAAAAATCTGAAGTATTTTTGGCAAAGGGACTGAGTATCTAACAAGTCGGGCATAACTCATTTAACAAAGTGACATGGCCCGAAAAATTTAGTATTCTAAAACAAAACCAACAACTCTGGTATTTATGTTTTGACGGGACATAGTAAAACACGTATATGCATAAACACAATCGACTATCTGCAGGCAAAACAAATATTTGTTCCTCGCGAGAACAGTTCATCATCATCATCATCATCAGCCTACAGTAGTCCACTGCAGCTGGATTTAAGCGCAGGCCACACCGCCAGCTAGCGGGCGGGCGAGCGAAGCGAACGAGGCCCTTTTCATACTTCGTTCGGCTTTTTTGGTAGCTCGCGATGTGAACCGAAGTATGTAAAGAGGTGAAACGATGTTCGCCCGCCCGTCTGCTAGCTGGCGGTGTGGCCTGCGCTTGAGGCCTCCTCAATCGCACGCACCTCAAGGATTTTCAACAACTCTCTCCAGTTGGTACCAGCCACCCTGCGAATATCGTCACTCCACCGAGCCTCCCACCTTACGCATGAACACGTCTACGCTAGCGGTCTTTGCGAAAACGGTTAAAAAGACAAAGATGTATGGTGATTCTATTTATATTATTTTTATTGTATTGTGTTTGGGTGGCTTACAGCAAACAAAACAAAAAATTACAGTGAGGCAATCAACGAAAAGCCATTTACAAGCCTCAGTTGGGTTGCGGGACTGATCGAAAGAGATACCGCGGCCCCGGAACACAAAGGGCTAAGAAGGAACATGGATGGTTTTTAGTCTCAAAAGTCTGACACTCCCTTCCGTTCCGCCCAGAGCGGGAGTCATTTGATGATTTCCCATCCGAAAAAAAAAGCCTCCACAGTAAACAATACCTACATAATATTAATAATAAAACTATGCATAACGTGACATAACTTAAATAGCGTGTAAGGCCACTGCGATAAGTTGCTCACCAGAAAATCACCACGCCGCGCGCCGTACCACGTTCATTCCATTACTTAGCTCCAACTTATCGAAACCAAAACGACATTAGGACTGTCTGAGTCAGTATAATGAAAATATAACTCCCTTGTGAATCAAAAATAATCACAGTTTATTTGCAGAGTCTGATATCCCGCAAAAGTTATATTTGCCAAAGGAAATTAGTTGCCGCAAACTCTCCAGGGAAAATGAAAATGATCTTTAATGGTCGTTTTAACTGTCATTACATATGAATGTCTAGACATAATTATGCGCACTTGACGAGCTCGTGGCTTTACAATAACAGCTTCACGATTTTACCGTGTTTGCCTAGGTTTGTAGATGAGTGATCATTCATTACATAGGTACCGAGTTTCCTCCGTGACTCGGAAAGCACGTTAAGTCGTTGTTCCCGGCATTTGAAGATTTTTGACAGTCGTTACAGTACAGGTAGTCAGTGTCCCAAAAGTCTGACAACCAAGCTTACCAAAGGTAGCACCTAGTACCAACTGGGTTTGTGGAGGTCAGATGGGCAGTCGCTCCATGTAAAATACTGGTATTCAGCTGCATCCGATTAGACTGGTGTCCAACCAAGCCAATTGTAACGCGACACGACCATTATGCGCGGCTTGCTCGAAGGCAGGGTCGCTATGTAGGGATAGGTGTAATTGAGTATAGAAGACTTGATGTATAATACTATGTTTATTAAGAAACCATTCAATATATATTTAGGCTACTTACACATACTACACACATAGGCATGAGACCCACACTACAACACAGCTCTTTACTGTATGATATCATTATAACGACCGCTATAATTCGAAATCAATTTTGTGGTTCTCTAGCAGCAGGGTGTCGTGTCATTACATTTTTAATGTAAGTCCAGCGATAAAAAATCTAATATACAGTTTTATCGCATTTCCTTGTCGGCGGTTTCCTTAAAGGGATTTATGGCTATGTTTATGTCTCCATAAACTCTTCGCCCTCTATCAAAGGGTTGGTCGAATTATTGTCATTTCATGGTTGTGGGCAGATAACGAATGAATACCTAAATAAATAAATAAAAGAAAAATAAAAAAGCCTTTTAATTCCAATAGCTATTAAAATTACATAACAATAATAGATACATTTAATCATAATCATGCTAAATTTGAATCAATTGTATGATATTTATAAAAATAAAATGTATAAAAAAACAATTTTATATACAACTTTATATAACATAAGTATAGATAATTTATAACAAAATAATTAAAATTAAATAATCCATTTTGAATTCATTAAAACATGCAAAATTATAAATAATACAAATCATGACATTAATATAGAAAATTATGGTAACGTATCTAGGTAAATAATAATAGTGATTACGCTAATTGGACCCCTTTTCGGGTGAAGGCCTCCTCCAGAGAATGCCAATATTCTCGATCTTTGGCGACATCTGTCCAGTCTTTTCCTGCGATTGCCTCTACTTCATCTTTCCATCTCGCTTTCGGTCTACCTCTACGTCTGTATCCGTGAATGAATACCTAAACTGTACCTATTCAAATCCTTGTTCCCAGTGTATGTCACTTTCATTTAAATGAATATGAACTTTACGTTGGTGTTAATTAGGTTCATTTTGAAATGATTTTCTTACTTTTTCAGTGCGTGTTATGCAGTCAAAATTTCTTTGTAGGTAGGTGTTAAATTTGTTGTTGTTCCAAAAACGAATTTGTTTACAAGTTTTGAGAATCGATCGCGAACGCAATAGACATATAAGTTGGTGGCTTTAATTCATGATAATATTATGGTTTCTACGTGTATTAAAGTTTTCTAAGAATAAACTGTTTTGCATTAATATTATAACGTGATTGAATGTATGGAGTATCTTTGAATACTCAAAACGTATATGTTTTCGGCTGGATGTCTTGCTCTATTAGGAGTTCGGGCAAAGTGTATTGGGTTTTTCCATCAGGAATTTCTCAGTAACTGCCACGGTTTCTGGATTCGTACCCGATTGATGGCATTTGGCTCGCCCCCTATTCAAGAGACTTAAACATAACTAGCAAAATAATACGCCCATCTATGAAGTACACCTCTGCTTAACCCTTCAGGGATTACCTACAGGCGTGATTTATGTTGTGTTTAGATTTTAGTGATACCGAGCTAAAGTATTAATGGATAAGCTGACAGGGCGGTGAACTTAGTCTTAAGAAGTCAAACTCGAAACATTTTATTTTAATTCGGCCATTACAGGCACTTTTGAGACTTATTATTCGTTCGTCCCACTGAGTTTCGGCCCCCATAACAGAATCTTGGTTCGTTCCAAACAGTATACTTCTTTCGTCCTAAAACATTTTTTATTATTTTATTCCCGCTTAGTCCTATTTTATATTCCTTCTACGGCCCGTATTCAATTTGAGAAAAACAAAAAAGAGAAGCTACAATCACAGTCACAAGGCATAATAACTAGTGAAAGTACTGTAGTTGCCCATTCCGAAGCGTAGATAAGCGAACGAACCTTAATCGTGGCAATAACTACGTGAACCCATTACAGCTACAAACATAATTACTAATTTGGTGATAGGCCCGCGTAGATAGTTCTAAAAATAAAAGAGTATCACAAAGCTCTCAAAGCTCTATGGGTAGCTAAAGTTTACAGAAAACAGTTAGATAGTCTTCTATTGTCAAATCTTTAATTGTAAACGTGGTTGTACACTCTCGCCGAGACACTCAGAGGCAAGGCGAGAGCGAGTGTGTATACAGCGTGATCAGAAAGGCTTAGTCATATAAGGGAGTGATTTAGACCGTCATACTGAACGACTTTTTTCATAGGACCAATATCAAGATCCCGAAAAAATCATCAGTAATATACATTTGAGTCGAATAGGCAGTTGAAGTTTTGTTTTGGATAGCAAATTATTCTTACTCGATTGGGACGTTGGTTTCGTACAGAAAGTTGTTCAGTTTGACGGTATAAAACTGAGGTCGTCAATCCACGATGTTCCTCGCTAGGCTGTATAGGTACTCTCCCACTCGCCCTGCCTCGGAGAGTCTCGACGAGAGTGTACAGTCAGCTTAAAAGGCGCAGCGCAGATAAAATCAGTAAATAGGAGAACAGGCTCTTCCACACAAAAAGAAACGTGGGACGAGTTGCACAACGAAAATATTATTTATTTTGATTTTCATCAACTCGTCCCAAATGGGCCATAGGCTTGTGGGACGAGTTGCTGAACGACTCCTCGTGTCTAAAGTCGTTTGTTCGACCCTCTTTAGAATTTACTTCGTCGTTTACTTAATTTAACCCACGAGCACACATTATGTACAGACCTAAATGCCAGCAGATCAAGCTACTACGGCTTATTCGTCAACTGGCGAGTGAGAAACTCGCGAAAGCGCGCGAGTTGGCATCTTCCAATTTTCGTTGTCAAGATAAGATAAGATAAGATAAGATAATATTTTATTTGCTAAACATGTGTCATACATACAAGAAAATACATGCATGCAAGATGGTAACACGAAAAACATTATTAGGTACAGCATGTTTGCCACATGATGTGACGTGCAAATGTCCAGAAGTGTTATTATTTAAAAAATCCTCATAGAATAACAATAAATTAGGTAATTCAATAATAATAATATTGCAATAAATTTAAAATAACAAAAATCAAACAGAACATTAAAAACAAAAATAAGTTATTAGGACTGAAAAACAATAATCATGTCAACAATAAAAATAAAAAATTAAATTATTCCATTGTAAATTAATAAACACAAAAAATAATTAATAATAATAATCAAATCAAATAAGCTACTATGTCAATACAAATCTTTCCTCTAGGAACTCGTTAATGTTATAGTATGCTTTATTAACTAAATAAGTCTTAAGTTTACTTTTCAAGTGTACATTATTAAGCTCCTTCCAACTTTTTGGCAATTTATTGTAAACAGTTGGAGCCATATGAAAAACACTTTTGCGCATAAGTGCAGTCCTACAGGGAGGTACACATAGTTGGGTTTGGTCACGCCTGTTCCTGGGAAATTGATCTGCTCTGCGCGCAAATAATTTAGTATTGTATAATATATAGTAATTGTTCTTGACAAACATAACACATTCAAGAATATATATGGATGGCAATGTTAAAATTTTATGCATTATAAAGTAGGGTTTGCAGCTGTCCGTGGTTTTCAAGTGAAACATTGCCCTAAGGCATCTCTTCTGTGCTTTAAATGCTACTTCTCTATTAGTCGAGTTACCCCAAAAGATAACACCATATCTGAGAACGGATTCAGCCAGACCGTAGTAAGCTGTTAATAACGCCTCCCTATTGACATTTCGTGACAGTAAGTACAATGCATAGGCACTACTACTAATTCTTTTACTCAGACCATCTATGTGATCCTTCCAATTTAAATGTCGGTCAATAATTAGTCCCAGAAACTTGGTTGTATTAACCGTGTCAATTGTTCTATTATTATATGTTATGTCAAGATTGGAAAATGTCAATTAACGCTGGCTAAAATGCATAATTACTGTCTTACTTAATTTAATTTTCAAATTATTATTGTCTAACCATTGTATAGTATTGATCAGTGTATTATTAATGTCATTTTTATATAGGTCTTTATTATTACATGGTATCGTTATAGTACTGTCGTCTGCGAAAAGTGTTACAGGATGGTCAATTGACTTTGGAAAGTCATTTATGTAAAGTGTAAAAAGTGGAGGTCCTAAAACACTTCCTTGCGGAACTCCGTAGGTAACGGTTCGTTCCTCCGATAGAAAGTTTTCTTCGTGTTTGGTTTTATTGTTTAGTCTACATATTTCGGTTACTTGTTTTCTGTCGTTTAAATATGATTTAATAAGTTTAAGAACATTCCCTCTAACACCGTAGGCATCAAGTTTTTTTAACAAAATATCATGTTGGACATAATCAAATGCCTGAGTCATGTCGCAAAATATAGCACAGACTGGATTATTTTTATCCATATTTGACATAATCGAGTGTAAAAAGTCATAAACTGCCATATTTATTGATTTCTTTTTTCTAAATCCTTTTTGTTCGCTACAGAGTATATTGTTCACTTCTAAATAAGAACTAAGTTGATTATAAATATAGTATTCAATTACCTTTGAGAACATCGGTATTAATGCAATCGGCCTGTAATATTCCATTAGTTCCCTGTCTTGTTTTTTAAACAATGGTTTTATTACCGACTTTTTTAATGCGTCTGGAAAAATACCTTCACTTATACACAAATTTATAATATGACTGAGCGGGTGACTTATTACATCAGCAACTGTTTTTAGTATTTTAGTACTGATCCCGTCATAACCCTACTACTACTACTACAACAGCCCATAACGTCCACTGCTGGACACAAGCCTCTCCCATGATGGGAGGAATTTGCCGTAATCTCCACGCTTGGCAGGCGGATTGGAGATCGCAGTGACGAAAGACTAACAGA